>CM050508.1:188549101-189889101 GCA_027563665.1 Antrozous pallidus
CTCCCCATCTTAGAGTGAGCTTCCCTGTGCCATGCTGGCACATGTCTTGTTCTTTTCAGCCCTCATCAATGACACCGGAGGTGGGCATTGCTGTCCCTGAAAAAAAACAGAGGCTCAAAGACCCTGAGTAACTTGCTCAAGTGACACAGCAAGTCCAAACTCTCTCCATGGCCACAGGCTTGCCACAGTGCCTTTGCAATCTAGTTTTATTCCTCCAGGCCTGTCCCTAATGGTGCCTTATCTGTTTGAAAATAAAGCAAACCGCTTGGGGATGAAATTCCTTCCTTTCAGCCCCTTTGGCTAGGACTAGCAAGAAGAGTGAGAATGTGCACCTGGCACCCAGAAGGGAGTGGAGATGATCTCCATCTCCAATCGTAATAAACTCCCTGCTTTTCAATTTCTCTAAGAGGCAGCTGCCCTCACAGCTAGAAAGTTTGCATCTGCTCCTAGACTGTCCCTGCACTTACTCTCCCATAATTGTCTGCCTCTCATCTCCCCTGAAGATGATGCTCTCAGAGGGAGAGAGAAGGGCCTCGCCCTCCTTCCCCTCTTATCCCTTCTCCCTCCTCTACTCCTTTCCTCTCTATTGACTCCCTGCTTGCCCTTGCTCCCCTCCCTGCCTCCAGTTTTCCCATCAGCCCCACACTGCTGTCCCCTTCTAATGCCCTCTCCTGCCTTCTCTCTTCCTCTGTCCCCTCTTAGCTCGTGCCTTTCCTTCCTGGGTCTGTATTACTAAGGCCATAGCACCCAGGAGAGACCTGAGGCTTCCAAGTCAAACACATCAGGTCCAGACCCTACTCTGAGGCTCAGCTTCCATTTCCTCATCTGTCAAGTGGGACAAACGAAAAGTACTGCTCAGGGCTGCTGTGGAACCCACAGCAATGACGTAGGTGGCAGTGCCTGCCCTGGGACGTGGCACACGGGAGGTGCGCCATCTATTTCCATTCCAGTCTCCACAAGGAACACAGCACAGATTGGAGTTTCCCCTGAGAGGAAGAAGGAGATGGATGAGGGAGGTGACCCAGAAAGCCCCCCTCTTCTCATTAGCACTTTGCAACTTGCTGAGAGTGAGGCTGCCCCCAGGACTCATTGCCACCCCCCGCCCGGCACCCCAACCCTTCTCCTGGGATTGGGAGCAGCGTCTGGCACGGTCTCCTCTAGCACAAGCCATCAAAGTGCCACCACACCATCTGGCCTGCCCACATCCTCACACGGGATCTATTACTTATTTCCTTCCATTAGCATAAATAATATGGAGCTTGGGTTTCATGATGGTTTACATAATAAATAAAACAGGTCAATTGCCCACAAAACTAGTCTCTGTGAACAGTAACAGATTTAATTAGATTTATTTTACCCTGGGTTTTCTGGAGTAAAACGGATGTCTCTCATGCCAAGGATAAACTTCCCCATAAATTTCTATTTCTGGGAAGGCAGCTCCCCATCCTCTATGAAGACAAAAGAAAGGAGGTAAGAAGAGGAGGAGGGTGAAGAGAAAGAGGAGGGGGAGGGAGGAAGACAGAGGTGTGGCCCTGTATTACCCATCACCTTCCACATGGTCCCTCCCCTGCCACCATGGCCCCCCAGCCATGTTATGAGCTTAATGTTTGTGTCCCCCTAAAATTGATATATTGAAGTCCTACCCTCCATGTGATGGTGCTTGAGGAGGGCCTTTGGAAGGTTATGGGGTTAGATTAGATCAAGAGGGTGGGGCACTCATGCTGGGATTAGTGTCCTTGTAAGAAGAGAGGTTGCTGTGCCCATGCCCATACACCAAGGAAACGCCAGGTGAGGACAATAGTGAGAAGTTGGCCATCCAAAAGCCAAGAAACCAAATTGCCTTCATCCTGAACTTCCCAGTTTCCCAAACTGTGCAAAATAAATCCGTTATTTCAGCCCCCAGTCTAAGGTCCAGCAACCTGAGCTAAGACACTGCCCCAGCTTCTACAGACCACACACATCCGAGTGACCCGTCTCCTGCTCAGAATCCTTTACTGTTCTCCCATTGCCAGACATCTAGCCCAGCAGGGCCCTCCCTCCCATTACTTTTCTCTATCTTCACCTCCTCTCTCCCCATCCCTCCCCATCACTGGTACCCTCCTCGATCCTCCAAGCCCACACATCCACCTGAAGGAACTAGACGCCCTTTCTTCTCCCAGTCTCCGTGCCTTGGCCCAGCTATTTCCTCTGTCTGGAACATTCCCCCTGCAGGCCCCTCCTGTCTCCACCACTCATGTTTAAAGTCTCAAAGCCTGGCCTCCCTGCCAGGGCTCACCTATGCAGCCCCCCCACCCCCCAATGCCTGTCCTCTGTGCCATCAGGGCACCTGCTGGCTCTGACCATCCGATACTTCTGCTCGTGTTTCCCCCACACAGACTGGGCTTTCTGAGGCAGTACCTGAGGTGTGCTGCTCAACCTCCTGGGTCTGGAGCGGTGCATGGCCCACAGATTCACTCTGCAGCCCAAGGGCCAGCAGCCTCTGACACGCAGTGGTGTCCAGTCCCTGTGCAGAAAGGAATGCTTCTCGTAGGGATTCTGGCTTTCCTTGGTCCTCTGCTCCTACAGCATCGCCACAGCCATCAAATGATTGCTTAAGACAGAGTTGGGGAACATCTGGCCCTGCAAAATCATTTGGTCCGGCCCTGCCAATGCATTAGGGGTGAGATGAGTTAATTAAATGTTTGAGAAAATAGATCAGGCTAATTTTTTAAGCTGATAATTGTTATGGCCTGAGAAGGATGTTATAAATATCCAAATGGCCTTTGGCAGAGAAAAAAGGTTCCCCACCCCTGGCTTAAGACAACATTTGATTGAAGACTGAAAGGTTAACAATGTCCCTGCTCATAGAGGAAATCTGTGGGGTTTGCTGTGCAGCATCTCTAGGTCACAGGAACCTGGTTTCCCCTTGGGAAGCCCGCTCTCTCACTTTCCCTCCCCTGGGTTAGGTTCTGGGAGGAGGTGTATGGCCCAGGGCTGGCAGTTGAGTCACTGTGTCTCCCAGCCTTGGTGGCCGATGCAGGGACACCAGCTGGGCAATGAGACTCCGCCAAGGATATGTGTGAGCTAAAGAGGAAAGAGATCTCTTTTTGCAGACGCCTGAACCAGAGGGATGGAAGCCTGGTGCTCTCAGGGACGGCGCAGGAAGACAGCTGAGCTGAAGATGATGGGAGAGAACACCAGCCCAGTGACTGACTGAGGCCCTGATCCACCATGATGGAGGCCAGAGTTTCCCACTCTATCCCAGAGTTTCTCACTGCAGAGCAGCCAGAAAACCTCCCCCACACTCGTTTGGTCGTGATAAGCCAGCTTGAGGGGGCTTCTGTCACCACAGCCAAAACATTTTTAACGGATACCCTATGCTTTAGCACAGACATTTCATTGCTAGGAATTTGTCCTCACGAAAAATAGCTTGAAATGCAGACAACGGTTCCTGTACAAAATGGTCACAGAGGTGCCCTCAGGGGTCCTCCCCAACTACCAGCCCTGGAAAGCTCCCCTCCGGGGAAGGGGGTACTCCTGGGGCCCGTGTGCAGGCCCCTCCCCAAGCTCCACCTGTGCAGCCAGAATGTCCACGCCTCCCCAGCTGGACGCTGCAAAAGGAACTCACATTCTGAGAATCATTACAAGTTATTAAAAGGTAATAACGTGTGCCACCCATAAGCCCTCGAGCCTAGCCCACCGCAAAATGCCCTTGGTGTATACCTACCACCATATCCCCTCAGGCCCCTTCTTCAAACTGCCAGCCCCGAGAAACTCCCAAATGACTTCATATCACCTCCACACGGTGCCAGCCTCCCTTCCGGCCCAGGCTCACACCACCGAGGGGACTTCAGCAAAAGCAGGACCACCCTCCTGTCCACCACTCCATCCCAAACACCCGACACCAGGGAGTGGTGTCTAAGAAGGGGCCCCTGAAAGTCTGAGGACAATGACACGGAAGCTCCACAGGGTAGCCTACGTCGCTATAGGATGTAGCTTCGCCGAATCCCGAGGCTCAGCACATATGTGACAGGTCGCTGAGTGAATGTTGTCTGCCTGGCTTCTTCCTGCCTCCAAGAGGCAGATACCAGCTCAGCTCAGCCCAGACCCCATGGACAGGAGGCCCAGAGGAAAAAGATGACTCTCCCTCCCTCTGTTCAAGACCCGGCACCCCAGTCTTCATTTCTCCAGTTACTTCCCAGCTGGGGCTGACGGGGGAGGGCAAGGAGGGTTTCAATGAAAGAGGAAATTGGACAGAATGAGGTCCAAGGGCTGGCCAGCCTGAGAATTGGCCCTTGTGCTGCCTTTGCCGTACTCCTGGCCTTTCTTTGGGGCAAGGCCAGTGGGTGGAATGTCCCTGTCTAACCACTTTAGCCCTGTCATCTCTGGTTCTGCAGCTGTTTCAGGTTCTGCATCACCCAGCCTCACCTGCGAGAGGCCTGAGTCTGGTAGTATATGGTTGTAATTTTATAAAGTTGACTCTTTGAAACAGCAAAAAAAGGATGAAGTAATATGACTCTACTCAACTGATTTTAGCCTTGGTCATATGACTAGCTCTGGGCAATGGTATGTAGGTAGAAGTGGCAATGTGTAAGTTCTGAGTCTCAGACTTAAGAATCACAGAGTGGCCATAGCTGTATGGCTCAGTGAATAGAGCATTGGTCTGTAGACTGAAGGGTCCTGGGTTCGATTCTGGTCAAGGGCATGTACCTTGATTGCAGTGCTCTTCCCCTACCCAGGCCCTGGTCAGGGCTCATGCAGGAGGCAACCAATCAATGTGTTTCTCTTACATTGACATTTCTCTCTGTCTTTCTCTCTCTCTCAAAATCAATGGGAAAATATCCTCAGGTAAGGATTTTTTTCTTTTTAAGTCACAAAGTGTTCTTTCTTTAAATAAAAGGGTGATATGCTAATTAGACCAGATGTCCTTCCGGACGAAGCCAGGGCTGTGAGGGAAGCCCCGGTCCCAGGTGCCTGTGGTGGCTAAAGGGAAGCCAGTGCCGGCAACCCGGTGAAGGAAGGCCACTCTTGCACAAATTTCATGCATCAGGCCTCTAGGGCGCGCACGCGTGCGCGTGTGTGTGTGTGTGTGTGTGTGTGTGTGTGTGTGTGTGTGTTTCAGAGAAGAAGGAAGAGGGAATGAAAGATAGAAACATTAATGGTGAGAGAAAACCATTGACCAGCTGTCTCCTGCATGCCCTACACTGAGGATCAAGCCCACCGCCCGGGCATATGCCTGACCAGGAATCAAACCATGACCTTCTGGTTCATACGTCAGCATTCAACCACTGAGCCACTCGAGTCAGGCCAGAGTGCTCTTCTTGCCTCCCATGGAGCTTTGACTCCCACCATGAGAACAACATGTCCTAAGTTGCCACTGGCCCAGAATGAAATATGGAGTAGAGCCACCCTAGTCAACATGTAGGCCCAATCTTCAGATTTCTGAGCATGAGAATAAATATGTATTGTGTTTTATCATGGTGTTTGTGTCATTTGTTACACAACTGTACTATGGCAGTAGCTGACCAACACACTAGATGATTTAGAGATAATATTTTAGGTTTTATGAAAGAAAGTTAAGTGAATAAGTTCATTTTTTGTTGTTGTTGTTCAATAAATTGAATTTTTGAGTAGGGGGAAAGTGATCAAATGAATGGTTTAGATGGAAAAGAAACTAGGTGGCTGAGAGGCAGGCAGAAATATAAAGAGGACTAGATATAGAAAGATTGTAAGGAATACTTAAATCTTCATTAGAAGCCTATGAATTCAAGAAAGCCTAGGGCAGAAAAATGCAATCAGTGATGTAGAAGGACACACTTTAAAAGTTTCCCAGAATGCAAAGGGAAAAGACAAAGGGGTTCAAATAGTAAAAGAGAGATAATAGATAAGGAAGAGATATAACTGAGGTTTAATATACAAGTAATTAGTGTTTCTAAAATGCATACACTAGAACTAAAGCAATTATCAGAGATAAAACAGCTGAAATGCATTCTGTTAAAGAACTGAGTTCACACTTTGAAAGGAATAACTAAATAGCAGACAAAAATATTGAAAAAAAATTAAGGCCTAAACATATCATAGTAAAATTTAAATTTTTAGGATAAAAAAAACTATCCTCAAAGGAGGCCTATAAGAAAAAAAAGACTTATTTCTGCAAAGAAAAAAACAAAATTAGTCTTAGATCTATGTCCTAAATATAGTGGTTCTCAACCTTTCTAATGCCGTGACCCTTTAATACAGTTCCTTATGTTGTGGTGACCCCCAACCATAAAATTATTTCCATTGCTACTTCATAACTATAATTTTTCTACTGTTATGAATCATGATGTAAATATCTGTGTTTTCCGATGGTCTTATGCTCTACAGCAGGTTGAGAACTGCTGCTCTAGAACAACGCTAGCCAATGTAGTAATTACTGTCCACATGATCAGTGAGCTTCAAATGTGGCTGAGCTGAATGAAAACATGCTAAAAGTATAAAATACAAACCAGATTTTGAGTACATGCTATAAAATAAGATACTGTAAAATAACTCAATACTTTTTATGTTGATTATATGTTTAAATAATAGTTGGCATATATGGAATTCAACAAATTATATAATTTCATCTATTTCTTAAAATTTTAAACTACCTATTGGCTTGTATTATATTTTTAATGTGCTATGCTGCTCTAAAACAAGATCGGCAAATAACGGCCTCTGAGCCAAATCAGGCCCACCACCTGCTTTTGTAAATAAAGTTTTATTGCAATACAGTCAGAGTCATTTGTTCACATATTTCTACAGCTTTCACATAATAATGGCAGAGTTGAATAGTTGCAATCAAAATCAAAAGGCCTGCAAAGCATAAGATATTTGTTATCTAGCCATTTAAATTTGTCAGCCTCTGGTTTAGTCATAAATACCAAAAGATGGTGTGGGAATTTCAAAAGCATTTTGAGTTTCAAAAGTAGTATAAACTCTAAATAGGGCCAAATTCTCAATTATATGCATTTCCCCCTTTCAAATTGACTAAGAGATTTATTTCCTTCCTTGCTTCCTCTCTTTAAAAAAAAATACAAGTAATTGTATTTTAGTCCATAAATAGTCAAATAGTCCAGAGCAGAAAGCCCAGCAACAGAACCTAGCACTTAAAATAATTCGGTGGGGCATCAGGTACCCTTTTGAAAGTGTGATCAAAGAATGGATTAGTTAACACATGATATTAGGGCAACTGATTGACCACTTTGGGGGGGGGGGTAAATATTTACCTCATTCACATTGAAATAAATTCTTTTTTAAAAAAATAAATTCTTGATGGATGAGTTGAAACTATTAAATTATAGAAGAGCCAAAAGAAAAATTGGTGAACATTTATCTGATTTTGAGAGGGAGGAAGTGCTTATTTCTAAGCACTAAAGCACAAAGGGAAAGAATGACAAATCTGAAAACATAAAAATTAAGCCATTATGTAGATAAAAATATCATAAACAATATTAAAAATCAAACTAGGAAATAATATTTGTAACATATATGACACGGAAAGTAAGTAACTCTTACAAATCAATAAGAAAATATGAAAACTCCATTAGAAAAATGAACAGAGGACATAAATAAGGAATTTATAATAAAAAACTACAAATAGCCAATAAATACATGAAACATTTTAGCATCACTAGTAATAAAAGAAATTTGAATTAAAGCAAGGAGACATACATTTTGCCTGTCATCTTAGCCTAGCCTTTTAAAAAAAAAATCATAGTACTGAGGGCTGGCAAAAGTTCAAAGAAAAGGAAAATTTCTTATCCTACAGGGGGTGTGAATTATCACAACCATTCTGTAAGGCAAATTATTTATATGGATCAAAGTCTTTAAAACGTCCATACTCTTTGATAGAGCAATTCCATTTATAGCAATTTCTCCTAAGGAAATAATTAGAGATGTGCACAAAGATTTATTTAGGTTCCTAGCAGCGTAGTACACAATAAGAAAAAAATTAAAAAGTGAAGACAATTTACTTACAATCCCTTATGCTGGGGAATTTGCTAAATAAATTATATTAGATTCATATGATGAAAGGCTATGAAGTCATTAAAAATCACATTTTCAAAACACATTTAATTTTAAGGGAAGATGCCCAAGGTCCAAAGTCAAGTGGAAATAAAAAGAATACTAGAATGCATCGATTGTATGTGTGATCAATTTCACAAGAAAATCTGCTCAGATGACACGTTCCCATTTATGCCCACCCCCAACTTGCTCCTGCTTCTGCCAGAGACTGTTGGCTGTGGCTCCCCAGCACTGCTTTCTCCCCTGGGTGTCTGTCATTCCCCCCAGAACACCACCTTTGCTGACACTTACCCCCTCATCAGATGCATTACCTTCACGGGTGTCCATCATCTCCAGCCAGGGCCACCATTGATGCATTGGAATCAGCCAATACCAAAGCCTAATCAAGACTTTCAAATTCTAGAATCCCAGCCTGAAATAGCTCATTGAGAAGAAGAGTTTGTTGGTTCACTTGACCAAACCCCCATCAGAGGTTGTAAGCAGAGGGGTGGACTTGGATTACAGGAGTCACCCACACCAGGAGTTTGCCTACCCTCCAAACCCTCTCCCAGGCCATTTCTCAGCTGTGTTGGCTCTGGTTTCCCTCAGACTGACCTTTGACAGGCTCAGAGAGGTTGCAACCAATGAAGTCCTAACAGCTTAGGGCGCCACTCTCAGGAAAAATTGATCTTTTCCCCTTCACTGCAATTTAAATTCTCAGAAAGGTTACTGAATGGCTGGGGGTGGGTCATGCATGCACCCAGGTGGTGGCTGTAAGGTTGAATCCTGTGACTGGCAGCTCCCACTTGAACCACGGGGTTGGAGTGGAGATGAAGCCGTTCCCCGGGAAAGGGAAGGGTGGCCAGCGGGCAGGTCAGATCCTCCCTCTCAGCGGAGCGCCAAGCAGGGCTGTTAATCTTCCCAGGTCTTAGGGCCATTTTTGTCAACTTTGCTAATTTTGGTTTTGCTGAAGTCCGCTCCCTCTTTCCCAAGCACATACACAGTTGTCCGAGGGACTGGGTCATGGACAAATCTGAGTTACAATGCACAATGTGCTCAGCCACCCTCTCCTGCATGGCCCCAAGGCTTTGAAACTAGCCACCATGCATTACATGGCTTTTGTGTGCAAGCACTCTGAGACCTTAAGGTGTCTATAAGCAGTGTGGCCCCAGTCGGGAGATGGGGGTACAGATGCAGACACATCTGTATGACTTCAATTATTAGGTGGCCACCAATCTTAATAGTGGGACCCAGTGACTCCTTGAGACCTCTGTCCCCATTCCATTACTCAAACTTACTTCCAAATACCAGAAGAGAGAGAAACAGTGCCACTCCCAGTTGAAGGCTGGTCCTACCTGCCCAGAGGAAACCTGTCCATGCCACAGGTCTGAATCCTGCCATCAGGTGGGCAGCCGGGCCAGTGCCGGCTCTGTGCACATGTCACACACACACACACACACACACACACACACACCGGAAAGTCTGGTTACCTCTCAGTAAGTTTCCCACTAGCCTGATGTTTGCATTACTCAGAGAAAGACTCAAGTCCCCAGACCAAGGAACTCAGCTCCACTTCGGTGTCTGTCTACATAGAGAAATGGGTCCTCATGACTTCTGGACATGGAAATATTGTCATCTGTACCTTGTTACACATATTGTTATCCCCTTCCTCTGGGCCTGACCACCATCACTCTGCATGCCCTCTATCTCTGAGGCCCGTTTTCACATCCCCTCTTGATTCTGAGAATCTCAAAGACTCGGGCCAATGCCCTTTGGCTTAAGTTGCCCAGAGTTCATTTCTGTTACTTTTAAACAAGAACCAGAGGGGCCCGACTGACCCTGGGAGGGCCGACTGTTCCATCTTCCATGACAGCCTCTACTTCCAACAGGCGTGCGTTGATGAGGTTAGTTGAGGTCAGAGCAAGGCCCTGTGTCGGGTCTGTTTTGAGGGAGGATTGGCTGCCCCTTCCCCATGCTTCTTACCGCCACTAATTGCCTCTCCTGCCTCCTCCCCAGAGTGGGTGATGCATGTCCTTGACCGCAGGTTGTGCCTTCCCTGTGCCTCTTTCAAAGGCCTCTTCCTGCTTTGTTGTGTCCTGCCAAGATGTCATTAGTCTCTGCTGTCTCCCTTGGGGTGGAATCAGAAGGTTCTGCTCACCTTCTTGGCCCCTCCCCCTCTCAGCTCCTGTTTCTCTGACTCTGATGGGCTGGTGTTACCATCCAGCTCAGTGACAGACTGCCGGACGTGGGGAGAGCCCCCGCCTGGACCTCCGGAGCCCAGAACTGGCCCTGTCTGCTCTATAACCGTGGGCAAACCTCTGTCTCGCTGGCCTCCATATGCCCTTTCTCATCCCGGGTGGGAGACGTATGCTGCTCTGCACCATCCACCAGAGAGATGGAGAAGCAAGCTGGGGTCTCACAATGGGAGTTTGCCATGGACTGTTGACCACAGCCTCCTGGAGTGCTCCCTGCCTCCTGCTCACTCCTTCTGCTCCATCCTCCAGTTTCCACCCAGGTTTCCTTGCTCCTTTGCCTTCGCTCTCTCCGGAGCTCACCGTGCTCCAGCTGTCCCCATTCACCCAGGCCAGGGGTGCGCTCCCAAACTCTGAACCACCAGTGTCAGCACACAAACCCATCCAAGGAGGCCTTGGAGCAGGCCCTGGAGGCACCCTGCCGTGAGTGGCATTGACCACCACCACCACCCCCCCCCCCAGTGGCCAGAGCCTGGGGAGGCGGGAGGATATTAAGAGTGGCTGGGGGACACTTGGGGACTCACAGTAGCTCTTGACTAGCACAAATGTATTTTAATATATGATCTGCAGCCTGGCTAT
Organism: Antrozous pallidus; assembly: GCA_027563665.1. NCBI lineage: Eukaryota > Metazoa > Chordata > Mammalia > Chiroptera > Vespertilionidae > Antrozous > Antrozous pallidus. The sequence goes on from CM050508.1 coordinate 188,559,940, forward strand.
TTGGCTTCTCAGCCTTCCCTCCTTTGTGTAACCAACGCCCTGCATTAAGCTCCTTCCTAAAACATTTACGGAGGTTTCTCTCTTCCTAGCTGGATCCTGACTGATTTAGCATCTGACATCAGGATTCCGCTCTGGGTTTGGTGTGCATTGGGGGTGCCATTTGACAGCTTTAGGATATTGAGTGCTCCAATTAGTGAGTACATGGGGTTTCTCTCATTTAGGGTTTCTACGATGCTTTTAAATAAAGTTTTGTCATTTTCCACTGGGAGGGAAAAAGCAGACTTCCTCCTAGGGAAGCAAATGTCTTTGTATAAAACAATACCTTGATAAGGTACATTGGGGGGAGAAACATCCTGAGGTATGATTTGACAGGAGACAAGGAACCAAAAGAGATAGTTAGAGATAGTTAGAGTAAACTGCTCTGCCTGTGAAACGCTAGGAACTCAGAGGTGGGGAGAGAGGGGCAGAGAGCAAAGGGGAAGCTGATAAAACAATGTAGCAGGAGGCTGACGCTCAGGTGGCGGAAATGGCTGAGGGGCTTTTTAGGAATGGAAATGTCAAATAGGGGCTTTGACGCTGCTGGTGTTCTTGCAATCCATAAATCCCTTCTTCTCTCCATCCTTTGAAAGCGGCTGCTACCCACAGGGGCTTTGTGTGCCCAGCCATGCTTTGTTTTGGGGGAGGGGGGGCAGTGAGGCTGATTTTTTTAGTGGAACATAAGGAAAGGATTGAGGTCCTTGTCTGGGCTGATTCAGGATGCAACTGACTTCACCAGCAGGGCTTGAAATGATGCACAAACTGAATTAATTCGATGTAAGCAGGAGCTCAGAGCTAGAGATGCTGTGAGAGTGGAGCGCTCCTCTCTCAGTGTTCACTCTGTGCCTGGCTCTGCTCTGAGCATAGCACCTGCACTAACTGCTTAATTCTCACAGCACCGGACAAAGTAGGGACTGTTGCCACCCGGCTTTTGGAGTGTGAAAACAGAGGCACAGAGCAGCTGAGTGACGTGGGTTCCTCTGGCTGGGCGTAGAGCTAGCCAGGACCTGACCCAGGTGGCCAGGATCTGACCCAGGAGGTCTGCCTCGAGCCTGCGCGCCTAACCTCTTCCTGTGAGAAGCACTCCAGGAAGGTGTGGGAATCCTGGGAGGTTTTCCGTGTGCGGTCAGTGGAATGGGAGTTGAATTGATCTGACCTGGACACTAAGGAGCAGGGGAGCCCAGCTGGCATCCAGGTTTATCTATTTTCCATCGGTCTCCCTGACTAGCTCTGCCCCCTCCTCCCCACTTCCCCCACCCCCCCGCACCCCTAGGGCAGAGCCTGCATTTTAGTCCTCTGTGTCTTCAGATCTACCAAGGGGCCTGGCACAGGCTGGAAGCGGCTGTGTTCCTGTCTATTCCAGTGGGAGGGAGAGCCCCAGCGGGAAGCCAGGCTGTTCCTCTGGGCCAGGCTGGGGCTGAAACCCAGCCAAGGGCCACATTGGTGGCCCCCCTCCCCTCCCCATACTAATGCCAGTGCTGCCACGTCCTGTGCAGGCAAGGAGCTGTGGGTTTTTCCTAATTGAGAAGGAGAACATCTTCCGTCTAGTCAAGGCAACATCCAGGCAGGACTGCGGAGGAGGCTGCGAGCCGCCCGAGCTGGCAGCAAACACGCAGCGCCTTTCAGAACTGCTTTTCTTGCCTTTGTGGTGCATTTAACTCTGCTTGTCTTTTAAAATGTAAGTGCCACGACAGACACCCCTTTGAAGGCCCCAAAGAGAGTGTTGGCATCTCAGTGGGGACAGCCTTTAGGGGAAGGGGATGTGGGGAGGGGGGGCCAGGAGACTCTGCAGCAAAGAAGTCGTCACTTCACTGTATTGTCTCTTCGGGTCTATTCCGGCATCATTTATTTCATCTTCATGTGATAAAAATTGAGATGTACAACTTGTCTCTGCAAACACAGGCGGCAGTCAGCTGGAAAAAGCTTTGTTCTCCCGCGTGGGCGGGTGATGGGCAGGAAGCAGGCTCCTGGGAAACATCTCTAGGGACCGTGAGGATAGGAGCCCCTCCTGGATCACCTACTCCCAGCACACACACACACACACACACACACACACATGCATGCAATGCACACACGCACAATATGTACACGTGCACATATGCACACGCAGTACAGATGTGCATGCACTCACATGTGCGTATCTCTTCTTCCCAAAGCCAGGCCTTGATTCACAAGAACCAGAACTCCAGATCTGTCCCCGGTTCAAGACCTGTCACAGTGGCATTTGCAGACATCTGGCCCCCTCCCTGGCGTGAGCGCTGCCGGTGTTGCTGGGGTCGGGGAAGGAGCTAGAGACCAGCAAGGGGCTGTCAGTCATCTAGGCAAGAGAGACCGCTGGCCTGGCCCAGAGCGGCGATGCTCACAAACACGCGCAAATTCCAGAGTGTTTGAGAGGTAGCCCTGGCAGCCCGGAGAGCGGATGAAAGCAGAAATATGGGGTACCATGAGGAAATTCCTGCAACAGGAAAGCTCAGGCTAAGGGACCCCAGCTGCTCTTCTCACTCTGAAATCCTGTGGTTCCATAATGTGATCGCAAACTCTCTTCTTCACTCCCTCCCTCCCTCACTAGTCTCACAATTGTATCTCTATCCTTTTTTATGAATATTTAAATGTCACCTGATTGCATTATGGGTTACAAGTTGGGGGAGAGGGGAAACAAGTCCTTGAAAAGGCCCCTCTCTGCCTGTCCCCTCTCCATTACTGCCTTGGAGAAGCCAGAAAAAGAACCCTGTCCCTAGGTCAGTTTCTGGAGGTTCCTTCTGCCCGCCCCTTCCCGCCCTAGCCGAGCTCTCCTGGCAGCCACAGGCACACCAGGCAGGTCCAGGAGCCACCTGGTCCTGAGCTGCTGGGGGAAGGAAGGGCAGGTCACTGGTCACAGGCAATGGGGCCTCGAGATGCCCACATGTATTTTCACATAGAATGTCCCTCTTCATGGTCACAAGCCTCCTTTTTCTGATCCTGCCCCAGCACATGCCCCAAATAGATCCCCACCACCATCCATCCATGCCAGCCCTCTGCCTGAGTCAGCCTGGGCTGCTGTAACAAATGCCACAGCCAGGCAGCTTATAACACAGAGAGTTGTTCCTCACAGTTCTGGGGACTGGAACTTCGGGGTCAGGGCGCCAGCATGGTGGGGTCCTAAAGCAGACCCTGGTCTGGGCTGTGGGTTCACCTGGGCTCTCCCCTGACCAAAGGTACAGTGCTTTCCTCAGGGCACTGATACATTCAGTAGGGCTCCATCGTCATGACCTGCTCGCCTTCCAAGGCTCCACCTTCTGATGCCATCACCTGGAGGGTCAGGATTTCCACATGTGAATCTGGGGGAACACAACATTTAGTCTAACACACTCTCTCTGTGAAATGATTATTTCTTCACCTTCCCTATGAAAAAGGAGGCAGCGAGGGAGGCTAGTGCTCCCTAAGGGAGGACCTGGAATGGTGGCTGAAGCCCTGCTTCCTCACCCACGCTCCCCAGAAGAAGTGGGGCACTCCTTTGGGCCTCCCCAGTCTGAGGATCTTCACTTTCCCACCCAGAGCTGGCTATGACCCCAAATAAGCTGCCGCTGCCCTGAGTGCCTGTCCCCAGCTCAGGGCACACCCTGCCCTGGAGGATGGAGCCTGCTCCCCTCCTCTTCCTGCTTTAGCTCCAGCATCTGGGACCCAGGGCAGCAGATGGGACGGTAACAAAGGCTCACGCCAAGGTCTCAGGCTCTCTCTGGAAGCCACTGCACTGGCTAAATACCACCTCTCTGCCTGCCTTGGTATTTAGAGAGCAACCTGGTCCCTGGGGAGGGGAGGAAACTGACTGCTTATTCACGGCACTTTGGAAGCTGGCCCTGAAAAGAGAAAAACACCTCATCTCTCCCTCGGGAGGCTGGTGCAGCGGAGCATCCTTCTCCTGGCCACAGCGGGACGTGGCAGATGCCAGCCGTGCTGCAGCCTGACAGCTGTCACTCAGGCTTCCCATGACCATGTGCACGTGAGCATGTGTGGGAGCAGTCTTTTATGCTCGTGCATGTGCTAACGGGAAGCCGAATCCCACATATGGGCAGGGGCCAATGGGGATGGTGAGTGTGAACACAGGACTCTGGGTGTGTGCTGGGGTTGTGGCAAATATTCATATGTCTATGGCTGTGAGGAACCCAGACTTGCTCACATGCATGCCTGTGAAGGAACTGTAGACATGACCATGTGTCTGTGTGTACGGGACACAGGTCTGCTGGTGGGCACATACATGTATATACATAGGGCCCAACTTTACTGAGGCATCAGAATTGTAGGCCAGTTTCTGCAGTGGAGAGAGGGGCTGGCCACAGCAAGCAGGTGTTTGGGGCTCTTCAGGGAGGGGTTACATGGGGTGGAGGGTTCCCTGCTCCCCTGTGTCCAAGCCCCACAAATCTTGCCTTTTATCTGAGCCTCTGCTTGCCCCAGGCTCCAGACCCCACCCTGCCACCAGTCCCCTGGGGCCCCATTTTTCCTTCCTCCCATTGCTGGGCTACCAAAAGCTTCTAGCACAGGTGAGCATGGCATTGCCCAAAGCCTAATGGCTCTGAGCTGCCCACCCTGCTGTGGGCTGGGACAGGGCAGTTTGACTCCAGGCCCGACCTCCAGCAAGCCACTGGCCAGTGCCCATGTCCGGGCGCAGTGCCTGGCACAGAAGGGCACTCGATAAGCAAGTATGGAATTAGTGAGTAGACAAATGAGCCCATTGTGGGCAGAGAGGAGAGATGCTTAGGAGCAGTGGTGTGCACAGCAGGTTGCATTCGGGAACTGTGGCAGGTGAATCCATTCATCAGTAGTTAGAGACCTCAGTGTGGTAATTGCTCAGAAAAAGGTCAAGGCTACCAATTTAGACTTGGGATTGCATCGTGGATGGTGTGGTGCTCCCATTTCCTTTCTGCACGAGGCCCTCATTTCCCCAGCTGAGGGGACAGTGGTGGCTGCCTGCTCTGGCTGGACCATTCTTTAGGAATTGCCTGTGGCAGAAAAGCTGCTTCACCCAAGACAAGGCCCCTCGGCTGGCCCCACCGTGGGCCGGTGGGGATTGGGAGAGTGACTTGCCACTCAGGGCACAAGCGCTGGGCTCCCTTGCCTATTTTGGGATAACTGTGAAGGGCCATCCCAGATCCCAAGACCTGGGGTCGGCAGAGGCCTTGATTGCTTGCTGTCTCCCTTTCCGGGGGCTCCTGGTCCTCCACATGTTGTTTCCACAAGGCTTTCTCAGGAAGCTTCCTGCCAGCACTTCTCCACCTTAGATTCTGTGTCTGGGGACCTTGACCTGAGACAGGCATCATGGGTGAATGGTGTTTGATAAATTGGGGAGTGAAGACAGAGCCTGAGGACAGTGTGTCCAGGGAATTGAGAAAGGAGGAGGAGGGGCCAGGAGGGGGCGGGGTTGAGGGGAGGAGACCAAAGATGAGCCTCGGGGGTAACAAGGATTGGTGACCCTCAGACCAAAGAAGGATCGGTCTGAGTCATGGACAGAAAATCTAAAGGTCGTATTGTCCGTATTTCAAGGGGTAGGGGTTGGATAGCAATACATTCTACAAAGACGTCCAATAAAATAAAAATTAAAAGATAGTCACTGGGTGAACAACAGGAGGTGGCTGGTGACTTAACCAAAGCAGCCCAAGGGTGAAGGGGCAGAAGTGGAGCCACTGGGTCAGCTGTAAGAGGAAGGGGAGGGGAAAAAGAGGGGCTTAGATTATTCTTTGAAGAAGGGAAATCAAGAAGAAATATGGTACAATGGCTAAAAGTGATGTTTTCTTCATCATTATCATCATCGTCATCATCTTTGTCATCACTGTTTTTTAAGATCAGAGAGACTTGAGCAGAACCCTCAAGAATTTTCTAGCCAGCTAAGACCGGTTTGGCTCAGTGGATAGAGTGTCGGACTGCGGACTGAAGGGTCCCGGGTTCGATTCTGGCAAGGGCATGTACCTTGGCTGTGGGCACATCCCCAGTAGAGGGCATGCAAGAGGCAGCTGATCGATGTCTCTCATCAATGTTTCTGACTTTCTATCCCTCTCCCTTCCGCTCTGTAAAAAATCAATAAAACATATTTTTAAAAATAAAATAAATGTACAATTAAAAAATTTTTTTCTAGCCAGAAGGCTGTATCCATTCATGGCCCCAGAGAAGTCTCAATGTTTGACCATGTGTGTTTTTCTTTTGCTAAAAGCAAAATTAATCCCAACCACTTAAACAAAAGGGGTCCATTGCTTTGAACAGAAAGGGCACTTGTTACTGCAGGAACACCTTTCACATGAATAAAAATAGGGTACCAGCTGGTGACAGCCTTGGCATACTTTATGGGTCTCCCTGAGAAGCCCCTCCACATGGGCATTATAACAGACATTGTTTATCTGTCCTTTGACCTTGGAGGGCAGCCCGGAAACGAAGCTCATGGGCTACTGTTCTTTTAATGAGATGGCATATGGGACTTTTGTCTCTCACCAAGGAACTCCTGAATTGTCCTTGCCGGGGTCAGTTCTGTTTTTCTGTAGACCTGGAAGGTAGCCACTTGCTCATTAGCCAGTCCAAGCATGTGGTACAATTGCTCCTCCACTGCCAGTAGTGGGGACGCCAGCTGCAGGCAGTAAGGAAAGTCAGGAATTGCTACGGTACTGACTGGAAGGCTGGGCAGGGGCATCACCTAAGAGTCCCTGCTCAGGTGTCAGGCAAACTGAGTGTGAATCCAGGCCTCGCCATTCTATCAGTGACAGGAACAGACAGAAACCTGACCTCAACGCCTGCGGTTTATTAACTACCTTAACAGAAGCCTAACAGAATGTGGGTCGGGACTGGGATGGTGGATCTATACACTCAGAAAATCCAGTTCCTAGCTTTCTGTTCAGACATGCATGGCTTTCATGCTCCAAGTTTCTTCACAGTCCAAAGTGGCTGACAGAACTCCAGCCCTTACATCTGCATTCCAGGTATCCAAGAAGGAGGACAAGAGAGGAAGAACAGGACCTGCCCCTCCATTTTAAGGAGCTTTTTGAAATGGTCCTTACAGCCACATCTTACTATAAAGGAAGCTGGAAAAAATGTATTCTTTTATCTGGGCACATTGTCAGTCTACATGAAACGAGGTTGTGTTCATGATGAGGAAGAGGAAACTAATTGGTAGCAGTTCTCCCCACAGCCTGTGACTTCAAGGCAGTTTACCTGAGCCCTCTGCGCTTTAGTTTTCTTACCTATAAAATGGTCACAATGGGCCTTTCCTGGTGTTGTTGACTGGTAGAGCTCAAGTCGGCAGAGCTCAAGAAAGTCATTTAGATAAGAGGCAATTGGGAGAGGTAGGGAATGGGGTTAACTAGAGTCATGAGCTCTGTCTAGAAAGGAAGGTCCCTAATTCAACCCCAGCCTCCTGTGTGGATAAAAATGCTGGCTCAGCATTTGCAGATCTGGGTTTTGTGGTTTTTTTTTTCAAAGGAAACTGAAAATCTGGATTATACGTTAAGTCTCTCTAATTTTAGACTTTGTAATCATTCACATTTTTTTTGACCCGGTAAGAGTCAAAATACACACATATCTGGTAGCTGAATATGGCCCTGGGGTGTTGGTTGCTCTGACCTAGGGATAATTCCATCCCAATTTTTCACCTTTTCTCAAGACATCATGACCACTTTGGGGTATGATATACATTCTTTCCCTGGTGACGAAGGCCTGTTTGGGCAAAAGGCAGTGTGGAGGTGCCATCCAAAAGTCTATAATGACAACATTTGGGTTTTGTGGGTCTGACTGCTACCTTCCATGCCTTGCTTATCACAAACATGGAGCACTGGCACAACCACACAAATATTGTCAGGAATAGCACGATTCTGCGTGCGCTTTAATCCTTTGAGGAAACAATTGGAGCAAGTCAACAAAAAGTTGGATTGGAGACCTGGTTGCTGGCCACAATTTAAGTGTGAGCTTCCAGCCATGTGATTTGATCAATATCCTTCTGTAAATCATATTGAAAATTGATGGTCTGCATTCCAGCTTCCTCTGGCACACTTCCTATTCATTTTCATTTTTCAATAGTTTTATGGACTTAAGCACTTTCATGGACTTAGTTTGTGTCACTTGCTCATAATGACTGATTTCTATGCTCAGATTGTCTCTGTTTGGTCATCCTGAGGAGAGGGAGGAGGAGACCCTTCAGCCAGCCTCTGTGCACATTCCAGTTTTCCTGCAGGAGAGCATCGCTGCCTTCCAGCACCTCCCCACCAAGATCAGTACAGCTTACCCCTCCCAGGACCCCTGCTTCCTTCCAGAGCAAAGCAACTTAGAGGACTAACGCATGGTCAGTGGGGCTGCAAGTACCTCACAACACCTGCATCTGCCCAGAGGCAGCCTGCTATTTCAGTGACTGAGCAGAATGTTAAAGTCGTAGTTCATGCTGTTCTTTCCAATTCCACTCCAGGGCTTCTGAGTCCCTTCCTATCACGCTCTGATGCACCTTTCTCAATTTCTATTCTCCCTTTCCTCTCTGAGCGTCTAGCTGGCCCTTCTCCTCTCTTTCTTATACGGCACACTCATCTCGGATTCAACATCTCACCCTAACCGCTGTCACACCAAACCATGTGTTGAATTGCAATACTGCCCAAAGCGCAAGAAACATCAACCCTTAAATGCCAATCTGTTAATATCCCTGAGGGCCACTGGGGCCACTCCTCTAAGGCTGCCTTTAACGTCCCTACTGCACCCAATATCTGAAGAACAGTTTTTGTAACTCATGGACTCAGGATGGTTTGTAATGGTGCCAATTCTACTCAAGGCTCAGGATCTTCCTTGGAGAAGACTGGACCTTATCCACATGTCATAAGGTATGTGTCTGTGTATAATGACACCATTGCAAAACTTTACACATTTAAAATCCTCTTAGACACGGTCAGCGTGGCTGCCAGATAAACAGCATCGGGTATTCCGGGAAGGCTGTGTGCATTGGCAGCTGGGAGTTGTGGCACTTTTGGATGTTGCTAGTGACATCTGCTCTAAACAAAAGCAGAGTGATCATTTCAAAAGGTAAATCAGATCATGCCTCTCCCCTACTCTAAACCCAATGGCTCGAATCCCACTCAGGATGAAAGCCAAATTCTTCCTGCTGACTTAAGGGCCCTATGCAAAGGCTGCCTTTGACCTGCCTCGCCAGCCCCATCCTGCTCCTGGTGGTCCCCACCGCTCCCCTCTGCTCCAGCCAGAGCTCATGTCTGTGATCCCTCAGCCCTCGTGCACTCTCTGCCTGGGGCACTTTGACCAGCTGTTCCTTCTGCCTCAGGCTGTTTATATGGTCTACACCTGGCCTGCACTGTCTTGTCATTCAATATCACCTCCTAAGGTACACCTCCCTGATCGCCTACACTCTGTAGCCCCTTGCTTACTCCCTCATACTCTGTTTGAATTCTCTTCCCAGCCCTCATCACTCTCCGAGGTTTTATTTAGTTCTTTACTGACTCTGTTGGCTTCTGCCCCCACTAAACTGAAAGCTCTGCAAGGACAGGCATCTGGGGGTCCTATTCACTGCTCTGTCCCCAGCATCTGGTGCAGTGCCAGCCAGTGGTGGGTGTTTCATGTTTGTTGGATGGATATATCGTTGAAAGAAAGCAAGAAGGTGAGAGAGAAGTAGGATGGTTTGTGCCCGCTGCAGTGCACTGTGCAGGGAGGGGTCACAGACTGTCAGGAGCGATGGGGGAGCCATGCACACCAACCTCCAAGTCCCTTCTCCCAGTCAGGCCAGGCTCACCATGCCAGCTCCAGCCCTGTCCACTGATCAGGTTGCCCCAGAGGCTTAGAGCAGGTACCTCCTCTGACAGCGGCTCCAGGAGCTAGTCCATCCATCACTCAGAGGGAAAAGCCACAAATTCTGAGGTCTCTGTCTTCATCTGTCATGCTCAAGGGTAAGCTTGCCATGGCCACGGTGTACAGCCACTCCTCCCTGCTGAAAGCTGCGCTGGCTCAGGACTCGCTCAGTGACAAATCTGTTGTCTGCTCAGCAGCATCCGCTGACCGAGGCTGGGGCCAGGGCCAGGGGCTGCGGAGCTGAAAAAATTTACAACCAAGTTCTCCTTGGAGAAACTCTACTGAGGACACGACAGGAAAGTCCCACCCTGAATGCCAGCCAAGGGAAGGGGCTGCCCAGGCAGGGAGCATCAGCACCATGACCCAGTGGCCCCACTTCATTTGTGCTAGACGGACAGGTAGCTCTCCTGAGTAGCCCAGACCCCCTACCCAGGGCATGCCTTAGACCCCCAGGGGCTCCTCAGGCCATGCCCCACTGTTGACCACTTCCATTCATTTGACCTTGAATGATCCTCAAGCACATCCACTTTGGAAAGAGACAGACCTGCACTTGAATTCCTGCTCCTCCTTCCACTCACCACATGACCCTGAACAAGTTCACCCCCAGCTCATTTGAAAAATGGGGTGATGGCACGGTTTCTGTGAGATTATGCGAACTGTGTGTAATATGCTTGCCAGTGCTTGCTGGAAAGTAAGTAAGTGCTCAAATAAGGCATTGGTTGCCATTGTTGTTGAGATGTTGTCATCATCGTTGTTGATGTCACAGTCTATTATCTCAGCCCAAAATTACCTTGCCAGTGGGGAAAGGAGGCCAAGATGCAGGACACCTCTTTCCCAATCACAGCTCTGGTGGCCAGAGAAGAGTCTGCGACCAGGAGCCAGTCCAGAGGCCCTGTGGCAGCCTCTGAAGGTCTGGGGAGTATTCAGACTTTCTCAAGGTGCTGTTATCTCAATGACACAAACATTGAGAAAACAGCAGGCAAATGGGTGCCTTCAGGCCCATCCCCGCTTGCATTGCCCCCCTCCAGAGCCCATCTCCCTGCCCTGGAGGTACCATGAGTAGCCTGCTTCCCCCATCAGCCTCCCCACTGGCCCCTCCCCATTTGGGTCACTCCCATCATGTACACACACACACACACACACACACACATACACTTACACCACCTTGGCCATGCCTTTTGATCAGATCAGTCCTTCCTCTTCCATCCCCTCCCGGACTCATAAAACTTTATCCCTCTCATATCTCGGCCCCTCAAAGCCCTGCCTCACAATGATACCTCTGATAAAGGGTTAATATCCAAAATATATAAAGAACTTATACAAATTAACAAAAGAAAGACAAATAATCCAATTTAAAAATGAGCAAAGGACCTAAATAGAAACTTCTCCGAAGAGACATACAAAAGGCCAAGAGACATAACAAAAAAATGCTCAAAGTCACTGATCATCAGAGAGATGCCAATTTACACGACAATGAGGTATCACCTCACAACTGTCAGAATGGCTACCATCAACAAATGACAAGTACAGCTGGTGGGGATGTGGAGAAAAGAGAACCCTCGTACACTGCTGGTGGGAATGCAGGCTGGTATAATCATTGTGGCAAATACTATGGTGTTTCCTTAAAAAAACTAAAAATGAAACTGTCATATGACCCAGTGATCCCACTTCTAGGAACATACCCTAAAAAACCAGAGACACCAATTAGAAAGAATGTATGCACCCCTATGTTTATGGAAGCACAATTTACAATAGCTAAGATCTGAAAACAGCCCAAGTGCCCATCAGCGGATAAAAAAACTGTGGTACATTTACACCCTGGAATAGAATGCAGCAGTAAAAACAAAGAATCTCTTACCTTTTAAGACAGCATGAGGGACCTGGAGAGTATCATGCTAAGTGAAATAAGTCAGTCAGAGAATGACAAGTATAACATGACTGCACTCATATGTGGAATCTAAGTAACAAAATAAACTGATGATTGGAGTGGATCTCGAGACATGGAAGCATGGAACAGAGTGTGGAATCTCAGACGGAAGGCAGGGGAGGATGGGTAGGTGAGAGGCAATCAACCAAAAACCTCACATATATATATACATAACCCATGGACACAGACAATAGGGTGCTGAAGGCCTGGGGTGGGGTGGAGAGGATAAATGGGGAGAAAGGGGGGGACATATGTAATATTTTAACAATAAAGAATTTTTAAAATAACAACAGCCTGCCTTAAGTACTTTACTAAGTGGCAGCACCTGATTTACAGAAGCCACACAAAACTATGCCTGCCCTCCTCAGGAAGCATATACATTTTCTATGGCTCTTCTGGAGCCCAAGGGGTGATCCCAATGTTCATCATGGCATTGCAGGAGACTGAGAAGTGGGGGCAGGCAGATCATGCTGCCCCTACAGTCATAGTTGGCAAGGTGTCGCCTTCTTGATCTGCCCCTACAGTCATAGTTGGCAAGGTGTCGCCTTCTTGACCAAAGTATATGGCCCTGAGCTTCTTGAACAGAATTTTCTCTGCCTCCCCTCCCCACCTCATGTGAGTACCTTAGATCAGGGGTGGGAAGACATCTGGCCCATGGGCTGTATAATGCCCGAGAAATCATTTGGTCTGGCCCTGCCAAGGCATTCGAGGTGAGTTAATTAAGTGTTTAACTAAATACAGCAGGCTAATTTTTAAGTTGATCATTTTGATTGGCCCATGACTGATGTTAAAAATATCCAAGTGGCCCTTGGCAAAAAAAAAAAAAAAAAAGGTTCCCCACCCCTGCCTTAGCTGAAAGAGAGCTCCCAGAACCCTGCAGGAGCTCAGGTGGGGCTGAGTCCCAGCCACCCAGAACACTAGGCAATAGTGGCTTTTTCCCTACCTCCTGCCGCCAGACCCCAGGGCCATGGTCCATCCACTCAGGCCTGCCTCCCTATAGTTTTCTTTGAGTATCAGATACAAGAGGTGTGAGTGGAGCTCTGCCTGGGTAGCTCCAGGCCTGGGGGAGTTACAGCCTTGATTTTATTTTTTTTTTAAGTTTTATTGATTTTTTTTTTAGAGAGAGAGAGAGAGAGAAGGGAAAAACATCAATCACCTGTCTCCTGCATGCACATCCCCAACTGGGGGTTGAGCCCCCAACATGGACATGTGCCCTGACTGGGAACAGAACTGGGGACCACTCAGTGCATGACCACACCAGCCAGGGCTGGATTTGCTTTTTGACATCACTGTTCTGTCCCCTTCTGAGAAAGCACAGTGGCTCTAATGAGGATCCAGAACTCACACATTCCAGGGCTATTGGCCATGGTCATGTAGAGGCCAAAAAAAAAAAAAAAAAAGGCGGGGGCTCACTTTTCATGTAACCGGCTCAATTAATACCACCCATCCCAACCCACATCCTGCCTTCCTTCTTACAGAATGGGCACGGGGTGCCCCCTGGGCCAGGCAATGGCCACGGAGCTAGTTCTGAGTTGTGTCTCTCATGGAGAACCCCTCAGTTGAAAGGACCCATGGGAGATCCATCAGAATGCCCTCTGCCTCCAGCACATGCACAGCCATATATCCCAGCGGAATCCTGAAACTGAACATTCTCATTTGTTGAGAATCTACCGCATGTCCTGCAGCTGGGAGAGACCCTTCCCTTGCAACCAGACCTGGGACTTCTCGTTGGTACAGAAGAGGGATGTCTCAGGGTGAAGCCCTGCCAAGCCCTGACAGCCACTCCACTCTCCTGGGTCCATCATGAACTTGTCTTACACAACCCAGTTCCTTCAAACTCTCAAAGGAATCCCCAACCCCTGCCCCACTACCATTCTAGTGTCTGGTGTGCAATGCTTAGGCTCCAGCTCCCTCTGGCAAGACTTTTTCTGACTTTTGCAGCTATTGGCACCATTTATTAACATCTTTGCTTGAGATTGTAAGATTGGATTGTACACCTATTAGAATGTCAAACGTTAAAAAAAAATACTGGCAATTCCCAAGTGCTGGAGAAGATGTGGGAGAGCTGGTCCTCTCTTGCATTGCCGGTAGAAATGCAAAGTGGTCCAGCCACTCTAGAACACAGTCTCTTTCAAAGTTCATCACAGGACTCGGCAACCTTACTCCTGGGTATTTCTTTACAGGGAAATGAAAACTGATGCTCACACAAAAATCTATGCACAGATGTTTATAGCAGCATTACCCATACTTATCAAAACCTGAAAACAACCCCAACATCCTTTAACAAGTGAATGGAGAAACAAAATGTGGTACAGCTGCGCGATGGACTATTACTCAGCAATAAACAGGAAGGAATGAGTCACAGGCCCAACACCATGGGTGAATCCTAAATGCTAATGTTGAGTAAAAGAAGCCATCCTCAAAAGATTCCATGCTGATGACTCTATTAGTAGAACATGCTGACGGAAAGCAAAACTATAGGCACGGAGAACAAATTTGCTGAGGCTGGAGAGGGACTGATGGTGTACCACGGGCCAGCACTCTGGAAGTCTCGGGGGGGGGGGGGGGGGCTGGAATTGCTCTGGGTCCTGTTTGTGGTGGTGTTTCCAAGACTCCATGCATACATTAAAGTGCTCAGAATTGAACAGACAATTAAAAAATTAACTTTACTGTACATAAGCTACACATTTAAAAATAAATGGAAAGTTACCTTTTTTAAAAAGTCCATGTTTGCATTCTTGGGAAGTGAACTGCCTAGGTTCAAATCCCAGGACAGCTACATTGGTGGTCACCTATTGGTTTGTGCCCACTCAGCTTCCACTCCCCATGGGGACATGCTGTGATTTTCTTCTGGGATGTTGACCCTCCTCCCTCTTGGTCCATGGCTCTGGGAAGGGCCAACCATACCCCTCTTGCTGAGGGAGAGGACTGGCCTTCTCTGGGCTCCAGGTGAGCATGTGACCAGGCCTGATCAGCATATCCTCTCCCCCAGCCATAGTGATTGATTTAAGAGGAGGCACGAGATCCTAGTCAATCAACCTTTTTCAGACTGGTTTAGAGGAGGTACTCTATCCATTGGAATTTCTAAAGATGGTAACAGCAGAACAGGTATACTGATTGTCAAGTCCTGTCCCCAGCTTTTTACACTTAAGAACTCATCTAAGCTTCACAACAGCCCCACAAACTAAATGCTACTCATATTCCCATTTCACAGACAAGGAAGCTGAGGCCAGAGGGGCTCATTAACTTGCCCAAGGCTACCCAGCAAGGCCAGCGTTTGACCTACATACTCTGACTTCAAAAATGGAGCCTTTAACCTCTACATTATTTTTCTTCTTGGAGAGCTAGTCCACACTGTTCATAGCCACATTGTTGCACGCATGGAGAGAAGAATTCCTTAAGCCATAATTTGAGCTCTTGGGAGAAGATTTTGCTGGGGCAAAAATGACCTTTGGCACCGCCTCTTGAAGTGACTTCTCCAATCTTCCTTGGAAATGTTCTGTTTGCTCTCTGAGCTGAAAATGAGAAAAACACTTCCTTTAAAATGTGGGTATGGCTGTGGCATGTGAAGCAAGGAGCAAAGGGGGTTGGCCTCAGTTTCCACGCTGGAATTGACTTGCTGTGGGACCCAAGGTAACCAAGCACCTCAGTTCCCTCTCCTACAAAATGGGGGTCATCATAGAACCTACCTCATAGGGCTTGGGGGAGACGCAATGAGATAATAAATGCAAAGCTCTTAGCACAGTGCCTGATAAAATAAACTCGAGAATAAAGATGATTAAACACAGGAGCTACACATGGATGTGTAATCTGTGTGCCCACCTGTGAGGTCCAACATCATTTTTCTGGGGCTGTCCCTCTATCTAACATATAATTTCATGACTAATTGAAAAACATTAGGCATTCATATTTAAACCGTGCTCTGCATTGCTGATGTTTGGTCATGTGGAATTGGTTTAGAAGTTATTTTGGATCTGAGGACCAACACGGCAGCAAACATTTTAAATGAACCCAGGTTTTGTTTTACATGTTTCCTCCAATGTCCTGAGAGGCAGTTTTTGATGAATTTAGACCATTACCAGGTCAGGCCACAGGCCTGGGTCTCTGAACCTGCTTTAAGCTCCCTGCTGCTGCAGGCTGTGCAGCCAGTCTCTGAGATGATGGAAGAGATTGCTGGCAAAGGAGAGGCAGGGGGTGTAACGGGTGAGATCCTAAGCTTCGCAGTCAGGGAAACCTGGCTCTCCCGCCCTGCTCTGCCCCACCAAGCCACACGGAGGTTACTGGTGATCAGCAAAATGTATGGCCGAGTGCCATGATGGCGAACCTATGACACGCGTGTCAGCACTGACACGCGTAGCCATTTTTGATGACATGTGGCCGCATGTGGTCGCATACAGAGAATGGTGGTTTTCTTTTGTCAAAGTGACACACCACCCGAGTTATGCTCGGTTTTTTGGCGAATTTTGACACACCAAGCTCAAAAGGTTGCCCATCACTGGCCTAGTGGCTGGCCAGTCCCCACAAATAGTAACAGTATTAGTATCACTGAGTTTGGGCCTCTTTGCAGCATCAGGAGCAAACCTTGGAAGGGGGATCAGCAGCCCCCTTTCCATGCAAAGAGACCCCCTTCCTTCCAGCCCCCAGGGCTAGAGGCGCCAGGGGCAGATGCCAAGGGTGCTAATATATGTGAATTGTGCCTGGTCTTGAGATCACCCCGAAATCAGATCCAAATAAGTCTGGATCCATTGGATACCAACCACACAACAGGAGACTCTCAGGCAGTGTTTTGTCAGTCTGGAGTGTCTGATCTTGTAGATCTGGGCTTGCATTACACTACATAGTGAATGATCTGTAAATGTTAGCTATTATTTTCTTCCAACTTCCTTTTCAGCAAGACAAAGCACTTGTATAGTGTTTATTTTGTGAAAGGCACAGTCCTAAGAACTTTGTACTTATTTTACTGATAATCCTATATAATAAAAGAGAAACATGCAAATTTGACCATATCTTCACTACACTACCAGCCAATCAGGAGCAGGGGGTGGGGCCGAGTGGTATGAGCGCCCAGTCCCAGGGGCTGAGCAGAAGCGGCGGCGGCAGCGTGGAAGCAGTGGTGGCGTGGCACCCCGGCCAGAGCAGAGAAGACTAAAGGCTCCGGCTGGAGTGAAGCCTCCCTCCCCCCAACCCCCAACCCCCACCCTGGCCAAAGCAAAAACGGAAGGCAACAG
This sequence comes from Antrozous pallidus, assembly GCA_027563665.1. Lineage (NCBI taxonomy): Eukaryota > Metazoa > Chordata > Mammalia > Chiroptera > Vespertilionidae > Antrozous > Antrozous pallidus. Next base: position 188,576,920 of record CM050508.1, read on the forward strand.
CCAGAGGGAAGGCCTGGGTCCCAGGTTCCAGAGGAAAACTGGTTCTGACAGCCAGGGGAAGGAAAGCCTACTGCATGAATCTTCATGCAAGGGCCTCTAGTCTATAATATAATGCTTTTAAGAACCACTGTGATTATCCCATTTTACATGAGAAAACTGAGGCACACAATGTCACACAGCTAAGACACAGCAGAGCTAGGGGTTCCAACCCAGGCAGCCTGTGCCCACAAAAGCTGCAGAATGTAAACCTCTAATCCAAGTTGGGGGCATATGATAGGAACAGCCACACCCACTCCCCCACCCCCCTCCACCCCCATCAGTCTCAAATGAAGCACAGCAGCCCTTCCTTTATTTCTCCTACACTCTGTTCATGGTCTGGACACTCCGCAGTCTCCGTGCCCTCTGGACAGCACCCGAGGCTGTTCTCTCAGGTCGCTCTAAGCAAGCAGGAGCCACTCCAGCAAGTATGGGGTCACCTTACCCAGCCAGGCTGAGCCTGGAAACTGTGTCCCCAGGAATTACAGAGAGAGGACAGAGAGAAGGAGGAGGAGAAGGAAGAGGAAGGAGAGGAGGAGCAAAGTGATGTCCGAGTGGTCAGACACCCAGGATGGACACCCAAGTGGTGTCAAGTCCCTTGTTATAAAACCCCAGAGGATTGCTTCCTCCTGGCTCCTGGTTGATTTGAGGTTGCTGAGGAGAAACTGGGGCCCCTCTCACATTTACCGCAACCTCGGGGCAGAATTATTAGACATTAGGGGGGATTTGAGCAGGCAGGGTTAGGAACAGTCCCTGCCTTTGGAAGCAAATGTTTACTCACAATGGAAACTGAAACACAAAAAGGATTCCAAGCACCTCGTGGCTCACTCAGGCCCTCCACCTGTGCTCCGGCCAGACGCTTTCCCCCCACACCGTCCCCCCCCCCCAGCACTGCGGGGAACCAAGCGAGGCAGCCAGCTGGGCTGCTTCTGTCTGTGTCAGAGACAATTCCTCCACCTGAACACCCTGCCTCCGCAGCCTCCAGTGAGCAGAAAGCACACTTCAGACCCAGTCACTTCCATCTCCACCCAGGACTCCCCATTTCTTCCCTCTCTTCCTTCACCACAAACTTCCATCTCTTTCTTCTTTAAAAAACAAACAAACAAAAAACTTTATCATTGTGGCAGGCAGTGTGGGGGGATTTGCCAACTTAATGGCAATTCGTGGTGCTAATAACGTGTCAATTAAGACTGATGGTGCTGCGCGAGGAGGAGGTCGGTGGCATATGCTGATGTTTTTAAAGTCTATTTCATGTGCCTTTTCGCGGAGTCATTTTATTAGGCTTATTAAGAGCCCAATTGATACATTTCTTGTTGATTCCAAATATTCCTGAGGTAATTAATTCCGAACAATGGGGTTAATTAGTTAGCAGACTTTGGAACACTTCTTCAGACTGTAGTTTAAGAACCAGTTTCCAGGGAATGTAATCTCCAAAAGAATTACATTCCTTTCTTCTAAGGAAAGGCGGGAGGGGGCGGGGGATGGGGGGCAGGACTCTCCCCTGGGAAGAAAGGATGGCTGTGATCTCTCTGAGAGTTAAATGAGTGTTAAATGCTAATGGGCCTCTGTGGTTTGGTTTTTAAATGCCCCTACCTTTATTTTCTAACTAGGAGCTAAAAAGCTTGAATTTGGGAGAAGTGTATGGGAGGTGGCACGCATGGACCCATAGGGAGACCAGCCTGGGTGACAGAAAATGGGGACCTCTTTCCTCCCCCTGAATAGATGTGTGATCTCACTGCCCCCCCTCCTGCCACACACACACACACACTCACACACACACACACACACACTCACACTCTGGGGCATCCCTTCATCCATAAAATGGGAACAGGGCACAGCCCTCCCCCAACACCACAAGCTCTGTGAGGGTTAGATCACGCGTGTGAAAGCCTTTTGAGAATAAAATCCTTTTCTGTTTTTAACCTTTGAGAGGTTTTTTGGTGTGTTTTTTTTTTTCAAAGGACCTATTTTAGAAGTGGGCTTTTTTAAACTCTTTTTTTTTATATTATTATTCCCTCATGAAAGGGTTTCTTCTTGTAGCTGGGATTTTTCATCTCATGTTGAAGAGAGAGAGAAAGAGAGAGAGGGAGAGAGAGAGAGGGAGAGAGAGAGAGATTTAAAAATAGCTATTTTAATGAAAAGAACAGCTCCCATGAAGGACTGGGCAGCCCTTTCTGTGGGCTTTGCTGCCGAAACTCACGGTCCAAATTGATTTTTTTTTTACCCTCTTCTTTAAAGGTAAGTGATGAAATACTGTGGGTTTGAAAGGGCTGACATTTTGGGTAGCAATTAAACTCGGTCCTATCTAGCCGCACGGCAGCGGGTGGCGGCCGCTCGTTACCGCGGAGAGGCAGGCAGAGGAGTACTCTGCCGGCGGCTCTCAGAAGAGCCCAGGCCGCTGTCTGCAGCCAGGTAATTAGAGGTAACAAGCTGGCCTGGCACCCTCCTCCCCTGCCCACCTGGGAACCCACCCCACACCCCCTGGCCCAGGAGAGTGGGCAAGTCCTGGATCCTAAGCCCCGCAGTGATGGGCGTGGCAGATGTTAATCCTGAGTGGCTAAGGACCACTCACTCTGCAGGCAGTAATAGTTAGGAGTTTGTGGCAAATGACCTGGCAGGGCCGCGCGTCATTAGAAGCAGCCGAAGGGCGAGGCGCTTCCCACAGGTCAATGGGATGTGATTGGGAACACGGGCAAGGGAGGGACCTGCTGAGCCACTTGGCACGTGTTCCCCTCCCTGTCCAGGTTGGGTTCCCGTGGAAATGCAGCTATAACAAGTCACCCTTCCAGATGTTCTTTTCAGGAAAACCCATTCCCACACCCCCCTCTGGTGGGGACCTCATGATCTCCCCCACAGACCCGAAGACACACGTGGCCATTACAGAATCCCCTGTGGAGCGCCTGAGCTGGGCAGGCACCCTTCTTTTGTTCTGCTCTCCAGGGGACTCTAACCTGCAGCCAAGACCAGGAAACACCTATCTAGAGGCAGGTCAGTGGTTTGCCCAGCATTCGTATCCAAGATGAGCACACTCCTGGCAGACCCTGGCATGTCTGTGTCCTTGGCCGAAAGGTCCCAACTTCATCTGAGTGGTTACAAGCCTCCACAATCCGATCAGTCTGCTGTAGTCTCTCAGCCGCACTCACAGGCACTGTGACTGCCTGGAGCAGCAAGATCGATTCAACTCACCTGCAAGGAACTGGAGGAACCTGGACAATTCGGATCTGAGCCGTAAACTGTCCAAATCCCCTCTGCAGCACTGGTGGCCCTGCCCCTCCAAGTCTCGGTTTGCCCATCTGTAAAAAGGACCGCGGCCAATGTCAGTTCTCCATCCTCCCCAGGCTGAAATACCTACCAGTGGCTGACTCTCCAAATCTGCTCACTCCTGGGACCGCTCCTGAAATAACCCCATGCGGAACTCCTATCACTAGGTGGCGCACCTCAACACTCCGCGGTCCGCCTGCGCTTTTGCCCTCATGTGAAAAGCTTGCCGCACCACCCACATCTTTGCTGTTGAAGACCTACTCCTTCTCCAGGGCCCAGCCAGTCGGTGGAGTTTCTCACCTGCTCAGCTGTCCTCCGGATGTTGGAGGTGGTGACGGGTGCAGATTGCCCGCTGATGGTGACAGTGGCTCTCACAGAGCACCTGGCTCTTCAGGGCTCCTGCTCAGCCCTGACCCCATTGGTTGCCCCCAGCAAGGAGACACATCTGCTGTGCAAACACCCACTGTACAGTTGGGACAGTGACCTCGCAAGGTGAATTGACTTGCCCAAGGTCATGCTGTTACTATATGGTCGGAGCCAAAACTTGTATGGAGACTGATTCTAAGTCCAGAATTCTCCTCTCTTTACCCACATGCTTCTAGATGTTATTGTCTGGTCAGTGTAAAGCTTTACCACATTGTGGCCCTCCCCTCACCACCCCCCACCACACACACACACACCTCCAACCATATACACACATGCACAAACACACACACACACACTCAGCAGGTGCTGCTTGAGTCCCCCTTCAAAGAGTTCATTAATTGCTGGCTTTGTCCCAAGTCTCTGACCTGCATTCAACACCCTGTCACCAAGAGGCATGGGGGAAGCAAGGTCTGGGTTACGAAGGAGGAGGATCACCAATCCCCATCAGTTGCCCAGAAAATGAGTCACTGTGAATGCTCTCAGATTCCAGCCAGCGGGAAGGGGGTGGGAACACCACATGGAGAGCCCTGCAAGAATGAGGGAGGGTGCTGAGGCAGGATGGGAAAGGGGAACTCAGGGAGGAAGCTGGTTCCAGCATGGACTCAGCCCTCCAGGTGCTGGGTCCCTTACAGATGCCCCCCTCCCCTGTTCTTCACCGAGGGGAAGAGAAGATGGGATTGGAGGCAGGACTTGCCAGCCCTCAGAGTCCATTGTCTTCCCACTGCTCCGTGCCTTAGGGGGGACAACAGCCCAGTGGGAGAGGGATCCCATTTGAGAGGACTCCAGGAGACAGGGTGGGAGTAAGATGAGGTGGCAGTGTGGAACGGCCTCTAGAATGATTAGAGGGATTAAAGGGGGCCGATTTCAATTCTCCCCACCCAGCAGCATTTGTTCAGTGAATTGAGTGCTCACATCATGCACTTCAAAAGGAGGTTATTTCTCAGTTTTTAATTTCCTTCTAAGATCCAGTCAGTGAAGTGGGAGTCGAATCACTGATCTCTCAGCTTCTCACTATCACCTAGAGTGGGGCTGGGGGGGTGTGCTAAGACATCACTTACAATTTTTACTTTTACAGCCATGTCTTGCTCAACCATGAGGGGCCAAGCAGTGAGGTCCTGCCGTGTGCCCAGAGGTGCTGAATGAGAACTAGTGCATTGACTCCCTAGAGAATAATTCATCTGGCGGGAGACTGGGGAGAAGGAATGTGGGCCCTTGATCACCCCCATGGGCTGCGTCTGGGGGAGAGACCTGCATTGTCCAGTTCTGTCTGTGCCTGGAGAAGGGATCTTAGGGGGCCCTGTGGCCACACTTTCAAGCCACATTCTCCATGACTTCTATCTGCCCAACTCCTGAGTCCACTGGTCCAAACCAGCTTGGAGAATGGAGTATAATTATTGTCCCAAGGCCTAAACAAATAAATAAAACTCATACTCTGTTTCCTCATCCACTCAAGGTGAGAAAATAACAAACAAAACATGAAGAAATGTTGTGTAATGACTGTGGGATGGGCTAAGATGGCAGAGGTTTGGAGATAAGAATGAGGATGTGCTAGAATGGGAATGTAAAGGTGTAGGATGATGTTAGGATTGGATTGTTTGGGATGGGATGGGATGGGATGGGACAGAATATAGAACCAAGGCCGAAAGGCAAAGAGGCCCCTCTGTGCAGAGCTAGCTTCCATCTCAGAATCCACCCTCACAACTCATGTTCCTGGTCAACCTGGGTGCTGTCAGGCAGCCCCTTCCCCATTGCTCAGCAAGTGCCGGAACCAGGAGAGGAAGCAGACAACTCTTCAGGAGGTTGGCACTGGTCCCACGCAATCTGTTCCCAACTTCCTTCTGCGTGGGCAGTGGCGGCACATCCCCAGCCAGCCCCTGCGCCTCTCACCAGCCATCAACGCGCCCTCACTCTCTCCTTGTGTGTGTTGTCAAATCTTCCTAATATAGCAGCCTGGAGTCTGTCAACAGTTCTGTTCCATGCCTACTTCCCCTCCCCAAAGGATGCCAATTCTGCTGTCCCCTCCCTCCATGGGCGTACCTCCTGTCAGGCCTCACCCTGGCCCTGACAAGCAAGGACACACCACCTCCCTGGAGGGAGTGTTCTGGGAGAAGCCTTTCCAGGTTCTGTGGGTTACCTGGTACAGGATGGGACCTTGCCAGGATGGGAGTTGTGCCAGGATGCATTTGAGTGACATTAAGGAAGAGGAGTCTGGGAGACTGGAAAATTGATTGGATGGGGGACGGGGGGAGAGTGAAGTTGAACGTGATGCTCTGATTTCTGACGAAGAGCCTAGCCACTGAACTGGGGCATCCCAGAGAAGGAGGGTCCAGGGATGAAGAAAGGGACAAGAACTTGAGATATGGGGAGTCTGAGATGGCTGTAGGATCCTAATGAGTATGCCTTGTGAGCATATGCAGACCAGAAGTTCAGGAGGACTGGGCATGAGAAGGTGCCAGAGGTGAAATGCAATTATCCACAGGAAATGCAATACATTCCCACTTGGTCCAACAGCATTGGGCACCTAGGCATTGTCAGTACAGCCATCCCAAAGACTCACTTTGCAGAATTCCCCTGTACACCTGTGCATCTTGTGGAGGGCCTGCAAGGCATTGCCAGGCCTCCATCCCTAGATGTCTGTGACTGTGTCACATCAGCTGCCTTCTCTTTCTCAGTGCTGTCTGAGGCAACAGAGAGTGACTTGGGCCCTGGGTCCCAGTGCTAGCTCTGCCAACTATTGTCAACAATCTCACCAAAACCAGTTTGGCTCAGTGGATAGAGCATCAGCCTGCGGACTGAAAGGTCCCAGGTTCGATTCTGGTCAAGGGCATGTACCTTGGTTGTGGGCACATTCCCAGTGGGGGATGTGCAGGAGGCAGCTGATCGATGTTTCTCTCTCATTGATGTTTCTGACTTTCTATCCCTCTCCCTTCCTCTCTGTAAAAAATCAATAAAATACATTTAAAAAAAAAACAATCTCTCAGCTTCAGTCTCCTCAACTGTAAAATGGGACCAAGGTACATTAAGGTCAAATAAGGCAGTGCCTGCAGATACTTTACACGTGTGAGGAGTTAGAGTGAAAATTGCCCAAGAGTCTGACCAGGTCCCCTCAGTCCTGGTCAGTTCTATCTCCACATCCTGACTGCCCCACCCCCACTGGACCCATAGCACTTCCTGCTCCAGGTGTGTGTGGCACTCTGTCCTATCTTTTGTTGGCTCCTCCAGGGAGGCTCCAGGACACTGCGTGGGTTTCCTAAAGCTTCCACAGACCCCACCCCTGCCATCCAAGCTTCACCAGATGCCCCCACAGATCAGAAGACACCACTGCTAATGCTCAGGTGGCGACATTTATGGCAGCAGGAAGCAGCCCCTGCTTAGCCTCCAAGGTTAGCAGGAAATGAAAGGCAAAGTGAGTCTTTACAATACATCGTGGGCAGAAAATATGTAAGAATCCCTTCTTTGCCGATATTAATTGAAACCCCACTGAAGTAGTCAGACCCCCCCCCTCCTCTATTTCTCCCTGCCACCATCCCCCGCCCCAGCTCAAATACTGTCTCGTGAGTCCATATATTTACCAAGGGGCAAGGGTAGAGGCGAATTTAAGGCAGAGAGACAGGCTGTGATCCTCCTGGGACACTCTTTTCATCCCGCTGCCTCTTCATTTCAGGAAGAAGGTGAGGTGGAGAGTTGCTAACCTGGGTCTCCAAGGTCCGATATCGAATCTGAGAAACGGACTGTTGCCTTTGTGCCAGAGGGAAAGTGTCACATAGCTCCGTGGCTGTGGCAGGTGCACTCTGTCTGTCAGTCTACTCCTCCAGAAGAGAAAGCCCTTCATCTGGAGGATGTTCACTACCCCACACCAAAAACGCAGTCCTGGCTGTGGTCAGAGGACCCTAACCCTGGCCACCTGGGCCAGGTATAAACCAGTGCAGGACAATAAAATTCTCCTCTGAGGTTTGTCTAATCAGAACCAAAGGAAGATGATGAATCAGGGGATCTATGAGGCAAGAGCTGCTGATGTCCATGGTTCCAGTTCCTGGAAGGAGGCAATCTTCAGGAGAACAAAAAATAAAAATAAATAAAGCCAGCATAGAGAAGAAAGAGGACCAGAGAGGAGGGAAACAGTCCTATGGCTTTGGAGTTTCTGGTTGCGATTGTCCCTGAGACCCAAGGTCTGTGAGCCAATGAAGTCTGCTTATTGACTTGACTGGTTCCGATGGATTCTCTCCAGCAATTTTCTGGAGGCCATTCCCACATCTTTGCTGTCTATTCCAGACCACTCCAGGTGGTATGGCCTAGAGACTTGGAGCGGGACAGACCCAGTAACCAGACCTTCCACCCTTGGCCCCTCTTCCAATAGCTTTGGAACCACCAGCCCTCCCTGCCAACCCCTTCTAGTTCCTACTCTGCTGCTCTCTGCTGCTCCCTGCTGGCCACAGCTGTCAAATGCTCAACTCCAAGGAGGGCCCAGGATGGGTTGGGAGCTACATGACAGGGTCAAGTATTAGGATGCAGAAGGCACAAGTCTAAACAGAGGCAGCTTCTCACAGTTCCATCCCAATCAGAATCTTATTTCTGAAAGTAAAAGCTTGAAAAAATTCCTACTATTACATGCAAACTAAGAGTACTTCTGTCTTCTCAGAGTGAGGATAACATCTATAATAATAAAAGTGTAATATGCTAATTAGACCAGACATTCTTCCGGACATCCTTCCAGATGACCTTCTGGACGAAGCTGCAGCAGCGGGGGGCAAAGCCCCTCACACAAATTTCGTGCATCAGGCCTCTAGTCCTATATAATAAAAGCCTAATATACTAAGTGTGCCACCATTCATTCAACCATTCAACCAGTTGCATGACATGCACTGACCACCAGGGGGCAGATGCTCTGACAGGTAGGTTAGCTTGCTGCTGGGGTCCAGCCAATCAGGACTGGGAAAGACAGGTCTGACATGCCCTGGAGCCCTCCTACAGTCCCCGATCATGCACAAGTGGGGTCCCTCAACCTGGCCTGTGCCCTCTCACAATGTGGGACCCCTCAGGGGATGTCAGAGAGCCTGTTTCTGCCCGATCCCCACAGGCCAGGCTGAGGGGCCCCACTAGTGCACGAATCTGTGCACCAGGCCTCTAATAGTAACATAAATTGGGAGTTGGGTATGCAGATGTTTTCTTCAAGTGAGAAACTTTGGGCAGGTCTCCCGGGAGGCTGCAATAATGGAACAGGAAGAGAGAGTGCTGTGGGGGTGGAGTGGTTTGAAGGCTAGAGAGAGAAACTGAGTAAAGAAAAGAAGAGGAGCTAAGGGGAGAGAGAGAGAAAGCTAGAGTTTAGGCTGAGAAGGGTGGGGTGCCACAGTAATTCCGGTGCTGGAGAGCACTCTTAAGAAGCTGATTGAGCCCCCCCCCAAACAAAGCAGGCTCTCTGGACCCATATAGCCCACAAATGCTGAGGGAGGAATTGATAATTCATGTGTTTACAGTTCAGGGAACACGTTAGCACAAAATATTGTATTAGGTCTCACACCACCTAGTGAGATAACTGCTATTGTCTTCATGTTATTTCTCACAAGGTAATAGAGATCCCAAGAGATTTAGTGGCTTGACTGAGGCAATCTCTCTAAGCATCAGAACTTAGACTCAAACCCAAGGCCAACTCCAAGACCAGGGCACTGAATGAAACCACCTCCATGTAGATGGTGTTGACTTCATGTTGCTCTATACACAAAGTGAAAGCTCGGGGTTCTATGGGGTCAAAGAATGGAACCAAGATTCAAATTTTGACCCTGCTGATTTGTGCTGTGTGCCTTCAGACAAGTTACTTTACTTCTCTGAGTCTCCTGCATACGTATATCTCATGGGGTCATGTTAAACATCATATGACAATATGAGTAAATCACCCAAAGTGAGCTTGACACTTAGTAGATACAATTATAATGGTCACAAAACTTACACATGCCTGTTTCCACATGTAATTCTCCCATGAAGTTGAGTCTGGTTTGTCTTTTCTTGGTGAAATCAAGTCCAAGGAGTCTACCCCACAACCCCATCCCCTCATCTTAACCATAGCAGAGAAGATCCTAGGGATACCTTATCGCCAAAGCAAACAGATTGCTTTAATCCTTATTTCACAATGAGACACTGAGGTTCAGAGAAGTTAAGTCATTCCTTCAAGATCACACAGATAAAGTGTGGTAGAAACAGGCTATAAACCCACATCTGTCTAAAGCCCTTGCTCTTGGGAGAACCAAGATGGCGAAAGGCAAAACACCTATCTTACCGTCAAACGCAGCAATTTTAAAACTACAACTTAATGAAAGAACAAACACCGTCCAGAATCACCAGAAAGCTGGCCAAGGAGAATTCCACAAATAAAAGTGAAGATAAGACACTGTGATTCGGAGGAGCAGCGGCGGACAGCATTGAAGGTTCGCACGGAGAGAGGTTTGGAGTGCGCCACGGATAGGGCGGGTGGCTGAAAACCGGCCAGTTTTCTCGAGCGGGCAAAGACCTCCCACTGGACTGATTCTCCAGCTGTGGGCAAAGTACAGGGAACCCACTATCACACGGGGTAAAAACTAGACAGTGGGAGGGCACGCCGCGTAGAGAGCCCTCTGTGACTTGCCCTCTCATTCGGGAAACTGTCAGACTGCTTTGTTTTACGACCCTGGGTGAGATTTTGGGTGTGCAGACTCATTTGGGGAGAGTCTGAATTCTCCGGCAGCCGGTGGAGCTCGGCAGCGGCTCTCTCTCAGAGGTGCTGGCGGCCATTGGCCCCAGCGCATCCCTGGGGCCGCATAGGGCAGAGCTAACACTGTCTGCTTGGCCCGGAGACCCCGCCCGTCCAAACTGAGCACAGCTGAACTTCACAGACAATTGGCCTGGAGGTCAACCCCTCCAAGTGCTAACAACGATTAACCTGAGCTTAACTTCAACAAGACTGTGCAACCCATATCCACCTCAGGTAACTGGGGAGGCTGAGCCACTGTACCTTGTAGGAAGTCTATCACACAAATCTAATTGACCAACTCAGGGAAGGAGCCACCATGCAGAGACATGGAAAGAAATCAGTTGTGAAAGAAATGGAAGAAAAAAAACGACTGGACATGGAATTCAAAGCCACGGTTATAGGGCTTCTCAAGAGGCTCCAACAAAAGGTCGAGGCTTATAAGGAAATAAGCAAGACCAAAAAGGAAATGAACGGGACCCTCAAGGATATGAACAAGACCTGCAAGAAAATGAGGGAAACCCTCAAGGATATAAAGGAGACTCTCAAGGATATGAAAAAGGACCAACCAGAAATTAAGCATACACTGACTGAAATAAAAAATATTATACAAAGACCTAAAAGTGCTCTGGAGCACCCCAAGAACCAAGTTAAAGATTTGAAATACAAAGAGATGAAATTCACTCAGCTGAAAAATCAAGAAACCAAAAGAATCCAAAAAATTGAAGATAGTGTAAGGGGCCTCTGGGGCAACGTCAAGCATACCAACATCCAAATTCTAGGGGTGCCAGAAAAAGAGAGAGAGCAAGACAATGAAAAACCTATTTGAAGAAACAGTGACTGAAAACTTTCCACACCTGGTGAAAGAAATTGACTTAGGGGTCCAAGAAGCGCACCGAACCCCAATATATAGGAACCCTAAGAGGACCACACCAAGGCACATCATAATTAAAATGCCAAGAGCAAAAGACAAAGAGAGAATATTAAAAGCAGCAAGAGAAAAACAGTCGGTTACCTATAAAGGAGCACCCATACGATTGTCAGCCGATTTCTCAACAGAAATGATGCAGGCCAGACGGGACTGGCAAGAAATATTCAAAGTGATGAATAGCAAGAATCGACAACCAAGATTACTCTATCCAGCAAAGCTATCATGCAGAATTGAGGATCAGATAAAGTGCTTCCCAGATAAGAAAAAGCTAAAGGAGTTCATCACCACTAAGCCAATATTATATGAAATGCTGAAAGATATTCTTTATGAAGAGGAAGAAGAAAAAGATAGAGGTATAGATTATGAACAACAAATACACATCTATCAACAAATGAATCTAAAAATCAAGTGAATTAATAAGCTGATGAACAGGATAAACTGGTGAATGTAACAGAATCACGGACATTGAGAGCGAATGGACTGATAACTCTTGGGGAGAAAGGGGGTGTGGGAAGTGCAGTAAGAGACTGGACAAAAATCTACAACTATGGGAGAGGACAGTGGAGGGGGGTGAGGGCGGAGGGTGGGATGGGTACCAGGTGGAGGGGAACTATACGGGGGAAAAAGAGGGAACAATGTAATTAATAAATTGAACAATAAAGATGAAAAATTAAAAAAAATAATAATAAAGCCCTCGCTCTTTCAGTAACACTCACATTTAGTCTATGGCGATAGGAAGGAGTGTATAGAGCAAGCACGGTAGCAGACACCAGCTCGGGTGCTGTGGCAATGGCCCCAGTGAGGGAAGATGGTGGCATGACTGCAGGGGAGATGGCCAGCGGGGATAAATTTAGGCTACGTTTAGGAACAGAGCATACAGGCCTCACTGACAGATCGACTTGCTGAAAGTTTTCAGCTTGAGTGACTGAGTAATGGTGCCATTTTCTGAAATGAAAAGACGAGAGAAGAAACCCATTTAGGGGCGGGCAGGATCCAGGATTCTGCGTGGGCAGAGTTAGGTTTGGAGGCCTATCACACATCCACGTGGAACTTCTGAGTAAATGCATGTGGAGTTCAGTGGTGGGGGCCAGATGGGATGTATCAGCACTGAAATTATACTTAAAGCCTGTGCATTGGAACAGATCTCCTGGGAGAGAATAAACATAGAGAGGAGGCCCAGGACTGAGGGTCTGGGCCCTCCAATATGTGGAGATCCAACGGGAGAAGGGAAGGACCAGTGAGCTGGAATGTGGTGTCCTGGAAGCCAAGAGGGAATGATGTTTCAAGAAGGAGAGAGTGGGCAATTCTGTTCAATCCCGCGAGAAGTTGAGTGAGACAAGGACACAACAATGAATAGTGGAGTCTGGTCCATGACCTTGATGAGGGCAAATACCAAGTGCAGCACCCACCCCTGAGCTCACTCATTCTCCATTTTCACCGAATCCCTCATCTTCACATGCATGCTTTATTGGTAGGATAAGGAAATCCAGAGACATCATGGGCTTGGGACTTAAAACCCACCAGAATGTTATATACCACTCCCAGCTGCTCAGGAAGGCTTAACCAGAGAAGCAGATGACAAGGATGGAGGAATGGAGATTTTCACTGCAGATCTTGGCAAGGGAGACTGGGCCACTTCTCTCTATCATTAAGACTGGAAACAGTTCCATTTCAACCCCCATTCATGCCATTATTCAGCAAGTAAATATTTATGCTCTCCCACTCTGTGACAGGTTCTGTTGGCCACTGGAGACACAGCCATGAATAAGAAGTGACTTTGACCTTGACCCTGGGAGCTTAAAGGGAGGACAGACACATGAACAGCTTCTCCCAGCAGATCATGGTCATGTCCTGGCGGAAGGATATATCAGGGGCTCTGGGACCACAGTTGGAGGGTCAAGGAGGGCTTCATGGAGGAGGTGATATTTGGCCTTGGCCTTGAAGGATGAACATGAGCTCAGCCAGCAGACAGCAGGATCACCTACATCCTGACAAAGGGAATGGAAGCATGCGAGAGTATGTGATGATAAGACTTCACATGTGGGGGCATTGCAGGGTGAGGGACCAGATCCTCAGAGATTTTAAATGTGAAGCTAAGAAACTTGAACTTGACTCTCTAGGTCAGCATTTCCCCCACAAATTTCCTGAGAAGCATGAAACCAAAATTTTTTCTGCGAAATCAATGGATCAATAAATGATAGGATCAAATGCATTTGGGACCTGCTGCAGAATAGACCCTTCCTCTGCAGAGATTTGCCTCGTTCATTCAAACTTAAAAAGCTCAGAAAAAGCCTACAGAAATAAGAAAAAGAAAGAAGAGATGGAGGGAAGGGGGGGAGGAACAAAGAAAACTTACCTTTTAGTTTTCTAAATGGATGTCCCTCACCACCCTTTGCTCATGCAATGCACACTGGCATCTGCACACGATTCACACTCCTCAGTCACAGCGGGAAGAGCTGAGCCAGGAATTGGGGATGTTGGCATTTTAAGTGGGTGAGTGATTTCCCTGGAGGTGGGAGGATGGAATGATGGCAGTTGAGGAGCCTCATTAGCTCCAGAACCATAGATGGGGTCCAAGTTGACACCTTTTGAGACTAAAAGTCTCTTACCTTATTTATTTAGCAAATATATAGTGAGCACCTTCTCTGGGCCAGCTGTGCTGTGCTGGCAATACAGTGGGGCAGGGGGGTAGGGACGTAAATCAAACACACTGGCTTACAGACATTATTCACACAGTTGAGATTTGAAGGAAAAGAAAACAATCTGTAAGAAGGAAACCTGGCATCGAGGAGGATTTTCCTTCGTAAGCTGCACCTGGGCTCGATTTGAAGGGTGGGTGAGAGTTAACCAGGCGAGCAGGGGCAGTGTGGAGAAAACAGCACTCTGGGTAGAGGGACTAGCCTGTGTACGGGCCCTGTGACTGGACAGTAATACTGCAGTTATAAGAGAGAAGGAAGAACAAGCAATGCTTGCATCCTGTTCATTTAGTGACTTCATTTGCAGCCCTGTTTATGGCTGTATAGGTCTGGCCACAAATTAGAAATAAAACAACCCCAGAGTCAGGATTCGGACACTCTGAAAACAAAACAAACAAAACAAAAAAGCATGTGCACAAACATGACCAGAGGGGCAAACAGCCTGCACTGGAGTTTCCAGCTCAACGGAGGAGAAGGTGAAGCATGAAGAGGATCCCTGGGGCCTGGCAGGGATGGAGGGTGGGAGGGGTTTCAGCCTGTCCTGTTAACCCAGCTGTTTCAAATGCAGCTGGACGAGGCCTGTCTCGGTGCAAAAAACCTCCTTCCCTTTCTCATCCCAAGCAGTGATGACCTCTCATCGTCAAGGCACGAGGACATCCCACATTATCCAACCTTGTGGGCTCACCCTCATTTTAATACCTGAGTCAACTGTCCCTGGTGTGCATCCTGCCTGTGGTGGGACACCTGCCACTTTCTCCTGGATTTCACTCAGCGGAATTCTCATCTCACCCAGGTCCTGCCTTCCGCCGCTGGAGGCTCCTCTCTGCCCTGAGTCAGATGACTATGTGGCCTTTCTTTCCTTTGATTCCCCGCAGCAACCACGCACATAATGCTGTTCCACATGAGTGAGTTTTACTGACAGTTTGAAGATAATGGCAGTGGGGACACAACACAGGACATGACTTAGAAATGTCCTCACGCTCGTGCACCTCAGCCATTCCTGGTAATACTTCATTGCCCCCTTCTTACCGCCAAGCCCATGGGTTCTGGCCATGTAGCTCAGACTCCCTGTTTTTCAAAACTCCCCTCACTCCCAGGGGAAGCACCCATAATCTCAGATGTCTTGAGCTGGGTTCGCCAATAAGCAGAGTTGAGATGAGAACTGGGTGCAAGAGGTTCGTTTGGGAGGTGCTCCCTGGAAGCAAAGGTCAGGGAATGGGGGAGACAGGGAGGAAGGAAGCCAATAGGAGGAATGTTAAGGAGCAGATTACCAGGGTGGACACCTGGGGCTCCATCCAGCCGGAGACCTCTGGGAGATGGTGCCACATGGGTGACCCATCCAAGGGTCAAAGTGCCTGTATTTATCCTCCGTTTCCACCAATGCTGGCTGAGGGAGGCTCCCGCCATTCACTCCAACCTGCACCTGGGACAAGGCCAGAGCAAGCCCTCTCTCAGCCGGAGGATTGCAGGCCCCTGGAGAGCAGGGCACTGACTGCCAGGGCACTGGGGCAGGCACCACAGCATCTGTTCCAATGGAACAGGCTAGTGCAGTGGTAGGCAAACTCATTAGTCAACAGAGTCAAATATCAACAGTACAATGATTGAAATTTCTTTTGAGAGCCGAAAACCGACTTCTGCGCATGGACTGCCAAGTTTCAATCGCTCTGTACATGTGCGCCCACACGTTGTATTTTATGGAAGAGCCACACTCAAGGGGCCAAAGAGCCGCATGTGGCTCGCGAGCCGCAGTTTGCCGACCACTGGGCTAGTGCACTCACAGGCCATGCCAAGGAGGGGAGGAGGGCAGGCAATTCTGTCTCCAGAAACAGCCCTCACGGTGTGTCAGTAAGCACCAAGCTAGGCTGCTCCATCTGTCCACCTTGGAGACTAGCGGTGGCTCTTTCCCAAATGCCGGAAGGGTGTGTACACCGCTGAAAAGAGCACTTGCTTCTCTGCACCACGAGATAGAGACCCCATTTTGTAAGTCAGGGAAGTGAGGCTGGCAGAGTCGCAAAGCCAAGATTCCACTTCCAGGGACCATCATGACCACACGCAGTGTGCACTGCTGCGTCGCATGGTCTCCAGAGCCTGAGTAGCACTGGGGATCACCGCCTGTAATGACAATAAACGTGTCAACAAAGCTGTCCCTTTGCAATTCCATCCTTCTCACCAACGGGCAGAGTGGGGTGGGAGGGACTATCACTGTGCCCATTTCGCTGACAGGAACCAGAGACACGGGTAGATTTAAGTCACTTGCCCAGGTTCCTACGACTTGCACCATGGTTGTCTGACCACAAACCCCAGGCCCCACAACTGCCCCCTTAACTCCCTTGACATACCAAGTGCTGATGGCTCCAAGGCAACCCCATCCCCAGCAGCCCTCGAAGAATGTGACTGCACCAGAGGGGGGATCAGCAGCACAACTTACAGAGACAAAGGCTACCCTACCTGTCCCCACTACCACAGGAACACAGGGGGCAGGTGCTGCCTAGCCTCCACGGCATTGGCTCCATCCTGCAGCCAGAGTGATCTTCCTAAGACACAGAATTGACCAACAGCCCTGCTGAAGTCAGTAGTGACTCTCCCTTTGCCTCAGGACAAAGGACAAATCAGGAAACATCGAGGATGAGATCTTCTTATCGTCTCCATCTACCTCCCCTCCTCCTCCTCCTCTCCTGCCTGCCCCTGAAGCCACATTCCAGGTGGCGACCCAAGATCCACCCACCCCCAGGTGCCCTGCCAGGTAGGGCTAGGATCCCGTCATCTGGTGTCTTGGAGGGACCGTAGAGAGAATGAATGAACACATGTGGCAGGTCCTGAGCTGTGTCTTCTTAGGTGAGAGGGTTTCCATGGGCTGAAAGGCAACTGGTGGGGAAGGGATGGCCAGCACCTTATCTTGAAGGGGAGAAAGCTTATGCGGGAAGGACAAGTGCTGTCAGCGAGAATGCCACCTCCCTCCTGTGACCTTTACCAAAGACATTTTCTCTGAATGTCAGATTCATTAGATATTGTGAATAGGATTGAGGGTGGAGGAATTGCTTTAAAATGGAACCAAGACAGGACAGATAGACAGCCATCATTCATGCTGGTGGTGACAATCCAGCTTGAGAGACATGCCCTCTCTATGACCCATGTTTATTCTCTCTGACAGGGTCTCCCAGTCAGGGCCTTGGAGGCAGGGCTCCCAATGCCTCCATACAGTCCTCCACCCCAGGTCCTGGGACAAGCTGTGCCTAGAATGGGCCCCCAGTCCATGGTGCTCACCAACCATCTCACTGACTAAGATCCAGTGCCCTGGGGATGCCACCCCTCAGACCTGTGTGACTCAGAACCCACTCTGGGCCCACCCTGTGCTAGACACTTTCCCTAGCCTCCAGTAGCTCCAAGTTTCATGAAGAAGGGGACAAATATCATCAAACGGTGGTCTTAGAGCTGTGACAGGTTCAAGGTAAGACATGACCCAAAGGGGAGTATCTCTAGATAGTCGTGAAAGGCTTCTCATGAAAAGGTAACGTCTGAGCTGGGCTTTGAGGGATGAATAGGAATTTGTGACCTGGTTTGTTCTTTCTAGGGGACACTGGTTTCCAAAACCGAATGGGTGGCTTGTATGAGCCGTGAGCTCCTTGGCACTAAGGGTGCAAGGTGACTCTTAGTCCTTGACCAGCAGGTCACCTTGAGGGCCGTGTGCAGCTTGGTCAGGACACTGGCGAGCAAGGGGTGAGCATGAATCTCACTCCGCTTGCTGCTTCCCAGTTCTCCTCCATAGTTCCCTGGCATCACTGATGCAGTAATGCATGCTAGGCACCTTCTGCTCCCCAGCCAGCAGGCCTCTCCCGGTCTGCTGCAGCCACACTCACAGGAACTGGGCTCCTGTACCACCTGGTATTGCTCTGTAAGTGCCCAGATCCAGGTTGGCTAGGGTAGACAGAAACAAGACCCCCCAAAGCAGGCTTCTTTCCGTGAGCTTCCCAGCTTCACTCTTCCCTTCCATACACACACACACACACACACACACACACACACACACACGCACACCATCCACAGAATCTCATCCCACACCCTCTGTCTGCAACTCACTACAGACCTCCGTCCCCTCCCAGGGCTGACCTGCCTCTTCCCCACAGGTCTTGGCTCCTCTCCTTCCACAGACACTGCCATTCACCACACCACCACCCCCATCCTGAACGTAGAACAGCCCCCATCCGGGCCCCTGGCTCAGCACCGCCACAGCGCCCCCACTGCCAGCTCTGTCTTCACGCCTCCCAGGGGAGCAGCTGTTATCGAGTTCTGGTGGCTGAGATGGGAGGGACCGACAGAGAAACACAGTGCGAGCGAAGAAGGGAGGCACAGCAGGGGGACCGAGGGGAAGCTGAGGCAGAGATAGAGAAGAAGGGTGAAGGAGGGGGTCAGAGACAGCCATGGAGGAAAAGGAGAAGGCAAAGGGAAGGCAGAGGGAAGACAGAGGAGGTGAGAGGCTGGGCAAGAGGCAGAGGGCAAACCTGGAAAGAAGAGAAAGCCCCACTCCCCTGCTAGCATCCATGCCTGCCATTTAGAGAACTACGAAACCGAAGAAGCAGAAATGCCAGCTTTTTCACTCTCCACTGAGGAGTCAAGGAGAGGTGGGCAGACATGTGTGCCTGAGTCAGGGCTGGGCTCACACAGGGTCTCCAATGTCCCTAGACCAGGGAGGTGGGGGCAAGAGAAGAAGCAGTTAAAGCTTAGCACACGAGCAGCACACATACACACCTGTGCACAAACACATACACACACAGAATAATACACACATGCAGACACACACGTATATAAGAAAGACATACCCATAGAGACTTGCACATACCTGTGCAAACAGACACACACACATAAACAGAGACACAGGTGCACACACATACCTACCCTACAGGGCCTGAGAGGGTTAGTGGTCCATGATGTGTTTGGGGGGCGGAATTGTTCTCCCCCATAAAGATCAGAGGCCAGGTCAACCCAGGCTCCCCACACCTTTGGGGTGTGACTACACAGGACACAGTGGTGCCAGACAGTGTCACATCCATCAGAGTCGTGGTGAAGCGGCTGCAGAGGATGCCCGGGCCCTCACCCGAGCTCATGAGGCAGTGACTGGAGCCAGTCTCCTGGCCCTGGTTTCCATCTGGCCACAGCGCCACCCCAGACCAGCCTGGAGGTGATAGTAGGAACTGGGCACCAGGAGAAGCCTTCTCACCCAGCTCTCTCACCGCAACCCCAGCACAGCTCCCCAGGTCTGGCAGAGCCCCTGGACCCTGTGAATGCAGCCAGCGCCTCTGCTCTCGGCCCTTGGCCTCGGCCGAGTGAGGCCACCACCACCGACAGTCCATCCACTCAGAGACCGCCTGTCCCCCCAGGTCTGGACTAGTTCTGTCCTAGAGTGGCTCATGGGAGATTAGGAGGCACTGGCAAGAATGGCCTCTATGGCCCCTGAGGACACCACAGACAGGAAGAGGGGGCTTCAGGGTGGGAGAGGACCCAGCAGGGGCAGAAGCATGAATTGATGGAGGGAAAAAAGGCTGCGCTCCAGACCGGCTACACACAGCAGTCAGCCCTGAAGACACAGAAATGCTGCCTAACAAGCTTTGCCCGGTGTGACCCTACTGACCCCACGCTAGAGCTGAGCACAGAGATGCTGATCCGGGGCACCAGCTGTGCAGTTAGAAGCCATTTTGCTGGAGAGGAAACTGAGCCTGAGGGCAGGGAGGGGGCTGACCAAAAGCCAGGCCTGGAATTCCAGCCTGAGCAGGATCCAAGCCGCCCCTTCCTTCTGCACCTCCCTGCCTCCGTGTGCAGAGACTCCAATGGAGGGCACAGTTAGAGCAGGGGTTCCTTAAGAAGAGAGAGTGCTTGTTGGGAAAATATATTTTATAAACTCACATGGTTATCAGGTGAGCCGCAGAGCCTGGAGCTTGGGTCTCAGAAAAGCCAGGCAGTGCAGGGGACGGTGGGCCTGGGCTCAGGGCCAGCCTGACTGCCCCATGAGCATGTCCCCCGAGTGGGGACAGGAAAAGCAGACATTCACCAACGTCTCGCGAGGCGTCCATGAGGGACTCTGCAAAGTGCTCAGAACAGTTTCTGGTCCGAAACGAGTGCTGGAGAAATGAGGGCTCCTGTGGGACTCAGGGGAAGCCCTCTGCTTAACTGAGGGAGAAACAGGATGTTCAAAGGGGAGAGGGTGAATGACTGGAAAGAGCTAGGCGGCAGTGTGGCGTGGGGAGCTGGCCCTCGAGGCATCCCTGTGCCCCCTGCAGCCACCACTCCTGAAATGCTCAGTGAGACCGGTTTGTTTGAAAAGCAGCAAAGTGACATCTGAATTCTCCGGCTGAAGGGACTCAAGGTGAAGGGATAGGAACCGGAGACCCACAGGATGTAGCAATCCTGCCAAGGCATTGGACTTCCTCATGTCATAAGAATTGGGAACTTCCCCCAATTTTAACTCAACGCAAGAACAGGGAGGCTTCTGGCTGACATCTGGGTGGAACAAACCAGCGAGGTTTACACAGCACCAAGGGCTTGGCAGTAACAGTATGCCAGCTGACCCACCCAACACTCAACACGTGCCAGGCACTGGGCATAACACTTAGGCCTATTAGTTTATTTAATCCTATAAATAATGTTATGCCTTGACACCATTACTAGTCCCATTTTACAGATAAGAAAACCTGGGAACGGAGAGATTAAATGAACTGCCTAAAGTGGCACAGCTAATCAGTGGTGCGGCCAGGAGGCAGACCCAGAAAGTCAGGGTCCAGGCTGCCTGTTCATCCACCGCTCTTAACCTCATGTAGCACTCGGGATGGTTAACGAGGGGTGAAATGAGAGAGAAACACACTGGTCTCCCAGAAGCTGAGTGGCCCTGGAACCTCGCCTCAGGTCTACAGGCACGGTCCAGCCTAAGGTGAGGATGGAGTCAGGAGCCCTCATATCCCTGCCTCCAGGTTTAGCCTCTCTCAGGTGCGCCAGTGAGCTCAGGGAGGCGTACCACTCCCTGGGAGGTGCTGATCCCTGATCCCTGATCCCTGATCCCTTCGAAACATCAAATGCCAGGGTCAGGGCAACAGTGCCAACCTCGGCCAAACCTGCCCCCAGACAGCAGTTCGGAATCCGCATGGCACTATCGCTCTGGCCTGGGCCATGCTCGCCACTGCACACTGACTGACCAAGATTGGCCACCACCCTCTCCCAGCACCTCTCCCCTGGCTCCATCCTGCTGCTCAGACACTGCCAGCATCTGGGGCCCATCTGCAGGGAGCCTGTCCGCTTGTCAGAGAGGTGGCCTCTCCCATCTGTATCCCACAGGAACACTCTGGAACTCCATACTCTCAAGGCAGGGAGGGCAGCCCCTGCCACTGAGAGATGGGGACATAAAATATTACCCCGTTAGCATCCTGCTAGAAAGGATGCAGGCTCCACACTCAGCACAGTGAGGCAAATGCATGTGGTGGAAGAAGCATGGACTTTGGAATGATGTGCGGTCAGGCTCTGAATTTACCCTCAGTAGATGAGGGCTTTGGGCACACTGGTTCAGCTCTCTGAGCCAGTTTCTTTCTTCATAAGATCGAGATGATATAGGACAGTCACCAGAACTCCATCTTAATCATTTGTGTAACGCTTGCACTAGGAGGAAGGTTCAGAAAAGATGTTTGTGGTATGAAGGAACGCAGCCATTCTGCCTTCTTTCTTGCTGACGGGCCCCAGTTCAAGCCAGATGCCAATTGTGGCCTGATTTCTCTAAGCAAGTCATGGCAACCCTGTTCTGCTTTGTGGTGATTGGTGAAGGGGTGGGCATGTGACCCATTTCTAGCCAATGAGATGTAAGGAAAAATATGCTGGAGGTTCTGGGAAAGTTTCCATCCCTGACAAAAGGAAGAGAGTGCATGAGAAGAACATCCTGCCCGATTGGTACCTTCCTCCTCCTGATGCTTTCATGGTGCTTCTGAGGAATAAGGTGTTTGGAGATGACAACTGGCAACTATAAGTCACCAGTATTTGAAGATTGTAGGAGAAAAAGAGAAGCGTGTCGATCCTCCATGACACCACTGGGCTGCCAGTCAAACTTGCATCCCCTACTATGAAATTTCCTGCTAATTAACAAGAGTCCACTGGGTTCAAGCCACTCCCAGTTCAGTACACAGATGCTTGCAGCTGCAAATATTCCAATATGATCAGTGACCAGGGAGTGACTGAATGAATGTTTTGTGGCTTGAAAATAATTGTGAAAATGTTTGTCATTATCAACAATATTAATACGGTAACACCTCATTTATTCAACATTATCAGCAATGGCTGTGCTCAGAAAAAAGCACATTTTCAAGATAATTGAAGTTTACCCCCTTTAGGCACCACAATATTATTTTAACGTATTTTTTTTCATTTTTAAAAAAATCATCTGAAATGTATTGCATTCCCATATAACTCTCCCTTCTCTCTACACTCCCCCAACACACACACACACACACACACACACACACACACACACACACACCACACTCATACATACACTCGGAGGATGCTGAGCAGAATTAATTAAACTTGGCTTGGATACTGTGCTCATCCCTGAAGTGAGGTGCCGCCCAACACTACCCTGGAGCAGTGGGGGCGGCAGGGTTTTGCTCTGATTTCCAGAGTCATCACCCCACCGTGCCATGTCCCATGGAGCTGCCAGCTGTCACAGAGTGACCGCCTCTTGCAGCCCTCCCCACTGTGGGTGGATTTCTCAGTCCTGAGCTGTGAATCCAGACTGCCCATTTGCTAGGCTTGTGTACAAATGGATTCTTTCAGCAAGGCCTGGCCGAGGCACTGCTATAAGGAGGTGAGACCCCGGGGGAGGAAGGCTGGGCTCCCATCCTAAAGAAATGACCATTCATTTATTTGACAAATATTTACCAAGAACCTCTCGCTGAGGCAGTGGAAGCTAAGAAGGCAAGCTTTGGAGTCAAAGACCCGAGGTCAAGCCCTGCCTCTATTTACTAATGGTAGAGCCCTGAGCAGGTTGCATCGCCTCTCTGAGCTTCAGTTGCCCTCATCTGTGCAGGGAAACTCATAATACCTTCCCCATAGGGTGATGCAAGGAATTAATAAGATGCTGTGCTTACTGCTGCTAGAACAGTGCCTTGTACTTGTACATTTTCAACTAATGTGAGCTTGTTGTCACCATGCTTACCATGCACTGGGCTTTTCTTCTAGGCACTAGAGAACAATGGTTCATAAGAATGCCAAGGCTTCTGCCCCCAAGAAAGTAACAACGATCAGATAAATCAATCATACTTCTAATACATAGGAATCAGAATCCCCGCACGTGGAGGGGTCAGAAGCTCAGACTAGAGAGACCAGACAGGCCTCCCAGATGTCCAAGCTGGGACTAAAAAGTTAACAAGTGTCTTAGTTCCTTTGGGCTGGCTTAACAAATTAGCACCATCCGGGTAGCTCACAGCAGAGAAAATGTACCCTCTCAAAGTTCGGGAGACCAAAGTCCAGAATCATGATGTCAGCAGAGCTGTGCTCCCTGCCAAGGCTTGAGACCACCCACCCCTGCCTTTCCCAGATGCTGATAGCTGTTGGTGTTCCTCGTGGCTGTATCACTTTGGTCTCTGCCTCATCGGCACATGGTCTTCTCCTCTCCCCTGGGTATATGTGTCTCCGCTTCTTCTTTCTCCTGTGAGGACACCTATCATTGCATTTAGGGCAACCCAAAATGATCTCAAGATCTTTAACTTAATTTCATCTGCAAACACCCTTTTTCCCAATAAGATCACAGTCACAAGTTCTGGGAATTAAGATGTAGACATATCTTTTGGGGGGACACCATTCAACCCACTATAGCAGGAGGGTGCCAGGTGAATGGGGCAAGTTGTGGCCCCCAAGGACAGAACCCCCTGCAGACAATGTGACATGCCCTGGAGAAGGAATCTGGGGTGAGAGAGAAGCTTGCTGGCCTGGCAAAATAGACACAAGCAGCCTGAGCTTTCAGGATCCAGAAAAGACACTGGGTGCTGTCGCCAAAATCGGCAGGGAGCCCTCTATCCAGACTGTTTATAAGAGGTGGGGTCGGAGAGGGCTGCAACTTTCTGGCACCTGAGTGCCCAAGGGACTATTTTAGACACGGTTGCCAGTATTAGGGCAACAGGCTAAGCCTAGACTCCTCTCCTTTCCCTGGCCTGGGGTGGAAGTGGGCCTCTGCTGCCTCCTGGCTGCCTCCTTGGCACAGAGCCTATGGTCTGGCTCATGCCTGGAAAGCCTGGGGGCTCCGACCCCTTCTGTCCAGGCAGCCGGCCGAGCTCCACAGAGCAGCCCCTGCCTCAGCATCCACCGGGCACCAGCCCATCCCAAATCCTTTAATCCAGCCACCCTGCCAGCTCTTCCTAAATGAGCACATGCCTGCATTCAACATGTTTATATATAGAGTGTATCCCTGTATCACTGCATTGATATTTTGCATGCATTGTAAAACGGAATTTAAATTATTCTGATGAAATACGATAAGATGAAGATACAATATTTTAAATTATTTTCCTTTATCATATTTATCAATGGTTCAAAGCATTTTTGCTCTCACTAAAAATTTTAATGAGATCCATGTGCTTGAAAATGGTTTCTTGTTAAAAAGCAAGGCTTTATGATACTGATGCTCAAAGGTCTGGTTCTTAATTCAAATTATTTTGGTGCTTGGTTTTAATTGCTGCTAGAGCTGGGGTGGAAAAAAGATACCGAGCAATGATGCATTGATCCAAACAGACAAACAGCCATGCTGGCTGAGCTGACTAAATCTTCACAGTTATTTTTCATTTCCATCCACCAATTATGCAAAGTTTTTTGTTGAAATGCAGCAAGCAAATTTCCATCTTCCCTGATGTCAATCAGGGGTTCGTGCAAACTAATCAAAAGGTGTTACATTTTTATATTTTTAGCAAATAGGTTCTGAAACACTTTGAAAGATTTTTTAAGACAGGTTAAAATGTTCTGTTTTCAAGTTTTTTAAGTATACATACATAGGAGTTGTTACAGCTGTAGATGGACATCCTTTTCTACCACAAAAGTCATGAAACAATGGAAACATTTCTAAAGGTTTGTTTCTAAAATGCTCTCTCCATAACTTTAGTCTCTTTCAGGAAGCAATTTATCTTTCGATCATTATTTACATATCAAATATACACTGAAGGAGGGAGGGGAGAGGGGGGGGAGTTTCTTTCAAAAATATCTGTTGCCTAACTGTAATGTGAGATCCTGAATTGGAGTTTAGACCCTCCCCCCCCCCAAAAAAAAAATTAAATGAAATTAGTGGAGAAACTAATGCTATTCTAATACAGTCTGGAGTTCTGGTAACAGTCATTTCTCAGTTTTGACAAATGTATGCTGGTTATGCAAGAAGTTACATTATAGGAAACGGGAAAGAGCTACCGGAGCTCTGTAGGATCTTTGCAACTCTACTGTAAATCTAAAATTATTTCAAAATTAAAAATGAATTTTAAAAAATTTGTGGGGGTATAGCAGGTTATATTGATAGCCAGTGTCATTATAAAAAATAGTCAACAAGTGTCAAAACTTCTCTTTTTGTAAAAGAAATGTGCACAGTTCATCTTTAAGTCCCCACCTCTTTAAAGTCCTTTGCCACATGATAATCATCAAACCTCTGTATCTCATTACAAAATAATCAAACCTCTATGTCCTGGTGGCAAAATTCTGTGAGGATTCCACTCTATATTAAAAGTCTTATTTTTAGCCTATAAACCATATCCTTGGCCTCATTTTGTGCACTACTGGCCTCAACCGTGTTGCCTCAACAGCTAGTGTTTGAGTGAATGTCATGCTTGGAGTGATCTCTGTAACCTTAGCCTAGAATCCTCCAGAAATTGCAATTAAAGCATCCAGTGGTTGTATTCATACTGTTTTTCCATAAAACATTTTTTTATTAAATAAGTCATTGGTTATTGAAACTACATCTTCTCTGGTACATCTCATAAAAAAAGGTAATTCTTTGTGTATTTCATTATTGAAACCCAAATCTAGGGCAGACCATAAACTGAGACCACCTGTGCTTCCAACCAATCGCAGAACAGATCTCCCCTCTGTGTAATTAGTTCTAGTTCTTGTTACTTCACCTCCTCAGCAATACTCTGTGCCCCCAACCACAGTCACTGCAAAGAAATGCATTTTAGCCTGTCCCTGGATTGTTTCCTGTGGGTTAGTTCAGCCATTTTGCCCCAGGGATGAAGAACAAGTGTTTTCTTGATGGTACCTGGCTTGTTAGCTTTCACTAGCAAGAGCATCTCAGAAGAGGCATCTGAATACTTGTCACAAAATAGCAAAACTTATGTACAGAACCAGAGGGAGCAGGACGTGACTTTAGACTTCCCTGAAAAAAATGACAGCTTTGTCTTTGTGCTCTGGGCCTTCACTTCGAAGGCTGTAACTGCAGTAGTGAGGAGAGGCTGGGGTGTGCTACGGTAGCGAATGCTCCGATATCTGAGACAGAAGGCGGTACAGGTTTATTACAGGCCTCAGGCTCATCCCAGGTCAGCTTCGGCTCTGAGTCCCAGTGTCGTCACCATGGGCCCCAGACTAACCAAGCAGCTTCTTTTCAGCACATCCGCAGCCCTTGTGGCAGAAGGATAAGCGAGTGTGGTAAATTGCCCACGGGCTCTAAAAGCTTCTGCCTGGAAGTGACATCCATCAACTCTGCTCACATTTCAGTGCCCAAAATAAGCCACAGGCCACACAGCTCCACCAGGCCAGGCAGTCATGTGCCTGAGAATCACAGATCTCCCCTGCAGGGCACCAATGACATCACGCTTGCTAACTGCAGACACTCCACAATCTCACAGCAATTGCCTCAAGGTTTCCCATTAATGGCCATGTGTGTAAATCTATACAGCAAAGTCATCTTCAACATTTCCTCCTTTTTGTCAAATTTTTTATTTGATCTGATGAAATCATTATTGGCCCCAAATTTTCTTTTTGAAGCAGAAACAGCAGACTTTCCGTTTTAAGCTCTCTGCTTGTGTTTGCATTTATTAGCATTATTTTCAATCCCTGGTACCTTTGCAAAAAAAATTTTTAAGCCACCTGCCCATTTTGTAAGGATTACTTTAGTTAAAATTTAATGATCTCATCAAAGGACATATATGAAAAATGTTCTTAGTGGTGCTGCTTATTATATTCAAAAACTGGAAGCCCCCAAATTGTCCATTAATAAGAGAATGGAGTATGCAGGCAATGGGATGTTTTACTGTGAGAATGAATGAACTCCAGTAACAATACGCCATGGAGGAGCCTCACAAGTAATGCTGAAAAAAAGAATTTAGCCCTGGCTGGTATTTCGCTGTTGTTAGAGCATCTGTCCAAGCACAAAGGGTCATGGATTCAATTCCTGGTCAAGGGCACATATCTGGATTGCAGGTTTGATCCCTGGCCTTGGTTGGGATGCATATGGGAAGCAACCAATCAATGCCTCTTTCTCACATCAATGTTCCTCTCTCTCTTCCTCCCTCCCTCTCTCCCTCTAAAAATCAATGGGAAAAGTATCTTTGGGTGAGGATTAACAAAAAGTCTAATTCAAATATATTATTTTGTTTATATCAAGTTAAAAAACATGCAAAACTAATATATAGTGCTAAAAATCAGGATGAGAGCTACCAAGGGATAGGTAGTGACTAGAAGGAGGCAGCAAGTGCTGGCAACTTTATGTTTTTTAATCTGGGCTCTGGCTATTGGATGTGCTCACCTCATAAAAGCCTATGGATCTGTATCCTTATCATTTGTATACTTTTCTGTATATAAATTATATTTCAATTAAAAGTTTGCTTAAAATCAAACTCAAGAGCATAATACCTAGATCCCTTAACTGGCCACATATAAACTGGCAATATATAGCCATCATTGACAAATGAGGCTGGGCACCACCAGGAACCCCTTGCCTGTGGAGCTTTGCCCCTTCCTCAGTGTGCCTTGCCTGCTGCACACCCCATGACTCTCTGACATATGACGGGATGCCAGCGTCAATCTATATATTAATTGTTAGTAAAGATGAACTTGGCTCTTGTTTTTAAATAAATTAACATAGCCCTAGCTGGTTTGGCTCACTGGATAGAGTATTGGCCTGTGGAGTGAAGGGTCCCGGCTTCGATTCCAGTCAAGGTCATGTACAGATTGTGGTTTGATCCTCCGCCCTGGTCAGGGTACATGCGGGAGGCAACCAATCAATGTGTCTCTCTCACATTGATGTTTCTTTGTGTCTCTTCCCCTCCTTCCCACTCTCTCTAAAAATCAATGGAAAAATATCCTTGAGTAAAGATTAACAAAAAATATAAATAAATAAATAAATGAATGTATGTATGTATGTATGTAAATTGCAGTTCTAATATTTTCTTTCCAAAGGATCATCTTTAAAAACCCACTTTGGAGACAGCTATTTCTTGATGCCAACGCCACCCAGGACAATAGACAAGGTCTACAGAGAGAGCCAGGTGGCTGAGAGGCCTGCAACTCCAACAATCAGATCCTCCCAACCCACCCCCCATCAGCAAGCAATGAGGGCCCCATCCCACCCAACAAGGGTTCCAGATGCCTAGTTATGCATTTTAAATACAGGGAAACATGGCCTTCAATATGCAAAACTAGCGGTTCTCATTAAACAAAATATATACGCACACTGGTAAGTCTCTGGTATCCCATCTGATCATGAAACAAATGGTCTGTTGAAGCAAATATCCTGCACACTAGAACATACATACATGAATTAATAATTTTAAAGAAGTCAGAGTAGCATGTGATGAACTTCACACTAAAACTACACTAACTGGGGAAAGGCGGGGTGGGGAGGTGTATTTTGGATGATTCAGAAGACCCTTCAGTGACTCATATGCCTTAACACACAATTTGTAAGAAATTGAATTAGCATTTGAACTCATACCTTTTGAGCTCCAAAGTTCATATTTTTTCTACATTACACAACTGTTAAATAATACAATTGTTAAAAATAGAAAGGTTGAGGACTGCAAAGAAGGAGAGTGAGGCAATTGTACAATAAGTCCAGCTGATATGGTTCCTGTTTCAGTTTGGGTTTCCTCCAAACAGACACTGAGACAAGCCTTTGGGTGCAAGGAGTTCATTTGAGAGGTGACCCCAGGAAGCATGTGGCACCACTTATTGTTTGAGGGAAAGTTTGCAAGGCACAAGGCACAAGCCAATGGAGATGCCACTTTGGGTGACAATGGGGTAACCCAGGACAACCAGCCAAGGGAAGGAGCGGATTATGCGGGTAAGGGGCCAGCTAATGTGCCTTGTGGCCCACATGGAGATAGGCATCTAGTGTGTGGGTTGAAAATCTCCCCAAAATGCAGCTCTGGCTCTGCTCAAGGATCCCAAGGAGGACTTGACAAGAGATGTCAACAATGACCCCTGAAAAGTGAGTGTGCTTGAATGATTATAAAAATGTCCCCCATTCTGTACCAATGCCCTTGCAATGTGACCTTGCAGCTCCCTCCATCAAGAGGTGGAGTCTGTTTTCTCATTCTCAACCTGGGCTGGCCCTGTGGCAACTTGCTTTGACCAAAAGATTGTAGCAGAAAGGACAGTGCATCAGTTTTAAGCTTAGGCCTGAGGATGTTTCTCTCTCTCTCTCTCTCTCTCTCTCTCTCTCTCTCTCTCTCTCTCTCTCTCCCTCACTCTCTCCCTCCCTTTCTCTCTCTCTCTTTCCTGTCCTTTCCTCTCCCTCCACCCAGCCATTCCTCTCAGAATCCTGATGCTGCCATGTGAACAAGCCTCCTGGAAAAATGTGAGACATACAAGCAAAAAGCCCCCATTTTTGGCCAATTTTTCCAATTCAGGCCATCCCAGGCCAGCCAGTTGGCCATAGATGCATGAGTGTGTCCAGCAAAAGTCAGCCAGGCCTGGCCCAGATGAGAATAATCGTCCACTTGATCTGTAAACTCATGAGCAATCATAAATGTGTGTTGTTTTAAACAAAGTTATGAGATATTTTGTTATGCAGCAACAGCTGATTGATACAGCAAGGCAGGACTTGAGTTCCCAAACTTGTCTAGGGTAGTGTAGTTAGGAAGAAGTTTTCAATTTTTCTCTAGTGGACATCTGCCCTCAAGTAGTTATTCCTCTTCCTTTGCTGCCCCAAGCACAGCCAGGCTGCAGGAGCCACCAACACCCCCATGCAAAAGAACCCACCACCCTACACATGGACTATTTGAAACAGATCTTTTGGGATTTACAGGATATTGGTCAAAAGAGACTGCTGTTCAGACAAAGCTCAGCAGAGGTAAGATCCGCAAATAAGAGTAGCTACACGTCAAAACCATGACCAGAGAGAGAGTGATGTCTCCATTTGCTCCAGCAGGATGGAAGTCTGGGTACCTAAATATCAACTCAAATCGGACTCCACAAAACAGGAAGAGGACTGAGGTGCCAGCTTAGATCATGCCTATCTCGATGGAAGGCTCATCTCTTGAGATTCTTTCTCCTTGCTCTGATTCAGGTATGTGAACCCAGGACACCTACACATTGACTATCAGACTAGAGCTAGGGCTATGTAGTACGGAATTTTGCTACTTATAAATACATTGGGGAGGGGTTGGCTTATTTGTTTTTCCTAAAAATATTAAGATTTTATAGGCTTCTCAGAAAATCTGTGACTTAAAAAGGGTAAGAACTCCAACTACAGAGAGGATGCTAGAGGCAGCATTGTCTGCCTGTATTCCTGCAGGTCTGTAACCGTGTGTTACTCCTTCTACTGTTATTGCACAACACGCTACATTCCTATAAGAAATTGTAACCATGTTATAGGATCCATGTATTCCTGTAGTTATCTCCCCTTACAGGGTGTCACTTAGCTCTGACTTATGGAATCCATTTTTACTGTATCTAACTTAATGTGTCTATATATTACTGTGACATATATATTACTGTAGTTGTGTGATACCATATCTTGATACTGTGACTCCAATATTTTATTTGTTATCTACCTTACTGTAGCTAAACGTTATTGTGTGTGTGTGGAACTGTAGCTGGGTGTTACTGCTATTACATTACTACATCCGTATTTTACTCTATCCGTGTAAATGATTCTGTTATTGTGTGAAGGGCTCTACTTGTATCACTATATCTATGTGTTGCTGCACTTATGTTATTGTATTTAGGTGTTACTGCATTTATTACTGAATTCACTCTTTACTGCAACTAAATGTAACTGTGAATGTGCATGTACTTCAATAATAAAATAATAATAGCTACCATCTGTTAACCACTTTCTATATGTCAGATCCTCTTCTGCTGCATGCTTTTTATACA
This sequence comes from Antrozous pallidus, assembly GCA_027563665.1. NCBI lineage: Eukaryota > Metazoa > Chordata > Mammalia > Chiroptera > Vespertilionidae > Antrozous > Antrozous pallidus. The sequence continues at coordinate 188,608,304 of CM050508.1, forward strand.
TTTATTTACCTTACTGAATCATACAACAAACAGCCCTGCAATGTAGACATTATTATACCCATTTATAGATGATGAGACTGAGGTGCAAGGAGATTAAGATACTTGCCCAAGGTCACACCCAGTATGTGGCAGTGGAGGCCAGGGAAAGAACCTTGAACCCAGATCTGCCTGATGACTGTAGCTCTTTGTGACAGCAGCTGTGTAGTCCCGCAGACTGTGTCCTGTACTTGTATATTTAGGATCTGAGAACAGAAAATGGTTCATTGTCTAAAGATATGAAAAGATAAGCGTTGGGCATAGATACAGCATAAACTTTTTAAAGCTATCCACTCCACATGACATTTCTGTTGAGTTACGAGTCCTGAATTCAGAAACAATTAAATTACTGAAAGAACCTTGATTGAGTTAGCAGACAATAAATGCAAAGAACAATGAAATTCATTCTCCTAAGTTTCCATGAATTTATGAAGAGAAAGGTGGTGAGATGAGCTTAATTGCTAATGAGCTCTGTGCTTATGAACTTGATCAATTCTAAAATCACCTGCAGGCTAGGAAACCCTTGGGCTTGTGACAGATGTCATTCAACAAAACCACCACCACCTGCCCAGTCCTTGCAACCTGTGATGACCTCAGGCTTCCCCGGAATCTCCAGAAAACCCCCTCTACTTTCAGAGCTTCCCATCTCAAAGCTGCATCCCCACCCAACCCCAACTAGTTCCTCTTGGCCTTGGCTTCCTGCCCAATTCCTATGTCCAGGAGTGAGTTCTGTGAAGAGGAGGCCAGTACAGCCAAGGTCTTGAGCTGGAGTCTATAGGAGAAAGTTCCCAGAGAGGCCGCCCATGTCCCAACCCTACCTCCAGCCATGCTCTGGGCAGACCCAGCCCCAGGACACCTGCCAGGGTGGTTCCCTTGGCCTCATTGCCTTCCCACTCTGGCCTCATGTAACTCTCCCAGGCCCGCCTGCCCCTTCTGTGATGCTTGCTGCCTGACCCCCACCCAGGTTTGTCATTGCCTGCCCACATGCTTCCCAGCCCCTGTGGGTTCCACTTTCTAGAGCCAAAGTCCTTCTTCCTTTCCAAGTGATGACCAGCTGCATTTATGGGGCACTGATAGAGAGCTTTAGAAGACTGCTTCCCCCTTAAACCTAAATAATACTGAAGCATATGACTGGGGCTTTGTGGGACTAATGCCTAGATTATGTCTACATTGTTAATGAATCTAATTTTGAACATGCATAGCACTGAACAGCTTTAGATCCAGAAGCTGGACCCCTTAGAAATCAAACACCTAGCTTAGGGATGGTAAATACAAGTCTCATGGAACACCATTCTGCTGGATGTTGGGGCGTCATTTAACCCTCTGGCATCTAGGAGGGTTCAGGAATCTGGAGAAAGGGCCCTGCATAGGTTAAATAAGAGTCCAAAGATGAAAGATAAATTTTGAAAGGCATTGGGGGTCAGAAGAGCCTGGCTAAGAAACCAAGTTCTCCTTGTCTCAGGGCCCCTTGCTTTTTATTAACACAAATTGTCCTAAGGCAAGGTGGAGATATATACTTCAAAGGGTAGAGTTTAGTCTACTACAGAATCCATTGTCAGAATGGGGAATAGCCTAGGCTGTTCAGGTGTTTGGCCAGTAGGAGGCAATAACATGTAAATTAAGATGCCCTGAGCTGTCTGGCAGCAAACAATCAATTTAATGCATCCTATTCAGGTTTTGGGGAAATGCCTTTAGCCATTCCAAACAGGCAACAACATATATGACTCAGCCCTTGTTGAGTCCCCATGTTCCATGAACCTTTTGATGAAACTCTTGCAATTATGACATGCTGGAATTGGCTTCCGGCACCACTCCTCCCTCCTATGCCTATTGCTGACATCATTGATCACACAGACACTGTTGCCTGCAGACACATACACAGCTTCAGAATCCTCCCTCCCAATCTCTAACTACCACCAGGGGCATGTGCAAAAAGTTCTCTTCTAGGCCTACTCCTTCATTGTGCAGATGGAGAAACTGGGGTCCAGGAGAAAAGCAATTTTCCCAGGTTCATACAAGTCAGAAGCAAACCAGGATGAGAATTCAGACTTTCTGGACTCCAAGTCTAGCCATAAATGCAGAAAATGTGGCTCCATGGTGGGGTGAAGCTGGGGAGACTTACTTTTAAGGAGGCCCCAAAAGATTGACCAAAGAGGAGCCAATGAAAGCCCTGTTCTTCAGCCCCATGGTTTCCACAGTAACCCTCTGGCCCCTGGTTTGGGATGGAAAGAAAGAGTAGGGCTTTTGAAGTATTTTTATTTCAATAGAAAAGGACCTAAACCAAGACTTTACCTACATTAACCAACCTGTTAATAATAAGCTATGAGAGGTACTACTATTATCCCTACTTTACAGATGAGAAAACTGAGGCACCGAGATGATGGGAAGTGGCTAGTCTGAGCTCATACAGCCATCAAGTGTCAATGTTGGGATTTTAACTCAAGCTGGGCTCCAGAGGTGATGAACTTAACCCTTCATGCTAGTAGATTGCACACACAGAGACAGACACACACACATACTCACATCCACCTCCGCCAACAATGCATGTGCGTGAGTGCCCAGTTCCCCTGCAGCACCAAATACTATCAAATGCTCCAGTTTTGTCCATCTGGTAGATGAGGAGTGGCCATCCGTGGAGAATTGGTCCTGGTCTCAGTCCAGGACTTAGCTGGGCCAAGAGCCTAACCAGGGGTACTGTTCCAAGCTATGGGTCAACTGCAGGAGGGAAGGGGGAGGACCCCTCCGCCTATGGGATTTCTGCTTCTGCAGAGGAAGGCCAGTCCATCAGAGGCCTGAGCTGGAAACGATAGATCATCCCTTCACTGGGATTAATGAGGCTTCCCCATGTTTGTGGAGAGGTGATTAAGGAGCTTGTAGCTGCTTCGCCTCCTGTCAACAGAACAAAAGGCTTAGCAGTTAATGTTTTCAGAGGCTTTGAGCATCAACAAAGAGGTTCGGGGGTCTGCACCTGACTCTATTTTGTGCTTTTTCTATGCAGGCACCAAACACCAAGGCATGTGTGACCCCTTCTTCTCCCCAATACAGAACCTCTCCCCATTGCTTCCCATGCCCTCCACATGTTATTGAGCCCCTAACATATAACAGTCAGAATGCCAGGTATTGAGGATCGAGGGTCAGCAAAGACAGAAACAGCCCCTGCCCACAGCCTGCCAGGAAGATCAACGCTCAACAACTAAGTATATGATGATTTATTTCATTGCATGTGTGATTAAGTGCTGCCCACGAGAAGGGCTGAGAACCATAAATGCATGTGACAGGGGCCCTACTTCTCCAATGAGTCAGAGAAGACTCCTGGGAGATGGGGGGCAGGGAGGGAGCTAGGATCTCCGTCGGGTCCCGTAGAAAGGTTAACTTGACAGAACTTGGCAACTGATAACATGGTGGAGGTAAAGATGAGACCTCTGACCCAGAGAACATGAGGGAGGCACCGCTAATCTAGCTCCAGAGCACAAAGGGCAAAGTGGGTAGGAGGAGGGTAAGCCCAGGCACCCATGATGTGCCCAGTAGGCAGTTGGCTGGATGGGCCTGGGACACAGGAGCTAGGTCTGTGCTGAGGAGGTAGATTTGGAAGACAGTGGAGAGGTTAAAAGTAGTCAATGTTGTGTGGCCAGATGCCACTTCCAAGGAAGAAGACAAAAGGGGGCCAAGGACTGATCCCTGAGAGGAGCTGAAGGGACCGAAGAAAAAGGCCAACAGAGGAAGTGGGAAATATGGGAAAAATAAATATCACAGAATGGGGGAAGAGGAAATTTGCAGAAAGCAAATGAGTTGACAGTGTCAGATGCTGCCATGTGATCTAGTAAGATTAGAACTGAGTTGTGTCATTGGACTTGGTAAGTGGGTCCCTGGTGGCTTTGGCAAGGGTAATTTAGGTGGAGACAGAAGCCAGAATGGAGTAGGTGAGGAGAGCGTGGAGGTGAGGAAGTAGGAAGTGTGAATGAGCCTTTTAAGAGTGTTGCTGAGAAGGGAAGGTGAGAAATGGGGCAATACTTAGGAAGCACTTGAAGGGTTCTTCAGCTGGGAAGAGCTTGAACAAATGTGCCAGCTGAGAGCTTAATCCAGAGCTGGAGAAAGAAAGGGAGATGTTAAATGAATGAACACATGAATAAAGGAATAGAGACTTAAAGAACTAATTAATAGATGTGGGTCTTGGAACTAAAGGGAGGGAATATGACCCAAGGCACTCATGGAGAGAGCGGGGACTTGACCAAGAGGTGGACCCTTCCCTCTGAGTATGGTGGGGGTGAGAACATGAGGGGTAATGCAGGGAAATAGAGGGAGCCCATGTCTGATGACTTGACCTACACAGTACACATCAAGTTGAGATTGCCTGCAGAGTGTGACGGTGATAGAAGGAAGGTGGAGATGGGAGGAGGATAGAAAGATATGGTGAGCAGCTGGAGGTGGGGGTGGATAACAGGAAGGCAGACAGAGCTGAGCATGATGATGATGTAAGTCAGTGATGGTTCAGATGATCTTGGAACCCATTCTTCTTACCCACAACCACAGTAACCACCCTTTCTGGAGTGCCTCTATGGAAGTCATTTCATCTTCATAAGAATCCGGTGAGGACGGGAGGCCTCATTATCCCAAAAACAAAGTAAGGCTCAGAGAAATTAAGTAACTTTGTCTAAGGTAACTCAGCTGCTAAGCAGTAGAGCTGGGATTTGAACTTGAGTCTGTTAGATGGAAAACCCCATGCTCTTTTCACTGACCTGTGAACCAGACTCTGTAATTATTCTCAGCACCACTGGCAGGCAGGAGAGGGAGGGGAGACATTGGTGTGGAATCTGCTCAGGAATGCGGACTGTGCTGGCCAGTGATGTCATGGAGCCAGGAGATCAGAGAGGCGGGGAGATCAGAAGAGAATGGCTGCCCAGGGGTCTGGGGCAGTGCTGGTAGACTACACAGGACTATGAGGGTAGAGGAGAGCACAGGGCCTATGGTCACATGGGAGGAAGAGAAGACAGAGGGAGAAGTAGTCAATACCAAACAGTTTGTAGACAGGAACAGAGAACGTCACACTGTGAAACTGAGGTATTGGATTTGACCCTAAGGGGAGAAATTCAACCCTAGTGGCTCAGACAGACAATCTCTGTGCTATTGGTCCAGTTGCTTACATTCTCTGGACCTTATTTTCTCCTATCTATACAATGGGATCAATCACCCCCATCTATACCCTTCACCTGTAAAGCAAAATTTTTAAAGGCTTCTCATCCAGACTCCCTACCATGCCTTGACAGATGCTGCACACACTGGTCCTGCCACCTCTCTAGTCTTTCCCCAGCCTTCTGTCCCCATCTCTCGCTCTGCTTCAGTGTACCAGTAAGTACCACAATAATGCTGTGTAACAAACCAGCCCCAACCTCAGTGGCCAACAAGTCTGTGGGTTAGTTAGGGTTTTCCTGATCTAATCTAAGCTTAGCTCTAGGCCAGGACTTGAGTTCGGATCTCCTATACCTATTTCTCATTCTTTTGGGGCATGTCCTTCTCTTAGCAATGACAGAGCACAGGACCACAAGTCCAACCACACAAAGGTTCTACTTGGACCACGTCTCCTAACATCCTGTTGGCCAAAGCAAATCACATGGTCATGCCCTAAACTAAAATAGCAGAGAAATGTGCAAGTGCCACCATGAGGCCACTGTGAGTACATGGATGTATAATAAACTACAGAAGGATGAGGGATGAGACAATGATTCTGTCTCCACATCCAGTCATCTCAGCTTTTGTTGGTCCCCAGATCCAACTGTTCCCTCTTCAAGCCTTTATGCCAACTGTTCCCTCTGCCTGGGAAGCTCTCCGCCACCTCCCCATTCATCTTAGGGATGGCTTCTGTTCATCTTTTGAGCTTCCACTTAACATTACCCACCCCACCCCACCCCCTTTTTTTTTAAGACTCTTCCAATTTCCCCAAAGAGGGAATGAAATAGGATTAGGTGAGCATGTGGATTATCTCAGCCACAGCCCTCTGATCACAGACTAGAGGCCTCCACCCGCTGAATGAGACAGCCATCACAAGTGGGCAGAGAATGAAGCAGAACCCTAAGAAAGAGAAGCAGGAGTCAGAGACAAGGAGACAGGGCACTGAGAAGCAGAGAAAGAGAGCTCAGGGTGAGGGGACCAAGGGAAGATGCCCCGGACGCAGGATTTCAGACACAGGCCAAGAGAGGGGCAGAGAGAGTGACCAAAAGATCACCGAGCCAGCGGCAAAGGCTGTTGCAGAGAAATAAGACCCAGCGGGGCGGCTCGAGAAAGGGCAAGCAACCCGTCCTCTTGCAAATGCAAAGTTCGCAGTTTCCTCCCTGCTACTTCATTGCCCTCACCTGTCACAGACACAGAGCTACGGAATCTAAAATCTAATTTGGCCTTTGTCAGCTCTGTAATGGTGTTCTTTAGGGGCGATTCCCTGGTAAATGGACGGAAATTTTACATTAGAAATCCACATTGGCCATCCGGGACCGTTCTCCGGAACTCCGGACGGATTGTCACGTGAGTGCTAATGCCGATGACAAATGGGAAGGCACCAGGCTGCTTAGGCAGCGACTTCAGGCAACCAGGCCCACGGCCGCGGCCCCAGAGATCTAATCAACCCGGGCCTGCCCCCCCCCCACCCCACCCCCTCGATTGCTGCGGCAGCAGAGGCAATAACTAGGTCCTAGGAGGACGGGCCTAGAACTAATGATTAGAGCAGGGGAGGGAGGGATACGGCCTTCAGGGGGCTTGGGGTTCAAACAAGATGTTGCCTTCCCTCTTCGTGGGGGTGTCTCTGGCCCAGTCCTCGCCAGCTGCCATAAGGAAGCCTCCAACATACAGAATGACCCTGTCCTGGCCCTCTGCTGCTCAGAAGCTGGCCCCAGAAGCCTCTCCCCCTGTCATCACCCATGACTGCAGCCTCCCTGGGGTGGACAATTCTCCATGGCTCAGAGCCGCCTGGCTGCCATTCCAGCATCTTTCCTCTTCTGCCCCAGGACCTTCTCGAACATTCCAGGAGCATGAAATTTGGAAATTCAGAGAGTTTGTGTCCCCAGGGGCAGCTTTCAGCCAATGGGGGGTGGGAGGTGGTGGAGAAAGGCCTCAGCTCTCCTCTCTCCAGAGGAGGATTCTCAGGGGGTCTGCTGGGATCCTGCTCCCATTGCCCCCCGTCCCCCGTCTCTCCCCCTCAGCCCTCCCCCCACACACACACACACAGCCTTGGTAACTCACTGTGACTGTGGCCTCTCCTCCTGCTGCCTCAGTGTCCCTGTTCTCACATCTACTTCCTGGGATCACCCCTCAAATAAACCACAGGCACCCAGCTCCTTCCAGGATTTTTCCCCCTGTACTCCTCAGGACCCCAAGACGCCTCGGGATGCGTCTAGCCTCCCTCTCACCGAATTTGGTTCAATGTCCCTCTTGAAATGTTCAATAATTTTTAAATAAGGGACCCCACATTTTCACTTTGCACTGCACCCCACAAATTATATGGCTGGTCGTACTCTGAATTTCAACACTTTGCACAAAGCCTGGCACTTGGCATGTGCTTGGCAAATACTGAACTAAATTAAATTGAGCTGAGCTTGGGGCCTCTGTCTCCCCCCTCCTCTCTCCATTCTTGCTCATAGCTCCTTCCCTACTTCCCTCCTGACCTGGGACTTACGGAATGCCAGGATCCTGGGCAGACAGCAACAAAAGCAACTCCTATGGTTCTTCCCTGGGAGGAAAGGAGAGTGTGTGTGTGTGTGTGTGTGTGTGTGTGTGCGCGCGCGCGCGCGTGTACTGCGGGGGAGGGTGACTGTGGTCAAGCCCCCTGGACTAGAGCGCATCTTTCATCAAATGAGGAAATCCTTGTAGTCACTGCTCCCAGGAGGAAACCATGCATTTTCATTTTAAAATGCCATTACTCGGTTTTTCATCATGCGTCAGAAATCTAAGTCCGAGCTCCTGTGGAGCTGCCCTCTCTCTACGCCAAGATGACAGAGAACAGGGGTCCACAGAGAAGAGTTGGCATGACCCAGGGCGCCACAAAGACATGAGGTTAATGGAGGACCTCGAAAAGGGGAAGCAGGCTGGGACTTTAGGGGAGACCCAGCTCCAAAGGTTGAAGAGTTTGGCCAGGGGGAGGCCATGCTTTTGTCATTGCAGCCCCGGGGAAAGGCAGCGTGGGGTGTACCTGATCCTGCTCTCATCTGGCTTTCTCTGTGAAGGGAGGGGATGTAGGGCCGTGAGCACAGACAAAGGGGACCAAGGCCTTCCCAGGGATTTGCAGAAAGCAATCACAGATAAGGGGCTTTCTCGCCAGGGCAGTTAAAGCCACACAAAGCAAAGGCTGGGGGTTTAACACTCTCACTGACCAGAGGTCTGGGGCTCAGACATGCCTCGGAGAAGCCGAAATTAAATTGCCCAGAGAACAGGAGAAGTTACGAGTCGAAATAACAGTATGCTTAATTATTAGCAGTTAAGGGCTAATGAGGAGGCCTGATTTACCTAAATGTTTGGCTATTTCTACATCTTGCTCTAAATTAGCTATCACTTTTTATATGCAGTCATTAGAGATTAGTTGGTTGTTATGCTTTGTTATTTAATAAATTCTACTGCGCATACACACGTAGGCACATACACTTTCAGTTTTTGTTTTGTAATTGCAATATGTAGCTTTGGGAAAACATTAAATGTCCACAATTATCCGCAACCACTGGGGGAAAAAAAAAAGGCTTTTTGTTCAAGGTGACTTTAGCCCGTACCCCACAGTCCACCTAGTGGTCGCTATCCAAATTGCAGTATGATGCCAGAAATGCATGCACAGCTTCAAATGGGGGTGTGTCCCTAAAGAGAAAGAAAAAGGGAAGCATCAGTCTGCTAACCCACATGGGACAGGTTTTATCCAGGGGAAGGGGGACGACTGCTTTATGTTGGTAGTGGGGGCGCTCTCAGAGGGCAGGGAGGGCGCAGGGGCTGGAAGAGATCAGAAAGCCATCCAGAACCAAGAGCAGCCCTTTCCCAGGGCCCAGGGCCCAGAGCGGGAGACCCTGCCCAGGTGCAGGAAGGACAATGGCAGAAGTCGGAGCCCAGAACCAGCGCAAGGAAACTGCAACTCCAGCTGGACCACTGAGGAGCCAGAGGGAGCCGGAGAGGTGCAAGGAGAACTCCCCAGGAGGGGCGGGAATATGGTCTGCGCAAGGTGGGGGGGAGGTTGAAAGTGGGGGGAACAAAGTTCCTACTGATCCCATTATTCAAAACAGACACCCGAGCGTGGCACATAGATAAATGGGAGGCTCTGAGCCACCAAGTTAAAGAGAATGATGACATCCCTGAGCACAGTAACCCCTCTGCTCAGAGCACCCAACCTCCACACCTTTCCTCATCCAGCAGCAGATCCAGAGCCTGTCACAGCTGAGCCCAGCAAAGAACCAAGTTTCCGGGGGACCTGGAAGTGCTTCCTGGGTGGCTGCCCCTGGCCCACATTCTCACATGGGGTCTCATTGATTAAATATTAATGAAGGTGTCCTCTCTTGACTTCATCCCTGACCTAGGTCCAAAGCAGAAAGACATCACCACGGGCACCTTTGGGTGGGCCAGTAGCATGGGAACCTGGGAGAGAAGATGACAAGTGCATCTGAGGAGCTGGGGACAGGAGATGACACACCAGGAGCCTTGTCCCACTCAGACTCCCGCATGTGATGTCTCAGGAAGGTGTCCCTGGCAGCTACACAGAAAATCTCAACATGGTTTAGGTTGAACGGAGCCAGGGAAAGGGCAGCCTCTTCCTGGTCTCCATGCACAACACAGCTACCTGTACCTCCCAACCCCCAGTCCCTGAGAGACCACAGCCCTTGAGTTATCATGGGAGACAGGCCATTAGGTCCATACTTGGGGGGCTGCAGCACTGCCTCCACCGCCACTGCCGTCTTAGTCAAGAACCCTTCAGCTTTCCCTCTGAGGCTCGCTGTTCTCTCCTGGAGCAGTTTATCCCCCAGCCTGGACGCTCACCCTTCTCCGAACTGCCAGGTGCAGGAGAGAGAGGTGGCTCTGGGCCTGCTCTGGGCAAGCCTCTGCTCCTCTGAAGTCTGAAGTGAAACCAGGAGACAGTGAAGGGCCCTCTGCTAGGGCCAGACCTACAGCAGACCTGCCAGGAGGGGCCCTGCGGCCAGAGACTGGGAACATGCTCTGCATTCCAACGACAAGTTCAACCCCTGCACTGGCCTCACTTGCTCTATGCCACACCCCCTCGACAGCTCCTCGGGGTGGACTCTATAGAGACTCTTCTCCATCACTCCAAGGGCCATCACAGGACCCAAGAAACAGGCTCTGGAGCCAGCCCCGGCTTATATGCTGACTCTGTCCCTCATAACTGTATTACCTGAGATGGGTTTTCGTCTACCTGACTCCCAGCTTCCACATCTGTGCATTTGGCACAGTTGTTGGTAAGGGAGGCAACAACCAGACAGTGCCTCAAAGGAGAGAAAGAATGAATAATAAGGCAGAGATTCAGAGATACCCAGAAATGAGCATCCTGAGGATAGAGGCCCACAACAGGGGTTTAGGCCCCCAAACCAGCAGCAGAGGGGGCTTGCCGAAGGGGAAATAGCAGCAGGAAGGTTTCGGAAGACGATGGCAGAAGGAGAGTGAGTCAGTTCTCTCGGCCGTTGAATAATTCACAGGGCAGCCGGGATGGCATATGCTTCCTCTAAGCCCTCCCCAGCAGGAATACCAGCCTTCTCCCCTTCCCCAGTCCCCCACCGGTCGTTGCCCAGGAAACCAGCTTGGTCCTCCTGGAAGAAGGGCTGCCTGGGGCCCAGAGAACCTGGTGTTGGAGGGTGGAGGGAAGGTGGAGGGGAGCCAGGAAGTGGGGGAGACTTGATCAGCGCCTCCAGTCACTGTCAGGTTGGGAGGGCAGGAAAACCCAGGTGAACAGGAGGCAGGGGTCCCTGGATGCCTCAAAATGAAATAATAAAGTACAGAAGCAGAGACTGCTGACAGGGAAGATCAGAAAGGAGATGGTGCCCAAAGGCAAAAGGTCAGGGCTTTGAACTTTTGTGTCTGGCTTCCTCCGGGACCCCACTCTCTACCTTCTCCTGTGCCGGACTCTCTCTCCATGGAAAGTGGGCATCTCCTAAGCTTGGAAATAAGCTCCTTCCCAGCTCACCTCTGGTACAGGTTCCGGCATCATCCCTGGCCTGGCACAGGCAGCCCCTGGCCCAGCACCTGCTGTGGCGCTCCCTAGCAGCTGCTTCCCCATGGGCACCTGGCCTCAGGGCCTCACCCACCTCCTGAACCTGGCTGCTCATCTCTTGCATTTTCAAACTGCCTTCCTCAGGGCCCCAGACCCATGCCTTGTCCCCACCCTCGTTCCTGTAAGATCCCAAGGTGCCCTGGTATTCTCAGATTACTTGCAAATGCAGAAGAAATCCATAGCCACCTCATAAAGCGGACAGCACTAAAACCAAGAAACAGAACCTTCTGTGGCCGGACCAGTGCCAATGGCTCTCCAGTGTTGTGACAGGCGGTCTCTACTAATAAGTGAACTGCGTTTCAGCTCCTAAAGCATTTGGAACCACAACCAATTACTGGTTTGTAGAACCTCGTGCAAGTGGCTTAATCTCTCTGAACCTCAGTTTCCTCACCTATAATAGGGACAGCCCTGTCTCACAGGATCAAGTGAAATGAGAGTACAGCACACACTTAGTAAGTCCTGGTGTTGTTTAATATGGTTATTATTGCTATCGTGTTATATATAACATTTGTATTATATACAACACATATATGTGTCATATGTCAGTTCTTCCTCCTGCCACACTGGTATTTTTTCTGCTCACCTCAGAGGAGCTTGTGCTTGGAGTTCAGCTGCACAGAGTTCCATTTGTCACAAAGTCTTAAACATTGAAAACTTCACACAATTAGCAAATTTGTCTTTATTGTCTGAGAAAACTGTACTTTTTTATTGAATTCGCCAACTATGATCATTTTATTTGAGCAAACCAAATTACATAAGGTTGAATTTGCATTCCCAAATTAGGAGAATGACTTTAGATATGAAAAGGGTGCTAAGGATTGCATATGTTTCAATTTTTCCCAAAATTTCTATTTTTCCCCATAAAGAAAAAAAATAAAAGGTTTAGGTTATATTTTTTTAAAACCTAAGCTTTCCAAGTTTTCAAAAATGTTATATTTTTCTCCAAAAAAGTGAGGGAAGTATGCCAGAAACACAGGATTGTGTCTGTAGGATGCCCTCAAGTTTGACAGCCCATTTCTGAGTTACCCAACTACAGCCCAGCTAGATGGGGTTGAGCTGGACACCCTGTGATTCCCTCCCAGGATCAGATTTTGCCTGGCTCCAGTCGCAGGCGGCACTAATGTTTCCTCTCTATCTTCAGTTCCAAGCCTTTCCCTTCTCATTTTTCCTCACACCAACTATAGCAGGTTGAACTGGGCCCTCCAAAAAGGCAGGTTGGAGTCCTAACCCCTCAGAACCTATGAATCTGATCTTATTTAGAAATCCAGTCTTTGCAGATGTAAGTTAAGATGAGGTCATGCTGGTGTATGGTGGATTCAATGCAATAGGACTGGTGTCCTTATAAGAGGAGAAGAGATATACAGAGCGAGGCAGAGATTCGGATGACACAGCTACAGGTCAACACAGGCCCAGGATTTCTGGGAGTGATGAGAACTCTACTGGGGATGGGGCTCAAGACAGCTGTACCAAGGAGCAGACCATAGGATGAGCCCTGCAGGATAACTAGGAGTTCCCCGGGACCACACTATGCCAGGGTAGCAATGTTTGATCTTGCACTGGCAAGACCTGCTAAGGGTTTCCCACAGATGGGTAATAACAGAATCAGATTGGTGCTTCAGAGCAATTTCTCTGGCTGTTGTGATCAGATGATGGCCTGGAGGAAGTTTTGGGAGGCAGGGGAGCTGGAAAAGTGCAGCTGAATAATTATTCTGGCTGTATTAACAGGCCAGGTAAGAGATAATGAGGTTGTATTGTCTGAGATGGAGAGGAAGGGACTGATTCAAATGCTCAGCCTGTTGGACATCAGAGGGGGACATTCTCTAATGAGAAGGAAGAGAAGTCTACACAACAGAGGGGAGCTAGTGCCATCCTGTCCAGATGCCTTGTGGGATGAGGTGGGTTCCAGTCAGATGCCCGCTGGTTGGCCCATCGATTTTAACTGACTCAGGCGGATGTGTCAGGACAACATCACATTTCAGCAGACCTTCCCAGCACCCAAGGTGGGTGAGAAAGGGCATAGCATCAAGGGTCCAGAGCCCCTTATGCTAGACAGTGTGGGGAGATAATCTCTGAGCTGACCCAGAAAATTAGCCTGCTATATTTGCTTTTGGTGATCCTCTGCCCAGGCAAGCAACCCTGAGGTGGAGCCTTTGGAGTTGTCATCTTGGAATCATTGGTGAGCAGCCTCGGGTGGAGGGGTGGGCACAGAAGGGCTGGAGAAACAGAACAAGTGAATGCATGGCTCAGTCAAGGAGTCTGCCTATTAAGGAGCAGGGAATGAGGGGATGAAGGAGAGATCTGTACATGATTTTGGACTGAAGGCCAAGAGTCCATAAAGAGGAAGCTAAAATAGTCGAGTCCCCGCAGAACGTGTCGGAGAAAGCATACTGGGCAAAGGTGAGGATATTTGTCTTGGAAGAAAGGATTCAGAAAATACCATCCTCCGGCTCGGCTGGCGTTGTTCAGTGGTTGAGTGTCTACCTATGAACTAGGAGATCACAGTTCGATTCCTGGTCAGGGCACATGTCTGGGTTGCAGACTTATCACCAGCATGGGGCATGCCGGAGGCAACTGATCGATGATTCTCTCTCATCATTGATGTTTCTATCTCTCTCTCCTCCATTCCTCTCTGAAATCAATTTAAAAAATGTCTTTTTTAAAGAAGAAAAAAATACCATCCTCCAAAGAAGGACTGAGGTGGGTGAGAAAGGGCATAGCATCAAGGGGCATTCCCAACCAATGGCCTCTTTTTCTGATGAAGCTGGGGGTAGGTGTGTCTGCAGAGAGTGAGGGGGTCGGTGGGACCAGGGCTCCAGGAGAGTCAACATGGCTGGTGTAGCTGTGAGGAGAGGGGGGTGCCAAGACAGAGGAAGATTTCAGAGGGTGCATCATCCCCAGTGTCCAGGCCCAGGGTTCAGGACAAGGCAGTAAAGGCGGACAGCCATGGCCTGGGTCCTGTGCCCTCCAATCCTGCTTGGACTTGTCAAGTGTGGGCCCTGGGTTTTGAGTGGGAAAATATGCTGCCTGCTGCCGCAGTCAGGGTCTCGGCAGGAAACAGATGGCACGCTGAGACTGGGCAGTGTAAGGGGAGTTTGCGTACCAAGGTGTTGGCAGGGCTTGAGGGAACCGCAGGGCAGTGGCGTTTGCTCAGGTGGCTCAGGCTTGTTTTGGGGAGGACTGTGCTATGTTATCTCCAGTGCTGCCGTGGGGGGGGCGGGGGGCAGCGGGGAAGGAGGGATGACAGGGGGCCTGGAGAGAGCACCTTGGCTGTCCAGCAGAGACTCAGACCTATGGTCAGCCTGCGGGGAGGACCCCAACCTCACTCTCCTCCTCCCTCCAATCTCCAGCTGAGGGTGCCCACGCGCAGAACCCACAGGAAGCCACAGGGCAGAGGAGCCCATTTATGGGTCCTATGGGTCACCAGGCTGGCGAAGGACAGAGAGTGGGTCTGGAGGGGCAAACAGAAGACATCGAAGTCAGGAGTATGGGATCTCCATCTTCACAAATGCTGTGCTGCCTGTGGAGGACTCAGGCGACAAAGGCATATTTTGTGTGTCAGGAGATGAGGGTGTAGCGTGGGGGAGAGACACCTCTCCATCTCGCAACTCGCCCCCCTCTTCCTCCCACAGCACCTGATTTCCCTCTGGAAGCAGAGTGGCTACACTCCTGCTTAGAAAGTTAGTGATCAGATGCTGTGATTAGGAGGAATATATGTGGGGGGGGGGGGAGGAGGAGGAGGAGGAGGAGGAGGAGAGAGAGAGAGAGAGAGAGAGAGAGAGAGAGAGAATATGCTACAAAGGGTTAAAACCTCTGGGACTCAGTGGACAGCCTGATGGGGACAAACAGACCAGGGACCACCCTGCACTGACCCCTGCCCTGTTCTTGCCCCATCAAGTACAATTGAGTCAAAGGTGCTAACAGATCCCTGAGAAAGATAGATGGTGCAATCAGAGTAAATTAAATTAACATGCACAGGGCAATCAACACTCATTAAGCCAATTTAGTCAAGTGATGACCTCAGTCAGCTTTTATTTAATCATATACTTAAATGTCAAATCAATATGCAAATCTCACCCAGGCCTTTTTCAATTATAACCCATTAAAAACTTTCCAGTAAATCAATGCACCCAGGCAGGGCGGGCGAGGCAGGGAGAGACAAGCTGAGCCCCAGGTAGCTGGACAGTGAGTCTTCGGCTACAGCACTCTCTCCGCCCCTTCTCCCAGGGCCTTCGCTGATCCACCCCCCACCACTACCACCACCTACCCTCAGAGTTGCCTTCCTTTGTCCCCTCCCAGGCTGCTGAAATAGCTCTAAGGAAAAGAATGACACGGAACTGAATCTTCCCTGAAAGTCACGTAATAATCATACTCCTATACCTCCATGCATCTTGCTTTTTGCAATGAGTGTTTGCACCCAACATCTTGTTGGAGCCTCCCAAAGGCTCTGATTAGGTAGCTATTCATATCCCCAATGTATCAATGTCCAAATGGAGGCTCAGAAAATCTGAGGGGCTTCTCCCAAGACCCCAGGTCACCCATAGAGAAGGGGGAGTCAGGAAAGAACCCTGAGGTGATGCCCAGCCTGAGGTCAGTCGGCCACCCCAACATTGAGACAAAGGGCAGGGAAGTGGACGAGGGATGTGAAAAAGGCCCCCTCTTCCCTCCAAGACCAAGTCCCCAAAGTCCTAGTGAAGCCGGCTGTGACTAGCCCAAGTAATCCATCCCAGGCCTGTGAAAAAAGAAGTCAAATCGTGACAGCCTTTGCTTATTATTTCACCTGCCTCTGACACCGGCGGGTCTTACAACACCAGCGAGACAAGGAACAGACAGACAGACAGACCAAGTTCTCCCACATGGGAACTAGGAAAGGGCCAGCTCTGTTCTGCTGTTAGCACTGAAAGTCCTGTGTCTCCAACCTCCTCACCCCACTCCAGGCAAACACAGAGGATTGGTCCCCCAACAGATGAGCCAACCGGGACATCAGCCTTTATTCTCCACCCAGAAGTATGGGCGGGGCTTAGGTGACTCTTGGCAGTTTCCTAACCAGGAGGCAGAGAAAGACAGCAGCAGCCAGGCAACCACTTCTCGATGCCTGCAGGTCTCCAGAGCTACGCCAGGAGCAAATACATGTTCTCACTTCATCCTTGAGACAACCCCAGGAGGCAGTGTCATGATTCTCACTGCAGAAGTGAAAAACCAAAGCTCGGGTCAGCTAAAGAACTGCCAAAAGCATGTAAATGTATCAAATCACATGTTGTACACCGTAAACTCACACTATGCTGTCAATATAAATCAAATATATGTCAATCCTTTTTTTAAAAAGTAACTGTTTTTCTGGAAAGACTTTAACCAATAAGTCACGGCCAGAGAAACGGGAGAGAGAGGAACAAAGGGGGTTGGCCACACCAGGTCCTGTGGGCCAGAGGGAAAGAGATCTCAGCCTGACAGATGCCCCCCTTGCCAGGGAAAACCAAGTTTTAAAGTGTTTTCCTCATAGAGAGGTGCAAGCCCTTGTCCAGGCTCCACAGAGGAAAATGGCTCCACAGGGGGATATGGGAATATAAAAGCACACGGGGTCCTGGAGCGACTCTGGGAAGGAAGATGAGGAGTCCGAAGGTGTCAAAGAGGCAGCTCCAGGGAAGCCCAATTTAAAGGGGATTTGTGCAGAAGGCAGTGGACCACGGCAGAGAGCGCCACAGACCCAAAGGAACCACCAAAAATGCCTGACAAGTAAGAAAAAGCTTAAAATCCATCTCCAAACTCCAGGAAAATTCCCACGTGGGAGGGTGAGAGAGCACAGGCAATCTTGGAGAGCAGAAGAGGGTCAAGAAAGTTCCAAACAAGCAAAATGTCTTCATTTGAAGGAAAAGTGCATTTTTCTGACTTGACCTCCGCCCTGGCAAGGATCTAGAGCAGTGGTCGGCAAACTCATTAGTCAACAGAGCCAAATATCAATAGTACAATGGTTAAAATTTCTTTCGAGAGCCAGATTTTTTAAACTTAAACTTCTTCTAATGCCACTTCTTCAAAATAGACTCGCCCAGCCCGTGGTATTTTGTGGAAGAGCCACATTCCAGGGGCCAAAGAGCAACATGTGGCTCACGAGCCGCAGTTTGCCGACCACTGGTCTGGGACATTGGTTTGTGCACAAATAGGAGTTAAGTCGTGTGTGTGTGTGTGTGTGTGTGTGTGTGTGTGGTCAGCAGGGCCCAGCATGGGTCCCTCCAAAACCGAAACAAGACTTGCCGAACTTGCCTCATTTCTCCATCTGTCGAGTAAACCCATCAACCTTGTCAAACTTGTGGCGGGGCTGGGGGAGCTGAGAAAAGGGAGCTGAATGGCAGAGCTCAGGGACTCACAGCGGCTGGGAGGGAATGGAGAGCAGGGTTTGCCCCGGTGGGTGGAGCCGGCAGAGAACTTCAGGCGAAGGAAACCACAGACTCAGAGGAAATGAAGGAAGATCATTCCTCCTGGACAGTAGGTAGGTGTCTCCAATCCACAGGATGGCCCTCACTTCACTCACACCTCTCACTTCCTGGACCTAACCAAACCCTATGACACTCACTGATCTCCTTCCTCATGAGCCCTTATTGAGCACCTACTACATGCCAGGCACTGTCCTAGGCCCTGGCACCTAGCCACGCACATGGCAGTGAGGAGAGCAGAGTTAGCATAACTAGCTCCAACTTGAGTTTGAGCCTTATCATCTGAACATGTAGACGTCTGGGCCAACAGCCAAGTCCTGGGCTGCCAGTCACAGGGAGGCAACCCACAGGGGCAGGTGATAACAGTGGCCAAGCACCTCCACGGACGTTGCCCGGTATTTTGATTTGGACCTCGAGGGCCAATCTCAAGAGACCACAAGCTAATCTAGCAAGTGCAGATGAAGAGAGACACAACCACAAGATGGAGAAGAGTGAAACTAGGAATAGGGATGCGTGCTCTGCGAAGGAGCTGTGCTGACAGCCCCTGTGTCTGGCTTGGTGGTCATGGATTTTTCCAGGCCCTGCTGTCTCAAGCTGATTCAGCAATCTTCCTTGCAAGACATGGACCCCTGGACACTAAGGCTTCTGTGGCTCTGGGTGACCAGTAACCACTGCTGTGCGAATAGCCAGGTCCAGGGCACATTTGAGACCTTTGGAGTTTGGGTTTGTTAAGCCCTGATACGTGTGCGTATGTGTGTGTGTTCTGATGTGTTTGTATTTGAATTAAACTTGCAAGGAATAAAAGCTAAGTTGATGGCACAGTTACCTGTGTTTGTTCACTGTTGTTACCTGGTGTTGGGAACCTGGAGGGCCAAGTGACCCCCTAAGCTCCCAGCCTCGATCAGGCACCCCTGATATTATCCAGGGGTGAGTGACTTATAGGAGAGGCTGTCGTCACAGCCAGAGAGCTTGTGACAGGCAGACAAGGGCTGCTTTCGTGGCTGTGGAGTCTAACGGAAAAGGCGCTGCTGCCAAGTATGTCCAGCGCCACTCTTTCCCCAGGAGCTCTGACCGGCCCGAGATGGGAGCTCCGGTTCATGGATGATTCCTGCATCACCCTCTCCACACCCCCTCTTCCCCCAGAACACCAGATGTGAGTTTTTAACTGATTTCTTGATATCTAAATTTGCATTTTTAACAAGTATGTTAAACTCAGCATCTCTAAGACAAAATGATTCCACACCTTCCCCCTCCACAAAACCTGTTCCTGCTTTAATGAGCTACTCGGGCAAAAACCTGGAAGTCACGCTTTATCCCTGTGACTGTGCGGATGCGCGCGCACACACACACACACACACACACACACACACACACACACATGCAATCCCATCCACAGCCAAGTCCTTCTGTCCAAATGTCACCCAAAAAGTCCCAAATGTGACCACTTCTTACTACTTGCACAGCTACCATCCTGCTCACAGCCACCACCGTCTCTCTCCTGAACCATTAAACAGCTCTCATAACCAGTCTTCTCATCTCCCAAAATGCATCACCCAGTAGCCACGCTGATACCCGAGTGATTCTTTTTCAAAGATAAATCAAACCACTTCTCTCCTCTACTCAAAGTCCTCAACAACAAATCATGCCTCCGTCCCTCTAGCCTACAAAAAACACAATGCCCCATCCGTGCCTGCTCTCTGCTCCCCTCACACCAGGCTACTCAAAAGGGTTTTCCTTAACTCATTCTCTCCACTCCCTCACCCCCAATCCCACCCCATGTCACTGCTGCTGCCTCCAAAACTACTCTCTGCAGGGTGACTCGGGACTGTCCACTGGCCAGACCCTAGCTCACTCCAGTCTCTATGGTCATCTGTTACAGTCTGCCTATGACACTGCTGACCATCTTCTCTCCCCCCCACCCAATACATGCCCCCTTCCTAGATCTGACTTCTCCTCCATCACCTCTTGGGTGCTACCTCCAGCTCCTCCTTAAGTGGTGTGGGTTCTCAGGCTCAAAACTTGGCCTCTTTTCTGCTAATGATAAACATCTTCATCTGCTTTCACTAATTCATCCATAGTTCACTATCCCTCATTCCCTGAGGGTTCCCTGGTTGAGGTCTCAGACCCGGGATTATTACTGTGTCCAGGCCATAGCCTGCAAACCAACATGTGGACCCCATTCCAATCCCATTTCCAATACCAAAAATTTTGGCTTCATCTAAATCTCCCTCCATCAACGCCTATGTCTAACTTGTCACTTAACTTTGTGGTCTAATCTGCCTCATTAATTGCACTTGTACTGTCTCTTCCATCCATGCTCCTGCCTCATGGAAAACCCCCCTTCCCCCTGGCCACGTCCCATCCCCCGCGTGTGCGCTCTCACCTGAATCACAGCCTTCTGGTTTATCTCCTCCAATCCATCTTCTAGTGTCTCAACAACAAAGAGGTTTTCATAACATGAAGATCTGGCCATGTCACTCTCCTCAACCAAATCCTTCATGGGTGTATCAGCCAGTTATTGCTGCATAACAAATCATCCCCAAATTCAGTGGCTTAGAATAACTGTCATTTGCTATAGTTTATGCATCTGTGGGTTGGTGGGTTTAAGTTACCTTGGTTGGCGGTAAGCTGGAGGCCCATCTCTTGTGTAGCTTCACTAGGGCACATCTTCTCCTTAGACCAGCAGAAATATGAAAGGCCTCTTCAGAGCTAGGCTGAGAATTGACACATGGTCAATCTACATCATTCCATTGTCCAAGGCAAGACACACGACTGAACTAGAATTGACAGGTGGGAAAATATACTCTGCCCTTGATGGGAGTTTATGCAAAGTCACCTAGCAATGGGCACAGGCACAGGAAGAGATAATGAATCAGGGCCATTAATACAAGTCACCACAATAGCTCCCCACTGCCTGCAGAATCAAGTCTCAACTTCCTGACACTGAGATACTCCAGGAGCTGAGCCAGCCACCTCTCCAGACCCATCTCCTACTGTCTCCACTTCCACCCATTCCCCAACTTCCAGAGCTCTACAAATATGCCTTGCTATTTCACACTCCAGGTTTGCCTGTGCACATGCTATTTTTCATTGCCAAGGCTCCTCTCTCTTCTCCACCATTGTGCATCTGGGGAATCCTTACTCATTCTTCAAGATCTAGCTCAGCAAGCAGCTGCTCCCTGGGCAAGCTCTCACAGTCCACCTCCCCCACTCCTTCCACTGTATACTGTTAGAACACTGATCCCTATTTATACAAAGGTGCTCATTTCCTCCGCTGGGGAACACCTTGGGGCATTATATTAGTTTGATGTTACCATTATAACAAATTGCCACAAAATGAGTGGTTTAAACAGAATAAATTTGTTCTTTATTGTTCTGGGGGGTCAACCTCCCTGGGCTAAAGTAAAGGTGTTGGCAAGATTGGTTCTTTCTGGAACCTCTGAGGGGAGAATTTTTTCTTGCATTTTCCAACTTTTAGTGGCCTCCACCTAGATTCATTGGCTTGTGATCCCTCCTCCATCTTCAAAGAGCAAGAGCATAACTTTAGTGTCTGCTCGAGTCACCTGCTCCTCTTCTGCGCCAAGTCTCCTTGGCCTTCATCTTACAGGAACACTTGTGATTATGTTTGGGGTTCACTTGGATATCCAGGATAATCTCCCCATCGCAAGATTCTTGACTTAATCACATCTGCAAAGTTCGTTTTACCATAAAGGTGACAGTCACTGGTACCAGGTATCTCTGGGGGCCACTCTTCAGCCTCCCACCAGCATTTGCCACGTTTTGTCTCAGGCTTCTCCTCCACCTGGCTCAGGACCTGGCACAAGATGGGTGTTCGATACATTTGATGAATAAAAGAATGAACAGTAAAGGAATGAATGCAGTACGAGAGTGGCCACTGGAAGAGCCAGGGTCCCCAACAGACAGGCTGGCAAAGTCAGCAGTAAACTAGAACTCCTGCAACTCCATCCCCTACATTCACATCACAGAATATTCTCTGTAATAAATAAGAGATCAAACCAGGCCTCTGTGCAGTGCAGGAGCCAGGCTGCCTGAGCTAAAGGAAGAAAGCTGCTTCTCTCGGGACAGCAGAGGCGGAGCTGCGAGCTCACCCGCTGGAAGCATCATCCCCGTTTCTTGTCGTAACTGCACAGTATCGGTTCCGTGGGAACATTCACCCTGTTTCTGTGTGTGCAGCAGGAAATTGTGGAAACTGCTCTGTGCTGGTCAACGGAATGCAACCCCAGCCCTCATGGGGCTGCCAGTCCAAACTCCTTTCAAACATCTTTGAAATGACCAATCCTCAGCATATCACAAGTTCCAAACCCACTGGAACTCATTGGAGGCCTGTCCCTTAGGATTCAGAGCTCCTCCTGAAGGTCTACCTACTCGTTCAGCAAACACTGAGCACGGTTGACTGACAAGCCCTATATCAGACCTTTCTTTATTTTTGGGCTGTCCCATGCACTGGCTACTGCCCACAGCTTGAACATCCCCACAGGATTTCTAGAAACTTCCACCTTTCCCTGATAATCCCACTGTGGTGTCTAAGACTGCAGATAAGTTGGGAGGTTATCTAAGAAGAAAAGTAGGGAATGGCTACTGGAAAGTCAGTGATTCAAACCTCTTGTTCAAGTGGGGAGGAAGTCAAGCTAAAGGAGAACAACATGGAAAATGGGGATATAAAAACAATAATAGCCACTAATGGTTTAATTAGTTCTTACTATGTGCCAGATTGTGCCGCATACTCAAGATGGATTATCTCACTTAATCATCTTCACATTCCTACAAAGTAAATATTATTAGACCCACTCTACAGATGAGAAAACTGAGGCACAGGAACTTGCATACAGCTGCAAGTAGCCGCAGGATTGAATTCTAGGCTATTCCTTCTAAAAACTTGACCATGAAGGAAAGGTAAGCCATGGGTGTGAAGAGGGAGGTGCTATGTTCAAGGGACTTGGTGATTGGGGGAAGTTGTTTTATAAGTAGAAGAACATAAACGTGTTTTTACATAAAATCACTGGAACTACATTGATGGGTGGTGCTCAATTAATAGAGGGGGCAGGATCCAGGGCATGGGCAGGGGCTGGGCCAAGCCCAGGAGAGAAGGAAGAGAAGGTGGAAGTTGACCCAGAGATCAGTAGGTATCCAAGGGCCTGGGGGCAAGTTCAGATTGGAGACAAATGGCTGCAATATTCACCATTTATAATATTCCCTCTCATACTTTATTGCAAGATAGGTCCTCTCGACAAACTATGAGTGTATATGAGACAGCAGAGGTTTGGGGAGGTGACACAAATTGCCCAAAGCCAGAAAGTTGGTGGCAGAGCCAGGACTCCATTTGTTCCATAAACATGACTCTGACCCATGTAAGACCCTGTGCAGGGATTCAACCCCATGAGGTGGGTTGATACATGGACTGGAGCCCACATTCAAAAAAATCAGAGGGACACTGCTTAAGTCAGCACATTAACAGAAGAGGCGGCAGATGTCTGGGGTCAACTCCTCCTCAAGCAAAGTACAGCTCATGGTGGATGCTTGGACCACCCTGCCATGCTCACAATTTCCATTCAAGGCTGGTACTTGGAACCAGGGTCCCCAGAGATCTCCTCCCACCCCCAAGAGACATTTCTAAGAAGACACATTCATACATAAGAGTGTCTGAAACCAGAAGATTAAGCCAAGGACTATGTGGAGAAGAGTAGTAACTAAAAGGATTGAGGAGGTGCCACCTTCAAATAAGACCCACCCACACGGGGCTGAAAACACAGATCCAGGGACCTTCCTTGAGGGAGCTGCTTCCTGCCTGTGTGTCCAGCTGTGAGTCTTGCTTGCACCTCTGGTTCCCCAACTCCATGTCAATTCTTCTCTCCCCACTCTTCCCCAGCTTTGGAGCTCAGAAAATGACATTGGGGAATGGACTGAGGAGCCCAGGTCTGATGCAGCCCCCGAGGAGAGGGAGCCTAGACCAAGAGCTAGACAAGACAAGGAAGGAAGAGGGTGGCCCTGGGCCTTCCCATGGGGCCAGTGGGACATACATTCATTCATTCACTCCTTCGTTCAACAATTATTGGGCACCTACAACATGTCAGCACCAGGATTGAAAAGATGGGCAGAAATAGACACATCAGTGATTTCAGGGGGTTGCAGTCAAGGAAAGAAAGGAGACAGCCTTGAATCAGATAATCACAGAAACAGAAGTGGGATGATGACCCTAAACAGTGCTATGTACAAAAGCACGTGGTCTTCTGAGCACATATAACAGGAACTGGTGGATCAAGAACTCAGAGGCTTCCCTAAGGAAGCAGCTTGTGGGTTGGGATTAGAAGCATGAAGGAGACATCCTAGTGAAAACTGGCCGAGCACCTGGGCGGGGGGGGAGGGGGGGGGGGGCGGGGGGCCACGGAGTGGACAGGGATGACATGGTAGAGCACTGTGGTGGGGCAGTGGTTCTGACATCTGGAGTTGGTGAGTGGAAGGATTCCACCCAGAATAACTGTAGTCACTAATAGTAGCTAACACTTGTGTAATTATAATTAATAATATATGACACTGATAATAATGTGACCACTAATAGCTAACATTTGGTATAGAATTCACTGTATGCCAGACACTAATCTAAGCCCTTTTCACATTAAGCCTTTTAATTTTCATAGGCATTTTACAATTTGAGTACTATTGGTACATCTATTTCACATAAAATGCCCAGAGATGTTAAGCAACCTTCCCAAGGTCACACAGCTAGTGATAGCATAAACCCAGAGAATTGAGCTCTAACTACCTCCCTGTTGTTTGAGCTCCTACTCTATGCCATGCCCTTGTTCAGTGCTTTAAACGTATGTCCCACTGGCCCTATGGGGTGGGTACTGTTAGTACCACCTTTATTTTGCAGATGAGAAAAGAGAGAGGATGAGACTTGCCCAAGGTCACACAACTAGTACATAGAGCAGCTGAGTTTAGAACATAGAACTCCAGAGTTGCCAGGGTGGGTTGAGGGAATAAGGAAAGGCTAAGATATTGGAGGTCAGCACAGAAAAAAGGGCTGGGTGGGGATCTTTCAGCAGCAACAGACAGACTCATTCCTTACCCCAGGGTGAATCCATTTACTGAAGTTACACAAGTGCACGGATGTGACATAATAAAAAGTAAAAATGTGGTCTTTGCCCTGGTTCCTGGCATACAGCTCCTAAAACTAGTGGAATCTCCAGATTAACAACCCACTTTTGAGGCGCCCTTAATCAGTGTCCTTTGTATGCTAATGAGACATCTGGTGACTGGGGGCCTCTAGATAGCTTCAAGATGGGGCTGGTTGCCTGAAAGACTAAGGCAAGATAACAGAGCTGGTACTTTAGCACCCCTCTCCACCTCCTTAATCTATCCCCACCCCAACCTCTGGGAGGGGAAAGGGGCTGGAGACTGAGTTCATCCCAATAGCCAATGACGTCATCAATCACATCTACACAATGAATAAACCCTAAATGATCGGGTTTGAAGCTTCCGGGTTGATGAACACAGGTGCAGGGAGGGCCACAGGCTCGGAGAGGGCACGGGAGCTCCCCATCCTCCCCATCTGGCTGCACATCTCTCCTATTTGGCTGTTCCCGAGTTGTACCCTTTCTAATAAACTGGTAGGTGTAAATACAGTGCCTTCCTGAGTTTTGTGAGCTGCTCTAGAAAATTATCAAACCCGAGAAGGGCATCACGGGAAACCTCTATTTATAGACAGTTGGTTGGCATCAGACGCAGGAGGCAGTCCTATGGGACAGAGGCCTTGCACTCGTGGGGTCTGATGCTAACTCTGGGTGTTCGTGTCAAAATTGAATTGAACGGCTGGACACCAGCTGGCGTTAGAGCATCAGAGAATCGGCTGTTGGTGTTGGAAGACATCACATGCTTAGTGACAGATGTGTCGTGAGTTAAAACAGTTCAGTGGGGCCCCGCCAGCCTATAGGAAGGCCTCCCGTGGGTAAAGCGTCGGTTCTGGGTTGTAGCAGAGGCAGCTCACATGGGCCTCTGCACACTCAGCAGGGATGACGGGTGGGCGAGCGCTTCCCAGAAGGTGGTGTGAGAAGCCTGAAATATGTCTGGTGTGTTTGGTTAAACAGCAGTTAGCAGAGGAAACCCAGGGGCGGGGGAGAGACCATGGGTCCAAGCAGGAGGAGGTGATGTGGGGCAAGGTCAATGCCCAGGTTTACAGGTGAGGATGAGCAGGATGAAAGTGCAGGGTAGAGAACAGGCTGGCGGACCAGGCTAGAGACACAGAGAAAGAGAGAAACGCACAGAACACTCATTAGCCAGTGAACTGGGCAGGCTGACCAACCCTGACATCCCGACAGGAAGGTCAGCATATGGAGGGGTGCATGTGGCAGAGCGACGAATGTCCATGGGGCGAGGTGTCAGTGTGGCAGACCACGGCCAGGGAGGAGCGCAGCTGCGGCCACAGTCCATGTTTCTGAGTGTCAGTTTTGTGGAATTTTGCTGGAGCAAGATGTAAGCGAGGCAGACGGCCAACACGTCAGAGTGACAGGGCGGCGGCACACCTGTGTCAGAGGGCCGCGGGGTGGAATCGCCGCGCATTAGAGTGTCAGCTGGGGGAGTGCTGCTTTGACAGGCTGCCGTAGATGGAAATGTCAGCACTGCCCGCCCGCTGCTGTGAATTGGTAACCTTGACCTCTATTCCCTAGGACCAAGGGGGTGGGGGCTTGCCGAGCTCCCAGCAGGCGAGCGAGAGCCCATGAGGCATTGCTTCCCCATCAGAACAGAAATTTGGAAAGGAAATAGATGGCTTCCTTTGCTAGGGCTGCTGTAACAAAGTTCCACAAACGGGGTAGCTTAGACAACAGATACTTATTGTCTCACAGTCGTGGAGGCTTGAAGTCCAAGGTCAAGGTGTTGGCAGGTTTGATATCTTCTGTGGCCTCTCTATCTGGCTTGTAGATGAACATCTCCCCGCCTAGCCCCCACCCCTCATTCCTCCACCCGTGTTTTCACATGGTCTTGCCTGTGTGTGTGTCTGTGTCCTAATCTCCTCTTCCTGTGAGGACCCCGGTCATTTAGATTGTGGCCCACTAGCCACCTACATTCTGAGGCATTTGGGGTGGGGACTTTAACATATGACTTCAGGGATGGCAAAGACACTAGGCAGCCCATAGCAGGAGGCAGCTAGGGAAATGGGATTAAAGAGCTATTCAGTGTCAGGACGGGGCAAGGACAATGTCAAGTACTCAAGCACGGAAGGCGTCTTGGGGAGGCAGAGTGATAGACAGAACTTGGTGTGGACCCATGAGGACTCTGAGCAGCCAAGGGTGCCTAGGTCCTTGGAAGAAAAGTACCCCTAAATGCAGAGATGGGGGAAAGTCAAGAAGAAACTGCTTAGAAAGCTCTGACCCTGTCATTCCAACCCTGTGGGTTCAAATCTTCCCAAAGTAGGGCTAAATTTAACAAACAATATTTATTTGTTTGTTTGTTTATTTCAGGAATTTGTCTGTCACTTTATTTTATTTATGTTTATTTATTTAAACATATTTTTATTATTGATAGTATTACAGATAACTCTCATTTCACCCCCTTCCCCCCCTCCTCCAGTCTCCTACCCACCCTTCCAGGTCTTCACTACCCTAATGCCCGTGTTCATGGGCTATACATATCCTATATAATAAAAACCTAATATGCTAAGTGTTCAGTTGTCCAGTCATCCATTCAATCAATCAAAGCATAATATGCTAATGATATGCTCAGGCTACTCAACTGCTTGCTATGACGTTCACTGACCACCAGGGAGCAGACACTCCAACTAGTAGGTTAGCTTGGGCCTGAGTGAGATGGGACAGACCATGCCCTGGAGCCCTCCTGCAGCATACCCCTTGTCTGGCTGACCAACCTCCTGTGTCCTTCCCAGACCCAACCATGCACCAATAGGGTCCCTTGGCCTGGCCTGCACCCTCTTGCAATCCAGGACCCCTCAGGGGATGTCAAAGAGCTGGTTTCAGCCTGATCCTGCAGTCCAGGCCGAGGGATTCCACTGGTGCACGATTTCATGCACTGGGCCTCTAATAAGTATATAAGCTCTTTGGTTTATTTCTTCTTATCCCCCCAACCCCACATTGAGGTATGTCACTCTGTTACATGCCTCCCTGCTTCAGGACTTACTTCATTGGTCAATTCATTTTGTTCAATGGCTTTATTTTTTATTTTTGAGAAACTTTGAGGTTTTAAGAGCACAGGCTTCTAATCAGGGCTCCATTGTGGTCTGTCACCATAGGCAGTCGCATGACCTCCCCAGCCTCAGTTTTGTCATCTACTCAGTGGATCCTAGTGCCAATCTCCCACAGTGACCATGGGATGTTAAGATGACATTGTAGAGGCACCTAGAACAAAACTTAGCTGGTAACAGAGCTCAGTAAATGGCTGCAAGATTATGAATCTGCAGGCCTTTGACTTTATAACTCCCTCTTCCCCAGGTCCAAGGCTCCTGACAGAGAGGTCTCACCTCACCTCATGCCCAAGAAGACTGACAGAGGCCACCAGCCCTCTTCTTCCCCTCCTCAGGTCTGAGCTCACATCCTCTCCCCGGACCACACTAATTAAAATTGCAACCTTAACACTCCCCACCCTGCACCCTGGCTCATGAAACTTGTCACGTCTAACATACTCTCTCTTTTACTTCTTAGTGTTTGTGGTCTATCTGCCCCGCCTCAAGAATGATAGTCCCAGGAGAACATGATTTTTATGGTGTGTTCCTTAGCACCTAGAAAAAGACCTAAATCAAGGGAAATGTTTACTAAATACTTGTCAGCTGAGTGAGGTGAGGTGAGGGGCCAATACCGTGGGGCAGGGGCTGCAGGACACAGCCAGCTGTGGAGGCCTCCGGGTCTGCAGGTCTGTAGGAACTGGAGGGATGGGTAGCACTTCTATCCTGTCCTTTCCTGGGGGTTAAGGATGGTCAGGGGGCTGGACCCCAGCCCTGCCCAAGCCCCCCCACTGGGCCAGGCCATCCAGCTTTGCGGGGAGGATGGAAAGTGGATGCTCAGGTGTAAAGCCTCCAGCTGGAGCAGCTATATCTGAAAAGCAAATCACCCTCCCTGTGGTTTGCCCATCTCTGGCTCAGAGAACTGAAACACCTCATTTCACGGCCTCTGGTTACCAGGGGACAGCCTGGGATGGGAGGCAGCAGTGGTTGTCACCGAGGACACACTGTGAGCTGGGTAGAGAGTACCACCCTCTGTACCCAGAGCTGGTGACCATGGAGCTTGCTGTCCATGGTGCTGAGTCCCTTCCTCACATGTTTGATAGGATGAGACCTGTTCCATCCCCAGCCTCCCCTCCTCAGGACACACTCTATGGCCAGGCTCAGAGATAGATTAAAACACAGGTATGCTCTGTGTAGTGCAAGTGCACAGGCACACGTGGACACATCTGGACAGATATACATGTATGTGTACATATTTAGGTTTACATATATGTTCACACACACCATCAAAGCATACGTACTATCCCAGCTCTCAGAGTGGTATTGAAGGGCAGACTTCTGCAGAAGACAGTTGGTCCTCAAGCCTGGAGAATGCCTGGACCAGCTCCCAAAGGTGGTGAAACTGAGCGCCCGGAAGAACTGGCTGGATCCAATCTCCATGTTCCCAGACTGGCCCTTCCAGGAGTGATCTGGGATTCCTCTGTTTGCATGTATGGCTGTGGTGCTAGTGGGGCCCAAGGGTCAAGTCAGTACTCAAGTGAACCCAGATAAAGCAAAGCCTGAGCCCAGGGCCTTTAGGATACTGTGGCCAGAGATCCTGCTGCCTTCAGACCCCAGAGGGTAGAGAGGGGTTGGGGCTGGGGCTGGATAGGCATGAGGATGAGTTGAGAAGTAGCTGAGGTTGAGGCTGAAGATGAAGCTGAAACTGAGGTTCACCTTGGGGCTGGGCTGGTGGATGCCTGGGCCCTGAGCCTGTCCTGGGAGCATATGTAAGTTCCTGAGGGTCTTCGGCTCCAGCAGAGCTGGAAAGCCAGAGGACAAGGACTTGGTTGCAATTGGCCCAGTTCTACATTAAGTGGCGGCTGATGATAAATCACTTTCTTTTCTGGCTAATGAGGTGAAATGGGAATGAAGCAATGACAACCTGAGCCTGGGGTCTGCCTTAAAACAAGAGAGCCAACCTTCTAACTAGCCCCTGGCCTATCCTGGCAAATGTGCTCTTTCCTGAAGCAGGGGGAGGGTTAGGATGGCCCCTAGATTTCCTATTCAGTGTCTGTGACCCACCCCACCTCTGTCAGTGGCAGGGGTGGGGGATCTCTATGTCTCCAACCAAGCAAGACTAACTCTCTCCCACACCAGGAAGGGCCTGTAGGCTGGGGTCATCTTGGAACGGGGGAGGGAATGGAAGAGAACTGGAGTCAAAAAGACCTCATCTAACCCCAATTCCATAAAACTGTGAAAAGTCCCTTTAGGACATAAATAAACACAAACAAGCAGCTGTGTGTCACTGAGCCTTACTGACCTTCAGCTTCTTCATCTGTAAAATTAAAACTACACACTTTGCCTCTCAAACCCTCTGCCACATTATAGAGGCCTCATTGGGGACGGGAGGGGAGACTGGAGAGGGGCAGTCAGGTAGCTGATGCAGCATGACCGGGTGGGAAGGATAGTGAGGCCTACACTCCGGCAGGGACAGCAGAGGGAGAGGTGGCCCCTCTGCCAGAGACTCCAGGGAACAGGTCACTGGGGAGTGATGGCAGGAGAGTGTCAGGAGAAATGTCGACGGTCCTAATGGCGGACTGAATGGTGAGTGGTCTGAGACCATATAAAGGAAAAGGGGAAGATGGGCAACCATCTGAGGGTCGCATGTCATACGTGTCAAGAGGACTGGGGAACATCGCCAGACAGGCATCCACCTGGGCTCCCCTCCAGGAGGAGGATGCTGGACCGGCCTTGGTCCCATGAACCCTGAACTCCAGGGGCCCCAGGCCTGCAGGAGATACGGGACTGAGCCACCCAAGGCAGGGAAGAGCAGCTCCATTTCCAAGGTCAGGCCCCGCCCGCTCCGCCAGGGCCTCCTCCCCTGCTTCCATTTCAGCTGATGTAAAACTAAATGGTGCCCAGGCTCTTCACATCAGCACAACAAGATGCTTAGTCAATAAAATAGTTGAGCCAAGTGAACTCAGCATGCGACTCTAGGAGGAGTTTTTTTCCAGGGGAAATGTTATCATTTTCCATTCCTGTTTAATGAATCATGGGAATTACAGCAACATTACAAATGGCTTTCTGCGCAGACTATTACTTTGTTTCTGCGGGGTTCTAATGGCAGCCCTGCCTCACTGAGGGCTCAGCCTGCCCCCGGCGAAGGAGAATAATGGTATTATTATAAGCGGTCCCTTTACGAGGCTCCGGCCCAAGACGGGCAGTTGTCCGGGACCTTACGAGTTGGGTCTGAAGTGGGAAACCCTAAAGTGATTGATTTGGGTCTTTCCCGGGAGTCCACACCGGGTTTCCCAGGGCTCAGACCAGAAAATCTGAGGGGCTGGGAGAAGAAGGGGAGTGGGGGATGCATGGGCCTTTTTTCTGAGTCGAGTGTGGAATGGGAAAGCAGCAGGGAACAGGATAGACCCGGTCCCCAGGGGCCATGGGGTGCTCAGAGATGGGGTGTGGGAAGCAGACATGTCATAGCCCTCACCAAGGCTGCCCTGAGCCCTCAGCTGGCTCCTGCGATGGTGGATTCCAGAATGGGCAATCTTGGCCCCTGTCCATGGCAGCTCCCTGCCAGAGCAGGGGCCGATGAGAAGAGAAGGGCCAGAGGTCCGATCCCCTCCCACAGCCCCCGGCTGAGTCAGGTCCATGCGTGGAGAACGCTGTAGGTGTGGGTGGCCCTTCCCCAGCCCCTGCCCCTCCCACTTGGAAGGAGAGAATCCAGAGAGTCTGGGTATGTGCATGGATAGAGGGCTCCTTGAGAACGACCAGAGCAAGTGCTCACTGCCTAAGAGTGAGAATGAGCTCCATGGCACCTCGCCTTTTAAGCCCACTGCCTGCTTTCTGCAACATCAATCAAGAGCTGCTGTGTATCCCATACCTTGATGGCAGGGCCTAGAAGGCCATTTGGGGTCCCAGGCCTCAAACACAGAATCCAGTCTTGAAGAAGAGGACTAGCTCTCCATCCATGGTCCATAACACCATTCCATAACCCAGATGTCCAGCTCAGACACCAGACCCCCCCCCCCCGGGGCCCAGACTTCCCTCCCTGGCCCGAACCACCCTCTCAGGACCCAGACCCCAGTCCGGGACTCAGAGCTACATCCTGATCCCAGACACACAGCAGCTCTGTGATCACTGCAGTAGAACCCATTTGGGGTGGCCTCCTGGCTCAGGAAACCCCCCCCCCCCCCCGACCACAGCTGGTTGGCTTAAGGTAGATACCTAACCCACACTGAGCCATTCAGATTCTGTCCCCACCGCAGTGCAACATACAGGAGAACGACTTTGTTTCATTTGGTCACTGCTGTATCCTCAGGAAATCTGCCTACCACACCGGAAGGGCCCCCTAAATACTGAGTGAATTAACTAATGAACGAACGAACAAACGAACGAAAGAATGAGCTTCTATGGAGAATTTGGAATTTTTAACTTGGAAACAGAGAGACTAGACTGTGGTCGTGACACTGAGTCACAGCGCATGAACTGCTTGCTGCCTGGAGAGAAGACCCACCCCTAACTTTCAGGATCCTTGGAGCTGCCTTGTTCCTGACTCCCCAAAGCTTCTAGTTCTCTTCTTGTTACCTTTTGTTAACACTGAGGTGACCCAGCACCCTTGCCATACCACCCCCGTCATGCTTAAATCTCTTCCCGTTGCTTGCAACCAAAAGTCTTCACCAACATGAGAAATTTTGCCCCCAGATTTGTCCTGTTCCCCACATGACTGCTCCTCTTGGATTCCTACCACCTCCTGGCTGTGCCTGGAGCTGTACCCCAGCACTGCTCATCAGCTCTGAGGGGCTCTCACTCTGAGGCTGCAGGGACCCAGAGGCAGGGAGGGGAGGCATGCTGGGATACCAGGTGCTTAGGACAGGACCTTCCAGCTCCCTGTACCCCTCCCTCCAGGACCCTCACCTCACCTGGTCTCAGGTGTGGCTCTCAGGCCCTCACTCAGGTAGAAGGCTCCTCCCTCTGTGTAAACCCAGGGCCAGGCTGCCCCTGACCCCTCCCTGCCTTTCACCCTGCTCACTCGAAGGGGCAGGGTGCGGTGGAAGCAGCCCTGAGAAAGCCCGGGTTACAAGCTGAAGCAGGAGGAAGGGGCATCCAAGCCCCCAGCCCCCCTAGGAGACTCTCCGCCTGGCTGGATCCACTCTCTTTTCCTTCCTTCCGCCCTCGCCCCGGGTGCCCAGATACTAATTATAATGACCCGGTGAGTTACAAGACGGTGAAATTGCTTCCACCTGAGGTTGTCACGGGCTGGGGAGAAATACCAGGGCTGGAAATTAAACTGTGTCGGCAGGCCTGAGGGGGTGGGAGTGGGAGGGCGGGCGGGGGGAAGAAGTACCTGCAGCTTATAAAGTAGTGTTTATGGAGTGTCGGGAGAAGCGTCCTTGGCCCACGTGCAGAAGAGACTGGAGGCGGCCTGGCTGCTGCAGGTTCCTGGACACAAAGGGCTGCAGCAGAGGGTGCCGTGACCAGGGCCACTGAGCACCTGAGGAGAGAGGACAGCAGGCTACTGTCACGAGGATGGGTCAGGGGCAAGCCCAGATACAAACACACACCCTCATTTGTGAAACTCCTCTGTGGCCAGCTCTGAGAGAGAGCGATGGGAGAGTCGGGTGCCTGGAGCCCAGCCAAACCTCAGCAGCCGCCCCATCCCCAAGCCCAGCCTGAGGAAATTCTCCCCTCCAGATGTAGCCGTTGCACCCTTGGTCATGCCTGTTCACCCAGCTTTGCTGTGACCTTTTCCTATGGGACGCTTATAGGCCTGCCCAGCAGGGAGATTCAGGATGGTAGGAGGGAGGGTCCCACCCTGAGGACCTGGGAGTCTGCATCTCTGAGGCCTGTGGTCAGCACCACGGAAGATGTCCTGCTGGAACAACTACAAAGGTGACAGAATCACCTGAGTTGCCAAGACCCTCTTCTCAAGTGGCAGCAGCAGGTTGAGGTGGTGCCCCTCAAATTCTACCAGATATCTAAGGGAGGGTCTCTCCAGTGCTGTTTAAACTATAGAAGGAGAAGGGGAGTTTCTAGACTGTGTTCATGAGTGAGCGTAGCCCTAATAGTAATGCCCAACCCCAACAGGAAGAGCACAGAACAATAGCTCAGTCTCGCTCTGAATTTCCCTGCAACAAGCCTAGATAAAAGAGTAGCAAACAGAATCTGGCAACACGGGAAAAGCACACCGTTGTGATCAAGTGGGGTTTAAGGATGCAGGTGGTAAGGGTCAGGACATCTACTAATACAATTCACCACATCAAATTCACCATGGCCATTCTTAATTTCTTTAATTCTTTTTTTTTAATTCCACTTTTTTATTTTAATCTCTATTGTTCAGTTTATTAATTACATTGTTCCCCCTTATTTTTCCCCCATAGCTCCCCTCCACCCAGTACCCATCCCACCCTCTGCCCTCACCTCCCCCCCACTCTCCTCTCCCATAGTTGCATGATTTTTGTCCAGTCTCTTGCTGCACTTCCCATACTCCTTTTCTCCCCAAGAAATGTCAGTCCATTCCCTATGTTCATGATTCTGTTATATTCACCAGTTTATCCTCTTCATCAAATTATTAATTCACTTGATTTTTGGATTCATTTGTTGATAGATGTGTATTTGTTGTTCATAATTTATATTTTTATCTTTTTCTTCTTCCTCTTCTTAAAGAATATCTTTCAGCATTTCATATAATATTGGTTTGGTGGTGATGAACTCCTTTAGCTTTTTCTTATCTGTGAAGCACTTTATCTGACCTTCAATTCTGCATGATAGCTTTGCTGGATAGAGTAATCTTGGTTGTAGATTCTTGCTATTCATCACTTTGAATATTTCTTGCCACTCCTATCTGGCCTGCATCGTTTCTGTTGAGAAATCCGCTGACAATCGTACGGGTGCTCCCTTATAGGTAACCATCTGTTTTTCTCTTGCTGCTTTTAATATTCTCTCTTTGTCTTTTGCTCTTGGCATTTTAATTATGATGTGCCTTGGTGTGGTCCTCTTAGGGTTCCTATATATTGGGGTTTGGTCCACTTCTTGGACCCCTAAGTCAATTTCTTTCACCAGGTGTGGGAAGTTTTCAGTCACTATTTCTTCAAATAGGTTTCCATTGTCTTGGTCTCTCTCTTTTTCTGGCACCCCTATAATTCGGATGTTGGTATGCTTGAGGTTGTCCCAGAGACCCCTTACACTAGCTTCAATTTTTTGGATTCTTTTCGTTTCTTGCTTTTTCAGCTGAGTGGATTTTACCTCTTTGTATTTCAAATCTTTAACTTGGTTCTTGGGGTGCTCCAGAGCACTTTTAGGTCTTTGTATAATATTTTTTATTTCAGTCAGTGTATGCTTAATTTCTGGTTGGTCCTTTTTCATATCCTTGAGAGTCTCCTTTATATCCTTGAGTGTCTCCTTCATTTCCTTGTAGGACTCATTCATTTCCACGTTGGTCTTGATCATTTCCTTGCAGGTCTCGTTCATATCCTTGAGGGTCTCATTCATTTCCTTGTAAGACTCATTCATTTCCTTTGCGGTCTTGCTTATTTCCTTATAGGCCTCGACCTTTTGTTGGAGCCGCTTGAAAAACCCTATAACCGTGGTTTTGAATTCCATGTCCAGTAGTTTTTTTCCCTCCATTTCTTTCACATCTGATTTCTTTCCATGTCTCTGCATGGTGGCTGCTTTCCTGAGTTGGTCAATTAGCTTTGTGTGGTAAATGTCCTCTAAAGGACAGTGGCTCAGCCTCCCCAGTTACCTGAGGTGGATACTCTTGCTGCAGCCCTTTATGGGTTGCATAGTCTTGTTGAAGTTAAGCCTAGATTAATCGTTGTTAGCACTAGGAGAGTTTGACCTCCAGGCCAATTGTCTATGATGTTCAGCCATGCTCAAGTTGGATGGGCGGAGTCTCCAGGCCAAGCAGGCAGCGTCAGCTCCACCCTATGCAGCCCCAGGGACTCTGTGCCGGGTGGCAATGGCTGCCAGAACCTCTGAGAGAGAGGTGCTGCTAAGGTCCACCCACTGCCGGAGAATTCAGCCTCTCCCCAAATGAGTCTGCACACCCAACGTCTCACCCAGGGTCATAAAACAATGCAGTCTGGTGGTTTTCCGAATGAGAGAGTAAGTCACGAGTCCTCTCTGCGGGTCACACAGCTGTGCTGTTCCCAAGTTCACACGCATTCTGCACAAGCTCGCCCTCTCCACAAGCTTGCAGACCCTTGCAGCGCCCGAGTTTCAGCGTGCCTTCCCACTGTCCAGTTTTTACCCCGTATGACTGTGGGTTACCTGGACTTCGCCCAGAGCTGGGGAATCAATGCAGTGGGACGTCTTTGTCTCCCCCGTTCGAGAAAACTGGCTGGGTTTTCAGCTGCCCACCCTATCTGCTGGCGCACGCACTGCTCCAAACCTATCTCCGCGTGTATCTTCAATGCTGTCTGCCGCTGCTCCTCTGAATCACAGTGTCCTTTCTTCACTTTCATTTGTGGAATTTTCACTCAGCCAGCTTTCCGAAGATTCTGGATGGTGTTTGTTCTTTCGTTAAGTTGTAGTTTTGAAATTGCTGTGTATGGCAGCAAGATAGGTGTTTACCTATGCCGCCATCCTGGTTCCCCAATTTCTTTAATTCTTAATTGAATTAGAACAACCAGCCACTTCGTAACATGATAAAATATATCCATCTTGATCCCAAATGAGGAAATTTTCAAAGTATCCTCATTGAGGTCAAGAAGACTATGACTTTGTGTTGGTTTGGTACCAGCTAATTCAATTAAATAAGAACAATTACTTTACTATATGAAAACTGGAAAGGGGAGGTAAATACAGCATTATTTTCAGAAATAGCATAAAAACAAAGAGAATCAACTGAAAAACTTTTGCTGACAATAAAGAAATTCAATAATGTGGCTATACATGAAATTTATATGCAAATAGATGGCCTTCATACTTAAAGATGACAGCCAGTTGGGCATAAAATGGGAGAACACATTTATAACTATAACAAAAAATATAAATATAAAATTCCCAGGAGTGTGCACAAAGCATTTATAAAGAAAACCCTAAAATGCCACTGAGGGACTCAAAAGATGAATGGAACAAATGAAAAGGCATAAAAGTTCTTAGACAGGAAGAACTGACATCATAAAGTTACATCAGTTTTCCCTTAGTTAATCTATAACATGTACAGGTTTCCATGAAATGCCAATGGAATTTTGAGTGTAATAAAATGACTGTGAAGTGCATGTGGGGAAATGAGCTTGCAAAACAGCCAGGAATTCTGAAGAGGAATGAGGGGAAGCTAGTCCTGTCAGTTATTTAAATACTTGCTCGAACTTCAATAATTAGAATATCATGATAGTAGCTCATGAGTAGATACTTCATCAGTGGAACAGAATAGAAAACATAAAAATAAATATATAAAAATAAAAACACTGTATGCATTTACTCTATGTTAAAGGTAGCATTTAAGTCACTGAAGAGAAAATGAACTAATCAATAATGTTTTGGACAACTGGGAAGCCATTGAGGAAATATTAAATTAGATCCATACTACACACCTATATCAAAAGTAACTCCAGATGGATCAAAGTTTTAAATATTTTTAATTAAGTGAAAAGTACCCTAGGGAAACCATGAGAGAATTATTTAAAATAATCTTAACGTAGGAACAGCCACCCAGAAACCAAAAAGAAAAACACTGATAAATTTGGCTAAGTAAAAATAGACAACTTCTTCATGGCAAAAATCACGCATTAGCAAATTCCAACGACAAACAACTAGAAGAAATAGCTGGTGGTTATCACAGAGAAAGTGTTAATTTCCCACTTGTATAAAAAGATCTTACAAATCATAAAAGAAAGACCAATCACAATCGAAAATGAGCAAGAGATCTGAAGATAGTTTATGGCAAAGGAATTAGAGATAGTTCTTAAAACATTTGAAGACATTCAAATTCACCATAAAAATTTTCAAAATAAAACCATCTGATATACCTTTTACCTATCCCATTGGCAAAGATAAAAAAGCCTTGCTAACACAGTATGTTGGAGAGATTGAGAGGAAATTGGAATCTCACATACAGCTGCTGGTACAATCTCTATTGAGGGGTAGGGACAATTTGGCAACATCTATCAAAACTGCAAATGCATATGCCTTTGGCACAACAGTCCACTTCTGAGAAATATACACACAAAAAAAATACTGCATATGGACATGTGTGAATTGATGAATGTACAAAATTATCCCTTGTATCATTGTTTGAAATCATTACAAAAGAAGGGGGAGCCATTAACAGGTGATTGCTTCAATAAATGCATACAATGAGAGAGTAGGTGACTGTTAAAAAGAATGAAGTGATCACTTCTAAGTACATACCCAAGAGAACTGAAGACTTATGTCACGCAACACCTTGTACACGAATTCATAGCAGCACCATTCATCATAGCCAAAAAGAAGAAACAACTCAAATACCCAACCACAGATGAATGGATAAACAAATAGGTTATGCCTATATAACAGACTATTATTCAGCAATAGAAAATAATGAAGTGCTGACACATGCTACAATGTGGATGAACCTTGAAAACATCATCCTAAGTGAAAGAATCCAGACACACACAAAAAAAACCCACATATCATATGATTCCATTTGTCATAAATGTGCAGAATAGGCAAATCTCATAAAGACAGAAAATAAATCAGTGGTTACCAGAGGCTGAGGGAGCAGGGAATGAGGAATGACTGCTAATGGGTATGAGGTTGCTTTTGGGGGATATGGGAATGTTCCAGAATGAGATACTGATGATGGTTGCATAATCTTACATATATTTGGTGTCCCCCAAAATGTATACACACACTGTGAATAATTATAAAGGCACTGGTCATTAAAATACATTCCATTTTCAAAGTTGAGCTATCAGCTGTTAAAGTGTATATACATTTTGGGGGGATACCCTGAATATGTATTTAAAACCACTTAATTGTACTCTTAAAAGGGGTGAGTTTTGTGGTATTTAAATTACATCTCGAAAGAAATTAAGAATGAGGTGGCTCTTTCTATCTTGAGAGAGTCATCCCAAGGTGTAAAGTGACAAGACAAATCACAGGGCCCTGTGGGTTACCTGGTTCCATTTCAGAACAAAAGAGGGAGAAGGTCCATTTCCTAAAACTCCGGATGCATATCCATGTATTTGCTTGGCATGCCTAGCCTACCTCACAAAGACACATCAGAAACTGGAAACTGTCCTCATGGGGGGAGCTTAGATGCCCTTGGACCATGAGGATTTATGACCTATTCAAATGTTAAATTTAATTACATGTTTAAAATGAAAGTGACCCTCTGTCTATCAGAGGTGGGGCAGAAGTAGCTGTGGTGAAAGTGAGGCTGCCTTAACAAGACAAAGGCCTGGGGCAGAGGTACCTGTGCCCAGCCATCCTGGGGGAAGGTTCCACAATAGGCAAGGGCTCTGGCAAGGCCCAACAGGATTTGTATAAGGAAGGGAATCGGAGATGGGGGGGGGGGGGGGCCTGGCTCCCATGCTTTATCCTATAGTCAGAGCCAGCTGCTCAGAGATGTAGGAATAGTAATGCAATGGCCTGTATCAGGATGGGGAGACTAGAGGGGCAAGGACAGAAGTGAGCTGAGAAGCCATTTGCTGAGCCAGCTGAGCCCTTTGTATCAGTGGCAGTAAGATGCATGTGCCCACCCTGTGCCAGATATGGGATAGAGGAATGGAGTAGACATGGTCTCTGCCTTCCAGAAGCCTTTAGTCCAGTGGTTTCTGCCTATAACTGTTCCCCAAAGTCTATCCAAGGACAATAAGGTAGTGCATTCATTCCCACTTGTGCAGAACCCCCTGTCTGAGAACTGGGAAGGGAAATAAGCTGGGACCATGGTGGCTTCACACCCAAGGACACTGAGGCCTCATTGGGTGTAAAAACCCTTTCTCCCTTTGCCAATGGTGTTGTATATGGGGGTGGCAGTTGGAAGTCCCTAGGCCATACTGCTTTGAGCACCGCCTCCTATGCCATGTTCAGCTTCTTCTTGCAGCCAGAAACAGGACCCCCATTCCTAGTCAGTGCAGAGACTCGGGGAACCAGGGCAAAACCCTCAGGAAAAAGGATGCTGAGAAGCCCAGGAAGCTGGGAGGACACTGTTGAGGTGCTGGGTGTAAGTGTAAGAAACCCTCCTGCCCTGACCTCATCTCCCAGATGTGCCTGGCACCAGTGGAGAAAAAGAGGCCTCTGAGAGAAGCTTCTAGAATCCCAGAGTTAACGGCTTAAACAAGTAATCATGTATTATTTCTCACTAGAGGCCCGGTGCACGAAATTTGTGCACAGAGGGTGGGTATGAGGAAGAGGATGTCCCTCAGCCCAGCCAGCACCATCTTCAATCTGGGACCCCTTGAGGGATATCCAACTGCCCATCGGGATCGAGCCTAAACAGGCAGTCAGACATCCCTCTCCACAATCCAGGACTGCTGGCTTCCAACTGCTCGCCTGCCTGCCTTTCTCATTGCCCCTGCTTTTGCCTGCCAGCCTGATCACCCCCTAACCACTCCCCTGCCAGCCTGACTAATGCTTAACTGCTCCCCTGCCAGCCTGATTGCCCCTAACTGCCCTCCCCTGCAGGCCTGGTCACCCCTATCTGGCCTCTCCTACAGGTCTGGTCCCTCCCAATTGCCCTCCCCTGCTGGTCATCTTGTGGTGGCCATCTTTTGTCCACATGGGGGCAGCCCTCTTTGACCACAAGAGGGTAGCCATCTTGTGTTGGAGTAACAGTCAATTTGCATATTACTCTTTTATTAGATAGGATAGAGGCCTGGTACACAGATGAGGGCTGGCTGGTTTGCTCTAAAGGTGTCCCATATCAGGGTGAGGGGCAGTTGGGGGTGACCAGATCAGCAGAGGAGGGAAGTTGGGGGCAAACAGGCTGGCAGGGGAGCCGTGAGACATCGATTAGGCTGGCAGGGGAGTGGTTAGGGGGTGATCAGGCTGGCAGGCAGAAGCAGTTAGGGGCAATCAGGTAGGCAGGCAGGTGAGCAGTTTGGAGGTAGCAGTCCTGGATTGTGAGAAGGATGTCCAACTGCCCATTTATGCCCGACTCCTTAAGGAGTCCCAGATTGGAGAGGGTGCAGGCTGGGCTGAGAGACACCCCTCTCCCCCCGCCGCTCCCCATGCACGAATTTCATGCACCGGGCCTCTAGTAGGTAAATAATTTATTAGCCTATGAAGGCAATCAGTTTCTCACAGCACAAAGCAAGGAAACATAGCACCTCCACCCAGGTGAGAAATAAGGGAGGGAGGGCCTGTTTTGCTCTTCCAAAGCCACCTCTGCCTGGTTCTCTTGAGAGGGACAGAAAAGGGACAGGGAGAAGCTAGCCTGCCACCTGAGGCTGTTCCCATGCTGAGCAGCAGGCATCCAGAGAACTTCCCTTTGCCAGTTCCAAGCCCCTCCCCACCTCCACCCCCCAAGCTCTCCACTGGGTCTGACTTCATCTCAAAGAACCCAAGAAGGTGGGCAGAGAAGGCCCAGGGACTCAGAGCACCAAAAGGCCTGGGTTTGAATTCTTGGCTACCTCATTCAGACTGCCTTCGCACTTAAGCAAGGCACCTCACCTGTCTGAGTCTCGGTTTCTCATCTGTGGAAGAGGGATGCTAAGAGAAGCCGTCTGTGGGCTTCTGGGAAAACTAATGAGATCCTGCACATGCAGCCCTCAACACAGCACCTGGCGCCCTCGGTCACCGCAGTTATTACCCCATTTTACAGACGAGAAAACTTAGGTCCTGGGAAGAAAGAAGGGAAAGCTAGAGGAGGGTCTGCCCCGAGTAGTGAGGCTCTTCCTCTGCCCCCAGGTTGGTCAGGAGCAGCCTTTGGAAGCCCAGACCACGAGCCCCTTTCTATCATCCCTCTGCTCTGCAGGACCGCAGACTCGCTTGGGAGCACCTCTTTCGTGGTCACGGCTGGTGTATCAGGAATGAGATGTCACATTAAAATTAAACAGAAATTAATAAAGAGGCTCTGTACGGAGACGTGGGCAGGTTGTATGGAAATCAACAAGACATGGTATGGGAACCCTGGGCCTGTAAGAACGGGGAACTGTTACCACCCCAGGCCTGCAAAGGCTGAGGTTGCAGGCAGAGGCTGTGTAGCAGGAGCTGGGGTCTGATAGACCAACCTCCAGTCACAGGGAAGAAGCAGAGGGGCTGGCAGGGTGTGGGGGGTGGAAGCCACACCCCACTTTCCTCCCTGGGATGCCTCTCATTGACCCAACCAGCTAGCCAAAGGCCAAGGAAGCCTATTGAAGAATCCACACTGACCAGCTTTCTGCAGCACAGGGCAAGGGCAGAGGGGGTGGAGAAGGGATCTGGACACACGTGGAAGGTCCAGTGTTGTTTCTGGCCATTTGTCGGGGAGCTCCAACCACTCAGGCTTCTGCCCAGAACAGCAGCAAAGGCAGCCCCCCGAGATACACTAGGGCTGGGAACCTGTCCTTCCCCAGCTCCCAGGACCAGGTGCCCCAGGTCACCACAACCCCTCCTCGGCACTAGGACCCAGTTTCCTGCCTTTTGGGCCCTTTTCAAAATCAGGACGCAGCAGGCAAACAGCCCTCTCTGATCCCCGTCAATCCTGTATCTGGGCCCAGGACTTATTTTCAAACCAACCAAGCGTCAGCAAGTCACACATCAGGCTTATCTCTCCTGCCACTCATCTCCTGAAAGCCCTTCTCCCCGTCCCCGGCATCCCCAGACAAATAGAATTCCTACCCCATGCCCGCCCCAAATTCTAATAACTCTCTGAGCTCAGGGAGCAGTATCCAGTCTCGCAGAGCCCCCACCACCCCATCTGTGCTCTGGGTAGATAGCAGATCCATCCACACCTGGCTCTAGTGGCCTGGAAGAGGTGAGGGGCCCAGCCCATGAGTGCAAAGGCAGTCACCACCCCTCCCTGGCCACTGCCTCTGCCCCACTGCGCAAAACGGCCTTCTCTCTCTATC
This sequence comes from Antrozous pallidus, assembly GCA_027563665.1. Taxonomy (NCBI): domain Eukaryota; kingdom Metazoa; phylum Chordata; class Mammalia; order Chiroptera; family Vespertilionidae; genus Antrozous; species Antrozous pallidus. The sequence goes on from CM050508.1 coordinate 188,651,150, forward strand.
CGCCCACCACAGGAAGGGCTGGGTCTGAACTTCAGCATCTTTGACTTAATGCTGTCTGATCGAGAGCTGCAATTAGACCAAGATGGGTCTGCTAGGACCCCACACTAGAGGTGCCCTCTCCATGTGACGACCCCTCCCTCTATCACACTGCTTTCCCTTTGACAGTGACAGGTGGCTTTGGTGCGATGGTTGCCAGCTAGGTAGAGTTTTCTGAGCATGACTCCTCGTTGGAATCCTTGCTCTGCTATTATTAGCCATGGGGCATTCATTTATTTATTCATTCATTCATTCATTCCTTGATTCACTCAACAAATATTCACCATTCAAAGCACAGTTCTAGGCACTGTTTCAGGCTTGGAGACACAGAGAGGAAGAAGACAGACACGGCTCTGGTCTCATGGAGCTTATACTTTAGTGGGGGCAGGCAGGCAATAAACAAGGAGAATGTAAAGTAATAAGACGGAGATGTGGGGTGGAAGTGGAGGAGGAGAATAAAATAGGTGCTCAGGGAAGGATTCTGACATTTGATAAAAGACCTTGAGCAATGAGCCAGCCTCTTAGAACCCATTCTCTAAAAAAAAATTAGGGTAATTTTAATCATGTCTGTCTCTCCAGGTTGATAAAGAATTAAATGAGTTAATATACATCAAGCACTTGGCCCAGAGCCTGGCGTATAATAGCGCTTAAATTGTAGCTCTGTGTCTAGCTAAGGAAAGAGGGACTTGAGGAGGCAATGCAGACCCGGGAGTGACTCCAGGCCCGAAGGGAGGGCTTGCTGACCGGATTGCATCCAGGTAACCTTCCCGGAGGAGGCTGTCAGCGGCCAGCTGCAGGCCATAGGCCGGCCCAGAGCTCTAAGTCAGGACTGCTCCTGCCGAGGCTGAGAGGACCCCAGGCCCTGTGTCCCTGAGCCTGGGGCCTGGACCTCTGTACTGCCTAAGTCACAGCCTCCTGGGCCACTGAACTGCTGCCTCAGTTTCCTATTGAGACTGGAGTTTGCCATGAGCACCCAAATTCCTGCTCTGAATTACCCAGAGTCACAAATTGAATGAACCCAGAATATTAATGACTTATCTCAGGAAGGCCCATCCATATGTAACGCAGTGCCCTGCTCTGCCCCACTGCTCTGCCACCTCCTCACCTGGCTCAACTCCCCCACTCCTACCCCCAGGCCAGCCCAGCCCAGCCCAGGTTCCTCTCTCCTCCCGCCCAGGAACCAGAATCCCATCTCTCCTCCATCCTACTGGCACTGGAGCCCAGCCAGAGGAAGGGACATACTGACCTGAAGGACAGAGGGCAGCCAGGGGAGGATAGAACAGACATTCAGTCCCAGAGAGAAGGAACCACACGTCCCCTCCTTCCCCTCCCAAGCCTCTGCGCTGCCCTACAAATGCCACCTCTCCTGACTGATGGCAGGAAATTGGTCCCGGCTAAGCCCATCTCAGGAGGAATGATAAATACTCACTGGGAAGGGGGAGCAAAGGAGAGTGATGGGGAGGGCCAGACCGGGAGCAGTGGGGGAAGGGAGGGCCTCCCCTCTGCCTCTAGGGGAACTGCAGTGGGGACAGCCAAGAGCAGACAACCAGCTCCTATGTCTCTCTTCACAAACATTGGGTATTCCCTTGCCTTTTCCACTGAAGTCCTTCCCATCCTTCAAGGCCAAGCTGGTGTCCCCACCTGCTCTCAGAATCCCTCCCTGACCCTCCCAGTGGGATACCTGCTCCACAGCTGAGCACTTACTATATGCCAGGCTCAATACTAAGCATTTTATCTATAGTATCTCTGCAGTCCTCAGAATCCTTGAAAAGTAGGAATTGTCACACCCATCCCACAGGTGAGCAAAGTGAGGCTCAGAGAAATGAAGTGCCATACCCAAAGATACACAGCTGGTAAGGAGTTGGTGGTGACACTGGAGGTTGAACAGGTCCACCTAAGAGCTTCACCATGATGCTCTCCTGCCTTGCTTTCTAATCAGCACCTTAGTCTCTGACACAGACCCTGCTCAGAGACAAGTTTCAGGTTGCCTAGGTCTGTCTGCCTCCCCCATTAGAAGGTGAGGTATTCGAGGGCAGGACCACATCTCACATCACCTCCAAATCCCCTGCAGGCCAATCTTGGGCCTGCACACAGTAGACATCATTACTCCTTTGCTAGTAGCGCTCCTACAAGACCCAGAGCAGAGTGCTGGTTTCACCCTCCTCCTGCCACCCTCCTCCTGCATGACCTGGGCCCTTGCCTCACTGGAGCAGAGCTCCCCTGCCCTCTGTGCTCCCCCAGCTCCGCATCAGAGCCTGGACACCTTCCTCCGGGCTTCACTGAGACTCTCCTTACAGTGTTTCCAAAATCTCGATGAGCCTTTGCATTTTAAGCAGATGCGATTGTATCAGACTTCCCGTCTTTCCAGTGGCTCAGCTCTGCCCAAGTTTGATGAACTGATCTCAGTGAGATAAATTGCATCGGCTGTCGGCTTTGCTGAGACTCAGCGAATGACATTTCCCCAGTTTACTCAGGTTTAATGCAAAGGAAACATTCTGCCGCAAACCTTCAAGGCCAGGTGAGTGGAATAAAGAGTTTTATAGGAACGCCCCGCTCCACCGGCTGGCTTCTAGCTCCCAGTGGTTTCTGGGAGGCTGGGAGCTAGCAGACAGCAGACCATGGAGGGCACCAGGGACGCAGCCTCTCTCTTGGCTTGATGGTAATTGGCAGCATTTCCATGCATTTCCATACGGGATTATGCCATAAATTTACTTGATTCCAAACTGGATTGCTCACAGCAGGGAATGCAGTAGGGGAATAGGAACTGGGTGGGAGGAGGTGTGGGAGTGCCGCCAGGCTCTAGGCCTGAGCATCTCAGATCACCCCCAGCTCCTCCACCCCAAAGCTCTCCATCTCTGCCATCCCTGTCACAGGCAGCCCTGCTGCTGGCTGGCTCCCTGAGAGGGAGGCCTGGGCATTGCAGCATCGGGGAGAACAGAGGAATTAGGTGGGACAAAGAAGGGCAGAGGCTGGGGACATTAGGGGTTATCATGATGCATGTAAATCAATACCCAGCAGCCTCTTCAAACCCTTAAACTGGACCCAAAGAATGACCCCAGCAGTGGGGGCCCTGCTGTCCCCCGGAAGCTCAGCTGGCCCCGACAGGCTTTAACGGGCCATCCTTGCCCTGAAACCCAGAGCTGGGGTCCCTGGGGAAGCAAGCAAGCAGGACAGATGTGGGCTTCCCTGCCATTTGGGTCCATGAAGAGTAATGACTTGTGAGGAGGGACTTTAGAGGAACCTTCTGAGGATGAAGGAGACATATGGACACAGACACAACACAACACACCTCCAGCCCCTCCACTCATGGGCATTCTCACACGTGCACATTGGTTCGAGGACACCTGCAGACACAGGCACGTACATACTCACCTTCACCCTCACTCACACACTCTCATTCACAGGTGCACAAGAGCACAAAGACACACTCCTGTGTATCCACATCCACAAACTTAGCGAGGGCCTGTGTTTGACTTGTGATGAGTTTGGGTTATTTTCTTTTTTTGTGTGAATATATTATGCAAAACTAATTAAGAGGGATTAAAGCCCAGACAGAGCTAATGAACTGTTCAAACACCCTGGCAGCCACCCCTCTGCTTTGGTAGAGAATGTCTGCGTTTGAAGTCAGAGCAAAGAGACACTGCCTCCAGGGTCCTCTCTATAGCAGGAGGCTCATCCTGCATCTCCAAGGGACCCCCAGGTGGGATGGGGTGGCAGGAAGAGGGGCACCATGTGGAAGGGGCAGTGCCTCTGAGCTGTGGTTCTCAAACTTCAGCATCAGATCACCTGGAGAGCTAGGCCTCCTCCCAGAGTTTGAGTCACCAGGTCTAGAATGTAACCTAAGACTTGCATATCTGACACACCCTCAGGTGCTGCCCAGGGACCACCCTTGGAGAACCTCTGCCTTAGAGGCGTCCAGGTGCAGCTTTTGCTCTAGTAAGTGCCCACCTGAGATGTATACAGCCACAGGGCTTGAGTGAGTAAGAAGCTGATGGGCAACGCCAGACTCCAGACTCTGCCCTTGACAAGAAAGGACACATCACACCAAAGAGGATGACAACCTTCCCAGGGTTCCAGAGAGAACAGCCCTCCCACCCTCACCTGAGGTCCTGTCCCCTAATCCAGTGGTTGGCAAATTGCGACTCGTGAGCCACATGCGACTCTTTGGCCCCTTGAGTGTAGCTCTTCCACAAAATACTACAGCCTGGGTGAGTCTATTTTGAAGAAGTTGCATTAGAAGAAGTTTAAGTTTTAAAAATTTGGCTCGCAAAAGGAATTTCAATTGTTGTACTGTTGATATTTGGCTCTGTTGACTAATGAGTTTGCCAACTACTGCCCTAACCATCAGCCCACCTGAACCTACCTGGCCTGGCAGCCCAGCAGCCCCTTTTGACAGATGAGGAAACTAAGGCACAGAGAAGTGAGGTGATGCCCCCTGAGGTCACCCGAAGGGAGCTGGGGTTCTAACGTGGGTCTCCATCCCACAGGAAGAAGATAAAGCACAGCAAAGTCCTATGAGGGTCTGGAGAGGGAGTTTAGTGATGGAATGTAGCACACAAAATGTCACATGAGTAGCATTAAGCCGGAAAAACTGCACTTGCAGGTCTTTCCCCGGTCCCTCTAAGATCCAGAACTGACTGTCAGGAAAAGCCCAAACATGGCCCGCTCCCAGCCCCCACCAACTTGCCTTGCCAGGGAGAGAGGCTGATGCCGAGTCAGCACAGAACCTGCTCAGCAAACCCAGGTAATTTCCCTCCGCTTGCCCACCGCGCCCTGTTCACTGGCCCTGCCTGCGACAGATGTAATGCCATTGATCTCTTACACCTAAACAGCTGCCTACAGAATGCTAACTTTCCCAGACCAGCAAAACCTATAAACAGGGCCAGTGACTGGGCTGGCATGAGGGCCTCGGACGAAATCCATCTATGCAGTTCTATATCTCCCTCTGGTTAAAATCCCTGTCCAGGGATCTGACTCGGGAGCCACAGGCAGGAAAGACTGCTGTCCCCTCCTCTCCTGCCCTGTTAGGCTGCAGAGGAGGCTGGCTGAGATTAGATTCTTCCATTTATAATTGACTAGAGGCCCAGTGCATGAAATTCATGCATGGAGGGGTGTCCTTCGGCCTAGCCTGCACCCTCTCCAAACTGGGACCCCTCAAGAAATATTCGACTGCCCACATAGGCCCTGATCCTACCAGATCGGTCCTAAACAGGGAGTCAGACATCCCTCTCACAATCCAAGACTGCTGGCTCTCAACTGCTCACCTGCCTGTCTTCCTGATTGCCCCTAACTGCTTCTGCCTGCCAGTCTGATTGATGCCTAACTGCTCCCCTGCCAGCCTGTTTGCCCCTAACTGCGCTCCCCTGCAGGCCTGGTCCCCCCTCCAACTGCTCTCCCCTGCAGGCCTGGGTCCCCCGCAACTACCCTTCCCTGCAGGCCCAGTCACCCCCAACTTCCCTCCTCTGCCAGCCTGGTCACCCCCAACTGCCCTCCCTTGCAGGCCTGGTCCCTCCCAACTGCCCTCCCCTGCTGGCCATCTTGTGGCGACTATCTTTGTGTCCACATGGGGGTAGTCATCTTGTGGATTGGAGTGACAGTCAACTTGCACAGTACTCTTTTATTAGATAGTATCATTATCAGCTGATCAACTAAATGAGTGCAATGAACTGGACTGGGCTAGCTGGGATGGGCAAGAGATAGGAAACAACATGAGCCCCATGAATATGACTGAGCCCACAGAATCCCCCTTCATGCTCCAAACACGGCAGACCCTTTCAGGCCTCACACTTCTGAACATGAAACAGGACTTATTTCTCATTTATTGAACACTCACAGTCTACCAAGCATTTCCCATGCACCATCATGGGAATCATTTGGTCTTTGCGGAATCATTTGTTTTACTATCTCTAATTTCTAGATAAGGAAATAGACACAAAAGAGGGGAAGTGGCTTGCACACTGACATGCATTGTCACATAGGAGGTCAGAGGCCCACAGCCATAATCACAGTCTCACATGTAGAGACTAGCACACATATAGTCACACACCCAGCATACAGTGTCACTCATATAATCTCACACCCATAGACACAGAAGGCACACCTCATCCATTCCCTCCCCCACCTACCCACACACACTCATTCACACACAGCCTGGTTCCAAGTGATATCTAGAGGTGGCTTCTAAGAGCCTCAGGCTGAGACAGTCCTTCTCAGTTCCTGGATCTGAATCCTTTCCCAGTACCCTCCAAAAGCCTTCTACCCACTTCCAGCATGTCCTGCCCCTCCCTTGGCCATCTGCCCAGCCCATCACAGCTCCCAGACCGAAGGTTCAAGGCCAGAGCAGATGTGAGAGGCATGACTAAGGGTGGATAGGACCCACTCAGCAGAAGTTTGCTACTATACAACCACTGGTAATGACTGCGCTCACACTTTTTTATGCATTTCCATATAAAATTACCTACTCTGATTCTTGGGAAGAATTCAAATGAGAACATCCCACAAACAATGAAACCGGCTGGGTAATGAGGAGCCATTGTCTATTCTCAGGATCTGAGTGTTTCTCACCCCAGAAAATGGGAATTTAATTATGACACACACAAGCCTGATGTTGCTATGGGGCATGCTGGAAGCACAGGAATCAAAAAGAGACCTGTGAGCATGTGAGTGTGTGTGTGTGCGTGCACATGTGCATGTGAATTGCTTGTTCTGTGCATGTCTATAAGAATGTGTGTTTGTGTTGTGAATGTGTGTATTCTACTTTTCTACACCAGTAGAATAGGGGAGTAGACTCAAATTCCCCTCAAAAATTAGTGGCTTAAAATAACAATCATTTTATCATAGCTCACGGTTTTGTGGATGGGCAATCCAAGCTGGGATTGACTAGGAAAATCTCCTCTTTCATGGCACGGGAACAGAAATGGTGATATTTAGTTGGAGGGTCCCAGATGGCTTCACTCACATGTGGGTACCTCAGCAGAAATGAGAAAAGCTGTCCTCTGCCAGAACTTCAACTAGAACACCCTGCAGCAAGATGGCCTCAGGTGTTACACCTCTCCAGGTGGCTCAGAGCTCCCAGGGAAGTTCCTAATGAGGCAGAAGCTACAAAACTTCTTGTGGCCGAGCCTCGGAAGTCCTAGAATGTGGAGAGCGGCTACAGCATTTGGACAGGTTCAAGCCTCGGACTAATGAGAGTGCACGATCCTCCTGTGGCAAAGCTACATGCAACTCCCAGCACAATTATAGCCAAAGACTATAGTTGTAAGCTTGACCTTATGTTCTGAACCTGTGGTTCTACCTGGCTGAGTGATATGGGATGCCAGAGGTGCAGCAAGTAAACAAAGTTTAATCAGGTGCATGTAATTAAGTAAATTCAAGACCTACAAAAACGTTGTAAACATCTTGATCGCACTCTTACTTTGCCTTATGGAATCTGGCTATAAGATAAAGACTCGGCTTGCAGAGAGCAGCATCCCACCTAGCCCCAGCTTTATTCTCTTGTCTGTTTTTCCTAATCCTTCACTGCTCCCCTTCAGGTTCACCCATGGCTGTGCTGGCATGGCACACCAGAACATACATAGTTACATTACATGGGTAAGGAGGTCTCTAGACCCACCCAGGTTCACAGGTAAGGGAATTAGGTGCCACGCTTCTCAATAGAACTTTGCAGCCATCTGTAATGCAACACTCTGTGATTCATACTGCAGAAGTGATTGCATAAGTGTGTGTGGTGGGAAGAACCTGCGTTTAAGAGAGCATTAGAGATGGGTTTGTTCCCAGTGCCTCAACTCACCAGCTGAATGCCCTTAGGCAAACTAAGGAATCCCTCTGAGCTTCAGTGTCCTGATCTGTGAAAGTCTGTTGTTGTGAAGACTTGCATGTAAAGTTCAGGCAACGGCATTTAGTAAGCACCTACTATCTGCTAGGTGCCCAATGCATGTCCATTTCCTCCTGCTTTCCCTGGTCCTCCTGCCCTGGGGCACACACCCTAGGGGACACTTGGGATAGGGGATGGGAAGGAGAGACAGACACTCCTTTGAGACCTGCGATAGCATCACGACATGACCCACAGTATCCTGGCTCCCTCCAGCCTTCTGATGAGCCTGTCTACACCATTGCCAAAGCCCAAGGTGCGCCCTGGAGCATCCACCATCTGGTCCAGCTGGGCTGGCGAGGGGCGGCTTTGTCAGCTCAGGGGCTCCCTGGCTAACAATGGCGTTAATTTTTCATTTGTTTGTTTGATTTTCTGCAGTGAATGAGGAATGTTAGAACAACATCTGGCACCGCCCCAGGCTGAGGCACGCAGAGCAGCAGTGACAGTGGTGACAGCTCAGAATACAGCACTCTCATGGCCTGCACATCCACACATCCACTGACATCCATAGACTATGCACACACACACACACACACACATCAGCATACATGAGTGTCTGTCTACTTGCACAAACATAGAATGTGTGTGTCTATGTATACCATGTGTGCATATACATGCATGCACACCCGTGAAGCCATACATGTGCAGGCATGCTTACATACATAGGCACACAAGTGCCCACAAATACGCACACTTAGATACACAGCCTTGCACACATACACAATCGTGGTCCATCACCAGGATTCGGCCAAGGGCTCCCAGTTCTGAGCCACAGTTTGGGAAGGTCACAACTACCAGGAAGCCCTTGGCACTCCTGCACTCTGTGCCCGGTTCAAGTCAGAGGAAGCCAAGCCTGACCTACAATCTAAAGTGGGAGGCCAGCTTCCCTCCCCTCCTATGGGGACACAGGTTCTGCTTCTCCCCTCCCGCTCCTACCCTGCTTCTCCCCAGGTCTGACCCAGCCCCTCCCGCTCCCACAGCCCAATGTGAACAGTGACCCTCTCTGCTCCCAGGACCCTGCTCCCTGCTCACCACAGACCCCATGCTTAGAGACAGGTGCACAGGGGGCAGTCACTTCCCTTGGTAAGTAATTCTTTGCCCAATCATAAGGGAGGGGCTTTCCTGGAGAACAATACAGAGTGCTCAGTCAGGGTGGACCCTTTCTGCTACCACAACCCAGCTCCCCTCAGGTTCTGTCTGGGTAGAGCTGTGGGGCTGTGTGTCTGTGTGTCTGTGTGCTTGGGTCTATCTGCACATGTGTGCTTATGTTTGTGTGTCTGTGCTGCCGTGTCTGCCTTTGCATGTCAGCGAGTGTCTGCATATCTATCTGTATATATCTGCGAATCTGTGGGTCTGTGACTCTAGATGTATATCTGTTCTCTGCATTTGTGAGTGTGTCTGTGTGCTTATATATCTGTGCTTGTGTGTTTCTAGACCATTGTGTGCCCTTGTGTCTGTGCGTGTTCTTATATATTCATGTGACTCTGCAAAGCTTTGTATGCCAGTGTATATGTGTATCTCTGCTTTGTACTTATGTGTGCCTGTGTGTGTGTGTGTGTGTGTGTGTGTGTGTGTGCAAGAACATGTCAGTGGGGATTGGGATCTGGGGCCAAGCCAGGTGGCAGGTCAGTGGCAGGTCTGGTCACTGGTTTCTCTAGCTCTGACTCCACCTGGACCCAGCTGACCAGAAGTGGGCCTCTGCCCAGCTGTGCAATGTGGCCACAGAAGCAGAAGGCATGGGGATGGGTGTGTGTCTCTGAGACCCCTGAACCCCACCTGGCCAGTGGGTACCAGGGAACCCTAGCACATTGCTCTCTGCAAGCCCCCACACCTTTTGTGATCTTCTTGCTGCCCCTCTCACAGGGCCTCCTCCTCTTCACTCATATTCTCCCTCCCTACACATATGTGTGTGTCATTGATCAACTATGCTTCTTTCTCATTCAGTCTTTCCCTGGCAGTGTGTGTGTATGTGTGTGTGTGTGTGTGTGTGTGTCCACATCTCACACACATGACCCATAGACCATGGGTCTCTGTCCTACGAACACTCCTTATGAAATATTTGCCATACATATTTCACTGGAGCTCCATTATTCTTTCTTTCTCCATCTGCTCATCCTCCTTCCCCTCCTAATGTTGGCAATAGCAAGATCCTTGTCCTAATAGCTGTAGTGAATGTTTTGGATTGCTAGTAATAGAACCCAATGGACAAACATAAAATATTTGTAAAACAGGATGTTATAAGAATATAGGGATGTCTTGTGAAACTCAAGGGCAAAAACAGAGCTCAACCTCAAAAGAACTGTAAAATTGTTGGGAGCCCAGCACCTTCTCTCCTTGTTGTCTTCTCTCTATGTCCCCTTCTTCTCTTTCAGCCTCTCCTTGCACATGACTAACCAAAGTATCTCCGTTTCAAAGATCACCCAGACTGACCATCGTGAATCAGCTTCACAACTTCTGAGAAAATCTGAGTGGCCACACTTGAGTCATATGTGTCGCTCTGGTCCAATCACATTGGCTGGGGGCGGGGTCACACAGAAACATGGTATGCCCAGCAGTTCTCTGACAAAAGGTCTGAGGGAAGAGGTTGTATGCTAGGCCAGGTGATGAGGTGCCCAGGGCCAGCCAGGTAAGAAGTCCTGCTGACACCTGAATGTACAGGCCTGGAAGTCAGGAGTATAGATAATGGTGCTATGGACTAAATTGTGTTCTCCCCAAATTCATATGTTGAAGCCTTGACCCTCCCATTGTGGCTATATTTGGAGGTAGGGCCTTTAGGGAATGCAATTAAGGTGAAATGAGGCTTTAAGTGTGGGACTCTAATCTGATAAGATTCCTGTTCCTATAAGAAGAGATATCAGAAAGCCCTCTCTCTCTCTCTCTCTCTCTCTCTCTCTCTCTCTCTCTCTCTCTCTCTCTCTCTCTCTCTCTCTCTCACCATGTGACAACACAGCAAGAAGGCAACTATCTGCAAACCAGTAAGAAAGTACTCACCAGAATCCAAATGGGTCAAAACCTTGATCTTGGACTTCCAGAACTATGAGGAAAATTTCTGTCATTTAAGCCACATAATCTGTGGTATTGTATTATGGCAGCTTCAGCTGACTAATACAGTGGGTTTGTCCATTTAGGAGCCCCCAAAATGTAAGTGAGGTTGACAAAAGAGGCCATGAGATCATGGGCTGTGGATGGGACCGGGTTATCACATTTGGAGTGTAGTCTTCAAGAGCACCCTGTTTCTGCTTGGATCTGCACCCTCCACAGCCCATGGAACCTCAGCTCAGTGGCAGCCTTGGACCCTGCCCCAGGAGCACCATCCTCCTCTGTGCACCTTCTAGGCATACACCTCCCACCCTTCCTCTACAGTGTGCCAGCCAGCCCCTGCACACCATGTCACCTCTTCCTGGCCTTGGTTTCACTTCCATCTATCCTGGCCCCACATTTCTGTACATCACCATTTAAGAAATTCCACAGATAGTGGTGCTCATATAAGCACCAGTGCCCCACCAGGTGAGCCTGTTGATGGGTTCCAAACCATGCAAGAATAGGAAGAAGGGCTTCTTGCATTCATAAATTTGGTCCGTCCTTGAACGTCTTTTCTTTAGATGAAGCAAGAACAGTGAGAGACTCTGGTCTCATTCATGGTCAGGAGCACAAACACATCAACCCCAGTTCCTATGTTATTTTACTTCAAGACACAACAAAGACCTCTCAGCCTCAGATTCTCTAAAAGCAAGCTGGCTGACGGCACACTTTCAGTGTATCCCTGAGAGCAGTCATTTCAAAGCACATGATCTCTTCAGCCTCAGATTAAGAACTAAGGATGCTGGTTTTCTAGGAATCATTTTGGCAACTGACAAGAATAAGTACTATAGCTGACATTTAATGAGCACTTATTATGTGCCAAGTACTGTGCTAAGCACTCTGAAGCCATCATCTCACTGAATTTTTACAGCCTCCTTATAAGTTAAGTCATCTTATATCCATTTTCTACCAGAAAATGAAGGCTCAAAGGTTAGGTAACTTGCCCAATGACCCTCAGCTAATTAGTAACAGAGCCAGGATTCAAATAGAAAGTCTATTCAACTTCCAAGCCAGAACTCTGAACTTCTGTGCCCTGTCCTCACTACAACAGCATGCATATATGGTTGGGACAATGGTCAAGGCATGTGACTGAAGGGCCTGCCCTCTATTGCTAGCAGCTGACAACTATAGGTATTGGACAGACAAAAGCTAGCCAACACCAACAAGAACACACAGTTCTGATCAACCAAAGGACTTGTATGCATGCATATGAGCATCACCAATGGACAGACAGTAGGGGGAGGGGGGGAGGGCATGTGCTGAGGGGATGGGAGCGGCCAGGGAAGAGGGGGAAGGAAAGGAGACTTAGGTAATACTTTGAACAATAAAGAATTTAAATTTTTTAAAAAGCACAAAAAGTTCTGAGATTATCCAATCTGTTCTCATGTACTCAATATTTCTGTACTGTCTTGTTCTCTGATTCAAGTTCTATGTCCCCAACTAAACTGTAAGCCTTTGGGGGACAGGCCCTGTATCCTTTTGTCACCCACATTTGTCCTGCTGCACAGAGTTAGGAATCAGTGCACTATCTACTGGTTGGTTAGGTGGGTGGTGTGTGGGCTGTTTGCTCGGACTGTTAGTCGGCTGCTTGGATGTTAAGATGGTCAATTAGTCAGATGTCAATAAGCTCATTGGATGATATCAGCATATGGAATGAGGCCAGGGTCCTCTCTGAATAAGAAACTTACCATTTTATCCCACAGGAATTTCCTTGAGGCCAGAAGAACACTCCCAGGAGGAAATATAGAATCCTCAAAGGCTTGTCCCTCCTTCCTTCCCTCCCCTGCCCAGCCAAGCCAAGGCTTGCAAGGAGGACCAAAGTGGTCTCCTTCCCCATCATTAGCCCCAGATGGTGCCATGAGAAGAACCTGATCCCTGGGAGGGGCACTCAGGAGCCTGGCATGGTCACCCGGGGAAGCACATAGATAATTGGCTGTCCTGGGTTGAATGTGTGGGCCACTGAGAGGTTCAGAGGGCTGAACTGCCGCAGTGCAGAGAACAAGGAGTCCAGCTTTTAGGAGCAGCTCAGCTCATCTTGCCTGGGAAAAGGTCATGTGCTCTGATATGAGTAATTAATTTTCTGTGAGCCACATTGAAAAGGTTAACCTGATTTATGGGATGCAATTGAGTGTAGAATGGGTTGTGTATCTTGTGAAAGACCCGTTCTGGCATCTGAGTCTATAGACTTGCCCGCAGCTGAGCATCAGCTGGGAACTGGCCCTACCTTTTATGCCTTTATGCAAAATCCACATGAAAGTCCCAAAGAGAGCCCCACTTAGCCAGGAAGTTGCTTCCTGGACTCCACTCCCTAGTGAAGGGACATCAGAACATGCAAAGGAGAGTGTCTTCTGCTCCTGTTACAACTTCCTACTCAGCTGTATACATCTCAGGTCCAAGAAGAAAAGCCCAGCCCCCAGCTTGAGTTCTGAGTTCAAGGCTACTCTCCTCCAGTGACTCCCTGGCCTTGGGTCTGGGCTACACAGTTTCCCTGCCTCTAAAATAGAGTAAAGATTCCTTGCCCTCTCTCCTTGCTTCTCACTATTTACTAGCCATGTGAGCTTGGGCAAGTTTCCTGACTTCTCTGTGTTCTGGTTTCCTCACTGTCGGTGGCAACAATCCCTAGCTCTTAGGGTTGTTATGAAGATTACATGAGTGAATATTGTAAGAACTTAGGATAGTGGCTAGGTTAGAGTAAATGGTCCATAGGGTTTCTTCCATAAATGAATGAAGTCTTGAGATGAAAGGTGACCAGGGACTCAGATGTCTGGATGACCTCAAGAAAATGTCAAATGAGGCCTTGGACTAGACAGCTAGGAGCCATGGACTGAGCCTTGGCTCCCAGCTGAAGAGGGCACAATGGTCCTGCAGATCCAAGAACATGTTGAATGATATTGGATAGAAAGGGAGCAGATGCAGAGTATGTTGTAGCCAAATAAGTCTTTTCTTTCTCATTCCTGTCTCCCCTCACCAAAAATGTAAACACTGCTCCCCAGAGCTAGCCAGGAATCTGCCCATCAAACCCAAAGATGCTGGTCTAGCACCACCTAGTGGAAAGACTGAAATCATCGCAGGATGGTTTTTGGGCCCTTCTTAGGAAGAAAAAAGGAGCAAGGGAGACTTTAACTTATCTACTTGCTAGGCATTGGGAGGAGAGGGGAAACACTCCACCAGAACCTTCCTGAAAAATCACTCCAGCTGAGAACGTCTTCACCTATGTCCTGCAGTGCATGGTGTATGGTATTTTATAGCACATTGCGGGGAGCTAGGTTTGTACGCATGTGTTATGTGTGTGCTTCCATATGTCTGTATAGTTATTGATCAACTGGTTTAATCTATATAAAGAACTTAGATCAGTACCTGCATTTTCTGGAGAAATTGGCTGCTTTTAGACTCTTTTTCCAACCAAGAGCCTATGCCCTTAAGAACAGCAACGGTGAGATGGCTCCTGTCAGGAAGACAAAGGCAGAGAAACATCTGACTCTGGTGGCACAGAAAGGTGAAGGGAGGGGTGTGGCAGCCGAACTGAGCCCTCAGGGGCACTTAGGGTTAATCTATTGTATGCAGAGAATAAATCTGGGGGTGGAGCTGTACACCAGAGCAGGGGGGTATGGGGTCGGGGACGCAGGAACACATCTGTGCATTTCCCTGTCATCTCACATTTTATATTTACTTCTGTTGATGAGATTTCGTCATGCTCGATTACGATTCATAGACTCATGTTTCCAGATTTTATGCATCAAATGCTCTGATTTACAGAGTCACCCTAAGCCTGACACTGCCCCCGAAGTGCTGATTCTGAGTGTGGGCACTGAGGCTTATCCTAGGGTCACACAGAGGCCTCATTTCTGGATACAGTGGCCTGTTGAGAGTCTCAGGAGGGCTGTGGCAGGTTGGAGAGACCACCAAACACCCAGATCTGGGCCATGTGTGTGGGCAGAGGAGCAATGGGGCTCTGGGGGAAGCCACCTGGCATCATAGATAAATCCACACTGACCCCATGCCCCACCTTCTCTTCCTCCTGCCCTTCCTCAACCCCCTTTTCTAACCAATAAAATATAGCAACAGTGACAGGAGGTTACTTCTGTGATTACATTACATAAGATGGTTATGGTGATTAGAAGCAAGTCGGAGATTCTTCCCACACTCAAGGGGAGGAGTTTGTGTGAGGGCATGAAGTCTCAGAGGACTCGAAGTTATGCGGGCATCTCAGTGAGTGTCTGCTGCACCATCTTCACAGCAACCTGTGATGTCGGGACACCCCCGTTGTATAGAAAAGGAAATATTGCCCAAGGTCACCCAAGCAGAAACTGACAGGTCTAGAACTTGAACCCTTGTCTGTTTGCTTCCACACATGAGCTCTTCGCTACAGGACAATACCACAAAAGAGAAAGCAGGTGTAAGCCCAAGCTGCCCTACTTGGCAGAGTCTGCCGCTTTCACACAGAAACTAGGAAGCACCCTCAGCCTCCTCTACAACACAGGGTTCTGGATCTGTTTCAGCTGAAAAGATGCCCTAGGTACTTGATCATTGATCTGACCTGGACTCCAAACTTATCTAGAGGAACAAAGGATGAAAATGGTTGGAAAGGCTCAGGGCACCAGAGTACAGGCTATAGGAGATGACACGCCTTATGTAAGGCAAGCTGGAGGGGGTGGGGGAGGGAGGGACATTTTCACTTCATTCTTAGGCCGACATCTTGATCGTGGCTGCAAGGATGGGCCCCTGTTGATTCTGCTGCCTTGGGACTCTCCTTGCCAGTTCTTCCCAGGAACAAGAGTCAGAGTCTGTCCCTTGGCTCCTCCCCACCTACCTGCATCTTAGGTCTCATAGAAGACCCTCTTTCCCCCATTGGATAGATTTTAGGGCATCTATGAAGGAGGATTGCCTTGAAGGAATTCAGAATAAGTCACCTCTATTGGGTACTTATTTTGTGTCTTGATACATATTACCTTATGTGACCCCTTCCATATCTTTTCAAGGTAAGTATTACTCTTTCCAGTCAATGTAGAAGAAAAATGAATCTCAGGGTAACTTGCCCAAGGTCATATTACTAGTAAGTGGCAGAATCAAGATTCACACCCAGGTCTGTCTGGTTACCACACCAGTGTTTATTCTACCCTGCCAGTAACCTCTCCCGGAGGCTTCTCTCATCTACCTCTTGGCTTCTCGATCTAGACCCCCTTCTTGTGGGTCTCATTCAGTCCTATGTCCATACCCTACTTCTGATTACTTTTCCAAAAGGTATCACCATCCTTCATTACACTATTCATCACGATCACACAGTGATTACTATCACCCTCTCACATCACCACCGCCATCAACTTAACCATTACCACCACCAAAATCATCACTCTCATCACAATCCCCAAAAACTATCAACATCATTATCTCTGATTTCACTATAACCATCACCACATCACTTTCCTCATATCACCTCTAATAATAGCATATTTTCATAATATTATAATAGATAATAGCATAACCCCAATACCACAATTCACCTCCTCATCATTGCCATTCTTACTATATCTACCACCACCACCAAAGATCTTATTAAGCACTTATCCTCCAGATATATTTTTTTCCCCTGAGGAGCCCCTGGGAGAGTGGGAGACAGGGCCGAGACACAGACACAGGTATGGATCTCCCTGTGAGCCCCTGCAATGAAACATCTTGGGGGTCTCCCCTGCCAGAGCACAGAGTTCAGCTGTTCCCAAAACCAGGTCAAAGCCCAAAAAGGAGGGGTCTATTTCCAGAGGCTGCAGCTCTGATGACTACAGAGTGACCTAAAGAAACAGGAACATGTGCTCTCCCCATTCTGGGGCCAGAATCTGTAATCAGGGTGTCTGGGGCTGTGCTCCCTCAGAGGGCTATGGGGGAGGGTCCTTCCTGCCTCTTCAGCTTCTGGGGGCTCCTGGCCGAATTCCTTCAATTTTCACATGGCCCCTCCTCCATCCTCACTTGACCACTCTGGAGTGATCACATGGCCCTGCCCCTTGATTCACATGCCCAGTCTGGCTGATAACATGGCCACGACCCCTGTTTACTTGCCCATTTCTGGTTGATCACATGGCCCCGCCCCCCTTGTTCATGTGACCACTTCTGTTTGGTCATGTAGTCCCGCCTCCTTGAGACCTTGGATGGTCCCTGTTTCCAGAGTGCCACCACCCTGGTTGACTGTCTGCCCCTGCTCTCACACCTATCGACAGTCCCCCTGCCTAAGTCCCTCCAGAAAGTCCTTTGTGGCGTGCCATCCCTTTCCTGCTGGACCGTGACAGCTGGGATTGAAAAGGAGACAGGAGAGCAGGGGCCTGCCCTGCTCTGCAAAAGGTCAGAGGGGCCTGTGCAGTCCCTGGAAGGCTGGGGAGGGAAGTGTAGTGGGGCAGGGTGCTGATTAGGGAGCGGAAAGCCCTCAGGGCAGGTGGGGCACACACCAGCACCCCACACTGCTGTGAGGAGCAGCTGTGGCCCATTGTACAGGTGAAGCTACTGCAGCACAGAGAGGGCAAGCTACTTCCTCCAGAGCACACAGCAGTAAAAGGACAGAGCTAAAAATGGAACCCTGGGCTGCCCACACCTGTGGCTCCTTTACCTGTGACCTCTGAATAAGCGGCCCCTCACCCTGTGGCCATTTGCTCTGAGGGCTTCACCCTTCCCCCCACCCCCTCTCCATCTCCAGCGGTCAGGGGTCCTTTCATTGCACCAGTGCCTCTGAGTGGCTGCTCTCTGTCCCACGATCCCTCCCAGCTGGTAACTTGGTGGAGTCCCGCTGCATTGGGCCAAGGATCTTATGTGAAGAACACCCTGCCTCCCCTCGCCGTCTGTGGCTTAAATTACAAATATCATTATTTTTCCTGGTCTGGTTTCCACCGCCTGCCTCCCCTGGCAGATTTTGTTTTACCTCGAAAAGAAATTGATTTGGGGTCTGCAAACCGGCTGACTTCCTGCATTCACTCTGTGAGACATGGCTGTGCCCTGGTGCAAGTCCCTGATGCCACCCCACTTTTATGGCAGCATCTCTCATCTCCTGAAGCCCCATTCAGCACACAGCACCTCAGAACTCCCCTGCAGCTCCAGGGACCTACTGAGCTCAGACCCCAGACTATCCCTAGTCCCCCAGGTCCTGCCTGCAGCCCCAGGATCCTCAAACTAGTCTGGGGGAAGAAGGGGCGGTGGTGTGTTGATCCGTTGAACAGAGGGGTGCAGACAGCAGGTGGGCACTGCAGCACCCACCCACCCACCCACCCCCAAAAACGTCATGAGCACTGAGTCTGTGCTGCCATCCAGCTCCTAGAGGGCTCGGCCTGCGCAGTGTGGCCACCAGAGGGGATCCATCTGCAGAGTAGTGAGCGGAACAGGCCTCCCAGGGCAGCTGGATACCCACCTGGCCAGCCTCCAGCTATCTTAACTGGGAACCGGACTAAATAAGGAAAGCAAACACTTTGTAAGCTGGTGCTAATTTGTCACTGACCCAAGATTAATTAGCCCACTCTTGTGCTTCCCTCATATCCATTCTCAACACTTTCCCAGAGTCCCCTTGGCTTTCTCTATGTCCTCAAGCTAATAAAATACTGTCCTTTCTGGGGCCACTGCATCCTCTGCCCCTGAGCATTTCTGGGAGACAATGGCTCAAACACTAACTTCCTTCCCTCCAGACTCCTCCTCTATCTGAGTTGGAGGCCTGAACCCCAAAACTCTCTTTCTCCCAACTCCTCTTCTATGCATTGGAGACATGAACCCCCAAATTTTCTCCCTCCCAGCTTCTCCTTATCTGAGTTAGAAGCCCGGCCCTCCTGATCCCGACTGTCAGTACCATTTCCAGGCTTTCTTGGAGCCCAAGGAAAGCTGGCCTCTGCCGCCCCCACCCTGGGCAGCCGAGGGTCTGGCATTGATCACCAGCCCCATAATTACCCTGCAGGCACTGGCAGGGATTTCAGGGCTGGTTGACTTCAAATGAGAAATCCATGGGGACTTGAAGAAGGCGGGGGACCCTTTCCTAGGAGGAAGGGCATAGAGAAAGCCACCCTCACCTGCATGGAGTCTGTGTCTACCCTGTTTCCCCAAAAGTAAGACATCCCCCAAAAATAAGACCTACTTGCTGTAATATAAGGCATCCCCCTGAAAATAAAATCTAGCGCATCTTTGGGAGCAAAAATTAATATAAGACACTGTCTTATTTTCGGGAAAACAGGGTAGAACCACACCTCCAGCCAAGAAGCATCTACCATCTATCTGGGTTGGTACCTGGAAGCCTCACCTGGAATCTGACCAGCCAAGCCCCCTGCCCACAGTCACATCCTCCCCCAGAGAGGAGCCATCCTGAGAGACGGGCAGGCTTGGGGAAGGAGAGCGATGCTGAAGACCCTCCCAGAGCACACAAATCGAGGCCTCTCCTCCCCGGAGAGTTAGGATGAAGGCTTGGAAGGATGAGTGGCAATTCAGTAAAGCTACTCCAGGCATTAAAAGAAACTGTTCCAGGAACCAACAGAATTGAGAGGTGAGGCCCCCCGGGAAATAATGTCTTCTGAAATGAGACACATAAATACACATCCTCTGATCCCATGCATTCCCTTGGGGCACCTGCACACACATATTTTCTTTTGTGAATATGCTCTCACCTGTCTCCTACATCCATGCACTCACACGCTCAGAGACAAAAATAAACACAAAAGGCCATCCCATGTGTCCCTTCACACACACACACACCCCTTCCCCCTTCCTCACACATACTCGCTAACGCATCCCACACCGTCACACCCTCACATCCTCTCACACACACATATGCTCGTCCATCTTCAAACACATCCTCACACACTCGGAAGCCAATACCCAGGGAAAAGAGAGATGTCACCTACACACTCATAAGCTCTCTGAGGAATTGCGCCACGAGGTGAGCCACTTGTTCTTCTCTCCCTCTCCCCCCTCGCGGAGGGAATTTCATTTAGAAGTTGCCCGAGCCCTAGCTTTCAGATTACAGTCTAGAGCATATAGGTTTCCTAAAGATAAGGCTGAGAAATTGATTTCAATTACCCAAGTGGAGAGGCTGCCCTGCTCAGCCTCCTGAGCGGAGCGTTAACCCTGCAGGTCCAGGAGCCAGAGCAGAGGAATCCCGCACAGTAGGCACACAGAGGGGGGTGGGGGTGGGTATGCACACGCACTTGGAGCTCACATGGCCCTTTTCAAAGAGAAGCAACAGAAAAAGGCCTCAGAACCACCTTCTGTGGTTCTCCTTTCCAGGGCCTCCCAGTGAGCTCAGCAGAAGGTAAGCCAGTCTGCCAGGGGGGCTGAAGACCCCTCCGATGAAGGGAAGGAAGGCCACCTCGTGCGTGTCGTCCTCTTCTGAGTTCAGGAGCTGGAATATGAGTTGAGAGTCCCCCTTGGCAGCACCTATTGTGGTGTACCTGGGAGGTTCCCCACAGTACCAACCCCTGGGAGTCCAGTGGGGTCCTCTCAGAGAGTCAGCCTGGCACTGCTAAGTGCCATTGACCACTTCTCTTCCCCAGAGCGTTGCTGACCATGAACTCATCTCTCTTCATCATCCCCACCACCCCCGTGGAGGCTGACCACAGAGCTGTGTGGCCCAGGGGAACTGGGCTGTGGCAATGTTCCTCCAGTTCCCGGGCCTGCTTTTACATGTGGGCGCTTGCCTTCCCAGCCACACTGAGCACTGGCTTTCAGGCCCTGCCCAGGGCCAAGAGCAGGGAAAGTGGGGCTTACAGGGCTCAGCTCTTCCTCTTGGAGAACGGGAGAGGGTCTCTCTTCCATAAACACTTCCCATCAGAGGGGTTTTTGAGCCAAGAAGGCTTTCCTTTCTTTAACGGTAGAAATTTGGGTTCAGGAAGTATGTTTTCAGACTATTCTTGCTGCTTACCACCCTCTCCACTGCCCATAGCCAAGACCAGGCTTGCTTGGGATGGGCCTCGGTGGACAGTGAAGTATAGGCATTTCTGCTTGGGGGAAATTCCAGCTCAGACCCAGACAACAGGATCCCCTAGAGTCTCTTTCATCTTTAACTCCTCCTCTTCTGCTGTCTGAGCACAGTGGGGTCCAGGGGACTCTGCTGCTGCCCTGGGAGGGGTGTTGGGGGAAGCGAAGGGGGAGCCGAGAGCTAGGCAGGACGCAGTGTTCCCTTTCCGCTCCTGTGCACCTTAATTAAGTGCTTTCATTTTCCTCCTTTCGCTCCACACAGGCCCGGCTGAGATAAGGCATTGATCCCCTCCCAAAGGAGGAGAAGCCGGCAGGAGGCCTGCAGTGCTCTCTTTGTGGGACAAGACAGATGGCTTATTAGCGAGCCCTTAATTGTGTAGTTTGTAACTTGGGGAAGTTGAAAGGGAAAAGAAAAGAAGGCTGAACTGGGGGCTGCCTGAGGTTCCATTTCTCCCTTCAAGGGGGGTTCTGCTCAATATCCCAAATAAGAGAGACCAGTCCAGATCAGCCCAGCCCAGACCTGCCCCACCAAAGGGGGAGCTAGGAATCAGGATGCTCCTTAAGGACATCATCTCACATAGCCAGAATGATGCTCTGTATTGCCTGATGCAGCCAAAGACAAGGCCCTGAGCTAGGAGTCCAGAACCTTGAATCTAGGTACCAACTCTGCCACTAGCTAGCTGCATGTCCTTGATCAAGTCTACACCTCTCTGAGCTTCAGTTTCCCTTCTCATCAAATGTGAGGGCTGACCTGCATCCACGGGTTTGAATTATGGGCTAGGACTGTGTGGTGGGGAGGAACCAGAGCCCCAGCTTCTTCAAGGCCCATTTACATCTTCTCTGTGTATTGGAATTTCATGTCAGCTCTGTGGCATCACCCACTTATTTAACATCCTGTCTTGGTGCTTCAGCTGCAAAATGGGCCTAAGAATAGAATCACAGGATTGTTGGGCATTAATACGCAGTAAGAACTCCATTGTTATTGCTACTTTTTTGAAGTTTCTTGCTTTATAAAAAAGATTGGATTCAATCTCATAAAAAAGCCAGGTTAGGGAGAACCAAGATGGTGGCATAGGTAAAACACCTATCTTGCCGTCATACTCAACAATTTTAATACTACAACTTAACGAAAGAACAAACACCTTCCAGAATCACCAGAAAGCTCGCCGAGTGAAAATTCCACAAATAAAAGTGAAGATAAGACACTGTGACTCAGAGGAGCTTGGGATGGGCCTTGGTGGACAGTGAAGTATAGGCATTGAAAAGTATAGGCAGACAGCATTGAAAGATTCGCGCGGAGAGAGGTTTGGAGCGCGCGCCGGCGGAGAGGGCGGGCGGCTGAAAACCGGCCAGTTTTCTCAAATGGGGAGACAAAGACGTCCCACTGGACTGATTCTCCAGCTTTGGGGGAAGTCCAGGGAACCCACTATCACACGGGGTGAAAACTGGACAGTGGGAGGGCACACCGAAGCTCGGGTGCTGCAGGGTCTCCCGGCTTGTGGAGAAGGCAGCTTGCACGAACAGCTCGGCTGCGTGACCGCGCAGAGAGCGATCTGCGACTTGCTCTCTCATTCGGAAAACCGTCAGACTGCTTTGTTTTATGACCCTGGGTGAGACATTGGGCGTGCAGAGTCATTTGGGGAGAGTCTGAATTCCCCGGCAGTGGGTGGAGCTTGGCAGCCGCTCTCTCTCAGAGGTGCTGGCAGCCATTGCCCCGGCATAGAGTCCCTGGGGCCGCATAGGGCGGAGCTAATGCTGTCTGCTTGGCCCGAAGACTCCGCCCATCCAACCTGAGCACAGCTGAGCTTCACAGACAATTGGCCTGGAGGTCAACCCTCCAAGTGCTAACAACGATTAACCTGAGCTTAACTTCAGCAAGACTGTGCAGCCCATATCCACCTCAGGTAACTGGGGAGGCTGAGCCACTGTCCCTAGTAGGAAGTCTACCACATAAAGCTAATTGACCAACTCAGGGAAGCAGCCACCATGCAGAGACATGGAAAGAAATCAGATGTGAAAGAAATAGAGGGAAAAAAACGACTGGACATGGAATTCAAAACCACAGTTATAGGGTTTTTCAAGAGGCTCCAACAAAAGGTCGAGGCCTATAAGGAAATAAGCGAGACCGCAAAGGAAATGAATGAGTCCTACAAGGAAATGAACAAGACCTGCAAGGAAATGATCAAGACCAACGTGGAAATGAAGGAGACTCTCAAGGATATAAAGGAGACTCTCAAGGATATGAAAAAGGACCAACCAGAAATTAAGCATACACTGACTGAAATAAAAAATATTATACAAAGACCTAAAAGTGCTCTGGAGCACCCCAAGAACCAAGTTAAAGATTTGAAATACAAGGAGGTAAAATCCACTCAGCTGAAAAAGCAAGAAACCAAAAAAATCCAAAAAATTGAAGATAGTGTAAGGGGCCTCTGGGACAACCTCAAGCATACCAACATCCGAATTATAGGGGTGCCAGAAAAAGAGAGAGAGCAAGACAATGAAAACCTATTTGAAAAAATAGTGACCGAAAACTTCCCACACCTGGTGAAAGAAATTGACTTAGGAGTCCAAGAAGCGCACCGAACCCCAATATGTAGGAACCCTAAGAGGACCACACCAAGGCACATCATAATTAAAATGCCAAGAGCAAAAGACAAAGAGAGAATATTAAAAGCAGCAAGAGAGAAACAGTTGGTTACCTATAAGGGAGCACCCATACGATTGTCAGCGGATTTCTCAACAGAAACGATGCAAACCAGACGGGAGTGGCAAGAAATATTCAAAGTGATGAACAGCAAGAATCTACAACCAAGATTACTCTATCCAGCAAAGCTATCATGCAGAATTGAAAGTCAGATGAAGTGCTTCGCAGATAAGAAAAAGCTAAAGGAGTTCATCACCACCAAACCAATATTATATGAAATGCTGAAAGATATTCTTTAAGAAGAAGAAGAAGAAAAAGATAAAAGTATAAATTAGGAACAGCAAATACACATGTTTCAACAAATGAATCTAAAAATCAAGTGAATTAATAAGCTGATGAACAGGATAAACTGGTGAATGTAACAGAAACACGGACATAGAGAGGGAATGGACTGACAACTCTTGGGGAGAAAGGGGGTGTGGGAAGTGCAGCAAGAGACTGGACAAAAATCATGCAACTATGGGAGAGGACAGTGGAGGGGGGTGAGGGCTGAGGGTGGGATGGGTACCAGGTGTAGGGGAACTATAGGGGGAAAAAAAGGGAACAATGTAATTAATATACTGAACAATAAAGATTTTTTAAAAAGCCAGGTTAGGTTATTGTCCCTATGTTACAGGGGAGGAGACTTAGCTCAGAGCAGTTCATTATCTTGACAACAGACACACAACTGCCCTCAGTAGCCCTGGACAGAGACCCTGAGTCCTTTCCCTTCCTGGGCCCAGAAGGGCGGGGTAAGAGTGTCTCAGGGACCAACTTTCACCAGTGTCTCTCCCCTTGGACCATGCCCAGCTAGAGAGAAGGCGCCTCCCAGAGTGGATGTCCACCCACTCAGAAGCTTGGTCTCTTCTTGACCACATCTTGTGAAGCAGGACAGCTGTCCTATCCATTCTTAGTGCCCACACACTGGGAGGAGAGGCAATGAGCACCGTCCCAAACCCCTGGTCAGTTTCAAAACACCTAGAGTCCAAAGCTCCAAGTTTCCTTCCCTGATGAAGATGCTGAAAATCAAGACAACAGGTTTTACTGTGGAGATTTTCAATTGGATGCCACAAAACCTTAGGGTTCCTTACCAAAGTTGTAAGGGTCAACCAGGGTATAGGATGTCAGTAAATTGGGCTCCTACTCCTCCATCCCCACCCCAGAAAATAACTTTATCTGTTTTATGTTGGGTTTCCCTGCGAGATTTCACTTTCTGAACGACTCCAGCTTTCTTAACATTTAAAGATCCCCCTTTTAGCAGGAAAAGCATTGAATGGGAAGCCAGAAAGACTGTTTTCAGCCCCAGCTCTGGGCTGTGAACCTGGGCACAGTCCTTCCTCTAGGGCAGCGGTTCGAGAACTGCTAGCAGGGTCGCCTACGACCATTGGAAAACACAGATATTTACATTATGATTCATAACAGTAGCAAAATTACAGTTATGAAGTAGCGATGAAAATAATCTTATGGTTGGGGGTCACCACAACATGAGGAGTTGTATTAAAGGGTGGAGGCATTAGAAAGGTTGAAAGCCACTGCTCTAGGTGTACAGAAGGAGTTTGGGTCCAGGGGGTACTTCCTCCTGTGGGTCAAGTCTACTTGGACTCCCTGGGCTGCTCTGCGAGTGGGTTGAGATCAAGGGGGCGGGAGGCCACCTCCCCATCAATCCTCGCTGCCTGTCTTGCCGAAGCCACCAGAGGCCTAATAAAGCCCGGCATTGTTTTCTTCCTCAGATCTCTCTGAAAATATTGATACTGGCTTGCCAAACAGAAAAGCAATTCTTTTCTCCTTATGGCGGGAGGAGGACGGGAAAACGAGCCTGCTCATTAGCTAGGCAGCGGAGATGTCTCCCTCACTCCCCTGCTCTCCAGCCTGCCTGGGAGACTCAGGGTAAAACACAGATGAGAGAGATTCATCTGTTTGTATTTAATTTGAGGCTGAAGTTCCCCGCTCTTGACAATGGGGAGCTGCATTCCAGCATGCAGGACCGGGATGAGGGTGATGGAGGAGTGATTACTGCCTATGAGGTACAGTAATTATAGATCAAGGGCTTCTTGATACTATCTGGGCCCCATCACTGTTTCCTTGGTGATTAAAGCAGCACAAGTAAGGGAGGGCCGGGTGTCGATATGAAGGGGCATTGGTGAGGACTGGCACTTCTGAGACCTCCAGAAAAACCTATCTCCATCACCAATAGAACACAGTGGCTGCCCTTCATCCATTGCCTACTCTAAGCTAAACCAGGAGCTCAGGGCACTAAGGACTTGATCTAATAAATCCCCACAACAGCCCTGAAGCAAAATGGGGAGTGAGAGCTTCCTTTTACACCTGTGGGAACTGAGGCTCAGAGAAGATTAGTAAATTGCTTAAAATCACAAAACTTGAGCCAGATCCTCACCCCAAATTCCACAGCTATGCTCTTAACCATTCCCCTGTTACCTCCCAAGTTTCAGAGTTTATAGATTAACTAGAGGCCTGGTGCATGACATTTGTGCTCTCTGGCAGGGAGGGGGGTTCCTCAGCCCGGCCTGCACCCTCTCTCAGTCCAGGTGCCCTCAGGGAATGTCTACAGGGAGCAGGCCTAAGCCGTCAGTCAGACATGCTTAGCCCTGCAGAGGTGGAAGAGGTTCCTGCCACCACTGCGGCACTCTCCAGCCATCTGGCTTCTGGCTGAGCCGCACTCCCCCTGTTGGAGTGCACTGACCACCAGGGGGCAGCTCCTGTGTTGAGCACTTGCCCCCTGGTGGTCAGAGTGCATCAATAGCATCTGGTCATTCAGCCTTTTGGTTGATTTGCACATTACCCTTTTATTATATAGGACTAGTGGCCTGGTGCATGAAATTCATGCACAGAGAAGACAGTTCTCTCAGCCCAGCCTGCACCTTCTCCAATTGGGGATCCCTTTTGGGGATGTCCTACTGGACATGAATCGATCAGGCCTAAACCAGCAGTTGGACATCCCTCTCGCAATCTGGGACCACTGGCTCCTAACTGCTCACCTGCCTGCCTGCCTGATCGCCCCTAACTGCCTCTGCCTGCCTGATCACCGCTAACTGCCTTCCCTTGCTGGTCCGATCTCACCCCCAACTGCCCTCCCCTGCCAGCCTGATCTTGCCCCCAACTTCCCTCCCCTGCCAGCCTGGTTGCCCCCAACCGCCCTCCCCTGCCGACCTGATCTTGCCCCCAAATGCCCTCTTCTGCCAGCCCTATCTCACCACCAACTGCCCTCCCCTACCAACCTGATCTCGCCCCCAACTGCCCTACCCTTGCTGGCCTGGTTGCCCCCAATTGCCCTACCCTTGCTGGCCTGATTGCCCAAACTGCCCTCCACTGCTGGCCAGTTTGGTTCTAATTGGTCAGTTTCTATGCCAGTCATCATCAATAGCTCCGTCTCCTAGCCAGCCATTGGCTCCTCACAGTTGACCCAGATTTGTTCTGACTGGTCAGTTTCTTATGCCAGTCAGTGTCAAAAGCTCTGTCTCCTAGGCAGCCAATACCTCCTCACAGTTGACCCAGATTTGGTTCTGATTGGCCAGTTTCTATGCCAGTCAGCATCTTTGGGCCTTTCAACAAGGGCTGAACAGAAAGGCAGGGCTGATCAGCAGCCTTGGCGGAGGCTCAAAGAAAAATTGAGGCAGGGCTGCTGGCCAGGTTTGGAGGGAAAGAGAGAGGCAAGTGCTTGCACCCCAGGGCCCCGGGCAAGTCCCAGGCTCAGACACTGCAGATCAGCCCCTGCTTCTCTCTTCAGGTCTCTTTCTGGGCCTGGTTCACAGCCCCTTCAGCAGTCACTGCTGGGTCACCGGGCCTGCAGCCGCAGAAGTCGCTGCTGGGTCGCCATGGCACTGACTCCAGATGGTAAGCCTTTTGGTCCTGATGGGTCGTTACACCCTGGCTCTTTATTATAGAGATAATAATAATAATGATATTTACTGAGTAGTTACTAGGTGCCAGGCACACTGCTCTAAGTGTTTTTACCTCATTTCTTCAACAACTGGGGTAAGTACTACTATCCCATTTCACAGGTGACAAAACTGAAGCACAAAGAACTTCACTCAGCTGCAGGAAGTCACACACCTACTTACGAATGGAGCTGGGATTTGCTATTCTGTAGTTCAGCCAGATTGACTATTTCCTGTCCCTCTGATGGCCCCTGGGTGGGGAAGGGCTGAGCTGGGGCCCGTGAGCGGCTGGACATGTTGCTGACTCGCTTGGTGACAGGCAGGAGACAGAACAGTCTTCTTACTCATGTAACAGGGAACTAAACAAGAAGCTTCACAGAAACATCGCGATACAACACACGCTGCCTGCCCAAGTGAGGGGCCTGACCAAGACTCCATCCTGGGTTCTTAGTTCCTTCTGAGAACTGGCCAAAGACTGAGGTGGAGAGGAAGCAGCTGCCTGGAGGTGGCCTGTGTGTCCAGGGTGTGTGGAGCCAAAGGCTGGGCCAGTGTTTCCTGCAGAGCCAAGTGACAGAGAAGAGCTTGGGACCACATCACGTCCTGCCAGGAAGAGCAGGGACTCAACAGCAGGACTTTGTGGAGACGGGAGCTGAGCAGAGTCAGGGGGCATCCACCAGCCGAGCCTCATTCAGACCTGCACCTGCTTCCCCAGCCCTGGAGGGGTCAGTGGCAGCAGCCCCATTTCTGTCCCCTACACCGAAAGCTGCTCTGGCTGGAGGAGGGGAGAGATTTGACACTGACTCAAATTTGAAATGAGAACTATTATCTGGGACTAGACATTCTAATTTTGGAATAGAAACCTGTTTCATACCTGAAAGCAGCTCTTTTAAATGGAGTCGTTACCCAAAAGGGAGCCAATATGCCATGGGGAGAATATTTAAAAGGACAATGGGAGACACAAATAAGATCGCATTTTGTTTCCATCCCATAAATTGCCATTTAAAATTTTTCAGTGTATCAGTTATACCTGCCAAATCCAGGATTCTGTGGGATGAGCAGCCAAAAGTGCAGAGGGAGAGATTCAGAAGTCCAGCCCAGAGCAAAAGTAAGGCCGGATTTACCCGCTAATGGAACCCTGCAGTTTAGCCAGACTCCCCAGCCCAGGCCCTGAGCCAGTGTGAGAGGAGAAGTAACAACATCAATACCAACCATTTCAACAGCAACACTGCCGAGGGCCCAGGGCACTGCCCCAGCCCGGCCCCAGCCTGGGTCTCTCCTGGACACCTCTGACCTCTAACGAGCCCTGGGGGCCGAGTCAAAAGAACTTTGGAATTTATATAAAGCCTACACCAGTTCTATAAAGTCATTGAAAGTGTTCAAGCAAGAAGGTAGCCTGGGTCTTGCCTGGGGCCCCTGGGGAGCAAGTGGGCTGGAGAGGGGGCCTTGGTTGCTCAGAAATGGCTTCTAACTGCTTCTGGGCCACACCCACCCATTCACCCTCTGGCTGCAGGTTTCATGCTTTTGTAACTTCCCACAGCCAAACATTAGGTGGGCCTGGACTTCCGGGACCCAGGAACAGGACACAGAGATGCCCAGGACCTCGAGCATGCTATTCTGAGGTAGTCGCCCTCACTGGGTCAGCCCTGGAGACCTCCCAGCCTAGAGCAGAACCACCGCCCTGACCTGAGCATCTCCCAAATGCCCAAGACAGTCTCTGGGCCTCAAGGCAGGCCGGGGTGGACCAGGAGAGGTGGCGCATCTCCCGGAGCCCATATCCCTGGAGACTCCACGTGTGACACAGAGAAGAACAGAGACTGTTCTCTCTGGGCATGAGCTCCAGCCACTCCCAGCTGCTGGGGCAGCCCCGCTCCACCTCAGCGCATGCTGCAGGTTGACGGCCACTGCAGCT
Source organism: Antrozous pallidus (assembly GCA_027563665.1). Classification (NCBI taxonomy): domain Eukaryota; kingdom Metazoa; phylum Chordata; class Mammalia; order Chiroptera; family Vespertilionidae; genus Antrozous; species Antrozous pallidus. Next base: position 188,680,555 of record CM050508.1, read on the forward strand.
CCAGGTCATGCTCTCGCAGCAGGCCTGGAGCCAGGCTGCCGGGTTCAAATCTCTGACCTGCCACTTAGCCCTGTGACCTTACGCAAGTGACTTACCCCCTCTGCTGTCGCTCTCCTCCCTTCACACAGGCGTGGTTACAGAACCTACCTGCCAGGTCCTGCATGGTGAAGCGACTGAGTGACAGAACAATGCCTCGCTAGCCTGACTCCGGCCCTCGCCCTCTTCCCCGGCTTCCTGGGCTCAGAGGGCTGATTTAGTGCACTGCCTCCCTCTCCACTCCAGGGTGGATTGGTTTGAATGTGATCTGTAATCTCCTGAAAAGCCCCAAAGGGACCCATTGGCTCCTTCTAAGGAGCATTAACTCACACTGTAACCAGCTCTCCGCCCGCAGGAGGCCAGGTCCTCGGGGAGCCCTCCTGCCTGCCCTGGAGGAGCTGGCAGCCCGGTTTCCAGCCTGGGAGTAGGAGTCGCCCGGCAGCAGCCCCCACCCAGCCTTCTGCGTGTCCAGGAGCCCACTATCCCTCAGAGACCCCGCCCCACTGCCAGCTGAGTCCTCCTTGCAGGGCCACCAGGAGGAGAAAGGGCTGCGGGGCCACTGAGGCAGGCAGCACAAGACTGCCTGGAGCTGTCCCCTTCCTGTGGCTGAGGGCAGCCCTCAAGCTCCCATTAAACAGATTCCCTGTGGGTTTGATCACAAGTCCATGACCCCTGTCGTGGGGGAAACCAGGAGTCCCCTAGCAACTAGCTCCCTGGGGCCCTCGTGGCCCTGGCTGCTGTCCCGTGTCCACCTCTCCAGGCCAGTCACAGGTCCTGAGCATCGAATTGGTGGGAACCCCCTCATGAGCTCTTCCCTCACCAAGACCAGCAGCCAGGAATAAAAGAGCAGCAAACCTCAGGGTACACTCCCCATCAATGAGGAGTGATCAATCAGGAGTGCCTGAGCCTTCGGGGTGTTTACAGCCTTAGCCTCACTGATTCCTCAAACCTCTCCATGCGGTGAACACAATCATGTCATCGTAAACAGTGAGAGCGCTGAAGCTGAGGTTCGGGAGCAAATGCTACATAAACTCCATGAAGGCAGATGTGTCCCTGTTTAATTCACTCCTATATGCTCAGGCTCCAAAACCATCAGCAGTTTCAAGGAAACAGACTTTTTTTCTTGTATGAATGAATGATCCAAGAATTGCTTCTGGGATCAGCAGTTGACAGATTATCTCCCATCAGCCCTACCCGCCAGCAGCACCACAGCCGGGACACAAAATCCCAGCCTGTGGCCCCGGAAGGTCTAAAAGATGGGGACCCCTATACTGAGCTAAGGCCTCCGTGGATTTGACGAGTATGGCTGAGATGGAAGAAAATGCCACTGAACCAATGCCCCAAAAGTCAGTCTAACAGGAAAGCATTGATGCCAGGTCCCCAGCCTCTCTCATCTGAGGTGGGAGAGGGCGAAGGAGCTCTGCCCACCAATAGGCAGGCCTGATACGCAGTCTGCCAGCCTGTCTGCCAACCCCCTGGCCAGCTCCTGCCCACCTCACCCAGCTCCCAGCAGCAAGAGGTCACCCAGAGACGCCTCCAGTCACTCCCCTACTGTGTCCAGAGCTCTCTACCTCTTACTTCAGGCCTGAGCTGAGGTCCTGCTCAGCCAAGAAGTACTGAGCCTCAAGGAGGAGAGAGAATAAAGGAAATGATTCTCTGCCCCACCCCCTCCCAATACTCACAGATGCAGGTTGCCACTCAAAAAGCAATCTCTCCAAATGTTTAAAAACATGCCTGCAATTTATATCTTGTGCCTGACAGAGCACCTCGAAGTCATTTCCTGGCTCATACAAGTGCAGACTCCTAAGCCCAGGGGGCTGTCCTGCCCTGCTAGGGCTCTAGGCTGGATCCCCCATGGGAGAAGGGAGGGAATAAGATGGGAAATCCCCTTGGATCTCCTTCCCACCTCAGAAGCCCTCAGGAGGGAGTCTCAGAGGCCAACAGCTGCAGTCCTAGCCAGGAATCCCCAAAGGTTACAAAGCCAAAGATAAAAATGGGTGTGTTCTTTGACTTTTCAGACATCCTATATAATAAAAGCCTAATATGCAAATTGTCCCCATGACTGGGAGTTCTCCCCCTCACTATGGCATGTGCTGACCACCAGGGGAGGGTGTGGCTCTGGCAGCAGGCAGCAGTGGAGGCACTGCCAGCCCCGACTAGCCCCGCGGAGAGCGAGACTGCAGCAGGATGGTGGGGCAGGTGAGAGGGCGGCGCCAGCTACCAGTCACTGACTCAGGTGGAGGAAGGGTTATGGGGGCCCAGGTGCTGCCCAGGGCCCAGAGGTCAGGTGGGACCTGCCCTCCCACGCCAGCCGCTCATGCTGTGATTGCCGGCCAGGCCTAGGGACCACACCCGTGCACGAATTTTGTACACCAGGCCTCTAGTTTACAAATAAGCCCCCTGCGGTGTGGGAAGCGAGCGATTTTAATGAAGTGTGTCCTGTGCTCTAAGACAGGGAGCCTGGGAACTGAGGGCTCAGAGGAGGAGATGCCAGTCTTCCCTTGCCAAGCTGAGACAGAGAAAGGAACTCCAAGTGAAGGACGCAGCATGGGCAAACGCCTGGGGGTGCGAGAGAACCTGAAGTGTAGAGTATAAAGCCCTAGGGTAGCAGGAGATGCCGGGAGGGGGGGCAGGGATGGGAGGGATTAGGGAGTCCCCTGGCTCCAGGAGCTATCTGTGACCTTGTGGTGTGTCCAGAAGGCCTGGAAGGAGGAAGGGACATAGATGGTGGGACAAAGATAGGCAAAGAGGCCAACTTGAGAGGAAAGAAGTCACTCAGAGAAGAGAGAGTCACTGTGGAGACCTAGAAGATTGTGAATGTCCAGTCCCCTTCTCTCCCCCAACCCGGGGCTGAGCCTGAATTCCCACCTCATCTCTTTCCATCCTCTGCTTCCACACACTCACCTTCCATTGGTCTGGATAAGCAGAAAAGAGGCAAGTCTGTTTGTACAACCTGTCAAGCTAATTCCCTTTCCAGAACGCCCCCCCACCCCCCACCCCACATCTCCACTGCCTGGAACACTCTTCCCCCAGCTCCTTGGATGGATGCTCCTCCTCCTAATGCAGGTCATCGTTCAAATCCACCTCCCCGGGGAGGCATCCTCCGCCCTCAGAGTCTGACATCGCCTCCCTCTGCTCCATCAGCCTCTTTCATTGTCTTCTGAAATTGGCTTATCATGGCTTTATGCCATTATTCTTCGTCATCTGCTCAGAATTTTAAACTTCGTGGGAGCAGAGCTTTGTCTGGCTGTCCCCAGAGATAGCCCCAAGCAGGAGACCAGTGCCTGCCACATAGTAGGTGTTCAATAAATATCTGCCCAATGAATAAACAAATAGGCCTTTCATCCCAGCATCTGAGAACCTGGCTCTGTTCAGAGTGGGGCCCACCCACCTACAAACTCTAGCCGGGCTCTGTGTAGTGCTTTCTGCAATTAATCATGTTCTGTCAGTGGTACCCTTTGTATTGTCATTGGAAGCTGCACCTCATTCATCTCTGTCTCACCCCAGGGCTCTGCGCATAGTAGGTGCTCAATCAGGGGTTCCCCATCATTAGCCCTCACTACCTCCCCATGTGAGTGATGGGGGCAGAAGCAGTGGGGTTGGGCAGATACCTCCCTCCCCCCTTCTCCACTCCCATAAGTCCCTTTGGGCAGAAAGGACAAGCAGAGAAGAGGCAAGTCACAGAGGGGTGGCTGGAAGGAGTGGTTCAACCAGGGCCTGACCATCCTGCCCTGAGGGAAAACTCCCTTTGGGCAGGAAAGCAGTTGGTGTGGCCAGAAGGACACAGTTCTTGGTCTCAGAAAGACCTGATTCCAGCAAATGTCTGTACCACTCGGGAGCTGGGTGACCTTGGGCAAGCCGATTCACCTCTCTGGGCCTCGGGTCTCTCATTAATAAAAACAGCGTTGTTGGGGAGATCACATGTTATCATGGATGGAGAGAGCCTAGCACACACCTGGACATGATCAATGCCAGCACTGAAAATGCCAATAGTGATAACCCGTGGATAGCAGGAGCTCACTCCCTGTGAGCCCCCTTTGCGTGTGTGCCTGTCTCCACAGCAGCCTGACCTCGGTACTCTCATTAATACCGCTTTGCAGGTGGGGAAAGGGGGAGCCAGCAAAGTTAAGTAACTTGCCCAAGACCACAGAGCTGGCAAGCAGAGGAACTAAGATTCCAACCTAGGAAGTCTGCCTTCAGAGCCCACCCATCCTCTTGAGTTTACTACTATTATTGCTAGAACAACGCAAAACGGAAGCATCGCCTTACCTCTCTACGCCTCAGTTTCCCTGTCCGGAAAATGGGTGTAATTACACTGGGTGCCCAGAGGGGCATTGGAAGGATTCAGTAACATGTAAGAGGCGTCTGGCACACAGTGGGCACTGAATAAATGTCAGCGGCCTCTCCACCCCCTGCCCAAAGGGCCGGCAGCCCACGCGGGCGCCCTGAGCAGAAAGGCACACGGAGAACAGAGCCAGCTGATGAAACAAGTGTTGGCTGCTCGTTTGGTAAATGGGATTTGGTTAGAAAGATGAACGCTGGCCACTTCTGGCTAATGTGTCATGTAAATTCTAATGATAATGCAGCTCCCGCGCCCGCACCCGCCCGTGCAGCAGCCTCTGCCGCAGCCTCTGCCGCTGCCGCTCAATTATCTCCCGAGGCTCCTGGCAGAGTCCATGCCTCACTGGGATCCTCGCCCCAGCCTGCCTTCCCCAGCCACAAATAATGAAAACCCGCCTCGTCCCCAGATTGCTCACTTACATTTTCTATTAATTTTTTCCTTTCAGAGGAAAAATGAGAGGAGCTGGAGAGGGAGGAGGCAAGGGAGGGGGCGGGGGTGAACTGCAGCCTTTCCAGGCCCAGTCAGCTCTGACCCAGGGACCAACACGGGCAGACTGGGGAGGGTTGGGCAGACTGGGGAAGCTGCCAATGACTCCCTGGGACAGAGGAAGCGCCCTAGATCAGTGAGGCCCAGAGGGCAGAACCAGAACCCTTGCCTGGGGAGGGGAGGGAGGAGTACTGGACTAGGAGTCAGGACCAAGGGTTCCAATGCTCTATTCACTTGCTGTGTGACTTTGAGCAAGTCGCTTAACCTCTCTGGAAGCAGTTCCTTCGTTTGTAAAAGATGGGTTGGTTCGGTTGGCTGGTGCCCAGGGCCGATCTTGGGCTGACTGGCTATGATTTTCCATCTCAGAGACTTGCAAGCACCTCTTTTCCTTGCAAATAAAGACTTTTCAGGTGATAGGAAGGGGCTCTGTGAGTGCTAGTGAGTTCCCCATCAGAGAAGGTGTTCAAGCTGTGACAAGGATGTACAGAGACTCATTGTTCTCTCTGGCGAAGTTCTGAGTCCACTTATGCAGAATCAGATGGTTGGGGCAGCATGGAGAGTCGGGGAGGACAAGGACAGTTGTCCCCATTCTAGAGAAAGAAAGGAAAGGCTTGGGGAAGAACAGCTCTGCCCCAGGTCCCACCCAAAGTCTTGCATCTGTGTGGGGTCATCAGGAAGCCACAGTCATGTTTGGAACCAGTGTCTTCCATGTGCTAGACATGGTGGGTACAGCCTTACACCTGCCTACAGGCTTTGTTCCCCCAAAGAGCTGTTTACAGTCCAGCGCTGTGGGACAGAACCCACCAACAGGCCATGGCCCTGAAGGGTTGCAAAGAAAGTGAAAAAATCACCAGGGGTCCTAGTGAGCAGGAAACCCACATAGCCACTCCCTGGGGCGGCTCCCACGAGGAGGCGGTGTTTATCCAATAGCTCTAGAATGGGCACAGGCTGCCTCAAGGATTCATTAATATGTAATTAAAAATCTGACCCACAGTGGACACTCAATAAATGTTGTGACCCCACTCCCCCAACCCAGCAGCCCCAGACAGCTGGCTTCATGAGTCCATGGCGTGAGCACTATTCTGGCCAGCTAAAGGAGAGACCATCATGGCTGCCCCAGACTCCGTCTGGCTTCGGTTCCCTGCACATACCTCCAGTCTATCCGAGGAAACACCAGCACCCCCTCACTGCCCTTGATGAGGCCAGCACAACCTCTTTCCCCCCCATCTCTGCTTCAGAGACCGCCTGGTGAGGCCCCTGCCCACCGATCCTGTGGACAAGTGCCTTCTCCAGAGACACCAGCCCCTCCGGGAGTCTGGGGTGGCCTCCCTGTCCCAGCCCCGTTAGGGCATTCACACAGGGAGGGCCTTGCAGGCGCCCGAGGCCCAACGCGGAGCCAGACACAGAGCAGAGGCTCAGCATAGGCCTGCAGAGTGAGTGGTTACATCTGTAACCAGAATGTGATCTCTTTTCCATAAAGGAAAACCCTAAAGCCTTCCAGTCTTGTTTGCATGTATCCAGGGAAAGGTCTGGAAAAACACACAGTAAGCTGCAGACTGGGGCTGCCCTGGATAGTGGGCCCGGAGGAGGGAAGATGTGCACTCTGCTCTGTAAACTTCTGTATTTGTTGCATTACTTTTGTGATGTTTTCAAATGCGAGAAATGGCCCTGGTCGGTGTGCTCAGGGGGTAGAGCATCAGCCCTCCAACTGAAGGGTCTCAGGTTTGATTCTCGGCCAAGGGCACATACCCAGGTTATGGGTTCAGTCCCTGCACCCGGTCGGGGAGTGTTGGGGAGGCAACCAGTCAATGTGTCTCTCTTCCCGCGATGTCTTTCCCTCTCTTTCTTCTCCTTCCTCCCTCTCTCCCTCCCTTTCGCTCTCTCTGAAAAAAATCAAAGGAAATAATATCCTCAGGTCAGGATTCTTTTTCTAATGTGAGAAATGTTTAAGCATTGTTCCTAATTAAAAATTAAATCAGTCTCAGAGATTTTCCCAGGCTTCTTTCTCCCATCCAGGAACTGCCCTTGCCGGGAAGTCCTTCCCAGCGTCACACCTGAATCCCTGGGGATACAAAGCTCGCTCCGGGCGTCTCCAGGTGAGAGGGAGAAGAGCTGGCAGGACCTCTGCCCAGCCACAGGCTGATGCACCGGCCCATCAGCCCATCGGCCCATCGGGCCAAGCCCCATGGGAGGGAAGAGGAGGTGGAGAGGCGTGGCCTGGCCCCCCTCTGGGGAGAGCACTCACCTCCAAGGAGGGATTTTCCTGGCAGAAGCAGCAGCCCCGTCAGCTCCCAGGACGCGTGGGATGCCTTCAGGCCCAACATATGTGGGATCTTCTAAAACAGGGATAGAGAAGGAGGCAAAATAAAGTCTGTTCCCCCAGGTCTGTTGTTTCAACACACAGAGGCCGCCAGAAACACTTCCCACAAGAGGCAGTGGGGGCCAAGATTCAGAGGCAGAGTCCCAGTGTACAGACGGGCAAACTGAGGCCTCCTGGAGGAGGGAGGTGAACTCCGGGGCCCCCGGCACAGCGGGTTAGGAGCAACGCCAGGGCTAGAATCTAAAGCCCTGGATTGCACTTTGAGGATAAGGAGATGGCGAGCCTAAGAGAGGATGAGGATAAGGAAGGGACAGGTGGGGAGACTCAGAGTTGAGGAAACAGAGCTGGGGAGACTGGGTTGGAGAGGGAAAGAAGGGCTGGCACTCTAGAGGGCCCTTGTTGGGGTTCCCTGTCTCATGCAATTAGCAGAGAATAGAAAAGATTCCCTCAGTATTTCCAATTCTTCCCCTTCCTAGCGCTTCCTATAGCTGGAAGTGAAGCATGAGACTAGTTCTGCCCACCAGTTGTGTGCTCACTGCTGGCCCAGAGCACATAAGTGCCACCACACTTTCAGAGCTCTCTTTCCCTCTGGCCAGCAATTGGCAAATTCCAAGGTGGCAGCTGCTCTGTCAGCCAGGTGACTAAGATGGATGGAGTGACATGGTGAACAGAGGTGCTGCTGACCCTCGTTAGCCACTGAGGCCTGGGGAGTGCGTGTTATGGCTGCACAACATTGCCTATGCTGACCGATACTCAAAGTAGGAGCTTTGGAACCAGATGGTCCAGGTTCAAATCCTGCCAGCACCACTGAGTCTCAGAATGGCCTTAGGCAAGTCCTTTTCCCCCCGTGGTGCTCTGCCTCCTCTTTTATAAAAATACAGGACACATGCATTAGGTTCCTTCCCGCCCCCAGGATTCCAGGCCTCTCTCTGTTCCTTGTGTTAGAAATCTCCCTACCCCAACCCAAATCACCCAGGGTCCTAAAGAGAGGAGCCTCCCAGGAGAGGACACACTTCTGGGGATCCTCAGAGGGAGTCTTTCTAGGGCAGAGGGAGGTTTTCTGTCAGGGGTTCCCAACCTTGCTGCTCATCAGAATCACCTGGGGAGCTTTAAAAATGCAGGTTCCTTAGCCGGACGCCCCGAGACTCAGATGCGGGAGGTCTGAAATGGAGCCTCTGAGGCCAGGTTTGGGAAGCCCCGATGGATCTCCCCAAGTCTGGCAAGGGGTAGACTGGGCTGAATAGGCCAAGCCCAGCCATGGATCCTCACAGAGTTCACTGCCCCTCGTCTTCCCCTTCTGGAGCCCTGGAACAGCCACCTCAGGCAATCCTGGCTACGTTTTAGATGAAAGCAGAACAGGACACTCAATAATGTAGCCGATCCCAGCTCATCTGCATGGCCACATGTCTCCCCAGACAGTTGCCAGCTAGGTGAATCTAGCCTGGAGGCCTGACTCCTTCCACAGGGTCCCTGTCCCTCCCTCCACTGTTCTCCCCAACCCCCCATAGGGCCAAGGGGAGAGAAACACCAATGTCTGAATTTCCGATTAAAAACCAACCTCTGCTTATTGCCTTGGCTGTTCGTGCAGGAGAAAGGGAAAGTGTGTACATGTGTGCTCAGGAGAAAGGGAAAGTGTACACGAGTGTGCTCAGGAGAAAGGGAAAGTTGTACACGTGTGTGTTCAGGCACGAGTGGGGGGGTACTCATTGGGGAGGGGCCTGCAAATAGGTATCTGTGAACATCTGTGTGTCCACCGAAGCCTCGGGTGTGAGAGTGCGTACAGCCATATGTCTGTGTGTAAGTACAAGGTTTGGTTGAGTGTATGTATGTGTGTATCTGTGTGTTTGGGGGGTGTGCAGGCATGGGTGTGTGTGTGTGTACATGGATACACTTAGGAGAGGATGTGACAGTGAGTGTGTTCTTAGTGCAGGAAAAGCCTTCTGGTAAAGCTAACACCATTAGTTTGGGGTAGTGGGTTAGTCACAGAGGCTGGTTCTGAGAGACATCATTAACAAAATTATACACCTTCACAGCTCCGCCTTTTTTTCAACTTTCAGCATCTAAGTTGTTTGCCTTTTTTAAAAAATTTTTTTATTTTATGTCAGAGAGGAAGGAAGAGGGAGAGAGAGGTGGAAACATCAGTGATGAGAATCATTGATCGTCTGCCTCCTCCACGCTGCACACTAGGGGATGGAGCCCGCAACCCGGGCATGTGCCCTGACCGGGAATCGAACCATGAACTCCTGGTTCATAGGTCGGTGCTCAACTACTGAGCCGCACTGACTGGGCAAGTTGCTAGGCCTTTTTGTTTTCTTTAGTGCAGTCTCCCCCCTGCTTATAGGGCTGCTGATGGCAGCTGGGTCATCTTTCCTGGGTAAACTAAACCCAGAAGACATCATTCCCAGTTTCCTATTTCAATTTCTCTAAAGTGGAGCATGAACTTAAAACACTCTTATGAAGCAGGGTGAGTGCCAAATCCAGAGTTTTGCGATATTGTTTCCAATCTTGGCTTACAGTTGCTTATCCACATCTAATTTGACAGCAATTTTTTTTTAGCAATTCACCTTAATAGACTCTTTCTAAAGACCTCGATTTTGTTTTATAGGAACGAGGACTTTTTGTGTGTTCACAATATTGGGGTTGACTCATTACTTACGTAAATTACACAATTTCAATGACAAGTGCCACTGGCATAAGCAGGTTTGGAAACAAGGGCAGCTGGCCCTTTGTGTGCTCACAGCCCCGCCTGTGGGAGCAGAAGCCAATGGACCGGAATATGAGAGAGAAGCCTTGCTAATGGGTGAGGTCTGTGCAGGGTGCACCGCAGGCTGTGCGTTTCCCAGAGGAAAGGGCGGACCCAGGCAAACCTCCTGTGTGTGCGTGTGTGTGTGTGTGTGTGTGTGTGTGTGTGTGTGTGTGAGAGAGAGAGAGAGAGAGAGAGAGAGAGAGGGAGAGGGAGAGAGGGAGAAGAGGGGGGAGAGAGAGGGAGAGGGAAAGAAGGAGAATCTGTTGGTAGGAGCACATCTGAGTGACCCTGTCACTTACCCGCTGCAGGCAGGTCTCACCCCAGACCATGGGGAACCACAGTTCTGCACTCACCCCCCTGCGGCAGAGGGCAGTAATGATGGTGGTGGCCAGCTCCTCTGCGTACGTGAGCTGGCCCGGCTGTGACATGGCCCGAGCCCTGGCAACATGACAGAGCTGGGGTGTGTCCCGGCCAGTCTGTCCTGAGCATCACTCGCTGCCATTTCTTTGCCATCTCCCAACAACCTGTGAGCTAGGGACCCTTCTGCCCCCACCACCAATATGGACACTGAGGCTCTGAGAGATGCGGGGTTTGGGAAGCATTATCTGCCAACACGTCTCTCAGGCCCATCTCTGGCCAGGGCACCGCCCATGAGGTTTAGGAGACCACTGCCTCCCTGTGAAGCGTGGCTGAGTCCTGTCCTCATGGGTTTCTATGGGGCCGGGGTGGGGAAGGGTAGGGTGAGTACCAAGAGATGGAGAGGGGGCTGGGACAGGCTGACATCCACTACTAATCCCATCAGGGCTTGTCTTGGCAAAGTTCTCTGGATTCTTCAAAGCCACCCACCCCCGCTTGGGCCCTGGGTGCTCCCATCCCCCTCAGGAGGAAGGAGGAAGGGGTTCTTCTTCCCCGTTTTTCAGATAAAGAAACAACCCAAAGAGGTGCCCCTAGCAGCTCATGAAAGCTGGGCATGACCCACTCTCTCACGTTGGCAGTTAGTAAGTGCACAATAAAGTGCATTCGACTGATCAGGTTCCCGATAAATCTTCTAGTGTAGGTGTGTCCCAAGTAGTGTATGGGATATACTTACACTTAAAATTCTTATAGCTTCATATTGAATTTAACAAAGCATCTTTTACTTTTTTTATATGTGTATTTTTATTTATTTCAGAGAGAAAGGGAGAGAAATAGAAACATTAATGATGAGAGAGGATCACCAATCGATCGGCTGCCTCCAGCATGCCCCCCACTGGAGATCGAGCCTGCAACCCGGGCATGTGCCCCTGACCGGAATCGAACTCAGAACCCTTCAGTCCACAGGCTGATGCTCTATTCGCTGAGCCAAACCAGCGAGGGCACATCTTATACTTTTATCGGCTAAGTCTGGAACCCTACAATGACACCCCTCTCCCACTCATCCACTCTCAGCCTCCTAGGAAACACCAGAGAAGTGCCAGCCCCCTCCACCCCACCAGAAAAAGAGCTGACGAGCCAGCAAAATGACGGGAGAGTCCTAGGCCTTGACCTCAGACAGGTCTGGTCGGAGTTTTTGCTCCCTGGTGTGTTATTTTGGCCGTCACTCACCCCCTCCAAGTCTCCACAGCATTAAATAAAATTGCATGTAAAATGCTGTGTCCTACTTTGATGCTCAATGGAAGGGAGCCATTCTTCTCATTGGTGTTGTTGTCTTATTGTTATTTACCAGGAAATGAAATCAAGACTGAGAGAAAGTGACTTGCTCAAGGTTACGAAGAATCAGAAGCAAACAGACAGATGCCCATGTTTGGGCCTCCTGTGTCCTGGCCCTGGGCACTGCCCGCTGCCCAGCTGCTTCACTGCTCTGTGGCCAGACGCTGGCTGATCTATCCTTGAGCATTCGCCATCTCTAAGCAGCTGCCTCCCCAGCGCCCTGGGGCACAGCAAGCAACTCAGAGCACCACAGTCTACACTCATCCTCTGCCCCGCCCAACACCCACAGACTGAGGATGGCCCTCAGTCTCTCGCCCCCCCTCCATGACCTGGTGGTGGTGGGAGCTGGCCAGCTCCTCTCCCACCACCACCCAGGAAGTTCAGAGAGGTGCTGGGATGACAGGAGTGAGGAGGGGCATCCCCAGATATCTCGGGGAGGTCAGGAGGCCTGTGGCTGCTCACCCCACCCTCACCCCCAGGTTTCCTTCAGATGCAACTGCCCAGGGAGCCTGGGCTTTTTCTGGGGTTGGGAGGAGCTGAAAGAAGGGAATGTGGGGCCATCCACAGCCCAGCCCTGGTGCCTGGGGCTCTACAGGGGGCCTGGCCCAGAACTCTGCCCCCTCCAGCTCCCTTCCCACCTCCCCTTCTCCAGCCCCTCATCTGTAACCCTAAGGAGCCGCTGAGCTGCTGACAGACCCCATCTGCTCCTGCCTGGCTCCCTGGAGGAAGAGAGAGAGAGGAAAGGACACCAAGATAGACAGGCAGGCAGAGCAGAGAGAGGACGGTGGGTTTTCAACGCCCTGGCCTCTCAGGGTGGGGCCTCTCAGGGTGGGCATCTCTGGCCGCCATGGGAGCCCCTTGCCCTGCTGCCAGAGACTTCCTCTCACCCAAGGGTGAGAGGGTTTTTGAGAGAGGAGGTTGCAGCCACTTCCTGTCTTGCCTGGACCCCTAGACCCAGCAGCTGGAAATCTTTAACCCCCAGAGGACCCACGTCAAGAAGAGAAGGAACAAGCCTCCCTCCCCCAGCGGAGGAATTCCTGAGGTGCCTCCTTCATGTCCCACCCCTCTCCTCCACCCCAGAAGCTCTCAGTCCATGGGGAGGGGCAGGGGCTTGAGGACCAGAGGGCCCTGACCAGCCCAGCCCCCTCCAGTCACCTCCTCCTAGGCTCCTGCTCTCCAATGCTGCCATCTAGAGGGGAGATGGAGCACTGCAGGGACTGACGCCTGGCCCTGGAGCTCCAGGGGTCGGTCCTTCTCTCCCGGGCCCACATGGGAGGATGAAACACAAGCCCAGACTCCTTTCTTACAGGTGCTGGGAGAACTCTCGTCCATGCCCAGTTCCAGGCAGCCATGTGGCCACGAGCCATTTCCTGGCTCCTGGCTCCTGGCTCCTGGCTCACTGGGTGACCCCTCCAGGAAACCCAGAGCCCCCAAGAAGAGAAAACCGTGTGCTGAGCACTTCTTACACATCACCTCCTCTGAGAACCCACAGTGCCTGACACACAGGAGGTGCTCAGCCTGTTTGAAAAATGAGCGAGTGAGTGGATTTGGGGCTGTTCACATGGGAGCCCCCAGCCATATCAGGTCAGACCTCCTTCCCCCTCCACCCTGGCTGCCCTCACCCAGATGGCAGGGAAGCCCTCAGGGAGAGGAAACGTGGGTTCTAGCCCCAGTTCTGCTTCTCACTTGCTGTCTGAGCCTTGGCAAGACTCCACTCTCTGGGCCTCGGTGTCGCCGTGTGTATGACGGGAGCTGGAGGAGCCAGGAAGCCCCGAAAGCACCGGAAGGGCCTTGGTATAGGAGAGGAGGCCTGAGCCCACCCAGCCACCCTGACCCTCCTGCCCCTTTCACTCAGGGTCAAAGGTGAGGACATGAGCTGGTACCCATGGTAATTCAGAGTAATTGCTGCCCATGCACATGTGTGTACCCCCCACATACACAAAGCACGCACATGTATACATACAAGCATGCACCTATGTGTGTGTGTGCAAGTGCCCACATACACACACCACACACTCCCACACACGCCCTCTCCCAGCGCTGCAGAGCCTCAGGAACAAGTGTAGGGATGCACCAAAGTTATGAAATTGATTTCTCTGGGAACAGTTGGAATTAGTTTTAATTATCTTTATCTTTCTTCCAATTGTGCTCTCAGCCTTCTCCTTGCTGTTTAATCCATTGCTATTGACTTCCCCACAGGCGCTGGGGAGGGGAGGTGCAAGATGGGGTGGGCAGTGTGTTCATTTTCAGAAAAACTAAACAACAGCAACAACTACCCACCACCACCCCCCTCTTCCTCTGCACCAGAGTGACCAGCCTCTCCCTGGCAGTTGGCAGGGCTTCTTGCGCGCGCGTGCACACACACACACGGCCAAACCTCATTCTCCAAAGAAACCCCTTCCAGAAGCCATTCCTAACTGAGACAGCAGCTGAGATGTGATGAGTTCAGATCTCAACATCTCAAGTTTGGTGCTTCAAAGTGGTCCCTTGGGAGGCTGCGCTTCCTTCAAACCCCCTTTCCCTCTCACTCTCCAGGCTCCCTGCTCTGAGCCCGTCCCCAGAACAAGTGGGCCAGGTGTGGAGGGTGAGGGGGTCGCCTCCCTGGCCACTGTACTTACCGTGATGACAGCCACGCCTGGGTCAGATTCACCTGTGACACCAGGCACATAGGTGATCAGTAAATACTTGCTGAATAAATGAATGGAAAGCTTCTCTTTGAAACCTGCGTTGAGTCTAGCACATTCATTCATTCATTCAGCCAACACGGAGCGCCAGAGAGGCTGCAGGCGCTGGGCCAGGGGATGAAGATACAGAAATGCTGCCACCTCATCCTGTCCTTATGGACGCCCCACCTAGGAGCCTGGACAGGTGGGTCCCAGTCCCCAAACTGAGCAAGGGTGAGGGATGTATGTGGAAGAGGAAAAGACAAAGGCAAAGGCTTTTATTGTAAACACCCTTGATGAAGGCAAATCTCCATTTTTGAGGATGAGCTGATTTCCTCACTCCTGCTCTGCCTCTAGAACTGGGGGTGGGGGGAGGCACTGACCCTAAGATGCTCTGTTCTCCAGGGACGCCCCCAACTGCACCTAGGCCTGGGCCAATCCCACAGCAGGCTCCTGGCAGCGCTGAGGTCAGTGTGTGTGTGTGTGTGTGTGTGTGTGTGTGTGTGTGTGTGTGTGTGTGTGTGATATGGGCCCCTCCTCCACGGGGCACTCCCCTGGGAGCCTCAGAGGGGGCGGGGAGCCATGCCTCACCAGCAAGGTGTCCACGCTAAGTGCCCTGCAGTGCTAATATTTTATGATTAAAAACCATTAAGGTTTAGACCGTGAAAATCCAAGGGACACAAAATCAATGGCCCAATATTGCTTCCCCTGGTAAGTTGTGTAAATATTGTGTCTTTTATTGTTTGGCCGATGGCAAGAGCAGAGATACAGGTGCAGATTATACTAATGAATCCCCTCCTGTCCCAGCCCGGATCCAGTGGAATTAGCCCTGGCTTGGAGAGACCTGGAGAGTGGCCACTGTGGACGGTCAGTCCCTCCCCTCACCCCCTCACACTGACCCCCCACCCACACAGCTCAGCCCCATCCGCCCATGCTCCTCCCTCCCCCACGCAGTGTCCCCCACGCTAACCACACAGACACACACAGGCTCACACAGCACAGGGTGGCACGCTCTCCTGACAGCCCGTCCATCACCGTGCCCCGCCATCTGCTTGAATTTGCATATTTAATCAGAATCTGTCTTTTCTCCTCTGGGGGTTCAGATTAGGGTGGAGACGGTGATTTCAGGGGTTGTTCCTGTCTGTGTGGGGAAGGGAATGATGAGGGGGTGTCTCTCCTGTCTGCCTGGGGTTCCTCCTGCCCCTCTGGGTGGGGCAGTGCCAGGTGCTCTCTTTGCTGGGGAAGGGGTTGGAAAGGATGCCGCGGTCCTTCCTGTCTGGGGGGCTGGGGATGCCTGAATTCTCCCAAGCTTCTTCCAGTCTCGGTGCTCCCTGCTCCCTGCCCTGCCCTCTCAAAGAGCAGGTATGACCCTAGGATTAGCGATCACAAGCCATGTCCCTGCTTCCCGCAGGGAGGAGGACCCTTTAGCAACGAGCTGGAGAGACCCTTTAGCAACGCCAGAGAAGCCACCTGGGAGAATCCAATCTATCTCTTCCTCTCCTTGAGAAGGCTCAGAAAAGAGAGCCGCTGACCAGTGTAAGGAGAGAAGAGCCAGCTGACAGGGTCGGCAACGGGGCTGAGCTGATGCCAAACTGAGTGGAGTTGGGTTGACCTGAGGAGGAAAGGCTGGGCTGGTGTTGGGGGAGACATCTGAGCAGATGGGTGGGACACCTGGCCTGATGTGAGGGCACAACCACTGGTCTAACAAGGTTGAAAGCGGGGTGACATGGGAACTTCTGACTAAGAAACTGGGAGATGTGAGAGAACGACTAAGCTGGTGCTGGGAATCGGCTGGGCTCCATGGGAAGGTCATCTTGACAAAGGTTGGGAACAGACAGGCTTCCACTGGAAATGTAATTGGTGGAAGTGGGGAACAACAGGGCTGAGGTGAGGGGACAGCTGGGCTAAGGTTGGGGGGCAGCTGGGCTGAGGTTGGGAGACAGCTGGGCTGAGGTTGGGGGACAGCTGGGCTGAGGTTGGGGGACAGCTGGAGTCAGGTGAGAGGACAGCTGGGCTGAGGTGGGGACAGCTAGGCTGAAGTGAGAGGATAGCAAAGTTGAGGTTGGGGGACAGCTGGGCTGAGGTTGGGGGACAGCTGGACTGAGGTTGGAGGACAGCTGGGCTGAGGTGGGGACAGCTGGGCTGAAGTGAGAGGATAGCAAAGTTGAGGTTGGGGGACAGCTGGGCTGAGGTTGGGGGACAGCTGGACTGAGGTTGGAGGACAGCTGGGCTGAGGTGGGGACAGCTGGGCTGAAGTGAGAGGATAGCAAAGTTGAGGTTGGGGGACAGCTGGGCTGAGGTTGGGGGACAGCTGGGCTGAGGTTGGAGGACAGCTGGGCTGAGGTGAGGGGACAGCTGGGCTGAGGTGAGGGGACAGCTGAGCTGAGATGAGGGGACAGATGGGCTGAGGTGAGGGGACAGATGGGCTGAGGTGAGGGGACAGCTGGGCTGAGGTTGGGGGACAGCTGGGCTGAGGTGAGGGGACAGCTGGGCTGAGGTTGGGGGACAGCTGGGCTGAGGTGAGGGGACAGCTGGGCTGAGGTTGGGGGACAGCTGGGCTGAGGTGAGGGGACAGCTGGGCTGAAATGAGGGGACAGCTGGGCTGAAATGAGGGGACAGCTCAGGGGTGTGTGTGTGTGTGTGTGTGTGTGTGTGTGTGTGTGTGTGTAGGTGTGCACATGTTATATATACATGTGTCATTCACTTTTGTGTCCATGCTGGACATGCCACGTCACTGCTGTGTTTGCACCTGGCAGCATGGGGCTTAGTGTGGCATGTCACTGTCACCCAGATGTGGCTGCTGGTAGGTGCAGAGTGTGTCTACAGAATGTGTGTCCGTGAGTGTGTGTTTGTATGTGCATCAGTGTTGAGTGTCAGCACCGTGAGCAGGAATGCATCAGCATGTGTGTATGTAATGTCAGTGTATGTATGTGTATCAAATGAGAGTGTGTGTCAGGATGTGTGTGTGTGTGTGTATGTGTTGGCAGCGTTTGGGATATATGTGTGTCTACAATGAATGTGTATTTCACTGTTGAATATTGTGTAGATATGGGTCAATAATGGGTTTATATGTGCATCAGTGATCAGTGTATGTGTTTCAGTTTGTCATTTGTGTGTGTCTGCATCAGCCATGGGCTTCTATGTATGCCAGTATGCTGTGGGGTGTGTGTGTGTGTGTGTGTGTGTGTGTGTGTGTGTGTGTGATGGATTTATATATGTGTCAGTATTGGGGAGGTATATATGTCACTGTGCCCATGACAGTGTGTATACATGTTTCAGTGTTGGATATGTGTGTAGATGTGTCACCTTCTGGTGCACATGTGTGTCAGTGCTGCATGTGTGTCGATGTTGGGACTATGTGTGTGTCGGCACTGAACTCATATGCACACCAGTGTGTGCACGTGCATCTCTGCTCCCTCACCCTCACCCCATCCACCTTGAGATAAGAGGTCAAGAGAGCTCTCTCACCCCTGCATCTGAGCCTGAACCCCTAGTGCCCTGAAGCCTGGCTTTCCAGACCTGGCACCTGCATCCGCCCCCTCCCCGGCGCAGCCCCCACCCCAGCCTCTCCCTGACTGGCACCCGGGTTAATGCACTGCTTCTCTTCTGTTCTACTCAGGCCTGTGATGGAAAATCCTGAGGCTGGAAGTGAGCCCCGAATCGATAGTCCATTCCATTTAACAGGGTGGCTGTCACCATAACGAGATAAAAGTGGATTGGCTTCTGTGCTGCTGTGCGTCCGCAGGAAGCCCATCTGTTCCCTCCACAGCTGGCCCGGCTCAGAGCAGCAGGGACAGGTCCTGGCTGCGGGTCCCACCACAGCCTGGGATGTGTGGAGTGCGGGTCAGAGATGGCTCAAGACTGGGATCCAGGTGGGGTTCAGAATGGAGTGCAGGACAAGGTCCAGGCAGGATGAGGGTGGGCTCAGGAGGAGACGGGGCCAGGATGAGACTAGCACAAGATGAGGACCCTGTGTCCAGGCTGAAGATCCCTCGAACCCCCTAAGAAGCCTGACCTCTCCTGGACTTTACATGTGGATGAAAAGACGCCCAGGAGCCCTGTTAGTGTGTGACGTCACCACAAGGACTGAAGGAGAGGAGAGACTGCAGCAAGAAGGATGCACGTTGGAGACCATGAAGAACTTCCGGGTCGTGAGGGTGAGCACTTTGACAAGCAGATGTGTGGATGTTCACGTTGTCAGGATTTGCACTAGTTCTTGATGACTTTATTAATAGTAGGTGCCAGGTGCAAACTAAAATGGAGATTGATTCAATGAAGCCCTACTCGAGCTCTTTTTTCCTGTGGTACATGCTACCCATGCATTTTCTGAGTTGCTCTGCCTTTAACTTTGAGGTTCTTTTCATGTTGTCCGTTCTCACAGTCTTGTCTATAGTGTCTTCCTTTGTTTCCCTGGGAAGGCCCACCTCATCCCGAGATAATCACCTTCGTTTCTTCTGGTTCTCTGTGATTTCATTCTTTATATTCACCTTTGTACCCACCTGGAATTTGCATGGGGCAAGTCTTTTTATTTCTTCCAAATGATTATCCATCTCCAAGTTCATGACTAACCTGCTCTTGCTACACTAATTTGAAATGCCACTTTCATTACTTATCGGTGTCCTATTTTGGACATCTCTGCTCAGTTATCCATTCTTGCACTAACCAATCAAGTTTATTTAGAAAGCTCGGTAATATATTTTGATACCTGGAAATGTCTCTCTTTAACATCGATGGCCTTGTATTTGTCTTATGTAATAGCTGTGTAAATGCACAACTTTATCTAATGAAGGTTCCAGAAAAGCATATTATTTGAAGCCCGTGGTGACTGCTTTTGAAATAAAGCAGTGGTTCCTAATACTGTATATGTTCAGGTTTTGTGGGTCCAGATCCCCAGGAAGCAGTCCCCTGGCTGCAGCAGCCCATGGAACCCAGTGGAGGCCCTGAGGACACGCCCACCCACCTTGCATCCAGAGGGGAGTGAAGGAATCAGACCTGCATATCCCAAGGCTCACTCTTGGGTGTGCAAGATGGACAGACCACAGTCTGGTCCTGACTGGGCTCCTAGAAGCCGACTCTGAGACAAGGACTTAGTGCAAGTCTCATTGTAGGGAGGCAATGGCTGGAGACCCTAGCAGGGGCATGGGGCATGAGGCAGGGAAAGGAGAAAGGGAGAAAGGGAGGAATCAGATAAGTGTACCTTTATCAAGCCACCGGGGGAATTGGAGCTTTATTCCACTGGGACCTTGGGGACTAGAGCAGCCTGTAGGCCTCAGTTATCCTGCCCTCGGGGAGAAGAGCTGGGGCATGTATTCACCAACTCCCTGGAGAAGCAGGGCAGGCCATCACTTCTGCAGCACTTCCTGCTGAGTGCATGGAGCAGGCTGCAGCCCCAGAGACATTCCCGGGCATTTGGAAGTTGGGCCGTTATGGAACTGGGCCTCACACCGACCAGTGGAGATATAGATATGGTGGCCCAGTAAGAGAGGACAAGACCCACATGAGGGCAGAGGTCATGGGAGCAGGATAAAGGAGAGAGTCGAGAGGCTTTTGGGAAGCAGAATCGGCAGAGCGTGGGAGCCAGAAACTGAGAAGGGGTAGAAGGGAGAGCAAACTAGGCCACCCTCGGATTTCTGGCCTGGTAGACAGATGGATGATGGCAAGGTGACTCAATGGACAACTCAAGAGAAAGAGCCTGGGTGGGGTCTTCGGAGCATCAGAAAGGAGCTTTCCTGGAGGCAGGTGGGTGGGTGGGTCTGGGCAGAACTGGGAAGTAAATGGAGAGTTGGGAATCGTCATGGAAGCCAGGATGTGGTGAGGTAGGTCCATGTTGCAAAAGGATCCAGAGATGGGGCATGGGGGCCTCAGGGAATATCCCACAGATGTGCAGGAGGGACATGGGTGAAGCTTGACATGTACCTGCCTCCTCCTGGTTTCCCAGTGACAGGGAGCCCCTCCCACCCTCCTGGGGCAGGGAGGGGGTACTCGGAGAGGGAGGGTGGGAGGAAGGGAGGAGACAGGGTGAAATGGATTCCAAAGGAGCCGACAGCTGTCAAATAATATAAAACCTCATATGTTAATAATTCTTACAATTTTGCCAAAGACTTAATGGCTAGCCTGTCAAGAGTGGTGACAGAAGCTATTATGGAAACAAGATGGGAATATTTGGAGACAGCATCAACATCAAGGCCCCGTGATGGGCCTTCAAGGGCTGGGAGGAAGGCAGCCGGGCCTTCTGCTCAGCCAGACGGGACTAGGTCATTGAGGATTCAAGCCATTCACCAGGGATTGATCACCTGTGAGGACATTTTAATTAAGCATCAGATCTTGGAGCTGCCCCGTCCTTCCTGTCCCCATGCCCTCTCTAATCTACAGCCACCTTCACCCCAACACACGAAACAGAAGCAATCAGCCAGCAACACAGCACAGCGAGAGGCACCGTGGGGGGGAGGGAGGGGTTCAGTGGTAAGAGGGGCAAATGAGAGGGCCTAAGAGGTCCCTGTAGCCTGATCTGGGGTCCTGCACTGCTCATGACCTCGGGTCCCAGGACTAGACCCAGTGCAGCTGCTTATTTCACTAACTGAGCTTGGACTAATCACTTGGTTTTGAAATGCCTCCATTTCTCGTGTTTAAAATGGGAACAATAGCAGGAAGCACATGCCACAGCTCTCTGAAGCACCTTCAGCTTCATTTATTTAAAATATGTTTTTATTGATTTCGGAGACAAAGGGAGAGGGAGAGAGACAAAGGGAGAGGGAGAGAGAGATAGAGACCGCTTGAACCCTCCCCACCTCCCCCGACCACACACACACACACACACACACACACACACACACACACACACACACCGGGCTTCAGGCTCAAAACCCAAGCATGTGCCCTGACTGGGAATGGAACTGTGGCCTTCTGGTTCATAGGTCAACACTCAACCACTGAGCTACACCGGCCGGGCCACTTCATCTTGTTTCACTCTTCAGTCAGCTCCAGGAGATGGCATTGTGACCTCTGTGTTACCGATGGGGACCATGAGGCAGGGAGCCAGACTGAGGTAGGCACACAGGGCTAATTTGCAGAGCCAGTATTGGAGCCCCGTCTTCCCCGCAGCGCCAGAATCTGCCTGGCGTTAAAGGAAACCTTTAGACTAAATCATGACGACTCCCACTTTGAGTGCCTACCTTGTGCCAAGAAGTATGCTAAATCAGAGCTTCTCAAACTGGACCTGCGTGAGGAACCCCCGGCATCTTGCTGACATGTAGCTTTGTGTTCAGCAGGGCTGGGGCCTGAGAGTCTGCATTTCTCATATGCACTCAGGAACTAGTAGCGCTGAGTATCAAGGTGTTAAATGCTTTACCACATGTAATTGGCACAACACCCTATGAAATATGTACTGTTATTTGCCACCCTTGTTTTACAGAGGAAACTGAGGCCTGGGAGACAGAATCAGGCCACGGCGCTAAGCAAAAGAACCAGGACTTGAAGCCAAGTGAAACCACTATCCTGAGTCTGCCCACTTACCTCCAGAGCCACCATCTCCTCAGCACTGGTTTAGGGGAGAGTGGGGGGGGGGGGGCTGAGAGAGGTTCGAGGGTGAGCAGAATGCTTGGCAGGGAGATGGATAATGATGAGAGATGCATACATAGGGAGCAGAAGTGAGGCTTTTAAGATGCAATGCTGCTTGTTATGAACAGACTTTGCCTTTGTGTTCCTCAAAGGACTTGAGTAAACACTCAAGTGGTTTTTCCATTTGGGGGGACCCCCAGACTGTTATGTTTCTGACTGTGACAACAGGCGGAAGATGAGCCATGCAGCTGCTTGGTTTTGTACAGGTCCCACAGGGAGGCCAAATCCACAGGCAGCTGAGGCCCAGGGAACTGCCGGGAGGACCAGGGTCAGGAGGTAGCTGCCCAAGCTGGGTCGAGCAGGGGAGACTATGTCCTGCCCATTCCACTTGGAATGGAGGGTTCCCGGGTTGTCAACAAGTATGTCCCCTACTCCTAGCCACCAAAGACCCAGAGGCAAGAAAAAGAGGCCATTGATACAGAAAACAAGTGGCTGCTGGGAATACCACAGGACACCTGCCCCCGGGTGGGTGGGGAGACCCTGTTTGCAGGTGCAGGTCTAAGGCAAAGGGTCTGAGCAGACAGAGGAGCAAGATAAGGAGGGAAACCAGCCTGATGACCAGACTTGGAGGAAGAAGAGGAAGAGAGGGAGGGAGAAGCTGACATCACTGAGCACCGGGCACAGCTTGCACCATCTCATTTAATCCCTGCAACCCTTTCTTTTTGGGGCCCTTAATCTTATTACCCCCACTTCGAAGATGAGGAAACTAAGTCTTGAAACGATAAATGGGAATGGTCCAACAGGACTGTGATTCTAGGCTGTCTGGTTGCAAACTCATGGCAGAGTTTGGGGCCCTTTCCTGGTATCTTCATCAACTCAGTCTGCTCTAACAACTTACCACAGCCCAGCTGGCTTCACAAGCATTTGGTCCTCACCATTCTGGGGGCTGGGACACTTAAGATCAAAGTGCTACACACCCCGTGTCTGGGGAGGGCCCTTTACAGGTTTGCAAATGACAGCCCATGGTGGAGAACAGAAAAAGAAGGCACACTCTCTCAGGCCTCTTCAAACAAGGGCACGAATCCCATCATGAGGGCCCCCTCCTCATGACCTAATTACTCCCAAAGACCCATCTCCAAACACCATCAGAGGGGAATAGGGCTTCAACATGAGAATCTGGGGAGGAGGCAAACCTTCAGTCCATGGTGCCTGGGATGGGAGGCGCGTGCTTCCCACAGCAGAAGCCCTCAGGGACCACTTCACACAAAGAACAAAACCACAGGGTTCCAGGCCGTCCCCCGTGCTCTGTTTCACGCAGCCAGGAAGCACATGGACATCCCGGCGGGGCCCTCCTGGTCCCCACCCAGTCGCTGCTCCCAGGCCACTGGGCTGCGAGCCCACACTGCCTATAGGCGCCCGCCCAGGAGCATTAATTGAAAATTAATCCGCTCAGTGCGTGCCAATGTGCAAATCAAAACTAAATGTCTCAATTAGGAAGAGAAATGGAGTCAGGCACTCGTCTCAGGCACTGGCTTATTTATGGGGATAATATCATTTTTAATGAGGGGAGCTAATAAAAGGCACAACAAATGCAACATTTAATAGAAAAAAATTACAGCATTTCATCAGCTGAACGCTGGCATGAGGGTGGGTGCCAGGGACACGCGAACACCCGAGAATCTATCTACGGTTGTTCGGGCGCCTCTGTGCACCGGCATCTGTGTGTGACACGTGTCTGTAGGAGCTCACGTGTCCATGTGCACACACGTATCAGCACACATGTTCACTTCTGAATATGTACATGTGTGTCTATGTGTGTCTGCATCTGGGGGAAGGGTGGACATCCCTGTGTTTTTGCTGCAGAAGGTAGATTTCCCACCTGCTGCCTAAAGTATCCTATTCGGCATCCTGGGCTAGTCAACGAAGGGGCCTGGTCCATTTAGCCCCCGGAGGATTGTAAGTCTCTGCCACCACCTCCATGGAGGTCATAAAGGGAGATTTAGACCCGTGGAGCCCATTCTCTTTTGGGATCTCCCTGCCACACATAGGCCATGGTCGTCCCAACCAGCCACATCACTGACAGATGCAGGACAATGCCCTCTGGACACCACCACCCCACTCCCAAGATGGCACTCAGGCCCAATCTGCCTCCCCCTTCTTCCCTCCTCTCCCCCCCACCCCCCAGCTTTAAGCTCAAGAGCCAAGGACTTTGCTTACCAGGCTCAAGTCCAAGGTGCAGCGCAGGCCCAGACCCAGGCTCTGCAGCACCAGCCCAGGATGGCCTCAGCATTAGCATCTGTGGAATGGGAACAGTGAAGGTGGGCAGCTCAGAGCCCAGCCTGCCTTCCCAGCACCCCAACACAATATGCACACATTAACCTCCCACCTCTGCTCCTGTGGGACCCTACCTGGGATACAGGTCCAAATACTGCCCTCACATCCATGCCCAGAGCAACCTCACCACCTTCACCCCTCCCTCCTCAGGCTCCTCCCAAAAGGTCAGTGTCCTCACCCATCGGTTGGAAATTGCAGCAGGGCTTGCCTCCCAGGCAGGTGGCTTGCCCTGAGGATGGATGGGGCATGTATGTAGTACACTCAGTGTGCCCCTCAGCATGCGGGCCAGAGCAGCTCACCCTTAGGACTAGCTTTACCACTGTGATCAGGGTTATAACAGCCACCTCTGCCACCTCTTCCCAGCACCATACAAAACCTGGGAGGCACGAAGTAGTGATTTTTATCCTGTTTCTCAGAAGAGGAACCTGAAGCTCAGAAAGATTGAGAGACTTGCCTGAGGCCACATAGCACGTGTGAAACATCAAAAGTTCTGCAGAGGTTCCAGAGGGCATTGGAACCCAGGCCTCCTGGGACCAAGACCGGGCCCTCCCAGCTCAGAGGAGCCGGGGGCTTTAAGGCAGGGGACTCCAGTTTAACCTGGCTATGCCTCCCACTCACTCTGTGACTTTGGACTCATTACTTAACCTCTCTGTGTTTCTGTTTTCTCAGCAATAAAATGAAATAATAACAGCACTTACGAACGGGATTGTGTTAGGGTTAAATGAGCTAATACCGGTAAAGCACTTAGAATCCGGCCTGGCACATGATAAATGATCAGTATGTATTGAGATGTTGTTACTAACATTACCCCAAATCATTCTCTCCCTGGTCAGGCAGCAAGGTCATCCATCAAGCAGCCTTCAAAGGACCTCAAGGCAGGGCCTTCCCCTCCCCCCACCCACCCAGCTGGGGGCTGACACAGATTCCCTGGCTTGGGCATGTGCCTTCCTGTGCATGGTCATCATTCATTGAGATGCATTTGTTTTGTGCCTCTTTCTGGATGTGGGTCATTCTTGAATTTTCAAAAGTAAATAACAATAATAATCAAATGAAACTAAGCATGGGAGGGGGGCTTGTACCCGGCAGAAGGGTACCAACTGGGCAGGGGTATTGATGGTCATTAGTACCTTGACCTTAGGCAGGAACAATGTCTGTTTCCTTCCCTGCAGTACCCCCAGCAGGACCTGGATGTGGTAGATAATCAATTATCACTAAAGAGAAAGGGGGTTTGGGGGGGTGGCCCCTGCCCTGGGTGGAGATCGGAGTCCTTATGCCCTCAATTTCAAGAGTAGAGACACCCCTCCCCCCAGGCCAGACGCGGGAACTGGAGGCTTCCCCTCCCTCGCAGACCTCAGGCACCTCCAGATTGACGACATTTGAAAGTTAACTTCCCACAAAAGTCACTCTCCAGGATTAATATTTATTTCTTATGAAATTTAAATTTTTCAGTGTAATTAAATTTTTATTCGTCGTGAGTTATAGATAAAAATATTTATAACGTTCCCTTTTGTGCCACTGAGGATGAGCCTTGGATGGAACCAATTACCCGGCCTCCTCCGGGGACTGCTCCCAGGTCAGGGGCAGGGAGGAGGTCAGAGGGGCTGGTGGGGGCCCCATGAGCACCTGTCACCCAGACAGCGGTGTCAGCTCTGCCTCCCTTAGCTAAGCACTGGGGGTGGGAGGAAAAGGCGAGGACTCAGACCCACCCCACCCCCAACTTCCTGTTAAATAACTCAGTGGGAGTTGGGAATCAGGGGCAGAGAGGGAGGCCAGAGGAGGCTGGGAAGGGACAGGAAAATGAGACCAGAGAAGGAGCCAGAGAGAGAAGGGAGAGAGGGCCCACATCCTCCCACTCAGCCCAGAACATGGTGGAACTGCCTGTCAGAGGCAGCGGATGTTGCCAAGGAGATGGCAGCTGTTGGCCCTGGGGCCTTTAATCACTTATGTCCAGAGTCATCCCAAGTGTCCTCTTAGGTGAGGAGCAGCCGGAAGAAGGGCACACCTCTGCGCAGAGGGGAGGCGTGGCGGGGTAGCCACAGGTGCAGAAGCCAGGCAGGCCAGCATCAAACACCGGCTCGGACTGACCTGGGACGGGTTCTGGAACCGCTCTGCACATCAGTTTCCTCATCTGTAAAATGGGGGCCTGGAGGTCACATCAGATGATGTGTGAAGGGCCTGGCGCACAGCGGGGGCTCCTTTAACGGGAGAGGATCCTGACGGGAAGCCCGCGGCCTCACAAAGGATAGTCAGCTTGTTCTCATTCAACCTGAACCCTACACCCTGAAAAAGAGGGCTGGACCCTCTGATCTCATGGGTGTCGCTGTGAAACACAATCACCTCAGGCACTGGCAGAGCAGAACCCCCCGCCTCAATACCCACCACCCAGGCTATCGTCAGCTCAGCCTCAAATCTGCCCACAAACTTGCTGCCCCACCAGGGAGCGGCCTGGGTCCCACACGGCCCTCGGTGCAGTAATGTTGTAAGTAACACGCCAGGCACAGCCATACAAACAGCGACTGGTGAGACGCCACACCCACAGGGCTGCATTAACAGTGAGTCAATCAGGCTCCTGCCACGCCCTCTGCTCCTCGGATGACCGATGACCGGAGCCCAGACTGCACAAGGCCAGGATGGCCTCCCTATCCCGGGGCAGGGACCAGCCTCCACCGCTCTCCTCACCTTGCCGGCGCCTCGCTTCCTAATTAGACCTGTCACGGGCCCTGAGTCATTCCCGGGCTGGGCCGGGGAGGTCGTTAAGCCGGAGACGGATAAGTGCTAAACCGGCCCGCTCTGGAGATTTACAAGGCTCGGGCTGGGAGGATTTATAAGGTTTGTTAAATTTCTAATTGAGTTTAGAGTGCAGTGCCACCGTCTCAGGGACCAAGCCGCACAAACGAGAATTAAAACAAGTGCACCCATCCCTCACGTCTGGGAAGGCGGTGGCCTCCCCACCTCTCCCCACCGCCCGCCAGCCTGGCTGCACAGGCCACGGGCTGCCAAAAGGCAGCGAGGTCCAGTGGGCAGCCCCAACCCAGCCCACTCTGCATCCCTGCCCAGCTCCAGACCCGCAGACCCGCCTGGCAAAGGGCGGCAGGCTCAGTGTCCGTTTGCGGTTGGTCGGTTGTCTGGATTTGTTATTTGTTCCTTTTTTTAAAAAAAGCTAATACACCCACATAGTTCACAATTTAAAGAGCATAAAAGATATCCACAGTAAATCTCTCTTCCACCCTGTGTCTCACAGCCGCCTGGCTCCCTTTTGCCAAAAAATAGCCTGTTGGCATGGCTCAGTGGTTGAGTTTTGACCTCTAAATCAGAAGGTCACGGTTCGATTTCTAGTCAAGGCACATGCCGAGGTTGTGGGCTCAATCCCCAGTGTAGGAGGCAGCCAATCAGTGATTCTCTCTCATCATTGGTGTTTCTCTTCTCCCTCTCTCTCTCTCTCTCTCTCTCTCCCTTCATCTATGAAATCAATAAAAATTATCTTTTTCATAGTGATGTTACCAGTTTCTGGCAAGTCCTTCAGGACTCACACACACAGCAAATATGCACATACATATGCATCCTTCGTATGTACGAATATTCTTTCTCCACTTTGATATTCACCCTCAGGTACCTAGCTTTGTTCGCTCAATTCCAGGTCCCAGGGAGCCAGATTAGAATGCCGGTTGGTCCGCATCACAGGCCTGGGTTTGAATCTCAGCTTTGCCCAGGATGTGCAGAAGCTGACTCACACCTGCGCACAAAAGCCAATTGTGAGCTTCTCTTTCCAACTTCAAGTTCAGTATAGTCATGTTGGTAGCTTGAAGTTCCGTGGCAGTATTTACACCACAGAAATGGACAAACATCACAAATGGAGGCTTTTGTTGTTTGGAGAGCTGGCTGTTAAACACTGAGCAGCACGCTGCCAGCTTTGTCATTTGAGAGCTCTGTGACCTCAGGCAAGTCACTTGATCTCTCTTAGCCTCAGTTTTTCATGTCTAAAATGGGTACAAGTATAAATATAGAAATGAGTATATCATATCATATCACGGTGAGGATTAAATGAGACATAATGCATGTGGGTACTTAGCACCATGTCTAAGTGCTGCTGTCAATGACTATGTGTTCTCACTCTGTGCAGCCTTAGGATGAGGTAGAGGAGGACAGGGGATGCTGGATGACCATCATATTGGAGTGATGTGGGTGGCAACTTTGTCCTGAGGGATCTTTGGGAATAAAAATCAACCTAGTTCTGGACTCAATTCATCGGTATCACCACCATATCTGTGGTGTGCCTGTGCCCACACTGGGCATGAGGGATGCAGAGATAAATAAAACTCCAGATCTGCCTGCAAAGGACTCTGGTCTGGTAGGAGGGGGCAGACATCTAAACAGACAATGCCATTGTGCTGTAGGTATAGGCCAGTGGTCAGCAAACTGTGGTTTGCGAGCCACATGCGACTCTTTGGCCCCTTGAGGGTGGCTCTTCCACAAAGTATCATGGCCTGGGAGAGTCTATTTTGAAGAAGTGGTGTTAGAAGAAGTTTAAGTTTAAAAAATTTGGATCTCAAAAGAAATTTCAATCATCCTGTTGGTATCTGGCTCTGTTGACTAACGAGTTTGCCAACCACTGGTCTAGGCCAACAGGGTGATTCCAGGGGAGGATGCTCACTCCCCAGAGGAGATACCCTTTATGCTGGGCATTGAAAGGTGTCCAGGAACACCAGTCAGAAAAGGTTTGGCCTGGAGGGCAGAGTTCCAGAGCCAGTCCCAGGAAGCAGAGCTCACTTCTTCTTCGCTCAGAGAGAAGAAGCCACTTGCCCAAGGTCACACAGCATGGAAGCGAATGAGCCAGGATTCTAATTCAGACCTCCTTAGCCCAAAGCAAGACCGAACCTCCTGCTACATGGGCTGCTCTCCACCCAGTCACCAGGCCATCCTGTAAGTCGGCTCTCGTGGGCTGGGAGGGTCTCCGCAGCACTCCACACAGTGCGGGGCCAGTGCACTCCGCACCTCCTGACAGGACTGGTGCACTGACAGGGACCTCGGTGCTCACACAGGGCCGTCCTCGTGGTCAGAAACACACACACACATAGCCTGCATCTGGAAAAGCAAAGGCACCCATTACCTCTGGGGCCCCCTCCCCAGAGACGACTAGGTGCTAAACCCCACCCTCAGGGCCCACTGCTCCCCTCTTTCTTCTTCCCATATCTCTGCTTTGGTTCTTAAATCAAAACACCATGGCTTCCTGTCTGAGACACATGCCCACTCATGGGGAACCGATGAGGGAGCAAGGAGCCCAGAGAGGAACCAGCACGTCTGTCCCAGAGTGTCCCGGAGCCTGGGGCTTGCAGGAGGGTCCCTGTGTGAGTGACAGGCAGCTCTCCATCCCCCTCATTCACTTATTCAATAATACCCACGGGAGCCCTCCTACTGTGTGCCTTGTAGGAGACATGGTCCATTGGAGAACACAGCAGGCAAGGTCCCTGCTTTAGTGACACTTTCATTCTAACAAGGGAGACGGAGCATAAACCAAAAACCAGGACACTGGCTAATTTCAGATGGCGATAATTTCTTCTAGTCTAGGAGAAATTCTATAAGCTAGTGAGAAAGAGAGGGTGGTCAGGGGGTCTTCTCTGAGGAAATGACATCTGGCCTGTCCCCCGAATGACAGGAAGAAACCAGCCACATGAAGATCAGAGGTAAGATGTTCCAAGCAGAGGAAACAGCAAGTGCAAAGGCTCAGAGACTGTTTAGCGGAAGGAGGTCACTCTGTGAAAAGGGAATGGCCCCTGGGGCACTGGGCACACCCACAACAGAGGGCACAGTGGAACCAAGCACACCAGATGCCCATCTATGACCTCTCTGGGCCTCAGTTTCCCCATCTGTGTATGAGTCAATAGCAAAAACATTCAAATTTACTGAGAGGATGAAATGAGCTTGTGTGTATATGAGTCACCCCATTTCTGAGCTTGCCCTGCTAGGGCTTTGGGAGACACAGGGGCAATCTGAAGTCCAGGGTGGGAGCCTTCCCTGACCTACGGAGGGCAGTGAAGGGCTCAGCTTCGAAGGAAGACCAAGGGCTGGGACAGGTTGGCCAGTTTTCTGGCTCCTGGGAGGGACCCCAACAATAATAGGATCACCCTGCTCAGTGATGCCAAAAGGTTTTCTTGTCCAAAGGCACAGGTGATTTGGGGGTCTAGGTCACGTGGGAGGCCACTGAGCACTTTCCATCTCAATGGGCCTCCCTCTTCCCTTCCCCTGGGAGACACAGGTGAATCATTTCCTGAGGTTGAGCCATGGAAGGATAAACAGCAAGAGTTGAGAGCAACCCCTTGAGCCCCAGAGTCAGGACTCCTAGAACTGACTTCACATTCTCCACACACATTTACGCCACCTGCATACAGGAGTCCAAATAACAATGAAGCACCCACCTGGGCAGAAGCTAGGGCACAGCACCTCTGGTCCAGAATCTAAGCATCAAGCGCCCCCTGGTGGTAACCATGACAATCCAAAGTCTGGAACCATCAAACTGGTCCGAGAACCTCTGGCCCAGCCCTGCCAGATGAGGAAGTGAAGAGCAAAGCCCAGGGCTCACTGGGCACAGTACAATGTTCGGGGCTGGGGGATGCTCTGACTTTCAGCCAGCGCTCATAGAAAAAGGACATGCCCTAAGATGATACAGGATATGTTCACAGTCATATAGCAAGTGGATTGTACCTAGTGGTCATGAGAGCTCTCTTTCATTCATTCAGTCAGTCAGTCAGTCTGCTTTCTTCAGTATCTGTGGTATGTCAGGCACTATTCTAGGCATAGGGAACCCAAGAGTGACCCAGCAAAAGTTCCTACCCTGTGAAGCCTACATTCTACTGAGGGAAAGGGATGATAAGCACATGAGCAAACAAATATTCAGGGTGTCAGGTAGGGATAACTTGTATAATGGAAAATAAAGCAGAGTAAGGAGAGGAGAATCCAGGGGCTCTCTAGGTCACATAGTCATGGAAGGGCTCTCTGGAGAGATGGCATTTGAGCTGAGGCCCAATGAGGAGATAGGGAAATACCAAGGGAAGCATCCAGACAATGGAAAGAGGATGTATTCCCTGAAACAGAGGCATCCTGGCATGTTCCAGTAACAGAGAGAAGGCTTGGGTGGCCAGAGTGGAGTGAGCAAGAAGAAAGGAGAAAAGATGAGGTGAGAGAGGTTGGAAGGCTACATCATATAGAGTCCTTGTCCCCCTTGTATGAATCTTGGGCCTTATTCTAAGTTGTGTTAGGAAGGTGTTGGAGGGCTGTGAAGCATCATGATGGAGCTAACATATGTGAGGGCTCCCTGGCTGCTAAAGGAAAAAGAGACTGTAGGGGAACAGGAGTGAAAGCAGTTAGTTTGGAGTTAGGAGGCTACTGAAGATACAAATGAATGATGACGGTGGCTTGTGGGGGAATAAAAGGTCTCAGATTAAAGATACATTTTGAATGTCAAGTCAAAAGAAGTTGCTGAGCTGAAACTGGTTTGGCTCAGTGGATAGAGCGTCAGCCTGTGGACTGAGAGGTCCTGGGTTCAATTCTGGTCAGGGACATGTATCTTGGTTGTGGTCACGTCCCCAGTGGGGGGTGTGCAGGAGACAGCTGATCAATGTTTCTCTCTTATCGATGTTTCTGACTTTTTATCCCTCTCCCTTCTTCTCTAAAAAATCAATAAAATATATTTTTAAAAAAGAAGTTGCTGAGGTACTGATATAGGAACTGAGAAGAAAGAAAGAGGATGAAACGAAGGCTTTTTGCCTCAACATCTGGTGAATTTTCTCTGGGTAAGGAGATATTTAGCAGGGAAAGGAGGGGGAGATCAAGAGTTGCATTTTGGATGTGGTGAGCTTAAGGTGCTAGCCATGAGTATTCCCAGTTGGATATAAGAGGCTGAAGTTCAGAGGGGAGTGTGGGAGTCATTAGCATATAAATGCTATTTAAAGGCATAAAAATACTTCTTTTTCCATCCAAATTGAAGAAACAGAGAACAAATTGACCTTCAACCTAAAATAACCAAAAAAAAATACAAAATATATGAAACAATGGCTTCAAAGTTAAATACTTTCTCCCTAAAAGTGAGAACTACATAACCATGTCTACTCTCACTTCAAATTAGCATTATATTAGAGATTCTAGCCAGTGCAATAAAAGAAGAAACAGAAATAGAAGTATTCAGAGTGAAAAGAAATAAATAAAATTGTCTTTATTCACGGATGATATGATTATCTATATAAAAAGTCCAATGGATCTACCAAAAAAAGGCTACTAGAATGATTGGGTTTAGCAATGTTACAAAATCTATATATATAAAAGCCTAAGTGACTGTTACAACCGAACCACTGGAATGACCAGAACAACTGATTACTATAACATGCACTGACCACCAGGGGGCAGATGTTCAATGCAAAAGCTGCCCCCTGGTGGTCAGTGCACTCCCACAGCTAATCTTCTCTGGCCAGCCAACTTCCCACGGTCCTTCCCCAAGCCAGCAGGCCCTGATCACCCGATTAGGACCGGGCCCCAGACTGGGACAGGGAACTGGGGGTGAGTGGGGGTGGATGTGGCTCCTTTTCCAGGAGGGCCATTGGCCAGTGGCCAACCTCCCGTGCCCCATCTCTCTCCCCAGCCAACAGGCCCTGATTGGCCCACTATCGGCACAACATGGTGGTGGTGCAGCGGTGAGGGAAGGAAGAGGGGAAGGGGGAAACCACGCAGCGGCCTAGGGCCCCCCCCCCCCTCTGTGCATGAATTTCATGCACTGGGCCTCTAGTAAATACATGAAAATCAATTATATTTTTACATACTAGCAATTAACTATTGGAAAGTAAAATTCAAATATTAATACTGGCTCTAGTCAGTTTTGTTCAGTGGACAGAGCATCAGCCTGCAGACTGAAAGATCCCAGGTTCAATTCCAGTCAAGGGCACATGCTTGGTTTGTGGGCTCAGTCCCCAGCAAGGGGCCTGCAGGAGGCAGCCAATCAATGATTCTCTTTCATCATTGATGTTTCTATCGCTCTCTCTCCCTCTCCCTTCCTCTCTGAAATCAATAAAAATCTATTCTTTAAAAATGCTTTAAAAAGGGAGAAACAAATATCAATACCACTTACATTTTTAAAGTAGTATATACTTAGAAATAAATTTGACAAAAAGTAAAACCTGTACCATGAAAATACAAAATATTACTGAGAAAAATTAATGAGAACGTAAATATATCAATATATCTTGTTCATGGGTAGGAAGATTCAATATTATTATTATGGAAATTCTCTTCAAATTGATCTATAGATCCAACATACTCACAATGAACATCCTAGCAGAACTTCTTTGAGGAAGATAAGAAATTGATTCTAAAATTTATATGGAAGATACAAAAGACCTAGAATAATTAAAAAGAACAAAGTTGGAGGACTAATACTGATTCAAGATTGGTTATAAAGCTACCGTAATTAAGACAAAAATGGATTAAAGATAAATATATAGACTTATAGAACAGAGTTCAGAAATATATATACAAATATCCTACATGAATATATATAAACATATATATATATGCTAGAGACCCAGTGCATGAAATTTATGAGTGGAGGGGGGCTTCAGCCAAGCCTGCAACCTCTCCAATCCGGGACCTAAACTGGCAGTCAGACATCCCTGTCCCAATCCGGGACTGCTGGCTCCTAACTGCTCATCTGACTGCCTGCCTCATTGTCCCTAACTGCTCCCCTGCTGGACTGGCTGCCCCTAACTGCTCCCCCGCCAGCCTGATCATCCTCCAACTGCTCCCCTGCCAGCCTGGTTGCCCCCTAACTGCTCCCCTGCCAACCTGATTACCCCTAACTGCCTCTGCCTCAACCCCTGCTACCAGGACTTCATCTGGAAAGATGTCTGGAAGATGTCTAGTCTAATTAGTGTATTACTCTTTTACTAGTATAGATATATACATATTTGAATTTTATAGAGAGAGAGATGATATAGAGATAGATAGAGATAGAGATAGAGATAGAGATAGAGATAGAGATAGAGATAGAGATAGAGATAGATAAAAAGTTCAGCAAATGTTTAAAGTCAATTTAGTGGAGAAAGTCCAATCTTTTGCATATCTAGATACAAAATAAAATTACTTACATTTCAAACAATATATAAAAATTGACTCAAAATATATCATAGATCTAAATGCAAAGCATAAAACAATAGAATTTCTAGAGAATAAGGTAGGAAAAAAATCTTTGTAACCTTGGATTAGGCAAAGATTTCTTAGTCACAACACCAAAAACACAATCTATAAAAGAAAAAATCACCAAATTGATGTTCACAAATACTCGTGGCAGTGTCTGTCAAGGGTTTTGGGGTTTTTTTGTGTTTTTTTTTTTTACAACAGCATTAATTGCCACTTGTTTGTTTAATAAGGAGGATGAGTGATAGCAATGCAGCTGTGAGGGTGAGCCCCCCGCCCCAGGAACACCCCGGTAGAAGATCAAACCAACAGATCTCAGAGAACAGTGTGAGGCCCCCATCCCAGGCCAGAGTGATTCCCTGGGGCTTTGGCCACACTGAGCAATTGAATCTATTAGGCCTGGGGATGTTACATGTTTCCCTGCCCCAGAAGAGCCTCAGTCCCCAGCCACTGTTTAGGGGCCACTATCCTCCCCCTCCACCCCTCCACCCAGCCTCAGTGAAACAGTAGATCCTTCTCTAGGAACTTGCCCTCGGAGACAATTAAGTTCTAGTGGAGGCAACTGATGCAGATCACTTCCTCAGGCATATAAATGTCTACTCACTATATGCCTAAAACTAATATAACTTTGTAAGTCCACTGTAATTGAAAAATAAATTCAAAAGAGAGAGAGAGAAAAAAGAAACTCCAACTTCACATCTGCAGGTCTCTAGCCTGAGCTCAAGTATCAGCTCTACACTCACTGTAGGACCCTGGGCAAGTCCCATCAGCACCCGCAGCCTCCATTTTCTCTTCTGTAAAATGGGGGCGTAATCCCATCCTCCCGGCATGTGAGGATGACAGGAGATAACACACATGCTGCCCCAGGCACAGAGTCCTTTTCCTTTGGCCCCCTCCCTGTGGTTCCTGGGGGTAGGGGGCTCTCCTCCCCTAGCTACTCCCATTTTGGGTCCCTATTTGCCCCAGGGGGCTCTAGATCTTCCCCTGCCTTTGCCCTGATGTGACAGTATCCCCTGGCTGGGCCCAGCAAACCCATGGCAGCTGCAGGGGCAACAATCACTGACAAGGTGTACCTGACAGAGGATGTCTCCCAGCTCCCCAAGGTCTTTAGGACTCTTGTGAGGGTGGGTGGGAGATGGGGAGCCACACCCCAGGGGATGTTTAGCGAGTGAATAAGGATCTGGCTCAGGACCCTGGTTTGGGTCTAAGCTTCCCACCTCCTAGCTGAGAGACCTGGGCCAGCCACTTCCCCTCCTGAGGTTCTCAGTGTCCTACTCTGTGACATGGCACCTACTTCAGAGTTGTCCTGAGGATTAAATGGGACAGTGCATGAATGTGCTGCACCCAGTGCCTGGCCCACGGCAAGCACAGTACTATGGGCTGTTGTTGAGGTATTGTCCCCTTCCAGCCACCCACCCCAGCCCCTCGGCTCACCAGGAAGCTGGTGCCCCTCACCCACTCAACTAAATAAATCAGTTGAGTTTCTTATGAGCCTGGGTTCATAAAGCCGGAGACAAGCAGGGTCCCATGATGCTCCCTCCCCAAACACAGTCACAAGCCCATCCCTCAGCTCAACCAGGGCTTTAAGATAATAGAAATCCTGCTACTCACCTTTCTAGTGTCTGGATTAGCTGACATCTCCAGCCCAGCTGCTGCTCTTTTCCCAGCCAGACCTCTCCCACCTTGGCCCTGCTGCTCCCAGACTCTGTTGTTCTCCTGAGCATTAAGACTCGGCAGCCCACCTGACTGCCTCTGCCTCCTCCCAGCTCTGTGACTTTGGGCAGGTCACTTGACCTCTCTGGGCTTCAATTTCATAAACTATGAAATGGGGCTAAGAATGGTATTCCCTTACAGGGTTACTCTATGGATTAAGTTAGCTAGGTGTGAAGTGCTTACAGGCATGCCTTTTAAGTGTCATTTAAGTCTTTGCTTTTATTATTGTTCTCTTTATCCAGCACATAGCCCAGGGCACAGTCGATTTCAGGGCCGGCTCATTGAAAGAATGGATAGAAGGGTGGATTAATTAATGAACCATCCAACCTCTCAGGCTCCTTAGTTCACTGGAAACTAATAACAATGGCTATCGGTTTGAGCGTCTAGCAGGTGCCAGGTGCTTCATACCATGTGACCTAACCGACTCCTTGCAACCATCCAAGGAAGCGTATATCGTATGCCTGTTTCACAGGATAAGGAAATCCTAACTCTTAGAGGTTAACATGTCCAAGATCACACCATCATTTTTTTTCTCCCCTTTAATTTTGAATTATACATGATACAAAATTGCTGAAGAAAGGATTTCAAAGAGAGGCAAAATAAAAACAGTAAAGATAAAACCACGGGAGATTCCACACCCAGAAATCTCCATTGCTAAGTGTTTGTAGACTATTGTGTAGAGTTTTATGCAAA
Organism: Antrozous pallidus; assembly: GCA_027563665.1. NCBI lineage: Eukaryota > Metazoa > Chordata > Mammalia > Chiroptera > Vespertilionidae > Antrozous > Antrozous pallidus. The sequence continues at coordinate 188,717,310 of CM050508.1, forward strand.
TGAACATATATATATTTTTTAAACGAAGATGAGGCTTGCATTATGCATACACTGCACTACAACAGTGTGGCTCTCCTTCTGTGTCAATAAATCCGTCCACCGGCAGCAGCTAGTATTCTGTCGTAGAGCCGAGTCACAATTTATCTAGCCAATTTGCTGTTGTGGGATATTTAGGCCGATCCAATTTCTCACGTTTTATGTGATGAATATCCTCCTTATCCACACAACTTTCTGAACTTGTCCAATTATTTCCTTAGGATAAATTCCTAGAAGTGAAATTTCTGAGTCAAAGACAATACATTTATTTAGGGCTTTTCATATATACATGCTGCCAAATTGTCTCCAAGAAAGGTTGTGCCAATTTATGCTCCCACCAGTGGTGAATAAGATATGGGCCACTGCTATTAAAGATTTACAAAGTGGATCAGAAATGGTGCATTAGTCAGCAAAGGCTAGGCCAGGCTGCAGTAACAAATTAACCCCCAAATCTCAGTGGCATAACACATTGAAGATTTACTTTGGGCCCACATTGCAGGCTCGGCCAACCCGGGTCAGCAGAGGGTCTCTGCCTTGCACAGTGAAATGCGGTGGCCCAGGCTGATGGAGCTGCACCATTGCCCTAGCTCTGGAAGAGTAAGCGCTCCGATTTTCAATTGTCTGGGCTTACAAGTGACACACATCACCTCCACCCTCATACTGTCCCTCTCCATCTCACTCCCCTAAAGGAAACCCCAGGACAGAAGGATAACAGCGAGCTCTCTTCCAGGCACTGAATGCTATTTGCAATGGGGATCAAGCAGCATAGAGATTGGAGGCAGGCTCAGTCATCCCAATCACATCAACTCAGACACGGGGCAAGATGGAAGTTGCCAGCAACTCCAGATGCCCCTTTCCCTTTGCCTGTGTAGGAGAGTAGAGGTGGGGAAGAAAGAAGAGGAGGAAGCTGGAGAACAGAGAGGGAGGGTAGGGAGAGCCATGATCTGGGGAAGGGAGTCAAGGGCCCAGGAGGCTGGCATCCTCTAGTCACTTAGAGAGTACCAGGCCTGATGGGAGTCAAGGCTGTGTGTCCTTGCTCAAGGTCACCCAAGTAATATGAAGTCTCTCCATCCCCCCGCCCCCCTTCAACAGCTGTGAAATATAGTGGGCAATGGAGGGGGAGGGGCATTTCCTAATGTCTGTTCCTCCCCAACATCTAGATGGAGAGGGACCTAGGAGTGTTCCCTTGGGGACTGTGGGGAGGGGGCTGTTCCTAATAAGGGTTCCTTTCCTTCCCCTCAGCCCTTCCTTCCCTCCCCCCCACACACATACGCACCCCAGAAGCCCACACAAACACACTTACCCCCTAGAGACAAGTGAGTCTGCTAGGGAAAAGAGAAGCCTTGAAGTCAGATGCCGGTTTAAATCCCACTCTGCCCCCCAGTGCTGGGTGACTTCTCCTCTCTGAGCCTCCCCTCCCCCGTCTCCTCACATGGACTGCTGTGGGAGTAAAGAGTTCTGTATAGCAGCACCTGGGACAGTACCCAGCACATCATACGCAGTAAGAGCTGCTAGCATGTTCACACAGGCTCTCACAGAGGAGCAAAACCCTACCCCCTTCACCCGCCCATGTGCCCTCTCACGGGTATGCAGACATGAACAGATAGACACACACAGACACAAAGGCCATCAAAGCCCAGGGCCACTGCACACCCTCAAAGCAAGAAGGCAGGGGAGTCGTCCTCCTGGGTCTGCCCAGCAGCTGTGTCCCTGTCAGCCTGCGGAGACCCAGGCCACAGGGCAAACTCTCCCACTGGCCGCTCACCAGCGCCATTACCCAAATCCCCCACTCCCGCCCCAGCGTCGCCATCACTTCCCTTCCACAGGCCGAACGGCTCCCATGCAGCCCGCAGCACAGCAGCAAGAGGTGGGACATGGATCTTAGAAATGGCAGGCCAGGTGCTCACGGTCTTCATTTCCATCAGCATCACCAAGCCCTTTGCATACTTACCACCTTGCTAGACCCAGACCTGCAAAGACAGAGAGCAGAGAGCGTGGGAGCTTTGGGAGAGGAGAGACCAGGGGTTGATAGGGACCTAGAGGCAGTACTAATGGCCCTGGAGGCTGTCAGCCAAGACAAGAAAACAAACAAGACTACAGCCAAGGTTGTAGACTGGGACCAGTGGGAAAATCCTACAGAATGAGGGCTCGGCTTTAGAAGCTTTTGAGATAGTGTGAGCTGGTCCGGCAAAACGCCCACTTCCACCATCTGGCTGGGAGTAGGGAGGGTCCCTCCAGACATCCAGGTACCAGAGCTCAGCTAAGAATCCCCTACTGGAGTAAGCCAGCTGTCACCTGGTTCTCCCAGCTCAGGGCCAGGGGTGGGGCCTCAGAGTGGATGGGAGAAGAGCAGAGAATAAAATAAGCAGGAAGGAATGTTCCCAGGGAGCCCCGAGGGAGCCCGGCAGAGAGAGAAGCTACTCCTGCAAAGCTCTAGCAGACTCCAGGGCGCACCATCAAAGAGGCTGTGAGGACTCAGAAAAGTGTGATCACATCTTCTCCAGTGACCCCCATTTGCTATTTTGTGAAGGAGCCAGCCATCCAGAGAACTTTTTACTCAGAACCTCATGTTCTCCTAGGGGAACTGGGTACAAAGGGGATCTTGACTGCCGATCTAGTAAAGCACCCTGCCCCCCACTCCATCCCTGGCTCCTCTCTCCCTCGACCAGTCCCCACCCTCACCTCCTTAATGAAGTTCCCAGCTGACACCTCCTAAATTCCTCGATGATTAACTTCCGGTGGAATAGAACCAGGACAGCTCTTTAATTAACACGCATGTCTGAGATTACTCCGGACTCATTAAACTCCTCGATTGACTGGTGCAGGAATTCAATTACTCATGACACTGAATCCTGACCAGGGGAAGGGGGCGGGGCAGGCAGGCCGTGGCAAGGATGACAGATGCTCAGCCAGAGAGCCCCAGCCTGAGGGAGCAGACACACTTGACCCCTGGGGAGCCCACTCTGAGCAGGAAGTCACAGCTCTTGTCCCCGAGAGCCCAGATGGAGGGGGGAGAGACAGCCTCTATCTTTGAGCATCTCCAAGCGTGAGAGGGGAGATACATTTCTGATCCCCAAGAAGTTGCCTGAGGGGAAGACCCAGCTCATGTCCCTGGGGACCCCTGGTCTGGGACCTCTCTCTTTGGGTACCTCCATTCTGGGGGGCATGAGACAGCAATCAGAGCAGGTAGCCCCCTCCCTCTTATGAGGGGCAGGGGCTCAGTGGAAGAGAAAGACACATAGCCATTATTGGAGGCCCAGTCAGAATGGGGAGATGTGGCTAAGGCCTTGGGGAGTTTAATCTGAGCTTCTACTTCAAGAAGTGACACAGGCACAAGGTCAGTGTGTCCATAGGAGAAACTCAGAAAGAGCAGCTACAGGAGGAACCAGGGAACCAACCACATGCCGAGAAAGGCACTGGCAGAGGGGGACAGAGAACAAAGACAGCCGATCGCAAGCTTCCTTTCTCCAGGCCCGGCTACCCCACACACCCCAGACTGGGAGCCCCAAGGGGAGGGGCCAGGACTGTTGGTCTCTTGTAGCTGCTGCCCCATCTGCCCAGCCTGGGACCTGAACCACATTGCTGGAGAAGGACTCCTGAGGAAACTAAGGGAACTGAAGTCTGACAACTGAAGCTGGGGTGGCCACAAAGTGCTGATCGTGTGTGCCTCCTTGACATTGAGTGTTTCCCACACACATCCTCAGTTATTCTCCCCACATCACAGATACGGAAACTGAGGGCCAGAGAGGTTAGGTAACTTGTCTGAGGTCACACGGCAACGGCAATGAGGTTAAAACCTCACATCATTACCCTTTCCTGCCCTTCACCCAAGCCCCTTCAGTCCTGGCGGCCCATGTGATGGCCAGTTTACACCTGCTGCTGTCATCACTGTGAATTAAAACTCTTTCCACAAAACTGCATTAAGGAAATTCAGAAGGGCGGGCCATGAAGATTGCAAAGAGGAGACAACATGAAGAAGTCTGGCTCACTATGCCAAGCAGGCCCGACAGAATGGTGGCCGACTCTTGGTGCCAATCCCTGGCAAAGCTCCCTGGCACATTATCCAGCTGATAACACTGAACGCAGAGTGGGGAAGCGGAGAGGGTGGGCCCTGCAGCCTCCAGGCACTACTCCTCTTTCTACAAGCTGTGTGGCCTCAAGCAAGTTACTTCACCTCTCTGTTTCCTTACCTGGAAATTGGGGGTGGTAATAGTACTTTTCTTTTTTATGTATTTTTGTTGATGTCAGAGAGGAAGGGCGAAGGAGAGAGGGAGACAGAAACATCAATGATGAGAGAGAATCATGGATCAGGTGCCTCCTGCGTGCCCTTACTGGGGATTGAGCCCGCAACCCAGGCCTATGCTCTTGACCAGAATTGAACCCAGGACCTTTTGGTCCACAGGCCTACACTCTATCCACTGAGCCAAACCAGGTAGGGTAGTAGGACCTTTTTTATAAGGTTGCCTAGGGTTCAGAGTAAACCGTATAACGTACGAATGGCTGGCAGGTGGACAGCGCTCTCAGTACGTTAGCTGCTTTGGGGACATGGTCATTTGTTAACATCACAGGGAAGAATAGAGAAGTCACCAGGAGCTAACAATGGTTCACTTTAAAAAGTCATGTTCCGTAGGCTCCACATGAAATGGCATTTCTGAGACGATGAGCTGAACCGGAGGAGGCTGCATGAACTCGTGTGCAGTGTGGGCTCAGGTGCTGTCTTGGGGTGACCAGAGCCGGGCTGAGGGTCCATTCAATACTCTGAAGGCCTTGCCATTGGAGGGGGTCATTGCAAATATATGTGTAGCTGACACGGTGTCAGGAAGTGGAAGGGCCAGCAGAGGAATGTCAGGTGACCCCTAAAGACCAAAACAGTGCATTCGGGCCGAGAGACAGTGCAACAAGAAAAGGTGAAAGATCTTTTCTTTGAAAGCTGACAGGAAAAGAATTCCACTGTGTGCTGTTTAGCAAACAAAGCACTAAGTAAACTGGTGAGTGGGGAGAAAGAAGTGTGTGTGTGCATGTCCTTTAAAATCCTTTAAAATAGCCTTAAAATGCCTTTAAAAATCTTAAAACATCTCTGGAAATATACATAAGAAATTAATTACTTTTTTCCTAGTCTGTGGGGAGGAAAACTAAGGCTAGAGGACAGGAGGGTGGGAGGGAAGAGTTTCCCTGACTAATACCCTTTTATAATTTTTAATGTTGAGCCCTGTGAATGTATTGCCTATTCAAAAATTAAATTAAAATATGTTAACACTCGTTATCTCTGGTTGCTGGAGTGATGGGTGGTTTTCCTTTCTTCTTCATATTTTCCTATATTGTCTGAGTTTTTAATGACCATGTATTACATTTTTAAATCAAGAAAAATAATAGAGCTATTAATATTTGCTTTAAAAGTCTGCCTCACTTGGATAGGCTCAGGATCCCGCTGGGCCACAACTCATGTGACAAAAGGAGGTTTTCAGTTCGAGGGAAACTCTTTAGAAATGGGAGGGGGCTTGCTGCATGGCCACAGAGCAGAAGGAGGAAGCGAGGGCAGAATGACATACTGCCACTCAGGGCAGCAGCCAGAGAGAACTTTCTATCAGGGTTGCTCTGAGAGAAAATGAACTCCCCATCACGGGAGGTATGCAAACAACCTTGAAATGTTTGTCAGGGTGTTCCAGGGAAACTTCCTGCTCAGCAAAGGAGTTGTATAGTCTAGGAGCTCTGAGTTCAAGGTCATCTCCTTGGGGACAGATGTAGACACAGTCTTCTAAGCCAATCAGTACTAAACAGGAAGCCCACCTCAGAGGTTTGGATCTTGCTCACAGTCCTGGCTGCCTGGACCTACCATTCATTACAGATACAGCATCACCTGTAATGTAGCAAATGTAAAACTCAATAACATATAATTATCGATGATCATCAACACAGCGAATATGTATTGAACAGTTACTGTGCGCCGGTTACCACCCTAAGCACTTCCATGGGTTCAAGGGTCAATTTTCAGAATAACTCTCTGAGGTAGGTGCAGTTATTACCCCATTTCACAGATGAGGAAACAAAACAGGGCTGGGTCAAGGCGTTGTCTACAGAGAACCCAGTGCTACAGGCTGAATAACATCTCCAAATTTTTCTATGTTTTTTCTATGACCTAACCCCCAGTACTGCAGAGTGTGACTATATTTGGAGATGGGATCTTTAAAGAGTGACGGGAAGTAAAATGAGGTCATATGGGTGGCCCCCAATATATCTGACTGGTGTCCTTATGAGAAGAGGACATTAAGACACCGATACACACAGAGGGAAGACTCTGTGAGCACACAGGTAGAAGCCGGCCATCAACAAGCCAAGGAGAGAGGCCTCAGAAGAACCAGCCCTGCTGACACCTGGACCTCGGACTTCCAGCCTCTTGAACTGAGACAGTGGATTCCTGTGTTGAAGCCCCAGTCTGTGGTGCTCTGTTATCACAGCAGTTCTAGCAGAATACACCCGTTAGTTATAAATGGGCATCGGTGTTAGTTATAAATGTTGCTTAGCCTCTGTCAGCTGTGGGGGTGTGCCCGGGCTAGGGAGCAGTTGTGAGTGAAGGTGTGGATGGAACAGGCCAGTGCTGGAACGTGTGTGCGAGTGTGTGCTTACACCTTTGTGTGGTACCTAGATGAGTGTGTACTGACTCAAGTGTGCAGGTGTGAGTGCATGTGTGAAACCACAGGTGTGGCCACATGGGTGTGTGTATGTGTGTGTGTATACGCCAGCTGGGTAGCACTGTGTGAACACAGGTGTGTGTTCATTCAACCCAGCCTGGAAACGATTCCGAGAAAACCACTGCACTGTGCACATGCAGGCACGTGTGTACCCCCCCATGCCCTCCCCTCCTGAGTGCCAGGGCATTTTGGTTGGTGCTAACCCTGTGGGGCAGTCAGGACCACACTTATTATCCTGGCACATAGTAAACACTCGTTAAACATTGCTATGGTCTTCATTATTATGTGTATCACAATTTTACAGGTGAGAAAACAGGGGAATGGCCTGCTCAATGTCATTCTATATAATAAAACCCTAATATGCAAATTGACTGAATGGCAGAACAACCAGTCGCTATGATGAGCACTGACTCTCAGGGGGCAGATGTTCATTGCAGGAACTGCCCCCGGGGGGTCAGTGCATTCCCACAGAGGAAGCGCCGCTCAGCCAGAAGCCTGGCTCACAGCTGGCAAGTGAAGCGGCAGTGAACGGGAGCCCAGCAATTGGACATCCCCCAAAGGGTTCCAGACTGCAAGAGGGACACACACCCCTCCCAGTGCACAAATGTCGTGCATCAGGCCTCTAGTCCATAGTAAGTACAGAGTGGAAATAGAAACCAAACTCAGAGAACCCAATTCCAACCCAAGGGTTCTCTCCTTACACGCTGCTGTTTCGTACCCAGATCTCAGCACACTCATACACAGGTGCCATCACATATACACAGGTATCTGTTACATGTACACACCTACACAGGTGTCCATCACAACACACACACACACACACACACACACACATATGTGGGTCTCTGTCACACACGCAGATACCTGAACATACAACGTAATATTAGCTAACATTTTGCTGGACAACAGACTTAGTATTCTCTATGCATAATCTGCTTTCCTGCCCCCGCCCCCCCAAAAAAATAAATAAATAAAACCTGAAAAGTAAGTGCCATTCTTATCTCATAGACAAGGAAACCACAGCACGGAGGGCTAAGTGACTTACCTGAGGTCACCCAGCTGTTAAGCAGAAAATCCAACGTCCTCTCTCCCTCACCCCCCGACCCCCACTTTTGACCCTCGGCACTGTGCCTCCTGCGTACACCTTTCACTTTCATTCTCTCGATGGAAGGATAGAATTATTCATCACACAATGGCCTAATATTAAAACTTGGCTCCCTCCCCCATTCTCTTCCCGGAGCCAGAGTGGTTTTAAATGACCATACATCTACATAATGGCTTCTTTTGTTCTTTTTCTCCCGACTCCACTGGCCAGGATACATCTTTAATCCCAGAGGCTCAGACTGGGGTCCAGCTACAATCACCGGAGCACGCGGCTGGGAAAGGTGGGAAGGCCGATCTCCCTCTGTCTGTCACGCAAACTCACATTGGAGATATTCAGGTTTGGCTGATGGCGCGAAAAAGGTCACCTCACGGCCTATTGAAGAGACTGAAGGCTGGGTTAGAGCCTCCAGGATAAGAAAGAGAGTCACAGCCTCAACCAGCCTGGAGCCAGGATGTGGGATTGGATGGAAAGGACATTGGAAGGAGATATGGAGGCGTTTGTCCCTTTAAGGCTTATGAAGGTGGTGAAAGCCTTTCTCTCTGAGCCAGGCTGGACCCAAGGCTCTGGTTCATCCTGTGGAATGTGCCGCCGCTAGTGAAGAACGTTCCAGAACATGCTGGCAGCCAAGCAATCTCTGTCTTGATTTTCCCATGCCATTCGCCATCCCGGAAGCCACCACTATGGGAGGATGCATCCCAGTATCAACAAACACCTGAAACAAGTATTTACTGAGCCGCACCTGAACTGTGCCAGGAGCGGAGGGTGTCCGTGTGAAGAGACCACGGCCCAGGCCTCACAGGATGCATGGCCTCCCAGGCTCGATACAGGGCACACCCCCTGCCCTGGGACAGGCCATGGCCTGCTCAGGATCAGAGATGGGCTCTGTCCCAGGCCTTAGGCCCTTTAGGACTTGCTGTGGGGAGGCAGGGCTGTGGCTCAGCACACAGCCTGGAATCCTGTGTGCACAGAGAGACACAGGGACAGTCCCAGAAAGGGCCATGGACACCCCAAATATGTCTCCGACAGAGGAGAGGACCCAACTTGAGGGAAAAGGAAGAGTCAATCTGTCATGCCCCCCCCCCCACATACACACACACACACTCACTCACTCTCTCTCTCTCTCTCTCTCTCTCTCTCTCTCTCACCCTGTCCCTGTCTCTCTCTCTCTCTCTCTCAATCACACACACACACACACCATATCTACCTCTAAGGACAGATGGCCTCTCCCAAGCTAAATAGGTGAGACCAAAACACCAAAGGGTCCCCCACGCAGCTTTCAGACCCACAGATGACCCCCACACCCTCATTGTGGTGTTTGGCCTCCCAGTGCCCACCAAGGTCCAGGCACTGAGCAGTGTTTCCCACAGCCAGGGGGTCTCATAGTCCTCGCCGTGCCCTCGGTGCACGCCCACTGCAGCCTGTGCTGCTGTTTGGGGTGCAGTTGTTTGGGGTGAGTTTTAACAAGGCGGCCCCTTGGGCTGGTGGATTAGAATGGTGCTGCCTAGGAGGGCACACGGCTTAGTGGGCAGCAGTATGTTGGTGATACTAAAAGGGCATCTCATTCAGCCCATCGGCCAGAGCAGCAGCAGCACCCCAACTTTGTGGAAGCTGTTCCTCTCACCACCGTTCCCTGAGGGTGAAGGTGGCAGGGGCCTCACTGAGAGCACAGCTGGTCAGTTACCAGGGGTGGGATGTGAACCCAGGACTCCAGAGCTGAGGCCCTGCATGAATACCCATGCACATACCGTCACATATGCATGCACACTGTGGCAGCTGTGCCCAGGACCACTGCCACTCACTGAAGGTCTCCCAATCTCAGAGAAAACATCCCTACCCTCAAGGGAGCCGGCCTTGTCCTCGGGGAGCCCAGGCCGAGAGCAGGTCTTGGGGGAACATAGCCCTATTTTGGGTTCTCCATTCTGAGAAGGGTAACAAGACAAACAAAGAAGCCCTGACCAATCAACCCTGCCTTCACCCCTCAAGCAGTCCGTGGCAAGGGGATCCCCGAGTCTCCCCATCTGCGGGTCAGGAGACACGGCATCAGCCCCAGGGCCTGGCAGGGAGAGCCTGGCAGAGGCGGGAGGGGAGCAGCTGTCACTCAGCCGCCGCAGCTCCCCAGGGAACATTTACAACTTCACCTATTCTGCATCGCCTGCTTGACGGAGCATCCAAAGCAATTCCAGGACTATATTTCATTGTCACATTTATTTGCATGGGGTGTCAGTCAGGCCCCGGAAGTCGGCTTCCCTGCGGCTCCTCGCTCTTTGTTACACACGCACACAGAGGCGCACCCTCGGGAAACCCACATTCGGGTGGACCTCGAGTCCCCCAGATAGACAGAGGACACCCAAAAACACACAGCCATGCTTATGTCGTGGACACACAAACTCGGGGTCCATGAATCAGAGCCACCAGGTTGCACAACCTTGAGGAGCACTGTGGGTATTGCTGTTACTCTCGTACACGGTCACTAGGTGCACACAGCAAGGCAGTGTCCCCGTGCGCACAGGCACACGCACACACACACACAGAAGCACATCCTCAGTCACACACAGGCACTCAGAGAGCCAGGTCCTCAGGCCAAGGACTGCCAACTTGCAGCTTTCTCGAGCCCTGAGATCAGGAGACATGTGGGAGCAAAGAGCAGGGAGCTCCCTGAAGCTTCCCTCTCCTTATCCTATGAGTCTCCCACGCTGAGAAGACCCTGCTACACACACACATACACACACACACACATGCAAACACACATACACTGCAGGTACCTCTCCAGCCAGCAGAGTTAAAACCCAACCATTAGCAGTAATTAGCACACTTGTTGGGAAAGGGTTTCATTAACTCCGCTGGGGCTCCAGGGAGCCAGGGCCATGGCCGGCTTACTGAGGCTGGCCTCTCTCTTGCCCCTCACGTGGCTTTTTAGGTGTGGGGGCGGGGGAGCATCTCCAGTGAGCGGTTCACATGTCTGGACCCCTGGATATATACTGACACCTATTTGACACATTCAGATGTATGCACATGTGTGCACAGACATACATGGAAGCATCCCTGCAAACATGTGACCCCAAACTTTAGAAGATGGTAGATGACAGATAGACAGATAATGAGTGGATAAAAAGATAGCTAATGGACGGATAAATAATAGATGGATGATGGATGGACGAATGGATGGATAACAGATATCTGACTAGATAGATAATAACAAACTGATGGGAGAGCACTATCTCAATTCGCTGAGGTTCTGCTTCCTGGCATTGTCAATAGTTTGGCTCAAATAAACTCACAAAAATTCTTTTGAAAAAACAACTGATGGGTGGATGTGTAGATAATGAATGGACAAAGAGAAAATATGCAGATGGTGGAGAGGTAGATGGCTAGACAGAGATGTGAGGGGGTAGGTGAATGATAGATGAATGGATGAACAAATATAGTTACACACAGTCACATACATGAGGAACACACAGTATGTTCTATACACAGTCCCACACATAGATATACATTATCATTACTTATATCCTCACATATGTGCATATTCTCTCTCCCTTTCCCACCTTTCTCCCCTTTCCCTTTCCAAGAATGGAGGATTGATAGCTTAGTGGTTGGGACATGAGCTCTGAAGTTCAACTGCATGGACTACAGCAGTTCTGCTGGTGTCTGGCTATGTGAACTTGCACAAGTTCCCTAAGCTCTCTGTGCCTAGGTTTCCTCATCTGTAAGGCGGAGACGAATGGTGTCCAACAAACAGAGAAATAAAGAAGACGAGTCCCTGGAACAGTGGCCGGCAAACTCATTAGTCAACAGAGCCAAATATCAACAGTACAGTGATTGACATTTCTTTTGAGAGCCAAAAACCGACTTCTGTGCATGGGCCACGAAGTTTCAATCGCACTGTACGTGCGTGCCCGCACGTGGTATTTTGTTGAAGAGCCACACTCAAGGGGCCAAAGAGCGGCATGTGGCTCGAGAGCTGCAGTTTGCCAAACACTGCCCTAGAACACGTGAAGGGTGCTTAGGGGCGTGCTTGGCACACTAGCAATGCTGAGGCGGTTTTCTCCTATAGGGACCAATCTGGGGGTCTCAGAAATATCCAGAACAGGCCCATGTCCCCAAGGAAGGAAGCTGAGGGAATCTGGCCCCACCCCTGATCCCCTCTCCAGCCTCTTAACCCTCACACCCTGGAGACCAGGTCCTGACTTAGAGCCCAAGGGTGTGAGGGGATCCCCTGGGCTCCCATGGGGCAGAGAAGCCACACGTGCCGAGATGGGCTAAGCCAGGCCCCACACAATCAGCCAGCCTCCAGGGCTCCCGAGCCCACAGCCCCAAACAGTGATATATATTTTCAATTTTCTCAAAAACTATGTATTTTTTTCCTCTAGACGTTCATCTCGAACTTTTTGACCAGGATAAACGGAAAAATAATAGAATCCAGATGGGAAAGAGATAGTCATTTGTCCTACATAGATTGCAATGCTGGCACAAGACCCCCCAACTCATGGCCTGGGAGTGGGGGTTGTTGGGGAAGGAGAGGCCAGGCCTGAGCAGGCTCCTGGCTCCTCACAGCCTGGTGGTGGGGACAGAGCTGGAGTTTTCAGCCTGGACAGTAGAGTCTTATCTCCCTACTAGAGGTCCAGTGCACGAAATTCGTGCATAGGGGGCAGCGGATGTCCCTCAGCCCAGCCTGTACCCTCTCCAAAATGGGACCCCTCAAGGGATTAGGCCTAAACAGGCAGTCAGACATCCTTCTCACAATGCAGGACTGCTGACTCCAAACTGCTCACCTCCCTGCCTCCCTGATTGCCCCTAACCGCTTCTGCCTGCCAGCCTGATCACCCCCTAAGACTACCCTGCCAGTCTAATTGATGTCTAACTGCTCCCTGTCAGCCTGTTTGCCCCCAACTTCCCTCCTCTGCTGGGCTGGTCACGCCTAACTACCCTCCCCTGCAAGCTTGATCGCCCCCAACTACCCTCCCTTTCAGGCCTGGTCCCTCCCAACTGCCCTCCCCTGCTGGCCTGATCGCCTACAACTACCCTCCCTTGCTGACCTGGAACCTCCCAATGGCCCTCCCCTGATGGCCATCTTGTGGTGACCATCTTGTGTCCACATGGGGGCATGATCTCTGACCACATGGGGACAGCCCTCTTGTGTGTTGGAGTGATGGTCAATCTGCAAATTACTATTTTATTAGATAGGATAGAGGCCTGGTGCATGGGTGGGGGCCAGCTGGTTTGCCCTGAAGAGTGTCCCAGATCAGGTTGGGGGTTCTCTTGAGGTGTGGGGTGACCTGGGCGATGGGCCTGTGGTGGTTTGCAGGCTGGCCACACCCTCCAGCGACCCAAGTGGAGGCCCTGGGATATGGGATTTATTTAAATTCTATAATTGAAACTTTGTAGCCTAGAATAGAGGCCTAGGCACTAGGGATGCAGAAACTTGGCTTCCTCCGTCACCCGGGCAACCCTAGCCTCTGCTCTCTCCAGCTCCATGGCTGCTGCCATTCCTGTTAGGATATATCTTCTATAATTGAAACTTTGTAGCATTGAATGGAGACCTAGGCTGGCAATGGCAGGTGGAAACTTGGCTTCCTTCATTGCCAGGGAAACCCAAGCCTTCTTCCTGCTCTCAGTGGCCACAGCCATCTTGGTTGGGGTTTATTTGTTCCTGATTGGCTGGTGGATGTGGCTTGTGGGTGTGGCTTTATCAGAGGTATAGTCAATTTGCATATTACTCTCTTATTAGATAGGATGTGACCTTAATTCTCTCACTTGGAGACTCATTTTCCTCAACTGCAAAGTGGGGGTAATAAGTACTCAGTTGTCTACCCAAAGAGAGGATGGGAGGTTTAAACAAGTGGGAGGGCTTTGTGAGACTCGGTCCCCACCGGTAGCATCTGTATGCTGAGGGGCCCTGGCTCCCTGCACCCACACTCTGGGCACTGGGCTCAAGGATGGGCCTGATGAGGGGGCCTCCTGTGTCTGCTGCATTTGCCCGTCAGTTCTCCCTGACTCTGGGACATCCTAATCCCTGATCCTCAAACTCCACTGCATGGATTTCCATAGCTCCAGCACCACATCTAGCAGAGAAACACTGCCAAGATGGTTCCTTTTGATCATTAAAGAAGGCAATTCATTCGTTAGCGCCTATGAAGTCCTTCCCGGCTTCTAACTCAAATCCACTAAGAAATGCAGCTGTTTACTCTTACTGTGGTCCCAATAGGATCAAAGCCTGGTTGACCAAGGTGTTTCATTTTCTGCCAAAAAAGAAAAAAATCTTTCTTTCCCAAGGCTCCTTTCATTGAGGCAAGGATGACTAATAAGCCGAGAGCTGTTTTGCTCAGTGGATAGAGCGTCGGCCTGCAGACCGAAGGGTCCCGGGTTCGATTCCGGCAAGGGCATGTACCTTGGTTGTGGGCACATCCCCAGTAGGGGGCGTGCAAGAGGCGGCTGATCGATGTCTCACTCTCTCTTTTTTTTATTGATTTTTTTTACAGAGCGGAAGGGAGAGGGATAGAAAGTCAGAAACATCGATCAGCTGCCTCTTGCACGCCCCCTACTGGGGATGTGCCCGCAGCCAAGGCACATGCCCTTGCCGGAATCGAACCCGGGACCCTTCAGTCCCCAGTCCAACGCTCTATCCACTGAGCCAAACCGATCTCGGCCGATGTCTCTCTCTCTCATCGATGTTTCTGACTTTCTATCCCTCTCCCTTCCGCTCTGTAAAAAATCAATAAAATATTTTTTTAAAAAAAGGATGACTAATAAATTTAAAATACATTAGAGCTGCTCTGGCCTGTTTGGCTCAGTGGATAGAGCCTCGGCCTACGGACTGAAGGGTACCAGGTTCGATTCCAGCCAAGGGCAGGTTCCTCGGTTGTAGGCTCCATCCAGGCCCTGGTCAGGTGTGTGCTGGAGGCACCAACCGATCTCTCTCTCTCTCTCACATCGATGTTTTTCTCTCTGTCTCTCCTCCCCTCCACTCTCTCTAAAAGTCAATGGGGAAAAATGTTCTCAGGTGAGGATTAACCAAACAACAACAACAACAAAGACATCAGAGTTTGGAGTGAAAGCACCAGCTCCGACCCTTAAGGCTGTGACCTTGGACAAGTTACTTAACTTTGAGCGCCAATCTCCACAGGGTTCAGAATCTTACCTTGTTTGCTTCCAAAGCTGCTGGAAAGCCGGGAGGCCTGGGTAAACGAGGGTGATCCCTGCAGACTTGAAGGATGCCTGGCTTCCTGGCTCAGGAGCTGGCCCCTCCTCTCACATCCCCCAACTCCAGCCTCTGTGCCAAGGGTGAGACTTTATCTCCCCAGAGCAGAAGGGGGTGGGGAGGAGAGGGTGATTGGAAGGAGAAAGAGGAGCTGCTTGCTCTCTGCCCGGAGTAATTGGTGGTAATCCCACAGCCAAGCCTATCGCCTCCCTCCCAGCTGTGGCGAAGCTGCGGCCTCATCATCCGTCATTAGCCGGGCTCATCTCTCAGCTCAATTGTAGAACATGATTTTAATAACCCTGGCAGGAGGGATCATTTTTCTTTTGTCACTTAACTCCAATTCTGTTGGAGAGACAGAGACAGGGAGAGAGAGAAAGAGAAGCTGACAGGGTGGCAGAGACAGAGTTAAAAGGGAGAACGAGGGACAGAGAGTCAGAAAGAAGAGGCCTCTGGATAGCTGAGAATGGGAAAGTGGCCGGGAAGAGGAAGAGGGAGGAGCAGAATGGAGCAGAACGCTTTCTGCCCTGTCGTTCCCACTGTTGCTTCCCCGTCCTCACCCCCACCCTCTGCACTGGTCAGGATCAGACACCCCCCTGACCAGGCAGGCCCAGGCTGCTCTCTGGGCTGACCCCTCTGGCTCAGCTGAGGGCCTTGTGTGGATGGTCAAAGTGCTCTAGGACTGGGGTGGAAGAGGATGAAAGGAGGGTCCCAGATTTGGGGCCCTTTGCCTAAGAGCAGCAGTTCCTCCAGGACACAGCTACAGTCCAATGCAGAGGGTAAAACCCCGGGTCTGAGTCACACAGATGCCAGGCTGCAGCCTGACTCTGCCACATGCAGGCTGAGTGGCCTTGCTGGCCTTCCTGACCTTGGTGCTCTCATCTGTACAGTGGGTACCTACTCCACATAGTTGTATATGAATATATGAGCTGATGTGTGTGCCACATGCAATGCAGTGCGTGGCAGATAGAAATAGGAGGGAAATGAAACACCCAGGACACAGCAACGGCCTGGGCAGCAGAGAGGCCTCCTAGGATGGCAAGGAGCATGCCCTGAACTGTGTTCACACATCACACCCCACCAGAGACTACCGGCAGTGCCAGGAAAAAAGCCACAAAGGGGTCTTGGCTGGGTTCAAGGGACCCTCTAGGGTGGCAACCACCAGGACAGGAAGAGCCAAATTGCAAAGACTATACCTGTGGTCGGCAAAGCTGGGGACACAGCGCCACCTGTTGGCTGTTGGGGAAACATACAAGAGCTCTGTGTGAGAGGAGAGGTGCTTCTCAGCCCCCAGGGAGGACCACGTTTGGGGA
Organism: Antrozous pallidus; assembly: GCA_027563665.1. Taxonomy (NCBI): domain Eukaryota; kingdom Metazoa; phylum Chordata; class Mammalia; order Chiroptera; family Vespertilionidae; genus Antrozous; species Antrozous pallidus. The sequence goes on from CM050508.1 coordinate 188,733,648, forward strand.
GGCCTCACCCAGGAAGGCACCAGTCTGGGTCCCTGAGTCCTTCTCCCTGCCTCCAGGCCCTCAGAGATCTCCTAGGCAGGCCCAGGAGAGGGTGGTGACCAGGCTCGTGGGGCAGATCCCAGCTCCTTTGAGGACTACAAAGGCAGCTCCATTTTCTAAATGGCATGTTTTCTGCCCAGCCAGTGTTGCTCAGTGGTTGAGCTCCAACCTACGAACCAGGTCACAGTTCCATTCCAGGTCAGGGCACATGCCCAGGTTGTGGGCTCCATCTCCAGTGGAGGGTGTGCAGGAGGAAACCGGCCAATGATTCTCACTTGTTTTTAATGTTTCTCTCCCTCTCCCTTCCTCTCTGAAATGTATTTTCTCACAAGCCCCAGGGTCTGCCCTTCCTCCCAAAAAAAGAAAATCTTCAACTCAAGTCTGCAAGACTGTGCCGTGGACTGGGGGGTCTCAGAGAAGGGAACTGGGGGGTCTTAAAGAAGGGGAATCCATTTCCTGGCCTGGGGAGCTCAGTCTGGTTGGGATGAGGGAATTGAGAGCAGCCCCTGCAGTGGGGTGGAGGGTGTGAGGCATGCCAGCCAGAGACACACACGCAAAGCCCGAAGATGAAAAAGCCTGAACTTTGGGGGGCAGGGTGGTGGGGGACAGCTGAGGGCTCTAGAAGTCAGAGGAAACTCCTTGTGGCTGTCATTAACTCGGTGAGACTGCCTTTCGAGGGCCAGGCCTGTGTATGGGGAGAGGCCCAGCTCTATTCGGTGACAGTAAATGCCGTCCCCTCTCTGGGCCTCTGTGTTTCCCCATCTGTGCAATGGCCGTGGAAGATGGACCCAGGTCTGTGTCCTGGGCCCAGGCTCACCGCCCAACGGTGCCGCCTCTCATTTCTGCTTTCTCACGTCCAGGAGGAAGCCCTGCTGCCTGAGACCTGCTGCTGATTCCTCTTTCCCAGGAACGGCAGCGGGCCTGGCCGTGAGCGCAGAACCTGGCTGGAAGATGAGCGCTGATGTCCAGGTGGGGTTAGAGCAGGGGCGGGAGGAACTGACCAGTGTGCCCCCAGGCAGGGAAGCAAAAGTTCATGCCTGGGGGAGTTTTCAAGGTCCACCTGAAAGACAAGCTCATGGCCAGCTGAGGCCTTTGTCCTCTGGCGCAGACTTGAGGAGGGGGCCTTGCCCTTATCAGAGCACCAAGAGCACCCCCCACCCTTCCACTCTGGACACCCCCACTGCGCCCTGACTGCAGGGTCTGGCAGCCTGGACGAGGGCAGGAGGCAGCTTCCACAGCCCCACCCCCACCCCCTACTCCTCACACACACACACACAGCCTGCTCACTGCTTGCCTCCCGGAAGCCTTCTCTGGACCAGGGCATGGATTGCAATGCAGGGACTTGCCCTCGGAAAGCTCCCATGTATGGCCACCACATCACACTTGGGATCATCATTATGTCCTCCTCCCATCAGAGAGAAAATGTGTCTCGTGTGTGTATTGTGCCCCTGGTCACATCCAAGTCCTCCTGATTGTCCCTCTTAGAAAGTTCTCAAGTCCATGGCCTGGGCCACCTTTAATAGTCTCTGCATGGCATCCCCTGCCTCATCCACACCCCTACAGCAAGCAATACCATCCACCCCATGCACAAAGGGCAGCTCCAGGAGCTCTTCTGCCCCCTGGAAGGAGGCCAACCTGGAGGACACAGGAGCATTAGGGTGACCGTCCCCTTACCTGGGAGCAGAGCACCAACAAGGTGCCCCGACACTGTTCTAGGTTCGGTTCTAGGGTCCAGACATTGGCAGGACACCCAGCAGCCCAAGAGCAATGCACAGCTAGCAAACCTCTTTCAGGAGCCGGGTAGATCCCAGTCCCAGGGTCCAGTCCAATGCTAGCTTCTCCCTGTGCTAGTCCCCCTCCTGTTTGCCTTCAGAGCCCTTCCTTGCTCCTTGCACCCAGGGCTGGCCCCATGGGCTGTGTTCCAGATCCTGCAAGAGGCGTTGGTGAGAGAAGCGTTGGTGGGAGACTGGAGGGTAGGAAAGGCGTTGGTGGGAGAGGCATTGGTTTGGAGAGGCATTGGTTGGAGAAGCATTGGTTGGAAAGGCGTTGGTGGGAGAGGCGTTGGTGGGAGAGGCATTGGTTTGGAGAGGCATTGGTTGGAGAAGCATTGGTTGGAAAGGCATTGGTGGGAGAGGCATTGGTTGGAAAGGCGTTGGTGGGAGAGGCATTGGTTGGAGAGGCATTGGTTGGAAAGGCGTTGGTGGGAGAGGCATTGGTTGGAGAGGCATTGGTTGGAAAGGCGTTGGTGGGAGAGGCATTGGTAGGAAAGGCGTTGGTGGGAGAGGCATTGGTTGGAGAAGCATTGGTTGGAAAGGCGTTGGTGGGAGAGGCATTGGTTGGAAAGGCGTTGGTGGGAGAGGCATTGGTTGGAGAAGCATTGGTTGGAAAGGCGTTGGTGGGAGAGGCATTGGTTGGAGAGGCATTGGTTGGAAAGGCGTTGGTGGGAGAGGCATTGGTTGGAGAAGCATTGGTTGGAAAGGCGTTGGTGGGAGAGGCATTGGTAGGAAAGGCGTTGGTGGGAGAGGCATTGGTTTGGAGAGGCATTGGTGGGAGAAGCATTGGTTGGAAAGGCGTTGGTGGGAGAGGCATTGGTTGGAAAGGCGTTGGTGGGAGAGGCGTTGGTGGGAGAGGCATTGGTTGGAAAGGCGTTGGTGGGAGAGGCATTGGTTAGAGAAGCATTGGTTGGAAAGGCGTTGGTGGGAGAGGCATTGGTTGGAAAGGCGTTGGTGGGAGAGGCGTTGGTGGGAGAAGCATTGGTTGGAAAGGCGTTGGTGGGAGAGGCATTGGTTGGAAAGGTGTTGGTGGGAGAGGCGTTGGTGGGAGAGGCATTGGTTGGAAAGGCGTTGGTGGGAGAGGCATTGGTTAGAGAAGCATTGGTTGGAAAGGCGTTGGTGGGAGAGGCATTGGTTGGAAAGGTGTTGGTGGGAGAGGCGTTGGTGGGAGAGGCATTGGTTGGAAAGGCGTTGGTGGGAGAGGCATTGGTGGGAGAGGCATTGGTAGGAAAGGCGTTGGTGGGAGAGGCATTGGTTTGGAGAGGCATTGGTGGGAGAAGCATTGGTTGGAAAGGCGTTGGTGGGAGAGGCATTGGTTGGAGAAACATTGGTTGGAAAGGCGTTGTGGGAGCCTGGAGGGTGGGAGGATGGTTCATTTCTGAGCCTGTTGTGATACGTTTGAAAGCCCAGAAGTAACTGGACTCAGAACTGGCCCCTGTCCCGGGCTGCCCATCATGTGTGTGGCTCCATTACCATTCTGTCTTGAGACCTCACCCACCTGTCATTACTCATCATCTGAATGGAATTCACACTCCCCTCATTTGTTACATCCCTGCTTCTTAGCTATTTCCTAGAGGACACCCCTGTGGTCCCCCGGGCACTCGAGGGCTTCGGCAACCACTTAGCAGGGTGGTTATGGGGGAGTTGCCCTAGATCCTAGACTCGGGCTGTTCGTGCACCAGTGCCAGGTGAGAGGCTAGATGCCTGTTACCTGGACTCATCCAAACAACCGTGAACATGCAGGTCTTCTGCAACCCCTTTTCCTGTGTCAGCATCCCCCACAGAGACCCAGCCACAGCTCTCCCACCCGCTCGCCTCCTGCAGGCTAGAAGGCTGGGGCAGAGAGCAGGGCTGGTAGTGGTGGGGAACTGGCTGGTTAGGATCCACACTGGGAAAGGCAGAGTTGTTCAAACCTCAGCTAGAACTGGGGAAGCTGTGTAGTTAGTGGCATGGGGCTCTGTGTGAGATGTGTGGGAACCTGAGTCTAGCCTGTTTAACAGGAAGCCATGTAGAGTGAACTACGAGCTCTCTCCATCACCAGGGGCGTTTCGTTTCTGACTGAGAGAGTTTTGTCAGATTAATTCAGAGTCTGCCCAGTGGGTAGACCTGAGCATCAAGACCCACCCTCCACCCGGTCCTCCTCCTTTCCCTTCCAATCCTGAGACGCTTTGGGGGAAGTTGAGAGTCCTTTTTTCTCCCTTTAGATCTCAGTCTGTTGCTTATCTTTTGACTTTGTTTATGGTGTCATTTGTCTTACAGGAGATTTTTATTTTTACGAGCTCACACCTGACAGTGTTTTCCTTTATAGCTCTGAGTTGTGGGCCTCACTTAGAAAGGCTTTCCCTCTCCCAGGGAGACATTTTTCAAGACTTGTCACTCCAAGCCCAAAGGAGGCACTTGAACGTTTGCTCGTGCAAGACAGGTGCTGCAGGGCCTGCCCGCGGCCTGACGGGAGGCCTCGGGGACCACAGCAATGATGCTTTAGTGATGGCAGCAAAATGGCTGTGTGCTTCTTTCCAAAAAGCTTTTTCTTAGGGAAAATTCCAAACAGAAGGGAAGCAGAGGGCTCTGAGCTCTTATGTGATCCCTGCCTCCACATTTCTCTGGGCAGGTCCTGGGGCTGAAGTCACTCTCTTGTTCCACCCACACCCTTCCCCACACCCTCCTTCATATCCTTTCTCCAGGGTAGTGGCTTATACTGGCCTTCCTGCTCAAGTCCACTCTGACACCCAGCTCTTTCTCTTCTCCCCTTGTGTCTGGCCCTGGAGCACCCAATCTCTGCCCCATCGAGGACCTTTCTGGCTGCTTTGTTCCCCACATGTCACCTGTTGGAGAATTCTGCCTCCTGAACACCAGGGCTGGGCCCACCTCCGATCCTGTGCTGGATTCCTCAAGGCGCCCGCGCTACCAGTCACAGAGGTGCTGGCACTGGTTTTCCGGGAGCCCATCTAGCCATCAGACCATGAAAAGCTTTGCAGCAATGGAGAGCCACTGAAGGTCTGTCTGAGCATGGTAGTAAACACTTGTTGGTCCCAGTGCTGCTAGGACCTTGGCTGGGGGTTGTCAAAGCAAAGCCAGAGCCCGGCTGGTGTGGCTCAGTGGTTGAGCATCAACATATGACCAGGAGGTCACGGTTCGATTCCAATTCAGGGCACTCGCCCAGGTTGCAGCTCCATCCCCAGTAGGAGGCGTGCAGGAGGAAGCTGATCAATGATTCTCATCGTTGATGTTTCTATCTCTCTCTCCCTCGTCTCTGAAATAAATTTAAATTTTAAAAAAAATTTTTTTTAGCTGAAACCGGTTTAGCTCAGTGGAAGGAGCATCAGCCTGCAGACTGAAAGGTCCCAGGTTAGATTTCAGTCAAGGGCATGTACCTTGGTTTCGGGCACATCCCCAGTGGGGGATGTGCAGGAGGCAGCTGATCGATGTTTCTCTCCCATCGATGTTTCTGACTCTCTATCCCTCTCCTTTCCTCTCTGTAAAAAATCAATAAAATGTATTTTAAAATAAATAAATAATTTAAAAAATTTTTTAAAGCAGAGACAGAAAGATGTGGGCCTCACCCTTTCTATTAGCCCTCAACTCCTCCTCCCAAGTGCCAACAACCTTTCCTACTAAGCCCATACTTGAGGTTCCCCACCTTTCATCTCAGCACTGAGCCTGGTTTGCAGGGACCTCTCGATGGGACAACGTGACCACCCTCCTGCCCCTCCAAATCCTCTCTCCCCTTGCCCTGGGCCAGTCCCCACTCCACCAAGTTTCCCCAACCTCCTGGCCGCTCCTCTCCTACCTTTCCCACAACTTGTCCCTTCTCTAATTAGGGATGTCACCAAGGATCATGAACTCACCCTCCACTCTTCTCCCCCTCAGAGATTTCATCCACTTTCTCTCCTCCAGCCCCACTTCTGGGCAACGCACCCCCAAAGCCTGTCTCCAGCCCTTTCCTCTCCCTGACCTTGGGACCTTCCAAAGGTCATCTCTTCCTGACCTTGGGATTGTCAGCAGTAACCAACTCCCACCTGAGCTCAGTCCTCCCCTGGAGCGCACCTGAGCAGTGAGGGAGGGCAGGCAAGATGCCACCCTGTTAGGCAGGCGTGGAGCAGAAGGAATCTGTGCTGCCAGAGAGAGGGGGCCCTCAGGAGGGTCCTGCTGAGGCTGCTGCTCCCCAGGTCCATCCTCGGACTCCCATCAGAGCTAAGAGGAGCCACATGGGTCACTAACAGAGCAACTTCCACCAGGATTTCTGGGAGACACTGGGACAGAAGCAGTTTAGCTTCAGTGCCCATGCAATGAAGAGTGTCCCAGACTGGAAGTCAGGACCAGCCCCCCACTTCTCCAGGGAACTCCATGTCACTAGGATGCCACTCGGGCTCTTGGGAGTGTCCAGAGGAAGCACCAAAGGCATGAGGGACCCAGGTGCCACACGGAGGGCCCTGGCGGCTGTGATGTGGTGAGGAGCTCAGGCAACCACACAGACGGTGGACATCAAGGGGGCGGGAGCCGGAGAACAGAGTGGATGCCACGCGGCAACTCAAGCTGGGTGGCTCTTTCATAAACACCAGGCACAGCTCCCCAGAGGCTTCCAGAAATAACTGGATGAGCTCGGCAGGCTTGGAAAAGTGCTGGTGAACAGATGGGGACAGAAGCCAGCCAAGGACGGGTCGTGACTGTCAATGGGACCTCATCGGTACCTTTGCCAGGCTGGTAGGTCTTGGGGGAAATTAGACTAAGTGCTTGTGCCCAGCCACTGCCAACATCACAATTCCCTCGAACCATAACTCCTCTTCCTCGGTCCAGCCCCCAGACACCAATGCTCAGTGCGTCTTCCGACCAGTCCACGTGCATTGAACACTTACTCAGCCATTTACAGGAATTTCGTTCATTTATCCCCTGGGTGAACTTTTAAACGCAGATACAATGAAGACCCTTATTTATAGCTGAGAAAACTCAAAAAAGTTTTGTAATTTACACAAGAGCCTTGAGCAAGTGACAGGCAGAGCTAGGGCATGCACAGAGGCAGTCTGACACCAAAGCCCCAGCTCTTCACAAGCATCTTCCCTTGCTCCCCCTACATCCTCTTGTTGTTGTTCCTGCTGCTACTGTCATAATTCAAAAACTCATGGGTGCTTCATCTTTTTCCCAAGAGGACATGAGAAAGCTTTACAACAGGCAAGATTAACTCATTCAACAGATTCATATTGCTCAAGAAAAAAAAATAGCAATCTTAAAGGTTGCCGTGGTTGCTGTGATTGATCCTGAAACTTGGCATTGAGCTTCCTGGCAGCCAGGGCAAAAAGTGAAACGCTAAGTTCCGACCCTCTTACTATCAGAAAGGAGGAAGCAGATCATTTCCCACCACAGGGACAAATATTTCCAGGAACTAATTTTGAAATGGGCTTCTCAGCCGGGGCCTTGTCTCTCAGACATGGTATGACATCATAAAAAAGCAATCTTCTATATGATGTGATGGAAAAACCAGGTAAAGGACTTTCTGTATAAACAAAGGGGGCAGCATGCAGTCTTGGACACAAGAGACTCGTATGGATTGCCTGTAAGTTAGAGCTCAGTAGAGCTAGAATTTTCACCATGTGTCTCAGCTCTTCCCAGGTTTTCTGACAGGTGCCAAAGTACTGTGAGATGGGGGGAGAGGGGGTAGCCCCAGCCTATGGAAACTAAAGATGTCCCAGGAAGTGTAGTTCTGTTCTAAGAGTTGAGACGGTGCACACATTCATTTATCAGATATCCGTTGTGTCTTTGTGTGTGTGTGTGTGTGTGTGTGTGTGTGCGCGTGCGCGCGCGCGCGCGCTAGCGCCTAGATTTTGCACTAGGTGGAGTGAAAACCAATGAAATAAATAGCACAGGGTCCCTGACATCAAGGAATTCAATCATTAACAGAAAAAATAACTTACTTTTTTTTAAGCACCTACTATGTGTCAAGCACTAGCTGGGGCTTTGCATTTAGCATCTCATTTAATATTTATAATAAACCTATACAATAAATGTTATTATTGCTGACAACAGCACAGGTCTAGAAAGAAGCTGAACCCCACAATGGCACATACCCAACAAGAAAGCCAGAGACCCATCAGCCTCTGTGTATCCAATAGATTCGTCTGGTTGAAGGAGTTTTTGTATCCCTAGTCCTGGTGTGAACCCCACATCAACAACATGAAATAATGTCCTAGTACATAAAAACTCTACGAATCAACAAATAATTTCAGGCAAGAGAAACTTCAGGGTGGGAAAAGGGGCTTCTGTTCAACAAATTTTGGGGTTTTAAAAAAAATTTATTGATTTTAGAGAGGAAGGGAGAGGGATAGAGAGAAACATCAATGATGAGAATCGTTGATCAGCTGCCTCCTGCTCGCCCCCTACTGGGGATGGAGCCTTGGCCAGAATTGAACCTGGGACCCTTCAGTGCGCAGGCCTACGCTCTATCCACTATGCCAAACCGGCTAGGGCTCAACAAATGTTTATAGAGCAATTTCTCCATGCCAGGATTGTGCCAGGCAGTGTGGATACCCAAAAAGTGAAATACCCTCTCTGACCTCAAGAAGCTCCCCTTGCTAGTGAAGAGAAAATGCATAAATTAAAACTTTCAACCTGATTTGTTGACTGCTAAGAGTGAGGTAAGCCCAGGGGACTTTGGGAAGATGGAGGAATCTTCCCTAGGGCACAAAGGGGTTCTCAAACCTGGAGGAGGAGCTGGGAAGACTTCCTGGAGGAGGTAGCACAAAAGATGATTCTTATAAAATGAATAAGATGTATTTCATGCAGTAGAAAGAGTTTGGGCAAAGGCAAGGAAATATGTAAACATAAAATGAGACTCAGCAAAGAGAGAGTAGGAGCCACAAAAGAAGTTAAGAATTGGTGGAGCATAACGTTTGTTTAAGGATAGGGCCATTGGGAGGAGACTAGAAAGATTAGCAAGAGCCAAACTTTAAGGAGCACGGACTTTACCATGAGAGATGTGTGGACTGCTGGAAGGTTTTAATCAGGGAAGAGAGTCGATCATATTTATGCTTCGGGAACCCCTCTCTAACATGTGTATGGAGGATGGTTTAGTAGCCTGGCGACTGGAAGAACATACAAATCACAAGAGAGAGCACAGGGAGTTGCAAGGAAAGGGAGAATACTTTACTAGCTCTGCAAATAAGACCTGCTATGTAACGTACAAGTCGCACCACAAATAAACCAGTTCCTTTTAAAACATTGCTAGGCACACAGAAATTAATGGACTGCTCCAAGCCCACCAATACCATCAACAGAAAGACAGAGAAAACAGAGAGTTGACAAGTGAATGGGAAGGGGGGCTGCAAAGAAAACAAGTGAATATTGCCTTGAGAACAAATTCTACTATCAGGAGGTCAATGATGGACTAGAAGCAAGGTGAGGGTTGTCGCCTTAACATTAACCCAGGACCCTCAACAGAATATAGAGAGGGAGAGGCTAGACTGATCCGAAGTTACTGGTATCTCTTGATCCCTGAACAAAAGCAAATAAATCCTCTGGAGGACAGAATCCCCAAATTAAGCACTCAGAATTCCCAAAGAATACACATATAAACCCACTTTTTTTAAAAATCAAATATACAAGAGGTGAAAGTGAACAGAAACAACAAACAGTAGATTTAGATGCCTAAGAATGTCAGACATTGTGATTGTTAAAATATATAAAATACTAATTGAATTTTTTTTAAAAAGATAAAAGTGATCTTCTATAAAAGTGATCAAGTAATACAAAATAATAAAAACAGACTAGTCAGATCTAGACTAGAACAAATTAGAACTTTTGGAAATGAGAACTGTTGAATAGTATATTCTACACAATTTAAAAGATGAGTAGGTTAGAAGATCGAGCTGAAAAAAATTACATATATAGCAGCAGAGAGGTAAGCAAATGGAAAATCTGAGAGAAATGAAAAGCTATGGTAGACAGAATGAAAGTCCCAGAAAGAGAATAGAGAAAGAATGGGAAGAGGCAATTTTTTTAATTTAAATTCTTTATTGTTGAAAATATTACCTATGTCTCTCTTATGGGAAGAAGCAATATTTGAAGAGATAATGGCTGAGAATTTTTCAGAACTGCTGAAAGGCATAATATATATCTAATGAGATAAATAAAAAATAAAAGTCCACATCTAGTCACAGTATGATGAAACTGAACTAACACCAAAGACAAAGGTCTTAAAAGCAGCTTCATAGAAAAGACAAAGAGAAGATAATTAGACGTTAACACACCTGGCCAAAGCTTTTGTGAAAGCCGGAAGACGCAGAATACCTTCAGAGCCCTGAGAGGAAATCACTGCCAGCCCAGAATGGTGAACTTTCCAAACTGTCTTTCAAGGTTAGGGTGAAATTGGGGTTTTTCTTTTTTCTTTTTTTTTTTTTCTTTTTTTTAGAAAAACAAAAGGAGTTTGCTATTGAGAGATAATATTATTTATATATATATTAGAGGCCCGGTGCACAAAATTCATGCCCGGGGGCGGGGGATGTCCCTCAGCCCAGCCTGCACCCTCTCCAATCTGGGACACCTCGAGGGATGTCCGACTGCCCGTTTAGTACCAGGATCGGGCCTAAATGGGCAGTCGGACATCCTTCTCACAATCCAGGACTGCTGGCTCCAAACTGCTCACCTGCCTGCCTCCCTGATTGCCCCTAACCACTTCTGCCTGCCAGCCTGATCACCCACTAACCACTACCCTGCCAGCCTGACTGATGTCTAACTGCTCCCCTGCCAGCCTGTTTGCCCCCAACTTCCCTCCTCTGCCGAACTGGTCACCCCCAACTGCCCTCCTTTGCAGGCCTGGTTCCTCCCTTGCAGGCCTGGTTCCTCCCAACTGCCCTCCCCTGCTGGCCTGATGGCCCACAAATGCCCTCCCTTGCAGGCCTGGAACCTTCCAATGGCCCTCCCCTGCTGGCCATCTTGCCTGCCTGCCTGCCTGATTATCCCTAACTGCTTCTGCCTGCCAGCCTGATCACCCCCTAACTTGTGATAATATGGGGGTGGCCATCTTGTGTCCACATGGGGGCAGGATCTTTGACCACATGGGGACAGCCCTCTTGTGTGTTGGAGTGATGGCCAATCTGCAGATTACTCTTTTATTAGACAGGATAGAGACTTGGTGCATGGGTGGGAGCCAGCTGGTTTGCCCTGAAGAGTGTCCCAGATATAGGTGGAGGTTTCCTTGGGGCAAGGGTCTGTGGTGGTTTGCAGGCTGGCCACATACCCCCCAGCAACCCAATTGGAGACCATGGGATCTGGGATTAATTTATGTTCTACAATTGAAACTTTGTAGCCTGAAGCAGAGCCAAGCCTTCTGCTAGCTCTGTGGCAACAGCCATTTCTGTTTGAGTTTATTTAAATTCTATAATTGAAACTTTGTAGCCTAGAGTGGAGGCCTAGGCGCTAGGGCTGCAGAAGCTTGGCTTCCTCCATTACCTGGGCAACCCTAGCCTCTGCTCTCTCCAGCTCCATGGCTGCTGCCATTTCTGTTGGGGTATATTTTCTATAATTGAAACTTGGTAACATTGAATGGAGGCCTAGGCCAGCAAGGGCAGGCGGAAAGCTTGGCTTTCTCCATTGCCAGGGAAACCCAAGCCTCCCTCCTGCTCTCAGTGGCCACAGCCATCTTGGTTGGGGTTTATTTGCTCCTGATTGACTTGTGGGCATGGATTGTGGGTGTGGCTTAAGCGGAGGTATGGTCAATTTGCATATTATTTTTTATTAGATAGGATAGTAGAGGCCCGGTGCAGGAAAATCATGCACTGGGGGGGGAGGGGGGGTCCCTCAGCCCAGCCTGCACCCTCTTCAATCTGGGACCCTTCAGGGGATGTCTGACTGCCAGTTTAGGCCCGATCCTGCAAGGACAATTGAACATCCCTCTCACAATCCAGGACTGCTGGCTCCTAACCACTTGCCTGCCTGCCTGCCTGATTATCCCTAACTACTTCTGCCTGCCAGCCTGATCACCCCCTAACTGCTTACCTGCCAGCCCGATTGCCCCCAACTCCCCTCTCCTGCCAGCCATCTTGTAACAATGTGAAGAGCCATCTTGTGATGATGTGGAGGCAGCCATCTTGTGATGATGTGGAGGTGGCCATCTTGTGATAATATGGGGGTGGCCATCTTGTGACATGAGGGAGTGAGGGTCAATTTGCATATTACCTCTTTATTATACAGGATATATCTGCCATAGATTCCTAAGCATTAGAAGCATCTTTTGTTCTAATGAGGTGATTCTGAGTGAGCTCCTGGATGCAGATTGGCCACCATAAAGATCATGCCTACATAAGGAGCCTCCCTGAAATCCCCAAAGTCCAGCATCCAGCATTTGGAGAGCTTCCAGGTCTGTGGACATGTCCATGTGCCAGAGGTGACACGCCCCAATTTACCGGACAGAAGGTCCTGCACTTGAAACCCTCCCAGGCCTCTCCCTATGTATGCTTCACCTGGCTGTCCATCTGTATCCTTATAGTCTTCTTTTATAAACTGACTAGAGGCCCAGTGCACAAAATTCATGCATGGGGATAGGAAGGTGTCCCTCAGCCCAGCCTGCACCCTCTCCAATCTGGGACTCTTGAGGGATGTCCAACTGCCTGTTTAGGTCCAATCCCAACAGATCGGGCCTAAACAGGCAGTTGGACATCCCTCTCACAATCCAGGACTTCTGGCTCCCAATCGCTTATCTGCCTGCCAGCTTGATCACCCCCTAACCACTCCCCTGCCAGCATAATTAACACCTAACTGTTCCCCTGCCAGCCTGATTGTCCTTAATGTCCTCCCTTGCCAGCCTGGTCACCCCTAACTGCCCTCCCCTGCTGGCCTGGGTCTCCCCAACTGCCCTCCCCTACAAGCCTGATCCCCCAACTTTCCTCCCCTGCAGGCCTTGTCCCCTCCCTCCCAACTGCTCTCCCCTACAGATCTGGGTCCCCCCACAACTGTCCTCCCTTGCAGGCCTGGTCTCCCCCAACTGCCCTTCTCTGCTATCCTGGTTCCTCCCAACTGCCCTCCCCTGCTGACCTGATCACCCACAACTGTCCTCCCCTGCTGGTCATCTTGTGGTGGCCATCTTGTGTCCACATGGGGGCAGCCATCTTTGACCACATGGGGGCAGCCCTCTTGTGTGTTAGAGTGATGGTCAAGTTGCATATTGCTCTTTTATTAGATAGGATAAATGTGAGTACCTGTTTCCCTGAGTTCTGTGAACTGCTCTAGCAAATTAATCGAACCCAAGGAAGAGGGTCACAGGAACCTCTGATTTGTAGCCACGTCGGACAGAAGATGTGGGTAACCTGGGGATCTACTACTTGTAATTGGCATCTGAAGGGAGAGGTGCAGGTAGACTGAGCCCTTAAGCTGTGGGATCCAACATTATCTCCAAGTAGATAGTGTCAGAATATCCTCAAGTGAGAATTAACATATCAAAGGACTAAGTGTGCCATTTTAAAGAGAGTGTTAAACTGGATATTTTTTAACCCAGCTCCTTCTTGTTTAGAGAGGCACATCTAAAACATAAGGAGATAGGTGGAAAGACCACACAAACAATAATAGAAATCTGGGCAGCCCTGCTAACGTCAGAAGGAAAAAAGACAAAAAGCATGATTTGGTATAGGAAGGGTCAGTGCATAAAGATCAAAAGTGCACTAGGAGACACAATTCTAAATCTGCATGTACCTGATGAAATAGTCTCAAAAATCAGAAAGCAGGGGAAACAGAAAAACCCACACTTATGGAAATAGATTTGAATGTTCACCTCTCCATTCAGTCAAGTAGAAGAAAATTAGCCCAGGAGGATTTGAAACCCATAACAAGCTGGGTTTAATGGAAATGTATGGAATGCTACATCCAAGAACAGAGACCTAACTTCTCAAGCACACAATTTAAGAAGTTATTTTAACTGGTCACATATGAGGTTATAAATAAGCCTTAATCACCAAGCATACCCACACAAGTTCTTTGACTACAGTGCATTTAAATTAAAACTCAATAAGGAACAGGTCTGTTTTAAATTCCCATACTTTTGGAAATTTTAAAAACTTTCTTCTGAGTAACTCATAAGTCAAAGAAGAAATCACGATAGAAATTTAAAAACACTTAGAACAGAATGGTAATGAAGATAATGTCTATCAGAATCATGGGACAGAACCAAAATATTACTTTCAGTAAAATGCACAGCTATGAAATTTCTGTTAGCAAAGATGAAAAAATAATTAATGAACTAACCACTCAACTTAAGAAGTTATAAAAAGAACCATAGAACAAACCCAATGAGAACCCAAAAAAGTAATAATAAAGCTAAGAAGAAAAATCAATTAAATTGAAGCAGAGATAGTAAAAAAAAAAAAAATCAACAAAGTCAAAAATTAGATTCGCAAAAAGACTAATAAAAAGACAAATCTTCAGCAAGCTTGATCAGAAATAAAAAAGAGAAGTCATCAAAATTTTGTATTAAAAACATTTTAAGGAATATATTTAGAAATTAGAAAGACGGAAAGTGAACATTATGAATGACTCTGTTAAGGAACAGATCATTCCAACTTATACAAAGTCTTTCAGAGAATAGAAAAGACAGCACACTCCATAGTCCATTCCATGAGGACAGTATAACCTGGATTCCGGTATCCAACAAAGAGAATAGAAAAAAGGAAAATTACAGGCCAATTTTACTCAAGAGCATAGATGCAAAAAAATTCTAAACAAGGTAATAACATAGAGACTATAAAAATATTGTCTCATCTTTCAGCACTGAATCCAAAAATGCTGAAAAATTAGACTATATCATGACCAAGTTAGGTTTATCCTACAATTGTAAGGGTGTTTTAATATTATAAATCTATAAATGTATTTCATCACATTAACAAACTAATTTAGAGAAATCACATTGTCTTTTCAATAGATGCAGAAGCATTTGCTAGGACTTAGCACTTGATTTTTTTATCTCTTTTTTATTTTTTTTAGGAAGATTTCTTAAATGATAATGCTTATCTATCTAAAACCTTTAGAAAACTTTATTCTTAATGGAAATTTTTAGTACTTCCTTTAAAATAATGAACAAGACAAAGATGCTCATTACCAGTGCTTCCCTTAAAAGCCAAATGGGTAGTCCTAGCCAGTGCAGTAAGACAAGAAAATGAAATAAAACATGTAAAGATTAGAAGAGAAGAAATATGCATCACGCACAGATGATATGTTTATTTACATAGAAAATCCAAAAATCTACAAATAAAGTGGTAGAATAAGAGATTTAACAAAGTTGCTTCATTTTTAAAACAATACTAAAGAGGGAAGGAGAAAGATATCTCTTCCTGTAGGAAAAGGTCAATTATATTTAAGAGGTTAATTTTAAAATATACATTATTTTAAATTGCAACAAAAACATAAGGTGATCAGTACTAAAACACCTTCATGAATAGGGAAACTCAGTATGTAAAAATATCAATTCCTTCTCTAAAATCAATACATTCCACACAAAAACACAAGAGGATTTTTGTGAATCTAGACAAGCTAATTCTAAAATACATTGGAATAGCAACAGCCCAAGAATAGAAACTGCTGACAAAAAAAAATAACAATAATAATAAAGTGAGGGGACTTGCTCTACCAAATCTCAAGACTTACAAAGTTAAAGCCATTGAGATAGCGTGGCATTGACACAGGGTTGGTAAATGACACGAATGGACCAATGGAAAAATATGAAGAAGTAAACCACAAACATATGGAAATTTTATATATAATATTACAGATCCCCAGGGAAAGGAAGAGCTTTCCATAGAAAAAATGAAATAAGATCCTTTCCCCAATCATAAATGATATCAGTGTCAGATGGATGAAAACCTTAAATATGAAAGGTAAATCTTTTAGATTCATTGAAAAAAATACAAGAGAATATCTTTATGATCTCAGAATAGAACAGTCTTTTTTTCAACAAAATAAAAAGCATCGACCATAAGAGAAAGTATTCATAAATTCAATTACATTAAAATTAAGCTTTTCTCCATAAAGACTTCACAAAGGAAATGAAAAGACAGGCCATCCGACGGGGGAAGTTATTTGCAGCATACACTACTGACAGCGCAGCTGAAAACGTGAGCTAGAGACTTGAACAGGCATTTCTCAGAAGGGGAACATGAAAGACCAATCAACACATGAAAAGATCAGCCTTATTTATGCAAATTTAGACAACAGGAGCTCCAATTTTACACCATGTTGGCAAAAAAATGAAGAAGTTGGACACACTGGAGGTTTGTAAGAATCTCATCAACAGGAATTTTTACACTCAGCTGGAGGGAATGTAAATTAGTGCATTTTAGGAAACAAGATGGCGCCACATGTAAGTGTGAACATTTGCATATCCTACCTGCCCAGCAATTCTTCTAAAGAAACTCATGAACTTACGCATCAAGAAAGATGTATGAGAGGGCCCTGGCTGGGTAGCTCAGGTGGTTAGAGCATTGACCAATACACCAATGTTGTGGGTTCAATCCCAGGTCAAGGCAGATACAAGAAGCAACCAATGAATGCATGAATAAGTGGAACAACAACTGTTTCCCTCTTTTCCTTCCTCTTTCTTTCTAAAATAAATAAGGAAATGATAGATAGATGATTGATAGATAGATAGATAGATAGATAGATAGATAGATAATATACAAGAACACCAGTCGTATGGGATACTGATATTAACTACTTCAAATTAACTTAATCACCTATCTCCAAATATAGTCCCTTTCTGCTGGAAGTTTGGACTTCTCATAGGACTTTGTGAGAGGAACACAATTCAGCCCATAATAGATACGTACATGATGAAAAGCAAATTTGGTAAAACATTAAGGATTTGGGTGAAGTGTAGAAAGTTTTCTGAACTATTGCAAGTTTTCTACAAACCTAAAATGATCTCAAAATTAAGAGCTTAAAAATACATATAGCCCCAACCAGTTTGGCTCAGTGAATAGAGCGTCGGCCTGCGGACTCAAGGGTCCCAGGTTTGATTTCGGTCGAGGGCATGTACCTTGGTTGCAGGCACATCCCCAATGGGGAGTGTGCAGGAGGCAGCTGATTAATGTTTCTCTCTCATTGATATTTCTGGCTCTCTATCCCTCTCCCTTCCTCTCTGTAAAAAATCAATAAAATATATTTTTTCAAAAAAAAATACATACATACAAAAACACGCACATACATACTAATATATAGCTACCATACACTTATATTAAGGCTAAAAATTATAATTACAAGTTTCTTTTTTAAATATATTTTTATTGATTTCAAGAGGAAGGGAAAGGTAGTGAGAATTAGAAATATCAATGATGAGAGAGAATCATTGACCAGCATGCTCCGCCCCATCCCCATCCCCAGGGATAGAGCCTGCAACTCAGGTACGTGCCTGACCAGGTTCATAGGTCAACCCTCAACCACTGAGCCATGCCAGTCGGGCCAATTACAACTTTCTAATGATATACTTCAATACAAAGTTTCCCTTTAGAAATCCATTCAGGCCAAAGGAACGGAAGGTTGACTGGCAAATCCAGCAGCCAGCTGAGTGAGGACTGATGTGGTCTTCAGAAGAGAAGGTGGGTAATCTGGAGAGAAACGTTCCAATGGAGAGATGTGGGGGAAGCCAGGTCAGATTGGGTGGCAAGGACGTGGAAATGGCAAATGCTGACTTTGTTACAGTAATTTGGCTGAGTGGGAGGAGAAAGATAGGGTAGTATCAAAAAGGAAATTGTGCTGAAGGAATGAAAGAACTGGATCGGGGCGAAATGCTGCTGGCAAAGCTGTGAAGCAGAAAAGCCGGAGCAGCACGGGATAGACCCCGAGGTTTTGCATACAGAGAAGCGGCGTCGAACTACCAGGGTTTGGACCAGGCTGTGCTGTTTTCCAGCTCTCTCAGGCTTCCCATCTTTGGTATAGGATGACAACAGACCCTACCCCATTGAGCAGCATCAGCATTAAGTTCGTGAATGCAAAGCATGAACACAGCCCCTAACACTCAGGGAGCACTCAATAGTGGAAGTTTTGATAGTTACCGTTAGTGCAAAAGCAGGGGGAGAAATGATGGTGAAGATCGCTAGGGAGATGGGAGGGGATGGTGAGGTCCATGTTGTCACCACGGTATTGGTGGCTAAGGTAGAAAAGCCTCTGGAGATGACTGGACAAAGAGCTGGACAACCAGGGTGTGGTTCCTTATCCATGTGGCTGATAAGGCCCCCTGGTGTCAGGCTGATAGTGGAGAAGACTATGAGGCAGGCATCCAAGTCAAGAGAATGAAGCCTGCCCTGGCCTGTGTGTTCAGTGGTTAGAACATGGCCTGCACACCAAAGAATCATGGGTTCAATTCCCAGTCAAGGGCAGGTACCTGGATTGTAGGTGTGCAGGAAACAACCAATTGATTAGTCTTTCTCACATCAATGTTTCTCTCCCCCCTCCTTTCTCTCTCTCTCTCTCTCTCTCTCTCTCTCTCTCTCTCTCTCTCTCTCTCTCTCCCCTTCCTTCCCTCCCTTCTTCCCACCCTCCCTCCCTTCTGCTCTATCTAAAATCAATGGGAAAATATCATCGGGTGGGAATTAACAAAACAGAGAGAGAAACCATCACAACCTGGTTTCTTATTCACACGCTATCCTCATACCCAAGTGCAGGGTCTGATTGATAGGAGGCACTCAAAATTATTTGCTGGGTTTGATGAGTCCATCATTGGATGGATGGGTGGCAGATGGATGAATGAGTGGGTGGGTGTGATGAATAGATAGAAGAGTAGATGGATGATGGGTGAGTAGGTGGATAGATGTGTGAGTGGGTGGATGGATGGATGAGTGAGTGAAATGATGAATGAAAAGAAGAGTGAGCACGTGGGCAAAATGGAGAAGCGTGAGGAGGTGAGGCAGAAGAGATATAGGAGTGGGTGAATAAGTAAATGAATGCATTTAATAAGCTGGACATTCCAGGAAATGTAGGAGAACAGCCTGAGGCATCAGAGAAGTGATAGAGATAACATATCAGGCCTTGCCCCAGAAGTCTAAGCCACTCATAAGAACAGCTATAACCACAAGGAGATTGCAAAAGCCACCATCTCTCTGCTCCCCAGTGCCCTTCAGCCCAAAGGCTTATCTGTGGGCAGAAACCCCTATCTGTGGTCCCTGGGTCTAGACTGGAGGGCAGGGGACATGGGACGGAAGGAGCACAGGCTACCTCTGGGGACCCCTCTTCCCTCGCAAGATCCAGGCTGGACCGCTCGGGAGCAGGGGAGAGTGCAAACCCCAGTCATCACAGAAGTTACAGACCTGCCTGCACCCCTCTTACCTTAAGTATGTCATTGGACTTCTGGCCACTACTCCTGGTAGGATTTTTAGGGAAAATGCCCCTGTCTTCTCCCTCCCCCTCCCACCTCAGTGCTATGGGGACATGAATCAGCTGCCTGGATCCAGCTCCCTCACCAAAGAAAGCCAATGGTCAGGGCAGAGGCTGGCCTGCCCTGGGGACTCTGCTTTATCAGCTGCCCCCCTCCCCATCTGCCAGCCACAGGGCTGCAGAAGAGAGAGGCTTCCTCCGAGCCGAGATAAGCATCTGAGCTTTATCTCACCTCAGCCTCTGATCCCACCACCACCAGGACCATCCCCCTCTCCAGGCACACCATGGCAGGCCCAGCCGGGAGAGCAGAGATAAGGCCCTCCTGGCTAGCAGACAACAGAAGGGGGTTGGGAGGTCTTCCCTTTTGCCCACCGAAGCTAGAGCTCTGCTTCCTTCCCTAGAGGTAGGCCCCAAGAGAGGATCTGGGCAGCCAGTCCAGCCTCTTGGCAGCCTGGGGCCTGCTTTTCACCCTCCAGCTTTCAGCATTGATTACAGCCTAATTGACTCATCTCTCATTTTGGGGGATACCAATCAGAGAGAGAAAACCTGCCAGTCTGTGCACCAGGGAAGCAGGAGAGTGTGGTGCTGGCTGCCAGTGGTTGGAAGAGACTTCTCCAGACCTCCTGGCAGGTAACCTGATGGCCACTGGGGACCCCAAGTCCAGCATCCAAATTGTCCAGTACCCTTTCACAGAGACCTCCTCCATGCCAGACCACAGGGTACTGGGGCTGCAGAGCACCTTGGGGCCCAAGCGAGCAGCACCTAACTCACCCTGGGAAGCCCAGGGAGTCTTCACAGAGGAGGCGACATTCCGCTGGATTTGTAAAGGATGAAAGACACAGAAATAAGGGCACTCCAAGCAGAGGGAACCGTGTGGGAAAGACCTGAAGCCATGAAAAAGAGCTCATAAATGATTGGACAGTGATGGTAAATGGAATGGCTGAAATGAAGGGGAAGGGGAGGTTGGGAAAGGGGGTAGGGAGCAATGAGGCCTCAGCATGGAGGAGGATTAGGGGCTGGTTTTGAAGGGCCTGAAGGCCATGAGGAAGACCGGAACTTTACCCCATAGCAACGAGGAACCAATGGAGGTTTTTCATCTGGACAGTGACATGCTAGGATTTGTGTTTTGGAAGAAGCTCTCCGGCTGAGTATAGCAAGGGTGGTATCCCAGGGTCAAAGTCTGGGAGGTCAGGAGGAGGGCCCTGGGTCATCCTGAAGGACATCAATGGCGGCCTGACCGCTGTGATGGCAGTGAGGTGGAGGAAGAGGGCAGAATCCACAGGGAGGGCGACAGGCCGGATGTGGGGCGTAGGGGCCCAGAGAAGTCCAGGTCAAGTCCAAGTTTCCAGATCCCACTCGCCAGGACAGAAAAGCAGGTTTTCAAGAGAAAATGTGGAGGAGTTCAGCTGGGGGTCTATTTGGGTTGAGTCAGTGGTTGGCAAACTCATTAGTCAATAGAGCCAAATATCAACAGTACAACGGTTGAAATTTCTTTTGAGAGCCAAATTTTTTAAACTTCTTCTAACGCCACTTCAAAATAGACTCGCCAGGCCGTGCTACTTTGTGGAAGAGCCACACTCAAGAGGCCAAAAAGCCGCATGTGACTTGCGAGCCGCAGTTTGCCAACCCGGGGTTGGGTTATCTGTCAAGTACCAAAGGGGAGATGAGAATCTGAGAGGCAGGGCTGTCCAAGGTCATGCAGGGTCAATGTCATCTCTGGGTCTAGAATGAAGGCTTGCCCCTCCCTATCCCCACCTCACCATTCCCAGGCCTGTGCTTCCTCCTCCTGCCTCTTTAATGGCCTTCATGCATACTCTTCCCATTCCGGCCTCCTTGCCTTGTCTCTTGCTGTTCCTTTGCCCAGAATACCCTTCCTTCCTCTGTACAAATCCTGCCCATCCCTCAAGTTCCAGCTGGCGTCCCAGCTCACCCCAGTGCCTGGGTCAGCGGTGGCTGGGGTATAAAAGAGAGGTGGTGATTGTGACAGCAAGTGCAGAGATCTGATTTAGAGCCCAAGCTGCTGCAAGCTGGCTGTGTGACAGGGGATAGGTCACTTTCCCCCTCTGGGCCTCAATTTCCCACCCTTTCAAAGGAGAATAAAGGAAGACCCTTGTTCCCAGGGAGCTCACAGTCTAGAAAGGGCCATAAGGTAAATCATGACCAGTGACTTCGGGGGTGTATCAAAGGCCTTGACTCTGCACCTGAGAAGAAGCTTATGGAGAAAGACCGAGTGCTGTTTTTCTGAGCCTTGAGGAATGGATAAAATTACCACCAGTAGAGATAGAGGCAGGGGAGAGCACCCCAGGCAGAGAAAACAGCCTATGCTGGGAGGCAGAAAGTTTGGGGTATGTTCGAGGAAGAATGAACGTCTAGATTCTGGTTTCTTTCTGACTCACAGCTCGGATGGTTTTTGTAAGCTGGCAGCCCAAGCCAGGCAGCCTCCAGTAAACACCTGTTTACACAATCGAGGTCACACACGGGGACGTGTTTGCACAACGACCTGTTTGCACAATCTCAGCCGACAGAGAATCCCAGTCAGACCAACCCCTGCTGGATGAGCACAGCCACCACTTCCGGGTACTCACCCTGGCTGGCCCACCCCGGCCCAGCCCGGCCCCCTCCAGAACAGGTGGCCCCCTTGACCCACCCAGCAGCCCCACAGGCCAGGGCAATAACAGAAACTGAAACGATCTGACCCTCAGCAGGGCTTCTGAGAATGGGGTTCCCTCCAGGGCTCTCGGTGGGGTTTGCAGCCCACAGAGGACACCCTGTCCAATGGAGGAGGGGGTGGGGCAGAAGAGGTGGAGGAGGAAGTATCCACAAAGCAGACACTGGAGGGGTGTGGAGGGGATGACTCCACATCCGTCTCCTGCTTTTCAGCTCACCAGCGTAAACATTTATTGAGTATTTACTATGTGCCTGTGTCTGTTCCACGGGGCCTCACGTGCATAATGCACCGATTTCTCTCAAGAACCCCATGAAGCAGATTTTATTATTATCATCATTTTAAAAATGATGAAACTGAGGCTCAGAGAGGTTGAACAACTTGCTCAGGATCACACCGCTAGGATGTGGCAAACCCAAGCAGACTGACTCCTTAGCCTCTGCTCTTACCCTCTCTCCATACTAATGACCCTCCCTTTAAAAAGTTCTGCCTTACACTTAAGGGAATACACTTATCTTTTCTTCCTTTAAAAAAAAAAAAAGCTTCTCTCTGCTATTTAAAAAAATGTTTCTGAGTGTAATAAAAAATAGGTATTTGTTTCCTTGGTTTTCTTTTTCCTTCTTTAACTAAGTACTTCAAAGATCAACACAACAATAAAGTCCCTGACCCCCAACCCTCCAGGGCCCCTCACCCTGAACTTGAATTAGCTGAAGCAGGTAGACTTTGTGATGCTTTCCTAGAAGACTGGAGCCGTGTCCGTGTGGACTCAGAAGGGCGGTCCGCCCTTCTCCCAAACGCTGGGCCCGTCTGAGGGCTTCTCCTTTTCCCTGCAGTGGCTTCTCCATACCCCCTTCATTCAGGAACCCCCTCTCCTGTGGGAAGGGTAGGTCTAGGGGAGGAGGAGGATGGGGGCCACCTGGCCTGACTGGGCCTGACTTTTGTCTCACTCTGCTCATTTTGACTGAATAAAAGTCCTGTTGCAGCCGAGACCGGTTTGGCTCAGTGGATAGAGCGTCGGACTGCGGACTGAAGGGTCCCGGGTTCGATTCAGGTCAAGGGCATGTACAGTGGCTGCGGGCACATCCCCAGTAGGGGGCGTGCAAGAGGCAGCTGATCGATGTCTGTCTCTCATCGATGTTTCTGACTTTCTATCCCTCTCCCTTCCGCTCTGTAAAAAATCAATAAAATATATTTAAAAAAAAAAAAGTCCTGTTGCCAAAGTAAAAAAAAATAAAAGTTCTGCCTAAAATCTAACTTTCACTCGAGCTGCTGCAGCTCCACTTCCTGGTGCAGGTCAGCAGTGGAGAATGAAGCACAGGGGAGACCAGTAAAATTTCATTCTGAAATATTAAACCATGTATGCAGGGGGTAAAAAAGAAAGGGCTCTTACTGAACACCTATTACATGCTGGTTCATGTGCAAGGCTCCCGTAGCTCACTGAATTCTCACAAAACCCATGGAAGGAGTTATTATCCCCGTGGCAGGTGAGGAAATGGCTTAGAGAGGGCAAACAGCTTCTCCAAGATTCTATAGCTCAGTAGCCATGCACTGAGAATGCCCTGTGTGGCTTGCTCGGTGCGGAGGCTGGAGGCAAAGATGAGAATATGGTTTCTGTCTTCCAGGACTTCACAGTCTCATGGAGGAGGCAGGCAGCCCAGGGCCCACCGCAGGCTCTTGGGAAGGACGCTCAGCAGGCTGCATGTCTGAGCTGTGTCAGAGGCAGGACTGGCTAGCCTGGCCAGAAGTGATGGGATCAACAAGAACAAACAGTGTTGCAGAGCCTGTGGCAGGCAGGGAAACAAGCAAATTCTGCATGGAAAGCATAGCTAGAGCATGAAGTGTCCACCTGGGGAAATGGAGGCAGATAAGGCATCAAAGGGAGGCAGGGCTGGAGGAGCCCAGCGGGCAAACTGGCATATCCAGGCGAAGGATGCAGAGACCTGACAAAGGCAAGGAGGGGAGATGGACTCAGCGATATGGATAAGACAGAGCTCCATAAGGCAGGAACCGGAGCTACTTTTGCAACCACTGCACCCCTGCCCCTGCTCAGGACCATGTTTTCTGAATGATGAACAAAAAAGGCCCACCCATTCTCCTTCACTCAAACAGACTGGATGTGGAGTCTGGAGAAAGAGGTGTGAGGAATGACTCCTGGGTCCCTGGTCAGGTGACTTGGGGGCATGGGGATAGTGGACTAATTTACCAAGGTGAAGAACGTGGGGGTTGGGAATAGGTTTGGTGAATTAAAGGAAGATGCATCCAGTCAATCCATTCATTCAACAAATATGAACTGAGGGCTCACTGTGTGACAGGCAGTGCTGTATACACAAGAATAGTGTGTGTTTTTTAAATATATTTTATTGATTTATTTTTTTATTTTTTTATTTTATTTTTTTTGCAGAGAGGAAGGGAGAGGGATAGAAAGTTAGAAACATCAATGAGAGAGAAACATCGATCAGCTGCCTCCTGTACACCCCCCACTGGGGCTGTGCCCACAACCAAGGTACATGCCCTTGACCGTAATGGAACCTGGGATCTTTCAGTCCGCAGGCCAACGCTCTATCCACTGAGCCAAACCAATTTCAGCACAAGGATAATGTTTTAAACAAAACAGACTAAAACCCTTGCCTTCATGGAGCTTCCATTCTAATGGGAGATGAGGACAGGGGCAACCGATGTCAGATGGTGAAAAGGGATATGGGGGGGAGGGGTAAGGAATAGGAGCTTGCCATTTTGTGAAAGGATGGTTGGAGAAATCCTTGATGAGAAAGTGACATTTGAGCAATGACCTGTAGATGGGGTCGGAGTGACCCATGTCATTGTATTTGGGGGAAAGAGTCCAGGCAAAAGAAATAGCAAGTGCAAAGGCCCCGAGGCAGGAGGGAGCCTACCAAGTTCAAGCAACAACCAGGAAAGCAGATTGGCTGAGCGAAGCAGAAAGGAAGAGAACTATAGGAGAGGGATCAGGGAGCAACTGGGGGTGCTCCAGGTTGAATAAGGCCTTGGAGATCATTGACAGGGATTTGACTTTCACACTGAGTGAGATGGGACCAACTGGGGGTGTGGGCAGTGGATGATGGGAACTGGCTTCTGTTTGATCAGCATCACACGGGCTGCTGATGGAACTTTAATAAACAGGTGGAGGGGTGAAGAAGAATGGAAATAGGAGAACTGGGAGGGCAAAAATCTAGGTTTGTGTGATATTTATATCTTCCAACTATTTATCATGAAAATAGTCAAACAGAGCCACGTAAAACTTTATAGTATCTGTCTACCCAGGATTCTGGTTCTATTTTGAAAGAAGAATCAATGGGATTTGCTGAGCCTGCAGGGGCCTATGGGACATGTCGGGGAAGTAACCGCAGACAGCCGGCTATTTCTATCTGGAACCAAAACTGTAGCCGAGGTCCACCCCCTCACACCAGAGTCAGAGAGCCCATTTTTTCTAAAAGAGTCCTATTAGGGACACTCTGCTAGTCAGTTGGGACCTAACCATCCTGCGTCATAAATACAATAAACTCTGAACAGAAAATTATAAACAATTGCAGAGAAATCATGGATATAGACAATGAAAGACAGAAGATGTAGTCTATTCCACTCCCTCAAAAAAAATGTCCCTTTGCCCTAACCAATTTGGCTCAGTGGATAGAGCGTTGGCCTGTGGACTGAAAGGTCCCAGATTCAATTCCGGTCAAGGGCATGTACCTTGGTTGCGGGCACATCCCCAGTGGGAGGTGTGCAGGAGGCAGCTGATGTTTCTCTTTCATCAATGTTTCTCACTCTTTATCCTTATCCCTTCCTCTCTGTAAAAAATCAATGGAATATATATATATATATATATATATATATATATTTTTTTTTTTTTTTTAATGTCCGTTTAGCAGAAACCTTGTGAGTACACATCACTAGTTTCTGGCAAGCCTATGAAGACTCTAAACCTCACAAGTCTTCCCTCTGGGGTCCCAGAGTCCCCATTTCCACTCTGCTTGGCCACAGGCAATGGTAGGGAATGTGAAGAGCGGAGCAATGAGGAAGGTGCTGCATTACAAATACCCTGTAACCTGAAGGCTGCCCCTGAGTATTGTGAGGGTCAGGGCCCCAAGGCTGGTGCCCAAAAGAGGCTCAGAGCTGAGCGAACCTTCCAGCCAGGGTCTGTTCTGAGTGATGCTCCCCAAGGCAAGGGACATGGGAATGGCACCCAGCTGTGCTGGAGCCTAGGCTTGGCGGGGCCTCAAAGCTTTGAGGTCAGGAAATCCGGAGACAGAGGAGGGGGACTTCGTTGCCACATCCCCCAGCCCCTTTAAGACCCCCAGGGCAGGAAGGCTGCCCAGCCTCACCAGCTTCCCCTACAGGCTCCTTCCTGGGAGGAAGGGGCTGCCTGTGCCGCAGCAACAGGGCAAGGGAGGGAAGGAGGCTGGGCAGGTGTTGCAATCCACAGCCCCTGGGTCTGTCAGAGGCCGGGAGTCATTAACGACAGGCTGGGGAGAGAAGTCAGCGCAGTTTTCAGGAACTTGCCTGCAGTAGAGAGCAGAGACCCGGAGGCCAGGCCAAGGCAGAGGTGGCAGAGAGGCTGCAGGCTCCAGAGTGAGTAGGGGACCCTCAGGGAGAGCTGAGCCTTGGCCTTGATAGGGGCTTGGAGTGCCATAGCCACCCCCTCCCACCCATCCCTCCCCTCCAGCTCTGCCAGTGCCAGCATTCAGGGCCCCTAGGCCTAGGACCAGAGCTCCTGCCTTTAAGGTCTGTCCCTTGGACTAGGGACCCTAAATACTGAGTCTCTTTTCCCAGAGATGTCCCCGCTCGGGGGGGGGGGGGGGGGGGTGCGGGGTGGGGGAGACATCACAAACAGCGGGGCTCAGGGAAGGGCGTCATTGTTAGCCCTCTTACAGAACCTCTGCCTCTCAGAAGTTTGTCTCCACCTCTCCCTGTCTCCACCTCCTCAGTTTCACTCTCCATTTCTCTCCCCCACAGCCCCTCCCTGACTTGCCTGGGCTCCGAGCCTCTCTCTGCCTGCTTCTCTCTGTCTCTCACGTTTCCCTGACTTTAAATCTTAAACTCTCGTGGGTATCAGACTGCTTCTCAGCCTCCAAGTGCCTCAGTCTCTGTGTCAACATCCTTGTCTCTTGGGCTCGTTGCTCCCCGACTCTCAGTGGCTCCCCTGCCTGTCTTCTTCTTTTTTAAAAAATATATTTTATTTATTTTTTACAGAGAGGAAGGGAGAAGGATAGAAAGTTAGAAACGTCAATGAGAGAGAAACATCGATCAGCTGCCTCCTGCACACCCCCTACTGGGGATGTGCCCACAACCAAAGTACATGCCCTTGACCAGAATCGAACCTGGGACCATTCGGTCCATAGGCCGACGCTCTGTCCACTGAGCCAAATCGGTTTCAGCTCCCCTGCCTGTCTTTATCTCCATTGTGCGTACGTGTCTGCCCTGCGTAACTCCACTTCTTACTCTTTCTGCCATGGTCTCTCCCTCTGTTGGTTCCCAGCTCCCTCCTCCCTCTCATCCTCCTGCCATAGAAACACCTCCCGGTGAACTAGAGTAGAAAGAACAGGGGAGAGGGGGGGAATTGGAGAAGGTGCCGTGGAGGGAGAGAAGAGGGAAGCAGAAAGAGGGGGTGTGATGCAGGGCTCTGGGGGCAGCGGGTGTGCTGGGACCCAGAAAGAGCCAAAAGTGCCCAACAGAAATGGCTGGAGGGAAGGGGAGACTTGGGGGAAGGGGGGTGCCCAGGAGCTGGAAGTAGGGGAGCCAGAAATGAGGCCTTGAAGCCATGAAGCATGACATAGACAAAGCAAGTGGCCGTTCCAGGAGGCTGTGACCACACAGCCTGCAGGCGTGGGAGGGGCGCTAATCCCTCCTGCGAGGAGGTGACAATAATTTGGTTACTGAGTTCTTTCTTCTGGGCTCCCGCTCCATGCCAGGTGTTTTTATCAGGGTCGTCTTGTTTCATCCTCACCACAACCCTGAGAAGAGGGTGCTATTCTTATCCCTCCTTCACAGATGGGGAAACTGAAGCTCAGAAAGTAACTTGTCCAAGGTCACAAGGCTGGTAAGTGGCAGAGCTGTGGTTCAGACCAGCTGGTCTGACTCACAGCTGGGCTCCCAACCTCACTGCACACTGACCCCAAGCGAGGAGCCCATGTTCCCACGGGCCCCAGTTCTCACTCACCAGGGCTGGGAGGCACCTGGGCTGCTGTGGGGGGACCAGGGACTGATGCCAGGGTCCCACTTCCCAGTAGCCCAGGGGGAAGGATGACTGGCCTCTTAGGGTTTGGGAGTTGGTTGCCCACTCTGAGCTTGAGCCAGCGGTGAAGTGGTCCCTCATCACCACAGGCTGGGCCTGAAGCTGACCCTGATAGGGCAGCAGGGCTGGGTAGCAGATGGAGATGGAAACCAGTGTCCCAAAATCTGGGTCAAAGAGGCTAAATCTTCCCCAACAAGTGTCGGGGGCTCGAGGGGTAATCAAACTGATGTGGTCTAGGAAGAAAGTTGCCAATCACTGAGTGGTAGACTGGGGCACTCTAAGCAGCTGTCTGCAAAGCTACAGGACTGAGGTGTGGGTAGAGGCTGAAATCCAGCCGTTCTCCAGTTACCAGGTGCTAGTGCGGGCTAGCTACCTGGTATCCTGCTACTGTGATACATGTGGGGAACCTGGGGGTCTTAAGGCCCCCACAAGCGGAAAGAGCCTTGGGTATCTGGGCAGTTGTTAGTCATACCTTTGTGTGGGAGGGAGAGCAGCTCTTGCCCTCATGAGCACAGAGGATCTGCTGGGGCACCACCTATGTTATCATGAATGTACGTGCCGCTGGTCAGCGATTCCCACTGGCCTGCCATCAAGTGTCAGTCAGTCCTGGATAATTAGGTGTCTGACCCTTAACCCCAACGGGATCAAATGGAGGGTTAGGCTGGAAGCCCACCCCGGCATTCTTCCTAAGACTGGAACTAATGCTCCCTCTACCCAGGCACAGTTGCCGTGACTACAGGACGCCTGGCCCCAGAAGGCCTCCAGAGGTCTGTGCAGAATTGGAGGTGTATGACACCCCTGTGTGTGCCACCTTTCAGCCCACCTTTCCCTCCAGCCATTGCCATGGCAGCCAGCTTCCCACAGATGTAGCCTGACACCCCTTGCCTCAGCTGCCCCGGGGAGCTGTCCCTTTCTGCCAGGGAACATCTCTGACACTTCTGGCATGACTCACCCAGCAGAACCTGCCTCACACTCATGCATGTGCAACCTGAATGTGCCAGACAGTTAATACCCCAAGAGACATCCCTAGACCAATGGGGACAAGAGTTGGTGCATAAGTGTTCCCAACCTCCTTTCCGTTCAAAGGTAAACTGTCCCTTGGGTGGACAGTTCTGAGGTATGTACATGGCTCCTTGGAAAGTTCCAGCAGGATTGAGTCCTGGTTGTCCATAGAGGTGACATGTCCTTTGTAATATTTCTCTCTTTTCCGAGTCCAGCATAGCTAGAGAGCAGTCCAGTTCCTGAGTAGTGGTGGCTGGGGATTGAGAAACTGAAAGAGACAGACGCAGAGATAAAAGTAAAAATCTGGGGCTGGGTGGGACCACTGCCCTCTTCTGATGGAGAGACAGGGACCCAGATCCCTTACAGTGTGTTTATTTTATACAGGGAGAAAAACAGGAAGTTTTACTAAAAGTCAAGACAAATGAGATTATTCTCATTCTAGGTTGGGCCCAGGTCATATCCCTGGCACTTGGGCCATAATGAAGGTCAGGCTGACAACGCTTCTGCCTTTTGGCAGAAGGTGTTTCCGGGGTGTGGCTTTGCCTACTGCCATGGATTCAGCTGACAATTTAAAGAAATGCCCATGTGCCTTCCCAGGCGCTCTCTACAGTCCTTGTGTTGGCTTTCCCTTCTTACTTGTTTCATTCTCCCTGCTCCCTTGCTCTGTTCCTGGGATCTTCCTAAAATAAACTTCCTGCATGCAAGCCACATCTCAGGCTCCTCTTTGTGGGGGTTGGGGAGAAACCCAGGTAAGAAGGAAGGGAAGGGGGAAATGCTGTTCCTTGCTGCTCCTTTCCCTGCTCTCTCTGGAAGGCAATACAATAATAACAGTGCCTGTCACTTACAGTCATTTCTCATGTGCCAGGGCTCCTTCTCAAAGCCCTGTGGAGTAGTATAGACTGTTACCTCCATTTTACAGACAAAGGAAAGCATTAAGCTCGGCTCTGACTCCGAAGTCCAAGGCCTTAACCATGCCCCTCTGCTTCCAGGTGAACAGCAAGTTGGCACGATGGTGGTGGGGCTGGGAACCTGGAGCCTGGCCAGAGCTGCTCTGATCATCCTACTGCTCCCCAGAAGTGAGTGTGGCCGGGTGGGTGCTGTGGTGAGAGGGGAGCTACAGGGAGAGATTTCAGGGTTGGAGGAGAGAAGCATGTCCCCACACTGCCACAGAGCCCCTGGGGATCCTAGAGAATCCCAAGAAAATGAGACTGGGCCACAGATGTGGGGTAGCTGGACTCCCATCACAGACTTGGGCAAGCCGCCCCCCAGGAGGAATGGTGAGGAAACCTGAGTTGGTCAGC
The DNA here is from genome assembly GCA_027563665.1 of Antrozous pallidus. Classification (NCBI taxonomy): domain Eukaryota; kingdom Metazoa; phylum Chordata; class Mammalia; order Chiroptera; family Vespertilionidae; genus Antrozous; species Antrozous pallidus. Next base: position 188,764,014 of record CM050508.1, read on the forward strand.
CTGGAAAAGGCCAGGGGTCAGGGGTGGCAGATCTTTCTGCTAATCTCTGCCAGGCTGCCAGAGGAACCTCTGGCTTCTGGGCAGTCTTCACGGGCAACAAAGGGATCAGAGTGGAAGCCACAGGAGGTAGGTTTCCTCCTGAAATAAGGAAGCTCAGGCTGAGCCCTCCTACTATGGAAACTCTGTCGTGAGTGGTGAAGACCGCCCACCTCTGGGGGTGTCCAGGTTGACAGAGATGCTGCACAGCAGAGCCTGGCAAACTTCATCTGACAGGAACATTCAGGCTTTGCAGGCCCCAGGCAGTCTCTGCTGAATGTTCTTATTGGTTTTTGGTTTTGTTTGTTTTAACCCTTTAAAAATGTAAAAACCCTTCTTAGCTAGCAGGCCATACACAAACAGGGATGCAGCATTAGATGGTGCCTTGAAGTAAACAGTTTTGCAAGGCTCCTTCCAGTCTGAAATTCTGAGTCCGTGAAGTGCTAGGAGTCCCACAAACTTGCTCTGTGACCCTGGACAAATCATTCCTCCTCTTAGGGCCTCTACATCCCCATCAGGAAAATGGGCCCAAGGACACCCGAGAGAGGAGAGAAGGCCTGGTGGGCAAAGTGCAGCACTTTATTCTATACATGTTCACCTCGGGCTACTCTGCTAGGCCCTGGGAATACAGCAGTGAGCAAAACAGCGAGGTCTCCAGTCTAGTTCGGGGGACAGACAAGCAAATAATCACATGGCTGTAATTATGAAGGATAAGAGCTTTGGAAGCTTCATGGGGCTTGGCCTGGTCTGGTTTTATCCAAGATGCCTAAATGTTAAGCAGGTGAAAGAGAAGTGAGAGGAAAAGAGCCCCTCCAAAAGTAACAGCAGGTGCAAAGATGCTGAGATTGGAGAGAGCCTGGCGTTTTCAAGGAATTGCAAGAAGCCAGGGTGACTGTAGCTGAGAGAGGGCGGTCTGAGCTGGAAGTGGGAGGATTAAGCAGGACCCAGGCCTCGAGGGCTGTGAGAGGCTCTGAGTCTTTATCCTGGCAACAAACACTCACTGTTCTAAGTGTCTTACACACGTGATCGCACCTAATGCTTCCATATCGGGGTCACATAATTAACAAGCAGTAGGACCAGGCTCTAAACCTAGGCAGTCTAGTTCCAACAGCCTTGCTCCTACCTGTCAACCGTACTGCCTTTCGGAGCAACAACATGCCACTGCCGTGCTGAGATCGAGGTTCAGAAACAATCAGATCTGAATCCTGAAAAGACGGCTGTGGCTGTGGCTGCGGCTGCGGCTGTGGGACTCTTATCATTCTAAAGCACTGCTTTCGCCACCCTTGGGGCGGGTGGTGCATGCAGCAGGCCCACAGGCGTTAACTGCGCAACTCTCCCCAAGTTCCCATTCAGGGCTTTCAGGGATGCCACACCGGTAGCTTGCCATCAGCCACGGTGGGAATATTCCACCAGGGAAAGCAGCCCGTACTACAGATCAGGATGGGTTTTCCTCTGCACAGCCAGGTGATAAACTTGTATGCACACACCACTGTCTCTGTCTCGTCCCCAAGAGCCTCTCACAGTCCCAAACTCAGCACCCCACTCCAGCTCCCACATCTTGGGATCGGGGAGGCCCTGAGTCCAAGAGCACAAAGGCCTAGCGTATAGCCTGGCTCTGCCGGGCAGAGGAGTTACTCATGGCCCATTCTCTTCCACCCCAGGCCTGGAGGAGTGCGGGCGCATCAGCGTCTCAGCCCCCATCGTCCACCTGGGCAATGCCATCACGGCCTCCTGCATCATCAACAGGACCTGCAGCCACCTGGATCCAGACTCCCAGATTGTGTGGAAATTGGGAACAGAGCTTCATCCCGGGGGGAGGCAGCAGCGTTTGCCGGATGGGACCCAGGAATCCACCATCACCCTGCCCCACCTCAATGTCTCTCGGGCCCTTCTCTCCTGCTATCTGCGCTGGGGCAACAGCTTGCAGATCCTGGACCAGGCTGAGCTGCAGGCAGGCTGTAAGTCTCCTGCTCTGCCTCCAGTGCCCCCCCCCTCCCCCAGAATACTAATAAGAACTACTCTTCCTGGGGCTCTTGCTCAATAGCACTTTATGGGCTCCATATTAAGTCATCTTCCCTACCAGTGGATGGTGCTGTTTATCCCCATTTTACAGATGAGAAAACTGAGGTTCAGAGAGGGTGAGTAACCTGCTGAATGAAGGTCACAAACTAATAAAGATGGAGCGAAGATTTATACCAGGCAGTGTGGCCTGAGAATCAGTGTAGTAACTGCTACTCTATATGGCCGCCGAGTAAGCCTGACTCCCCAGCCACAGGAGGGTGTGCCCAGAGGAGACATTCTCTACCAGCTGGAATTGCTCCCAGCTTCTCCCCCACCCCAGTCTCAGCCTTCTGCACAAGCTGCAAAGAATAGAGTTTGTGCTAAGCCAGTGCATAAGAAAAAAACAAAACAAAAACAAAGACAGGCTGAGGTTCTTGTGTAAGAATCAATAATAGTACTCTGAGCACTGTATAATAGATAAGTCATTCCACCTTCACAGTAACCTGGGGGTAGGTACATTACCATTACCCCCATTTTATTTTATTTTTAAATATATTTTATTGAGTTTTTACAGAGGGGAAGGGTGAGGGATAGAAGAAAGTCAGAAACATCGATGAGAGAGAAACATCGATCAGCTGCCTCTTATACATACCTCCTATTGGGGTTGTGCCCGAAACCAAGGTACATGCCCTTGACCGGAATTAAACTTGGGACCTTTCAGTCCGCAGTCCGACGCTCTATCCACTGAGCCAAACCGGTTTCGGCCCATTCCCCATTTTACAGACGAGGAAACAGCCGTTAAGTGACTTCAAGATCACACAGCTCATGAGTGGCAGAACCAGAGTGAAACCAGACACTGCCTGTCACTGTGAAAGGGGGTGGAGTTGAGGGGTTTGAGGCTCTGTGAAGCCTGTCCTGTGCATGCCTCAACTCAGTGCCCTCCTCATTCCACCCCTCCCTCTCCACCCCACCCCTCCTTCCCTCCCCTCCCCACCCCACCCCCGCCCGCTGCACGGAGACAGGTGAATAAACAAAGTGGCCCCAGAGCAGGGAATGACCCAGAGCAAGGAAACAAGCCAGTTGATCACAGTGGGAGCTTTCTGAGTGTCCTACCCAAAGCCCTCACTCTCCCCACCCTGTGCACAGATCCTCCCACCACACCCCACAACCTGTCCTGCCTCATGAACCTCACCATTGAGAGACTCATCTGCCAGTGGAAGCCTGGACCTGACACCCACCTGCCTACCAACTTCACCCTAAAAAGCTTCAAGTGAGTAGAATCTCTATTCCAGCCCCATTCCTGGGGTGGGGCTTGGTAGGACTACGGGGATGGGGGAGACAGAGACAAAGACGGGAGGGAGAAGGGAGCCTTGCTTTCTTCCTTTGCTTGACACTAAACCTGGCCTATTGGCAGGAGCCGGGGCAACTGCCAGGACCAGGAGGAAGCCATCCCCGACTGTGTGCCTGAGGACGGGCAGAGCCGCTGCTCCATCCCACGCAAACACCTGCGGCTCTACCAGAGTATGGGCATCTGGGTGCAGGCAGAGAACGTGCTGGGGACCGGTGTGTCCCCGCAGCTGTGCCTGGATCCCATGGACGTTGGTAGGTGATGTCCTGGATATGGGGGAGGGAAGAGGCTCCCACAAAAGGTAGACCCAGAGAGGCACAGAGAGGGAAACACAGACCCAGAGACAGACAGACAGACACTGGAAGATATAGGGATGGAGGAAGAGAAGAGAGACAGAGACCAGGTGGGATGCAGTTGGAGACAGAGCTATGGAGACACACAGACATGGAAGAAACACAGACACAAGGAAACGCATTCATTCCTTCGGCAGATTTCTTGAAGTGCCCACCAGGTGCTAGGCACTATTGTGGGTGCTGGGGATACAGCAGTGAACAAAAAAGCAAAAACCCACCCTGTAACGTTACCTTCTAGCGGGCAGAATAAATCAAACAGGCTGTCAGCTGATGATAAGTGTGACGGGGCATGGAAACAGGGAAGGGTGTGAGAGCTGGGGGTGGGGAGCAGTTGCTGTTTCAATAAGGTGGTCAGGAAGGCCTCACTGAGAAGGTGGCATTTGAAAAAATCCTTGAAGGAAATGAAGGAGCAAGACACTGAGTCTGTGGAGGGAAAGTGTTCGGGAACAACCAGTGCACTCTGGGGTGAGAGTATGAAACACACCCAGAGAGAAACAGACACACACATAGAGACAGACCAGCAGAAACATGATAACATGGAGATGAAGAGAAAGAGCAAGAAAGAAAGACACAAGACCCCACGAATGGGGACCCAGGGAGAAAAATGGAACCACAGACAGGGAGAAAAGAGAGCTAAGGCAGGGCCTATCAGCTGGGGGAGGGAAAGGATCTGACAACCCATCTCCCTGCAGTAAAACTGGAGCCCCCCACCCTGTGGGCCCTAGACCCCAGCCCTGAGGTGGCCCCACCCCAGCCAGGCTGCCTACAGTTACACTGGGAGTCATGGAAGCCAACCCTGTACATAGACCAGAAGTGTGAGCTGCGCCACCAGCCACAGCGTGGGGGAGCCAACTGGACCCTGGTGAGGTGGAGGGCAACCTCAAGAGCCTGGGGTGGGGGTGGCCATGAAGGGCACAGGAATCCTGGCTCAGAGCCGTGCCTTCCTCCCCCAGGTGGGCCCCCTGCCCTCCAAGACCCTTCAGCATGAGCTCTGTGGACTCCTCCCATCCACAGCTTACACCCTGCAGATGCGCTGCGTCCGCTGGCCCCTGCCTGGCTACTGGAGTGACTGGAGCCCCGGCCTGACGCTGAGCAGCGCACAAGGGGGTATACTGGTGGTGAGGGGCTGGGAGCAGCCGTCAGGACCCAGTCCAACCTCCAAAGCCCTCCCTGACCAGCACCCCTCCTCTCACTCATCCACAGCCCCCAATGTCAGACTGGACACGTGGTGGCGGCAGAGGCAGCTGGACAGTGGACATGCAGCTATTCTGGAAGGTGACCCTCTGAAGCCACCCCTGAGGCTTCCTTCTACTTACACCCACCCCTCTGAGCTGGGGGTCAGGACCCCACCAGCTCTGGGTGGCTTGGAAACATTTGTGTGTGATTTGCATGCACTTTGCATATGCCTTGGAGACTTCTGAAGAAGTCTCTGTTAGCAGACACCAAAGAATCTACCCGGCATGTACTAAGACAGGACTCACCTATGGCAAAGGGTTGGCTCCATGGATAGTTAAGTGCCTGCTGCACACACCAACTTGCTTCTTCCTCCTCTCCCTCCTAGGACTTGGCACAAGGCAACAGAGGGAAGCAGGGAGGAAGGGAGGAAGGCTGGTCTTCCTGGGGGTGTTCAGCTCCTGTGGTCCATCCACCCCATCAAGAAGCTCTCTCCTACTCAAGATGAGTGTGCATCCCCCCTATCTTTTTCCTTCTATGCCCACCACAGCCAATGCCCCTGGAGGAAGACAGCGGGCAGATCCAAGGGTACCTGGTCTCCTGGAGACCCTCAGGCCAGGCTGGAGCAGTCCCACTCCTCTGCAACACCACCGAGCTAAACTGCACCTTTCAGTTGCCTCCAGAAGTCCGGGAGGTGGTCCTTATGGCCTATAACACCGCCGGGACCTCCCAGCCCACCCCAGTGGTCTTCTTGGAGAGCACAGGTAAAGGGGACTGACAGCTAGTACAGCATGGTGGCTAAGCATGTACATTTGAAGGCTCAACTGCCTGGGTTCAAATCTAGTCCTGTCACTTGCTAACAGTGTGACCTGGGCAAGTTACTTAACCTCCCTGGCCTCTGTTTACTCATCTAGCAAATGGGGATGATACAGCATTTACCTCAAAGGGTTGTTGTGAAGATTATGAGTTAAGACATGTGCCTGGCACATAGTAACTGTTCAGTATGTGTTAGCTATAAGCTATTAATATCATGAGCCAGAACCAGGTAAGCGATGGTGGTGCCTACACACACACACACACACACACACACACACACACACACACAGTCCATTCTGCCAAGGAAGATGGTAGAGAAAGCCCTATGTTTTTCCAACTGGAACACAGTCCCTGAATTAACTGGCCACTCTCCAGGGACCAGCCACCACCACCCCCAGGTTCCCCTGAACATGGGTCCTCACAGGTGTGACTAACAATAACAATAGTTAATGTTCCCACTGTCTAGCTGCATACCTCAGATGTTACTGTCACCTCTCTGTGTAGAGGTGACAGTAACATCTGAGGACAGTATGGGGACAGTAGTAGTGCCCTGTCATGGGACTGTTAGCAGACACCAAGGACTCTACCTAGCACATACCAAGAACGCCATAGTGTTAGCTTTTGTCACTATCAAGCGGCACTCTACACGAGTTCTGCTTCATCTCATTGCATCTACCCCAAGACTCTATAAGAGAGAAACTTTTATCATCATTTCCATTTCACGGATGAGGAAACTAAGGCTCGGATATTGACTTGTAAGTAGCAAAGCCAGGATTTGGACCCAGGCTTCTGGCTCTATGGCCTGCATTCTTTTCACTTTCATCTCCTCCTATTCTGTCTCCAGGCTTTCCCCTGGGCAGACTCCATACCATGGCCCGAGACCCTCACAACCTCTGGGTGGGCTGGGAACCCCCCAGCCCACCACCTCGAGGCTATGTGATTGAATGGCGCCCAGGTCCTCCCAGCCCCAGCGGGAGCCATATGACTTGGAAAATGGAGCATAATGGGAGCATTGCAGGGACCCTGCTACAAGGTGAGGCAGGCCTTGGGGAGCGGGCGGGTGTGTAGGGCTGGGAGATGGGGAGGCAGTGGGCCAAGGGTGATGGGAATCACCCTGGACAAATAGATTCCCAAGTATTTTCTTGATCCTTCACTGGTCTCACCTCACACCCTCTAAATCAGGAAGTTCCTCTTACAGTCTAACTGGATCCTCTCTTGCTACAGCTCTGACTCTGCCACCTTTCTAGACCTCTCACCCACTTTTTTCCCCTTAGCCCTACCAAATGATCTGAAGATGAGGCTAGGCCCAGGTTAGCCCCAGTTAGAGGTCTGAGGTTAGCTCCTGATCATCAGCAAGAGGTTACCCCTCACCAGGTTGCCTCCCCATCTTCTCTCCACAGAGAACATCCAGCCCTTTCAGCTCTATGAGATCACTGTGACCGCCCTGTACCAAGACACCACGGGACCCTCCCAGCGCATCTATGCCTACTCCCAAGAAATGGGTTCGTCAGCCACCAGGCCCCTTCTCAGAATCTCCTCTCCTCTATCTCAAGGCCTGCCTAGGTCCCACCCACCAGGAGCAGGAGGAAGCATTTCCTTCTTCCCTGACCTTTGGCCCAAGGAAGGTTCCCTCAGTCCTAAGATCACCCTGGCCTACACTGGATCCCTGTGGCTACGAAGAAGTCAGATGGTGGGGTGAGAAATTAGGCAGTGAGTTTGGCAGAATTCAGGGAGCAAGTCTGGCAAAACTTAGTCAATTATCCCAACAGAAATAAGGTGTCACGTGTGATAGAAATAGAGTGAGGGCCTGGCCTAGATTCAGAGAGTGAGCAGCAGAAATCGAATAGTGAATAGGACCAAATCAGACCTGGTGAAATCAGGGAGTGAGGCTTTCGAGTCAGAGAGAACCAGGTTCAGATCCTGACTTGGCCACTTTTAGCAGTAGATGGGATTCGGCCCAAGTTCCTGAGAAAATGAAGCTTGGATGGGCCTGGACTCTGGTGTTACCCACGACACAGTATGTCCCAGTTCTTGGGTCTGAGGAGCCACGAGAAGCCCAGCTGGGCTCTCCACCCAGCCCCCGTCAACCTGCACCTCTCTCTTCTGGCAGCCCCCTCCTACACCCCAGAGCTGCATCTAAAGCACATTGGCAAGACCTGGGCCCATCTGGAGTGGGTGCCCCCAACCCCTGAGCTGGGGAGGAGTCCTCTTTCCCACTACACCATCTTCTGGACCAATGCTCAGGGCCAGTCCTTCTGTGAGTCTGTCTTCAGCCCCAGAATACCCAGGTGGGAGCAGCCTTGGAGGGAGCCTCGGCATCAGGGCCCAGGCTGATCATGCTCCTCTGTTCCCAGCCGCCATCCTTAATGCTTCCTCCCATGAGTTTGTCCTCCCTGGCCTGGAACCTGCCAGCTTGTACCACGTCCACCTCATGGCTGCCAGCCAGGTGGGGGCCACCAACAGTACAAGCCTCACCCTGATGACCTTAGCCCCAGGTAAGGGGAGGAAGGGGCTGGCCAGACAGGGCTGTGGGGAGGGGGCCCGGACAAACGCTCTCCATTTTTAGAGTAGATGAGGCTTGCCTGGATCTCCCCCAGGTCCGAGGGAGAAGATCAAGCCCTGCCCGTGGATCCCAGTCTGAGAGAGGGGGACCAGCCTTACTCGCATGCATTCTAATCTCTCCTGGCTTTCCCCTCACCCCAGGGGAGTTCGAGCTGCACATCTTCCTCGGCCTGTTTGGCCTCCTGCTCTCGTTCATCTGCCTCTGTGGGGCTACCCGGTTCTGCTGCAGACCCAGGTGAATCAACAGATCTGACACCCAGATACCCCTCCCCACAAGGAATTGCAGGCCCACCCCAGCCTTTCAGGCCTTAGGGCCCGCGTCTGGGAGTCAGACCCTCCACCTTCTCCTCTCTGCACTAAGCAGCCATGCCTTCAGCTGCAGGGGATGGGTGGGAGACCGGCTGGAAAGATGGGAGGGCATGCCTGGCCCTACCTTTACCTGCCTCCTTCTCCAGCAGAAAGAATTCCTTCTGGCCAAGTGTCCCAGACCCAGCCCACAGCAGCCTGGGCTCCTGGGTGCCCAGCATCCCTGCGGAGGTGAGAACCCTGGAGGAGGAGGGACATGGGACTGGGGGTGAGGGCCCAGGTTCAAAGTGAAGAGCTGCCCCTCTGAGGATGAGTACTCAGGCCTTCCCTTCACTTCCTAGCAAGATCCACTCCCTTTGGAGTAAAGCAGACCTGAGTTTACCCAGTTTATCCCAGCTCTACCCATTTCAAAACCTCAGACATCCCACTGTGAAAGGAGACTAATCCCACACAGAACTATGGCAGAGATTCACCAAGATGAGTCTGAGCAGCACATAGCGCATAACATGAACCTATGAGGTGCTCTGCAGGTGAAAATCTTTGAGTTTCAACAGACAGCCACAGGAAGGTCCCCACACCGACCCAGCTCGGGAAGGGACAGCGGCTGGGGCAGACATCTGAAATGAATCATACCCTCACCCTATGTCCTGTCCAGGAGATCTTCCAGCTTCCCAGCCTCTGGGACACCAGCATGCCACCCATCACCAAGATCACTGTGCTGGAGGAGGAAGAGAAGAAGCCAGGGCCCTGGGAGGCCCCTGAGAGCTCAGGAACCTGTGGCCTTCCCGCCCTGGTCCAGGCCTACGTGCTCCAGGGGGACCCAAGAGCATCTCCTATCCAGCCCCAGTCCCAGTCAGGCAACAGTGAGCAGGTCCTTTACGGGCAAGTGATGGGCAGCCCCACTGGCTCAGGACCAGCGGACTACATCCGCTGCGACTCCACTCAGCCCCTCTTGGGTGGCCTCACCCCGAGCCCCAAGTCCTATGAGAATCTCTGGTTCCAGACCAGCCCACTAAGGTCCCCAGAGCCTCTCATCCCCAACCAGGAGGATGACTGCGTCTTTGGGCCACTGCTTGACTTCCCCCTCCTGCAGGGGCTCCAGGTCCATGGGGTAGAAGAGCTGGGGGGCTTCTAGGGCATCCTGGGATGCCCCAGCTGGGTCTGCCTCTTGAAAGACTTGGGCCATCAGAGAGGAGGCAAGGGTCAGAAAGCCTGTCACTAAACCACCCTGCTCCAGGAAAGGTAGAAAGGCTCCCTGTTTCCCGCTGCCTGAGGCTCCCAGCATCACCGCCCCCATTGCCCAGTACCCACGGGCTGGGCCTCCCACTTTAAAGCCCTCCCGGCCTGTCCACATAGTGCCTTTTGTGCCTCTTACCTGTCATTTCAGTCTCTTAAACTGGTTTATGGTTCCGTTTGATTTGGTTTTATTTTAAGAAACTCTTGCTAAAACCGGTTTGGCTCAGTGGATAGAGCGTTGGCCTGTGGACTGAAAGGTCCCAGGTTCCATTCTGGTCAAGGGCATGTACCTTGGCTGCGGGCACATCCCCAGTAGGGGGTATGCAAGAGGCAGCTGATAGATGTTTCTGACTTTCTATTCCTCTCTGTAAAAAAAAAAAAAAAAATCAATAAAATATGTATTTTTTAAATAAAAAAAAAAGGAAGAAAGAAACTCTTATGTGTGCCCTGGTCTCTGTTCTTTTTCTTTCCAGGGCCCCGGCAGTTGGGGCCAGGAGTCTGTACCTCTCAGAATTGTTGGTTGGCTGACTTTTTTCCTTCATTCATTCAACCAGATCCCTACTGGCAGCAGGGACTCAAAAATGCCTTGGCTTAGTCCATTCTCAGAGAGCTCCATTGTAGTGGAGAGTTGAAAACTGACCACTGGGACATAGTGGCCAGGGTTACCTGGAGGGAGTCAAAGAATGCAACACAGGGATACAGACCTCAGAAAAAAGTAACTTCTGTTGGGGAAATAACATTCAAAACAAAGTCTCCCACCAATCTAGGAAAACTTCTCTACAAAGGCAGAAAATGAAGAAGCCAGTTTTCTTACTGAATGAGCATTAAACCAGGATGTGACATGCCCCACAGGCAATTAGCTAAAGGGCTTGCAAAGACAAGAGGAAATCATACTTTTGCCCAGCTGGTGTTGCTCAGTGTGTGAGCACTGACCCATGGACCAGGAGGTCACAGTTGATTCCTGGTCAGGGCACATCCCCAGTGTGGGGCAGGCGGGAGTCAGCTGATCAATGGCTCTCTCTCGTCATTGATGTTTCTATCTTCCTCTCCCTCTCCCTTCCTCTCTGAAATCAATTATATATATGTTTTTAAAAATCGTGCTGTTTTATATAGCCAAGTGGAACTGACTTAATGCATATATTTTCTCAAGATAAACAATAAGTAGTTCTTAAGCAAGAGGACTTGACAGTACTATTTATCACACAGGGGTCATTCTAAAGTCACCTGATAAATGGGGTAGTCCCCTGTATTTGCTAACTGTATTTATCCAAAAGAAAAATAAATTTCTCATATCTTTATGAGAGGACGTAGGTTTGCAACTTGGAGCTAGGCACTAGCTGAAGTTAGGCTCCTAGCCTGCCTCCCACAGAATCTGGGCGGGAGATAGGAGCACTATCCTCCTTAATGATTGTATTTCAGAGATGGCTCCGAGGTCCTAGAGAAAGGCATTCCTGGGTTGTAACACTGACAAGAGGCTTACTTAGCTTTTTTTAAAAATGTGCGCATGCTGAAACCGGTTTGGTCCAGTGGATAGAGTGTTGGCCTGCGAACTGAGAGGTCCCAGGTTTGATTATGGTCAAGGGCAGTTATCTTGGCTGCGAGCACATCCTCAGTAGGAGGTGTGCAGGAAGCAACTGATGGATGTTTCTGTCTATCCCTCTCCCTTCCTCTCTGTAAAAAATCAGTAAGATATATTTTTTCAAAGTAAATAAATAAAAATAAAAAACGTGCACACATTTCAAAAGGGCCGAAAGAATTCACAATTAACAAGTATTCTTATCTCTTTTTTGCAACAGGGAGAATTAAATTTTATTTTCCCTACTTTTAATTTGGATCTGTCCTTACATTTCACAAATATTATCACAGCTACTACTTATTGGATGTTCACTATATACCGGGTGCTTCGCACACAACTGCCTCAATCAATCCTCTAACAACCTAAAAGTCAGATACCGCTATCGCCATCCTCCTTTGATGGATGGGTGCACGGTGGCCCAGAACTGCGGGGTGACTTGTGCACAGAACCACATGGTGAGTAAAGGGCTGAGGTAGGATTCCAGCCCAGAGCTGTCTGATTCCAAAGTCAGCGACCTTAACCACCAGGCTACGACGCTGCCAGAGGAGAGGCTGAAACCAGGGCCCCATCCTGGACTTTTGGGGCGGGGGGAGAGGACGCTCGCGCCAGCCCCACGTCATCACCGAGTCCCGCCTCTGCAATCCGCCGCTCGGTCCTCCTCTGCTCCGGTCTCGCGGCTGCACTCGATTGGTCGAGCCTGAGCCAGCATGGCGGCGCCCATGTAACCCGCCGCGCACCGGGAAGGCCACGGCGCTGCCGCCCGCTGGGGTCAAACTCCACCATGCTGAGGGCGGCGCGGAGAGTCCTGAGTGCTATTCGGCCCCAGGCCCCAGTCCTCGGGCTGCCAGGGAGAGGGTGCGCCCAGCTTCCCTCCGACCCCCGGGTCCTCCCCTCCCCTCCCCGCGGTGAGGAGCCGAGAAACGGGACTGCAGGAGTTGGGAAAGGGTTCGGCGGAGGTGGAGGAGGGTCGGGGAGAGAGAAAGGGTGGTGGGTAGGGAAGCATGGAGACGAGGTGGGGGGGACACAGGCCGCGGGATGCAGGAGAAATGGGCTGACGTTTAGGCGGGGAGCAGGCACCATGGAGGAAGGGCCAGAGAAAGGAACCGAGGCCGACTGTTAAGGCGATGGCCTCAGCCCTCTCTCTGCACAGGTCTCCCTGCGGCCGCCCGCGGATATGCCATCCAGAAACCAGGTAAGCGCTCTCGGATGGGACTCGGGCAGACCTTGGGGCGGAAGAGAGAGTGCCCAGAAGGTTTGGGGTGGCGGAGAGGCCACGAGGCGGGATGGGCCCAAGGTCCTAAAACAACCGCGTCCACCTTGTCACAAAGCTTCAGCCTGAAGCCCGCGGGCGGCGCGGGGCCAGAAACCTTCCGCCTGGGCGAGAGTGGAAGTGAGCCAGACAGAGGGAGCCTAGCCAGGCCTACCTAGGATGCAGCACCTTGCCCTTCTGAGATGCAGGGTATGGTTTCCCCTCCGAGGCAGCCTGCACATGGATTGGCGAAGAGCTAGCTCTCTTACTGGGTTAATGATACTGGGCAACCACTTCCTCTCTCAGTCTCATTCTAAAGTGAGTGAGCAGGTCGTTAGGACTCAGTAACACATGAAAAGCATCCTTAGTACCGTGTCCAGTAACGGTATGTGTACTTGTGTTTACTGCTATTATTTGCATAGCGCAGAGTAGAGTCTGACTAGAGGCGACAGGTTGTTCTCCCCCATAGCTCTCCCTCACCTCCAAGCGAAAATACCAGGGCTGCACACACTAGGGCTGAGGGTTTCCTGGATTTGCTGCTTACCAGTGTCCCAAAGCTAGGATTTCCTCCTCAACCCCCTTACTTCATTCATTCACGCAGTCAGCAAGCAGTTGTTTTGTTGAGTGCCTGTTCTGTGCTGGGCTATTGATCAGACTTGGGGGGGGGGGGGGGCGGCGGTTCAAAGGAAGTCACATTCAGTGCCATCCTATTGGGGATGTGATGACTGTAGGGCCAGACAGGTGTGAGAGGTGACTGACAATCAGGGTGTTGGGAAAGGCCATCTACTCCCAGCATGAAATATCCAGGGCAGGTGCCCAGGGAGTTTGCAGAGGAGAAACCGAGCCCACAGATATCCATGCCCTGCTGGAAACCCTAGGTGTCTGATAGAGTTGGTGAGAAGAGTGGAGTCTGGGAGGGTGGGCAATAAGAGTTAAATCTGGTTTTCCATCCCTCCACATGACAGTCCAGCCCAGACAAGATGATGACCCGCCCCCTTCCACACTCCTCAAAGATTACCAGGATGTCCCTGGAATTGAAAAGTAAGCAGGAAAAAAATCTTTTTGGTGAAGCAGGGGGCCCTGGGAGGATTGGCGAGGGGAGGGGGAAGACAGTGGCTTCGAGTCCCAGCCTGATATATCTGAAGCTTGATTACAGAATGGGGCAGAAAACTGTGGCAGCCCAAGCATGGTGAGGGTGAGTAGGCAGCAGGGACAGGTGGAGCTTATGGGGCTTAACTGATTCCATTTTTTGTGCTCTGGGTGAAGACCCTCTAGCAGTGGTCAGCAAACCGTGGCTCGTGAGCTGCAGTTTGCCACTCTGTTGACTAATGAGTTTGCTGACCACTGTCATACACTACCCTTCACCTCTTTGCACACAGTATGCCACAATTGCCTAATCCTCACAGCTTCCAACTACACGGTAACATTTAGTCTAGTCCAGTGGTCGGCAAACTCATTAGTCAACAGAGCAGCAAACCAGTTTGCCGACCACTGCCCTATACTATTAGATACCAAGGAGGCAACATGCCTCAGGTTTTTTAGAAACCTCTCATGTCTTAATCCTCTCAGAAATTTCTGTAAGACATACTATTCTCATCTTATAGATTATCCAGCTGCCCGATGTCTTACAGCTGATAAGAGAGCCAGGGTTTGAATCCGGGCCAAATGACACCAAGGTGGGATCCTTCTGCTCGGCCCCTGTTGTACGGTCGTAGCTGGGCAGTCCCTCCTGCCCCTTCCATTGTGCAGTGTGACTTGAGAAAGAAACAATGATTATAGAATTGAAATGTCTCAAAACAGAGCGAACCATATTCTAGCTGAAATGGATCTCCTCCTTTACCCTCCCAGTGGCGATCCTGGACCACTCGAGCTGACAGCCTCGATTTCTGTAGTTATTACATCGTTCCATGTTCTCAGCCCAGCAGATCAGATGCGTATTGACTTCTAATCTGTGGGAAATGGCTACCGACTTCCAGAGACTCATGGTTGTGAAAGAAGTTTTTAATCCTTGCTTTGCCAACTAAAATGAAAATAGCATTGCTTCCCAACACCTTTCTCATTGCTTTGACTTTTCCACAGGGTTGATGATGTCGTGAAAAGACTCTTGTCTTTGGAAATGGGGAATCAGGTAAGTGGCCTGTGCCAAACCTTGGCCTCCCTCAGTCCTCCTCTGGCACTCCCTCCTATCCTGGTAACACCTCCCATCCCATACTTTTCAAGGAGCAGCACTTACATCAATGTCATTCTGTGTCTGCTTGTTAATACCTTGAGACTGAGCGTCTCAAGGGCAGTGACAGTCTTGTTCCCCATTACACCCCTAGCACCTGACAAACAGTAGGTACTCAATAAAGATCTGAAGTCTGAATGAATGAGCAAGCTTTAGGGACATTCATCAAACAAGCCATTTCTCCTGTCAGTAGCTTTGGCCTTGGGCTCAACTAGATGTGAATGCCATATGGTTGGCCAAAGGCCAGGCCCTGGTAGCAGAGTGAAGTCAGGCCCTGAGCTTTACAGCCTCGTTGCTATGACCAAAGCCCATGGCCTTGGGGGTGTGAGGATCAGTTCTTATGATAGAGGATCAGACTTCATAGATTCTCTCTTGTCTTCAACAGAAAGAGAAACTAAAAATCAAGAAAGAACAATTGATGAACAAGGTTGTGGCAAACCCCGAGGACACCAGCTCCCTGGAGGCTCGAAGTTGGTTAAGGGGCCGTTTGGGCATGGGGGTAAAGGGGCGGGGGACTGCTAGCTGGTGCTTGATCCAGGGCCCTCATCTGCAAGTACATAGGGATTAGATGGGGCTTATGAAAGGAGAGACAGAAAGAACCATGGGTAATGAAAGCTGGACTGTGTATCGTGAGCTGTGTGATGTTGGAGTCAGTGCCCAGGTCCTGCCTAATAGCTCTATGTGAGCTCAGGCAAGATTCCTCAGAAACCCAAATTTCTCTCTCTCTCTCTCTCTCTCTCTCTCTCTCTCTCTCTCTCTCTCTCATACCATAGTCACAACTTCTCCTTGGGGCCACCTTCTGCTCTTGCCTTTGCCCATCATTGCAGGAATCAAACAGGAGGATACCTGAGGAAGGATATTCTGGGGCTTTAGGAGATGAGTGGGAACTGATAATTCTGAAAACTCATTAGTTAAAAACATGGATAAGGGTGGTAGCTGGAAGGGAAGGGGCAAAAAGTAAAACCCTTGGCAGTTCGGGAATTTCATCTTATTGCATTGGTTAGGACCTCCAGTGTAATGTCGAATCATTAGCCATGACAGCATGCTTCCTAAACTAATTCCTGGATTTAATAGGAATGCTCTATAAAGTTTTACTGTAAAATGCTATTTGCTGTTGTTTGGAGATATAGCTTTATAAGATTAAGGAGCTTCTCTTCCTTAGGCTTTGCTTGTTAAAGCAAAGATAATCCAAAATCTTCTGAGATCTTAATAGTGCTTTGGGAATTACAGAGAGCTGTACAAAAGCCTTGGGGATTGTTATTCCTTGAGGTCTTGATACATAAGCCAGGCCCCAGGCCCGGGCTGTTTTTTCCTCTGTGCCCAGCTCTCATCCTCTGTGGTTTGTGGTTTCAGTTGTTGCCTTGACTGTGAAGATCCGCAATTATGAAGAACACATGCAGAAACATCGAAAGGTAAGCCTAAACACCAGCAACTGGGCCAGAGGAGTCTAAGAGGTAAAGGGCTCTGGGTGCTAAGAGTCAGCTTAAGATGCCAGAAGGCTATAACACCAGCGTGCCCACCCCTCAGTGAAGAAAACATTTCCTTTCTGCCTCCGGGCTATGGTGCATGTCACCAGTGGTCAAAAACTCAAACTTCAGAGCATGGTCACAGTGTCTGGCACCTAGTGGATGCTCAGTAAATATTTGTTAAATGCATGAATAGGGTCAAATTGCTCTAGTTTCAAATCCAAGCTCTGCCACTTCCACTTAACTAGTTAGGTGATTCTGGAAAAGTTATTTTACATGTCTGAACCTCAGTTTGGTCCGTAAAATGGGGATCATAATATCTACTGACAGGATTACAAGGACTATCTTCTATAATAACAAAAGGGTAATATGCTAATTAGACCAGATGTCTTCCGGACATCATTCCAGACATCCTTCCTGACAAGCCAGGGCCAGAGGGAAGCCAGCCCAGGTCCCAGGTGACTGTGGCCGGAGGAGGGAAGCCCAAGTCTCAGGTGCCTGCTGGCGGCTAGAAAAGGAAAGCCTGGGTCCCAGGTGCTGGAGGGAAGCTGGTACCGGCAGCCAGAGGAAGGCAGGCCTACTCTTGCACAAATTTTCATGCATTGGGCCTCTAGTATGAAATAAAAGCAGCCAACATGATGCAAATAAAGTATTTAAGCTTCTTCCTAAATATTTTACTTGCATTAGCTCACTTAATCTTTATATCCATCTTTCTATCCCACAGAGGAATAATCTAGGCATGGAGTGGTTAAGTTATTCTCAAGGCACAGCACTAGGAAATGAGTGCTAGGACTTGAAACTAAGTGGTCTGACTCCAGGGCCCATAGTCTTAACTTTTATGCCATATCAGCACAATGTCGGGCACAGAGCTGCTGTAATTAGGCAGTTGCTAGTATATTTTTAATAAATACACAATTTGTGAATACAGACCAGTCCAGCTCCGGGCTGGCATCTCAATGTTTCTGGAAGCTGGTTGAGCCTGTTCCTTGGAGATCAGAGTTTTGTTCTAGAATGTGGAACACCAGCTGCATTGCAGAATTTTCTCATGGAGCAGTACCTGGCTGTGGTTAGGGGTCTCCAAAAAGAGTGAAAGTTCTTCCCTCCTCTCCTCTCCATTTGAAAGTTTGCTTAGCTGTGGAGAGGCTGAGTGAGTAGTGTAATGTAGGGAAAGAGCTTTAGAGTGAGATAAGTATACCAATATTCAAAACCAGGTAACATTGATGAGCCTCTATTTTCCATCTGTAAAATGGGAATAATAACAATACCTACCTCAGAGTTGCACTGGTATTTGCAGGAGATTGTTGGGAGACTTCAGTGAGATAATCAAATTACTACCCTTTGTTACTATAAAGTGGCACACCACTTAATTTATATAATACTGAAAGGGATACCAACCTTTTTACAGGACAAAGCTCTCAAGCGCTATCTGATGATGAGCATTGACCAGAGGCAAAAGATGCTCAAAAACCTCCGTAAGACCAACTACAATGTCTTTGAGAAGACGTGCAAGGACCTGGGGATTGAGTACATCTTCCCCCCTATGTACTACCGAACAGCCCACCGCCGCTGGGTGACCAAGAAGGCACTTTGCATTCGGGTATGAGTCCAAATTGCTACTTTGGTTGGTCTGTTCTGGGGCTGTGGTGGAAAAGCAGAAAGGAGGGGTTGTCTCTTTCTGATAAAGGCACGGAACTGGGCGCCAAGGCCTTAACCCCATAGACAAAGGCTGTGTTGAGCAGCTGGGGGAGTCACTTCCCAGCCCATTTGCTCCCATTCAGAGGTTTTACATAGAATTACAAAGTCTTTTCTTTGTGATCTCCAGGTTTACCAGGAGGTTCAAAAGCTAAAGAAGCAAAAAAGGGCCTTAAAAGCAGCGGCAGCAGCCCAGAAACGCCAGATGAACCCAATAAGCTCTTCCAAAGCTGAACCAGAGGCAATCAAGGAAAACCAATAAATTATTTTTAAGTTTTATCTTTCTGTTTTGAAAAATAATAGAAGGTGGGGCTCTTTGTGGCCTGAGGAGTTCATTCATTGTCATTCAGCTCTAGGATCCAAGGGTTTTCTGAGGGAGAGTCCCTGCCCAGCACATCAGGCAGGACACACTCTCATAGCACCTCACACAGGCACAACTCCCTGTCATCCAGGTGTATTTCGGTGGAGGTGAGACACAGGAGCACAGAGGAAGCATGCTGGCTGGCTGCTGGGTGACTCTAGAAAGGTAGGTGGAGACAGTGGCGTGCCCTGAAGGCCATCTTATCAAATAGCAGGAAGCCGCTGAAGAAAGGGATGTGTCATATTGGAAGTGGTGTCTTCTGAAATTTAGCCTAGCAGCCAGTTATGTATGGCTGGAGGAGAGAAAAGAGTAATAAATATGGAGGAACTTAGCGATGCAGACAGAGAAAGAAATATAGGAAAATAGGAGAAAGATTTTGGTGGAAAAAGCAGAACTTGGTGACTGATAATCGGACTCAGGGCCATAGAGCTGGAAGCCAAGGCTCGGGTTTCAAGTCCTAATGGCAGGAGGGAAAAATGATTAGTAGGTATTACAAATATTGAAATCTTACAAAAATGGTTGCTCATCAACTTTAAAATGTGCAGCAGATGAAGGAAAGGTGATCCTGGAATGCAAGATGGGGGTGAAGGATGGGGAGCTGCTTAGCAGCTGGAAGGAGGGGCGCTTGGGAATCCCCAGCACATCCTCCAGGAGCTGAGCAGACAGGAGCGCGCCGGGTTTGCTTCAGGGGATCTAGACCAGTGGGGCTCCACTCCAAGTGGCATTAGGGAGGAAATGCAAATAATTCAAGGACTTCTGATCCTTGCCCCATCTAAGAGTCAGTTACCATTAGTGCTTTCATGGCACTTGACATGATCTCACTGAGCAACCGGGTGAGCTGGGTGTCCTTTCCAATTTAAGAAAAAGGAAGCTCCGCCTTCCTAAACGGCTGCGCGGTCGCACCCTCGTCTCGGGAACTGCTCTAAAGATTCGGCTGGGTTGTCCTCGTTCTCCGACACGGCGCACGCGGCCGGGCTGGGTGAGGGGTGTCGTTCCTCGCCGCCAGCCCCTGTCGCCCACCAGCCTTGCCCTGCCCTCGCCCCTCCGCTCTGCTGCCGAAAGTCAAAACCCCGCTCTCGGCCGCGGGCGCCTCTAGCTCGGACCAATCCAACCTCGCAGGTCTCGGGCACCCAGCCCAATAGCGTCCTCCCCCGGGCGCCTCCCAACAAAGGGCCTGCTGATTGGCTAGTTTTGCTGTGGCCCGCTGCGTTGCCCTAACAACCAGGTTATGAAGACGCGGTGATCGGGCCTTCGGGTCTCTGGCTACCCAGCGTTGTGTCTTTTCGCCAGCTCTCCGTGCTTTCGGCATCATGTCGGTGCGGACGCTCCCGCTGCTCTTCTTGAACTTGGGCGGGGAGATGCTTTACATCCTGGACCAGCGGCTGCGGGCCCAGAACATCTCGGGAGACAAGACCCGCAGAGGTGAGAGACGCCCGGCCTGCACAGCCAGCCCCATTATAGACTGACCAACACCCCTGCACACTGCACTGCTATAACCCGGGACCCTTCTCACTACGCCCACAGGCCCATCCAGTCAGGGTCCCCAGGAGTCAGATTCCCCAAAAGTTCTTTTCACAGCAGAGGGATTTAATACCCTCGTTGGATATTATTACAGTACCTCATGCCCCATCCCTCAATTCCCTCCGCCCCTCAAACAGGTGAGGTGATTTCCCAGTCTCTCTTGACAATCGGCCCCTCCCAAATACCTGGTGTCATTCTCTTTGCCAATCCAAGCATCCTCTTTCCCCGCACGGGACAGGTTCTGACTCTCCATCCCTCTGTGTAGTATCCTCCTTTATAAACTGGAAGCCAGTCTTACTAATTTCAGAAGCTATTTCTAGAAAGGTGACGTCCTGAGATAACATAGATAAATTAGAAAACATAAGAAAAGTATAATTCTTTCTCATCCCAATTGTTGGAAGAGGATGCAATTGTGGAAATAATTATATGACAGTTTGTAAAATGTAAAATCTGTCTCCCATATATACCCCATCTAATCCCCAGAGAAATGGCCACCCAGAACTCTGCCATCCTTTTTCTCTCCCTCTTTTCCTCCCTTCTCAACCAACAATTGCTTTCACCAACTTTCCTAGGATTACATCTTCTATTTCAAGGTAGAGGAAGAAAAGTTGATACAAAGGTAACTGACATGGTCACAATTAAAACATTTATTCCCTTCAACAGAGTCTGTGTGCTCAGTTGACGCTAAGCATACATAGTCAGGTATTCACTATCGGGTCTGTGCAATTGAGTCCAAGTCCATTCTTAAAGAGATAAAAAAGAGCCCCCTATAGCACACCCCCTCCATCCATTTCATACCCTGTTGCCAGTGAGCTTTTTGAAATGTAAATCTGTCCATAGTGCCTGCTACTAAAACGCTTTGTCAGCTTTCCACTCTGTCTGCAGAGGCCAAGTCCTTGGCAGGACATTTCAGGACCCTCCCTGATCTGATTTCTGTCCCCCTCTGAAGTCCCACCTTCCACCACTGCCTGCCTGCCTGCCCCCTATTTTGTATATTAATACCGAACTGCGTGTAGGTCTCCATTTAAAGCATGTTCATTCCTGTTTCCATGCTAGTGATCTCCATTCTAACCCCAGATCTCCCACTTCTCTGCTAGTAACTCTCCTTTTGTCCTGCATTATTCTACTTAAGATTTCTTTCTTCTCCCACATGGGAAAGAGCCTGCACATACTCCCATAGCACCCGTACATGTCTATCACTGACCGTTTTACCCTGTATTGGTCTATGTCTGTGTCTCCCCCACATGATTATCTTATTCATCTTTGTACTCCAGCCCCTGGTATACCTAGACCAGAATAAATTGGTGCTCAGTAAATATTGAACTGATTATTTAAATTAATTGTTTTGTATAACATTGCCACTTCCTCTAGAAGGTTCCGTTTTCCTTGGAGCCTATGTTGTGTGATTCCATTTGGGCGGATGGCATTAGTGAGCTGGCAGTCAGTGCTTAGATGGGTAGTCTGCATCGTGGAAGGCAGTGTAAACTAGCAGTTAAGAGCATGCTCTCTGGAGTCATAGATACGGGTCCCAATTCCAGCGTTGCCATTTAACTAGTTGTACGACCTTAGAATGTAACCTCTATAAGCCTGTTTCTTTTTCCATAAAATGGGAATCATAATACATACTATATAGCAAAGTCGTAAGGATTGAATGAGATAATGTATGTATTTAATGTATTTAATAAGCATAAGAAGTAGCAGATGTTGTCTTTCAAGAGGAGGTCTGAGCAAGACCTTGTGAATACCAGGGGACTGACTGGCTTCTTTGTCTTCAGGAGATGTACTCCTTAGAGGTTTGCTAGATATAACTTAACGGAGTGTCAGCCATCTTTGGTCATTCACATTCACACACTAATTCCTTCCACAGTTGGGATGAGTGTCAGAATACACGTGAGATGCTGAGAGGAGCATGATTCATTCCTTCCGCACATTCACTGGAGGTAGTGCTTTTGATCAGTCTGATTCAGTAATTGATTCTAAAAACTAAAGGACATAGCTTCTTCATGACAACAAACATTAAGCACTTACCATGAACCAAGGACTTCCCTGAATACCTTAATCCTCACAACTATCTATCCTATCATGTAGGTAATACTACTATCCCCATTTTACAGACGGGGACACTAAGGCTAATTTGCCTATGGTTACAAGAGGAAGAGTAAAGAATTTGAACCAAGGCCATCAGCTCTAGAGCTCATACTCTTAGGCACTGCACTATACTTCCATATCTGATGGTTACTGTACCAGAATCTATGTGGGGGTTGGAAGGTCAGCAGGAAAGGGAGAGGTTTGGGAAAAATATATATATCCAATATACCAACTGATTTTTTTTAAAAAGAAATGATAAAAAGCATCGTGGTTGACCGATGGGAATGTGCAGAAGATAGAGTGAAAAAGCAGCGTGAGAGTTTGGGATTCAGAGTTGAGAAACACTACTCCATGCCACTATAGAGATGGTGTAGCTACAGGAAGCAGGAGCCGCTGGGACAGATGCCTGTGCATGGAGACCCATAAAACACCCGACCCAGTAAACTAGTCTTCGATGAAGCTTTGAATGGAAACCATATCTCTTCTGGATGTTTTCATTATCTTACACAACTGAGTGGTCTCCTGGAGGCCGTCCTGCTCCCACAGGCCGGTACAGATGGTGCCGTTTCCCTCACAACGCAGCCTCTGGCTTAGCATTCAACAGAAAGGAAGTGCTCTCTCTATGGAGCAACTTCTGAGTGCTGCCTATTGAAAGGTGTCCCACATTTTAAGCAATAGTGAGAATAATAAAACCTGCCTTTGCCTCATTCTCATCCTCTTAAAAATACTCATAAATAAGACCCAATTACATTTTGTTTACATTCCTTGCCGGAGCCAGCAGGCATCAGTCGAGCAGTCCCTGAAAGGGGGGTGAGGCTCAGGGAAAGATAGAGATAGAAAGATGGGTAGAAATAAAGAAGAAAGAAAAGATATGGGATCAGGAGGTCCGCAAAGCCCTCTTTAGGACTGTGGCCCCGAGTTTATTTCACTCCACTCTTTTAAACAGTTCTGGTTACATATTACACAATTCCTTGTTCCCCAAACAACAAAGCTACATTCTATTGTTAACATGTTTCCCCACTAAACGCCTTATTTTAACTAACTTCCTTAGGCTATATCTTCACCCAAGACGCCACCTAAATCTTTTCCCACAGACAGTTTGGCTATTTACAATGTTAGGTGCTGGAGGACAATATTGTTTGCTAATCTACAATTGAAGGTAACCATTCTGGGGTGGGGTGGGGGGGCAGAAACCATGACTAATCTTTAGAGCAGACAGGCCAAGTGACCTGCCCTCTCGGAAGAAACTTTGTTCCCCGAGGGCACTCTCCACAATTCCTCATCTTACAGAAGGGGAAACTGAGGCATAGGGCCATTCATCGATTTTTCCAGTACGTGAGGATCACAGTGTAGTACTGAGCAAGCAAATGGTTGAGGTTCTGTTTTTATTCTTCTAGTTCCAATTGAACAGGCAGCTCTGGATAGCCTTGGGCATGCCTCCCACTCAAAATATAACTAAAATGGGGTTGTCACAAGCAAGTCTTCTGGAGAAATGATGGAAAAATAGGACATCATTTACTTCCCCTGGATCTTCAAGTGGACAGGAGCCAGGAGCACCCAGTGCGGCAGAGACCTCTGCTGGAGCTGAGCTTCATAGCCCTGGGCATGCACTTGCCAACTTCATGTTGTCAGCAACCATAGTCACTGTCCCGTGGAGTAGGGAGCCCCTTGAGCATCACTGTTCCCAAACATACCTTCACAAGGGTCGCAACTCCCTTTCTGAATTCCCACCAGCCTGTTAGGCAAGACCACCTGTAAAATAAACGCCACAGCAAGATAGCAGATGTGGGCATGATGCTACAAAAGCTGGTTCTGTGTTAAGAAGGCCTGCCTCTGGGTGCTGCTTCCCCAGTGTTTTCTCTCCAAACACTTGTGACGGTGAATTTTCCCAGAGGAGTCTGATCTTCCAGAGGGAGCCCTTTGCAGCCAATAAGGGCTCAGTGCTGGCTGTGCTTCCAGACTGGTCTCTTAGCAACGATTGGCATTGGGCACTGAAGACGTATGTTTGTTTTTTTATTATAACTGCAGAAATTACCTTTGAAATTACAATCTAGTGGCAGATGTTTTCAAGGGGGACCATTAGTTATAAAATGTTTTTTAAATGTGGGTGTGTGTAGAATTCTGTTTAGCTGGCCGTGGTTTTTCTAGGTGGCAATATCCCCAAAATATAAAGAAAGTGGTGGCGAGGAGTCATCTTTCATTCTTTATAGGTAGTGTCCATTGTCCTTCAGTAGACAAAGAGGAACTAAAAGAGAAGCCAGCTAAGTGTTTGATGTTTCATATTTCATCCCCACAACAACCCTATGAGGTAGGTTCCGTTATGATCCCATTTACAGGTGAAGAAACTGAGGTTAAACAAGTTGCTTGAAATTTTATAGCTAGTAAATGGTAGAGCCCAGGCTCAACCCATAAAGGTTCTTAGCTCTGACAGATTTCTCTAGACAAGTACATTTCCTCTTATTTGCTTTCCTTTTGATGCCCCCTAATCGCTTTTGTTTACAGTAGCCTCATCATTACTCCCCTCTTTCACCTGAAAGTCACACATCTATGTATAAAAAGTAAGTCAGAAACAAATAGACTTTTTTTTCTTTTTAATGCACATCTCATGTTTTCTAATTTGAGCAGTTCTGTCTGTACTCTAGAAAGGAAAAACTTATTTAATAAAAGAGGAACTCCTTTGTCTACCTGGTCTTGGAATTACTCTTTCTTGTGACAGTCAGTGTTTTTGGAAAGCCTTATCCTATCTAATAAAAAAGTAGTATGCAAATTGACCGTATATCCGATGCATCCACAGGCCATGTCCACCAGCCAATCAGGAGCAAATAAACCCCAACCAAGATGGCTGCAACCACTGAGAGCAGGAGGGAGGCTTGGGTTTCCCTGGCAATGGAGGAAGCCAAGCTTTCTGCCTGCCCTTGCCGGCCTAGGCCTCTACTCAATGCTACAAAGTTTCAATTATAGAAGATAAATAATCCCAACAGAAATGGTGGCAGCCACAGAGCTGCAGAGAGCAGAGGCTACGGTTGCCCAGGCGATGGAAGAAGCTAAGCTTCTACAGCCCAAGCCCTAGAGCCTCCACTCTAGGATACAAAGTTTCATTTGTAGAACATAAATTAATCCCAGATCCCAGGGTGGCTGGGGGGCGTGGCTGGCCTGCAAACCACCACAGGCCCCTCACCCAAGCCACCCCATGCCCCAAGGGAACCCCCACCCTGATTCGGGACACCCTTCAGGGCAAACCATTTGCCCCCACCCAGGCCTCTATCCTGTCTAATAAAAAAGTAATATGCAGATTGACCATCACTCCAACACACAAGAGGGCTGCCCCCATGTGGTCAAAAATCCTGCCCCCATGTGGACACAAAATGGCCACCACAAGATGGCCAGCAGGGGAAGCCTTTGGGACGTTCTAGGCCTGCAAAGAAAGGCAGTTGTAGGCAATCAGGCCAGAAGGGGAGGGCAGTTGGGAGGGACCAGTCCTGCAAAGGAGGGTAGTTAGGGGCAATCAAGCCTACAGGGGAGGACAGTTAGGGGTGACCAGACCAGCAGAGAAGGGAAGTTGGGGGCAAACAGGCTGGCAGGGAAGCAGTTAGACATCAATTAGGCTGGCAGGGTAATGGTTAGGGGGCGATCAGGCTGGCAGGCAGAAGCGGTTAGGGGCAATCAGGGAGGCAGGCAGGTGAGAAGTTTGGAGCTAGCAGTCCTGGATTGTGAGAAGGATGTCCGATGGGCCTAAACGGGCAGTTGGACATCCCTCGAGGGGTCCCAGATTGGAGAGGGTGCAGCTGGGCTGAGGGACACCCCCCATGAACCACCACCACCACCACCCCATGCACGAATTTCGTGCACCAGGCCTCTAGTTTTGAATAATATGTATTCTCATGGCATTAGAGAGGATATCTTCTTGAGCCTTTCAAGACAAACCCCAGAGTAGCTAGTTGATCTGAGTTTCCCCTCCTCCTGGATCACTCTTTGTAAAACAGAGCCTCTACCGCTTTTTGGGACGTCTTTCTCCATCATCCTTTTAAAAGTTTCACATGGAAGCTAGAGTATTCACATTAGACATTGAAGCAAATGTGACAAAGTTTCATAGACCAGTTAGATCATTGGAATTGGTATTTTTAAAGCCTCCTTGAAAATGATGTTTGTGCTTCATGAACTGATGTTTTCTTTTTGTATGCTTCATGTAGATGAATGGACAGAGGTGGACAGAAAACGAGGTATGCTATCTTTGGATTGCACGTATTCAGTCTGCATCCACAGTTCAGTCTTTTATCAGAGGGGTTTAAAGTGGGACCACTCTCAATATTTTAAAGAAAATAGTCATGAGTTTCTCTGTTAGCTAAGACATTGGCTATATTTTTGAACCTTTTATGTAAAGACAGCATGTAAGATTTAAAAAAAAAAAAAAAGCAAACTTAGGCACAAGGCCATATTGCACTTGAGGTCCCCTTTCTCACTTCATCTTCTAAGCTTTGTGGGGACAACTGGGGCAGTAGTTACCCTTCTGGGTAGGTTGTCCTGTAGTGTAGTCCTTAAAGCAATTCTGTGATAGTATCATGCTACCAAAGAATTGTGGTTCAACGTGAGTGACCTTCCTTGAACCATTCTCCTTAGCACACAGAGAGATCTGTTGAGCAACTGAGGAAAATGGAAGCATGTGGCTGCATGGCTGCCAGGGTTGTGGGCAGAAGGCATGATATCACGCATGCAGTATGGCCCTATCATGCCAGATCTTCAGTTTCCCCTTCACCTACAACCAGCAGCAAACCTGGAAAAGTTGCCAGTTCCTCAGAGCAAAGCCTTAGCCTTTCTCCTCTTTAGGTGTCATGAGTAGATCTCATCATTCAACATTTGAGTGCAGTTTATGCATGCCATCAGCCATCGTCCTCAGTAATTTAAATGCTCTCACCACACTGAGTATGCTGAGGAGATAACATAAAAGATTTAAGAGAAGGGGAAGTAGAATCAAACAGCCCCATTCTAATTTCAACTCCAGCACTAGCTGTGTGACCTTGGACTTTAACCTCTCTATAAGACTCAGTTCTCCTCCTTGACAGAGTAAGGATAATAATCCAGAGTCGTCTTGGGGGCGGTTAAATGAGATAATGCATGGAAGGTTCTAAGCCCAGTGCCTGGAACAGGGTAAGGATTTGAAGCATCATAACCATTCAGAAGTAACAGCTTCTCTCTTACCCTAGGTTCCAAATTGCATGTTCCCATAAACAACAGAAGTCTTAATTAACAGAGGTTTATTAAATACTCCGTTGCTTTCATCAGGCCAGGCTCAAAGAAAATCCCAGTAGGAATGCTTGATATGCTTTATCATATTTCATAACCATCTTTGGCCACTTCTCTTGAGCAGGTTTTTGCCCACCACTTTATGTGTGGCCGAATTTCAGATGAGAAGTGTGGATTTTGAGGGCTTTTTTCATACATAACTGAATCACTGGAGCTTATTTTAACTTAAGCATTCCAAAATAATGAGCAGAAACGAACTTCATAATCTAAACTCAGGGTGCACCTGTGAAAAGTCACTTCCCTCCCTGGCCTTCGTCTTTTCCTGATGAAGCCTGGCTCCTAGGACGCTCCGGCCTCATGAAATGATGCAAAGCTCGTGTGACTGCTAAACATTCACACTGAAATAGACTGACAGGTGTGGTCAGACCCATTTCTCAGGTTTAACTGAAATATGGCCTGGACCGCTCTTCCAGATAAAGGGACATGTCCTTCCTCTGCGCCTGGTGTTAATCTCAGGGTCTGACACACAGTAGGCCTGCCTCATCCAAGTGCTAGGTGAAACCTTGTGAGATGTAGGCTTGTGCCCCCATATTCATTTGTGGCCCCTACATTCTTTCCAAAGAATTGTATGAGAGGCGGACCCAGGGTTCTGGGGCCCAA
Source organism: Antrozous pallidus (assembly GCA_027563665.1). Taxonomy (NCBI): domain Eukaryota; kingdom Metazoa; phylum Chordata; class Mammalia; order Chiroptera; family Vespertilionidae; genus Antrozous; species Antrozous pallidus. The sequence goes on from CM050508.1 coordinate 188,791,926, forward strand.
CCATAGAACTGCCGTTGTCTCCTTGGGGACATTTGTGGTCACCACTCTGCCCACAGAGAGAGGGCCTGCTCTACCCTCTCTCCCGCCAGTGAACTTGGCGGACATTCCTGTGCAAAGAGCCGCGAGGACACACAGCGTATTCCCTTCCCAGAGGGAAAGGCCTCGTTTTGCTTTGCCAGAGTGGCCCCAGCCTCCTCGCGACTTTCTTCCTTCTAGCGCTGACTTATTTGGGGATAAGCTATTTTCCTAGATCCTGCTAAGAGCTGAAAGGCAGAAACACTTAGCACCGAGATGCATGGCAGCTGTCTGTAAGCATGAACACAGCCAGAGTGGGTGTGATTCTCTGCCTTGAGCGCTTCCTCTCTGGCACTCCTCCCTGGCCAACAGAAATCTGTGGAAAGTTCAGACTCTCTCCTTGGAGGCCTTATGTGTGGGTTTTCAGTTGCACCTGTTTCCTTGCAAATCCTGTATTTCATATAGGCTGCAGTAAGAAAGAGGTTAGGAAATCCCGTTTAAGGGTACCGCAGGTCCTTGCTTGTTTCGGTCAAAGGACTTGGAGGCAAGTCCAGAAGAGTTATGTCTCCAAGCTGGCCACACTGGGGACATGTTAGTGTGCACTAAGGGCAAGCTGTGGTGGGTTGAAATGGTTATAGGTGATGGATACCTGTTTTGGAATGGATTTGGTTCTTTCTTACTAATAGGAAGGAGTCCAGAATCAAGTCCAAAGGGCAAGTGTGAGTTCAACATGTCAGTAAGAAGTGTTAGTTCTTTTTTTTTTCTTTTCTTTTCTTTTTTTTAATATATTTTATTGATTTTTCACAGAGAGGAAGAGAGAGGGATAGAAAGTCAGAAACATCGATGAGAGAAACATCGATCAGCTGCCTCTTGCACACCCCATGCTGGGGATGTGCCCACAGCCACAGTACATGCCCTTGACCGGAATCAAACCTGGGACCTTTCAGTCCGCAGGCCGACGCTCTATCCACTGAGCCAAACCGGTCTCAAGAAGTGTTAGTTCTTTTGTGTCAAGGTCTTTTCCCCCCTCTCCCTTTCCTCCTCTCTCTGTAGTTCTTCCATTTAAGTTTTAAATACATATAGAATTATATACCTGAAACCTTTAGGCTGTTATTAATTGATGTTACTCCAATAAATTCAAAAATAAAAGATAAAGATTTAAATACAACCAGCCCTGAGCTTCCCCTGCCAACCCCCCAAAAATGCTCTTTGACATGCTTAAAAATGCTTGCCTGAGCCTTCAGGGCACTCCTACCAATTACTTAAACGTAGAAAGGGTGCCTGAAATCACAACCTCCATGTTCTCTCTACCTTGCCTTCTCTCTCTTCGATATATGGCCACAGCCAATGCCTGGTGTGTCCTTGGTGGCAAAAGAAAGAGGCATTTGTATCTTTCAGTAATAATCACTCATGATTAATCATTGATTTTGTGTAGTTATTTTAAGTTTTCTTTCAAATTTTAATATCTATGAATGTATTTTTTAGGCAAGAATACACATGGTTTCATTAAGAATAATCTGTGTTCAGCTATCCTTGTTTCTATTTCTTATACCAAAGGGTTTTCCTAGCCCTCAACAAATTATATTTGAGGAGCAAAAATGTTTTAATGAATGAGTGAATGAGAGACTAGATTTAGAGACACTTCGGTTTGCACACATCTTAGGACCTTTTATTTTCACCAGATGAAAGTTTTCCATTTGAGCAGTAGTCTGAGACATAGCACTACAGTGTAAAATCAATATTATAAATCAAATGTAAAAAAAAATTAAGACATTCTAAAATGGTACTGATCTGAAGTACATGTTTTGTAGAAACATTAGAAACATTTTAATTTCTAACCAGTGGGTAGACTTGTCGGTTTTCATAAAATGTTTTGCCAAAAATAGTCAACTTATCATTATTTGTCCCATTTTTATAAAATTTAATTTTAAGTAAAACTGTTAAAGATTTGCTAAACAAACAACAAGAATGATGTTGTTTCTCACATTAAGGAAGAGATCTAACCTAAAATGTTTATAGGAATATTTTTTAAAGAAAGAAGAAACATTTTCCCTATCACCAAGTAAGAGAAGTATATAAAAGTGATTTTTAACCTCTCACGACACATTTGTACGTTGTCACATTTATGTTTGCCCTGAGATGGCCTCATCAGGCATTCTGGACCCTGCCTTCCATTGGAGCATCTGTGTCTTTCTCCCGCAGGAAGCAGATCTCACCAAGCACATCAGCATCCCACTCTGAGCAGGCTGGCTCCTCCATCCCATTTGTACACAGAGAAGTAAGCTTCTGAAGTGAGCTTCCTCCAGTACCTTGCTTAGTTGTATATTCTCTCTTGTCACTACAGTTCTTCATGACATCATCTTAACCATGTTCAACAAAAGCTTTATAGAGGAACTGTTAAAACCCCAAGAGCTCTACTCCAAGAAGGCCCTCAGGACCGTCTATGACCGCCTGGCTCACGCCTCCATTATGAGACTGAACCAGGCCAGCATGGACAAGGTGAGCAGACAGTCGCCTCCAGCCCCTCGACTGCGTGTCTTGTATCTTTGGTGGATGATTGTAGACTGGAGTCAGATGGAGATGATGTACACAACGGTGCCTTGTGAAAACAAAATGGCCTTGTAAATATTAGTTGTTGAGTTTCGGAGTTGGAAAGGACCTCAGACATCATCCACATCCGTCCCTCTATTGTCATGTCACTCCACCTGCCCAAAGAGAGTGCTGGTCTTCATGCCCATATTTATGAACCCTAAAAACGTTAGTTCTGCTTCATTCTTGACAAATCTCATCTCTGACAACCAGGAAGTTTTTGAAGCAAATTCAAAACTGCTCAGCCTTTACTTATAACAGGGAGATATATATATATATATATAAGTTGATATATATATTTGGGGATCAACTTATTAGAGCATTCTGATTTTTTTAAGTTAAGCCCATACATTTTTAAAATATGTTTTTATTGATTTGAGAGAGAGAAAGAGACAAATATCAGTGTGAGAGAGAAATATCAGTTGGCTGCCTCCCACACAAACCCCAGCCCGGGATTGAACCAAGCCTACACAGATTGGGATTGGCAACCTGTACACGTGCCCTGACCAGGAATCGAACCAGCAATCCTTTGGTGCATGGACGGCACTCCAACTGACTGAGCCACCCAGCCAAGACAAAAACCCTTCATTCGTGAATGTCTTTTCCACAGCTAGTTCTGTAATATCTTTTCGCCATTTTTAAATTAAGGCGTAATTCATATGACATAAAATTTACCTTTTCATAGTGTATAATTCAGTGGGTTTTAGTATACTCATAATGTTGTATAACCATCACCGCTATCTTAGAGAACATTTCCATCAGTTAGTAGTAATGTCCTTTGTTTCATTTCTGATTTTAATAATTTTAGTATTCTCTCTTATTTTCTTGGTCAGTCTAAGTAAATAATTGTCAGTTATCTGGCTAAAGGTTTGTTGAAGAACCAACTTTTGGTTTCATCGATTTTTATCTACTGTTTTTCAACTCTTCATTTCACTGATTTCGGCTCCAAGCTTTCTTCTCCTTCTATCTCCTTGGTTTGAATTTAGTTTGACCTTCTTTTTCTAGTTTCTTGCGGTGAGAGGTTAGGTGTTGATTGGAGAAATGCAGGCATCTACTGCTATAAATGTCCCTCTGAGCACTTCTTTAGCTGCATTCGAGACTATTTTTTATGGATGCAAAAACCCAGGCTCAGAGAGATGGGAGGACCTCACCAGGCCCGTTTACCTTGATTTCAGGATTTTGCTCCCCAACTCCAGCACCCAGTGCGGGCCCCACAGCTGCCAATATTGTTTTAAACGTGTTCCATCAGCGGTAAGCTGAGAACTCCTGCTCTGCCCAGGAATGTCCTGGTCTAACCCTGTTGTTCAGGCTTAATTATTAATATCACCCCCCTTTTACTCTCAAAAGTATCTCGGTTTGCTCGGCTGGTGTGGCTCAGTTGGTCGAGCGTCATCCCATACCATGGGAGGTCTCCAGTTGGATTCTCAGGGCACATGCCTGGGTTGCAGGCTCGATCCCCAGGATGGGATGTGCAGGAGGCAGCCAATCGATAATCCTCTCTCATTGATGTTTCTGTCTCTCCCCCTCCCTTCCTCTCTAAAAACCAATGAAAACATGTGTTTTCTTAAATATCTTGATTTGAGGGGTAACTGATATCGTCACCTGAGCTGTGTGATTTACCCAGAACTGGTTTTCAGTAAATGCTTGACTGCTTCATTGTGTGAAGGTTCTGACATCTGCTTTTGTGATCCCGTTTATTTTGTCCGTGGATGGGTCGGCAGCTCTTTGACCTGATGATTATGACTTTGAAATATCAAGTAGTGCTGTGTCCCCGTCCCAAGGATGTGTTGCTGGTCACTTTCAACCATTTAGACACCATCAAGGGGTTAATCCAAGACAACCCAGCCCTCCTGCATCTAGTGGACGAGACTCTCCGGCAGCTGATTGAAGTAAGACACCATCAGTTTGTCACCTCAGAGCCCCATACTTGCTCTCATTCCTCTGTTAAGAACTGAATGATTCTGTGGCAGAGAGAACAGGATGAGGAATGGCAAAGCCTGCCACACTCCCAGAAAACCCTAAAAATCTCCCAAGTATCCATTTTGGTCAGACAAGAGGCATTATCATCTTAGGACCTCTTACCGATTGCCTTCAAAACTGGGAAAGCAATGATCCAGAGCTTATCATTTTCTCCTAACTTTTCAGAAAGGGGGTTGGTGGTGGACAGGAGAGGTGGTGTGCCCTGCTAGGTGTGGCATGATGGGGTCTGTGAGGGGGCAGTGCTGGCTCTCCTGCTGCCCTTCTAGCCCCAGCAGCCAAGTCCTCACCTTGCTATGGCTCCCATCCCTGAGCACCCACCTACCTGTCCGCACTTCCCAGTCCTGAAAGCGAATTGCTCTTTGCTGCTTTGCCTCTGCAGGTATATGGGGGCCTTTCTGCAGGGGAGTTCCAGCTGATCCGGCAGACGCTCCTCGCCTTCCTCCAGGACCTGCATATCCGGGTGAGTGACAGCAGGCCCAGGAGCACCCTGCCACTGCTGTCCTAGGGAAATGGGGTGCCACACAGCCAGGCAGACAAGGGCTGAGCTTGCCCAGTTAGTGGTGTCCTCAATGTTTGGCTCCATATTGAGCAACTTGCTTTTCTTTTTTTTTCTTTTTTTCTTTTTAATATAATTTTTAATTGTTGAAAGTACTACATATGTCTCATTCCCCCATGAACCCCCTCCAGCCCATCCCCACTCCAGGACCTCACGCCCATTTTCTGTGTCCATGGGCCATGCATATATGCACACAAGGACCTTGGTTGATTACCTCCCACCCTCCCGCCTTCCCTCTGAGAGTCTACACTCTGTTTCATGTTTCGAGTCTTTGGATCCACTCCATTCATCATTATTTTATTACTTAGATTCCACATATGAGTGAGATCATGTGATATTTGTCTTTATCTGACTGACTTATTTCATTTAGCATGGTACTCTCCAGGTCCCTGCATGATGTCTCAAATGATCAACTTTCTGATACAAATCTCAGCAGTTTTTAAATGAACCAAGGAAGACAATGAGATTGTCACTCCTTCCCGGTTACCTGTGTTCCTTGGTTTCTTCCCTTCTCCAGAGGGCATGTGCTCTCAAGGCCACCAGCCTGATCTGAATTGTACAGCCTCCCCCAGACCTGTCGTCCCGGTGACTCTCCAGTGTCTGAGGCTGCGAGAGGCTGCCCTCCTCCTGGAAGCTCTTGTCTTCCCTGGTGTCGGGCACCATGCCATCCTGGCCTTCCCTTACCCTTTCCCTCTCTGTGCCTCTCACCCCTTCCTCTCCCTCTTTCTGTCTCCAAACCTTCTCCCCTCCACCTGCCCCCTGCTCTTTAGGAATCGCTCCCCTCCCCACTTTCCAGCCCTTTCACCCAGAGTCTAACTCCAGCCCACCCTTGCCCCAGCCCTGCCATCTAGACCGGCATCTCCACCTGAAACTCTCCACGGGGATGCACACCGGTGCCTGCAATCTCATGTCTGTACCTAAACTCACCTCCAAAATTCAAGTCCTGCCTCAACTTCCTGACTTCTTTTGAGAGCAACGTCATTCCTTCACTCACTTCTCTCAGAACCAGAGCGCCGCCTATGATTCCCCTTCTGGTCTGTTTTCCTTTTTTTCTTTTTTCTCTTTTGTTAATCCTCACCCAAGGACATTTTTTCCCCATTGATTTCTAGAGAGAGTGGAAAGGAGGAAGGGAAGGAAGGAAAGAGACAGACAGACAGACATCAATTGGTTGCCTCCAGTACACACCCCAACCAGGGCTGGGACCAAACCTGCAACCCAGGTACGAGCCCTTGACTGGGAGTAGAACCAGAGACTCAGGTGTGCAGGCTGACGCTCCGACCACTGAGCAGCACCGGCCAGGGTTTCCCCTCTTTGATCTTCATCTAATTGCCTCTGAGGCCCCTAGAGTCTGCCTTTTCAATGGCCATGCTCTCTTTCCATTCCTATTGCCACCAGCCTGGCCAGGCCCTCATCCTCCTTGTTGGCTGCTGCCTTTGTTAATGCTGCCTCTTCCTGTCATGTCTGCTCCAGGCAATTGTACACCTAACTTTTAAAAACCTATTTGTGAGCTTCTGAATGTGGGGGCCTGTCTCTCTCGGACAGGACTTTGTTCCTTCCCATCCTGTAACACACTAATGCAGGGAAGATGGCTGATACGGCAAAAGGATCCCGGGCTCTGGAGTCCAACGCTCTCGTGTTTGAGTCAGCACAGCTGCCTGGCCTCGGGCACATCCCTTCTCCTGATGACATGATGACGGTGACCGTTTAGCGTTTGTTGGGAGGATCAACTGGTGCAGCGCCTGTAATGTATATGCATTTGCCAACATACGCGTAGTATAGAGTGTTTCTGGAAGGGCCGGCAAGAAACTGGTCACAGTGGTCGCCCTCAGGGTATGTGACTTAGGTTCCATTGTACTTCCTTTGAATTTTGTCCATATGCATGTGTAACACACCCACAAAATAGAATTCAAAGAAAAAGAAAAACTAGAATATGTCTAGCTCCTGCTTGTTATTTCCCTTCCAAGGACTGGGGAAGACAAATAGATTTCAACTCTGAGGCCAATTTCATTATTAATCCTCATGAAAAATTATATTTGCTATGGATGGAGCAATAATAGCATCAATATAAATTAAGATCTCTAACAGTCATTGATTAAAATAAAAAATAGGAAAGTACAGATATGATTAAGTTTTGCATTGCTTTAAACTATTGGAAACTCTGCATCATGTTATCAAGACTGCACGCTTGGACATTGTTTTATGCACTGTAGTAACATAGCAGCCATAATGACTTCTCAAGTCTGACAAGATCAAATTAATTATAATGAAAAGACACTATTAATAATAAGTCTATAACAAAAATATTAAAATATATTAAGCCACAAAATATATTAAGCTTTAATTGCTAAAATGGGCAAGCAATGAAACATCAGAACATTCATCAAAAGAAATAGGATTTCCACCTTCTGGCAGAATTCAGCCACTGATCTGTAGCATTTGGCTGGTTTTCCAAGTCTGGTCTTGAATGGTATTCAGTTCAGCTGCAATTTGTGATTGCCTGTACAGATTGTCTCTTTCCAGCAGTCTTGATAGTCTTTAGATTTGCTAGCAAAACCAACTAACTAAATAAAGAAAACACAGCTCTAATCTGACATTTCCTTGTTCATTGTTTAACCCAGTGGTCGGCAAACTCATTAGTCAACAGAGCCAAATATCAACAGTACAACGATTGAAATTTCTTTTGAGAGCCAAATTTTTTAAACTTAAACTTCTTCTAATGCCCCTTCTTCAAAATAGACTCGTCCAGGCCGTGGTATTTTGTGGAAGAGCCAAACTCAAGGGGCCAAAGAGCCACATGTGGCTCAAGAACCGCAGTTTGCCGACCACGGGTTTAACCAAAACTCCTCCTCTAGTCACCAAAGCTTTCGGCAACATCACGAGGCACTGGAGTGCTCTAATTCCGCCCAGGCCCTGCCCTGCCTGCTCTCGGGCCTGGCCAGAGAGCCTCCCCAAAGACCACTTCCATTGGAATCCTGAGCAACCTCTCTCAGCCCTCCACAACTCCTCCAGGGTTACCTCCTATGGGGTGGGCCCCTCAGGTCACCCCCCCCCCCCCGTCTCCCACACTCTCATTGCCATTCACACATCTTTCCACCGTGCACTTTCCTTGTGTTCTTTCCATTGCTTTTGTTGGAAAACATCGTCACCTCGTCCTGGAATGTGCCTTATAACTCCACTCCACTGTCCACTCCACTTGGAAATGTTTCATGCCTGGAGAACCAGTCTAACAAATATTTCCTCTATGGCAGGCAGTTTTCAGTGAGAGATAAGTAAGAGAGCAAGAAGGAGGCACTGCCTTAAGGGGGTTCTCTGCTAGTGGGAAGAGACAGAGAGACAAGTCAATAATATTCTGGTTCTGACCACTTATAGGAAGATGGCAACATAGGATAAAGTTATAGAGGGCAACTGGGATGGGATGTTGATCAGGCCAGCACAGTGCAATAGAGCCTTCTGTTGTGACGGAAAAGTCCTATGTCCCTATCGTGCAGTCTGGTTGCCTTTAGCCACATGTGTCTGGTGTGACTGAGAAACTGAATTTTCAACTTAATTTTAATTTTAATAGCCACACTTGACTAGTAGTTACTATACTGGATAGCACATCCTTAGATGATAGAATCAATTACAGCCTTTTAGAGAACAGACTTTTTTTAAAATATGTTTTTATTCATTTCAGAGAGGAAAGGAGAGAGAGAGAGAGAGAGAGAGAGAGATGGAAACGTCAATGATGAGAAAGAATCATTGATCGGCTGCCTCTTGCATGCCCCCCACTGGCGATGGAGCCCACAACCCTGGCATGTGCCCTTGAATGGAATGGATGCTCATAGGACGATGGTCTGTCCACTGTGCCAAACCAACTAGGGCTGAGAACAGACACTTTAATTGAGACTGTAACTAACAACAGAGATCTCAGGAAAGGGCATCTAAATGGAGTGACAGCAAGTATGAAGGCCCTTGGATGGGAAAAAGCATCAAGTGTGCCTTGGACAAAGAGGGAGCCAGCGTTACGAAGCGTGTCAAGACCAGAATGATGGTCCCAGTCTACAGCCTGGGCAGCACGGCACTGACTCATCATAGAACGTCCAGTTACATACCAACTGGTCCCTATAGTTTGACTTACCTTGAGACCCTAGTAAGGAGTTTATTCTAAGAGTGAATAAAAGGTTTGAAGCATTTTAGGGTGATCTGATTCGTGTTCTGGAAGATAAACTGTATGAGATCAGGGCAGAGGTAAGACAGCAGTTGGAAAACTGTTGCAGAAATTAGGTAAAAAATGGAAGTTCTTGGATTGGGTGCTACCAGTAGAGACAGTGAGACATGTTCACATTGAGGATACACTAGTACCTTCAGAGCAGGATGAATAAGACTAATTAAGAGATCAGATGCGTGTAGGGGGGATAAATTGTGATAGAGACTTGATTTGGAGTGGTGAACACACCATGCAGTGTAGAGATGAGGTGTAGTAGAATTGTGCACCTGAAACCTGTATAATTTTGTTAACCAATGCCACCCCAATAAATTCAATAAAGGCTCTGAGAGAGAGAGAGAGAGAGAGAGAGAGAGAGAGAGAGAGAGAGAGAAAGGGTAGGGGGGTCAGATGTGGGAAATGAGAGAAAGAAGAAGAAAGAATGAATACTAAGTTTTTTCCTGAGCAACTGTCATGCCTATTAGGCATCCAAGTAGCGATATCAAATGGGCAGTTGGTTACGCTGCAAGCAGTTGAGCTCAGCTGGAGCATGGGGTCACGGAGGAGCATGGCTGCGGAGAAGACCAGGGGCCAACGGGAAGGTGTGTAACTTACCAAAACCCAGAGCCGAGGAGTGGCCCAGCTAAGATGTGCCCTAGACAGTCCACTGTCAGAGCCTAAGCTGGCAGCTTACAAATTCTTGTCACTTTGCATTTTCACTGCCTGGCATACAATATCCTTGATGATATCACAAATATAGTCTCAGGGTGTGAAAGGACTTTCAAGTTCATCTTATTTCACAGATAAGGAAGCTAAGATCCAACATTAATTAAATTGATTAACTGCAAAATGTTCATGGAATTTAGTCTGACCAAGACCTCAGTACAGAGTGCACAAACCCAGGAGTAGAAATAAGCATATATGGTGTTCTCAGGCACATAAAAGACCTTCAAACCATTGCCAGCTGGATTCTCCCTCTCCAGCCTCTTCTTGCCAATCCAGCTCGGGCTAAGAGTTTGTGCTCCAGAGTCAGATACACAAGGGCTGGTTTGAATCCTCAGCTCTGCCCCCATGAGCTGGATTGCCTTGAGTGTCTTAATCTCTGAGCTGATTCCTCATTAGTAAAATGGAGATAATGAGGTTCTTATAGCTCCAGCCTCGCAGCTACAGGGAAAGTTAACGGGGAATCAAGGAATAGGTGTGGAATTTGGAGTCATTCTTGGTTTTGAATCCTTGCCCTGTCTCTTATTGTTCTCTTTGGGCAAGTCACTTTACTCTGTGACCCTCGGCTTTCTCATCTTTAAAACGGGGGTAAGCCAGACCGCATGCGCAGTGGTTGAGCATTGGCCCACGCACCAAGAGGTCACTGGTCCGATTCCCAGTCAGAGCACATGCCCAGGTTGTGGGTTGTAGGCTTGATCCAGGGGGTGGGAGGGAGCGCGTGTAAGAGGTAGTCAATCGGTGTTTCTCTCTTCGATGTTTCTATCTCTCTCTCTTCTCTCTCTAAAAATCAATGAAAACATATTTTAGAATAATAATTGTTAAAGGGGGGGAGAAGGAGTAATGCACCTCTCCTGGGTTTTCTGTGAAGCTCAAACGAAGTTTTGTTGGTGAAAACACTAACTCTGCAGATGTTAGCTATGATGAATTTTTCTCTTATTGTTGTAGCTCACTAGGTATTCCCAACGCACTGCACACTTTCCATCCTCACAATGCTCATGTCTATGAAAATGTACCAGGAAAAATGACAGTAAGTGTATTTCCTTTCCAGGTGTCCATATTTCTAAAGGACAGAGTTCAGAATTCTAATGGTCGCTTTGTGTTGCCGGTGTCGGGGCCTGTTCCCTGGGGAACGGAAGTTCCAGGACTCATCAGGTGAATTCTCGACAGTAACTGTCAGACCGTTGTTTGGGGCTCTGTGAAACCAGCATGTGGGCCTCCACACAGAATGCAGCTCAGGGGGGCCCTTCCTTTCCTCAGGAAAGCACGGGAGTAAGGGGGTCAGGTTCTAGTCCCAGCTCTGCCACTCGGCAGACACTCACGGCAAACCACCCCACCCTCCAGCATTCGCTTCCTCATCTATTAAATGGACTCATCTTTGTCTTCCCAGACCCGAGGATGAACAAGATAATGCTGTTCTCACATGCTTACATAGCACCTGGCACATAATAAGTATTATTGCATCAATATTATTACCACAACCAACCGGCACCTTTATCTTGAAAGAGCACATGAACTCCTTTTTTTCCCACAGTACAAAGACTAAAGACGCCTCCAGGACTACCCATGCCTGGAGAACATCCCATCATCTCATACTTTGTATTGCAGAATGTTCAACAACAAAGGCAAAGAAGTGAGGAGGGTAGAATTCCCGCACGGCGGGAACTATGTCACTGCGCCCAAGGAAGGTTCTTTTGAAGTTTATGGAGACCGAGTCCTGAAACTAGGAACGAACATGTAAGCAAATCCTCCCTTCCTGAGTGAGTTCAAGTCCAAGGGAGTCACCTCATTGAGAAAGCCAACCTGACTTCTACCGTGAAATCCTGCTGACAATTGCAGTGATTTCCCCTGACACAATGCATGCCGCGCCCTCCCACTTCCACAGGCACCTAAGATTTCCAGACATCAGGTCCCTCTACAGGTTTAAAGATAAATAATTTTAAACCCTAGCTGATTTTGCTCAGTGGGTAGAGCATCAGCCTGTGGACTGAAGGGTCCTGGAGTTGATTCTGGTCAAGGGCATATGCCCGGACTGCATGCTCGATCCCCAGTGGGGGCATGCAGGAGGCAGCCAATCAACAATTCTCATCAGTGATGTTTCTCTCTCTCTCTCTCTCTCTCTCTCTCTCTCCTGTCCTCTCTAAAATCAATAAAAAATATATTTTTTAAATAGTATAGAGTGGCCGAACCAGTTTGGCTCAGTGGATAGAGGGTCGGCCTGCGGACTGAAAGATCCCAGGTTCGATTTCGGTCAAGGGCATGTACCTTGGCTGCGGGCACATCCCCAGTTGGAGGTGTGCAAGAGACAGCTGATCGATGTTTCTCTCCCATCGATGTTTCTGACTTTCTGTCCCTCTCCCTTCCTCTCTGTGAAAAATCAATAAAATATATTTTTAAAAAATAAAATAGTAGAGAGTGTTCCTCTTTGAAATCAATAAAAATTTTATTAAAAAAAAAAAGTCATGAGCTATACTTAGGGGTTAGAAGGAAGTCAGCTTAAAGAGCTAAACAACATTTTCACATGTTTCTGTTGACAACCAGGTACAGTGTGAACCGGCCTATGGAAACCCATACATCTGGAACATCAAAGAACTTAGCTTCACAGACACAGGTGAGCCTCTGCCTCCCGTATTTATCTTCTGAGCTTCCTTCTAGATACAAAAGTCCGGATGGGGAGAAGGGTGGGAACTCTGGATTTCAAAGCTAGCCAACATTTCCCTCATTGTTTGCAATCTTCTCAATTCAGCCTTATAAGTCCTCAGGTTTTTAATTGTAGTTTCCCATGGAGACCTCCAGTGATCTGACTAATTAGGTAATTTTAGGCTTGGCTCAATCACCATAATTAAGTGGAACCACACAGCAGGACATGTAAAATTAGCACCAAACCAGTGCCATCAGGTCCGGAGCTGCTGACCTCAGCACCTCTGTGCACCCCGATCATTAAAACGTCCCTTTTCAGTGCTCCCCTTTATAGTGAAAGCCAAGTTCCACATGGAGTTTCAGGTTCTCTGAAATCCACCTTTACAGATTCTCACTGAACTACCAGCTAGCTACAGGACAAACAGGGAATATCCCGTTGTTCGGAAAACATTCGTTGAACTACTTCTATGGACTGGGTTCCCAGGGACACAAAGCTGGCTTAGATGAGGTCTCATCCGAAGGGGCGTATATTGCTGGGAAGACAGCATAGAACAAATAACTTTCACTCCGTGGAGGTTCTGAATGAAGTGCTGTGTGTTCTGTCCAGTGGGCTGGGAGCAAGGGCCCGAGTCAGGAAAGCTGTCCAGAGGGAGTGACATTCGAGCGGAGCTCTAGAGAGGACAAGATGCTCAGCAGCCGGCAGGAGAAATGGACATGCAGACCAGGTGACAGTTTGAGCAGAGGCACCAAGGGGCAGGAGAGCACAATGTTGGGGGAGCAGGGAGGCAGCATCTCTCCCACGTGACTAGATCACAGCCTAATTGAGGCAGGTGGCCAGAGGTTCGGCTGTACAGGGACACCTGTACGGGGCCTGGTTAGGAAGGAGCGTTATCTGTTTGGACTTTGTCATTCAGGCAGGAGACGGAGGGGTTTATTTCAAGCAAGGAAGAGGTGAGAAGAGAACTGCGTTTTATACAACTGGCGGCAGAGTGCCGGAAGAGGCAGAGCAGGGGAAGGCTGGGTTAGAGAACCATGTTAGAAGGGGGAAGGTGAAAGAGGGCGAGGCTGAGAGGAAGGAATGGACGCAGGATGTGTTCACCATGGTCACCACCAGAGGGCAGTGTGGTAGCTCCTAGGCAATGAGTGCCCTGGGACCTGGGGCACCTCAGTTTGAGGGAACCAAACTGACTGGAGAGGAAGCAGTGTTCTTCAAAGAGGGAGGTAGTTTGAGGACAGTGGGATCCCTGGGGCCTTCCACTCATCCTGAAAGCATGAAAGTGTCTGGATGCTGCCCTGCTAGAGTCCCTCTGCTTCTGATGCGGATTGTTCTCTGTTGGTGAAGCCCGTTTTCTGTGCTTTATTTGGACCCAGTGCTTCCCAGAAATAATGTAAATAGTTCCTGCTTTGCCTGGGTTTATAATACCACCCTGGGTCTCTGGGTCTCGGCAGGAAACATGATCACTTTCATGTGGCTAAAAATCATGACATTTTTCTCTGCAGCAAAACATTGCTCCAAACCCTCTTGCTAAAGAAGAGCTGAATTTCTTGGCCAAACTGATGGGAGGAATGGAGATTAAGAAACCCAGTGGCCCTGAGACAGGATTCCGGTTGAATCTCTTTACCACCGACGAAGAGGAAGAGTATGTTTTCAATCTGTTTCTTTAAAGACTTATTATTTATATAGAAATCCTGAAGTGTGCTAAGCCAAAAAAGTGACCATTCATAAACCAGCGACACTTATAAATACAAGTGTAAAGGCCACAAATGACATGCGGGCAAATTCAATAACCTGGTTAAAGAAAAAGAGCCCCCCAGTATGAAACAGCCGGAACCTGCTGGACTCGTTCGCAGCACGGCTGAACAAGAAGTATTGGAAGTCAAGATAATCAAGTCAAGGAACGTCTGATTAGAAGCCAGAGGAGGAAGGTCAAAGAATGGTATCTTGGAGATTAGATGGCCTCCCCAAAACGAGTAGCAATAGTAACTGAGATTTATAGCGCTTTACAGTCTACAGAGCACTCTTGCATTCATCATCTCATGTGATCCTCCTCACAACCCAATATTTGCGGGTGGGGGTGGGGGTGTCTTCTATTTCCCTGTCCATTGAACTGACTTCTTTTGTGTATGTCTGTGTGGTGGGTACCATGGTAAGTGCTGGGGACACAAAGATGGAGCATGTGACCTGGGGCCTGTCCTCGGGAACTCCCCGAGTAGTAGGAGAATGAATGTGTACATAGGTCATTGTCAGAGCCGGGTCATAAGTATGATTGAAAGAGTTGGCATATGAGCTGGGTCTTGGAATTTGCCAAGTAGAGGAAGGGAGAAACAGTCTTGGCAGAGTTTAGTATGTACAAAGGCACAGAGACATAAAAGAATGTGACTTTCTGGATGCGGGGGGCATTGGTTGGGCATATAGGAAACAGAGTTGAAGGGAAATGGCAGGAGATGAGGAAAAAAAAAAAATAGGTTGCCAAATTATCAAGTGCCAGTTTTTCACGCTGGCAGGGAGAGAACTCTAACCTTTGACCTGTTTCTCTACTATCTCATGCAGACAAGCAGCGCTAACCAGGCCAGAAGAGTTATCCTATGAAGTTGTCAACATACAAGCTACTCAGGTGTGTCTGGGGGACTCCACACCAAACCTTATTCCCCTCCTCATCCTGTAATAACTTTGACCTTCCAAGGCCATACCTTCTCTCTCATCAGTATGAAGAGCTGAAATGCATCACAGTGGTGGGATAAAAATGAAATACCAACTGCATGTCTCATTTCTCAAACAGGATCAGCAAAGGAACCAAGAGCTGGCTCGGATCATGAGGGAGTTTGAGGTCACGGACCAGCCAAAGTGGAGTGCCAGCAAGGGGGATGACTTGCTGGCCATGATGGACGAGTTATAGCGGTGCGGACCAGGCACACCCCTCCGCTGCAGGAGAGGCTGCCTGATTCGGACGCTGGGGGATGCAAAAAAGATGCTGCTAGTTTCCTGCTGAGTGAAGAAGCCATTACCTCTTGTTCATGTTGGAATGGACTGCTCAAGTCTCTCAGGAAGCACACTCTCTGGAAGGCTCGCACATACACAACTGTTCCCATTTTCCGTCTGGTTTAATGACAACCATGCAAGCATCCTGGGCCACAGGTTCAAGCCTGGAGTTGGTGAGGGGCGCTTCCTGCTTTCCTGTGGGGACCTTCAGCTCACAGATGCCTGTGAATCATCACCAAACTTCAGAGCTTTCTAGGATGGACCCTGCCTTGTGAGTCTGAAATAAATGGAAAAGGCAGTTGCCTCATGCAGTTGGGGCTCAGTTTAGACAGCTCTCCTCTCCCTGGCACCCTGGGAACTATAACCTCAGGGGCAGGAGAAGCAAGGCCATGTGACAGGAGCACGCATCTGGGTCCCACACAGAGCACGTGGGCACCCACAGTTCTCTGCACAGCTCTCCATCCATACATGGTGGGGGCTTCTCCTGTACGGGTTTTCTCTCTTTTCCACATCCAGTGTGGAAAGAGAATGGGTCCAGTTTCTGAGTAGAGGAGCTGGCGATTGAGAAATAAAAGAAAGAATAGAGCCGAGACCGGTTTGGCGCAGTGGATAGAGCGTCGGACTGCGGACTGAAGGGTCCCGGGTTCAATTCCGGCAAGGGCATGTACCTTGGCTGCGGGCATATCCCCAATGGGGGGCGTGCAAGAGGCAGCTGATCGATGTCTCTCTCTCTCTCATCGATGTTTCTGACTTTCTATCCCTCTCCCTTCTGCTCTGTAAAAAAATCAATAAAAATATATTAATTTAAAAAAAAAAGAAAGAAAGAAAGAATAGAGAACACAAATAGAAATAAAAAGCAGGGGCTGGGTGGAATCTCTGTTCTCTCTGATGGAGAGACAGGAATCAAACCCAACAGCAGTATGTTTATTTATATTCTAAAATACAAAGGGGTTTCACGGGAAAGAACTTTGGATCAAAGGAGCTTGAGTAGGCCCAGGCCCTATTCATTCTCTCATTCCCAGGGCTAAACTGAATTTACATTTCAAGGCCCTCTCCCTGACACCTGGAGCAAAGTTAAGAGTCAGTACTGATAACGCATCCAGCCTTCTTGGTGGATGTGTTTCCAAGTCTCAGCTCTGCCTAGCACCTCGGATTCAGCTGACAATGATTTAAAGAATGCTCAGGTGCCTTCCCTGGGGGCCCTCTACATTTTCCCTTATGGAGATGTGCACCAAGGAAATAGTGCTGCATCCCCAGAGCCTTCCTCGGCCACTTAGTGTCCTTGCCTCCTAAAGACACCCAGCATGGTGCGCCAGGACACCGTCTCCTCTGCCAATCCACCATGGCCAAACAGAGCCTGAAGTTGGATTCATGGGAGGTACACATGGTGAGTCATTTTACCTTCCATGTCCCAGATGAGCTACTTCCCTGGGCACCATGCCAAGTGTAATTGGGATCCACGTAAAATATCATTGTTTCAGGAAGGCCTGGGACTGAGTAACTGGTGGGCTCAGGGCCAACTGATGTCCAGAGGTCAAGGTCCATCGGCCCTGTGCAAGGAATATCCAGAATGGCAGAGGGTAGGAGAGAAACGGAGCTGCGACGGTCATTGCCTGAGTTTGGACCAACCACAGGGAAACTCGGGCCCTTGGCACCCTGGCAAGAGGGGAGGCGTACACTTCTGGAATGTGAGGGCCTGGGAAGCTGTCCCTTAGCTTTCCTAGTGTTTGGTCACAGACAGGTAAATCACCAAATAAATGTAATTTGCTACCTGCCCGTGAAAGTTACACTTCCTTGCCTACAAAGACACCCCGAAAGGTCCTTTGGGAAGAGAGACGTTTGCTGTAAAACACCTGTTATTGGCTTGCAAACTCCTTTAGTCTCTTTCAAGCACTCCGGGTGCTGGATGAAAGGGAAGCTTCTGTCCAGTTCTGGGTTTGGCTCCACCGCACTCCCACAAATCTGAACGTTACTGTCTGCTCTGAGCATGTCCCAGGACCTTGGAGGTTGGCCACAGGCTGCTGAGAAGCAGCAGCCTCCTCCCTCCACCTACTGCAGAGCAATGCCGAGGGTTTCAAATGTATCTGTCCTCTCGGTAAATAAACAAGATACGGATCTCTGGTAAGGCAGCCTAGTGATGAGGCAATCTGAGTTTCATGTCTCTAGACTTGCACAAATATTGAGACAAACAAGTTGGCATGGTGGTTCAGGGCAATCAGAAAAAGCAGGGGAGTCGGGAGGAGGCAAAGAAGAAAGGAGATGGGGAAACTGGCAAGTGTGCAGACAGAGGACCAACAACATATTGGTTTAAAACCAGGCCACAGGGAAGGAGGGTGTGACACATAGTGCCCAATGTGCTTCAAGAGGAGGCATGCTGTGATCAGAGGCAGGACACTGGGTTCAGGTTCCTTTCCTGCCCCTAATTCACTAGGCAGTGACCCTCCCGAGCCCCAGTGCCCCCATCCGTAAGAATGGGAAGGAATTGGTTCACAGGCTGAAGCAGGCTCACCCACGTAAGTCATTGACTTTAGTTTCCTAGGCCCTGGCCCAGGTGGGGCCTGGGAACTGGAATGTTTGCCTGTGCCGGCCCCAGCTCCATGCTTCGGGGGTTTGTCTGCTCTCTCTCAGCGCCTCTGTGCCTAATCTCTCAAATAAGTTTCAAAACTGTGGCGCTCCATGTCGGAATGCCCTACAGATTAGCAGGCAAAACTCTAGAAAAGCCTTCGGAATACAAGTTCTTTAATTTAGACTCCCAGAAGAAAGATGTAATAAAAATTGAGACTGGCCAAAACTGGTTTAGCTCAGTGGATAGAGCGTCGGCCTGCAGACTGAAAGGTCCCACGTTTGATTCCAGTCAAGGGCATGTACCTTGGTTATGGGCGCATCCCCAGTGGGGAGTGTGCAGAAGGCAGCTGATCGATGTTTCTAACTCTATCCCTAGCCCATCCTCTCTGTAAAAAATCAATAAAATATATATTTTTTTAAATTGAGACTGAAGAGGGAAAACAAAAGGGGGAAAGTGTGTGTAGACCTCATTTGTAAGAGGCAAGTCACCCCATGTAGTGGGCATCTAACATTTTTAAAGTGAACTCAACTTTTTTGCATTATACGGATCTAGATGTTGGTGGGCACAGTTACCTCAGCATAGTCTCCAGACCCTGGAGACCCCACATCCAATCAGGATCAGGCTCCCTCACCCACTTCATCTGGTTTGTCACTCTGGTTTGCATCCCGTGAGACCAACTCGAGCCACAGGAAACCACAGAAAGAGAAATGAAAATTTTAGAAAAGATCGATCACCATAACTAATCATAAAGACCCAAATGAAAATCTGAAACCGAATACTACCATTACCTACCCCTAACTCCCTTTACATAATGCCCTGGATGACGCCTCCTCAGGTGCTAACTTCCCGGACAGCTGATCACAGAGTTCACAGGGGGCGGGAAGGGGCGGGGGGGGGGGGGGGCCCGCGGGCGGGCATGCCCTCCGCAGCTGAGGCTTCCCTGCACAGTTTCGGCATTTGGTGAGAAGTAACTTCTCAGATCCTAACTCGCCCCTTTTCAAGTGAGAATGTCAAGATGCATTCCAAGGACCAAGGCAATTACTGTGGGTTATTTGATTACCTTAATCACCCCCAATTCCCCCCCCCCCCCCACACACACACACACACACACTACTGGGGAGTGGTGCCTCTGCTGACAAAAATAACATTACCTTCTCTGTTAGTTCCCCAAACTGCATGGACCCACTCCACGAGCACAGCCCGGAAGAGCGGGGGCAGAGCCCAGGCTGTCTCAGATGCTCTGCCTCCTCTTTATAAAACTCCCTCCACGGTTTCAGGTTTTCCCTCCGGGGAGTCATGGTGTCCGCAGGGAACCTTTGGCCCAGGTGTCTGGATATCCCAAAGACCTGTCAGGTTCATTTACCATTGAGAAGACAACACTTGTTTTGTGTGATATCTCCCTCATCTCTCTGCCTCAGCATAATATTTTTTACACTCTTCCCCTCCTCGGTCACACCAGCCTTCTTTCTGCACCTCAGACATTGACCCAATGGCTCCCCTCCTCCCACCCCCCTCTCACCTGCGCCTTCAACCCCTGCAGCTCCAGGGCCTCTCCTCTCCATCCTCACTCTCTGCCTGCTCAGGGTTCCTCTCCCTCCACTCACCAGCACTCCAGGTGTGCTTGCTTCCTCCCCTCCCTCCTTCCTACACCCTAGAGCTCCTGTCACCACACAGACCCCAATTCTGTTGTCTCCAGGCCCTCGCTCCACAGCCTTTCCTCCTCCCATTCTCCTTGGCTTCTTAAGGCCCAAGACCCTGCCAAACACCCTTGTCTTCCTCAAACCCTCTCACCCTTTGCCCTGGTGGCTCTAATCATACCACTTTCTGAATACACTTCCCCTCCCTTCCTCCGTGGCTTCTGAGTGAGAGTTGCCCTGTATGGTACAGATGTTGACGCAGCCATTTTTAAAAGCCTGTCAAAAGGCCGGGTCATTTGCCAGATGACCTTTATTTCATCCCTGGCTTTCTTCCTGTTCCTCACCCTGATCTCATCTCACTCTCACTCCATTTCTCTCCCTCACTCTGACCCCACTACTGCCCAGATGTTTTATGTGCCCCTCAGTGCTTAGTTTGCATTTTTCTGCAAATTGTTTTATATCCCCCTCCCAAAAAAAAGGCCATTACTTTCAGCCATTACTATTGACTCACAAATCCATGCACCCCCCTCACCTGGGCTGCCGGCTCACTTTCCCTGGGATGTGCCATATCACCTCACACATCAGTGTCATCTTTATTTAATATATTTACTTCACCTCCAAAAGGCATGAAAAACCTAAATATGATAGGAAATATCACAGTTTTCCATTGAAAAGAACTGAAAGCGATGGATACCAAAGACCTCCTAACAATGGAGTCAATAATCCAGCGAAGAAATGAAGTTGCTGGTCGCTGGAGTGGATCAGGTAGCGCTATCACGGGTGCTGGGGAGGGATTTGGCCGCTGGGTGCCAAGTTGAAGCAGGGGACCTGGGAGCCTCCCTAATTCAGGATCCTGACCATTGGGAACGGAAGCACCACTGAGTTCACATAAAGGGAATGAGAAACTCGTTCTCTCTCAGTTCAGGTGGGCCTTGTCCTGGTCTGGGTGGCCAGTTACAAAAAACCGAAACCAATTCTGGCTACTTAAGTAGAGGAGTTTACTGAAAAGGCATCAGGCAGCCACAGAGTTGTTGGGAAGACTGGAGAGCCATGAGAAAACGGCCAGAAACCAGGGAATGGCAGGCAGGGAAGGGCTCCAGCACGAGCAGCCCCCCTTCCCGGGATGAGGCCCCGAATGACTCAGACACCAGGACAGAGCTAAACAGTCCCTGCTGGTTTGTGCCATGTGCTCCAGATTGAAAGCCCGATAGCATCTGAGTTTAGGTCACATGGCCTTGTTCACAAGAATCAGAGACAACATCTTACCTTTAAATCATCTGTAGTGAGAAGCCATTCTCACCTGCCACCGAAATTCACAGAATGTCAGATTTCCTCAAACATGGGGAAAGGAATTCAGTGGCTGAGTAGCCAAAAAACGAGGTGTCCTCTACAGGCATGACCCCCATCACACCCCACCCCTCTCACTCCTATCAATGGGCCACCATCTCCTTGGACACCCAGTGTTACCATTTAAATCATTGATCCCTTCTCTTACCACCCATATTGATTAGCTGTTTTCAGGGTCTTTAACATTCATCCCTTTTTTCCATTCCCACTGCTGTCTTCATTCAGATCCCTATCTTCTCTCCACATTCATAAAACCAGGGTTCCTCATGCAACTGTGGTTTGCAGTATGAAGCACATCTGTGGGGGCTCCTAAGGCTTCTCTGTCCCCACACCCAGGACACCAATAGGGGAGGTAAGATTTATGCAAATAACTATCAAGAATCTGCATTCAGCAAGCAAACAGATAACAAGCAATAAACTCTAGGGATCACGGAAGAGATATCACTCCCAAATGGGGTAAGCAGTGAAGATTTCAGAGAAGTATAGCAATTGAGACAGGCAGGCTTGAAGGAGGAATTGGATTTAAGATCCAAAGATAAATGAGAGAAGACTCGAGGGAGATGGAGGAGACAGGACAGCAAAGGCAGAGAGACAAGAGTGTAGGGTCTGTCTGCGGGTTGCTGAGTGGCTGAGTCTGACGAGAGTAGGACAGTGAGCCTCAGATTTTGTGTGTGTTGTTAGATGTGCGGATTCCCTGGCCTCCGTGTCTGATTCTGTAGGTCAGGTGGCATTGGGTTTAATAGGTTTTCCAGGTAACAATGAGGCAACTGGTTCCCAGACCACACTTTAAGAAACATCGGTTAAACCTGGCTGGTATGGCTCAATGGTTGAGTCCACCTATGAACCAGAAAGTCACAGTTCGATTCCTGGTCAGGGCACATGCCCAGGTTGCAGGCTGGATCCTCAGTAGGGGTAGTGCAGGAGGCAGTTAATCGATGTTTCTCATCTCATCCATGTTTCTATCTATCTCACTCTTCCCTTCCTCTCTCTAATATCAATAAAAATATAATTTAGCCGAAACCGGTTTGGCTCAGTGGATTAGCGTCGGCCTGTGGATTGAAGGGTCCCGAGTTCGATTCCGGTCAAGGGCATGTACCTTGGTTGTGGGCACATCTCCAGTGGGGAGTGTGCAGGAGGCAGCTGATCGATGTTTCTCTCTCATCGATGTTTCTGACTCTCTCCCTTCCTCTCTGTAAAAAATAGATAAAATATATTTTTTAAAAAAATAAATAAAAAGAAAAACACTGGTTGGAGAGTTTGTGCAGAGAACCTGAAGCAGATCTAGCTGCAAGGTAGGGTGGAATCAAATCATGGAAAGTCTTACATGTTGGTATCAGAAGCTTTATTATGCTGCTGATAAATGATAAGATCCCACCTATATACTTTGAATCTGTTGGCAAAGGCTCATGAGACACAAAGGCCAGTAAGATGGTTTTTATAATGATCAAATAAGGGGGAAAAGGATCTCAACTAGTATGGTGGCAGTCAGAATAAAAAGGCAAGTGAAGGGTGGGAGACAGGCTTCAAAGAATCTGCAGGGTTCAGTGGCTATAACCCGTGTGGGGGAATCAAGAACTGATAGAAGTTGCCAACTTTATTCAAGGTGCCCAACATGGGTAGCTGAAAAATGGTGGTAGCAACCATAAAGATAAAATAAAAAAAACCCAGAGCAGCTAGCGACTTGAGAAGGCCTTGGTGAATTTGCCTGTGGACATGCTGAGTTTCAAGTTCCAGTAAGACATTGGGACTAAGTAACAGACAGATGGAAAATGGCGCTCTGTGGAGCAGTCTGGGCTGGAGACCTAGACAAGGGGCGCAGCATATAGTAATATATGGCATGGAGATATATGTGAGCATGAAGACATCTGGGCTGGGAATACTCATTTGGGAACAGGAGAATGAGGTGGAGGGGGGTGGGGTAAAGAGAAAGAAATAGAGAAGAAACCATCCAGAAATGTGAAGACGGGGGTGGGGGGTGCAGAATGATACAATGCCCCAGGGGAAAAAAATCAAGGAGGAGGAGAATGGGCCATATGATCAAGCAATGGGGAGGATCATGGAAATAAGATCTAAGAAAGGAACTAACAGTTTTATGAACACAGAATCGTTAGTAATCTTTGCCAGAGAAATTAGTGGAATCTTGGGAACAGAAGCCAGATTACAATGAGTTGAGAAAGTATGTGAAAATCCTCAGACTAAAGCAGCAGTTCTCAAACTTTTCCATGTTAGAAACCCTTTGTAATCTTCAAATATGTTGGAAACTCCAAAAACCTTCATTCAGTTTAAAATAACAATAAGAAACTCATTTCACATTTTATACTAAAAATAACTATATTTTCTCCAAAATGAAATTGAGTGAGAAGTGACATTGTTTTATATATTTTGCACATCTCCTTAGTGTCTGTCACTCTCACTTCAGCACTTTTTTCCCCCAAACAAACTTGAAAAAAATATTTCATGATATATAGAACTAAAATTAATCCATGCAGATTTTTTAAAATTACAACTATTTTACCCTTTTGTCTTTTTCATTAATGTATTTTCTAATATATATTTTAAATGATAATGCCTTCAAGATATATAGCATATAAAGCAAGATCATTTTTATCAATAATTTCTCTTAGCCCTAGCTGGTTTGGCTCAGTGGATAGAGCGTTGGCCTGCAGACTGAAGGGTCCCAGGTTCGATTCCAGTCAAGGGCACATGCCTGGGTTGCGGATTTGATCCCCTGTAGAGAATGTGCAGGAGGCAGCCAATCAATGATTCTCTCTCATAATTGATGTTTCTATCTTCCTCACCCTTTCTCTCTGAAACCAATCAAAATATATTAAAGGAAAAGTAATAATTTATCTTGGGGGGGGATAAAAATCTTAAGTTACAACCCTATAGAGAAGCAAAGTAAACTGTGAAGCAAAGAATAATCACAAAGTTCTCAAAGTAGAAATGTGTGACTTAAAAACAGCGGCCCAGCGGCCAGCATGGCTCAGGGGTTGAGCATTGATCTATGAACCAGGAGGTCACAATTCAATTTCCAGTCAGGGAACATGCCCGGGTTTGGGGCGCCATCCCCAAAAGGGGGCCCGCAGGAAGCAGCCGACAGGAGGCAGTGAATTGATGTTTCTATCCCTCTATCCCTTTCTCTTCCTCTCTCTCTAAAATCTATGCCACTACAAACTGGGAAAAAAAAGTCTAACTTGTTCCTCATTAAATGTGTCACAGACACACTAATAAATGTCAACCGAGTGATAAAATACTAAATTTGGTCTTATCTTCCACATAAATTAAGATGGAAGGGGAGGCACTGGTCAAAAGTACTTAAAATAAAACTTGTTTTTTCCTAGAGATTCCTTAAACACCACTTTCAGCATTTTGCACTAATTTACAGGGCACATTACCATTTACTATATAACATTAAATTTGCAGTTAAGAAAACAGTCAGCAATGAGATGAGAAGCAGGGCGGGGGAAGCCAACCTGCTTAGGAGGATAACTGAAGGGAAAGACTGAAGGAGGGAGGATTCTTTATGATATAGTTTAGGCACTATACTGATTCTGGAACAATCTACCTCCAGACTCCTTATCATGAGAGATAATTAAATGCCTTTGGGTTGGTTTGTTGTTGTTTGTAACCAAAAAGGGAGGAGGAGGAGGAGGAGGAGGAGGAGGAGGAGGAGGAGGAGGAGGAGGAGGAGGAGAAGAGGGGGAGAAGGTAACTGGTTATAAACTTTTATATGACTAGAGGCCCAGTGCACGAAATTCATACACAGGTAGCGTCCCTAGGCCTGACCAGTGATCAGGGCCGATCTGTGGGGTGACCAGCAGGGTGATCAGGAGGCCCCTGCTGGCCCCTGCCTTGTACGGCCTGGTGCTGCCCACTCACCAGTCCTGCCTCCCACCACTGGTCACCTCCCTCTGCAGGGCGACTGGCAGGGCAATCGGTGGCCCACTGGCACTCACCTTCACTGGCCTGGGGCCTGCGGCCTGGGAGAAGCTCCTGTGTTGAGCATCTGCCCCTGGTGGTCAGTGCATGTCATAGCAACTGGTCACTCTGTCTCTCATTCTGCCGTTTGATTTGCATATTAGGCTTTTATAATAAAGGTTTGATTTTATTTTTTTTAAATATATGTTATTCATTTCAAAGAGTAAGGGAGAAAGAGAGATGGGAACATCAATGATGAGAGAGATTCATTGATTGGCTGCCTCGTGCATGCCTCCTACTGGGGATTGAGCCTGCAACCTGGGCATGTGCCCTGACTGGGAATCAAACCATGACCTCCTGGTTCCTAGGTTGAGGTTCAATCACTGAACCATGCCGGCCAGGAATATATAAGATTCATTTTTTAAATATTTATTTATTTAAAATATTTATTTTCTTGGAACAAAAATGGTTAAAAACTTGAGTTTTCTAAAGAGACTTGTATGAATATAGAGCTGGGAAGATACACAAAGCTGAAGTATCTGGAATCATTTTGCTGCCTGTAGTCTTCAGAAAGATCACAAAGTGCTCAAAAATTCTTTGACCTTTTCAACCAGACTGTTTGTCTTTAACATCTTCTTTAACATCCAGTGTTAAGATAGGCATTTCTTGTAGATCAAAGCCAGCTTTCAGCATTCTGTGCAGCAGCCAGCTTCCGTGCTTATGGTCAAGCTTCTGTATGAGAGTGAAAGAATCAAACAAGCCGAACTCATTGAGTTTCTCCTATGTGCCAGGTGCTGTCACACATTAATGAAGGCCATTCAGACCTTACAATTCTCTGAAATCAACATTATTTTGTTTTGGCCATTCAGACCTTATAATTCTCTGAAATCAACATTATTTTGTTTTCCTAATGAGAAAGTTGGGGCTGAGAGAAGACAGAAACTTTTCCAAGGCTATACAGAGTGACCTTTCAAAAATGTAAATCAGGTCATGTCACTCCCCTTTGATAGCCTATCATTGCACTCCTAGTAATAGATGAAGAAAGCGGGGCACAGAGAGAATAATTAACTTGTCTGAAGTCCATTTGCAAAGAGCACATGTGAACCCTGGCACTGCCTCCAGAACCTACATGCCTAACCAAGAAAGCCAAACTCCTTACCGTGGCTTACAAATCCTGAATACCTGGCTCTTGTCTTCCTCTGTGATCTCTTGTCACACCGCTCACCCCAGTCTTACTGGCCTTTCCATTTTTCCAAGTTGGCAAGCTCGTTTCCACTAGGTCTTCACACAAACCGTTTCCTCTGCAATGTTCCTCTGCTAGTCTTCACCAGGCTGACTTTATGTCATTCGTCTCAGTTCAGATGTCACCTTATTAGGACATCCCTGACCATCCAATAAAAGGCCACCTAATCTCTATCACATTACCCCATTTTAATGCTCTGAAGGACTTTTATCATAATGTTCCTGTTTTCTAATTGACATCCCTTCCTGCCCCCGCCGGTAGATTTAAGCGTCAACAGATCAGGAAGCTTGTCTCTTTTGTCACCGCTATGGACAGAGCCTTGGAAGGAGTTTTACACAGGGTGAAAGATCAATCAATGAATATTAGTTGGATGGATGAATGGATGGATGGATGGATGATGAATGAATGAATGAATGAATGAATGAATGAATGAATGAATGAATGAATCCAATAAAGGAGACCCTTCAATGAGGTAGGCCCGCGGGTTGCGAAAGCGCGAGTCGCGCAGCGATCGCGGGGCATTCTGGGGACTGTAGTTCAGGCTCGGCTCGCGGTGGCGCGGACCTGCGCACTGAGCGCTATCTATGCTCCCTGAAGCCAGAGCGGCCTGGTTGTTGCTATGGTTTCTAAATCCCGCAGCTGGAGTAAGGCGGCCCAACTAGGTGCCCGGTAGCTTCCGCTACAACACGGACGGGGAAACGGAAAGAATCCCGCGCGGTGCGTCCGGGCAACCCGGGGGCGGAGCCCGGGGGAAGGGTATACGGAACCGCGAAGGGCCGGGGGGGGGGGTGGGGGGAGCCGCGGAAGGAGCGTCTTGCGGATTTGCGGAGCGTAGCTCATCTCCCTAGTCCACTCCCAAGGCTCTGTGAGTAAAGGCTCTTCACCATCCCCATTTATCAGTGGGCTAACTGGCCTGAAACTAAGTGGCTTGACAGAGGTCTCCCTTCCAGAAAGCGGCTGAGCCCGTCTTAGAGGACATGCCTGACTGCAGTCACCGTGCAGCCCGGGCGTGTGTGCTTGGGCGCATGCTCCTGACGGAGCTGGTGGGATGCTAGACCCTTCCCGCCCACCCCCAAGCCCGCCTCATCTGCGGCGTGGGCTAGCGTGCCACACAGGGCCACCCTGTCAGCTCTGTCGGGATTCTGAACGAGGTCTTCCAAGTTCCACCACCTTCCACCCAGAGTCTGAATGTAAGGATAAGTAAGGCAAAGTTACATTAATAAAATATCAGGACATGTTGAGAACAAAGGCAAGTACATTCAATGTGGTGAGATTCTGTTAGCCTCATTTAGCCTATGGTTTACTAGATGTGGGGTCAGCCCTAGCCGGTTTGGCCCAGTCGATAGAGCGCCGGCCTGCAGACCAAAGAGCCCCAAATTCGGTCCTGGTCAAGGGCACTTCCTTGGTTGCAGGCTCCTCCGCGTCAGGGCGCTTGCAGGAGGCAACCCATCAATGTGTTTCTCTCATATAGAAGTTTCTCTCTCTTTCCCCCTCCCTTCCACTCTCTCTAAAAGATCAATGGAAAAAATAGCCTTGGGTGAGGATTAACAACTACAAACAAAAAATAGACGTGGAAACAGGTGTTCAGAGACATTAAGTAACAGTCCTAGGTTTACAGAGTTTGTGGGTGGAGTGGAGATTCCAACCTAGGTTTCTCTGCCTTCAAAAGCTGCTCTTTAGCTGAAACCGGTTTGGCTCAGTGGATAGATTGTTGGCCTGTGGACTGAAAGGTCCCAGGTTCAATTCCCATCAAGGGCATGTACCTTGGTTGTGGGCACATCCCCAGTAGAGGGTGTACAGGAGGCAGCTGATCGATGTTTCTAACTTTCTATTCCTCTCTGTGAAAAATCAATAAAATATATATTTTTTAAACCTGTGCTTTATATGCACTTTTAAAAATTAATTAGCTAAATTTCTTTTTATATGGCAGCTGCATTGTGTAGACCTGAGGACTTCTTAGAAATGCATATTCTTGCCCTGACTGGTTTGGCTCAGTGGATAGAGCGTCGGACTGCGGACTGAAAGGTCCTAGGTTCAATTCCAGGCAAGGGCATGTACCTTGGTTGCGGGCACATCCTCAGTGGGGGTGTTCAGGAAGCAGCTGATCGATGTTTCTAACTCTCTATTCCTCTCCCTTCCTCTCTGTAAAAAATCAATAAAATATATATTTTTTAAAAGAACTGCACATTCTTGGGACCTACCTCAGACCCTCTGAGCTAGAAGTTGGGAGTGGAGCCCACAATATGTTTGAATAAGTCCTACAGGTGATTCTGATGTCTGAGAACTACTGGTGATTTCACCCAGGGTTCATGTTAAAATGCATGTCAGAAGGTCTTGGGAGAGACTGGAGATTCTGCATTTCTAACAAATGTCTGGGTAATGCTGAACTGCAGGTCCAGGGACCCGTGTCTTGAATAGCAAGAGTATAAACTACATCTTAGAGCAGTGATTTTTAAACTTGGATGCACATTAGAATTACCTGGGGAGCTTTTAAAAGATAGGATACCAGGGTCCCACCCCTGATCAAACAAATCAGAACCTCTGGGGTGTAGCGGCTAGGTAAAAACCACGGGGTGATTCTAAGCTATGGTGAGGGCTCAGAACGCCTGGTGTGTTTTGGAATAGGGTAGCTATGGATTTGAATCCTAGCATCTCCATTTATCAACTGACCTTGGGTAAGTGACTCTACCTCTTCTGGCCACATTTTCCTTGTTTATAAAATGAATGTAAGTAATCCTTGGCTTGCAAGGTGGTGAGAGGATTCTCTGAGGTGTGTACATGAAGCACCTGGCTCATAAGGGTGCTCTAGACTCAAAAATTGGCAAGGTGGTCAAACTTGGGGAAAACTGTGCTGGGGATTTTATACTATAACCTGATGGAGGTGAGTTGGTAAATGCACCCCCTAGCCTGCTAAAGCTCCCATCTGTGTGCTCCTCCCTCAAGCAGCCAGCAGTGTGGGAAAATGGCAGTGAGCCACTCGATGAAGGAACGGACCATCTCCGAGAACAGCCTGATCATCCTGCTGCAGGGCCTCCAGGGCCAGGTGACCACGGTGGACCTGCGGGATGAGAGCGTGGCCCGTGGACGTGTAGACAACGTTGATGCTTTCATGAACATCCGCCTATCCAATGTCACCTACACGGACCGTTGGGGGCGTCAGGCTGAGCTGGATGACCTCTTTGTAACAGGCCGTAACGTCCGCTATGTCCACATCCCAGATGACGTGAACATCACCGAGACCATTGAGCGGCAGCTGCAGATCATCCATCGTGTGCGCAACTTTGGCAGCCTGGGGCAGGGCCGGAGGGAGTTTCCCACCAAAAAGCATAAATGAGCCTGTCCCTTCGGCAAGCCCTAGTCACCACTCAGGTTCCTCCAGAGTTCTACTGAGCCAACTGCCTGCCATCCATCCCTGCCCAGAACCTGGGAAGGGAGGAGGACCAGCCCAGAAACTGGTATCTGGCAGGCAACACCTATCACAGCTGCCTTTCACAGGGTTACACCTCCCAGACTCACCAGGGATCCATAATCCTATTTATCTGTGGCCTTGGGGTAGATGACAATCTCCCCTTTTGACTATTTGCATCTGAGTCGATGATTTACTGATCCAGGGAATCTGTCCAATTGTTTTCAACCCTCTCCCAGCGAGGATTATTAAATATGCTCAACCTCAGCCACCCTAAATGTCCCCATTTTTCTTGCAATTGTGTCTTTTTTCTTATAAAATTAAACTTAGACAAAAACAAGTGTGTGCCTCATGTATTTCCTGGTAAGTATGGGCTCCCTGTTGGTCCTGTGTCCTAGGGCAGTGGTCTGCAAACTCATTAGTCAACAGAGCTGAATATCAACAGTATGATTAAAATGTATTTTGAGCTGAGACCGGTTTGGCTCAGTGGATAGAGCGTCGGCCTGTGGACTGAAAGGTCCCAGGTTCAATTCCGGTCAAGGGCATGTACCTTGGCTGCGGGCACTTCCCCAGTGGGGGGCGTGCAAGAGGCAGCTGATCGAGTTTCTGACTTTCTATCCCTCTCCCTTCCGCTCTGTAAAAAATAAATTATATTTTTAAAAAATGTATTTTGAGAGCCAATTTTTTTAAACTTAAACTTCTTCTAATGCCCCCTTCTTCGAAATAGACTCGCCCAGGCCGTGGTATTTTGTGGAAGAGCCACACTCAAGGGCCAAAGAGCTGCATGTGGCTCGCAAGACGCAGTTTGCCGACCACAGTACTAGGGTGCTGTGTCTCAAACTTGGCTGCGCATTGGAATCACCTGTCCCGGGCATGGGGTTTTTGTAAGTTTCTCACACAGTACTAATAGCAAAGTGTGAGAGTTGTGATGGGAGAGTCCTTCAGTCTGGTTAGATAGAAAGTGGCTTTTCTGTTCAGATTCCCTGCTGAGGGGGCTGTTAGTCTCATGGCTGTTTCCTGAGGTGGAGTAGTTGGAGTAATCCTGAGCTCTACCCTGCAGTGGGAACTTAACCAACAACTGCACGAAATCAGGCTCCAATTCTGAGAGTCTTTGGGTCTTCAGGACAGAAGGGGTTCTGGGAATTAGAACCCAGGTCTTTGTTGTCACTGCTTTACAACCATACCAGCCCTCCCACAGGCAAACAGCCATCTCAGTAAAAGCAGCTCTGTCCTGTGGCACTAGCCGGTTTGTCTTCATCAGACAAACAGTGCCGCTGCTGTGGGCCTGACCTTATGCTGAGCACACATTGACAGCAAGATGTGGTCCTTTAAGGAGAGGGGTTCATAATCTAACTAGAGGCCCAGTGCATGGATTCATGCACGGTTGGGGTCTCTCAGCCTGACCTGCACCTTCTTGCAATCCGGGACCCCTTTGGGGGATGTCGGAGACCCAGTGCACAGATTCGGCCCAATCCCTACAGGCCAGGCTGAGGGACCCCACCAGTGCACAAATCTGAGATTCATCATTCTGTTCCATGTTTCCAAGCCTGTGTGTTGAGCGTCTGCACCCTGGTAGTCAGTGTGCCTCATAGCTACCAAACAGTCACTAGGCTTTTATATAGAGAGGTGGAAGAGGTGGTCAAGAACCACAAAACTGAAATCCAGTCTGAGTTGAGTAAGGCAGGGCCCTTCACTTTACAATGCTGTTATTTCTTGAGGGAGATTTGATAGGAGTGCTCATTTGGGCACTAGCAGCCCAAGGTCACTTCATCCCATTCCAGCACAGTCTTGGTCAAAGTGTTGTCCTTGGACTACCTCATCAGAACCACACACACATATACTGCCACCACTTTTCTGGGAATTGGTTGAATTCTAGGGCACTTCCTTTCAAGATGCCAAAGCATGGGAAAGGTAGTCTGATCTGGTAGTCACCCCATCACAGTAGCATCCGCTGAGATGGCCCATGTTATTCTGGCCTTTTGTTTGCGATGCACTCAGGTTGCACAGGTCCACGAGGGTTCTGTTCTGGTGTTTTGTCACCAGCCCACTCTGGTTGCTGTTGAGTTGCTCCTCCCTGACCATAAGACCTCCTGACTTCCCCTTCAGTGTAACCCATCCCCCTCTCAATGTTCAGATTTCTATCCTACTTTTCCCAGGCCAGCCAGGCCTCAATTCTTTTTTTTCTTTCTTTATTGATTAAGGTATTACATGTGTTTCCTTATCCTCCCATTGCTCCCCGCCTCCCCCAGGCCTAAATTCTTAAGGTCCCGGGTTAGTTAGGCCCTGTGTGGCCAAATGTAACATACAGCTGTTTCTTGAGAGGGTTTTGTTACCTCTTGGCACTCCACCAGGAAAAGGGACACAACTTTTTCTGCCTTCCCGTCCCTGACACCTAGCTGATCCCCTCCAGCCACAAGGGACTACTGCCCCCAGTCAGTCTCCCAGAGCCCCTGTTACACGGTTTTCTAAATTTGTATCTGCTCAGAAATTCTTCCCATTCCTCCCTGAAGGCTAGGCCTTGAGAATTCAGAAGCTAAAAATGAACTCTGCATTCTGTTGTATCAGTTGTTTCCTGACGTAAGGAATGCAGATTAAACTAACTATCTGCATAAAGGCAAGGCCCAGGGACACCAACGAAAAGATAAAAGATGTATTTCAAATGTCATCACCCCATCACAGTTTGGGTTTTGTGCGACGCATGTTGTAGCTTTTATGCAAGCCTGCATGTCCATCAATGTGGGGGTCCTCACTGATGACAGCCCTCAGGAATTGTGAGCGTTCAGGTGGTACAGCACGTCCCCTCCCTCTCCTCCTGTTCCTGGAGAGAAGAGTACAGGGGTCTCTCTCTCATTGGCAGGAGGGGACAATTACCATGGCTCAGAGGAGAGCTGGGTGGGCAGGCAGCTTGACATTCACATCTCCCTGATACAGCAGCTCCAGCTCTCAGCTGGAGGGGATTGAAGGAGAACATCCAGTTGAGTGAGTTCCAGTCTGGCATCCCTGGCTGAAGGGTCCCTGAGGGCAGTAAGGGTCCCTTAAGTTCTAATCAACGTTCCAGAGGGACCCAGAGAAACAGTACAGAGTAACTGAAAAGTAACCAAGCTAGCTTGGTCTCTGCTTTGGGCTGGAATTCCACCAACAATATGGTGGTCACCTGACTTGCTCCTCATGATCACAAACTCTCAGGGTGGTGATACGAGGCTTTCATTAATAAAAGGGGGGAAATGGCTTGCTGCAGGTTGTATAGGAGACAAAATCTTGCCAAAAGTGAGGCTCTTGTGGAGAGAAAATGCTACAAGAAGCTTTGAAATGAGAAGGTTGGAAACCACTGATCCTGTCTGACTCCATTATTTGTGTGTGTGTGTGTGTGTGTGAGATAGATGCTCAGAATAGCTTTACTTTACATATTTTCTCAACCTAAACTTTAAAAGTACCCAGGAACAAGTACTACAGAAGGAAACAGCTTTAAAAAATTAACTGCATGGCCGAGACCGGTTTGGCTCAGTGGATAGAGCGTCGGACTGCAGACTGAAGGGTCCCGGGTTCGATTCCCGTCAAGGGCATGTACCTTGGTTGTGGGCACATCCCCAGTATGGGACGTGCAAGAGGCAGCTGATTGATGTTTCTCTCTCATCGATGTTTCTGACCTTCTATCCCTCTCCCTTCTGCTCTGTAAAAAATCAATAAAATATATTTTTAAAAAAATTAACTGCATGCCTAGTCGGTATAGCTCAGTAGTTACTAGTAAGCGCTGACCCATGAATCAGGAGGTCACCGTTTGATTCTGTCAGGGCACATGCCTGTGTTTCAGCCTTGATCCCCAGTGTTGCAGGAGGCAGCCCATCAATATCTCTCTTCTCCTTTCCTCTCTGAAATCAATAAAATATATGTTTATTTTTTTAAAAGAATGAGACTGATTGTTGTACTTTGAACCTAGCAAATGCAGTTAATTTTGCTTTATATTATTTTAATTGATTTCAGAGAGAAGAAGGGAAAGCAAGAGAGGGATAGGAACATAAATAATGAGAATCATCGATCAGCTGCCTCCTACACACTTCCTACTGGGGATCGAGCCAGCAACTCCAGCATGTGCCCTGACTGGGAATCAAACTGTGACCTCCTGGTGTATAGGTTGATGCTCAACCACTGAGCCACACCAACAGGGCCATTCACATTCTCGAGACTCCACCGCGTTAACTCTGGCCCTGTTACCCACAGTTGCAGGTAGATACCTCACCTTTGTGTTTCCTGTGGGTAACCCTGTCATTTTATAGTTGAAGAAACAGGGACTCTCCTCAGCTCCCATGATTAAGTTAATGGTAGAATGCCAAGATGATCATCATAAGTAGCTATGGATTGTCGAGTCTCACTGTGTGCCAGGCCCTGTGCCAGGGCCCTATGTGCTACAGGAGAGCAGAGCTGTATGTAGTCTGCTTAGTCCCACTGGATCACCAGTATCTGGCTCCATGCTTTGTACCTAGCAGGCCCCCTGTAAATCTTTGTGGAATGAAAGAATCATCTCATTACATCATTATAACAACCTTGGAGGTATATATTAATAGCCCCATTTTACAGATGAGAAAACAGACCCAGATAGGTTAAGTGACTTACTCAAAGTCAAAGAGCTAGTGAACAGCAAAGTGAGGATTTGAACTCAGGTCTGTATGACTCAAACTCCATGATACTACATTACATTATTCTGCTCCCCAGCAACCCTGACATCACACAGATGACAAAGATAAACAGGGCCCTGCTCATCTCAGCGCTGGTTCCCAGTCACTCAGAACTTGCCATACCCAGGCCTTGGGGCTTGGCCACAAAGAGAAGCCAGAAGCCAGCCAGTAAGAAGGATTTGCTGGGTTTAAGAAGGCTGAGTAAGCTTGTCGGGGTTGAAGGTTTCCTCCTCCCCTTCTGTGATAGGCAGACCTGCCTATACCTCATCAAACAACCATCTCATGCTATTGTCACAGGCATCGCTTTGTTTTGGCAGCATCGTCTACCAGTATACCGGGTTTGGAGAGTATGTCACCATGGTTGCGTGTGTGTGAGAGAGACACAGCAGTCTCATGATGGTGTCCTTTCATTTCCTCTGGCTGGCACCTTTGGTTTCTGTCCACTGCCTCTTCTCCTCCCCACTTTCTCTTCCTCCTCTCCTTTGTTAAAATCCTATATTATGAATCAGCTGAAAGTCTCCTGGGGGTGGGGGGTGTCAGTTCCTAGTGATTCATTAGCTGATAAATTAGAGCTCTGGAAAACCCAAAACTCATTCCTGTCAGAGTCAGGGCTTCCGGAATCCCTAGGTTTTTCCGTTTGTCAGAGAGGAGAGCTTTGGGGGCGGGGGCTGGCTTCTTTGTGCCTGACTTTCTGTAATCTACTTCATCAGAGCTCTGTAATTGAGGTGCATATAAGCATGCTTACTTGCCAGGTCCTGTGAGAAGCTGTTTCCACACACTGAATGCTCACAGTGATTCCATGAAGTGTTATCCCTATTTTGACAGGTGGTGAAGGTTGAGGAATTTACACTCATCAGTCAGCTTGTAAGGAGTGAAATTAAGGATTCAAATCCAATCTTTTCACAATCTGTCAGAGTTGATTCAGATCACAGCCCTGGCATTATAAAGATGTGTGTCTTTGAACAGGTTATTTCCCATTTCAGAGATCTAGATTCTTCATCTGTAAATAGACTCCTAACCTGATGTCTCTAAAGTGCTCCACACGGGCTGCGACCCCCAGAGGGAGCTGTTTTGATGACTTGTTATTCAGCTCCATCAGCTCAGTGAACATCAGGCATTCAGATAGACACAGGAGGAAGCAGTCAGATTCATACACCAACTCTCATGTCCTGGCACTGCCTGTATGGAGATGACAAATGCACATACAGGTAAGTGCCTGGCCACATGCCCTCGTAAAACCCAGCAGTGCACACAGGTTTGGACACGTGTGCCCACACATGGATGCAGAGTGACCCAAGGGACAGCTGGCAAGACACCCAGGAATCAGGCAGTCATATGCAGCAAGCTCCCCAGCTCACACCTCTGAAACAAAGAAGTGACGGCTATGGTCGCGGGTGCTGCTGCCGCTGAGTCCCTTTAGTTGCTTCTGCATGCCAGGGGAGGGAAGCCAGGCTCTCAGAGGGCCCCAGTGAGTCACCAGCCTGATGCAATCAACCCCTTTAAAGGGCTCATCTGCTGGTGTAAGAAGCTGATTCATGGAGGGCGTGGTTGCTGGAGGAGGAGGAGAAAGGGACCGAAACTGCAACAGGAGGGGCTGAGGTTAGATGACTGGAATCATTAATAGAACTGTTCACTGTAAACCTCCCTGATCAAGACTTCAGAGATCTTCGAGTTGAAGCGGGGTTTTAACAAAAGCGAGGGACCCAGAGGAAAAGGAATTGTGAGGGCTTCGACAGGCATTCCTGTCATTTCTTGAATCTAATCGCAGCGCTCTCCGCACAGAACTCCAGAAACCGAGAAATGGGGATCTAGGAAGAACCATTTTTCTGACAAATGCATTACAACTGGCCGACCTTCCAACTACTGGAGACTTCTCCAAACCTGGCAGGGCGAGACTGTAGGGCACGCGAGGTGCAGTGGAGTCGGGGCGGGGGCGGTGCCTCGGGCCCAGCCTCTCCGCAGACTTAGATAAGCGGTAAGTACCGCCCCTTTGGCATCTCAGCCTCCAATCGTTTCACAGGTCTCCCACCCCGAACCAATCCGCATTTGGAATCTGGCCTCTAGCCTGAAGGCTTCCGCCCATCGTCAAGATGGTGCCCAATCCCAATGCCGAGAGGCCGACGACACGGCAGAGGGGCGGGGTCCGGAGAAGGGGGCGTGGCTGCGGTTGGGCCCGGGAGGAGGGGGCTGTGCGTCACTTCCGTTGTCAGGTGGCGGCGCCGCAGCCATGGAGCGAGGCGGCGGCGGCGGCAGCGGCTCGGGCTGCTGCGCTGGGAGGCGGCGGTGAGCGGGTCCCACGCCCCCGGCCCGGCCCCGGCCCGGCCCCCCGCGACGGAGCTCTGAGCAGTCCCGGCTCCGGGCTACGGACTATGGGCGAGCAGCGCTGAGCAGCGGGGGAAGGTGAGGGCGGGGGTCCGGGAGCGGGGAGCCGGGCGGAGGGTGCGGGTTTTCTGGGCGGGCCTCAGCGGCTGTGGTGAGGGGACTGTGGTGACAGCCCGAGGCCATCTGGCTGACAGAAATGGCAACAGAGAATGCCCCCTCTTCTGCTGGGGTCTGCGGTTCCCGGGCTGCGGGGGCGGGAGCTGCTGCGCGCCGGGGCCGGGGGCCTCGGGGACCCCAGTCCTGCGGCAGCCCTGGGAGGTGGGCACGGCCAGCCTTGCCCGGAGTCACTCCGCCCGTAAGTGAAGGCACCGGCGTTTGAACCAGCCAGGTTTCCCCCAAGAGATCCCTCTGCTCTCCATGCTTCGCTCCCGATCCGAGAGTGACTTGAAAGTTAGGACGAGTCCCCAGGGTGAGCCAGCCGGGGCTTCCTCCGGCAGCCCTCACCCGTTGGCACGGGCACCATCGCTACTGGGGAATTTTCGCTTCCCAGGCGGCGTTCAGGTGCAGGTCAGAGCCACCTGCTTGCTAGTGCTATGTTTTGATCGGCATTTTTCAAGCAGAGTGCTGTGGTCACTCTTTCACCTGTCTTGCCGGGTCAGGCCCGCCCATTCCCACGACACTTGGCCTCACCTTCCAGCCAGTAGGTGGGGGCGTTGGGTTTCCCAGTGCACCCCCACTCCGTAGGTTTGGTGCCGGTTTTGTTGGCGGAAGGAAGAGATGACAGCCGCCTTCTGTGGCAGGATAGACTTTGCTCTGTTTTAAGTCACGGGAGGAAACCGGTTGGCTTTGCTCGGTTTTGAGAGCAGTGGAGAAGAGGGTAGTCACTCTGGGCTGGGCTCCTTTCCCTCTTGGCTTAGCTTTCGTGAGATAAGGAAGAGCAGAATATTGTTTGTAAACAGTGCTTGTGAGCTGCTTCAGCGCTCTGATGGCCCTGCCGTGCCAGTTGTGTGTGGGTTAGATCTAACATTCTGGAGATACCCTCATTCATTCATTCATTCATTACCCACATGACAACAGTATCCTTGCCTGGAGAGGCAAGTAACCTGTAGTATAGTGGTTAAAAGTGGGCTTTGGAAGGCCTGGCCAGGTAGCTCAGTTGATTAGAGTGCCCTCATTATATGCCAAGGTTGTGGGTTCAAACTCCAGTCAGGTACATAAAAGGAGCAATCGAGAAATGCATAAATAAGTGAGACATCAAGTTGATGTTTCTCTCTCTCTCTCTCTCTCTCTCTCTCTCTCTCTGTCTCTGTCTCTGTCTCCTAAAAAACAATCAATCAATACTTTTTTTTTAAAGAGATGGCTTTGGAGTCAGATTTCCTGAATTCAAATTCTGCCTCCACAGCTTTCTAGCTGTGCGACCTTGGGCATGTTGTTAAACCTCTCTGTGCCTCATCTCTAAAACGGGTGATAACATAGAGTTGTTATGAAGATTCAAAAAGTTAATACATGTAAAACACATAGAACCGTTGTCTACCACATAAGAAGAGTTCAGTAAATGTTTGCTATTATCCTTATTTGAAGAAGCCTATGATCTGGTAAAGGGAGAATGCCCTATAGATAGATAGATGAAGTGTGGTATGTAAAAGCTAGTAGCATCAGGGACAGGAGGCTTGTGGGAATCCAGCAGAGGAAGCTGCTAGCTCAGCCTAGGTAGGGGGAGGGTTTTGGGAAGGTTTGGCCAAAGTGATTATGTGGGAGCTGTATCAAGAAGGATGAGAAGTCATAGCCAGGTGAGAGTGAAGAAGCAAGGTGTTCTACTTAGGGAGAGACCAGTACACTTATAGTTTATTCCAGAAACCTCAGGCTGTTCCATATGGTGGCATGAAAGTCAACATGGTGCAAGGTAAAGCAGTATAGGTTGACAAGGGAACACCACATTAACAATTTGGGACTTTGTGCCAAGGGCCACGGGGAGCCTGTGAGAAAGTTTTAAGGAAAGGAGTGTCATAATTGGTTCTAGTTTTAGAACTGTCTCCTTTGAGTCCCAGCAGAAGAGGGAGGAGGAGGAGAGACTAAAGGACTGCAGACCTCTTTGGAGGCCATTGCAGGCCTCTGAGAGTGGAGTCTTGGTGCTAGGGTGGTGGGTCTTTGCTGACAAAGCACTGGATGCTACCAGTGGCAGCTGACAAGCTTCCTTCACTGCCCTGGACTGCTCTGCTAATACCAAAGTGCCGGTACATGTGGCCCTCTCTTCCTGGGATTGCAGGTTGCTTGAGCAGCTCGAGAGGTAAGCTGCCCTCTCAGAAGGCCAGTTGTAGGGGGTCCTGCATTTGCTCCATTGTGCCTTTAATTTGATGTTTTGGGGAAGGCAGCAGTTTGTGGTGGTTAAGAGCCTACGTGGCTCTGCAGTCATATCTGGGTTCTAATTCCAGCCCTGCCAGTCACTAGAGGGTTACTTATTCTCTCCATGCCTGGCTTTCTCGTCTGTGAACTAGGGACAGTCAGAGCCCCTCCCTAGTAGAGCAGTTGTGAGGGTTAGTGCGCATTTAACACACACCTGGTGTTAGCTGTTATTTCAGGCTGCAGAAAAGAACTTCAAAGAACCAGTCAATGCAATTAGTGGCAACTAGAACTGTGTCCCATTGAGCTGTAGAAGTGTCCTAAGGCATCACAAAATCACAGACTTTTATTGTATTCCTCCTGGACAGAAAATCTGTGGGGAGTTTACCCAGTCTGTATAGGAGCCATTTGAATGATTCAGCTTGGTTCTTTAAAAGAACCATTTTTTAAAATAGAAATAGGAATGCTGAGAAAAAGTATTTAGAAATTCTTCCATGTGTGTCCCTATTAGTGACCTAGTCTGGCGTCTGAATTAGTATCAGCAGGAAACATATTGCTGTGTGTGATGGCTCAGAATCCAGAACTTGAGTTCCACATACACAGGCTCCCATGTGTTGCTGGGGATGTGCTAGGTATAGGATTGGGGGGGGTGAAGTAGAGCAGAGCGGTGGGCAGCAGGGACAGGGCAAGCTCCTAACCAATTAACACTTGCATAGAGCTTGGCAAGTCTTTCACAGAAGTCTGTGCAGCATATAGCGGGAGCCCAGAGGAAAGACTGATTCCCCTGGAAGATGAGGAGATTGGGGAGAACTTTGGAGAACCCTTAGAGCTTAAACTGGATCTTAAAGGGTGAGCAGAGTTTTCTAAGGGTGCATGAAGCACCCCAAGCAGGGGATCAGCAGGGCATGGGCCTGGCTGTGTGCTGGTGTGTGTGCACTTTAGGAACCACAGAGATTCAAGCACAGGGTGTGAAGGCACCTGGCTGTAGGCATGCTGGAGGAGTAGGCGCCAGGGCTAAACTGCTTGAACTAATTCTTGGTGATGGGCTGCTTTAAGTGGAGGAAACATTAGACTTGCATCTTCCCAAGAGCTGCCTGGCTGTGGGTAGAGGGTGGACTGGGAAGAAAGCAAGTGTGGAGTACCTGTAAAAGGCCTTTGCAGTATTCAGAGCAAGGATTCGTGCAGGGCTGGATCAGGGCAGAGGCAGTTGGGATGGAGAAGAAGGACAAAGAGGGCTGTTTGGGGGGAAATCAACTAGACTCTGGGAGTATTTGGAAGTGATGATTAAGGGAGGAGCAATGGTGGCAGGTGACTCAGAGGTTCCTGGCTTGGGTGACAGAGTGAATAATACTGTAGAGATAGAATGGCTGGCAGAAGACAATGACCAGTGAAATCCGCCAGCTCTATTCTGTAAGCTCTGCACACACTCTCACGGGACAGTTGTGAAGTCTGTGGCACCCTGTCTGGCTTTGGGCCAGGCTTCCCTCTGGTTTGGCGTGAGTCAGTGCCTGAGAGAAGGGCAGCTTCCCTTCTTTCACCGTCCCTCCATGCTGATTTGCCTGGGGAGGTGAACTCTTCAGTGTTTCAGAAACTCAAGTGGCTGAGTCTAAAAAGCACCCATAATTTTTTCTGCCTTCAAATGGCCCTTCAGTCCGACGCCATCCAGACAATTCAGCAAAGGACAGACTGATGAGGTCTTGCACAGCAGCTACCCCAGGAGGGATGGCTTTCCCAGCTTCCTGGAGATCTTATCCAGAAAGAGACCCTGAGATTGCATTTACTCCAGAGGCTGGCTCAGCAGACTCAGTCCCTCTTCTCAGGAAGGAGAGGTATCAGCCAAAGGTTCCCTGGGACTCACTCAACTGTAAGGGAAGTGTCCTTATCCCCCTGAGCTCAAGGGGAGTGTAGAGCCAGACTTGAATGAGATTGGGCTCTGGAGAAGGATGTGCTGGTCTGCAAGGCTTCAGCCAGGCCCTTTGGAACTGTGAAGCTCTCCACAGAATTTCTCCTGGCATTTGTGGCGTGGAAAAGAAAGTGGCCTGAATAGGAGCATATCTTTCTCCTCCACCTGCTCAGGTGAGACGGTGGCTTTGAAGGTCACCCGGCCCACAGCAGCGCCGCTCAGGGGGATAAGGACACTTCCTTTACGGTTGAGTGAGTCCCAGGGAGCCTCTGGCTGATCCCTCTCCTTCCTGAGAAGAAGGACTGAGTCTGCCGACCCAGCCTCTGGAGTAAATGCGATCTCAGGGTCTTTGTAATCAATATTTCCAAAAGGAGAAAGGATGCTATTGCTTGCTTTGGTTTGCTTACTATGTTAGAGATGGTGCCACTTTGGTGCATGCACGTCTGGATCATTTGAGGCTACATTGTGTCTTCATCTGTGTGTCATTTATTCAACAGGCTCTCTGCTGATGTACTTGGGTTATTTTCTGTCTTTTTCTCTCCAAACAAAACTGAAGTAACTATTTGTGTACATGTGATATTGCCCAGCTTAGATATCTGCAGGATAAATTCTAGAAGAGGTGTTGCTACTTCAAAGAAGTCTCGCAATCCGGGACCCCTCAGGGGATGTCGGAGAGCCAATTTGGGTCCGGTCTCCACAGGCCAGGCCAAGCGACCTCACTGGTACACAGATCTGTGCACTGAACCTCTAGTATGCATATAAGATCTTTGGTTAATCTCTTCCCGCCCTCTGCCCTGCCACCCTTCTTTCTGAAATTCATCAGTCTGTTCTGTTGCATGCCTGTGGTTTCCACTCCTGCATTGAGCGTCTGCCCCCTGGTGGTCAGTGTGTGTCATAGCTATTAGGCTATCAGCCGGTCGTCCGGTCGCGCGTATAAATATATATATATATATTTATATATGCTATTAATAGAATTTCTAATCACCCTCCCCCATTTTTAAAGGATTTTAAAGAATTTACTTGAGCCAAAACAACAATGCCAGGAAGCAAAATCTCAATGGGTGAGAAAATGCTCCCTGGGCCCATTTTAATAAGCTGAAGCAGCCCGCTTTTCCCTCAGCAAGCAAACGTAAACTTTCGGGGTTGAGGTCCTCCTTCCTAAGGGGGCTACAGCCCAGTGATAGTCATTCTTTTTTGGCTAATGACTGTCTGTCCTGGGTGTGAGTCTAGACTCCCTAATATAGCAGTATATAGGTCTGATTGATTCAAAGAAACTCTTGTCGGAAAGCATAGAGATAGCAAAACTGAGGTGTCTTGTCATTCAGAATGAAGCTGCCCCTTCTAAATATGTCGATACACTGCTGTCTTCTTGGCAAAAGAGATAGAGGATCATCTCTAGCCTTTAGGGAGTCCCTGTCCCCAGGTACCAGATGGAAGATAAAGTGGCCTGGACATTGCCATGGGAAGTGTCAAGAACAGGACTGATGTTCTTTTGCCATTTGTCTTTGGGTTCAAGGCAGAGCTGGTCTGAAGTGTGATCAGGGAACAGCAGGTGCTTTGGGAAGAGGCTCATTTGGGTTCATCCCCTTGGAAGACCTTTGGAGTGCTGTAGCCCAAAATTCTGTGGGGCTTTTGGAACCCCACTGCTGGCATCTGACAACTCTGGGGGCAAGAGTTCTACTCCATTTTGCAGTTGACATGAGCTCCTGGCATTACTGTGTTTGGGGCAAGTCCCACAGGGTGTGTTCTGTTCTGACTCCGCTCTCAAGGTGGTCTCTCCTGAAGGAACAAAGGAAAACAGCCAAAAAGAAAGGATCCCTACCATCTTCCAGGTCCTTGGCTAAGTACTCTGCAGTACATATTAAATTCTTCTCACATTTAAGGAAGAAGGAGTTATTTCTCTTACAGAGGACAACCCCCAGGCTCAAAAGGGTTAAATAACCTGTACACTGTTACACAGCCAGCAAGGAAGAGCCAGCCCACACTAGTGTGACTCTGGAATTCATGCCATCTCATTCCTCCATCCTAGCCAGACTCGGGCCCCAGAGACCCAGCCACATGGAACCTGGACTCATAGAGCCGGAGAGCTGGAAGGGACCTTGACAAAGCTGAAGGAATCCCTTCTTCGTCAGAAAATGGAAACCGCCATTGCCTGGAGACAATCCCCCCCACTCCCCGTCACACACACACACTGCCAGACCCTTTCACTAGTGGGTTAGGAGACTTTCAACCATGTCAACCAGCAGTTCTTCCACTTGTTAGTTGAATGACCTTGAACAAGCCCCAGTTTCCTCCTCTATAAAATGCTCATAATGCTGCTTTTTTTTAAAAAATATATTTTATTGATTTTTTACAGAGCGGAAGGGAGAGGGATAGAAAGTCAGAAAGATCGATGAGAGAGAGACATCGATCAGCTGCCTCTTGCACGCCCCCTACTGGGGATGTGCCCGCAGCCAAGGTACATGCCCTTGCCGGAATCGAACCCGGGACCTGATTCAGTCCGCAGTCCGACGCTCTATCCACTGAGCCAAACCGGTCTCGGCTCATAATGCTTCTTGCTGCTAAGGTAGTAATGAGGATTAGACACAAGTGTTACTGTCCATAGCAGGTTCAGCTAGTGTCTGGCCTGCAGTCAGCACCCAGGGGTTAGCTCTAGTGAGAGGCCAGTGAGCTCTTCGCTGCCAGGTCTGTAACTGTCCCAAAAGCTGTGTCATGAGCCGGCTTCCAGGTATCTGTTTAAACTGTTCGGTGGTCCTCCCAGCCCTTTTGGATACCAGGTGGCAAGCAGGAAGTTCCTTATACTTGCAAGTTACCCGGGAGAGCTTAAGTGTACGAACAGTGGTGATTTTGTCTCCGCCACCCCCCGCTCTCCTGATGTAGCCTGGGGTCAGCACACAGACCTGTACATTTAGGGCACTTACACTCACACTCGTGTTCTCGAGCCATACTCCCTCTGTGTGCCTTCTCAGAGGCCCACCCCCTCCCAATTCCATTACTGCTCTTAACTATTTTAATGGATTCAGAAAATTATTAGTTTTAAAAATTAACACTATTATAGTAGTCTACGGTAAAATAGTACGGAAGCATATAAAACAACACTCTCCTCTCCTTAAGCCCCTCGTACTGCGTGGAAGTATCCATTGTTAAGTTTCTTCTAGAAATTTCCTATGTATATTCAGAGGTGTATATAATCTTTATTTTAATCAAATGGGATTGTACTATACAAATAGTTCTGTATTTTCTGTATTTTGCTTTTTTAAAAGTGTGGTGTGTCATAGTCATCTTTATCAGCAGGTGTGGCTTTAGTCTTAAACACTGCATAGTATTCCATTGTCTGGATGGAACACAATGTAGTGAACCAGTCCCTTCTTGGTAGACCTGTCGGAGGATGTGTGTGTGTGTGTGTGGTTTTGTCTTTTGTGATTTTTTTTTTCACTGCTACACATGAGGACCCTGGAGCAATTAATCTCTGTGAATTGGTGTGAGTGTACTTGTGGGGTAAATCCCTAGAACTAGCTGTGCTGGGCCCCAGGCGTGTGCATTTTCTTTTACTTTGTTGGCTGTTATTTCATGCATGTCCTTCTGCACACCTGTTGGGACTGTGCAGGATTCTCAGGTGGACAAGGCCCCAGGCCTTGCCTGTGTCACCCTCTCGAGAGACACAGGCAAGCAGACATACAAGCAGCATTTGGAGACTTGCGGCCCTTGGGATTGGCCATGGCTAGCCTCCCAGGGCGAGCAGGTGATGCCCTTATGTCGGCCCACCC
Source organism: Antrozous pallidus (assembly GCA_027563665.1). Lineage (NCBI taxonomy): Eukaryota > Metazoa > Chordata > Mammalia > Chiroptera > Vespertilionidae > Antrozous > Antrozous pallidus. The sequence goes on from CM050508.1 coordinate 188,836,711, forward strand.
CTCTGAACAGCTCACTGAGGGGCACTCTGATGGCCAGGCTTGCCATTTTCCTCTGTAATCTTTCCCTCTGAGCAGCCACTGCTAGCAGCATTCAGTAAAACCACAGTAAGCGAATTATATTGTTCATTGTCAAAACTGTGGAGTTTAATTGAATTTAATTTTTGATAGAGGCTGTTAAGGTAAGGCAGTTTGCTGGCCCCGGTCCTAATTGCCTTTCTCACTGGATGATTGTAGTGATTTCTGCTATTAAAAACAGGAGAAAAAGAGAGAATCGTTGCACCTAGGCCAGGCCTGGGCTCTCCCAGATGGCTCTCTGGAAATCTGGGGTAGAAGGAAACTTAGCATTTGTCAAGTGCCTCCCACACTCTGGCTCCCAGCAGTCCTCAAGGAACCTGTGTGAAGCATCACTGTCTCTCTCTCTAGGTGGGAAACAGGAGCAGAGAAACACGTGTTCAGGTCACACAGTGGACACAAAGGTGGCCCTCAGACTTAGCCAGCCCTCCTTTAGTCGCTTGCTACATGCTCCTGCCTGATTTGGACCACTGTGAGCGGCAAGAACCTAAAGTCCACATGGGACCCTGTGGCAGACCTTCTTGCTGGGCTGAGTCACTGCACAAATTAATAAGTGATGGTTTGAGTTGAGGGACCTCCCTGTCATCTATCTGTTCATGCAGAGTCCCCTAGTTGTAGGGAGGTTGGCATGCTGGTGAGGGCTCTCAGTGACTCAGTCTGCCATCACTGCTCCTGGCAGGAGCCCCCCTCTCCTGCAGAGCCAGGAGCCTGCCAGGAATGTCTCCCAAGACAGCGCTCTTCGCTATATCCCAGGCTGCTTCGCTGGAGAGGGAGATACCAGGGCAGCACAGTTCAGAAAGAGCTATTAAGCCTGTTCCTTCCTCCTCTGACACCCACTCACGGTGACGGGTTATTTGTTGTCACATCAGCTGCTTCCGGAGGCCCTTGGGAGGGGTGAGCTGGTGATGCTGCCCTGGATTCTGCTCTGGTGGCTTTGTGAGTGGCTGCTGGTGAGGTCTTGTGACCCATCTGCAGGAACTGGTTTCTTACACTGTTTATCTTTTCCCCAGAGGGGTCTACAGGTCCACCTCTGTGTGCACAGCCCTGGAGCCTTTTCTCCCAGAATCACTCTGAGACACGTTCTCCTGGGCAGGGGCCTTTAGCCCCCAGTCCGTTTCCCCACCCTTCATGGAAACTCACAGCGGAGCCCAGTAAGGACTTCTTGGGGCAGTGGGTAAAGATGGACATTACTGATTACGGTGTCTCCTTGTGTGTGTAACCTTGCCTCCTGGAGGAGACTAGAGCTGGACCGGAGTACCAGACATTGGGCTTACTGTGAGCGGCAGGGTCTTCAGACCCCTGCAGGCCCCCAGGACTGCTGAACTCAGCATGCTGCAGTCCTATGAGGAAAGGCAGTGACCGAGGACTGAGGGGGAGCAGCTGGGCACAGAGCCCTCTTTCTGACTGCCCCTCCCACTTCCCACTGGCTGAGTCATTTCCTCTCTGGCTGCTGCAGGTACTCACCCCCAGGACGGAGAGCAGGGCTTCAGGGGGTGGGGTTCACACTGAGCAACAAGAGGGAACTCCAGTTGAATGCAGCAGTGCACTCGGTACCCCCTGAGGCAGTGAAGCTCAGCATTGAAGAATGATGTGATGTTATATATTCTTGACAAATTGTAGCTATACATATCCTGCATTTTAAAAAGGAACAAAATCATCACACTGTTTTGGAACAGTGAAGATGACAGCACAGGCATGAATCTTTGTCATCAGGGAGTCCTGGCTGTGGCCTAGGGACTTCTAATCCGCCTCCCCACCCCCAGCATCCATCCTGAGCGCAGAAGCAAATGACTTCCAGGGACTTCCTAGGGAGATTGCTTAGAGCCTTCAGGCTGCCTGGGAAAAGGTTCATGTCTGCTTCAGAGATGGCTGTCACTCAAACCCAAAGAAAAAGCTCTCAGACAGAGCCCCCTTCCAGGCAGCTAGCGGGAGTAGAGAACAGACCTCAGACAGCCTCCTCCAGGCAGATGAGCTGGGCCGGGATCTCTAGGCTTTGACTCGTCAGCAGTAAAAGGGGGGAATCTTTCCCTCACAAAGTTGTGAGAATTGAAGAAAACCTCAGGAACACTAAGAACATTTCTTGGCAAGCAGTTGATGCCCATTAAATGATAGTTTAAAAAGTATTTGCTTGGAGAGACTTGTCACCAGGAAGGTTCTCAGCATGGAACAGGGAATGCTCACCTTTCATCCAGCATAGCCCTCGAGACCACCAGCCACAACATCCTGTCTGATCTTCAGTCATCTCACTTTAGAGATGAGGAAACTGAGGCCCACAGAGTGGAGGTGACTCTCACGGAGGATTGGTGACTATTTCAGGGTCACAAAGCAAGTGAATGAGGCAAATTGAAATTTGAAACCAGGCTTACCTAACCCCAAAATCCACCTTGCTTTCCCATCTGGCATGTGAGTAACCAAATCATCTGAAAGATTTGGTTCTGTCCATTCATCTTGGTTCTCTGGGCTGGCTTTGTCAACGGAGAATAGGCCTGTAGGGAAGTTGGTGGCGCTGGTAGAAACACCTATGCATGAATATTGAGGTGCGGTGGGGGTGACTCCCAGAATGTGAGTCAGGGAGCGGTATAGGACACTGCCCTGTTGGCTGGTGGGAGGATGTGACAGTAACCTTGCCTTGGACTCAGCCCTTTCCCCCGGGGGAGGGGCCTGAAATGCACCTCCTCCAGGGACAAGCATGACCCCTATCTCCCTGCTCACCTGCAGCTTTCTGGCTTGACAGCTCCCTGATTCCAGGGGGCTAATTGCTAATAAGGAAGTCCAGAGGGTGCTGGCATGCTAGAACCACAGCAGACATCAGGGGGAGAAAGCAGCTAAGGAAGCTGTGTGGTCGTAGAAATATGTGGGACTCAGAGTTGGAAAACCTGTGTTCACATAGGTGAACTCTTTCAACAACTAGTCAGGAGACTAAGCAGGTCTCTGGGTATTTCTGAGCTTCATTTTCTTTTTCTAGAACATATATTCCGGGGGCGGGGGTCAGTCAGTTACAATATCTGCAAGTGCTTTGTAAGCTTTTAAAGCCTTGTACAAAGTTAGTTAATGTCAGGTGGGGCTTCCCAGTAGGTTGAGCCCAAAATTCTCCATCCAGAAAGGGGCGTAGGAAGTTTTCGAGGGAACTGTTTTCCCTCTTGAGTGGAGGGGTCTGTTCTATAAGGCATGGATCCACAGATCATCTTAGATTGTGTATTCATTCAGGTTTCACCCTGCTCACCTCAAGTCTCCATTCATTGCAGGTACAGTCAGCTAAACACAAAGCTGGGCCAGAAGTTCTCTTTTCTGGGGGAAGTAAGAGGTAGGAATTTTTCTGACCAGCAGAAGAAGCTTCACACTGCAAACCTGAAGTGGCCAGGAGGACTGTGACTGGTGGAAGGGGCAGGCCAGGCTGTCACTCTCCAGCTCCACATCTAACTGTGGGAAAGCAGATCTTTTAGCTAAATTTAGCAAAAAGGGGGCTGGCCTCTCCTTCAGCCTGTGAGGGGGTGGGCCCAACTGCAGGCATGCTGTGAATGGGCTTCATTCCTCAGTGGAAGGTGCTCTCCAGCAGCAGGCACTGTAAGCACAGCCTCTGGCCATCAGCCAGCCTAGAAAGCCTTGCCTCAGGCGCCCAGACTTTTCTGACACGAGACCTTCCTGGACATACTCTTCCCAGCACCACTACAGCCCCGTTGCCTGCCACTATGTTGTCCCTCCACCTCTCTGATCCTGGATTCTGTCTCCTGCCATGAGCTGGTAGACAATCCATGCTTTCTTCTGGGTCCTAACCCAACCCCTGGCTTCTAATTGGGTGATCTCAAGCTTTGTCCCCTGCCCCATATGGGCTTTAGTGCCTTCTGGGTATACAAACAGCTCTGCACCCTTCGTTTTCTCATTCAGCACTTTTCCAGGCACTGGGTGAGGTGCAGCGAAGCAGTTGTTGAATTGGGGTTGCTCCCAAAGGGTTGCACACAACCTGGGTTAGGGGCAGTCAGGAAAGTAAGCCAATGGTACAGCACAGCAGGAGGGGACAGGTATGCTCAGGTGCCCTGGGAGCTGGAAGAGTTGAGGACTTGGTGTAAAAGGTGACAAGTGAGGACTGAGGGAAACAGACAAACCAGACAGAAAGAATAGGGCAGGCAAGCCTGTTCATTGCACACTCAAGGAGTTGTGTCATTTGGTGCAGCTGGATGTAAGAGGACTTAATAGGGCAGTGACGCTGAAGAGGTAGCCTGGGTCTCGCCAGGCTCATTGAGGAATTTGTTTCTTCCTGAAGACCACGGGAGTATTGGAAGACCCCCACAGCAGAGACAGACAGATACCGCAGTCCCAGGTCCCCAAGCAGGGGACCAAGTGCAGCCTGCTGGAATCTGTTTGTCCAGCCCCAATTACATAGGCAGCTGAGGTGGGGCCTTCTAATGGAGTCATTGCTGCATCTTTCCTGATCAGCAACCTGGAGAGCAGTGCCCCATCCTGGTGCCGAGAGAAACCCTTTGAAGATGAGCTGCAGAAAGGCGCCACCAGGTGGTAGACCTGGCGATTGTACAAAGGCATCTCCCCACCCCAAGCCCATTCCTTTAGCAGTGTTTGGGGTGGGGAAGAAAGGAGGTCAAGACAGAACTTCTGTTCATGCCGGGCTGGGTCTGCCCAACAAGTATGAGATTCCAAGTTCTGCCACTGCGGGCTGTGTACCCACCAGAAATCCCTTTGAACCTGTGAATGTGGACAGCATATTCCTCCAGGGTCTGGGGAACTTTTTCAGCAGGTTGCACTTTCTCCTCTGTCTCCAGACACCTGAAATGAAAGTAAATTACAATATGACCCTTCACCCCCATACCCTAGCATCTGTTGCCTAAAAAACAAAAACAATCTTCTACATCCTGTGCTATTGCACAATACAATTTTCAAATTCAGGAAATTTAACATTGACACAATACTGTTTTCTAATACACAGTTCATATTCAAATTTCTCCAGTTGCCCTGTCATATTCTTTTTTTAAATTTTTAAAAATTTGAGAGAGAAAGAGGAACATCAATTTGTTGTTCTTATTTATGCATTCATTGGTTGATTCTTATAAGTGTCCTGATCCAGGATCAAATCCACAGCCTTGGGCTACTGAGTCATATTATTTATAATTCCCTCCACCTCATTCCCACCCCAGGATGACCCATCCCATTGACTTGTCTATATGTCTTTAGTCTCCTTTAATCTCAAATAGTTCCGCCTTTTAAAAACCTACCCAACATTGATGTTTTTGAAGCATATAGGCCTCTTTTGTTGAATGTCCTTCAATTTGGGTTTGACTCATGATCAGATGTGGTTTATGCATTTTTGGTTTAAAAAAAGTAACATAAATGATGTATCTTTCTAAGTGCATCATATTAGGAGTAACATGATGTCTGTTTGTTCTGCTTTTGGTGGTATTAACTTTGACCATTTGGTTAAGGTTGCAGCTTGCTTTTCATTAATTTATTTACACACAGTGACTTTCGCAGATCTTTTTATTGTACCATTCAGTCATTTTGACAAGTGCAGAAAATGACAGAAGTTATGTCCTCAAATAGTATAAGTTTTATGGCCCGGTATATGTGCTCTGTCCCACTACCCCAGTCCTGCTCCAGGAGATCTTGGACTAGAGGCATTAGGTCTTAATTCCATCACGGGATCATAATGAAGGACCCATTTGAGATGGCCTCATCCTCCTGGGGCCCCTTACTGTGCCTAAGTTGATAATTGCCATCTGGTGCTCCAGCCTTTGCTTCCCCCATAGACCAATGAACAAAACAAGACAATGAGATGAGGTATGCCTCTGCTCAAAAGAGTAGGTACTCCCCTTGGCCCACAAGGCCCCTGTATTCAACCTTCTGCTACAGAATGCACTGGCCCTGCCCACAGCGCTCTACTCCTCCGCAGTGCAGTTAATGCCCAGGCCTCTCCTTTCCCCCACACTGAGTTGAGCATGTCACTCAGGCTGGCCATCAGACCCCCGGCCCGTAGTCTCAGCCAGCAGACAGCAGGTTTAAGATCTCTTCAGCCTTTAATCTGGTTACCTTCCGTCTGCTCCCCACCTTCCTGACACAGTTCTTAACAATCCCTTTGTCTTTGGAAAGGAGAAATTCAAAGCTACTGTGTTTTAAGCGAACAGCACAGTTCGTCAAATGGTTACAGTGTGCCAGTAGATTCTCTGCTGAGCCTGTTGTGTGGACTATCTCACTCCATCCTTAGACCAGCCTTGGAAGGTAGATATTGCACACCATTTTGCAGAACAAATAATCTGTCCAAGACCTTACCACTACTAAGTAATGGTGCTAGTCTTTGAACCCAGGTTTTGGCTCATCCAGCCTTGCTGTGACTCAGAGGTTCCCATCCAGTTGGCTTATGTAGGTCAAGATGGTGATCCCTTCAGCCTGAGGCATAGGACGGACCACCCACAGGACAGCTGGAACCCCCAGTCCTTTCACCCCCATGTGCTATACGAGATTCTCTGTTTGACAGGTAAAAGACCAACACATGTTGCTCTAATCACTTTGTTCTGCTGCCCTGGTGTCCTGTGGGCAGAGATTCTTTCTGGCCTCCTCCTGGGAGGTGCTGTGGGTTTGGACACGCAGCCCCTTTACCCGTGGCAAATAGGTTTGAGGCTAGAGATAGGTGGGAGTTCTGTGTGCATTTCCAGGTGCCAGGTGGGCTGGACAGAAGTATGGGGCCCTGCTTCAGCAGGCACTGACCCAGGTACAGTCCAAAGGACAGAAGCCTGTAAAGCTCAGGACCTTTTTGTTTATTTGTTTTATTTTGACCGACCCAGGAAACATGGGGGTAGGGATAGGGGCTGCTGACAGGAATGGCTTGAACATTGACGGCTTTGGCTCAGCCTGATCCTGCAGTGTAGGCACAGTCCTTTGGCTCCTAGCAGAGGTCTGACAAATTGTGGATACCAGCTGCTGTTGTCACACCTGCACACACAGCAAGTGCTGCACTGGGTCAAGGTCACAGGGACTGCCCTTACACTCCGCCTTTACCAGTTTGGTTTGCAAGGTCACACATCTCCAGGAACGCAGAGCAAGAAGCCTAGAATGAGATTGAGTGCAGAACTTTCTGCACATGGGAGCAGCTTTGGGGTGACATGACCTTAACCCCAAACTGTCAGGGTAGGGCAGGCCTCCCCTCTTCTGGACATGCCATGATGGCTGTCACAGAGTTGGCCCTTATTCTAAGGCCCACAATTTGCTCCCTAGGCAGGGCCAAGCAAATAACCCCCCAACCCCCGCCTCCATCCCCCCAGCTCCCACTATCCAGATCGAGGAGTGCAGCATGCAGGAGGCAGGGCTGCTCTGCTGGGTTCTCTTTCAGTGCCTCCTTCCCAGCCTCCACCCCTCAGCCCCATTGCTGCCTCCCTGAGCTTCCTGTTGAGTCCAGGTTCTAAGGGACCCAGCCGTGATGTGGGAAGACACCACACAAATAGCTGACAGATTTAAAGCTCCAGAGACTTCTAAGCCAAGACTGCTAAGTTCCTGGGGAGCTGAGTAGTGCACCCAGGAAGCACCAGGAAACGGATACCCCTTAGCTAGTCTGGGCCAGGGCTCTTCACCCAACCTAAGGACCAGTGTCTCTGGAGGAGAATGGCCCCAAGTCCTTCTGAGACCAGAGCAGCCAGAGCTTCCACGTGGCAGATCTTGCTGTGAAGCCAGAATACTCCCAGGGAGTGTTGGTACCATTTGTAGGGGGGACACATCAGCAGGATTTGAAAGTGGGGAACATCCTCCCTGTGCATCAGTGGAGGTGAGGGGCACGAGGGTCTGTCCTCTGTCTTTGCTCACCTTATTAGTGAGCCTGAAGCAGCTTCCGCATTTCCCAGGCGCCCCTCCTCACGCTGCTTCCTTTGCATCCGTCAGCTCTGCGTGGCAAGAAGAGATGCTCAGGAAAGGAAGCAGCCTTGCTACCCCTCCCCTGCCAGCAGCATCCTTTTCCTCTCCCTGCCCGTCTGCTCTCAACCTTCTGTCTGCCTACATTTTGGAGCAGTTCCCATGCCATTTGCTTGAGTTGAATCTTGAGTGGGGTGGGTGGGGTCAGGCTGAGCCCACTCATTGTCTGTGCTGCAGCTGCTCGCAGCAAACTGTTGTCTAGTCTAGACCATGCCTATGCGTAGGCGCCTCAGCAGCGTCTGTACAGAGATGATGAGTCCCTCTGAGGTGCTCTCCTGGGAACCAGGGAAAGAGGAGTGGCTTAGTGCTCCGTTAGACAAGGGAAGGGGCCACAATGGCGTGAAACCAGCTTATCTACCAGGACAGGGGCAGCCCCAGCTCAGGGCTGCTGACCTGTGAGAACCACCCACACCCGGAGGGAAGGCATCCAGCCATCATGGAGCATCTGCAGGGCCAGGCACTTGGGGTCCAAGAGTGTGGTTTTTCCTTATGGAATTTTTTGTCTAGTGGTGGTGGTAAACATTAACCATATAAACACACAAATACATGTATAACAATAAAATATGGAAAGTGCTACGAGTGAAAATTACAGGATGCCAAGTGAGACTAGCCTGGACCCACTGGTGGTGGGGCTGTCCGGGAGGGCTGCTCTGAGGAAGTGATACTTAAATTGAGAAGGATGCATAGAAGTTAGCCAGGCAAAGAACAGGATTACTGTTCTAGGCACATGTGCCCAGCTATGAAGTCTAGAAGCTGTTTAATTTTTTCCTGCTTTTGTGTGAATGACTTTGAATCTGTTTCTAGCATGAGCTTTGGCAGAAGTCAAGGCTGAGCCTGCCTTAGTGGCTTCTCCATCTGTGGACTGTCAGGGCCTGCTGAGTTACATGGTCCCATTCTCTCCTAATGAAACCCTGGGCCCGCTCCCCGGTGACACAGCTCTGAAACAAACGGCTTGCCAGGAAGCCAACCCGAGAGGAGCTAGACATCCATTAGGCCATCTCTCCTGCTTCCAGTTCACTGCTGGAGCCAGTCTCCTGGGGTTTAGAAGAAGGGCTAGCATGCAAAAAGTTAAAGTAACCTGACTAGTGGATCCACACCTGTTCTCAGAGTAGAAACAGTCTTCCAGGAATAACAGCAAAAACAAGCTAAAGGAAAAGAGAACTGTTTAATTACATAGACATTTAACTTTTTTTTTTCATTTTAAAAAGTTAAAAGATTAAGAAAAACGACATCCTGTGCCAGTTATATTCTTTTTTAAAATTCTTTATTGTTTAAAATATTTATTACATATGTCTCCTTTTTCCCCCATTGACCTTTCCTCTGTTGTTCCCAGTTATAGTCTTAATGTATAGTTTCTAAAAACCAGTGTAACTAATACACAGCAATAAAAAAAATAGAAAAGTATGAACTGGAAATTCATAAAAAATAATACATTCAGCCAGTAAGCATGTGAAATAAGTTCAACCTCATGAATAACTAAGGAATTATTAATTTAAACAATGATATGCTTTTTATTTCCCATCAAATTGGCAGTCTTTAAAATAAGGACATAGTCCTGGGGCAGGTCCTGGGCTTTCCTCACCCACACGCTGTTGGGATGTAAGTTGACTCATCTCCCTGAGAGCAGCCTGGCAGTGTGTGTGAAACTCCTTTAAAACAGGCTCCCCTTTTGACCCTGCAATTCCACTTCTTAGAGTTTAACTTGAGGGAGAGAGACAAGTATGCCAAGATGTAGGTGTATGGCTGTTAACAAAAATACTTAAAATGGAAAGAGTAGATGTCCATGACTAGGAGTGTGGTCCAATACGTCATGATATAGTCTTACCAAGGAGCCTGTGCAGCTGTTTCAAGTGATGCTACAGAAGAATATTGTCATATGAGGATGTTAATATGGTGTTTTATTTTAGTTTGTTTACAGTTTTAATGAGTTTACATACCATAAAATCCACCCTTGTCATGTATTTTAGGTAGGAGAAAAGAAGCTTACAAATGGTATGTCAGAGTGGTCCAAACTTCTGTAATGAACACTGTAAGCACACACCTGTGCAAACGCACCCAGGAAAGTCTGCTTGAATGTTAACAGTGATTACATCTGGGTGGTGAGGTCACGGGCATCGTACTTTCTTATTTTTGCATATCTGTATTTTCTAGTGTTCTGCAGGGAATGCCAGTTACTTTTGTATGAAGCAAAAATTACAGAAGTTTAGGGCTGAGTGTTAAACCTCTAAAGTTTTCACTCCTGACATGGCCATCAGGTCCCCTAGGTGTGGTCCTGGCCCCTCCTCTGGTCACCTCTCTCCACTCCCTGCTGCACGCTGTGTGTCACTGTCCAGTGACACAAACTGCTTGGAGTTGGCTGCTTATATGCCATTTCTTACCTTCGTACGTTTGCTCACCCAGGTTCCTCTGCCTGGCCCATTCCAGTACCACCTCCTCAGAGAAGTTTCCCCTGAGCTTCCTCACCTACCCCCGGGGCAGAGCCTCTCCTCAGGATTGGGCAGCCGGCCTTCCCTGGGCATCCCTGTGGCCCTCTGCCCGCCCTGTGGAACTTACTGTGTGCATCTGTTTTCTCACCCCGCCTCCAGGACACTGCCTTCCCAGGGTGTTAACTATAGAGAGCTAGGAGTGACTCCTTTCTAAAATCCATTCTAGCCGGGCAGTGAGGCTCAATGAGCATCAGCCTATGAACCAGGAGGTCACGGTTTGATTCCCAGTCAGGGCACATGCCCGGGTTGCGGGACCCATCCCCAGTGTGGGGCGTGCAGTAGGCAGCCAATCAATGAGGTTCTCTCTCATAGTTGATTCTATTTCTCTCTCCCTCTCCCTTGCTTTCTGAAATCAATAAAAAATATATTTTAGAAACAACTTAAAAATCCATGTCTAGAGGTGTACATCTTCTAGCATCTGGCTCCTGTGTCACCCTTTTGTTTTAACCCTGGAGGAGATAGGTATTACCAGGCAAATCATAGTGATTGTGGCCTCCATTGGTGTTCTTTATCTGGCTCCTGAATGTACAGTATTTTTCTTAAAAGAAAGGAAGGTTAACCCTTTACCTTTCCCGCACCCCCCCCCCCCTTCTCCCCTTGACAACTTTGGGATGTTCTTCCATCTGAGGGCTTAAGGATCAAGGTGAGTTGGAGAGAGGAGATTCTCAGTAGTAACCTGTATACTTTCTGGGCATAAGAACCCGTGGGCCTCGTGTTCACCATTTCCTGGGGCCCACACCCCATCACACCGCAAAGGTCATAACACTGGGGGTGGAGGGGACCCAGGAATCAGCACCTCAGGCCACTGGCTATAGGAAATTGGGGGGAAGGCCTTACTTTGGGAATGGTAAATTCCAGGCCAACTCTCCTCTCCGTGGTGACCTCTTGAGGAACCCAATTTGCATCTGCACAAAGCCCGGTGTTCTCTTCTCTGCATTTTACCAGCCCCTTTGAGGCAAGCTGGCTGCCCACCTCTGTAACCAGTACACTCCCTCAAGCCCCTAATTATTCCCTGGTTCTTTGTCACCGGGAACCTTCAGTTCTCCTCTAGGAGGGGGGAGGAGGAGGCAGCGACAGCAGCAGCAGCAGCAGCTGTGTGACGCATCCCCAAGTCAGAGACTTGGAGGCTGGGTTAGCGTAAGGAAACGCGCTGGCTTGCTCAGTGAGAGGGGCTCTTTCTGTCTTGTCTAGAGCTGAGGATGAAGCGGAGAGCGTCAGACAGAGGGGCTGGGGAAACGTCGGCCAGGGCGAAGGCTCTAGGAAGTGGGATTTCTGGAAATAATGCGAAGAGAGCTGGACCGTTCATCCTGGGTAAGCCTCTCCCCTCTGGGTGAGCGGGTGCTGGGAAGGGGCAGGGCGCACTGGCATGCACAGTCTGACCCGGGGCGTGCAGAGTGAAGTGACACACCCACCACAGTGTGGGATCCTGACCAACCCTGGGTCTGGCCCAGCCTCACCGCCTTAACTAGAGTCTGTTTATGCCAGTGGAGGATCCGGAGCTTGAGGTCACTCTACCAAGAGTTGTCACCTTTGTTGTAGAGGCAGCAGGCTTAGATCAGTCTTAGCTGAGAGCTAGATTATATGTTCCCCTACAATGTCACCCATGGGACACACACAAGCTGCATTGAATCCCAAGGGTCATCCAAGTCACTTTGTGGACCACTCTTGGAGAAAGCGATTAATTTCACAAAGTGTTCAATGTAATCCCTAAAACTTATTGTAAAGCTGACATAGAAATCCTGTAGAATTGGGTATTCCCAGTGGTCCAGGGGAGCAGCTGGGCCTTCTGCGTGATGTTAGAGGTCCAGCAAGTCCCTGTTTTTTATGCTCAGGGTTGCAGATGGGGTGGGCTCTGGGGACCCTGACTCCTTAGCAGCCAGAGATTGGTTGTGAGTTTTGCCGGGAGAACAGCATCTGGGTCTATGGATACAGGAGAGGCCAGCTGCAGTCATTCAGTGAGTCAGTGATGCCCACTCTGGGCCAGACCTGTGCTGTGTGCAGGGGTGCAGAGTGAATGTGACAGACCAGTCCCTGCCCTCACAGAACTTCGCACTCCAGTTGCAAAAAGAAACAGTAAACAGCACACAAGATCATCACTGGGAGGCCCGGTAGGTGCCTTTAAGGAAGTAAACAAGGTGATGTGAGAGTAAGGAGTGCTGGGGGATAGAATAGATCCGGAAGATTCTGTATGAGGAGATGACATTGAGCTGACACGTGAGGATAAGAAGGAGCCAACCATGTGAAAAGCAGGGATAACGCATTCCAGACAGAAGGAACAGCAAATGCGAAAGCCTGGAGGCAGGAAAGGGCTTAATGTCTTAGGAATTAAGAAGCCAGTGTAGCTACAGTGTGGTGAGTGGAGTGGGGAAATACAGCCAGTTAGAAAGATGGGTAGGAACCAAGTCATGCAAGACTTTGGATGTCCAAAAAGGAGTTTTGATTGCATAGTAAGAGCTGTGGAGCACTGTTACGAGTTGTTAGCAGTGCAGTGACGTGGTGACATCATCCTCTTTATGCCCGAAAGCTCAGGCAGGGTGCTGTCACAGGACAAGGGGTTATACTCTCCAGAAATATGAAGTTCCCAAAAGCTGGTCCTTGGACCGGGGCCAGGTAGCTCTATAAGGCTACCGTGGGAACCTGTCAGAACTGTGGTTTCCTAGATTCTCACCCTGGAGTTGCTGATTCAGAGGGGCACATTACTGCCAGGAGCTCTCAGGCTCCTCAGAGTCCAGCCTGCACCCACTGTTGAAAACCCCTCCTTTTTAGAATGGGACTGTAAAAGCCAAGTGTACCTCAGGCAGATCACACATACCCTCAATTTTTGGAGGGAAGACCATGAAAACTCTCTCCCAGGAAAGTTGTGGGGCGAGTTCAGTGGTGCCCACTGAGGAGGAGAACTAGCCAGAGACCACGTGGTGATGGTGCCATTTTAGATGGGCTCTTGAGCAGTAAGCCAGCTGCTCTCTGTGCTGCAGGTCCCCGTCTGGGCAGCTCACCGGTGCCAAGCATTGTGCAGTGTCTGGCGAGGAAAGATGGCACAGATGACTTCTATCAGCTGAAGGTAAGTGAGGCCCTGGGGGCCAGGGTACCGGAGACTCAGGCCCTATCCTGCCAGCCTGGCTCCCTTTTCTCTCCCTTCACACCTGCCCCACTTGTGAGCAAGAGAGGCACCATTTCTTCCTGAGAAGCAATCAAGTTCACAGCCTCTCTCTGATCAACTCTTGATTTAATGAGCTTTATCTGTGCATAAATTACGTTGCCATCACATTAAGAAAAACTGTTGCACTTTATAGGTGTGTGTGTGTGTGTGTGTGTGTGTGTGTGCGCGCGCGCATGCACGTGCGCAAGTATTGCATGGGAGAATGTGACCCCCTGCATTTCCTGTTCTGGTCACTGTGCTCTGTAAAGTAAGGTTTTTTGGGTTGTTTTTCTTTTTTGTGTTTGTGTACCCTCCTAAAGATCCTTACCCTTGAGGAGAGGGGAGACCAAGGAATAGAAAGCCAAGAGGAGAGGCAAGGGAAGATGCTGTTACACACCGAGTACTCTCTGCTCTCCCTCCTCCACACACAGGATGGCGTGGTTCACCACCATGGGCTCTTCCAGGTGAGTGGCTGCCTGTCCCATCCCTTCCCTGACCCCCAATCATGGGCTAGGGCCACACCTCTACTTGGAGCAGCTCACCCTTGTGACCCCTGCGTGCTGGATACGACATGACTTTCTGGGCCGAGCAGGCCAGAGCAGCAGTTGCCAACATTTCGGACCTCACGGGCCACCAGTGGTCTGCAGACCACCAGTTGGCGACCACTGGCTAGAGGTCAGACTGGGTCAGCCCCACAATCCTGCTGTGATGATCACAGCCTAGCAGGAAGGCACCAGTTCGCTTACAGCCTTTCTTTGAAAACCTGGTTTTCTGAGAAAAGAAGAAGGCAGGAAGTCATTTAAAGGCACAGGCTCTTTCTACTGTTTTGTCAGGATTTGGCCCGGCCAGGGTAGAAGGGAGGGCTGTGAGGAAGAACAGGCACTTTGAGCCACCTCAGTTGTTTTGGTGCCAACAGTCCTGTCCGCCCAGGCATTCCAGTTTGTTCAACAAGTGTCCTTGAGCCCGCGCTCGCTGTCCCAGTCCCTCAGGAAAGGTGCTAATTAGCAATGTGTATCCTGAAAAGAGCCCTCGGGCTGGACTGCAATTGTGTCTTCAGAAGTAGAGAAGCGGCTCAGATGCCCAGGAGGCCGCCTACTCAGGACTCAGCTGGGCCTCTGCAGTGCCCTTTGCCAGCGCACTGGCCAGGGCCCCTTCTTGCTCCAAAGGACCTGGCACAGGAGCAGCAGCATGGTGGCAGGGGGTGGGGCACACAAGTTTTGGAGCCAGCAGTCCTGGGGTCAGGCTGAGTGACCTCGGGTAAGTCACTCAGGTCCCCTAGTCTCAGATTCCTCATCTTCGACCTGGGGATAATGACAACGACGCCCACCTTGTTCGGTGGTGGGAAGATGAACGAGTGTGCAGAGCACTGAGCTGCCACGTTTGCACTCTCATCATGGCTGTTATTTCAGGCAATAAAAACTTCTTGTCGGCTTGATTTCCCAAAACAAAATAAATTAGAATGCCTCCCACCCACACACATACACTCCACTAAGGTCTTCATTCTGAGATGCACAATTACCGGCAACTTAGTATCATTAGGCAACTCTGAAAACTAGTGTTTCCCTTAAGTATGAAGTTGAACTGAGGGAGATTGTGATTTCTTAGTACTTTATTTCTGCCAGTTTCCAAAGCTTGGCCTTGGCTCACATTATTGTGGACAAGGGAACCTGGGTGATTAGTGTTTCTAGAGTCATGTGCGTGCCAGAGCCTGTTGGGTCTCTGGGGAAGGGAGAACAAGAGGTGTGGATGTTCAGTCCCGGGAGCTCTCAGGGGCTGGATGACACCGAGGGCCTCCTCCAGCTGGTAGGATAAAGGTCCCCGTGTTGTACCTGTTTTTTTCTTACTTGAAATGCCTTTTCAGCAAGGGAGTGGGTCCAGAACTTGCAACCGCAAGGGCCCACCTACTAAGCCCTGGCTGGGGGTGGGGAGAGAGGGTTCTAGCACTCAGTCTGGTTGTCTTACTCCCAGTGACCTGTGAGGCAGGGATTACCGGCTCGCATTTGCAGGTGAGGAACCAGAGACTGCTCCAGGTCCACAGCCATACTCTTACCCACTGTTCCGTGGCTGCCCAGGAGTCCCTCTTCCGTGTGAATCAGTTGTCTGGGACACACAAAACATTCACAGCCACCACTTGGACATTGGAGGGAAGTGTGCTGTGGTCGTTGCTGGGATCCCTGGAGTGCCACAGTGGGGAGGGTGTCCAGGGTCCTGGGTTTACAGCCTGTACTCTGGACTCAGGACCATTTGGCTTTAAATGCTCATCCCTGATCCAAACCCTTAGTATTAGAGTCAAAGCATGAAGCTTGTACCTGAGCTACTGTAACCTCGTCCCCTGCTCGGCCTGGCACTGGTACATGGGAAGCCAGGCATTGCCTCACAGTCCATGCTGCCCAGGCCTCAGGCCTTCATCGCCTGCACGCATGCAGGCTTCTCCCAGGCTCCCTCATTGCTTCGTGTGTTTGGCTCCAGGACCGAACCTGTGAAATCGTTGAGGACACAGAATCCAGCCGAATGGTTAAGAAGACGAAGAAGCGCATCTGCCTCGTTCTGGACTGCCTCTGTGCACACGACTTCAGCGACAAGACCGCCGACCTGATCAACCTGCAGCACTACGTCATCAAGGAGAAGAGGCTCAGCGAGCGGGAGACTGTGGTCATCTTCTATGACGTGGTACGCGTGGTGGAAGCCCTGCACCAGGTGAGGCTGCGCCCCTGGCAACCCCTCCTCGGGCCCGAGAGCTTCCTGGGTCCACAAACCACAGAAAGCCCTTTCCTGCTGCTGCTGAGTGGAAGCAGCTCTGCCTCGCCCTCACCCAGGTGTGCTTTGCAGCTAGAACAGCTGGGGGTGTGCAGAAGGAAAGTGGCCAGATGACATGTATGCCTGGGGCATGTATGCTACAGGCTCAGCCCACCATCCAGGGGATTGGGGGATGCTGGTGCTGCAATGGTCATGGAGCAGATCCCAGAGCAGAGATCCCTCTTGGGCGAGAAACTAAACATGAACCTCCCATTCTTACTGATGACTGAGATATCCACTGGGGCCACAGCCCACCTCTGAGCTTTTCCTAGGATTGGGGGTTTCAGGTACCCTGATGCCCAGGTTAGGAGAGTCTCTTGCAGGCTCACAGCTTCTGTGGGCCAAGCCTGCAGACTTTGTCTCCAGAGTCAGAAGAGTTCATCTCTGACTCCGGCTCCAGGCAGATGCTTAGTTTTTTGTTGTTGCTTTTCAATGCCATGTTTGATGGAGGTGGGGAGAGGACTGGGTTTTCCTACTGGCTGTTGCCCTAAGGGGAGAAAGCTGGGAACTCGCCCGGGGTGGGGCAGCAATTGTCTGGACTCTCCTATTACCCTATCCATACACACGGCTGAGGAGGTTGTAGAATGGTCCTGGTCTGCTTATGGCCTACAAATCAAGGCAGAGCCCTGGCCGGTTTGGCGTCAGCCTGCAAACTGAAAGGTCCCAGGTTTGATTTCGATCCCAGGTTTGATTTGGTTGCAGGCACATCCCCAGTAGGAGGTGTGAAGGAGGCAGCTAATCAGTGTTTCTCTCCCATGGGTGTTTCTAACTCTCTATCCCTCTCCCTTCCTCTCTGTAGAAAAATCAATAAAATATATTTTTAAAAAAACAAAACAAATCAAGGCAGAACCTTAAAAGGCATGTCACAGAGTTTTATGATGCAAACCATTTTGTTGTCTTCCAGAAAAACATTGTGCACAGAGACCTGAAGCTCGGGAACATGGTGCTCAATAAAAGGTGAGACCTGCTTTTCTTCCTTCGTGAGGTAACCTAGGGGTTGGAGCAGGCTCTGTGCTGCAGCTACCAGCTCTCCCATGCCCTCAGGATTCCCGTGGGGATTCCGGCTTAAACCAGCCCACTTCTCCCAGGAATCCCGATGGTGGGAGTGGGATGCCTGCTTCTGTTTTCTTGCTGCATAGAGTATGAGGAAGGAGTCTTCAGGGCCACAGACAGAGCTCTGGGAAGCAGCACAGCCTTCCTCCCCGGTCCATTTGTTGGCCATGCCTGGTGGGTGCTCAGTAAGTGACTGTAAAAAGGACAGATGGGTGAAGGAATGACAGATGAGCAAAATAGGTCAAGGTCCCAGGAAGCAGACTCAGATGTGTGTGCAGTTTTACTGGGGAGAGCTCTCCAGGAGGAGAGGGCGGGATCAGGCAGAGGCAGATGCTGAACTCTGGTGCAGTCCTAACGTGGTCTCAGCCTGGAAAGCTTGAGAGCCAGGTGGCCCTTCAGATGTCCCAGATCAAGGTAAGGGGCACAGGGCCCTGCACCCTTACTGGGGCAGCCACTGAATGTGGCCCATGCCTGGAGGGGCGTCAGCTTAGGCAGTCTCCTTTGGATAAGGGCAATTCCCAGAGAAGGACACAGCTACGAGTAGTCAGGAAACAACACTCCCAGCAGCGGAGAGAGTGCCTTGATCTTGGAAGGGATCTGGTGGATCACCCCGGGGGTGGCAGGAACACACGGGGCTCCTGCACTGTGACCACCCCAGCGCTTCAAACCTCTTAGTCTCCATCCACAATGGATTTTCTTCTGCCTCTCAGCTCTCTAGTCCGAAGGTCACACCTCTCTTGAGTAATGCCAGTGTGTGTGTGTGTGTGTGTGTGTGTGTGTGTGTGTGTGTTTCCTCCAATTTGCAGAGCACCAGTACCTCATTCAGACCCTTCAGCTTGGCTGCCGTCCTTTAATCTGATAATCCCTTCTGTGCTGGGCAGACAGAGGTTCTGGCCACCTCTCCCTTGACTCCCAGCTGTTCTGGAAGAGGGCAGAGTGGTGTGGTGCAGAGACCCACCCTGAGAGTCCAGGACCCTGCCCCTCTCCTCTTCAGACCTTGCTTTCTTTCATTCTTTCAAAGTCAACCTGGAGACGCTTCCACCCCTTCATGCCCCTCAGGCCAGGCCCCAACTCCAGCTGGAGAGGCAGGCAGACAAGCTGGCGGCCTTGCCCGGTCCTCACAGCAGCGGGTGCTCCCGGGGGAGGAAGCGGGAGAGTGTTTGCCAAGCAGCACAGTGGCAAGTTCGCCCTGCTGTGGATGAAAGGCACGGGTTGAAATCTGAAATCCCCTTTGGGGTTATGTGAGGTTTGCTGTGGGTTCCTCTTCCTCCTTTCTTTTTGGGTAGTCAAGTTGCACATCAAGTTCCTAGAAAAGGAGAATAACACTGTGGTAGCCCAAAGGGCCATAGCTAAAGAGTGACTCACTCAGAGCGGATCCTGCTGACACAGAGCTCCCTTCATCCCTCACTTCCCTCGCCCCTCTGCCAGGACCAACGAGCCTGGGGGGTCTGGGCTCCCAGGGATCTGTGCACCACCCAGCCAACTTGGGAGGTGGTGGCCCGGCAGGGAGCGACGCCAAGTTTCAGGAGGTCTTGGAGCTGACCATGTGGTTTCCTGTGGGAGAGGCTCCAGGGTCCTCAGCGGACAGAGCAGTGCAAGCAGTGGACCCTGCTGCCCGGCCTGCAGAGCCTCTGGGCCGTTTTCCTCCAGCCCTCCCACCCGCCCCACACATACCAGTGGAGAGCTGGCAGAGCACGTGGGCTTCAGGGCCTGTGGACACAAAGTAGCACCTCTCTCCTGCCTCCTCAGACATGGTGCCTTTCCCAGGGTTCTCCTTTAGCTCCTCTGAGCTAGCAGTTAGTAATCGGTGACTTCGCCAGGCCCTGGGCCCAGTGCTTTCCCTGGGATTAAGTTCTTATCTTGTTAAACCCTAACACAGTCCTGGGAGTTAGGTGCTGATATCTTCCCTGTTTCACAGATGAGGAAATGGAGGTTTAGCAAGAGGCTAAATAACATGCCCAGGACCACACAACCAGGAAGTGGCAAAGCCAGGAATGGACAAGGATCTGACTCCCAAGCCCACCAAACTGCCCGCTGCGCTGTCCTCCCCCGTGTCCCAAGCCTCAGAGCGCGCCGCCGGAGGCGCTGCGGCTGCGAGCCGTCTCTGAGCGGAGAGGAAACCCGTGCCTCTGCTCTGGGGACTGAACCGGGAGGCCGAGTGGTCCCGCGCTCAGGACAGTGACATGGCGGTTCCGAGCGGGAGCAGTCCACGGTCGATGTGCTGTGATCCCTGCCTGGATCCTTTGCCTGC
Organism: Antrozous pallidus; assembly: GCA_027563665.1. Taxonomy (NCBI): domain Eukaryota; kingdom Metazoa; phylum Chordata; class Mammalia; order Chiroptera; family Vespertilionidae; genus Antrozous; species Antrozous pallidus. The sequence continues at coordinate 188,856,413 of CM050508.1, forward strand.
TCTCTTGGGCTCCAGCTGCCCTAGAGCCACCAGTCCGACTTCTGTGGCATTTGACGGGCGGGCCTATGCGGAGAGGAGAGTAGACATTTCCATTCGGAATGCAGAGCACAGACTGGCCTTTGTTTTGCACCAAGCCCTGTGCCAGCAGAATTCCCCAGAGAGCTGAAAGGCTCGGGAGCCTTTTGGACGCAGCTTCTGGGGAATTCCGCCCTCAGCCCCACACGACCTGCACTGAGCCGACTCTCCTGTCCTCGGGAGGCGGCCCGCAGCCCCTCATGTGCTTCCCTGCCAGCAGTAGCCCCTGCTCATCTGTGGGCAGAGAGGCACCCTTCCTCACTGGCCTCTCCACTGGGGCAAAGAAGCCTTTCCTGGCCTCGTGGAAGGGGACCGCCCCCCCGTAACCCCCAGCCCCATGTGATGTGAGGTATCCTCTCTGGGCCATTTTGCTCACACTGTGAAGCTCCTAGAAAGGATCAGGGCCCAGAGCTGCTCTCAGCCATGGCTTTCTAGGTTAGGGGAGAATCTGAAGGGCAAGGCGGGGAATGAAAAAGTTAGGGACTGGGGTTGTCCCTGACACAGTGGGCACCTGGGTATGTTAGTCTACAGGGCAGACAGACCTGGGTTTGGATCCTGTTCACTGCACACTAGCTGTGTGACCCTGGACAAGTCCCTGCACTTCTCTGTGCCTTAGTTGCATTTTCTTTGAAATCCTTCCTAAGAGTGTGAATGAACTCCCTCCTAGGGGTGTGAGTGAACTCCCTCCTAGGCGTGTGAGTGAACTCCCTCCTAGGCGTGTGAGTGAACTCCCTCCTAGGGGTGTGAGTGAACTCCCTCCTAGGCGTGTGAGTGAACTCCCTCCTAAGAGTGTGAGTGAACTCCCTCCTAGGCGTGTGAGTGAACTCCCTCCTAGGCATGTGAGTGAAATCCCTCTTAGGCGTGTGAGTGAAATCCCTCCTAGGGCTGTGAGTGAACTCCCTCCTAGGCGTGTGAGTGAACTCCCTCCTAGGGGTGTGAGTGAACTCCCTCCTAGGCGTGTGAGTGAACTCCCTCCTAGGCGTGTGAGTGAACTCCCTCCTAGGCGTGTGAGTGAACTCCCTCCTAGGCGTGTGAGTGAACTCCCTCCTAGGGGTGTGAGTGAACTCCCTCCTAGGCGTGTGAGTGAACTCCCTCCTAGGCGTGTGAGTGAACTCCCTCCTAGGGGTGTGAGTGAACTCCCTCCTAGGCGTGTGAGTGAACTCCCTCCTAGGCGTGTGAGTGAACTCCCTCCTAAGAGTGTGAGTGAACTCCCTCCTAGGCGTGTGAGTGAACTCCCTCCTAGGCGTGTGAGTGAACTCCCTCCTAGGCGTGTGAGTGAACTCCCTCCTAAAAGTGTGAGTGAACTCCCTCCTAGGCGTGTGAGTGAACTCCCTCCTAAGAGTGTGAGTGAACTCCCTCCTAGGCGTGTGAGTGAACTCCCTCCTAGGCGTGTGAGTGAACTCCCTCCTAGGCGTGTGAGTGAACTCCCTCCTAGGGGTGTGAGTGAACTCCCTCCTAAGAGTGTGAGTGAACTCCCTCCTAGGCGTGTGAGTGAACTCCCTCCTAGGCGTGTGAGTGAACTCCCTCCTAGGGGTGTGAGTGAACTCCCTCCTAGGCGTGTGAGTGAACTCCCTCCTAAGAGTGTGAGTGAACTCCCTCCTAGGCGTGTGAGTGAACTCCCTCCTAGGCGTGTGAGTGAACTCCCTCCTATGAGTGTGAGTGAACTCCCTCCTAGGCGTGTGAGTGAACTCCCTCCTAGGCGTGTGAGTGAAATCCCTCCTAGGGGTGTGAGTGAACTCCCTTCTAGGGGTGTGAGTGAACTCCCTCCTAAGAGTGTGAGTGAACTCCCTCCTAGGCATGTGAGTGAACTCCCTCCTAGGCGTGTGAGTGAAATCCCTCCTAGGCGTGTGAGTGAACTCCCTCCTAGGGCTGTGAGTGAACTCCCTCCTAGGCGTGTGAGTGAACTCCCTCCTAGGCGTGTGAGTGAACTCCCTCCTAGGCGTGTGAGTGAACTCCCTCCTAGGGGTGTGAGTGAACTCCCTCCTAGGCGTGTGAGTGAACTCCCTCCTAGGCGTGTGAGTGAACTCCCTCCTAGGCGTGTGAGTGAACTCCCTCCTAGGCGTGTGAGTGAAATCCCTCCTAGGCGTGTGAGTGAACTCCCTCCTAGGCGTGTGAGTGAACTCCCTCCTAGGCGTGTGAGTGAACTCCCTCCTAAGAGTGTGAGTGAACTCCCTCCTAGGCGTGTGAGTGAACTCCCTCCTAGGCGTGTGAGTGAACTCCCTCCTAGGCGTGTGAGTGAACTCCCTCCTAGGGCTGTGAGTGAACTCCCTCCTAGGGCTGTGAGTGAACTCCCTCCTAGGCGTGTGAGTGAACTCCCTCCTAGGCGTGTGAGTGAACTCCCTCCTAGGCGTGTGAGTGAACTCCCTCCTAGGCATGTGAGTGAACTCCCTCCTAAGAGTGTGAGTGAACTCCCTCCTAGGCGTGTGAGTGAACTCCCTCCGAAGAGTGTGAGTGAACTCCCTCCTAGGCGTGTGAGTGAACTCCCTCCTAGGCGTGTGAGTGAACTCCCTCCTAGGGCTGTGAGTGAACTCCCTCCTAGGCGTGTGAGTGAACTCCCTCCTAGGCGTGTGAGTGAACTCCCTCCTACGAGTGTGAGTGAACTCCCTCCTAGGCGTGTGAGTGAACTCCCTCCTAGGCGTGTGAGTGAACTCCCTCCTAGGCGTGTGAGTGAACTCCCTCCTAAGAGTGTGAGTGAACTCCCTCCTAGGCGTGTGAGTGAACTCCCTCCTAAGAGTGTGAGTGAACTCCCTCCTAGGCGTGTGAGTGAACTCCCTCCTAGGCGTGTGAGTGAACTCCCTCCTAGGCGTGTGAGTGAACTCCCTCCTAGGGGTGTGAGTGAACTCCCTCCTAAGAGTGTGAGTGAACTCCCTCCTAGGCGTGTGAGTGAACTCCCTCCTAGGCGTGTGAGTGAACTCCCTCCTAGGCGTGTGAGTGAACTCCCTCCTAGGCGTGTGAGTGAACTCCCTCCTAAAAGTGTGAGAGAACTCCCTCCTAGGCGTGTGAGTGAACTCCCTCCTAGGCGTGTGAGTGAACTCCCTCCTAAGAGTGTGAGTGAACTCCCTCCTAGGCGTGTGAGTGAACTCCCTCCTAGGCGTGTGAGTGAAATCCCTCCTAGGGGTGTGAGTGAACTCCCTTCTAGGGGTGTGAGTGAACTCCCTCCTAAGAGTGTGAGTGAACTCCCTCCTAGGCATGTGAGTGAACTCCCTCCTAGGCGTGTGAGTGAAATCCCTCCTAGGCGTGTGAGTGAACTCCCTCCTAGGGCTGTGAGTGAACTCCCTCCTAGGCGTGTGAGTGAACTCCCTCCTAGGCGTGTGAGTGAACTCCCTCCTAGGGCTGTGAGTGAACTCCCTCCTAGGGGTGTGAGTGAACTCCCTCCTAGGCGTGTGAGTGAACTCCCTCCTAGGCGTGTGAGTGAACTCCCTCCTAGGCGTGTGAGTGAACTCCCTCCTAGGCGTGTGAGTGAAATCCCTCCTAGGCGTGTGAGTGAACTCCCTCCTAGGCGTGTGAGTGAACTCCCTCCTAGGCGTGTGAGTGAACTCCCTCCTAAGAGTGTGAGTGAACTCCCTCCTAGGCGTGTGAGTGAACTCCCTCCTAGGCGTGTGAGTGAACTCCCTCCTAGGCGTGTGAGTGAACTCCCTCCTAGGGCTGTGAGTGAACTCCCTCCTAGGGCTGTGAGTGAACTCCCTCCTAGGCGTGTGAGTGAACTCCCTCCTAGGCGTGTGAGTGAACTCCCTCCTAGGCGTGTGAGTGAACTCCCTCCTAGGCATGTGAGTGAACTCCCTCCTATGAGTGTGAGTGAACTCCCTCCTAGGCGTGTGAGTGAACTCCCTCCGAAGAGTGTGAGTGAACTCCCTCCTAGGCGTGTGAGTGAACTTCCTCCTAGGCGTGTGAGTGAACTCCCTCCTAGGGGTGTGAGTGAACTCCCTCCTAGGGGTGTGAGTGAACTCCCTCCTAAGAGTGTGAGTGAACTCCCTCCTAGGCGTGTGAGTGAACTCCCTCCTAGGCGTGTGAGTGAACTCCCTCCTAGGCGTGTGAGTGAACTCCCTCCTAGGCGTGTGAGTGAACTCCCTCCTAAGAGTGTGAGTGAACTCCCTCCTAGGCGTGTGAGTGAACTCCCTCCTAGGCGTGTGAGTGAACTCCCTCCTAAGAGTGTGAGTGAACTCCCTCCTAGGCGTGTGAGTGAACTCCCTCCTAGGCGTGTGAGTGAACTCCCTCCTAGGCGTGTGAGTGAACTCCCTCCTAAGTGTGTGAGTGAACTCCCTCCTAGGCGTGTGAGTGAACTTCCTCCTAGGCGTGTGAGTGAACTCCCTCCTAGGGGTGTGAGTGAACTCCCTCCTAGGGGTGTGAGTGAACTCCCTCCTAGGGGTGTGAGTGAACTCCCTCCTAAGAGTGTGAGTGAACTCCCTCATAGGCATGTGAGTGAACTCCCTCCTAGGCGTGTGAGTGAACTCCCTCCTAGGCGTGTGAGTGAACTCCCTCCTAGGCGTGTGAGTGAACTCCCTCCTAAGAGTGTGAGTGAACTCCCTCCTAGGCGTGTGAGTGAACTCCCTCCTAGGCGTGTGAGTGAACTCCCTCCTAAGAGTGTGAGTGAACTCCCTCCTAGGCGTGTGAGTGAACTCCCTCCTAAGAGTGTGAGTGAACTCCCTCCTAGGCGTGTGAGTGAACTCCCTCCTAGGCGTGTGAGTGAACTCCCTCCTAGGCGTGTGAGTGAACTCCCTCCTAGGGCTGTGAGTGAACTCCCTCCTAGGCGTGTGAGTGAACTCCCTCCTAGGCGTGTGAGTGAACTCCCTCCTAGGCGTGTGAGTGAACTCCCTCCTAAGCGTGTGAGTGAACTCCCTCCTAGGCGTGTGAGTGAACTCCCTCCTAGGGCTGTGAGTGAACTCCCTCCTAGGCGTGTGAGTGAACTCCCTCCTAGGCGTGTGAGTGAACTCCCTCCTAAGAGTGTGAGTGAACTCCCTCCTAGGCGTGTGAGTGAACTCCCTCCTAGGGCTGTGAGTGAACTCCCTCCTAGGCGTGTGAGTGAACTCCCTCCTAGGCGTGTGAGTGAACTCCCTCCTAAGAGTGTGAGTGAACTCCCTCCTAGGCGTGTGAGTGAACTCCCTCCTAGGCGTGTGAGTGAACTCCCTCCTAGGGCTGTGAGTGAACTCCCTCCTAGGCGTGTGAGTGAACTCCCTCCTAGGGCTGTGAGTGAACTCCCTCCTAGGCGTGTGAGTGAACTCCCTCCTAGGCGTGTGAGTGAACTCCCTCCTAGGCGTGTGAGTGAACTCCCTCCTAGGGGTGTGAGTGAAATCCCTCCTAGGGGTGTGAGTGAAATCCCTCCTAGGCGTGTGAGTGAACTCCCTCCTAGGCGTGTGAGTGAACTCCATCCTAGGCGTGTGAGTGAAATCCATCCTAGGCGTGTGAGTGAACTCCCTCCTAGGCGTGTGAGTGAACTCCCTCCTAGGCGTGTGAGTGAAATCCCTCCTAGGGGTGTGAGTGAACTCCCTCCTAGGGGTGTGAGTGAAATCCCTCCTAGGCGTGTGAGTGAACTCGCTCCTAGGCGTGTGAGTGAACTCCCTCAGTAATAATCACCAGGCACTGAGGCCAGTGATGCGGATTGATAATGACATGGGGGTGACCAGAGGGCTCAGCAGAAGGAGACGAAAGTGGCACCTAAGGGTGGGCTCCACAGCTCTGCTGGCTTTTCTCATGTGGAAATGCGGGAATTGAACTATCCCTGGTCACTCCCAATCTAGACGTGATGTGAGGTTGTTTGGTGACTCCCTGCAAATTGTTCCAAACTCTAAGCTGCCCCCCTAAGACTCAGCGAGGGCAGCAGGTTCAGGGGAGCCCCCCTTAAACACTCACCGGGTCAGAATGACTCAGATCCCTGCCTGGATGGCTCAGCAGGTGCAACCAAGAGTGAATGGCCAGAGTCAGCACCACAGGCACTCTCCACACAGCCCGGGAAGGCCGCGAGGGCCTGGGGAGCAGAGAGGATGTGGGCATGAGTCCTCTGCTCCCTAGACAGGAGGTGAGGGCAGCAGGGGTGCCATGGGAACCAAGGTGTGTTCACTCTCTGCCTCCCACTCTCAGGACGCATCGGATAACCATCACCAACTTCTGCCTCGGAAAGCACCTCGTGAGCGAGGGGGACCTGCTGAAGGACCAGAGGGGCAGCCCCGCCTACATCAGTCCCGACGTGCTCAGCGGTAGGTGCGGTGCACGGGCAGTGGGCCCAGGCCAGCACACAGCCAGGCGCCCAGCAAGTCGCTCCTTCCGCAAACCCTGTCTGTGGGCTTCCTAATGGCTTCGGCCAGGACTGTCCTTGGGGCCTCATGGAGGAGGAAGAGCAGTGGCCACACCAGTGCACATTTAGTTACTCTCCGAGATTAGTGCTTGCAGGGAAGATTTCTGTGTGTGTAAATAAGGCACTTGAAGGACTTCCCCAAGGAAGTGACGTTTGAACTGAGATGAGAAGGATAAGTGGGAACCCTGGGGAGAGTGACTAGGTGGAGGCAGCACGGCACATTGGAGGCCCCTGTGGCTGTTGCTTAGAAAGTGAGCCTGGCTCAAGGCCAGAGGGGTGGGCAAGGGCCAGATCACGGAGGACTGAAGGAGGCCTTATTGAGAAACAAATCTCATCCTCTGTTTCGAGTGCACAGGAAGCCACTGAACAGGCCTTCACGAGGGTGCGGGGTGAGATTTGCGTTTCAGACTCCACTCCCTTGGTTCCGTCATTCGTTCGCTCATCCTGCTGGTATTCCTTTTTACAGATGAGAAAACCAAGGCTCAGAGGGTGAAATCTCTGCCCAAAGTCAGAGCTAATAGTAAGCTCGGAGACTGGATCCCAGGGCTGCCTCCTGCCCAAGCCCAGGCTCCTGTTTCACCAGACGTTTTCTTTCCTTTTCCCGCTCATTCTTTATCAAATTGGGTCTCTCCTCCCGATCCCATAGGGGACCAAGGGCTTATATCAGCAGAGTCTCTCCCATGTGAAGAAGGTCTAGGGTTGTCCCGGGTGTGTAGCCACCAGCACACACAGGTGTGCCCTCCTTGCAGTCGTCCTTGCCTTCCTGGGAAGCCGGCTGCTGCAATTGACCATAAGCACCCACAGTCCCCTTGGGGCCTCCCCAGCCCAGGCTTCTGCTGGAATGCCAGGGTTACCCATCTGTAGAGGGTAGTGGTACCACTCCCCAGACCTGGGGGGGTTTGGAATCCCTTCAGCCTCTGCTGGCGGACTCTCTGGGCAACCCCCAGTCCAGCTGGACACCCTCCAGAAAATCCCCAAAGCATCTCTGTAGGTGAAAGGTGCCGAGGGAGAACCAGGTCTGTGGGGTGTGCAGGCCTGCGGGTAGCGGGGCTCTCTGGTCAGGACTGTCCTTAGCGATGCCAGGCTGAGGTGGCCGCCATGTGCAGTCCCTGGCTGCTGCCCGTGGCTCCCTCTGTGGTCCTTCCAGACTCATCCGCATCCTGCAGGATTAAACAGAGACACCCACTGCACCAGAGCGAGACCCAGACTGGGAGACCAGGGCCCGGGCTCTGCCACTGGCATTGCCAGTTCACCAGCTGTGTGACTTGGCCTTTACCCCCTCTCCGAGCCTCAGTCTCCTCACGGAAACGATCCTGCCTCCCACATTGTTCAGAGGATGAAGTGTGATGCTTAAGTACAAGCCTGCATGTGGGTACTGGTCTCAGGTCTGCTGCTCCATTTACACTGAGTGGCCAGATTATTATGATGTCTGGACGCATAATAATCTGGCCACTCAGTGTATATCCTAAATAATAAAAGGCTGACAATGTAAATTGTCCTCTCGACCAGGAGTTCAACCAGCCAACCGCCCGTGTCCCCTCCCCTGACCAGGCTGGCTAGACCCCACCCATGCACAAATTCATGCATGGGGCCTCTAATAGGTAGGTAGGTAGGTAGGTAGGTAGGTAGATAGATAGATAGATAGATAGATAGGTGAATAGATAGATGCACACACACATTGAGTAGCCAGATTATTGTGCATTTAGATAGAATAATAATCTGGCCACTCAGTGTATTCTGTGTGCCAAGCACAGCCTGGGCCTTGGGCGTGGAGCTGAGTGAAGGCAGTCATGGCCTTGCCCTTGTAGAGTTTATGGTCTGGTTAGTAATTGGGACCTTAGAAGAGTTACTGACCTCTCTGGACCCCAACTTTCTCATCTGTAAAGTCGGGAAGCTAATAACAGCTACTTCATTGGATCCCTGTGGGATTAGATGAGGCCTTAACCTCGTGTCTGGCTCGGTAAACATTAGCTGGCATCATCGTTACTAAAGGAAAGCTTGAAGGTTAGTGTTTCCCCAGAAGCCAAAGTGCAGGGAAAGGTCACCTGATGGTCAGAGCTTGTCTGCTGGAGGCGGTGCCCGGCTGTCATCTCTGTCCAGGGCAGAGCGGAAGTTCCTGCGCTTCCTGCAGGGCAGCTCGGGCTGGCACAGTTCCCCTCCCTCCTTGCCTGAGGCTGCATCTGGGGCATCTTGGTGGGGACCACCTTCCTGCTGCTGCAGGAGAGGCAGTACCTTCTGTGGAGCTGCACAGAGCTAAGCGCAGTGGCCCAGTGCACTCTGTTGGTTTCCCACATGGAGCAGCGCCTGGGGGCAAAGGTCAGGGTTGGAAAAGAGCGGGGCGAGGCCGTGCTGCCTCAGAGAGAGCTGGGCAGAGGCTCATCGCCACACAACTGCCTGCTGTGCCAGCCTCCGCGGCCTCATGGGGCCGATGGCTCTCCCCCCCCCCCCCCCCCCCCCGCCCCACTTACATGGTGAAGGAGGTCCATGGTACCTTCTGAAGCACAGGCTGAGGTCTGACAGCGCCTCGGTGCACTGTCCCACCCCATTAAGCTTCTTGACCTTCAGTAGGCCTGGGGGGCCTTGGGAATCAGTGTCCTCCACCCCAAAGGCATCCCCAGCCACCCAGGCAGCTTGGGGACCCAGCGGAGGTTGTCCTGGTGCCCAGCAGTGTCTCCTGCACACGGGAGGGCTGAACTGTGTCCAGGGAACCTGGTGCTGGGGAGCCTGCTGGTGTCCCAGGCACTGGCAGCAAGGGCTTTCCGCGGCTGGCGCTGTCCCCCACGTCCTAGGTGTGGAGGTCAGGCAGCGCTGCCGTGGGAGGAGCTCTGCTGTTGAGGGTGGGTGGACAGATGGCCCTGGCAATGGGCGAAGCAGGGCTTTTCCATTAGCCATGTGACCCTGGACAGATCACATCCCTGGGCCTCGTTTACTCTGTGGACAAACAGAAAATACCTAACTCACAGCGCTGTGGTAGAGGTTTAATGAGATGGAAGTGTTTTTTCCAGTGTTAGCACCGAGTCGACCCAACTGGACAGCCATTCCTTTAGCAGTGAGAGCCCGTGCTGGGTGCTGGGTGCTGGTGCAGGTGCAGGGCGAAGCAGGGAGCGAAGCAGAGGCCCCTGCATGTGAAAACGTGCCTTCCCCTGGGGAGACGGGGGACAGACAAAGAAAGGGGTCCTTACAGTGCTCAGTGCTCAGAGGGAATCGCGGTGGGTGTGGCTGACTGTCCAGAGCCACACAACTTGGTTTCACCGCACATGGCACGCCTGCTCGAGAGCCGCTCTGCTAGGAGCTGGGCCGAGCGCTGGCAGCCGGCTGGTGCTTTGAGGAAGAGGCAGGAGCACACCCGAGGTGGGGTATCACCCTGCCGAGCTGGGTCTCCAGAGCAAGAGCTGAATCTGCCTGAAGAGATGAGGCGGGAGTGGAGAGGGGGGAAGAGAGGGGAGAAGGTAGAGTCTGGGTAAGAGCTCGCTCTGGGAAGAAGGAGGGCAGGGTGACCAGAAGTGAAGGTGGCAAGGTAGAGGGGTCCCTGGATAGATTTCAGAGGGGTCGCTGGAAAGCGGTGGGAGACCCGGGCTGTCTCTTTCTGGGGTTTGTGCTGAGTGGGTGCGTCTGTGTGCCCGTAGGCCGGCCGTACCGGGGCAAGCCGAGTGACATGTGGGCGCTGGGCGTGGTGCTGTTCACCATGCTCTACGGCCAGTTCCCCTTCTACGACAGCATCCCCCAGGAGCTCTTCCGGAAGATCAAGGCCGCCGAGTACACCATCCCTGAGTGAGTCCTGGTTCCCGGGGAGGGGAGGGAGGGAGGCTCTGCCGCTGAGGCTCATGGGATAGAGACAACACAGTGAGGCTTGGAGTCCTGGGTCTGACACCCAGCCCAGTTCACCCACCTGAGCCTCCCCGCTCCCCCTCCTGCATCAGGGACGGGCGGGTTTCTGAGAGCACCGTGTGTCTCATCCGGAAACTGCTGGTCCTCGACCCCCAGCAGCGCCTGGCTGCCGCCGACGTCCTGGAAGCCCTCAGTGCCGTCATCGCTTCGTGGTGAGTGGCCTGGTGCGGGCTGGGTCCCGCCAGGAAAGAAGCCGGAGGTTGGGCCTGTTTCTCTGCCAGGCGGAGCCAAATTTCCAGATCTTCCCAGGGGCAAGATGGGGAGGGTCCTGGCAGCGCTGGGACCAGGGATGGGGGGCGTTCTCTCACGAGTTCTAACCACACACAGTCTGTGAGGTAGCAGTTGTCTCCCATTATTGGATGGGAAAACTGAGGCTTGGAGAAGCAGAGTTGATCACATCAGGAAGGGGCTGGGTTGGGACCCAACCCAGGTCTTTAGAGCAGTGCGGGCCAGGGAGCAGGGCTGGGGGTGCTGGGAGCCGACCTGGCGTGTGACGTGACTGCCCCCCCTGCAGGCAGTCCCTGTCATCTCTGAGCGGGCCTCTGCAGGTGGTCCCCGACATCGACGACCAAATGAGCAGTGCAGACAGCTCCCAGGAGGTGAGTTGGGAAGGGCAGACAGGCTGTTGTTGCCCAAGTCCTGGGGGACCAGCCTGCAAGGAAGGCAGGCCAGCCAGGGACAGAGGTGGCAGCTCCCAGCAGGCTGCAGGGCCATCTCAGCTTTGTCCCAGCTCTTAGAGTGGAGACCTCAGCCCCTCCCTGTGCTGCCTGGAGCCTGCCTCGTGTCCAGCTCAGTTGGTGGTTCTGTGGCCTGAGAAAGGGCAGCAGAGGTGGAGGCCCCACAGCGGCCCAGCCTGGCCCTCCCTCAGCTTCCTCTTCCTGCCACGGGCTGGCCCTTTAAACAGTCACATTTCTCTGCCCCTCTGACTCACATGGTTCTCTCTCAGCCTTCCTGCTTTTCATTTTCCAAATGATTCATTTTCTCCCCGTTTTCTCTCTTCCTCTGTTCCCCACGCTGGAGAAAGTGCTGTGCCCAGAGTGAGGGCAGAGGCCTGGGCACAAGGCAGCAGTGACTGGGTGATCTTAGGGTGCCCTCTGGAGGACAGAGCTTGGCCAGGCCCTTGGGGGGGATGCACTGGGCAGGGAGCACCAGGAGGCACCAGCCTGGGGCCGCAAGAGAGCCCAGGATGTTCCGCAGCCGGGTGATCAGCGGCAGAGGAATGCCCACACGGCGCGTCTCCCTCCGTCCTGTGTGGCCACATTCTCATCCGCGTTTCACCAGGGAACTGAGATTCGGAGAGGGAAATAGGTTTCCAAAGTCACACAGCTTGGAAGTAGTGGAGCTGAGCCTTGAACCCAAGTGGATTCCATAGCCCTGCTTCCCCCTCAGCTGATTAACACCAGAACCTTCCACTCCAATTGGTCCCTGTCTACCTGGGCCACTCCAGGGGCTCGGTGTGGGATAAAGAAGCACAGCTACCCCAGGCCTCTTTTTTTGTTAATCCTCATTGAGGGTGTTTTTTAGAGGGAAGGCGGGGGGCGGGGGGGGGAACATTGATGAGAGAGACACATGTTGGTTGCCTCCTGATCATGCCTGGACCAGGGCTGGGGATCAAACCCACAACCCAGGTCTATTCCCTTGACTGGAAATCGGACCCGAAACCCCGCGGTGCACAGGCTGATGCTCCAGCCACGGCGTCACCCCAGCCAGCTCCACGCCTCTTTCTTAACACTCGCCCTCCACCAGCCCCTCCCAGGCTCTTGACAACCTCTCTAAGGGGAGATTATTGTCCACTTCACAGGCGAGGAAGCCAAAGTTTTGGAGTCAGAGAGGGGGATCTGGCTCAGATGCCAGGTCTGCTTCAGTTGGAGTGACACCCAGGGGGGCCAGCAAGGCGAGGTCCAGGTCGGCTGGGAGGCTTCAGGGGCCCGCACACTCTGCCTCGGGTGGATGGGGTGCAAGGGACCTGGGACGGACCTCTGGAGCCAGGTGACCTAACACTCACTCCCTGCTCTTCCTGTCCACCGCCCCGCTCCCTCTCTCCTGTCTGTCTGTGTCTGCCTCTCAGGCGAAGGTGACAGAGGAGTGCTCCCAGTACGAGTTTGAGAACTACATGCGGCAGCAGCTGCTGCTGGCCGAGGAGAAGAGCTCCGTCCACGAGGCCCGGGGCTGGGGGCCCAAGCGGCAGTTCGGCAGCGCGCCGCTGGTGCGCCGGCTGGGCCACGACGCGCAGCCCATGAACCCCCTGGACGCGGCCATCCTGGCTCAGCGCTGCCTGCGGAAGTAGCAGCCTCAGGCTGGGCACCGGCGCCACCCAGCACCTCTTCCCGGCCCCAGCCCACGCCCTGCTCTGGGGCGGCCGCTGGAGTGCTGAGCTCTCCGGGCCGGCACAGGCCGCCAGGGACAGCCCAGGTCACACACGGGGTCAGCAGAGGTACCACGAAGCTACCTTTTGGAATGATTGCTTGATTGTTTGGTTTTTTAATCAGAGAAGCCTAGATAACTAATCTGCTTTTAATCATGACGTTTTAATCTACCTCTGTCTCTCCAACCATGCTGTCTCTGGACTGAGTGCGAGGGAGGAGGAGGGAGCCCACCAGCCGCCCCGGCAGCTGCTCCCCACAGTCCAATAAGCTGGAAGTGCAGCTCGCTGCTGGCTCTCAAACGAATGCCCACTCCCCACCGCCCTCCCGGCCCTTCCCCCGTCACTTTTCCTCCCTCCCCCGACCCCAGGCCCCTCAGTCCAAGCTTGGAAAACCTTCACCTCATCTTAAGTGGAATTCAAATATATTTATTTTTATACTGAAACCAACTTCTCTCCCATCGTCAGGTGGCTCGGACCATGTTACTCCCGGCCCCCAGCCCGGCCAGACAGCAGGGCATCCACACTCGCACATGGGCCCTCCTCACCCCTAGACTCAGAAGCCCCTTCTTGCCGGCCCCTCTCCACCTCCCGCCCACCAGTCCCTCATCACTTCTGGTGATGGGGAGGCCTTTCTTGACGTGGCTCTCCCCCATCTCAGCGGCTTCTCTGAGGTGCTGCACACTCTGCATTAACCTGGTTTCCTTCACCCTCAGCGCGGTCCTCGTGATGCCAACACAGATGTGAAAGCGGTGCGGGCGGGCTGGGGAGGGGGCGCAGGGCTGTCCAGGGACAGGGCCCTGCCGGCACGCCCTTTCGCTCCCCACACCCACTCTGTTCAGAGAATGGTGGGGACGTCGCCCCTCCGCCCTTGCCTCGTAACAGATGTGGTGTCGCCCAGCAGACTCCGGCCAGGGTCCTCCATGGGACTGCAGGGCTCTTGGAAGAATTGTGGGAACTGGGGGCCTGTCTGGCTTGAGAACAGCCCTGCTGCCCTTTTTGAGCCGAGATTTTGAAGTGGATGCCTGTCTTGCCAGAAATGCTGTTCTCACCAGAATGCCCCGTCCCATGCTCCCTCCTCACTGGACTTGGCCCTGCCCAGTGCCAAGCACAGACCTCCCGGCCTCCCCATCATCCCCTTGGGCCCTTCCTGCCTGTCCTTGCTCCCCAATGGGAAGCTGCAAGGTCTGTGTGACCTTGTTTCCCAATGTGAGCTGCCCTCTCCCAAAAGCTGACTCACTGTGAGTGACTTGGGCAAGTTCCCAAACCTCCTCGTGCCTCAGTTTCCCCATCTGGAAAAAATGGGGCCACCTCTTGCCAGCAGTAGCAGGGCCACCCATGCCCCTTCCTCCCCTTACCCCTCTCCCAGCACTTGGGCGTCTCGTGCCTCTGCCTCAGTGGGTCTGAGGGAGCCCGCCGAGCCCAGCACTTACTCCCTGTGGGCACCAAGCTCTGCTCTCTCAGCCGTCGCTGCGGAGAGCCAGGGTGTCCTGCTGTGGGGTCGGGATGCCGCCTTTCTATATTTATTTCAAAAAGAAGTCTCCTAAGGGAGTAGAAATGCAGTCCAGCCCCGGGCTCCCGCCCCTGTGACTCCCTCCTGTGAGGGCTCAGCTGTGCCCTTGCCCAGTAGCCGGCCAGACCTCTGGGCTGCTGGCCACGTGTGGTCTTTCTCCTCCTCTTCAAAGCAATATCCTCCGGGTCTGCAGAGCCCTATCAGACAGGAGTCCAGCACGGGGCTGATTCCATCGCTAGCAAAGCAGACAAGAGGAGGTTGGGTCTGCCCTCACTGACTGTCACATGCTGAGAGAAGTCCAATTGTAAAGAAACAAAACAGAAAAAGTCACAAAAAAATTTGTATAAAGACATATTTTTGTACCACATGGGGACTCTTCCTGCATGTCAGCAATAAAACCTCCTGATCTGGAGCCACCGCGCTGTGCCGGCTGTTCTTGCCTCCTCACTGCGTCTTCTCCGCCAGCCTTCTCCCTCCACCCCAGCAGGTGGAGCAGGACTCCTGCAGCTCTTGGCTCTGCCACCAGGTGCACTGGGTAGGCGCCTCCCCCAACCCCCATCACCACCTGGCCACAGGCGTCACTGGAGTGAATGGGGGAAGGGCCAGAACTGCCCGGCCTCCCCCAAAAGTGCCCAAGGGGAAGCTCCCTGCCTGACCTGGCTCAGCGGGGGCCTGTGCAGGAAGGAGGCGTGGCTGCTGCTTGCAGAGTATCGATCCTCTCGCTGCCAAACCCCCATCTGGGATGGGGAGGACTTAGCCAGGCAGAGACCACCCATGTGCCCACATGCCCATCCAGGGCAACTGGGGTAATAAGGGCCAGGCCAGGCCCTTTCCTGAACTGCCCGCTCCTTCCCCCTCAGGAGCCAAGGGCTTCCTTCCTCTCTTCTTTCCTTCCTTCCTTTGCTTAAATTTAGACTTTGCAGATTGAGCGCTGGCACAGTGAAGCTGGAGGTAGTCTGGCCCCTCCCCGGCCACCTCTGGGCCCAGGCAGACTTACCTTTGTGTCTGGGATCCACGCAGGCCCAGTCACAGCAGGAGCCGAGGTCCTGGCAGGAAAGGCCCTTCTCAGTCAGTGTCCACACAGCCAGAGGGGGCACCTCTCCAAGATGTGAGAAGGGCCTGCAAATACTTCAGAGCAGACCCCCAGGCCTCATCCATGCCTTCACCCACCCCAGCATCCACACGGCTCCCCATCTTCCTGGCCCCTCCTGCATGGATGGGAACTTTGCCCACTTCACCTGGCCCACATCTACCTGCTGAGCTGCCCTGGCTGCACCTCCCTCCCAGCCCAGCACTGCCAGCTGTTGCCCTGGCCTTGGCTCCATTTCAGCCTCCCTCCCGTCCACCCCTGATCAGCCTCATTCTGTACGTGGTATCTCCTAAGTTCCTACATGCATCAGGCTTACCTTTAACAATACCCAGATAGCAGGCTGCATGAGGGCAGGCACTGTCTTTATATGTATACAAGGAGTCCGGTGCATGAAATTCGTGCACTGGGGATGGGTGGTCCCTCAGCCCCACCTGCCCCCTCTCACATACTAGGAGCCCTAAGGGGATGTCCTACTGTTGGCTCACCCTGGCCTTAGCTTCTGGCTAAGGCTTTTGCCCTTGGGCAGGGGACTTCAGCCAGGGGACCCCTAGTGATAGCCCTGTGATCAGGCAGATCGCTGGCTCCGCCCCTGCCCCCTGTCCTCTGATGGCTTACCTCACAGTGACCAGGGTGCCAGGATGTTCCCAGGACGCAGGCACTGGGTGCCTATGTATGCAAATTAACCACCATCTTTGTTGGGTTAATTTGCATACCCACTCCGATTGGCTATGGGTGTAATGGAGGTACAGTCAATTTACATGTTTGTCTATTATTAGGTAAGATTTCTTTATTGATTTTAGAAAGGAAGGGAGAGAAACATCAGTGTTGAGGGAGTCACTGATGGGCTGCCTCCTGCATACCCCCTACTGGGGATTGAGCCCACAACCCAGGCATGTGCTTTTGGCCGGAATTGAATCTGGGACCCTTCAGTTTGCAGGTCAACGCTACCCACTGAGCAAACCCCGCCAGGGCGGGCAGCCACTGTCCTGCTAACTCTTGTATCCCAGCACCTAGAAGGGCACGCAGCTGGCACGCCAGAACCGTGTGGTCAACAGCCTTGTGTGCTCCTGAGAAGTCAAACAAACTGCGAAGCTGCCGCCAGCTGAAGCCACCGCCTGGTCTCCTGCCCTCAGGGGAAGCAGTTTCAGAGAGAAGCCAGCTGGCTGCCCTGAGAAAGGAAGTCGGGAGATGGCGTCTCTCTCCACAGCCCGGGTTGTTCAGGCTCCCAAGCCAAGTCAGCAGTGATCTCTCTCTCCCACACCCTCTGGCCTCCCTGTGACCACCCCTCTGAGGTCTGAGCCCCTTCTCTTACTTCCTGTCCTCCCTGTTCCCTTGGCAGCCTCACCCAGCAGTCAGAGTGAGCCTTTAAAAGGATTACTTCCCTCTCCTCTGCTCCCACCCCTTTGATGGCCTCTGCCCGGTGCCGCCCAGAGGCCTGTCTGAGGCTCTAACCTGGCCTCCTCCCTAACTTCTCAGCCCCTCACGCCTCACCCACGACCCAGCCACACGGGCCTTCTTGCTGATTCTGACCAAGCCAGGCACAACTTCCACCACAAGGCCTTTCATTGGCTGTTCTCTGGAAGGCTCTTCCCTGAGACTTGCATGGCTCCCTCCCTCACTTCCCTCTGCTCGAAATGTCAGCTCCTCAGAGAGGCCTTCCTGGCCACGTCCACCCAGGCTGTGGCCCTTTACCCTCCTTTATTCTTCATGGTGCTCAGCAGAGCCCCACATTATGTCATCGATTGACTAGTGAGTGCCTGTCTCCCCTACTCCAATGTTGAGCTCCCGGCAGACAGGCGTCTTCTCTGTGTGTCCATGTGGGGCTGGAGGTTTGGGGGGCTGGCTGTCACTGTGACTTGGGGGGGGGGGGGGCACTGGCATTGAGAGGGTGGGAACCGGGGACTCCAGACAACTTACAAGGCAGATTCTACCTCCTGCACGACATGATTGAAAACTTGTTTATAATCTCCAGAGCCAAGAATCTAACTCCACTTTACACATAAACACACAAAGGCCTTATGTGTACATAACGTATACTGAATTCTCGAGGAATGCAACTACCGTGCAGAGTGGAAGAAGTCTGTACTTTATGTTGTTCAGAATTTTGCCAAGAATTCCCCACCGCTTCTAACACTACCACCTCCACAGTATCCCGGCAGGGGTGAACCTGCACTCAGCGCTGCCGCCGTCCCCGCATTGATCACTTCGCAGATACGAATCGTTACCCTGTATTTCTTTCATATTATAATATACATGCGTGTGTGCGTTTTAAATTAGATGTGGAGGTGGGTATGTTAGCCATAAATTCCATTCAGGAGCATAAAGGGGGCAGCACTGGGCTACGGGGGAACTGTGACCTGTGAGGATGGTTAGGAATAGGGCTCTGAGGTTCGAATTAAGGCCCCACCTCTTACACCCATGTGACCGCACATATATGCCTCAGCCTCTCTGAACCCCATTTTCCATGTCTATAAAAAGGAGTCACCCTACAAACTACCTTGTTCCTGGGAGGTTGTGAGGGGTTGGCAGCGCAGCAGTTAGCAGAGTGTCAGGTGCCAAGAGTGTCCTCAGTAGCCATTACTATTCTTCATTTTGCAAACTCTCAGGCTGCCCTCCTCCCAGCAGCTGTCCTGGGTGCTGGGGCGGCAGTCAGAGGATGGGCTGGTCGTAGGAGCCCTTGAGTGAGTCCCTTGCTCTCCCCATCCAAGACCTCGGCAGCCACTGACCCTCCAGTGCGGGGAGGCCCCAGTGTCAGGAACAGAGCAGCAGAGCCAGTCCCAGCATGGCTGCTGGGGGAGGGAGCAGTCAGCTTGGCATTAGGCCCTGAATATGCCGGCCCCCCCACAGCCCCACCCAGACACTCCGGCTCTCTCAACCCCTGACCTCCCACCAAGACCTATCTTTCCCATAGTTCATCTGAGGATCACTCTGTGCTTCCAAGGTGACAAATCTCTATTCTTACACCGATAAGAGGGCAGAGAGGCGGCCAGCAAGTGGGCAGGTGGGCAGCAGCAGGTCAGTCGAAGGCCAACAGACAATCAGCGGGCAGACAGAGGGGAGGCGAGCCAGGCAGGGAGGTGACAGACATGCAGAGAGATCAGAGGTCCCAGTCAGCATGCCGGGAAAACAGGTGGCTGTGCAGCCCTACATACGGGGGCGGGCAGGGAAAGGCAGGCAGAAAAGCAGATAGGCAGGTGGCCAGGAGGACATGTGGACTGTGCAGATGGCCACACGAGCCAAAAACTGTGGGCATCTCCCCCTGGGTCCCTAGGAGCAGCCACACCTTCTTCCAACCCTCCAGGGCAAGGCCGTCACTTCTCCCCTGGCCGTCACATGCATCCCCCTGCCTTGTGTCCCTCCCTGAAGGGACCAGCCACCATCTCAGCCCCACTCTGCCCCAGCACTGCCACCTGCCTCACCGGGGCTGAGTCATACCTGACCACGCCAAGCACATGCTATACCACCAACCAGACACAGCTTTGTCTGTAGATGGTGATGCCCAGAGATATGCACAGCACAGGGATACACAGGAATGGCTTAGCACAAACACCCCCAAATCTCACAGCTGCCTCTCACAGAGAGGTGCAGAGACACATGGAGAGGAGCACATGTATGTGCCACGCAAAGGCTCACACACCCCCCAACACCCAGGCTAGGTCACAAGCATAGCCGAAACACATTAATCTTCACATGGATGGTAGGCATTCAGCACATTGGAACAACCACGGACACCAACCAATATCCCAGCCAGGGGTCAGGTTCTGGCCTCGCCTTCGCCTCGAGGCCCAATTTAACATGGCCGATGGCATCCTGGTCCTGGCCAGTTCTTCCTCCCCCGTCACTCGCCTCTCCTGCCTGACGCCTCCTCCCCGGCACCCCTCAAGGCTGCAGCTTCCAGGGTTCAGGCTTCACACCCATTCTCTTCTCACCCACTCCCACGGTGCTCAGTCCATCTTGGGTACTAAGCTCGCAAACACATTTCCAGCCCAGACACAGGGCTTGACCTCCCCGCCTCCCCCAGTATCTACCGGACATGTCAAATCTGGTAGAAACTCAGATTGCCCCAACCTGCTCCCGCCTAAACTTTCCTCAGGTGTGTGGGCCCAGCACCAGGCAGCTGTCCCGTATTCCTCTTTCCGTGGCGTCCACATCCCCTGCAGGACGTCCTGTTGACACTCCCTTCAAAACGCTGCCTGAATGGATCCTGTCTCCCTCCTCTGCAGCCCATCCCGGGCCAGGCCCCCTGCCACTGCGGCGTGAGGGCTGCCAGCCTGCGCACAGCTCGGCTTCCACTCTCGCCGGTGTGGCTCCACGCTGAGCCCCTACAGGGATCTCTCCAAAGCGTGTCACCAATCCATGACACTCTCCCAACTCCAGGGGCTTCCCACGACACTCACATCTAGCTCCTCCACAGGGTCCAGGGACCCTAAGACGTCTAGGTTAGGGCTCTCGCCCTCCTTCCTGCCCCACACTCCGCCCCAGATCCTGCATGGCTGCCCCCGCAGGATCTAGCTCTCACCTCAGATGTCCGCCTGGAGAGCTGCCCAGGAGTTCCCCATCACATGGCCCTGTTCCATCATCCTCCGAGCCCTCAGCAGCACCCGCGTCTCTCCTTCATGTACTGTCTGTCTGTCCACCTTAGTGTCAGCCCAACGAGACAAAGATCTGTGTCTGTTCACCGCTGACCTCCCAGTGCTAGGAGATGCTAACAGGGCGCTCAGTGGCATTTGGTGACTAGAGGCTGCCCGGATTCCTACACAGACATGCCCACCCCCACAAAACGCTCAAGCAGACACAACATGAAAATAGACACACCGATATACAGAGAAAGGCAGGGATAGTGACGCACACTCACAAAACAGACCACACAGTCACAGAGATGCCCAGGAGTCCCTCTCCCACCCCCAGGGGAGCCAGGCCTCGTCCTTTCTCCACTTGGTCTGCCCTCTGCATGAACCCAGGTTCAGGACTTGGAGTGGGGGGTCTTCAGCCTGGACAGAGGGGGGGGGTCACTGGCCCACAGGCCTCAGGCAGCGCCTTCAGCTATGTCTGCAATTTCCTCTCCCCCCTTCCTTCCCTCCTCCTCTCTAAGGCTCCCGCCAAGAAGGCCTCCCCCTCACCCCAGCCCCAGCACAGGAAGGGGGGCCCACAAGGGGGGGCTGGGAGGCTGGGCAGGAAGAAGACCTGGACCCACACACTGATCACACCACACATTGCACGCACAAGCCCTGAGCCCATGTGGGAACGCATGTGCACGGGCAGGTTTGGCCAGAAGGAAAAGGCATTTTCGCCACACACTCTGGTGCAGGACAGGAGCCCTCAGAGGCCCCGGGCTGGGTTCTGCAAGGCTGGCCTTGCAGCCTGGCTTGCAGCCTGAGTCCGGCACTCATTAACCCTGAGCTAGCGCTCAGCCAGCCGGACACACTCACCACTGGGCCCTGGAGGAGGGGAAGAGTCCCTTCCCTCGGGTGTGGCTTGAGGGTCTGGGGGAGCCTGACAAAGCAGGCAGTCTTGTCTGGGTGAGAGAACCTCCTGGGAGGAAGAGCAAGGCAGAGGGATAGGGTTAGGAGCCCAGCCAGGCTCTAGGTCAGAGAACAGTGGGTTTGAATCCTGACCATTTGATAGTTTGACAATCCGTGACTCAGTTTACTTATCTGCCAAGTGGGGATGACACCGCAATACAGGATTATTAAGAAGGATTAAGTAAAATAATATTGTAAAGGGTTTATGCAGCCCATTGCCTGGCACCTAGGCAGAACTCCATCCTCCTTGTTACTATTATTGTTGTTATTAGTAGCCTGGGGACGGCCCCTGGAACCCGCCTCCCCTGCACTTTCCTGCGGGGGTGGGGGTACGAGACGCCCCGCAGGCCTCGCTCCCCCTCCTCTCCCCTTCCTCTGCCGGCCCTTTCCCTCCCCGCCTCCCCGGCCCGCCCCGCCCCGTCCCTCCTCTTTCCTCGGAGGAAACTTTCCGCCGGCTGGTCCATCGGCCCGTGTCCGGCCCGCGCTGCCGCGGCCTGGGAGCCGAGCGGACAGGACGGGGCGGGAGCGGCCGGGCCCCGGGTGTGTGCGGCCGCCGGAGGCGCAGGGGCCGGCCCGCGGAGAACCGGGGCGCTAACGGTGAGTGAGCCCGGGCCTGCGGGCCGGCGGGTCCCCGGGGGCGGGCGGGATGGGAGAGGGAGGGAGTCGGCCTCCCCTCCCGGGTGCTCGCCCTAGGAGGGCGGAAGGCACCCGCGTTTCCCCTACATCCCGGACCTCTTTGGGGGACCTCACGAGGGGCGGGGCCTCCCGCGGCCCACGCCCTGACCCCCGGTTGGAGGGGTGTCGGTGCGCGGCGGGAGGATCCTCGGACCGGGCCCAAGTCTGCGAGGAAGTCGGGAAGCCGCGCTTTCCAGGGTGGAACCCGGGGCCGCTCCTCCGGGGAGAGGAGCTGCCGGAGGGGAGAGCGGGTCGGGGTCAGCCGGGGGCCGGGGAGCAGGATCTGATCAGACTCACCCCGCAGGCTGACAAGGGAGCTGCCCCCGGAGCAGCATGGATGCCCCCCGAAGAGACATGGAATTGCTCAGCAACAGCCTGGCGGCCTACGCGCACATCCGCGGTGAGGGCTCCCGAGGCGGGCGCCGCTCCCTGCCCCTGAGGCCCCACTGCGCCCCTTCCCCCCTTCACTAAATCACCCGCTCCCCACAGCCAGTCACTTACAGCCAGTTACCCAGCCTCACTGTCCCCGCTCCCTGTGGCCACTGTCCTTCCAACAGGAGGCACTGTCCTCGGCCCCCCGCCCCCAAACTTTAAACCTGGAGTCTTTTCAGAGGGAGTGACTCCCCTCCGCCGGGCCCCTCCATGACTTCTGCCCTCTGACCTCCAGCTAACCCGGAGAGCTTTGGCCTCTACTTCGTGCTGGGCGTCTGCTTCGGGCTGCTGCTCACCCTGTGCCTGCTGGTCATCACCATCTCCTGCGCGCCCCGCCCGCGGCCGCGGCTCCTCGCGCGGCGCCGGGACCCCCGGGGCGCCCTGGAGGACGACGATGACGAGGAAGACGAGGACGACACCGTGACGCGGCTGGGCCCCGAGGACACGCTGCCCGGTCCGGAGCTGCCCGCGGAGCCCGACGGGACCGTGAGCATCAACGTCTTCACTTCGGCGGAGGAGCTGGAGCGCGCGCAGCGTTTGGAGGAGCGGGAGCGCATCCTGCGGGAGATCTGGCGCACCGGGCAGCCGGACCTGCTGGGCACGGGCACGCTGGGGCCCGGCCCCCCGGCCACGGGCACGCTGGGCCGCGTGCACTATTACTGACCGGCGCTCTGGGTACTGGTCGTGCACGCGGGCTCACGGGCTGACGCAGGACCTGCCCCCCGGGGCTGCGGCCCCGCCCTCGGCTCCCACGGTGCTACTGGGCGCGCATCCCCTCCCTCTGGGAGGCGCCCTTCCCCAGTCCTGCCCGGAGACCCTGGGGGGAGGGCAGGACACAGGGTCCCCACCCTCGCTCTAGGGGACGGTTAAGAGGTGAAGTGACCAATGAAAGCTGCATTCTTAGTGACTCAGTCTCCTTCTGTTGCCCCCCACCCTCCCCTCCAACGTCCCGCAGGCTCCGGTCTTGCAGCTAGCCCCAGGGCTGAGAGCCGTCCCCACCGCTCTGTCCTCCGCACACTTGCATGCGTTCCCTTCACAGACGGCAAAAACACACGTCACCAGTCTCACAGAACAAGAATCACTCAATTCCTTACAAACGCACTCCTTACGCGCATGCTCCTGAGCACACGTCACCCCTGTCCTGCAAACGCCCAGGGTTTATGCATCACTGCAGTCACACAAACACCGGGCCTGGGAGCCGGACCGTGACGCTAAGGTGCCCCAGGGTAACCACGCGTGTCTGAGCCGGGCTGTGGAGTTCGTGTCGAGCGGCGGTGCGTTTCTGTGGGGCCGACTGGGAGGAGTCTGGGGTTGGAAAGCGGGGTTGCTGGCGCACAGCTGGATTCCGGAATCCGGCCGCAGGCAAAGCCTGACCCGGCCTGGGCCCGGGCCCCTCCTGCTCGCTAGAGTCCGAAGGAGACGCCCCCCCAGCCTCCCCCCCCCCCCCCCCCCCCCCGCCATCCGGTGGGTAAAAATAGCCGCGCACAGGCCTTGGGAATAGTAATGAGAGCCACATGTTGGCCAGATGTGCCAGGAAGAGACTGCCAGGAATGCAGAGCGCCCGCCCCGCCCCGCCGCGAAGCCCCGCCCCCGGAAGGACCAGGCAGGCGCGGTGAGCGTATACAGCAAAGTTTACTTTCTTGGCTATCCCAAAGTTGTGTGCGAGGACAGGACGTCGGTGCTCGGAGGCAGACTTCCCTCCAGGCTCCACCTTACAGCGGCTGCGTGATGCTAGAGCTTGGGGATTCCTCCGTCTTCTGGTTCATCTGAAACTGGTGGGGAGACGGCGTCAGGGGAGGGCCCGCCACCAGCCCCCTTCCTGCCGGGATTCAGGGATTCGCACAACACCCACCTCCAGCTGCCGACGCCTCTCCCTCTCCCTCTTCAGTTCCTCCCAGATGTCCATTAGCTTATTTCTGCAGACGAGCGAATGAGAGGAAGGGGTAGGTCAGTCCTGCCCTTCTCCTTCCCACACCCTCCGGATCCTTCCCCGACTTACTCCAGCTGCTCCCCCATCAGCTCCAGGGCCTTCCTTAAAGACTCCACCTCCTCCTGTAGCTTCCTCACCTCCTCTTTGTCATTTTTGCTGACCGTGGGATTTTGTGCGACCCGTGAAGAAAGGGTTCCATGAGGGCCTGGAGTCGGCTTGGTAGGATGTGGGTTCTTTTGAGCAGGGGCTACCTTTTTGGGGGGCGCCTCTTCTTTGGGGGTCGGTTCATCCTTCGCAAGAGTCTTCTCCTGGGGGGGGGTGGGCTCTTCCCAGGGTTGGACCAGATCCTCAAGGGACCCTGTCGTAGCCTCCGATTGGAGTGTGGAGCTGTCCCTCTTTTCAAGGGGGTGTTCCTCTAGCTTATGGCTCGAGGAAGACTTGCCCTTGGTCTTGGTCTTGGACTTGGACTTGGCCAGGGCTGTTTCTGGAACCGGATGGAGCTGAGCGTTGTCCCCAGAAGAAGTCTCGTCAGAGAGCATCTGCTCCAAGGTCAAGGCCTTTTCTAGAGTCGAGGCTTCATCCACAGAAGAAGCCAGCTTTGAGTCAAGGGCTTCATCTTCAGGGGGGGCAACTAGAGCAGTGGCCTCATCCGCAGAAAGGACCCCCTCCCCGCTGGGGGCCTTGCGTGGAGACAGAGTCTTCTTTGGGGTGAGTGTCTTGCCCCGAGTCGCAGTTTTATTCACGGCAGGGGCCCTGGCTCGGCTTTTCCGCGCTTCCTCCTGTGGTGACGGGCATAAGGCCTCAGCGGAGGGCTCTCCTCGGCCTGGGGTCCTTCACCCGCACATGCCAGACCCTGGGAAGCAGATGCTCAGCCTCCCACTCTGCCATATTGCAGGCTTCTCACCTGAGTGTTTGCAGGTCGTTGCCGGGTCACCTGGGTTCTGGATCGCTTTCTGCCAGTGTGGCCCGGACCCGCACCCAAGAGACTGCCACTGGAGCCTATGACAGCAGAATGTCAGCAGTCCAGGCGTGGTAGGACGCTGAGTCTCCCCATCCGTCACCCAGTCCTCACCCAACTGAGAGGCAGCCAGACTTACCCACGTCTCGGGAGGGGCGTTTCTGACCATCTCCACCAGGTGGCCTGCAACATATCCCCGTCAGACCCAGGGGGGTGACAGGCACAGCATTTCCTCTGCACCCTCATCCTTCCCCCAGCCCCACCCTGCTCCTTACTTGGCTTTGCTGGGCCCAGTGTGGACTGTCATCGGCTTCTTGACTGCAGGGAGGGCTGTTCTGGGGATCATCTTTTTTGATTCCTTAACAAGAGCTGGGAGAGAAGAGGTTAGTGCAGCATTTGTTCTCACTTATCCGCCTACCTGGGAGCCCCTGGCCTGCCCTGTGCTGGGCACAGGGACCATGTGTGACTCCACCTCTTGCGAGCTCTGGGGAAGCTGACCACCTTCATGCCACAGGGCATAGGGAACTGTGGGAGCACCCCAAAGAGCAGTCAGGGAAGGCTTCTTGGGGGAGGTGGCTCCAAATCCTGGCAGTTTTTCAATCCATGCTTTCCTAAGACCTGTCCCTGCTTAGTGTCATGACTGGTTCAGACTTCATTTCTGTCCTGGACCATGGCAAGACCTTCTAGTTCACCTTCCCCTAAACTTCTTTGTCTTTCCATCTCACTTACTCATAAGAAATCCCACCCAGTCTTACGGGCTTAATTATCAGCAATAAGCCAGGGACTCCAACATTTCCATTTCTAGTTCCTCCCTCTTCCCTGAACTCCACACTCAGATTCCACTGTCCTCCCGTTATTTGCACTTGAGAGCTAACTGGTCTCACCCACTCAACATGTTCAAAACCTACCTCTTGCTTCCCAAACTCCTTGTTCCCTGAATCTGCCCCTTCCCCAGTGTTTCCCATCTCACCCAATCGCCCACTTGCTCATATGACAAAGTGAGGAGTGATCCTTGACCTCTTTTATACCTTTATGCTGCACACATCCAACCCTTCAGTAAATCCTGTCTGCTCTCTCTTTAAAACATGTCCTAAAGCCCCCTCTTTTCACTACCTTAGCCACTAGGCACTCCTAATCAAGTCACTACTCTCTTCACCTGGACTAGTCCAATGGTCTCCAACCTGGGCTTTGGCTGTACTCACCCTGCCTCTGGTACATTGTTCTCACCCCAGCAGTCCGAGTGGGCTCATGTTCTACTGGGGAAACAGACATAAACAAAAGGAGGAAAACATGCAGTGCATTAGAGTAGAACATGCTATTGAGGAAGGATAAGAATAATTTAAATGGGTGGTCAGAAAAGGCCACACTGAGTGACATCAGAGAGAACGCCTGAAGGCCGTCCCACATTGACAGTCACATCCACAGGCACGCAAGCAGCCACCTGATCTCACCCACACATGCGCCATCACACAGATGCGTGCACACGTTCCCAGACGCCATGTTGCAATGGGCAAGAGCATGGGTTTATGACCAGACACCAGGCTTTGAATTCTTGCTCCATGACTTGCCAGTTATGAGAAAACTTGGGTGAGTAAGTTAACCTGTGGCCCATTGTCCTCATCCATAAAACATGGATGACTACAATACTCATCTTGTAGGGTTATTGTGAAGTCTGAGGGACTTAATCCATATGAAGTACTTAGAAGAGTGTTTGGCATACAGTCAAAGCTCGTAAAAATGTGGGGTTTTTTTTAGCCCTGGCTGGTTTGGCTCAGTGGATAGAACATCGGCCTATGGACTGAAGGGTTTGATTCCGATCAAATGCTGGGTTGTGGGCTCGATCCCCAGTAGGGGGCATGCAGGAGGCAGCCAATTGATGATTCTCTTCATCATTGATGTTTCTCTCTCTGTCCCCCTCTCTCTTTCTCTCTAAAATCAATAAAAATATATATATATATAAGTTAAATATATATATATAAAATGTGGGTTTTTAAAAATCAGGGTAACATTGGTTAATAAAATTATATAGGTTTCAGGTGTCCAAAGCTGTAATACACCATCTGTATATCATCCAGTGTGCTCACCATTCCAAGTCAAGTCTCCTTCCGTTAAAATGGTAACTTTGGCTTCTGCTTCCTGTAAAATGACTAATGAGGTGCCCTGTAGGGCTCTTCCACGAGATATAATTGCTATTATATCCTGCTTAGGATACAATTTGGGGGAACTGTTGAACTTAAGAGAGGTAGGAGAGGGACAGAGAAAAGGAGAAATTGGGGCCAGAAGTATAAGGCAGTCCTCTCTGAAAGACGTCTTCCCCAGCAGAGGCGTGCAAGACTCCCCCAGACTGAGATCAAGTCACACGCTCCCACACAACAACCGTAAAATGTAAGACAGGCCGGTGAAAGCAGAGTCGGCAGACACAACACACAATACACCGGCAATTGTCTGGAAAATACAGCACAACCCTATATAACATATTTGAAGAAATACAGGATGAGCTTGCAACAAAGGAGCCAGAAGGAGTCATCAGGCAGATGTGAGGAAAGGGGGGGAAAGAAAGAAGAACCAAACCACGAGAGGTGAAAACAGCACTCCCGAAATAAAATGCAATGTATAAATTAAACAGATCAACCATAGACAAAAAGCTAGAGAGAGAATTACTAAACTAGGAGTATAGTGAGACAAGAAGTGAAGCAATGTTTAAAATACCGGATAATAGAAACAGGGCTTGGCTATGGCTGAGTTAGTGGACAAATTTATACCCCACACAGCTGTAAAACTGGACAAAAATAACAAACAACCATCTCAGTGCTCTGGAAATTGACCAAAGGCTGAAATCTGAGAAGCATTTATGCTTGGTGGGTTCTTGCCTACTCCTTCCCTCCACCAGACTCCTCCCCATTCCCCAGCCCACAGTGACTTTCGAGTGTGGGGCAGATGGAGGATCAGAAGATTCACTGTCATGGTTGAAGGGAACTCGATCAATTTGAGGTATAACATTGGATTTGGCATTGGTTTCATAGATATATCAAAACTACAAGCAACCAAAGAAAAAAATAGATAAATGGGATCTCACCAAAATTAAAAATTTTTGTGCATTAAAGGACGCCATCGAAAAAGTAAAAAGTTACCCTCAGTTGATTGGCGTATCATCCCATGTACCAAAAGGTTGCAGATTTGATTCCTGGTCAGGGCACATACCTAGGTTGCAGGTTCTATCACTGGTCAGAGTGCATATAGGAGGCAATAGATCAATATTAATGTCTCTCTTTCTCTCTCTCAAGTCAATTAAAATATGAGTAAATAAAAATGCTAAAGGGACTGCTATAATGAGAAGAAATAGAGAAATTTTGGCATATAGAATTAAAACGGCAATAAAAGTAAGTACCTATCAATAATAACCCTAAATGTAAATGGATTAAGTGTTCCAATAAAAAAGCATAGGGTAGCTAAGACCAGTTTGGCTCAGTGGATAGAGCGTTGGACTGCGGACTGAAGGGTCCCGGGTTCGATTCCGGTCAAGGGCATGTACCTTGGCTGCGGGCACATCCCCAGTTGGGGGCGTGCAAGAGGCAGCTGATCGATGTTTCTCTCCCATCGATGTTTCTAACTTTCTATCCCTCTCCCTTCCACTCTGTAAAAAATCAATAAAATACGTTTAAAAAAAAAAAAAAAGCATAGGGTAGGCTAAATGGATATGAAAACATGACCCAACAATATGCTGTCTCTGGGAGACCCACTTCAGAACAGAAGACACACACAGGATGAGAATGAAGGGATGGAAAAAATTTTTTCATGCAAATGGAAAAGAAAAAAAAGCTGGAGTAGCAATACTCATATCTGACAAAGTAATTTTAAAATGAAGGCCATCAACAAGGGATAACAAAGGTCACTACATAATATTAAAGGGATCAATCCAACAAAAGGATATAACCCTGGTAAACATATATGTACCCAATATAGGAGCACCTAAATATATAAAAAAACTTCTAGAGGATTTTAACTGAGAGATCAACAACAGTACAGTCATAGTAGGGGACTTGAATATCTGCTGACTTCACTGGATAGATCCTTCAGACAAAAACTTAACAAGGAAACAGTGACCTACAGGACACACTGACCGGATGGATTTAATTGACATTTATAGAATACTAGGGGCATGGTGCATGAAATTCGTGCACTGGGGGTGGGTGGTCCCTCAGCCCAACCTGCCCCTTCTCACATACTGGGAGCCCTCAGGGGATGGCAGAGGCCTTTTCTGGCCTGGCCTGGGGAACCCAGCAATCACCCTGCCATGGGGCCGATTGGTGATGGCTGGCTGGCTCCACCCCGCCCTTGGGCAGCAGCCATCTTGGTTGGGTGTTGATTTGCATATCACTCCTGATTGGCTTGTGGGCATGGCTTATTGGGTGTGACAATTGTACGGTCAATTTGCATATCACTCTTTTATTAGATAGGATTTCACCCCAAAGCTGCAGAATATACATTCTTCTCAAGTGCACATGGATCATTCACAGAGAGACCACGTGTCAGAACACAAAACAAGTCTTACAAGTTGGAGAAGATTGAAATCATAGCAAGCATCTTCTCAGATCACAGTGACATGAAATTAGATATCAACTACAGTTGCCCTAGCTGGTTTGTCTCAGTGGATAGAGCATCGGCCGATGGACCTAAGGGTCCTGGGTTTGATTCCGGTCAAGGGCACGAATCTTGGATGCAGGCTCCTCCCCAGTCCAGGCCCTGGTCAGGGTTTGTGCAGGAGGCAACCAATCAATGTGCTTCTCTCACATCAATGTTTCTCTATATTTTTCCCTCTCTCTTCCACTCTCCCTAAAAATCAATGGGGGGGGGGGGGTGGATATCCTCGGGCAAGGATTAACAAAAAAAAAAATAAGTTACAATAAAAACATGCAAAAACATTCAAACACATGGAGGTTAAACAGCATGTTATTAAACACTGAAAAAGATCTATTTTTTTATTTATTTTTTAAATATATTTTATTGATTTTTTACAGAGTGGAAGGGAGAGATATAGAAAGTCAGAAACATCAATGAGAGAGAGACATCGATCAGCTGCCTCTTGCATGCCCCCTACCGGGGATGTGCCCACAGCCAAGGTACATGCCCTTGCCAGAATCGAACCCCGGACCCTTCAGTCCGCAGTCCAACGCTCTATCCACTGAGCCAAACTGGTCTCGGCTGAAAAAGATCTAAATACACTGACAGCTGCATTCTCAAGACACACAGAAACATGAACATATTGATACATACAAACGTTGGCCTACATACATTCCTGTCAGATCCCTAACTCACGAGGACGTAGCTCCTAAGTGGGTGTGCCAGACCACTGGGGAGCTGTGGGTGTTCAGGGACTGATGGATCTCCAGACAATGCCCCTCCAATCCCCGGCCTCCAGGGTACCCACCTGAATCTTGCATTTTTCGTGGGAGCAGCTTCTTGACCTGTGCAAAAAGGAAGTATCAGAATCTGAAGAGTAGCCCCCACATTTCTAGATCCACCCTCATTTAAGGGTGACCTTACAGCTGTGTCCAGTGAGCATTATGACCCCCAACTTTGTCCAGAGTAGCCTGCCTGCCCCCTGCCTCCCTCCACACACACCTGAGTGTCTAGCTCTGTACTCACTGGGGGTGGTGGGAGCACAAAGTTGTCTGGGAAAACTCCTCTTCTGCCTTGAGACTCTCCTTCCCACCAGCCCTCATCCTCTGTGATCTGGGAGAGAAAGATGCTGGGGAGAGGTGTGCCGGGTCCTCAGGCTCCTTCCTCCCCAGGTCCCACCCCTTCTCAGCACCCCCTTCCCTACACCCTCCCCTGCCTGTGCCTTTCATACCTTCCTCAGTACCTTCACCTCGTCCCCCCTCCGCAGTGCCAACTCATCTGGGGCCTCCGGCTGGTAGTCAAACAGGACCCTGTAGGTCTCAGGGTAGAAGACTAAGGGGAGGTCAGTCCTCTGAAGCCAAATCCCTCCCCAAAACAGTCTTCAGATCCCTCCTCCATCAGCATAGCTGGAGCCTCACTTCCAGAAGCGAAAGTGCTTAGAGAAAGGCTACCCAAGGGCTTATCTGGCTGGGTGCTCACCTGTCCGCAGGTAGTCTGGAGGGTTGTCACAGGTCAGGTTGTTCATCTAGTGAGGGCAGGGAGAGGGAGGAACAAACTGAACCTCCAATTCCCCTCCCCAACCCTCGCCACTGCCCCATGGGGAACTCCCCACCTCTTTACCCACTCCACCCAATTTACCTTGGGAGGTTGCTGGGAATCAAGGCAGATTGAAGGCATGCCTGAGTTATCAAGGCCTGGTGAAGGAAAGGGAGGTTAGGGTGTGTGTGTGTGTTAATTCATAGGTTAGGTCATAGAAGAGGACAAAGGGTCACAAGGTCAAGATGTATGGATCACAGGCCTCAGCCACTGGGAGGGTCATGGGACACTGCAGTCTGGTCACAGGGCTTCACGGGGTCACCGGATCCAGGTCTCACTTGGGGGCCCACTGTCCAGCAACTCCACAAAGTTGGATGGAAAGGCTCCCAGCTGTCCATTCTTCTTTCCCAGCCACCAGCCGTCCTCAATCTGGGGATGGGGGAGGAGGCAGAGGTTTCTGGTTCTGCCCCAAGAGTCTTTCTAGAAATCACTCTTGGTTCTCCAACCCCGATTCTTCCCGAAGACCCCCTCCAACCTTGCTCCCTCACCATTCCCATCACCCACACCATCCCTTCACCACTTCCCCTCACCCGTAGGTGTGCTCCATCTCCCTCAAATCCTCTCATCACCTTATTCTCTCACCTCCTTTATCACTTCCACAATCTCCCCAGCTTGCAACTTCAACTCGTCTGCCTGCTCCGGGCTGTAGCTGAAGTTCACTTTGCACCATTTTGGGGAGCTCCCAGATTTGGCAGGGCGACCTGGGATGGGACCTGAATGAGAACCCTGAGGCAGGGTGCCCCAGTCCGAGGCGCTGGGGGAGGTGCGTATCTCCAGCCCTGCTCAGGGCGGAGCATTGTGCTTGAGAACCAATCACAGGCCACAGAGCGGCCAGCAGCTCCGCCCACAGAGACGCCCGCGAGGCAAGAGTGGGCCGGCCGAACGGCGATGGCTCCGCGCCCCAGCCAGGCAGGCTCTCACCTCTGCGCGCACAGCGTGGTCTCGGGGCCTCTCCCGCGCCGAGCAAAGTCTCCGGGATTTCCTGGAAATGAGGGCCGGGAGAGAGGCTCTCAGCTCCGGAGGGTGAGTGCCGAGACGCCCTGCCAGGTAGACCCCCAGGGCTCACCTGTACCAGGCGCTCGGGGAAGAAGCCACAGTGGCCCCCCAGCTCTCCGCACAGCCAGCCCCGTGCGGGTCCCTTGCACACCTGTCGGACCACGTCCCCGGGCGCCAGACTCAGCTCACCCTCCTTCTGCGCACGGTATCCGGCCAGAACCAGCACCTCTGCGGGCGGAAGCGCGGCTCAGAAGGGCCCGGTCAAGGCCGCCTGGCCCTGGCGCGAGTCCGGGCTCCGTGTTGGGGAGAGTGGGGTGGTGGGAGAGGTTTTTGTTGCCATTTCCACAAGGTGGTGTAGAGGACCCGCCCCAAGCCTTCCGCACATACCCATCGCTTCCGGGACGCCCTCCAGAGCCGGGCAGGGAGGATAGAGCGACTCCGCGGGCAGCTGAGGACTGGGCTGGGGAGGCTGGGACGAGCTGAAGCGAAAGAGGCGGAGACGCAAGCGGATAGGATAGGTCCCGCTCCAGGTGCTGAGAGTGGGTGTGGGAGAGGGGGCGGCCCGGCTCAGCAGGTTTGGCCCCCAACCAAGGGGTGAGGAATCCAAGGTCTCCGGACAGAGCTGAGGTTACAGCTCTCAGGCCACAGCTCCCCCGCTTGCTCTTGCCTGTCTACGCACCTAATTTTCAGTCCAGCTGCCTCCGGTCCTCCTAACCTTACCCCTGAGGCTCCCCCCCACCTTTGGCAGAGCCTTCATGCCTATCCTCTCCCTGCTGGCAAGCCTTTAGCTGCAGAGGAAAAGGTGGGGAGAGGCACATACCTGGGTGGGGTCCCCCCTGCAGGCAGGAACCGTTCCTTGGAAGGAGCTGAGTGGCCACAAAGCTGCTGCTGGTATGCTCTGCTTTCCCTGGCACCGGCTAGTGCAGAGGAAGAGCGCAAACACTCTTCCTTTGGTTTCGGAAAACACCGCTAGATTCTCCTTTCAGTGCTCTGCTTTCAGAGCTGGCAAGGGCCATCCCATGTGGGCTAGGCTCACTTTCAGGTAATATTTTTTAATGTATCTTTATTGATTTCACAGAGGGAGAGGGATAGAAATATCAATGAGAGAATCGTTGACTGCCTCCTGCGTACCCCACTGCGGACTGAACCAAGCCAGGCACGTGCTGATTGGGAATTGAGCTATGACCACCTGGTTCACAGGACAATGCTCAACCACTGAGCCACACCGCCCAGGTGCTTTCCCTTGCTCAGTGGAAAACACAAGGCCAAGTCTGTTATCTACTACACCCCTTGGTCCCCGCCCCACCACCTTGGAAGCCAAAGTCCTTGCTCATGCATGACACATCACAGTGAAAAAATCTGGTTCTCCTGTGGTGTCCAAGATACAGAATAAAGTAAAACCATTAGGTTGAGAATGCAGTATAAGCTCCTCCCAGGACAAGTGTGACACTGGGCAACAGTTTGAGTGCAGCCCCCACAGACATTTTATCTTCCAGGTTCCCTATAGGAGATATCCGCCCCCATGCACACTCGGGCACACACCCTAGTTCCCCCCCACCAATAACCAGAGTCCATTTATATCTGCCACTTCATTTATTTATTTTTATTTGCAGGAGGAGTTGAAACAAATCTTTAAGGGAGGGTTTCCCCTTAAACATGAATCAAGTAAAACCAACTTAACTATAGAAATGTAGCAAAGTAAGGGTAAAAGTAGCACAACAACCCAAGAAGCAAAGGTTGGGGAAGCCGGGGGGGGGAGAGGTGGGTGCAGTCTGCATATACCATATGCATAAGTGCCATATGATTCACCTGCTCAGGACCGCCTCCCCAGAAGGCAAGCACAAGGACCCATTTTAAAAGGATGTTTCCCCCCACCCCCAAACATCTGAGAATGCTTCAAACTTAAAGCTTAAGGTTAAAAAGGAAAGAAAAAGAGAGAACCCCACAAACCACCCAGCCATACCACCTTCCTTAATCAATCATAGGAGTTTCTTTTCATTTTATAAAAAGATTAATAAAAAATATTGAAAAAATTATTTTCTCATCTTACATTTGTAAAGATAATAGAATTCAGAAGTTTCTTAGAAAACAGACCAGAAACCGTCACCCAGTTTCCACCACTGTTGCTGAGATCAGCAGGGCTAGAAAATTGGGACACTGGAGCTGCTGGTGGAGAACGGGAAGCCCAGCCCAGAAGAAATCAGAAAATACTGGGGGAGGGGGCACGTGGGGTGTGGTCAGGAGCAATACCATGTGATCATGGCTACGCAGAAAAGGGGAACACAAGGTGGTCAGAAAGGCCTTGAACTCCTCCTCTACATACAAAACCAATTTTTATAAAAGATCCAAGCAGTTGGTCCCAAACTGAGATGAACACTTCAATGTTTATTCACATGCTTTTTCTCTTTCAAGAATCAGAATCAAAAGCTGTCCAAATTAAATCTTTCTGCTAATATTACTATATATGCCTAAAAAAAAAAGAGGGCTTTAAAAACCAAGAAATTAAAAATCATCAAATTAGTCCTCTTAGCTCCAAATGAAATGAAATTAAGAACAAAACTGGTTTCTAATAGGGAACAAACCAAAATCCAAATATTGCTCTCCCCTCCCTGCCCCCGTCCCCACCCCACACACCAACAACAAATGAGAAACACAGCTAACGCCGGACGTGCTGTGCTCCGCCAAACACTGGGCCTGCCCCAGGCTCCGTGGCCAGCCGCCTCCGCCCGGGGGGCACTGCGCCAGGGATGCCTTCAGCTACAGCAGCATTCTGCATGGCTGGTGGGGGATTTCCGAGTCTTCTTGGGGCTCTTCTGTTTAGTTCACCAGCCATTTCCTAGCGCCTGTACCCCCTGGGTAGGAGCTCCCATCAGAACAGCCCCTACTCAGTGGTGGGTTGTAAATTGTCCTTCTCTTCTCGGTTCTCTGTCCCACTCTCGTCGTCTTCAATTTCCCCTTCTTCCCCACTGAACTTGTCATGGGCCCATTTGGGGCTGGTGCTGGATTTCCGGAACATGAACCTGCCTCGACCTCGGGGAAAGGCTCCTCGGCCCCGGCCCCGGCCCCCCCATTTCTCACTGCCTTCGCCTTCACGGTCGTCATGCTGTAAGGAAAGAAAACTGCCGTCAATGCCAGTTAACAAGTAGCCAGAACCCTCCTCTGTACTTAGTCCCAAATGTGCCTCAAAAGAACCGACGTCCAGACCGCCCTTTCGCTCTGTCCTCCTCCCCATTCCCCACTCCAAAGACACTACTGATTCAGACCCAACAGAACACTCAGTTGGGTACGTTGGGAATGCTAAGGGAGTAGCTTGAGCTTTATAATAATGATGATAAAATCTTCACTGCTTTCAGAAAGACCTTTAATGCATTATCTCATTTAATCCTTATATCTACCCTGTCATTATCACCCTCCACTATGCAAATGAGTAAACAGGCTTAGGAACTTTAACTCATTATTTATTTAATACACCATCTCGCAAAGGATGAGTTTGAGGATGCCAATCACACCAAAATATGAAGCTGTGTCTGATCTGGGTTGTCAGGTAGCTTAACAGAAGAAGCAACCCTCAAATACACATAGTTCTTCCCACCCCACCCTCAGCCCAGAGCAGACAGCAAGACCAAGTAAATTCGTTGCTCATGGTCTCAGACTTAGTGGCCAAGTCAGGACCAGAACCACTCTTCTGTCTTGTATCTCCCATCTTTAGTTTTATGTAAGGAGGCAGTGTGGCAGAGTAGGAAAAATACAACCTATATCTGAGAGGAGGCATCCAATGAAGAAATGAATTTTGAAAAGTAGGAGTCATTCCTAAGTCATCAGCCCCATGGCATCAGAGTCTGAACCACCCACCCATGCACTAAGGGAGGTAGATTCCTGGGGGTCAGCCAGGGAAAGGGCCAGCTGCTTCCTGCCAGGGTTGTTTGTTTACCCAGCTAAATGTATCAGGTGGGTGATGCTCCCTTAGGTGGCAAGTAGGGGCAGGAAAAAGCCCCCCCACCCTTCAGCAATCGCTCTAGGACCTATCCTAGACCCAGTCAACATTCCCCTAAATACAGACTCAAGGATCCTTGAGGAATCTCAAAGTAGCTCCCAGCAGCCCTAGAAAAGGGAAGTGGCTGTGTAGAGCCATCTAAACAACAGCCTGTTTCCTAGTTGTGCAAATGACAACTCAGCCCCATGCCAGCCCTCCTGAGGACAGGGACTCGGCGCCAGGTTTGCCTTGATCACGGCACTCAGAGGCACACCTCTCTGCTTGGACCTACGCCTGCTATGGACGTAGCAAGGCCAAGAGAGTTGACTCACTAGCCAGTGAGTCAGCTTAGCAGAGTCCTAACCTGAGGGAGGGAGGTCCAGAAGGAACCTGGTATCTGACACTGACCAACAGCTTAGATGAGAGAAGCCCCAGTGGCATTTCATTTTGGAGACAGATCCTGAGCTGTCTTCCCTGTCAATCTTACACTGGCAAGTGACAGAGTGGAACTGTGGTTAAGGGAAGGGTTACAGCTTTGTTCCCGAGTAGAGACTGAGGAGAGGCCAGTTGTGATGGGTGAGCAATAAAACAAGTCACAACCTGAAAAGGAAGAGCAACCCTTTTTGTTTACCCTAGAATCCATATATGTCTCAGGTGATAAAACCCTTGAGAGGCCAGGGCTGCCTCTCTCAGAAAATACTCATCTTGCCAGCACTCTACTGCCCCCCCAAGGACACATCCCCCTCAGTGCAAGATGCCTCCACATATATTCAATCAGCTCTGAACAGACCCAACATACCAACCAAAGCCTTGGTAACAGCTATTACGTATGCCAAAGGCCCTGGCCCTTCCTGGTTATCCCGACACGTACCAGGTAATACTTCTTGCTCTTGGGCGTGTACTCCGGGTCCCACTCCTCTTCCCGGCTTCTCTTTTGAAAATCATTGTTGCTGTTATTGTTGTTATTACCAGAGTAGCTGCCTCTGCCCCAGCCTCTACCTCTGGCTCGAAATTGCTGTGGCATAAAGGGGAAAAGGAACAAAGGACCGTGTCAGGAACGGAGAAAATCAGTGCCCTGCATGCTGTTCAAGCACATTTCTGGCACAGCATACTGTTGTCCTGCAGTCAATATGCTGGTCCATTGGTTTCTAGCCAATTCCTTTCTGTTCACCTAAGGTCTACAGCCTAGACAGAGTATAATGTGGCTCCAGGGCCTCCAGGCACAGTAGGAGTTAAGATAAGTTGGGGAGTTCTAAGACTAGAGGTCCTAAGAGGCTTTCTAGTGTCTAGCTCAGCAATTATGATCAGTAAAATAACTACAAGTAAAAAGTCTGGGTAATGGGGAACCACAGGTTCTGAGGTCTGTAGACTGGATTACTTATATTAAGGGCAACCAAACTGGTATTCTGATAAACACATAATCAGAATTGGTGGGAGCAGGGTCTTACAAAGGTCCCACGAGCTCTGCCTCCTCTTTCATTTGGACCCACAAAGTCTTTGGTCCCCAGTCTTGATTTGTCAAAGCCGGTGGTGCTCTCCTCTCTCTCCTCCGTTTCTTCAGTGTACTCCTCCGCTTTGTAGGAGTGGGATGACTGGGAGGAAGAGGAGGATGACCGGGACCGGTCTCGTGTTCTCCGATGCTTCCTATGAAAACAGAAGAGCCAGAAAAAAGCAATAAACCCTTTGGCTGGGGCCTCTGGCTGAGAAGCACAGGCAACAGGAATGTGTCTGTGAGAAGGCGTTGAAAAGAGTAACCTAAAAACCTCAATCCATCCTACCTTTCCCACCCAGGGTACCTGGGGAGGTCCCAACTGTCAGTCATGTTCACTAACACATCTATGCCTGAGCCTGTCATGAACATGGGACATATACATAAGGAACAAAACAGTCCATGGCCTCTGCAGCTCAGTTTAATGCACATGCATGAAATAGAAAGGCAGAAGAAAAGTAATCCTGGGCTGAGAGTCCCATGTATATGGTACTGGGACAGAGGCTTCATATATTAGCATTTGTCTGTGCTTTCCAGAACTTTATTTCTCATAGGAAGAACGCTACCTATCTCTCGGGGTTGCTCTAAAGATCAAACACTTTTCACTGACATAGCAAGCACACAGTAGACGGCGATTCTGATTATTCAGCAGTACTCCCTCATTTTCTAGGTGACAGAGCTGAGCAGAACCTGGATTCAAACCTCCTCCTAATTATACGACTGCTCCACATGCCACCTCACACCAAGCTCAAACAGATTGTGTTATTAAGCACAAAGTCTGGCAGAACCCTTCCCAGTGATTTCTCTACCTTCCCTTCATCCGGTGGAAATTACAGACTACAGCAAATTAGACTACGGTGATGAGTCACTGTCTATGGACTAAAGGTCAGGGCCAGCCCTGCGTCTAGAGGAGGTTGCCTCTAAGGTGGCAGAAAGGCCAGTCTCCCAGGGGTGGAAAAGGAGTTACAAGGAGAAGCCAGCCAAGTGTCAGTGGCCTATCATGGTCCTCCCTTCCCTCATCCCCCTCCATTAGGAAAAGCACCTTGTCCCGCCCCCACCTTCCACATGTGACAAACTCAAGAACTTAACTGTATGAATGGTTATCAGCAGTTACTCATGACAAGGGAAATCTAAGTTATTGCCATAGGATTCATATAACTCAGAGGTAGAACTCTGACTTCTAGAAATCAAGAGGTTCCCAAGACTCCAAAAGCTCCAGAGTTGAATCCTAGCACTGCCTCTCCATGTGTTCCAGGGGAAGGAATCAGTCAGTAATCCCAACCAACCCGAAACACTTGAGGTTCTGCTCCCTTTCCACCAGGGCAGCCCTGAGAACTACTGTTACCACTTCCATTTCCTACTGAGTAGCAGAAGGTCCTTAGTACTTCTATGATCTTGGGACAAATTTTCCTGAGCTTAGTTTCTTTTACCTTCACACCAATTATCCAACTGTTCTCAAAGGACTTAATAATCAAATGGATACAAAAATGCTGGCCAGCTGAAGTTCAGAAACAAAGGTGGCATTGTTTCTTATGGGAAGCTTTGGTGCTTCAACCCAGCTACATTTAATGAGACAGGATTGATAAGTCATAAAACGGCCAGGCTGGCATGGCTCAGTGGTTATGCACTGACCTATGAACCAGGAGGTCACAGTTTGATTGCTGGTCAGGGCACATGCCCAGGCTGCAGCAGGCTGGATCTCCAGTGGAGGGCATGCAGGAGGCAGCAAATTGATGGATTCTCTCTCATCACTGATGTTTCTTTCTCTCCCTCTCCCTTCCTCTCTGAAATCAATAAAAATGTATTTAGCCGAGACCAGTTTGTCTCAGAGTGGATAGAGCATCGGCCTGCGGACTGAAGAGTCCCAGGTTCGATTCCGGTCAAGGGCATGTACCTTGGCTGCAGGCACATCCCTGGTTGGAGGTGTGCAAGAGGCGGCTGATCGATGTTTCTCTCTCATTGAAGTTTCTGGCTTTCTATCCCTCTCCCTTCCTCTCTGTGAAAAATCAATAAAATATATTTAAAAAAAAAACAAAGTACCGCTGAGACCGGTTTGGCTCAGTGGATAGAGCGTTGGACTGTGGACTGAAGGGTCCCGGGTTCAATTCCGGCAAGGGCATGTACCTTGGCTGCAGGCACATCCCCAGTAGGGGGCGTGCAAGTGTCAGCTGATCGATGTTTCTCTCTCATCGATGTTTCTGACTTTCTATATCTCTCCCTTCTGCTCTGTAAAAAATCAAATTAAAAAAAAAAAGTACCTACCTATATAATTTTAAGTTAAAAATTTTTTTAATGTTTTTTTTTTTTTTAAAGAAAGTCATGGAACATCAAAATGCACATAGAAACGGGACCTTAGTATAAATGCTACCCTATGAAGATCAACAATGCTATCTTTGTTTAAATAACCTCGCCCTGGCCGGTTTTGCTCAGTGGATGGAGCGCCGGCCTGTGGACTAGAGGGTCCTAGGTTCGATTCCAGGAAAGGGCATGTGCCCGGGTTGTGGGCTTGATTCCCAGTGAGGGGCGTGCAGGAGGCAGCTGATCAGTGATTCTCTCCTCATTGATGTTTCCCTCTCTCCCTCTCCCTTCCTTTGAAATCAATAAAAAATAATAATTTTAAATAATAATAAATAAAAGCTTATCATTTAAAAAAGAAAAGAAAAATAGCCTCTCTTGAAATGTCTGCTTAGTTTAAAAAGCATTAAGATCAACAATCTTGTCCTATCTAGTTCCACAGCTTGTTTGACCAGTGTTGTTACCTGATAATGATTTTGAGCCATTTCTAGAACATAAACTCCCCATGAAGATTTGTGATGAGAAAGAATATGTCTAAAACAGCTACAAATGAATCCCCAAATGATTTCCCACACTCCCGTAGCCAAATAAGCTGGCCATCCCCCAGCAGCAGGCCTTCTCTGGAGAAGGGTCACACCCACTTTGAGAGGTTTGGTGTAGAGCCTAAAAAGGGAGATGGGACTCCACTCGGGAATCTGAATGAGGTGACAGGGGCTCACGTACTTCTGCTTCTTGGATCCTTTATGGGTTTTCTCAGTTTTCTCGGCTGATCTTTCCCTCGAGTGGCTTGAGTCTCGGGAATCCACTGATTCTCTTGATTTACCTCGTTTAAGATCTCTCTCCTTATGTTTTTTACGACGTTCAATATCAAGGCGGAGATCAACAGGGTCATCTTTGTATTTTCCCTCAGCCTGGCAAAAGAAAATCAAAATGAAGGTTTTTGGGGTTCAGGGCTGGCCAACTCAACCACCCCATAAACTGTGGTTACTACTCCAATGGAGTGGTGCAGATGGAGAACTGGGAGTGTGAAGCACCTCATCCAAGCTTGGGAGGGATGCAGATGTCCTAAGAAGTCTTTTCATAAGGATCCCACCCTCAGATCCCAAACCAGTTCTCTAAAGTAATAATGGCAGCCTTCTAAACATCTCTATACTTGGGGGGATAAAGACACATAAGTAATACCTTAATCAATAAAGAATTTTTTTTAAAAATCTGAATATGCTCTATATTGATACTGTTTCGTTTCCTCTGCAGCCCTATAATGATCTGGCTAGGCTCCAAGTTGAGAAGGTCAAATCAGCTCTAGAAAGTGGTTGGTAAGGCTGGCTCCTACTTACTCACCAACAAGTGTAGAAATGCATGTGTTACCCTTTTCCTACCTACAAGGTAGCAGCCACCCCAAGCTTATCCTAGACTTGGAATCATGTCAAAGACAGACAGTTGAGAGCCTTAAACAGCCTCCCTAAATGGTTGGTTATACTGAGAATTTCTCTAGAGAAGAAGTATCAATAATGTAGGGAGTACCATAATTTCATTAAGTGGCAAAACCAGGTCTAATTTTTTTTTAAAGGAAAAAGAAGGAAAAGAAAAAACCTTCTTCTATATAGTATAACCACCAGAGCAGGGGAGCTGCAGAGACAATATGACCAGCACTGCAGGGTCCCACAGTTCTCGGGAAACAGTGAGAGCAGAGATGTAAGGTGATTGATTTCAAGAACCTTATACACTAGGACCTGTCTGCTGGGACTAACACCTCCCTAAAAGAGCAAGAACAGAGCAGTTCACTCTATATTATAAACATTTCACTTACACTAAGCTTTTTGTTGAAATAAAAGTTTAATTTTAACAGGAGTGGTAGGTATTAAGTTTATTTTATTTCCATTGTTTTTGAGGGGGGGAGTCTCTGCACCCTCCAAAGACTAAAGAAAAACAAGATAAAGCAGGCGCTGCTCCCTCAGGCGGTGCACACATCTCTAATGAGCTGGCTTTGTGAGGCATAGATGAGATGTCTTCTGGGTTTCAAAACCTTGCTTTTCACATGTTAGTGTCAATCTGGTGGACACTTCAAGAAAAAGAAAAGGGAATGGGAGAGAAGAGAGATTGTGCAAGAGTGCCTCTCATCACATTCAACCAACAAGACAAATTTGTTTGGAAAACTTGAAGGGTAATTAAAATTTTTAGAAAGGTTTCAGCAGCATTGGAAGAGCCATCTTTGATTTTTAAATTTCAACTGTATATGTGAATGAAGGTCAATAAATACTAAGATTTTTTTAAAGCCCCCAATATAGTATTTCACATTTAAAAAGTGCATATAAGCTTTAATCTCTTAATAACAGAGTTTTTACGTGCACATCATTGCAAATGTAGCTGGGCTATCAAAGTAATGTTTAGCTTCAAAGTAACAGTAACCAACATATGATAGATATGGTACAATGTTAGAAAAAACTGGCCTAGCTGTTTAAAACAGTCTACTAAGTTAAGATATGAATATTTCACTCTCCTCTGACATGCATGTCTTTTTTAAATCATGGCTGGAAATAGTGCATGTATATAGTTGATTTGATAATACTTACAAGCAGAAAAATATCACAAAAAGTTTCTTCTCTCATCATGGGCACTTGTTCCAAAACTCCTTTTTTTTTCCTCAAGCTCACCTCAATAGACTTTGGGGTCATTTACCATATTCTAACCACTTCACAAAGGTTGTTGATACATTTAATAAAAATTAACCCTTTGTAGTTCATTTTTAGAATTATGCCCATCCTTAAAAGAAAAACACAAACTTAAGTAGAGAGTAATTTAAACAAACACATTTCTGTCAAGTTCATGCCCAACGCACTCATTTTGTCGGAATTACTGATCAAAGTAACAGTTCACCTTGTAGCCAGGTTCCCGGGGACTTTTCATTTCATCATGAGCCAATCCATGTTTCCTGAATGTACTGGGGGAAATGTCTATCCTCCTAAAATTGAAAACACAAAAAAAACTTTAAATACCCACCGTGTGACTATAGTACAGGTAATATTTTAGTTTTTAAGTTGGTAATGGAGTCAGAGGCATTCCTTCTTATTATGTTCCATAACTTACATACATATTAATTATATTCTTTTCATTCTTACCCTCTCCCATAGTGTGCACGTAGCACACAAAATCTAAAAGTCTCAAACTCAAACAGTAATGTTACACACAGGAATGCAGACTCACAGACAAGCTTATGATTTCAAGTTCATACCAAGATCATCTAGAGAGCCCTGGCCCGGAAGCTCAATTAGTTAGAGCATCGTCCTGATCAACCAGGGTGTGAGTCTGATCCCCAGTCAAGGCACACACAAGCAGCAACCAACTGAATGTATAAATAAGTGAAAAAAATAAATCAATGTTTCTCCCCACCCACTGCCTTTCCTCGATAAAACCAATCAATCAATCAATCAATCAATCAGTTGTTCGTTTGTTTGTTTTTGGAAGGACCATCTATATGCCCTACTAACGAGTTTCACCTTGGAAATTATAATGTAATGGCCCATTGTTCACCAATGAGATAGAGCTAAAGGAGAAACAATTGCACGGCATAACCCTAAATCCAAGACTACTGTACAAACATGGTCCACCTACTATACAACACATCTAAGAGTTGACTATTCCTTTCAATTTATAACTACAAACACCCACTTCTTTCCTAGAATCTGCAGGATGTTACCTTAAATTTTACTGCTAATGTGGCAAAGACAGCTTAATATCTCACGATCAGTCTTTTACGACCACCCACAATGTCAGGCTGAGGTCCTCACCTGTGTATCTCTGGGCTTTTCTTGTTCTTAGCTGCCTCTTGTTCAGTTCCTCTCTTTAGGTATTTAGTAAAACGTTCATGCAATGTCATTCCTGAGGACCCGAAGTGATGCTCTGTGGGGATACAAAGAAAAACATATTATGCCATCAAAGGCAGATATAATATTCATAATATTCAACTCTTTCACATGAACCTGCAGCTACAGAGATGTGACTAAAATACTCGTCTATATAATAAACATACTGAAAAGAGAAAGGAAAAAAGGTTGGTTTGGACAATCCAATGTTGGGCACTAGAACACCACTGTAGCTCCCTTATCTTAAGACAGAAGACATGGATGGATACAAAGAAACATGGAGCTTACTGTCATTTGAATCATACCACCAACTCCTAAGTTTAAATTTCAGATGGAACCTATAACTGGCACAACCCAGCTTCTACATCACCTCTCTGCCCTTCCCCACCCCACCCACCTCCATTTGCCCTTATGGTAGAAAAGAAATTCACACACAGCATAAGGTCAAGAGGCTTCCACTTACTGGATAAAAGACAGAGGTATAGGTAAAACCACTTTTCATACTTCCTTTTTCAAGCATTTTAAGCCTTCATGTGATAGATTTTACCTATTTTCATGATCACAGACTACTACTAACAATTCAAAATGTTTAGCTCTGTAATTAAAAAAATGGAAACTCCTTGCTGAAATGGATTTCCTTCCAGTCAGTCCCTCGCTTCAAAGGCCCTTTCAATAAGATAAAGGCTTCCTATTCACCCGCTCATCCTTCTGCTTCTAATAGAGGAAGCTAAGCTGTGGCAAGGGATCCTGAGCGGACTGGGGTTGGGACTTACCTTTAACGTGGTGAACAATGGTCACAATGTGCTGGGCAAACAGCTCCGAGGGGCTCCGCTGAGACTGAGCTGACTGTATGTGCTGGAAAATGGAACGGAATTCTTGTTCCTTTTTGTTGCTATGAACTAGATCCCGACAAAGCTTGCGCTCCTGAGCCAGTAATCCACTGGGTCTGTGGAGGAAAAAAAAAACACAAGGGGGCTCAATTTAACAAAATATACAGAAAGTCAGAACATTTAAATACTAAAAACGCAACGCATTTGTTCAAAGAGCTTTAATTTTATCCACAAAGTTCTTTTTTAAATTCCCTACCAAGTTTCAAAGTAATCTCAATGCACAACTATGGAAGAGGACACCCAAAATCTATCGATTTCCTTTTTTCACTGGTAATCTTTAACAGAAAGGACAATGTTAAACCTCAGTGACTTTTTTTTTTTTTGCGTCACTGCT
The DNA here is from genome assembly GCA_027563665.1 of Antrozous pallidus. NCBI lineage: Eukaryota > Metazoa > Chordata > Mammalia > Chiroptera > Vespertilionidae > Antrozous > Antrozous pallidus. Next base: position 188,901,203 of record CM050508.1, read on the forward strand.
GGCTTTACTATCCACAACAAATGAATGAGAATGTATTTAAAAGATCAACTAGCTTGACCAGCCAGAGCCATTCAGTGAGTCAACACAATGAAGCAGGAGTGAAATGTGGCTTCCACTGACTTCCAACAGGCTGCAGATTTTACATTACCCCAAGTAAAAAATAGCCTGGCCTCGCCCTAGCTGGTTTGGTTCAGTGGGTAGAGCGTCGCCCTGAGATCTGAAAGGTCCCAGGTTCAATTCCAGTCAAGGGCACATACACGGGTTATAGGCTCAATCCCCAGTGGGGGACTTGCAAGAGGCAGCAGGTCCATGATTCTCTCTCATCATGGATGTTTCTCTCTCTTCTTCCTTCCTCTCTGAAATCAATAAAAATTTATTTTAAAAAAACAACAAAATAGCCTGGCCTCTTCCTCCTCCAGAATGCAGCCATACGTGACTTCTGAAAATAGTTCTTTTTTCACTTGACCCAGAAACCACCCCAAAATCACGCAAACCAAGAAGTTCAAATCTTCATGTTCACTCTAAGAACACTCGTGCCATCAAGGGTATGCATGTCCAAAAAACCACCAAGTATCTGAAGGATGTCACTTTCCAGAAGCAATGTGTCATTTCGTCGTTACACTGTGGAGTTGGCGGGTATGCCCAGGTGAAACAGGGGGGCTGGACGGACACAGGGTCGGTGACCCAAAATTGTTGCTGCATGTGCTCAAGAACGCAGAAAGCCTCTGATGCTGAACTTAAGGGTTTAGATGTAGATTCTCTGGTCATTGAGCATATCCAGGTGAACAAAGCTCCCAGGGTATGTTCTGGAACATACAGAGCTCATGGGCATATTAACCCACACATGAGCTCTCCTTGCCTCATTGAGAGGATCCTTATGGAAAATGTGCAGGTTGTCTCTAAACCAGAAGAGGAGGTTGCAAAGAAGAAAAATATTTCCCAGAAGAAACCAAAGAAACAAAACTTATGGCCCAGGAGTAAATTCAACATGAATACTAATAAAAGTAAACAACAAAAGCAGCCTTGCCATCACCACTCTAGGAATTCCTAAAGTGCTCCTCTTACCCACAGCTCCAACTCTAAAAACTGCCACATTATTTCTTGGTGAAGGCCTGTAATAATAAGACTCTAGGAGCCTACTAAAAATGGAGAAATGGATCCTGGATGGCTGTCCAGGCCAAAGGCACCTTAAGCAAATTTATGGGCGGGAGGGAAGAGAACAAAACAAAAAACAAGATGAAGGCTGGGAAGGCGAGGAGAGGCCAGGGACTGGAGAGAGGCCGGAAAACAGCAGAGGGGACCCAACACCAAAACCAGTCACTGAAGAAACACCCTTCACCACCCGTGATACTGACTTCAACACATAATAGCTCAGTGACACACACTCCCCATGACAGTTGTGGACCCGAGGGTGTCAGCTGTGAAACTTGGACAGTGGGAAAATACAAGAAGGGCCTGTCTTGGTTCCAGAATGTCCTCAGGAAGAGAGACTAGGAGGAACCATTTAGGCCACTGATCAAGGACTGAACCTCACCTTGCAAGGTCCTCATCAAAAGAGTCCATCCGGACATTGACTTGGGCCTCTCGAGTAATAGAGAAGGAAGACTTCCCTGTGGAAAAGTCTCCTTTGGCTCCTAGCTTCTCCCGGCTCTCAGAGGTCTTTCTTGGAGGAGGTGAAGAGCTTTTCTCCTGGACCGCTTTGTAAGCAGTCACTCGGAAATTCTTTTCAGGCACAAACCCCCTGTGCCCACTTTCGGTTCTCTTGAGTCCTCCCCGATCCTCCTTTTTGGATCTCTCCGAGAAAGACTCCTCCTCCAGCTCCTCTGTTTTCCTTTGCTTTTCCTTCCCTGAAGGTGCATACACCTCCCATTTGCCTGACTTCTCATCCTCCTGGTTTTTGTTTGCACCGGCTATTACTTTCGACATAAATTTGGGTTCATCATCAAACTCAGATTCCTTCCTTCCTTTGGCTTTGTCCTTATCTTGATCATCCATGTCCTCCTTGTGGAAATCAGCCATCTTCTTCTCAAAGTCATCTCGGAGCTTATATCTTTTAGGAGACTGGCTACCCCGAAAAGGCTTCTCAGAATCAGTTTTGGAAGCAAACATATCAGATTTTACTTTTGAATCACTCATGCCTGTGTCAGAGAAGCTCCCCTTTTCTTTCATTTTCTCTTTATCAGTATTTGTTTGTTTCTGTTCCTTATCTTTTCCATTCTCTGTCTTCTGCTCATCGAGATACCTAGTTATAAAAACAAAAGGGAGACACACAAGAGGCTTCTTAAGCAACCTGATCTAAGACAGCACTGGTCTTGGGTTTTTGAATCTCTGAATAAACATGTCTTGTGGATTCCAGTGTTACCCAAGGACTTTCTCCTTGGCTACTTTCTAGTAAAAATACATAGTCCATGGAGTTGTGTCTTACAAAAGCAACCAAAAAGAAAATAACAAAGGTAACTTTTAGGATACTAAAAAACAAAAACCTACTTACCTGTAAGTGGTCTAGGAAAAAAAAAATTAAGGTCTTATCCAACCTTCATTCAGTCACTTATAATCTGCTTTCAGCAAAATTAACATAGAATGTTCAACCTTGGACAGTTTTGCTTTTATATAACTCACATTTGGAAATACAAGTCTCAAAAGAGACTTCAAATTTGCTTCAAGTCACCTAGAAGATCTAAATATGAAATATACTGCAAACACAAATAAAAACAAAACATGTGTTAATTGAGAGCAGGGGGGAAATCATCCTACTCTTTCTTATGGAAAAGCAGAGCTCATACCCAAGTCTTCTAAAGACATTCACAGTTCTGGCAAGGAACCAAACTTACATTTTAAAATAGACTTACTTAAGGCTGGAAAGGAGATTCTCAACATCTCATTTGTACCATTAATGGAGAATATGGTAAAACAGAATCGAAGGACAGCAGGACATCAAAGAATAGTAAGAGAAAAGAAAAAGGGAAAAATACCCCTTGCTCGGTAAATCCCTCCTGACAACTTGGTCCCAATCCAAGTCCCTATTATGTTTCTGCTGTCCCAATCCAACCAATCACACAAAGATTCAGGTTCCAACTCACCATGTCCCCCAGGGTATAAAGACGAAAGTATTGTCCCATCCTCTCCTAAACATGCAGCCCAGTTGGCTTCTGCTGGGAATACACCCACCTTGTGATTTTAAAACAAGGCCTTCCTGGACTAAGCCTTGGACTTTCCCATTCTGCACAGTTTCCTCAACTGGAGGGTGTGAGGGTGCAGCTCTTCACCACGATGGGCTGATGTAGATCAATCACAGTAGATGATGGTTCTTAGCGGGTCTAACAGCTCCAATGGCCATTCATTTTGGCAAAGATCATATTTTTTTTGATAGCTGACCCACAAATCTCTACTGTTCTCTGGCTTACATTGGTAGAATCCAAGGCAAATTTTTAAATGTGAAAACATCATTTCAGAGTAGTTTAAAGAAACTTTATGCTGCAATACAAATTCAGGAAGGTAGGAAAGCTAGAGTTAAGCTTAAGATGTCCTTAGGTGATGCTTTTCAATTTTGCTAATGAAAAGTTTAGGAAATGTGGATTATCTTTTTACCATTAATCACAGCTCTAACTTAAGATTACAACATTACAATCAAACTGCCAGCTGATGAAATAAACACACAACCAGGCCAGGGAAACAAGATACTTGCCTCTTTGTATAGGCTGCTCCTCCTGAAGCAGACTCCTCCTTCTGAGAGGAGCCATATGTAGAGCCAGTGGCCGGTGGACTCTTACCCACAGGGCTCTTCTTGGATGGACTCAAGGACCCAGAGCCATGGTCAAACTGACCTTGGTGTGTCCCAGCTTGGTACCCAGAACCACTCTGCAGACCTGAGCCCATCTGGGATGTGCTGGAAAGTGGAGGGCTAGGTTTTGGCACAGGGCTAGGACGGGGAGACCGCCGCCTCACTACCACAGACTGGAGGGGGCTTTTCAGAGCAGGGCTCCGCTCCCGGGGACTAAGCTCAGAAACTGCCGATGCCCGTGATGCAGAACCAGCACCGTATGTGCTGGCATCTGCCCATGGCTTCGAGCTCTCAGATGCTTTTGTATCTTGAGAGGTGCCTCCAGAGAATGTCTGCTCCTTGGCCTCTTCACCTTGGTTATCTCCAGCAGACTGAGATGGACGGCTATCCTTGGAAGAGGACTTTTTTTCCTTTGCAGATTTGCGCTTGGAAGATTCAACTCGGCTGTGGTTGGAGGAAGAACGAGAGGATGAGGAGCGCCTTGACCTGTCAGAGGAAGACTTATCAGAGTTTCTAGAATGGCTCCTGGATCTTGGTGAAGGAGACCTTCTCTTTGGGGACCGGGATCGGGACCGGCCCCGTCGAGGACTGTATGCCTGGCGATAATTCTGCCAATTTGAGCGGTAGTTTCCATAGCCTCCTCGGTTATACTGGCCCCATGGATAAAAGCCTCTGTTGCGCCCACGGAAATAATAGGGCCTTCTATAGCCTCTGTTGTGACCTCGGAAATCCCGATTCTGATATACTCTTGGGTGATTCCTCTCTCTGTTATGAGCTGGAGAATATGATCTGGAACGAGACCTAGAACTGAAAAGGGGATGAAGGGAGAAGAAATGTTAGAATTTTAACACAAGCATATTTATTCTTGAAAAACTTGTCAAGAAAAAGTAACACTTTGAAATTTCTGCTCATAGGGAGCACACTTAAATATTTAATCCCACTGCTTATGAACCATATTAAGTACAAAAAGACAAATAAGAATAATTTTAACAAATGAGACGCCAAGAATGCTTATTTTTATAAATCTTTATTAAAGTATCACATATGCCCCCTTTTTTCCTCCCTCTGCCCCTCACTCCAGGTATAGCACACTTAAGTAGAGCTATATTTCTGCAGTGAAAGAATAGCAAAATGTCCTTAATGCAATAAACTAAACAAAGGCCATTTTAATATAGTATACTAATTGCTTAGGGTTCTACAGCACAGGGGATTTTACAAGAGCCTACATCATTGGAAGCAAGGAAGAACTACAAGCTATGATAGCCGGACAGTTAACTGTTCAGGTCCTTTGACCTCAATACTGTTATAACACTACTCCCTATCCTATTCACCTCTGTCTGTGAAGAGCTAATTTCTTGGATTCCACTAATGCCTGGAATTGTAAAAACACAGTAATAGGTCTAAATTAAACCCATTTAACCAGGGACTTAGAAAAGCTTTAAACACAAAGCTTAAAAGATTTTTTTAAACAAATCATATCAACAAGACATACAAGTATGAGTTTTTTACTAGGGACCTGGAAATGGTCTCACTATTTAGGTCAGTTTCTGTGGCTAAACTACAGGAGATTAACTGGGTGCCACAAGAGGGCACTACTGACTGTAAGACACACAAGTGTACCGGAGATGAGCAGAGAAACTATTAAACAACCCTTCCTTACCATGCACATCTTTCAAGTCAACCTAAAGCCTAAGTTGTGTTCTTTATTGTTTAAAAATATAGAACTCTAACTTGACCAAGGTACATTTTCAGAATCATGGGTATTCAATAGTAACCTAACTTTGTAAAAATTTTATGTCCATGAATACTAGGCTTATCAATGCAGGGATCTTTGAAACAAAGCTCCCTGTCATTGATCAAAGAGCCAAAAACTGTATTTGTTGGTGTAAAAATCCACTGAGGTTCTTAGATAACACCTGTCTTGTCAACTATAATACAGATCATTAACCACTACTCATAATTAGCTCGAAATATATAAAATTGCTAGAAATTGCTTTCCAAAAATATTTCTTTATATATAGAATAAAAACCCTTCCCTTCGGTTACTCAGCAGGCCTCATAGCAAGTCTGACTGGAAACTGATTGTTTTATAAGTAACTCCATTTAGCAAATGTGACAGGTTTTAACAACAAAATGACATTAAAAAAAATTTACACTTAATTTAATCTAAAGACAAAGTGGGCTTGGTTTTCTACTACTTATTACCTGCTGTGCTCAGGTTCTTTATCTACCCCAAGAACAAGAGCAACTGGCAAGATGCATGATAATGCTGGTCGTTAATGGTTGCTATTTAAGTACAATTAAAAAGAAAAACTTACCTTCCACACTTTTCATTTGAAATCAGTACAATATAAGAAAAGAAGGAAGAGGTAGATGCAGGCTATGCAACTGAATGTGACCGGATTAAGTGGCTACACTTGAGGGGAGGTACTGTACCACCAAACTAAGGAGGGTTTAATTCATGTTGCCATCCTCAGAGGCTACTGTTGCTTCTGTCACCAATTACTAGTGAGGGCCCTGTGGCATACTGCATCCAAAACCCGCAGTCACTGCACAGATGCAGGAACATGAGTCTCTGCAGATTGCAAATGAGGTTATTTACAAAAAGTCACTTAAAAAGGATACAGTCTGTAAAATACAAGGAAAACAATCAATTTTCTCCAATTCTACAGAACTCAGCAATTAAGTTAATTTAAAGGCATGGTTTCTCAAACTCTCTGGATGGGTAGTATAATTTCCTTGTAGAAGAAAAACAAAAGGAAAAAAAATCATGAAACAGATAAGCCAGAAGTAAGAACTGAATATCCATGGCAAATTTATCTGTTTCTAAAAAGAGAAGTCACACTAGAATCAAGTCTAAAAACATGTTTTCTAGTGGAGAAATTCCTCCAAAACAACTTTCTAGGTATAAGATAGCACATAAAGGGGCCCTAGATTTACCTCAGCATTTACTGCCTGCCTATATTTTTACCTCATTTGCCAAGTTGATGACCATGCCAATGATTTGTGGAATAATCAGAAGAGATCTGTCCAGACAGACCCTCCCAGGTCTATTCATCACAGATAACTCAGAGGTGGTTAACATTTTTTCAATTTGACTTGTGTCGGTTCTATTTTGCCTTTGAGTTTTGGTTGTATAGCCTCTTATTTGAGCCAATTACTTAGTTTCCATTTACTAAATAAAGTTCTAAATTAAAATGTTACCTTTCAGAACCAAATAGGCTAAAACAGATTTAATCAGCCCAAATGAAAAATTCTGGGTGCTAGTTAGGTGTTACTAAGCATCTTTTGCTCAGTCTTAAGGCCTTGATGGTAACTATAACCAAGGTAGATATAAATTTGTTTAGTGGGTTTTCCCTCTTCTTTTTTCGAAGGGTTGAGAAAGTGGGATAAAATTTTATTCATATGCATTCTGACACGATCGGGCAACAGACAGACACTATTTAGTCTTGGGGGGGGGGGGGGGGGATGCATACCCAAAAAACATGAGAGGGAGAAAAGCTAAGAGTGGTTACCCTCAAGGTGTAATGTTACCTTTAAAAAGAAAAAAAAAGCCCTAGTATTTATTTTGTTTGAGGGGAAAACTACAGATTTATAACTTCCTGTTCTATATTGTATTGGAGTCATCAATACTTATGCATACTTACTTTCTGTTCAACCTCTGGTCTGAAACTAATTTTTAGGTAGGCTTCTCACAGATTCCATTTAAGAAATTAGCTTGTTCTTTGGGTGGAGGACTACTTGTTTAAGAATCTTATAGATGCCCTGATCAGTTTGGCTCAGTGGATAGAGCATCGGCCTGTGGACTGAAGGGTCCCGGGTCTGATTCCAGTCAAGGGCATGTATGATGGTTGAAGGCACATCCCCAGGAGGGTGTGTGCAGGAGGCAGCTGATCGATGTCTCTCTCTCATCGATGTTTCTAACTATCTCTCTCCCTCCTCTCTGTAAAAAATCAATAAAATATATATTTTTTAAAAAATACTTTTATAGAAATACTCTGAAACCATCAAAATATAAAGCTTTTACTAGTACCTTTTCCTGAGGCTAATTTTAAATTTTATAATCAATTCATTTAAAAGGAAAGGATTATAAAGACTTATCAGAAATAAACAGCAAGGGTCCCAAATGGAAAAATTGAGAAATTATCTCCTTGCCTAATGCAATTCTGACAAAAAATGTAATTGTGCAAAAATTCCCCTTTTGGTTTAAATACATCAGGTTTTCCTAATGTACATACAAAAACTATTATCTACTGAAAGGTTCTTATCTATTCACAAAAGAAAACTAAAACAGTTTTAAAGTCTAAAAAACCCAACTCACAACACATTAAGAGAAAAAGATGCCAGAGGTTTGGCATCCTATTCCAGGACATAATTAAAATAGGGAAACTCAAAGGTGTGAAAACTGACTGAATTAAAGAACGTTGGTAATAAATCCAAAAGAATTACTTGCACATTTAGTAAGACCAGGTGATGCCTACATAGTGATTTTTAGATTAGTTTTAAGATATGTTTACTCAATAGTTAATTAGTAATTGGCACACCTGGTGTATACAAATGACTCCTGATACATTTTTTAAGGTTTATTTAGTGAGTTAAGGCTTCTTTTCCTTGCAATGTTGATCATACTATTAATCCTCTTAGCTATCTTTTCTTTCCTGATGAAAATAAACTTTGGTCCAAGACTCCAAAAACACTTCAATGAAAAATCATCAGATGTGGAGACTTAACGTAAGCAGCTCAAATAAATATAAAATGCTCTTTCTTCCAAAGTAGATGAGAAATGGTATGTGCTCTAGCAGAGGAGAAAAGGAATTAGGCAAACAATATCGCAAGAAGAGCCGATTTAGATCTGTAGCATTTTAAAGAAACTTGGAATAACTTACAGGTCAACCTCCCTCCATCTCAAGTCAAACCCTGTCCCCCCATCCCACCATCCGATATTAACAAAAAGAATCTAACAAAAGATCTTCAAAAACCCATCTGGCACAATACAGCGATTATCTCAATAGACAATCACACCCGCTTACCTCAGCCTTCGCTTCCTTGAACGAGAGACAGATCGACTTCGGGATCGAGACTTGGAAAATGAACGAGAACGAGATCTTGATGCAGATCTTGAGCGAGAAGAACGAGATCCAGACTTGGATTTGTTTGTTTTTGACATCTTTGAAGAAAGGATCAGTCACTTTTCAATTACACCTAATGTAACAAAACAAATTCAAATAAATGAGTCCCTTTGCAAACCTGAACTTCTCTTAGAAACAGGTTTGTGGGTTTTTTTTTAATGCAGATGAAATAACTTATCTCCTCCCCCCGCCTCCACTTTCATCAAGGATTTGTGTTCAAAGCAGTACAATCCAAACAGACCCAAGCCACAGCAGCAGATGGAAAACCTAACAAAATACAAACTGGGTAACACTATAAAATACTGGCAAAACCGAGGAGAGTTAACAATATTTAGTGCACAGTCTTTTCGCAGTAAGCAAACAAGCTTTGCCAACTAAGTTAGCTAACCTGAAATGACCTGAGACAGGCTTCCCAGTTCTAACAGAAGAAATCATATACAATAATATCTTGGTTATGGTCTATCTTGGAAATGGTACTCATCCATTTCTCTAATCCCCAGACTTTGAAGTCATGAGGCATAGCTTTAATATTTATTTCCATGAAAAAGGTTTTAAAAGTGCAAGTGTTCTCAAGTATTTTAATAACACAACATGTACTATATCTAATAAAATACAGGATATTAATCCATAAACATGGAACTAAAATAATTTATAAAGTGAAGATCCATTACTTTCTTCTAGCTAGCGTCACCTTTCTTTTAGGGTCATTTTCTCCCATTAAAACATACACACACACACACACACACACACACACACACACACACAACCAAAATTGTCTTTCCTTTTCTTTCTCCTCTACAGGAATGAATAGAGAACCTCAAAGTTGCCCTGACTGCTGGGTTTGGTCAGTAAAGTGCACTGTCAAGCTAACTCACTTATTCTCTTTATATCCTAATAGAACTTTGGGCATCTTCCAAGTAGTAAAACATTGCAATGCTAAAGCATGTGTCTACCAAAGACCAGGAAGATTAAGGGATCTGTCAAAGATCACAAAGCTAGTAAAAAGCCAAACCAGGCCCAAAACCTAGGGCTTTTTCCATCACACGTTGCCATCTCACTGCTAAGCAAAAGCTTCTAAGTGATGCTACTCCCAGCTTGTAAAGGAAAAATAACAACAAATATTTCACACTCCCCTACTCACATATTTTGTTATTCAGATCTCAGCTCAAAAGTTATCTGCTCAAGAGATTTTTCCTGGCCACCCAGTCAAAAGTAGCCACCAGTCATTCTATAGGATCTAACTGCATACACCTTGTTTTTTTTCCTTCTGAGAACTCAGTTCAGTATCTGAAAAATATCTTGCTTGTTTTCTACCTTTACCCAACTAGATAGAAGGTGAGCTTTCTACTAGCAGAAATGTCATCTTTATTTACTTCATGCCCAGAAGTGTTAAAATAAAAAAAACAAAGGGGAGACCAGCTTTAAAATTTCCCTAAGCAGACAAAACCAGTTCAATCAAACAAACCTTAACTTAGCTTATTTTGCAAGTCTACCTTGACATGTGCATTTCTTGCTTATGCCTATGGAAATCATAAAACGAACTGTTTCCCAAGGTTAATAGGAAATAATCACTGAAAATCCTATTATTATAATCAATCACTGTGAATCTTAGTCACTGCTTTCTCACTATATGCTTTAAAATCGTTTTTTATAAACTTATTTTATCCTCACTAGAGGATCCTTTTCCCATTGATTTTTACTATTTATTACGTTGCTATTGATTTGAGAAGAAAGGAGAGGGAGAGATGGAAACATCAATGATGAAAGTCATGGATAGGCTGTCTCCTGCACGTCCTCCCACTGGGGATCAAGCCGCATCCTAGGCAGGTGCCCTTGACCAGGACTCTTGAACCCAGGACTCTTCAGTCCACAGGCTGACTGACACTCTATCCACTAAGCCACACCAGCTAGGGCCCGCTGATTTTTAGCGAGTAGAAAGGAGAGAAAAGAAGTAGGGAAGGAGAGCGAGAGGAAAACATCAATGTGAGAGAGACACATTGACTAGTTGCATTCCTGCAAACAAGGTGCCCTTGACAGAGAACTGAACCTGAGAATACTTTGGTTTATGGGCCAGCATTTTAACCATTAAGGAATACCAGCCCAGGGTACAAAGAGGATAGTAAGATGTCCCATTTTACAGATTTAAACCCAGCCAAACAAGCTTCAAGCCAGTGTTGGTTTTTTGTTTTTGTTTTAAAGCCAGTGTTTTCAATCACTATTATTCCACCTCTGTAGAGCAATGTCTGGCACACAGAAGTCATTCATAGATCTAAATCTTTTCTCCCGTCTTACCAAGTTTAGGATCTGGTAAAGGGGCAAGAGTTAGGCAAAATAAAAAATCATATTTGTTTCTAATTACTACATTCATAATTTTAATAACTTCTGGGAAGGCAAAAGTCCAGGAAGCTACTATAACTCCAGTTCATAGGAAACAACCATAATCTCACAGATATAATTTAGAGATCTGAGAAAATGCCAGGAAGCCAGAGACAAAGAGTGATGAGTAAGAGATTGCATAATGAGGACACCAAAGACCTACAGTCTAGATCCTGTCAAAGGATCAAACTGTTGTGTGCTCTATCAAGGTCAAAGATACTTCTATTTGGAACTGACTTTTGGCAACAGTATTGTTATATAAAGCCAGGGCAAAGGAATAAGTTACTCAGGGATAGGAAGTAGAGATGTACATGAACTATTTATAGAAACTGAATATTGAAAATAATTTTGTTTTGCTAGTTGGTCTTCAGCATATTTTGGGATTTTCTCTCTGGGTTCACTCTTACTGAATGGCTTTCTTCTGTTACAAATTTAGGGATAGTTTTGCCTAGCAACATCTCTGTCCTATCTTCAATTTTAGCTTGGGCCAGAAATAAAAATCCTTTTAGATCATTTACACAACAGGAGGACAATATCAGACTTTAGAAAATACTCATTACAACCACCAGAAATTGGAAAATTAAGCAGCTCATTTTTGCCGAAACTGGTTTGGCTCAGTGGATAGAGCATCGGCCTACGGATTGAGAGGTCCTGGGTTCGATACCAGTCAAGGGCATGTACCTTGGCTGCAGGCACATCCCCAGTGGGGGTTGTGCAAGAGGCAGCTGATTGAGGTTTCTCTCTCATCAATGTTTCTGACTTTCTATCCCTCTCCCTTTCTCTCCATAAAAAAAAAATCAATAAAATGTTTTTTTTTTAAAGAATTATGGCGGTTAAAATTATATGGCACATCAATGATGAAATGTCATCAATCATTTAAACATGAAAACTTGGCCCTGGCCAGGTTGCTTGTGTGGCTGGCACATCATCCTATACACCAAAAAGGTTGCAGGTTCAATTTCCGGACAGTGCAATCCCAATCTTGATTAAACACACACATATCCAAGTACCATATGCATGAAAGGAGACGATGCACCAAAACATTAACCATAATTACACAAGTCAAGTTTATAGATGACCTTTCTTTAATATTTCCAAATGAATAAATGTCTAAAGAACTGGAAAGTTAGTTAAAATTAAGTAACTGCATGGGCTAGGAGAGGTCAAAAGGGGGAAAAGGAGACATATGTACTACTTTCAACAATAAAGAATTTAAAAGAAAGAAAGAAACTACTGTTTAGTCAAGGCACATACTGGGGTTGCAGGCTAGATTCTCAGTATGGGGCATGCGGGAGGCAGCCAATGGATGATTCTCTCTCATCACTGATAGTTCTATCTCTCTCCCTCTCCCTTGCTCTCTGAAATCAATAAAATATATATGTATATATATTTTTTTAAATAACTGCTAGGCTGTTGGTTGAGCATCCTCCCATGCACTGAAAGGTCAAGATTCAATTCCCTTGTCAGGGCACATGCTGATTCTACAACTTAGAAAGGAATCAGAGAGGAGAGTTGGCTACTTTACCATCTTATTTCAATTGGTTAAACTGACAAACACTGCTTTAATAAAGTCCCATTAAGGACTCTTACAAATATACAATTCTTAAATAATGTAAGAAGTCAGTGAAGTTATTAGTTTCTTTTACCACCATGCATTTACCTTATATGAACAATAATTCGACTTGCAATGGATCCCAAACAGACACTACCTCAAACAAACACGGGCAATGCTGCTGGCTTCTCCAGTGTCCAAAATCAGGATACAATTCTGGAATGAGAGTAAATAAACAGTGATAACATAGCTACATAATCCTTGCAGATTGCATCTTGAAATTCAAACACCTGAAATCTATAAGCAAAAATTCTACTGTAGCCCCAAATTTCACTCCAAGTGAACACGGGCTTCACTCTAAGTATACTCACTGGCCTAAGAGTCTCTGTCTGCCCGTCTCTCATACAGGTTTTAACCCATTCAACATCTTCCACTAAGGATACAGTACAGAAAGCAAAAACCTGCCTTCTATAATTTGATACTTTCATTGGCAACATTTCAGGTGTTACAGTTTGCATTATGCAAGGCTAATTAATTTACACACTCCATAATTCAACCTGGAAAATTACTTCAGAATAATTAGATATTTGAAACAAAAATACTTAACTGAGGTATGCTAAATTTAATACATTTCTAATTAAAATAACTCCCTATCCTCATCCCTCAAACACACACCAAAAAAAGACCCTTCTGATTCAGTTGTTTAAATATTCCAGACCTAAACATTACAAACATGGACATACATCAAAGTTATGTAGGGAGTTATCTAAAACAAGAAACCCACGATCAACCAGCTCATGTATGTAGTTAATGTCCTCACTCGGAACTTATTAAATCTTTATCATTCATTTGTGTTACTATAAAGTAAAAAGGCACCGCATTTCAAATCATCTAGATGCAGGCTTGACATTAATTTTTTTTTTTAACTTAGTATTCACTCAGTCAAAGATACCCAACTTAGCTTTTTCTGAAACCTATAGCTTACATACAGCTGAACCCTTGCCTATTTATCCAGGAAGAATGTGATGTATTTATTTTCTTAAATAATGGTCTCTTGGTACATGTGGAACCCTCAGCTCAGAAAGCTTCTTCCAAACCCATTCCTATGAGGGTCTCCTCCCCCAGACAGCTGTCCCTGGTTTACCCAGGCTGGGTTAGGTACTGCTTCTCTGTGTTATCCTAGACATGTCTCTCCTTACACTCACCTCATTCTATCTGTTAATATGTCCGTTTTCCTAACAGTGATACATCTGCTGATAACCCAAGCAATAAACTCTTGACCTATACCAAAGGCAACCAGGTCATTTACATTACAAAGAGGCAACACAACTAAAAGGATAAAACTGTTCTATACAAATGAAATTATTACTCAGGCAGCCTGTTACCAAATTAGTGATAATGTTGGTCTATATTTTACTTAATTGATAAAAACAGTAAAAATATAGCACTTTCAAAAACTCATTCAAAATATTTTGGCATATACATTTTTTCTTTTGCATATATTCTTGCAGCTTATTTGTAGAATTCATCCTAGGTTAGAGCATCCACCAAAACCTCTTTCCCTATTTCTAACTGCAGAGCCTCAGGGACTCACATCAGTTTGAGGGAAATCCTAGTAAGTTATAGGACTGAGAACTGCTTACTCTACACTACAACTCACTGAATTAAGGAACTATTCCAATTCACCCATCCTTAAAATTCTAACCAAACACACACAAATCTTCCATTTTAGTATCCTATCATGTTTCTTATCAACCTCGTCTTGAACATTGCCAAGAACTTTATCATACCAACAAGTCTTCAATTTCCCATTGAATAAGATACAAATAAGCTCCAGCCCTTAGTTAATTCTGTAAAAGGAGACACCTGAAGCACTGAGTCATCCCTGCCACCACAGTGTTTATGCGCCACCATCCCAACTTGTCTGCCTGTGTCATTTGGACATTCATAAGTATCCTTCTCGGCGTCTAACTGCTGTAACAGGGGAAATGCACATGTGGTATACATATACTATTTTCTGATTTTCTGAAACTGTTCCAAAACTAGGCATTTATTTAAAAAGAAAAAAAGGCAAATGATTTTGAGTGGTGTTCTCTGGTTCTTGATGATTCAAACGGTATTTTTTATGCTGCTCAGTTTATTGGAGACATTAATACTGAGTTTGAGGTGACAGAAGAATTAGCCTCTATGAAGAGTCTGGGTGGAACAACAAGGCAAGAATTTTCTCAATTGAAAAAGTTGAAAGCCCTAGCTGGGTTTGCTCAGTGGATAGAGCATCAGCCTGTGGCCTGAGAGGTCCCAGGTTCGATTCCGGTCAAGGATATATGTCCGGGTTGTGGGCTCAATCCCTAGTAAGGACTGTGCAGGAGGCAGATTCTCACCACTGATCTCTCTCTCCCTTCCTCTCTGAAATCAATAATATACATATATTTTTTAAAAATTGAGAGAACACTAATTCAATACAACCTGAACTTCAATCTACTAAAATGTGTCAGAAATGACGGTAGTAAAAATGTGTAGAGAGGGTTTTGTTAGACAAATTTATAAAGCTTGTTAAAATCCACAGTATTTAAAGCATATGGTGATTCTGTACTATTTGTGTTAGCAGGTACTCTGCAAAAAAAAAATTTTAAGCTATCCTATATTGAGCCAGTTTTGTCAAAAATGACTCATTCACTCTCAATTCAATTTTGTAGACTTTACCAGCATCAGTCAATAACAGGTGAATCCTAAACTGCTCTACCAAAGAGCAGTTCCATCGGCTCAACAGCAGTAAAATTTTATTGTGATTATTTTTTTAGCTCTGGGCTGAATCTGAAATTTTTCTGAACAAAAAGAACGGCCCTTAAACACAATCATTGAATATTGAACAGCTATGGAAATCAGCTTAGGCTGCAGATTTGATGTCTGTAAATTCATTCAATTGAGAATTACAAAGCAAACCCTAGCTGGTCTGGCTCTAGTGGATAGAGCATGTCAGCCTGAGGACTGAAGCCCCCCCCCCCCCCCCCGCCCTCAATTCCGGTCAAGGGTATATGCCAGGGTTGCAGGCTCAATCCAGTGTGAAATGTGCGGGAGGCAGCCAATCAATGATTCTCTATCACTGATGTTTCTATCACTCTCTCCCTCTCCTTCTCCCTTCCTCTCTGAAACCAATTTAAAAACATATTTTTTTAAAAAAGAAAATTACAAGGCAAAATAGCACTTCTTTGGGAAATACATATTGCAGCAAATAAATTTCAAAACTATTTAAACACCCTTGTTTAAATCACAATATCAAGTTACTTTATTCACTCCTGTGCTATCAAATGTTAAAACAAGCAATAAGATCTCCATTCCCACACAAATTTGAAGCAAACATATTTTTAGTTCAAACTATAGTTCCAGAATATTTCCAACTTCAACGCAAGTATAAAGAAAATCTCTATATTTCCAAAATCCATCTAACTGTGCAACTTCTATCTAATCTTAAATTGGAAATGACCAGCATGCAGTACATGCTAAAAGGCAAATATCAATAAAAGAATCTAACAGAATTCTATAAATACCTTCCAAGTGATGAATATACTATACTAAAATCACACTAAAAAAATCATATGCTCATGAATTAATATTAGTTTTTGGCAGTGCCTCTCTTTGTAAGAAGACATTTTCAAAGATGATGTGTAAACTGTTGGTACAGACTTCAGCATTCACATGAGTACAGTCAAACCTCTCAAACATCAACCATCTTGAACAATTCGAGTCTCAACCAAGTTGTTCACGGAAAGAATGTTCTCTGTTGTCAAACAAAACTTCAGTTCTCGACCCAACAACCCTTTCATGCTGATACAGTGAAACCTTGGTTCTTGAACTTAATTAATTCACTCTGAAGGGTGTTCAAGAAGCAATTTGTTCAAAAACTGAATTATTTTTTCCCATTAGAAATAATATAAAATGAATTAATCCGTTGCAGACTCCCAAATGATTCCTTTTTCAACTGCCTATGATCCTGGTTTCCTGAATATTTTCACACCTTTAGCAACATCAGCACTCTTGACAGCCTCTTCATTAAAGTTTTTTTTTTAATATATTTTATTGATTTTTTACAGAGCGGAAGGGAGAGGGATAGAAAGTCAGAAACATCGATCAGCTGCCTCCTGCACGCCCCCTACTGGGGATGTGCCCGCAGCCAAGGTACATGCCCTTGCCAGAATCGAAGCCGGGACCCTTCAGTCCCCAGTCCGACGCTCTACCCACTGAGCCAAACCGGTCTCGGCTTCATTAAAGTTTTTCAATCATGCCAATGGTCACCCTCGCTGGTTTGGCACATTGGACACATCAGCCCATGGACTGAAGGGTTTCAGGTTCAATCCCAGGCCCAGTGCAGGCCTGTGTGGAAGTAAAGCAATCAATGTGTCTCTCTCAGATCGATGTTTCTCTCTATATGTCCCTGTCCCTCCTTTCCACTCTCTCTAATAATTTAAAAAATATCCTCAGGTGAGGATTAACAATAAAAAATAAAAATACTTTAAGTAAAAATTGTGCTAATCATCAATTTCACCATGACATACTTGGTAGCCAGATCAGACAAACACTTCACAATTATTTTTTTTATGTTTTTATTGATTTAAGAGAGAGGAAAGAGAGAGACATCAATTAGCTGCCTCCTACATGTCCCCAATTGGGACCAAGTCTACAACCCAGGCATATACCCAGACACGGAATCTAACCGTTGTCCTTTGGGTGCATGGGAGGAAACTCAAGCCACACCAGCTAGCGCTGCAATTATTCCTTTAAGCTCTATCATTGATCTCACAACTTTCCTTTTCACTTTGCTGCTATCACTAACCTTCTTATGACCCATGGTGACTTACTATAGATATTTAATAATACTATGCAGCAACAACAAAAAACATGAGTATCCACAGCACAATTTCCTGAGATGTTAACAAAAGGTTTTATCAGTAAACTAACTCATACTGGAGCATTCTCTCCTTTGTCGTCTGACAGACACATGACTGATGATCATAAAGGTATCATCATGAAAGGGTTATGGGGTCTAGAACTGAAGTTTTGTTCAACAACCAAGAAATTTTTCTGTGAACAACTTGATAAAGAACTGAATTGTTTGAGATGGGAAAGGTGCCCTAACCAGTTTGGCTCTGTGGATAACAGTGCTGGCCTATGGACTGAGGGGTCCCAAGTTCAATTATGGTCAAGGGGGTGTGCAGGAGGCAGCTGATCGGTGTTTCTCACTGATGTTTCTAACTCTCTATCCCTCTCCCTTCCTCTCTGTAAAAAATAAAATAAAATAAAATAAAATAAAAAAATCAATAAAAAATATTTTTTTTCCAAAAAAGAAAAAGATGGGAAAGGTTTGAGAACCCAGGTTTGACTGTACTTAATTATATCTCACTATCTGTTTCCTCATATTGTAAAACTGATTCCTATTGCACAGGATTGCTATGAAAACTGAATAAGTTAACATATATGTAATGTTCTTGAAACTGAGCTTAGCACGTTAAGTATTTCATAAACATTATACTGTCAATCAGGCCAATGTCAAAATGACAGTTAAAAGACAAAGACTTCATTCACCCAGCTGGCATGGCTCAGTGCTTGAGCATGGACCTATGAACCAGGAGATTAGGGGTCGATTCCTCCCAGTCAAGGCACAGGACCTGGTTTTGGGCTCCATCCCCAGTGAGGGACTTGCAGGAAGGAGGAAGCAGTGATTCTCTCATCATTGATGTTTCTCACTCTCCCTTTCCTTTCCACTCTGAAATCAATTAAAAAAAAAAAAAAGACAAAGACTTCAACCAGCTAGTAGGTCATTTAAACAATTACCTTCTTTCTCTTGACAATTCAGAATTTGGTTTTATGGCAGAATCAGAATATATGATGCTTATTACATCTTCAAAATCTCTTAGGTAATATACTCTGGTAACAAACACAAGCTTATACTTGACTGCAGGATGAATGAGTCTGCCTCCAGAAAGACAGCATTATTCTGTGCCACAGGTTCTCAGTTTACATGAGAAGGATCCACATGCCATCTGTGCATATGACTGTTTCTACTTAGACTGATGATTTTTAAAATCATGCTCTCACACAATGCAGACACTCAGGATCAAATAACAACTCATTTGAGTCCTTCTAGTCATCCACTGTAACAGCTATCTTCCCAGAATTTATCATCTTTTTAATCATATTACAAAACTTTTATAAGCTACTACCATTTCCCTACAACTCAAACCTCTATTTCCTAGAAAACTATTGGTCTGCAATATTACTATGCTAATATTGGTAGTAATTACCAGATCAAATTCCTTTTTGTATTCCCAGCATCTAGATGCATGTTCATTGAATGACAAATAAATGATAGTTTCTTTTTGCTATCATAAAGTATATCTAACACAAAATTTACCAGTTTAAACATATTTTTAACCCTCACTCGAGGACATGCTTAGAGAGGAAGCGAGAGGAGAGGAACATCAATTTGGATGCCTCCCATGTGACCCAACTGGGGACTGAACCTGAAACTTGGGTATATATATATATGCCCTGACCAGGAAACTTTTTGGTGCCTGGGACGATGCTTCAACCAACTAAGCCACACCGGCCAGGCCCATTTTAGCCATTTTTAAGTCCATAGTTTAGTTCAGTGCCATTAGGTATATTCACACTTTCACAACCATCACCATCATCCATCTCCAGAATACTTTTATATTCCCAAACTGAAACTAGATACCCATTAAACAGTAATCGCCCACAACCACCACTCTGTGTCTCTATGTGACTATTCTAAACTTCATACTAGTCATATCATACAATATTTATTCTTTTATGTCAGTTTATGTCACCTAGCATAATAATGTCAACTCATCTATGTTGTTGCATATGTTTTAAAAATATATATATATACACAACAAATACTTCAAATTGTACAGAGCATATAACAAAGAGATCTTTCTTCCCTCCCTATCCCCAATTTCTAGTCCCCGTCAACGGTTTTTGTTTTTTTTTAAATATATTTTATTGTTTTTTTACAGAGAGGAAGGGAGAGGGATAGAAAATCAGAAACATCGATGAGAAACATCAATCAGCTGCCTCTTGCACACCCCCCACTAGGGATGTGCCCGCAACCAAGGTACATGCCCCTGACGGGAATCGAACCTGGGACCTTTCAGTCCGCAGGCCAACGCTCTATCCACTGAGCCAAACCAATTTCGGCCCGTCGCTGGTTTTAATGTTTTACTTTTGGAACACAGTTTATTTTGGAACAGTTAGCAATCACTGGTTGCCTTGAGATGTCCTCTTAATATTCAGTTGGCCTGTAAGGACTGGCTATACTCTCGTCTAAAAATACTAACATCAAACCTTAAACAATATACGTAGATTTTTAAACATTTTACAAATATTTCACTAAGTTAACATTCACTGAGTGCACTCTGAAAAATGTCTTTGTAAAGCAGTATGTTGAGGCAAGAAAGATTACAGGCTCCGGAGTCACAGAAAAATGAATGTAAGACATTTTGACTCTTGCCCTGGCCAGTGTAGCTCAGTTGGTTGAGTATTGTCCTTGCACCAAAGATTACCTACCAGTTTGATTCCTAGTCGGGCACATGCCCAAGTGGTGGGCTCATTCCCCAGTAGGGAGCATGCAGGAGGCAGCCAATGGATGTTTCTCTCTCCCTCTCCCTTCCTCTCTTTAAAATCTGTTTTTAAAGACATATTTAAAAACAAAACACATTTTTACTCTTTTAAGCCTGTTTCTCAATCTATAAAAAAAAGGAGTAACACTATTCTCACAAGCTGTTCCAATGATTAAATGAGAACATCAAAATCTGAGTACAGTTCTTAATAATATAGCAGCACTAAAATAACAACTAGTTGTTAATTTCCTTCACTGGGCACTGTTGAAAGCACAAAGGTGAATCAGAAAACCTCCCAGGTACTTACAGTACAACAGAGGAGTTTATCTCTGCTCAGTAATATTCTGCTGAGAACCTGGTTAACACAACTTCTAGTCTACACTTATAACTTGTATGAATCTATTTCTAATCTCACTGAAATAGTTATTTGTAAAATAGAATTGTGACTTGAAGTGCTACAAGAATAAAGAGAAAGTTCATTATCTTCAGATCATGTAATCATGTACAGGGTGTATAGCTTTGAGGGGTATACAACTGGCTTTAATCCAAGATCCAGAGCCCTGTGATCAAGAGACTCCGATGCAACCCAATCTACATGCAAACACACTGAACCAGGAGAACAAAGTTTTGAACAAGTATGACTAGAATTATAGTCATAGAGAATTAAGAACTGGAAGCATTACTGGGGATATTTCACACAAATCTAGTTTTGCAGGAGAAAAACAGCCCCCCAAAAAGGAAGGGGGGGCCCTAGCCAGTTTGGTTCAGTGTGATAGAGTGTCAGCCTGCGGACTGAAGGTTCCCCGGTTTGATTCCGGGTAAGGGCACTTGCCCGGGTTGCAGGCTCCATCCCCAGTGGAGAACATGCAGGAGGCAGCCGGTCAGTGATTCTCACCATTGATGTTTCTATCTCTCTCTCCCTCTCCCTTCCTCTCTGAAATCAGTAAAACAACTTTTTTTTTTAAGGGGAGAGCTCCTGGCTAGGTAGCTCAGTTGGTTAGAGCATCATGCCCAAACACCAAGGTTGAATCCCTGGTCAGGACACATACAAGAAGCAACCCAATGAATGCATAAATCAGTGGAACAGAGGGGCGGATGGGGAGAAGAGAGAGGGAGGAAATAGATGTAAAAACAAATCAATGTTTCTTTCCCTTCTACTCTCTCTAAAGAAACCAGTAAGTTTGATAAATAAAATTTTTAAATAAAACAAACATTAAAACAAAAAAAGGAATTTGCCCAACAAGGCACTGACTGTGTCCTTTTTCACATCATCATGCCACCTTTCACCTGTTAAAGAACCTTAAGCCACGAACTCTATCCAGTTAACTCTGATTTCTGACTTTACTTGCCAGTTACAATCTAAGGAAAATGTTTTTAATGTCTTATGAAATCAATGATAAACATTCCTAAATAATCTATTATTTGGCTAAAATGTGCTCTACTGCAAGCTACAGGGAATGCTAAATAAGAATAAATCTGTCCTGGCCCAGGGGCTCAGTTGGTTGGAGTATCCTCTTGTACACCAAAATAGTGGTGGTTCCTTCTGGGTCAGGGAACATACACAGGTTTCCGATTCCATCCTCCAGGTGGGGTGTGTGGGAGGCAATTGATTGATGTTTCTCTCTTCCTTCCTCTCTAAAATACATTTTTTACTAGAAATCTGTGAATACAATGTTTTATTTATTTGAGAGAGTAAGAGAAAATCAAGTGGCTGCCTCCTGCACGCCCCCTACTGGGGATCCAGCTGCCACCTGGGCGCATGCCCTGACCAGGAATCAAGCCAGAGGCCTCTTGGTTCATGGGTTGATGGTCAAACACTGAGCAAGATGGCTGGGCTAAAATAGTTTTAAAAATTGGGCTGTAGCCCTAGCTGGTTTGGCTCAGTGGATAGTGTCAGCCTGCAAACTGAAGAGTCCCAGGCTTGATTCCAATCAAAGGCACATGTCTGGGTTGCATGCAGGCTTGCTCCCATGTGCAGGAGGCAGCCAATCAATGATTCTCTCTCATCATTGATGTTTCTCTTTCCCTCTCCCTTCCTCTCTGAAATCAATAAATATTTTTTTAATGGACTGTAGCCCCACCCGGGTGGCTCAGTGGTTGAGTGTCCACCTATGAACCAGGAGATGATAGGTATGATTCCTCCTCAGGGCACATGCCCAGATTTCAGGCTGGATACCCAGTGGGGGAGGTGCAGGAGGCAGCCAATCAATGATTCCCTCCCATCACTAATGTTTCTCTCTCTCTCTCTCTCTCTCTCTCTCTCTCCTCCCTCCCTGAAATCAATAGAAATATATTTTTAAAAATTGGACTGTAGTCTCCAAAACTGAAGAGCTTTCACTCTTGTGAAAGGTTAAAAAAAAAAAAAAAAAAAAGATGGCCAAAACCGGTTTGGCTCAGTGGATAGAGTATAGGCCTGCAGACTGAAAGGTCCCAGGTTTGGTTCCGGTAAAGGGCACATACTTTAGTTGTGGGCACATCCCCAGTAGGGGGTGTGCAGGAGGCAGCTGATCGATGTCTCTCTCATTGATGTTTCTAACTCTCTAGCCCTCTCCCTTCCTCTATGTAAAATAAAATCAATAAAATATATTTTTTTAAAAAGATGGAATTGTAATGGACATAAAGGTTTTTTGTTAGTTTCTTATAGGAACTCCAACTCACCTCTTGTACAAAATACAAGCAAGCCTAAATAGCTGCCGAAAAATGGTTCTGACATTGCTACACTGTGTACGCTAGATCATGAAACACATTTCCCAGTGAAGAACAAACTAACCCAATCTGCTCCACAAGTTGTTCAAGGCAGCAGCCGTTTTTGAATCTTTATAAGGCTGTCTAGAATCTAGACAACAGGACAGACTCCTGCAGACAGTATTTTTACTATAGAGTATTTTCACACAGAGAGGACCACCTGAAAGGTAAAGAAAATGATGGTGTGTTACATGCCTTTCCACTCTGGACCCACAATCTAGAAATCCTATAAATGATAGTGACAATAATAACA
Organism: Antrozous pallidus; assembly: GCA_027563665.1. NCBI lineage: Eukaryota > Metazoa > Chordata > Mammalia > Chiroptera > Vespertilionidae > Antrozous > Antrozous pallidus. The sequence goes on from CM050508.1 coordinate 188,924,676, forward strand.
ATGTTTAATACATATTAGGTAATGAGCTAAGAGGTTTTCAATTTAATCTATTTAACCTTCATAATAATCCTATAAAGTGGCCACCGTTACTCACAGCTGTTTTGCAGTTAAGGAAACTGGGGCACTTGGAGGTGAAGCCCCCTGATCTAAAATCAAAAGCTAGCAGGGCCCAATTTTGAATGCAGGCACGCTGAATCTAAGATATTTCTGTTAATACTGCTACCAGAAGTTTCCCTGGCTCTCCCCCGCCAGGCTTTCCACGCTCTCAAGAGGCTTTTCTTTCTATCCAATTAGCCACCTCCCCGTAAACCCTGTACTACCACTGATGGCTTCCAACCTCGGGGCGCCAGCGCTACTCGCCAGCTTCGGCCGCCATGCTCCTCCCCTAAGATTCACAAAGGCAAATAGAACAGCTGATAAAAGTTGGTTAGATGCTAAGAAAAGCAAAAAAAAAATTGCCTCATGTAAGCACAACACACGCAGATTATCACTGGAATGCCAGTCAAGTCGGCCTCACCTTCCAGCTCAAGAGATTGAAATAAACGTGGGCGTACAAATGTTCCCGAGGCAGGCAAATCTGCACCATGCCTCCTCTGGCCACGCGGCAAAAAGGACGGAAGAGGTACTAACATTTACTGAGTGCCAGCCACATGCGCCCTAGGGGAAGACAGAACCAGGCCAATGGAGACCATGGGGGGAGGGTCGGGGAGAGAAGGGCACTCAAGAGTTCCGGGAAAAAGAAATCCAAATAATCTGGTTCATGCGACCGGGGCAGGGGGGGGGGGGGGGAGGAGAGAAGCGGCTCCCAGACAGCTTGCAAAGAGGAGAAAGGTAGAACCTGCTCGGAAAAAAGGCAGCCCTGAGCGTCGGGAACTAGGCCCGAGCGCAGGGGAGCCCAGTAGGGCGGGGAGGGGGAGGAGCCGGAGGACGCGGGCCCGCTCGGAGGCCAGGGGGTAGGCGCAGGGGAGCGGCTCCGTGCCAGGCGAGCCTGGAGACCCTGACCCAGTCACCGCAGTGAAAATATAAAAGGTTATATTAAATGACTGGAACCAGTCAGACGGCCCTACATCCCACCTTCACTCACCTGGGCCCACCGCAGCGATCGCAGCTGCAGCCTCGCAACGGCACAACCGGCCCAAACCTCGCCCCCGCCCGACAGCGCGCCCGCGTCCCCGCTCTCCGACGTCGACAGCGGCAGCGTCGCCTCGCTCCCCCCTGGGAAATGTAGTCGTAGACCCGCCTTTCCTCGCCCACTTGACTGTGCGCTGAACTACGTTTCCCACAAGGCAGACCAAGCGTTGGGCCCGCCGTTTGCGTCACGCGCCAGGTCGTCGTCGGTCACGTGGGTTGCCCCGTTCCATCCCCTCCCCCCGCCTGGGTGGCCTGGGGAAGAAGGGCGGAGGTAGGCGGAAGGGGCGGAGGTGTTGCTGACGCTACAGCCCGCTCCATTTTGGAACCAGCTTGGAGGGAGGGCCGGACCCCACCCACTCGCGGCCTGCTTTCGCTGTTGAAAGTCTCGGAGCTGAAAATCCGGTCTCCTAGCTTTTATCTATACGGGCTCCTTTATCACTTTGTGACCTTGAGCAAATAGTCTGCCTGTCCTGAGCCTCAGTTCCCTCCCCATGAAATGACACTCGTAATTTCGACCCCACACACTTGTGAGGCTCTCACTAAGTAAGGCACGTGAGAGCGTCTAGTACCCTGAAGGCGCGATTCAAAATGGAGTTGTTTTTATTATTCTAGTGACCTTCAGAGATCCAGGAGCTGGGATGGGCCTCATCTCCCGCCACCGCGCTCTCCCCCATCCCCGCCTTCAATAACAATGGGAGCCCTGAAACGAGGTTTTCCGATAAAGTGAGCTCCTGTGAAGCTTCTCAAAATGGGTGCCGGAAGTTTCCCGGGGAGTGTAGTCTTGGAATCTACATTATAAAGAGACTTCTCCGGAAATAACAGGGTTTTGCACAGGCTGATTGGCGCTGGAATTCCTGCCCTAGTGAATTCTGTTAAAGACTGAGCTCAGATGTCATCTATGAAGCCTTAGAAGTTTACAAGCGCCTTCCCGTCTCTATACTCCTGCAGCACCTTTGCATTGCTCTGGTGTGGTTGTGCTTTTAGGGGTCCTATTTTATTCTGTATTAGTGTTTGTCTTCCCCACCGGATATGAGCTCTTTGAGAACAGAGATCAGTTTTGATAGATTTCTGCATCCCCAAGGCAGAGTAAACAAAGTAAATATGAATAAATATTGAAGGAAACTACTGCTCTTTTGGCGGGAAAGCTCACCAGTCTCAACTCAAATCTCAGACCCTGCCACATCTTCCCTTGCCCTTCTGGCCTCAGCAACATTCCTTCCACACTGCTTACTCTTCCTTCTTTGAGCACTTCCTGTGGACTGCTTTCTGTGTGGTGCTTCTTGAAAGGTTCTGATTGAATTTAATTTTAAATTCACAGATTTTTCTGATTGTCTGGTATATGCCATCCCCAGTACAAAATACTAGGAACAACAGAGGTAAACCAGATGGATACAAAAACACATAGTCATTCCACTTGGTTTCTAAAATACTCCGTGCTTGCTCTCTTCTTACCTCTGTGGATGAAAATGGGACCACATATTAAACCTGACAAGCTCAGGGAAAACCAGGCAGAACCCCTGAAAGCACAACCACATCAGAGCAGGAGACCACAAATGCCCTCATTGTTGTTGTTATCATGTGATTGTTAACTATCCTGTACCCAGCAATGGGAAAGAAGTATGTGTCTATTAATTTTACTTTTTATCCAATCCCAGAGGTCTCCTCCCTTTTGCTTTCTCCTGCCTCCCTAATCTATCACCAGTGGATTTCACATAACCCCCTTAGGCCTTCTCTTTTGATTGTAATGTATAAAATAAGATGTATGAACTATCATTCTCCAGAGCATTTTCTCAATCCCTTGAGATTTTGCTTCCCAGCAAAATAATCAGTTTGGCTCAAATAGAAACAATCTTACAGGTTTGGATGTTTCTTATTTTGACACTTCCCACCTCTGCCCCTTCCCTGGCCCAGAAACTTACCCCACAGTTCCAGCTTCCTCCCTCTCCTCTCCTCATTCAGCCTTTCTCCCTGAGTTATATGGCATACTCGGTAGTTTTTACACCTCTCCTATACATTTTACTCCCTCTCTACATCTCAGCTTCCACTCAGTTCCAGATGTTTGGGAATCACCATACCGTGAGTTCCCACTGGTGTCTCAAAACTAAAGCTGCCCAAAACTCTTCTTCCTCCAATACAGTATTACCTAGTTCATTGTGGAGTTGTTTACATGTCTGTCTTCTCCACTAACCTTTGAGCTCCTCTCAAGGAAAAGAAATCCTTATCCTCCACTCACTTATTGAGCACCTACTACAGGCAAGTCCCTGTATTCAAAGCGAGAAGGAAAACAGTAAACAAGACACATTGCTGAAACCGGTTTAGCTCAGTGGATAGAGGGTCAGCCTGTGGACTGAAAGGTCCCAAGTTCGATTCCTGTCAAGGGCATGTACCTTAGTTGCAGGCACATCCCCAATAGGGGGTATGCAAGAGGCAGCTGATGGATGTCTCTCTCTCATCGATGTTTCTGACTTTCTATCCCTCTCCATTCCTCTCTGTAAAAAATCAATAAAATAAAAAGTTTAAAAACAAGACAAATGCGGTCCCTGCACAGAGCTTACTTCCAACTGAAGAAGCAACAGTAAGAAGTCTATCAGATGCATAACTAGTTACGATTGTGATAGGTGCAACACAGGAAAGGATATGGTGTATACACTATTGTTACCGTTGTAAGAAACTAGTTATTAATAACAGGAAAGGAGCAAAAGGGAAGGCCAGACATAGTAAGCATGGACATCTGGGCTGCTTCGCCAGAAAGCTGCAAGTTCATAATCCCCAGGGAAATCACTGGGGAAAGGGACTGGACAAAGGGAAGATGGATATGGATGCATGTGCAGTGAAGTAGAGTGTCATAGGAACGTGCCTCCTGGAGAACCATGGGTCGGCTAGAGGGGGTGGAGCCAATGCAAACCCTAAAAAATTTGGGAATACATAATCCCCCAGACAAAGGAGCTCCTCAGGCTCTTGGCTCTCTTGTTCCTCTGGCTTTGCTCTTTTTTTTTTTTTTTTTTTTTTCAGCATCCAAAACCTTTTTAATAACATGATAGGATTTAGGGTTAGTTTTTGTAGCCGCGGCTGGCGCTGCGGCCTCTTGCTCGCTCGAACTTCCAGCCCTTGGATGGCACGTAGGGTTTGGTGTGGCTGTGGGGGGTTCCTGGGGCCTTGCCGAAATGCCTGTACACCTCGCGGCCCTTGCGAGGACCAGAAAGCAAGACAGTGTCACAGCCCTTGGGGGAGTCCAGGGCCAGCTGGTCAAAGGTGAGAATCTTGCCCCCAGCCTTGAGGATGCGGCTCCGGCGCGGCTGCTCACGCGAAGGGCACACACCTTCAGCTTGGGCACCTCCTGGATTCTCACGTCATCAATTATAGTCCCTACAACCACGGCGGTTTTGCCCTGCCGGCCAGGAAGCTTCATCTTGGGGATCATCCGGGAAAGGGACAGAGGCGGCCGGTTGGTGCGACTCATGAACAACCTCTTGAGCACCACTTGGTTGAAGGTGGAGTTGGTTCTTCTGGCCAGAAACCTGTACAGCTTGATCAACAGCCTTAGGTAGATGTCCTGGCTCTTGGGCTCCTTGCGCCGAACCTTTCGGTCTTTGTTGTGGTGCATGTCGACTCCCATGATGGTGCCTTCTGCTCCACCTGGCTTTGCTCTTGTCCATGTTCCCTCCATAGTCTGAGGCTGGACTGGACTATGCTCCAACATGGAATGGAAACTCTGAACAACGCTTTCATCTTAGCCCTGCTAAAGGCACAGCTGGACTTCTTCTTTGGTGGGATGAAGGGAAATGGTACGTTGGAAACTCAGGGATATAATTTCACAGAAATAAAAATCACTTGTTCGCTCCGGCTGGTTTGGCTCAGTGGGTAGAGCATTGGCCCACGGACTGAAGGGTCCCAGGTTCAGTTCCAGTAAAAGGGCACATGCCCATGTTGCAGGTTTGATCCCCAAAGGGGGGCGTGCAGGAGGCAGCTGATCAATGATTCTCTCTCACCATTGATGTTTCTATTTCTCTCTCTCCCTCCCCTTCCTCTCAGAAACCAATCAAAAAATATTTTTTAAAAATCACTTGTTCCCCATATGAGTCTCAGAAAACCTTTTCTTGTGACATTACAAGGAGCCCATTTCCACTGGCAACAGATAGGGACAAGGAGCACTCCCCACCCATAGCACTATGACAACTGACAACATAGAGCAGGGACAGCAAACTCCAGCATATGGGCCGATTCCAACCCACCTCCTATACCATAGCCACAAGCTAGGAATTGCTTTTACATTTTTTAAATATATATATTTATTGATTTTAAAGAGGAGGGAAGAGTTGAAACTGGTTTGGCTCAGTGGATAGAGCGTCAGCCTGTGGACTGAAAGGTCCCAGGTTCAATTCCAGTCAAAGGCATGTACCGTGGTTGTGGGCAATTCCCCAGTGCGGGGTATGCAGGAGGCAGCTGATCAATGTTTCTCTCTCATCGATGTTTTTGACTTTCCCTCTCCCTTCCTCTCTGTAAAAAATCAATAAGATTTATATTTTTTTAAAAAGAGAGAGAGAAGGGAAGAAGGAGAGATAGAAACATCAATGGTGAGAGAGAATCATTGATCGGCTGTATCCTGCACGCCCCCCACTGGGAATCAAGCCTGCAACATGGGCATGTGCCCTTTACTGGAATTGAACCTGGGACCCTTCAGTCTGCAGGCCAACGCTCTATCCACTGAGCCAAACCAGCCAGGGCACTTTTACATCTTTAAATGGCTGGGGGGTGAGGTGGAGGAGGAGATCAAAAGAAGACTAATATTTCATGACATGTGAAAATTACATATGGAATGCAAAGTTCAGCATTCATAAATCATTTATGTGTTGTCTGTGGCTGCTATAATACAAAGCAGTTGTGATATTCTATGACAGGCAAAGCCTAAAATATTTCCTATCTAAGCGTTTCTGAAAAAGTTTACAGACTCTTGGCAGAAAATCTGGAGGTTCTGACTTAGGTTAGAAGGTCTGAGGAGGTTTCCCTGAGAAAGTGGCCCATAAACTTGTAGTTAATCAGGCCAAGAATTGGTAAGTGCATTCCAGGCAGAAGGAAGAACACATGGGAAAGCACTATGGTCTGAAAAAACCTGGCACATCCTAAATATTGTTAGGCCTGTCATTGACTCGAAAACGTAACAGGAGCTAAAGCTCATGAGCCTGGTGAGGCCATAAGGAGCCAGATCCTTCTGGGTCTGATAGTCCAGGTCCAGGATATTGGCTCTTACTCTGAGAGCAATGGGAAGCCATTGAAAAGTTTATTTTTTTATTTTTTTATTTTTAATATATTTTTATTGATTTTTTTTTGCAGTATAACTCATTGAAAAGTTTATAAGCAGGAGAGGGATTCAGATTTCCTTTTTTTCTTTTTTTTTTTTCGTATGTTTTTTTAAAGATATATTTTTATTGCACTAGCTGGTTTTGCTCAGTGGATAGAGAGAGGGTTTTGCCTGTGGATTAAAGGGTCACAGGTTTGATTCCAAGTCAAAGGCACATAGATTGCAGGCTCCTCCCTGGCCTGGGCCCTGGTCAGGGCACGTGCAAGAGGCAACCAATCGATGTGTTTCTCTCACATAGATATTTCTCTCTGTCTTTTCCTCTCTCTTCCATTCTCTCTAAAATCAATAAAAAATATCCTCGGGCAAGGATTTTTTTTATATGTATATTTTATTGTTTTTTTTTTTTTTTTTACAGAGCGGAAGGGAGAGGGATAGAAAGTCAGAAACATCGATGAGAGAGAAATATCGATCAGCTGCCTCTTGCACGCCCCCTACTGGGGATGTGCCCACAGCCACGGTACATGCCCTTGACCCGAATGGAACCCAGGACCCTTCAGTCCGCAGTCCGACGCTCTATCCACTGAGCCAAACCGGTCTCATCCCTCGGGCAAGGATTTTTAAATATATATATATATATATATATATATATATTGATTTCAGAGAGAAAGGGAGAGGGTGAGAGAGATAGAAACATCAATGACAAGAGAGAATCATTGATAGACTGCCTCCTGCACACACCTCCACTAGAGATGGAGCCCTGACTGGCAATGGAATCTTGACTTCCTAGTTCATAGGTTGACGCTCAACTACGAAGCCACATGGACCAGGCCAGATTTCCTTTTTTAAAGGATTATTCTGGCACAGTGTGAGAATAGATTAAGGCAAATCAGAGGGAAAGTAGAGAGATCAATTAGGAAATTATATTACAGTAGTTCAAATGAGAAGACACAGTGGCTTGATCTAATGTGTCTTCAAGACACATTAAGAAAAGTTGGCAGATTCAAAAGATGCTCAGAAGATATTTAGGACATCATATCTACTGGACTTGATGATTGACAGGGTGAAAGAGTGGGGGAGAAATTAAAGTTGACCCCAGGTTTTTAGCTTGAGCTGCTATGTGGATGGAAGTACTATTACTACCTCCCTCCCCTCCGTGCTTGTACAAATCTGCGAACATTCAGCACAAGGTACTGAAATCATCCGTTATATTCCTTTGTCTCTTGCAGAGAGCCATCTCTCAGATGGGAACAACTACCTTGTTTTTGCGTGTGTTGTTGTTTTTTGTTTGCCTGTTTTTTGTTAATATATTTTACTGATTTTTTACAGAGAGGAAGGGAGAGCAACAGAGAGTTAGAAACATTGATGGGAGAGAAACATGCATCAGCTGCCTCCTGCACACCCTCTACTGGGGATGTGCCCATGACCAAGGTACATGCCCTTGACTGGAATCGAACCTGGGACCTTTCAGTCTGCAGGGTGCCAATCTATCCACTGAACAAAACCCGTTAGTGTATTCTTGACGGTACTCTGGGCTTTCTGCCTCCTCCTGACAGATCATGCCTTTCCTCCCAGTTGCTCCACCTATCAAAGGCTTATCTCATCAGTTCAGACATACCCCAACTTCTTCTTTTAGTTTTGTTTTGCTTTGCTTTTTGTTAATCTTCACCCCAGGATATTTTTTCATTGATTTTTAGAGCAAGTGAAAGGGAGCAGGGGAGACAGAGGAAGAGAAAAACATCAATGTGAGAGAGACACATCCATTGGTTGCCTCCCACACAAGTCCGACAGGGTCAGGGAATCCAGCCTGCAGACCAGGTACATGCCCTTGACCAGAATCAAGCCTGGGACCCTTCAGTCTGTGGGTTGATGTTCTATCCACTGAGCCAAACGGGCTAGGACATCAACCTCTCTTCTGCATTTGTCAGATCCTCCCATACATGTTGAGGTTTCTGCACATCAATGCCTCCTCTAACCTAAAAACAAATAGAGGGGCCATCTATTGCTATGCCTGCTCAGCATCCTTCCATTCCTCCTCCTCTAATAACAGCATTCTGACAATCTTTCAAAAAGCTCCCCCCCCCCCCCCCCCCGTGGTTCTAGAGTGATCAGGTGACTCTGGCTGATCAGCACATTTCATTACTTTGACTTCACTGATTGGCAGGTGACTCAAACCAGGCAAGCAGAGGGAATGAGCATCAGCCTGAGACCTGTGCTGGAACACTGAAGAAGGACGCTGTCTTCCTTCTGGGATTGTTACTGGTCACCTTTGTCACTTCTTGGAGAGAGCCTTCCTGAGAATGAAGCCTAGCACAGTTGGAAAGCAGAGCCATGAGCTGAGAAAGACCTATTTCTGGTAATGCCATTGAGCCTTTGGACTCAGCCATGCCTGAAGTCAGCAGCACCTCTGGACTCTTCCATGCATGAGCCAATAATTGAACTCATTTGAGTTGGGTTTCTGTCACTTCTAAGCTCAAGCCATGACTAGCAGAGAGAAGTGATCTATGATACACAAGAGGCTTTCCGGGCAGCAAGGAAGATGGGAAGGGGAACCAGAACAGCCTGAGACCAGCACCATGTATGACCCTCTAAATTTGACCCTGTGGGAAAGAGGAGCAGTTACTACTGCTATTGCTCAGACCATCCAAACTACCTTTACTTCCCTCTGCTTCGCAGAGGAACTGCACCCAACATTCTGGTCAGGGCAACAGTTGGTCTGAACTCAGGAGAGGGTGGGGAAGGGGTGAGAGGTAAGTATCACTCTCAAATCCTAATACTAGCATTTGTACCAGCTGCTGTTCATGGGTTCTTCTCAGAGCACTGGACCGTGTATCATGTCCTGTGTCCATTGTGTCCCCCTGGCACAAAGACCACCACAGTTCTCAATGTAAATAATATCAATGACTCAGATCGTGATTGAATTCCTGCCCCATTCCTGAGATAGGAAGGGATACCAAATATGCAGATGAGATGCAGTATAACTTCTGTTCTCAGGGGTCTCCAGTGACCATCAGCCTCAGAGGAGCAGGGACAGCCTCCCAAGAGGAAGCATTTCAGTTGGTTCTTGAAGGATGGGAGAGGTGTTGCCAGAAAGGGCAAAGGTGTGGACTTATGACAGGTTCACTCAAGAGAACACTGTGCTCCCCCAAAGAAACTTGTAAAGACTGTCCTATATGACCCCCACCCCCACATACACACACATACACATATCTCTGAGCTAACCAGAGAGAAGGGTTTCACTTCAGTTCTCTTCAATCAGCTCATGTGGGCAGAGTCATGGAGACTGAGCACTCAATGCCAGACCCTTACAGAAGGAAAAGAGGCTCATGGAATAGGTGCTGTGGAAAAGCAGGATGTAACACCAACCACCAGTCACTACTCTTGCCCACCTTTGACCTGAGCAAGTTCCTCTTGCAGTTGGGGTGTCCCCCTTTGGGGTAGCTGTAAGTGTAACATCAATGACCCCTCTTGCACTCAGAGTAATTCCCAGCAAAGTCCAAGTCAGACCTCAGAGGATCGACACAGGCCCCTCTCCAGACCCTGCCTCCCCTGTCCCTTCTTTATCTATATATATAAAAGCCAAACAACCTGATGGTCATGATGCACACTGACCACCAGGGGGCAGATTCTCAATGTAGGAGCTTCCCCTGGTGGCCAGTGCATTCCCACAGTGGGAGTGCTGTTCAGCTGACCAACAGCTGCCAGACCCCAGGCTCACGGCTGGCAAGCACAGCTGTGGCGGCATGGGCCTCTCCTGCCTCCACGGCAGCACTACTGAATGGCGACAGCAGCAGCGGCAGGTGCAGCGGGGCTGGGACGAGCAGAAGCAACATGGTGCTTGGCCGGGCTCAGGCTCCTCCCTGGCTGTCTGCCACTTCACCCACTACTACATCCCTCGGGGGATATGGAACTGTCAGTCCCAGATTGCAAGAGAATGCAGGCCAGGCTGAGGGACCCCACCTGTGCACAAATCTGTGCACCGGGCATCTAATTCTATATAATAAAGGGGCACTGTGCTAATTGACCATTATGATTTCATAAAATGGCAGCACCCACAGCCACAAGATGGAGGAACCCAGTCCCCTCAGCCCTGCTGGCAGTGAAATTTGATGCAACCATTACCTTTTTAAAAAATCCTTACCCAAGGATATGATTATTTATTTTAGATCATCTGTTCTCGGGGAGCAGGCCTAAGCCAGCAGATGGGCATCCCCCAAAGGTCCCAGGCTGTGAGAGGGGGCAGGCTGGGCTGAGGGACCCCCTGTGTGCATGAATTTTCATGCACCAGGCCTCTAGTGTGTATATATATACATATATATGTGTGTGTGTGTGTGTGTGTGTGTGTGTGTGTATATTTATACAGAGAGGAAGGGAGAGGGGTAAGAAACATCAATGAGAGAGAAACATCGATCAGCTGCCTCCTGCCTCTACTGGGGACGTGCCCGTAACCAAGGTGCATGCCCTTGACCGGAATCGAATCTGGGACCTTTCAGTCTGAAGGCCGATGTTTTATCCACTGAGTCAAACCGGTTTCAGCTCCCCTGCCCCTTCTTTATATCAAAACCAGAAGCCTGGACCTTGAGGATCCTACTCTCCCAAACAGAACAGGGGACTTATTCCTCGTTGGCACATTTTATTTACTCCTAAGACCTGCTTCTTTGAAACAGCTGCCTTTTCATCCTTGGTTTAACTTAGTGTTTCTCAGCCAGGGGTGATTTTATCCCACAGATGATACTGGACAATGTCTGAAAACACTTTTGTTTGTTGCAACCCCGAGAGGAGGTTGGGGGGGAATGAGGAGGTGCTACTGACATCTGGTGGTCAGAGGCAAGGGCTGCTAAACAGCCATCCTACACTGCATGGGGTGGCTCCGCAGCAAAAATTAATCCGGGCCCCAAACAGCAATGAGTACCAAGGTTCAGAAACCCTTTATCGTGCTTAGAGAGAAAAAATTCAGAAACCTACTGAACTTTAAAATATCCTTAATCTCTGGCCAGCAATAACTAGCACAAGGTTATTGTTTTACAAACCATCAGTAAATTCATACTTTCTCTCCTTTCCCCAGCTCCTGTGTGGGGAGATGGTGGAGGTGGTGGGGTAGCGGGTGCTGCAGAGGTAGATCAGGGTTGGGTGGAGGTGAGAGATGGAGGTCACATAGGGAGAACACAAGCTTTAGAGTCACATCCGAGTTCACATTCCAACCTTGACTACTTCTTTAGCTGTGCGCTTTCATGCAAGGGATGCTTTCTGGGCTCATCTGTCAAAGAGGACCACCCCCCCCCCCCTTTCCAAGGTGCAGGCACTGGGCTAGCAACAGCACTTCATCCAGAAGAGAGAAGATGTGAAGTGTGGCAGCTTTGAGTGGCTGCTGGGGCAGCCTGGAAGGAAGACTACTTATCCTCACAGTGTCTGTGTTTAGTTCCCTCCAGACAGATCCGAAAGCCCCCCCACCCCACCTTTTAAATATATTTTATTGATTTTTTACAGAGAGGAAGAGAGAGGGATAGAGAGAAATAATGATCAGCTGCCTTCTGCACATCCTCCACTGGGGATGTGCCCGCAACCAAGGTACGTGCCCCTGACCGGAATTGAACTTGGGACCCTTCAGTCCACAGGCCCACGCTCTATCCACTGAGCCAAACCAGCCAGAACTGAAAGCCCTTCTTGCAGTCTAGCTGGAACCTCTCCCTTACCTTTTGTTTAGTTCAGTTTCTCAGCAGGTTGTTGCCACCACAATGGTCTGACTATGCTGCTGAGGAACATATTGAGGTTATAATTTGTATTTTGGTCTCCTTGCTGTCGGTAGGTTTCCTCCTTCTTTGCCTGGGGTGAGGACTGAGGCTCTTGCAGGCTTTGGGGTTGCCAGGCCAAAAGCAGAGGTTGCCAGGCACCGAAAGACATCCCTCAGCTGAGGCTTTTGTTTACTGAGGCCAGGCTCTAGGAGACATGGGACAGGGTTACGCCAGAGCACAGGGCTCCCAGGCTCCGGAGGGCGGAAGTGGGTCCATCAAAGAAGGCTGGAAGAGTTTTCCCAAGGCTGACAAAGTGGTGTCTTCGCTGCTGCTGTTGTCTTAACGTGAGTAATAGCAACTTTCACCACTCCCACACGGGTCTCCCTCAGGACCTTGGATGGGCCTGCATAGCTGCTGTTTGGGAGGAGGGAATGGATGTGTGAGTGTTGAGAGTGATGGTTTGAGAGTCAGAGCAAAAGAGCCCTGTGGCCAAGCCGTGATCAGTCATAGTTTTGGAATCCTCTACCTAGTGGTATAAATGTTTACAAACAGCTTGGGAAAGGGGGGATGTTAGGAAAAAACAGGTCCGTGAGGAGAGCTCAAAGTTGACTGATGCTCAGATCCTTCCCTGGATGTTCTAGACTGGAGAAACCCTCAGGGGTTTCAGAGAGGTGGGGCATATAAAATATTAAATTATGGCCCAGCCGGTGTGGCTCAGTGCTTGAGTGTCAACCTGTGAACCAGGAGGTCGCAGTTCAATTCCCAGTCAGGGACATGCCTGGGCTGGGGCTCGATCTCCAGGGTGGGGCATGCAGAAGTCAGCCCATCCATGATTCTCTCTCCTCATGGGTGTTTCCATCTCCCTCTCCCGCTCTGAAATCGATAAAAATATATATTTAAAATTTAAATTATGTAAATGTAAAACTAAATAAAGTATATTCAGAGGTAATAGCATTCAAAGGGCATCACTTCCTAATTATTTTACTATATTTTGCTATTATCTGTGCTCTTGGAAATACTACATGATGGTGCACTGCTGCCCACCTCTTCCAGCGACACTATCAGTGAAATCATGTTGGCAGTTTGAAATCGGCCCTGGGAGTATTTGCACCATAGAAATTGGCAAATGCTACAAATTAAGTTTCTTCCTAACATCCCCCCTTTCCCAAGCTGTTCGTAAACATTTCTACCACTAGGTAGAGGATTCCAAAACTATGACTGATCAAATTTGGGGGGCTTTGGAGCAGATAATGTGATTTAGAAAAATAAATAAATGAGACATGTCTTACAGGTGGCTATTGTGGATACAATGCATACTTACTGCAAATACCTGGTTCAGAAATACTTGGGAGCTCATCTCTTCCTCCTCCGTTGGAGACAAGAGTGCACACCACTCACGAAGCACCCCTAAATACTCCTGTGGCGCCTTCTGGATGGAACAAGGCCAGGAACGCCATGAGGGCGGGGGCTCTGTTCATGTGGCTTCAGCAGGCCCTCCGACCTCTCTTCAGTCTCAGCAGCTTCCCCAGTTTCACCGCTTCTGAGGCCATGCTGGGGGCAAGGCAATGCACAAAGGCTGATGGGAGAACCAGGGGTTGCTTCTTCTCAGCACATGGATCTACTTGGGAACCAGGAAGGTTGTCAGTTGGGGCCATTCCTCCCCAGCGAACATTTGGCAATGTCTACAGACATTTTCGTTGGTCACAACTTGAGGGAAAGGGTGCTACTGGCATCTGATGGGCAGAAGCTGCTAAACATCCTACAACACCCGGAACAGCCCCCCGGCCCCTTACATCAAAGAATTATCGAGCCCCAAGCATCAATAGTGCTGAGGTTGAGAGACCTTGGGGCAGGAGACACAGTGGGGGGAAGTCCCCCTGGCCCCTTTACATCAAAGAATTATAGAACCCCAAGCATCAATAGTGCTGAGGTTGAGAGACCTTGGGGTAGGAGACACAGTGGGGGGAAGTCCCCCTGGCCCCTTTACATCAAAGAATTATAGAGCCCCAAGCATCAATAGTGCTGAGGTTGAGAGACCTTGGGGCAGGAGACACAGTGGGGGGGAAGTTCCGAGGTCCTGGGAGAACCAAGTGGGGGTGGGGTCTAGGAAGAGATAAGGAAAAGCTCTGCTTGCCTGGTAGCTACCGATCCCTTCCTCCCCCCGTGACACCCATTTCCCAGTGTGGGTCATTCAGTCTCCTATTCCGTGTCTTGCCCTGCTTCTCCAGTCTGTCTCTGGTGCTGTCCCAGTTTATCTCTTGTTTATCTCTTGGTCTCTTTTTCTCACTCTCAGTCATGCCACCGACTCTGGCTGGGTCCTTGTGTTCTGAGACATGACACAAGCCTTTGGCATTCGTCCTCCCTCAGCCCACACCAAACACTCCAGCTGCCTTGGTCTGGGAACGGGGCCAGGAGGCTGGTGAAGGGGGAGGGTACAAAACCGGGGAGGGGGCCTAAAGGTTTCCATTCTCCCACCACCCATCCTGCCTTTGACTCAAAGGCCCTACCGTCTGCCTCCCAGAGGCCTAGAGCTCCAGCCAACTCTCTCTCTCTCTCCTCTCTCTCTCTCTCTCTCTCTCTCTCTCTCTCTCTTTCTTTTTTGCCTCCAGGGCCTGGGACCAAGGTCAGCCTGACTAAGTGGCCTTGCCCTGCCCATAGACCCCTCCCTCCCCACCCAGCTTCTTAAATTCCTCCTCTAGCCCAGTCCAGCAGCTGTTACAAAACAACTGGGGGCTGGGCAGCTCCTACCCGCAGTCCTGCCCTGGGCAGTAAGGGACACCAGGCTCATGACTGCTTTTGAGCCCAGAACCCTCTGCCTAGTGACTGTTGGCCTCTGCCCTGGCTCTAGTCCAGCACTCAGAGCCCAGGGCTCAGCGTCCAGGCTCAATTACCAATGCCCTCACCAGGACCCGGACCCAGCCCTCAGTGCCTGCTGCCAGACCTGCCCCCTGCCCCTGTGCCACCTCACCTGCAGTCTCCCCAGCGGCCTGCGCTGCTGTGTGCTGGGCCAGCAGCATCCACAAATGGGTGCTGTGTGAGCCCAGGGACCCTACAGAAAAGCCTGGTGGAAATTTTTATTTTCACTTATTTTCCAAATATATATTTTTATTGATTTCAGAGAGGAAAGGAGAGGGAGAGAGATAAAGCATCAATGATGAGAGAATCATTGATCGGCTGCCTCTTGCCTGCCCCCTGTTGGGGGTCAAACCCACAGCCCTGGCATGTGCCCGACCAGGAACCGAACCGTAACCTCCTGGCTCACAGGTTGATGCTCGGCCACTCAGCCCTGCCAGTAGGGCCTGGTGGAAAGTTTTAAAACAAACGTGAGTGACTTTTAAAGTAAAAATCATTCCAGTGAGGATTTAAAACAAAAATTGGGGAAAGGGCAAAGGGAGCTGTCATATAAAACACAGGCTGCCCACTTACATTTGAATTTCAGGTAGCAACAAAGATAATTTATTTTGTTTTTAATTTTATTTATTGGTTTTTTGGGAAAGAGAGAGACAGAGAAACATTGATTTGCTGTACCACTTATTCATGCATTCGCTGGCTGCTTCTTGTATGTGCCCTGACCAGGGTGGAACCTACAGCCTTGGCACCAACTGAGCTACCAGCACAGAGAATTTTTTTAAAAAATACATTTTATTGATTTCAGAGAGGAAGGGAGAGGGAGAGAGATAGAAACATCAATGATGAGAGAGAATCATTGATTGGCTGCCTCCTGCACGCCCCCTCCTGGGGATCAAGCCCACAACCTAGGCATGTGCCCCTGACTAGAATCGAACCTGAGACCCTTCAGTCTGCAGGCTGATGCTCTAACCATTGAGCAAAACCAGCTAGGGCAAGAATAAAGAATTTTTAAGTGTAAATATGCCCCCACGTGCCATATTTGGAACATCCATCTATTAAAAATTACTTATTGTACTAAAAATTATTCAATGTTTATCTGAAATCTGGCTTTAACAGGGGTCCTGTATTTTGATTTATAAAAGCCAGCAACCTAATCAGGGAATAAGTCTCACCCCCAGCCCTCACCCCAGTTATCTTCCAGTACCTTTAGGTGAGTAAACAGTGTTTCTAACACAGGTCACTTTCAGGTAGAAGGAAATTCAGTGGATTCTACTTTTATTATTTTTACTTTTATGTATCTTTTCATTTTCCTTAAGGAGTAAGCATTCGTGTACTATTAAAAATCAAATAATATAGACTTTATGTCTTGCTGAGGTTTTGCAACATACCTCTCTGTCCACTCTTTTTTAAAAAATATATATATATTCTTTTTTTTTTTTTTACAGAGAGGAAGGGAGAGGGATAGAAAGTCAGAAACATCAATCAGCTGCCTCTTGCACGCCCCCTACTGGGGATGTGCCTGCAGCCAAGGTACATGCCCTTGATCGGAATCGAACCTGGGACTTTTCAGTCCGCAGGTTGATGCTCTATCCTTTGAGCCAAACCGGTTTCGGCCCTTTGTCCACTCTTGAAAATGAGGTTTTGACTAAGTACTATGGTCACGTGATTCAGAATTTCATGGGTACAAATGAGCACGCAATGAAATGCCCCTCCCGCCCCTGTTCCTCAGACACCCAGCTCCCTTCCCCACTTCTGTCGCCTTCTAGAGACATTTTGTTGCCACAGCCTTAAAACTGTCTTCAGCCTTCAGCCTTGCCCACCTGCCTCTGGCTGGTGTTCTACTTCCAATCATGTTACCTCCTGACTTAGAACCCTTCTCTACCGGCCAGTGTGGCTCAGTGGATTGAGCGTCATCCCTTGTACCAAGAAGTCACCGGTTCCATTCCTGGTAGGGGGTGTGCCCGGGTTGGGGGCTTGATGCCCAGTGTGGGACATGCAAGAGGCAGCCAATAGATGTTCCCATCTATTCCTCTCCCTTCCTCTCTCTCTGAAACCAATAGAAACTTTTTTTTTTTAAATTAAAACCCTTCTGTGGTTTTCCATGCTGTTGGAAAAAGAACAAACTTCCCAGCTACCCGGGTCAGACAGCGCTCAGGGCCTAATTCCTGTCCAGCTTCCCGGACACTTGGCAACCCCCCAGGCCGTCTTACACGGCGCCACAGAAACATGACCTGCCTATGAGTCCCCCTCACTCCCCCACCTGTTCTGGCTCCCATGCTCTTGCTCATGTTTCTCCCTGTCGGACATGTATTGCACGCAGACAGCATCCACTGGGTGCCAGGCGTGGGGGCTAGGACGGACACAGCGAGCAGACTGAATGGTCATGCTTTTGTGATTCCGGTCCTGGCAGAGGAGCCTTTACTGGACAAATAGTTACAATGAAGCCTTTGTCGTGTTAGTGTAGGTACAGAGCTCCGGGTCAAAACAGGCCTCCGGGAAGAGGTGGTATTTAAGAGTTGAACAGTCATCACCCAGCCACTGGCTGGGAGTGGGGCAGGCAGGGGAGAGTGTCCAAGCTGAGGAAACAGTTCATGCAAAGTCCCGGAGACCAGAGAAGTCACAAATCCGGGGTGGTGGGCACACAGAGAAGAAAGGGGGAGAGTGAGAGCCGCGGGGTGAGAAGCCCCAGCAAGCCCCTCTGCAGAGTGCATTGTATCCTGAGGGCGGTGAGAAGGCCTGAGGGGGGGTTAGCAGGGGAGTGTGTGGGCAGATTTGTGGCTACTGGGCAGGATAGATTGGAGAACGAATGCCTTGCTGCTCTTCCTGAGGTGAAAGAAATGACCGCAGCCTGGGCTGGCGTGAGGGTGCTGGGGACAGAGTCAAAGATACTTCATTTTTCATTTTATTTTTTTAATATATTTTATTGATTTTTTACAGAGCAGAAGGGAGAGGTATAGAAAGTCAGAAACAACAATGAGAGAGAAACATCCATCAGCTGCCTCTTGCACGCCCCCTACTGGGGATGTGCCCGCAGCCAAGGTACATGCCCTTGACCGGAATCGAACCTGGGACCCTTCAGTCCGCAGTCCGACGCTCTATCCACTGAGCCAAACCGGTCTTGGCAAAGATACTTCATTTTTTAAAAATCTATAATTTTATTGATTTCAGAGAGGAAGGGAGGAGAGAGAGACAGAAACATCAATGATGAGAGAGAATTATGGGTCAACTGCCTCCTGCATGCACTCCACTGGGGTTCGAGCCCCACAAACCAGGCCCTGCCCGGGAATCTAAGCCCGACCTCCTGGTTTGTAGGTCAACACTCAACCACTGAGCCACAGCACCCTGGCAAGTCAAAGATATTTCGGAGGTGAGGCAGTGCGAGGAGTGACTTCCCGGGGATCTACCTGGCTTGGGAGACTGGTGGATCCTGATATTTTTGGGGATGGAATTTCTGAGTCCAGTTTGGACTTGATGAACTGGTGGTGCTTGCAAGATGTCAAGTAGACGGTTACATCTGCAGGCTGTCAGCCTCAGGAAAGAGGTCTGGACCAGATTCTTATTTGTCACTATCAACTTAAAGATAACAATAAACATGCTGCCTGGCTTTTATGGAGCACTTGCTAAGTGTGCGGCCCTTTTCTAAGTTCTTCACATACATTAACTTACTGATTCCTCACAACAACCCAACGAGGTGCCTTCATTTCGGAGCCAGGATTTGAGCCCTAGCTGCCCAGCTCCAGATTCCAAGCTTCTAAGCACATCACACAGTCTTGTACCTAAACAGTACCTTAATCCCCAGAAATGGATGAGGTCGACCTCAGAATTGTGAGGGATACCAGCATCTAAAGCCAAGGCTGCAACCTGGTGGCTCAGGGCCTGAATCTTGCTCTTGGATAAGTTTTCTCTGAAATGCTTAGTGTTTTAATTTTTAAAAATAAATTGCCATACAAAAATGAACTCAAAATGGATCAACGACCTAAACAGGAAAACAGAAACTATTAACTCTTAGAAGAAAACATAGGGAGAAAGCTTCATGGCATTGAATTTGGCAATCATTTCTTGGCTATGACACCAACAGCACAAGCAACAAAAGAAAAAATACATAGATAAGTTGGATTTCATTAAAGTTAATTACTTTTGTGCATCACACACTATTTTTTAAATATATTTTATTGATTTTTTTTTTTACAGAGAGGAAGGGAGAGAGAGAGTTAGAAATATCAATGAGAGAGAAACATTGATCAGCTGCCTCCTGCACACCTCCCACTGGAGATGTGCCTGGAACCAAGGTACATGCCCTTGACCGGAATCGAACCTTACAGTCCTAAGGCCGACGCTCTATCCACTGAGCCAAAATGGTTAGGGCTGCATCACACACTATTAAAGTGAAAACAACAACAACAACAACAACAACAACCACTAGAATGGGAAAAAAATATTTGTAAATCATATATCTAATAAGTGATTTATGTCTAGATTAGATAAAGAACACTTAAAACTCAATAACCCATTAATAAATGGGCAAAAGACTTGAATAGGTATTTCTCCAAAGAAGATATACAAATGGCCCATAAGGAAATGAAAATATGCTCAACATCACTAATCATTAGGGAAATGTAAACCAAAATTACAGTAAGATACCACTTTATACCCATTAGGATGGCTACTAGAAAAAAAAATGTGTTGGAGAAGATGCAGAAAAATTGAATTCTTTTGCACTGTTGTTGGCAATGCAAATGGTATAGCACTTTGGAAGACAAAGTATGGCAATTCCTAAAAAAAGTAAACAGGATGATCATATAATCCAGTAATTCACTTCTGGGTGTTTACCCAAAAGAACTGAAAGCAGAAACTTGAGCAGATATTTGTACACTCCTGTTCATAGCAGCATTAGTCACAGTAGTCAAGGTGGAGCCAACCTAAATGTCCTCTGACAGATGAATGGATAAACAGAATGTGGTATTTACAAACAGTGGAAGATTATTCAGCCTTAAGAAGGAATGGAATTCTGGCCCCTCACAACATGTATAATCCTTGAAGACAGTCACAAAAGGACAAATATTATACATTCCACTTGTATGAGGTACCTAAGAACTCAAATTCATAGAGACACAAAATAGAATGGTGGTTGCCAGGGTCTGGGAGAGGAGGTGGTAATAGAAAGCTAGTGTTCAATAAAGACTAAATTTCCATTTGTGAAGATAGTAAAGTTCTGGAGATTAATGGTGATGATGGTTGCACCACAATTTGAACATACTTAATGCTATAGACCTGTACACTTTAAAAATGGCTTAAATGGTAAACTTTATGTTATGTATTTTTTTACCACAGTAAAAAAAGTATGAAATAAAAGGATAACTTTTACTTTTAAAGATATTTATTTCTTGAAAAACATGTTATGTTTGAATTAAATTTGCACATTCCAAACAAAAATTACACTTTACAGTTCCCACTGTTTTAAATTTTAAACCCAAATTTTGGTTATTAAGTTTTGTACGCTTTAAATTAGCACAAGTGATCACACAGAATGATAGAATTGAAGTAACTTAAGTTCTGTTTCTAAGTCTTTGCAGTCATTGTGTCACTGTTGTTTATTCTGAAACTGTTTAAATTCAAGAATATGTAGTGTCATAGAGTTAGACACAAGCTGAGTCCAGAGCAAGCTGGAGTGACTCCAAACTATTAAGAAATTACTTTTTTTTCTTTTTGGTTAATCCTCACCTGAGAATATTTTTCCTTTTTTTTTTTAAAATATATTTTATTGATTTTTTACAGAGCAGAAGGGAGAGGGATAGAAAGTCAGAAACATCGATGAGAGAGAGACATCGATCAGCTGCCTCTTGCACGCCCCCCACTGGGGATGTGCCCGCAGCCAAGGTACATGCCCTTGCCGGAATCGAACCCGGACCCTTCAGTCCGCAGTCCGACGCTCTATCCACTGAGCCAAACCGGTCTCGGCTCCTTTTTTTTTTTTTTTTTTTTTTTTTAAAGAGAGTGGAAGGGAGAGAAAGAGAGAAATATTGATGTAGACATATTGATTTGTTGCCTGCTGCACACCCCTGACTGGGGCTGGGGATTGAACCTGCAGCACAGGTACATGCCCTAGACCTGGGACCTTTTGGTCCAGGGCCGACACTCTAACCACTGAGTCAAACCAACCAGGGCAAGAAATTACTTTCAAAATGAACATGTGTATCTGAGTCTGTGCATGTGAAGGAGGGGTTAAGTGAGAGTTCTCCTTATTAACTTTCATTGTGGAACATAATGTTATTTATTTATTTATTTCAAATATAGTTTTATTGATTTCAGAGAGGGAGAGAGAGAGAGAAACATCAATGATGAGAGAGAATCATTGATTGGCTGCCTGCTGCACGCCCTCCTTTTAGGGATCAAGCCTGCAACCCGGCCCTGTGCCCTTGATTTGGAATCGAACCCGGGACCCTTCAGTCTGCAGGCTGATACCCTATCCACTGAACCAAATCGGCTAAGGCCATAATGTTTATTTTGAGTAATAAATTTGAAACTTCTTTGCTAAAACTCAGCAGTATCTGTAGCAGCAATTTAGAACTTAGACCAATAAAATATTTTTCTCAGGGAGAAATATTTTCTGAGTGTCATTGTTTAAAATTGCCAATGGGCCGAAACCGGTTTGGCTCAGTGGATAGAGCAATGGCCTGCGGACGGAAAGGTCCCGGTTCCGTTCTGGTCAAGGGCACATCCCCAGTAGAGGGTGTGCAGGAGGCAGCTGATCGATGTTTCTCTCTCAGCAATGTTTCTGACTTTCTATCCCTCTCCCTTCCTCTCTGTGAAAAATCAATAAAATATGTTTAAAAAGATAATAAAATTGCCAATGGATGGTGATAATAAAAAGCAACCCACTTCTAGTCATTTTTGCTATGGTGCTGAAATTCTCTACAGACGATGAACCTGCGCTGCCCTTCACTGGGGGCAGACCCCTGCCATCATCCCACCTTGTAAGCCACTCCCAACAATATGGGTCCAATTCCACCTGCGGACCAATTACAACTGCGAACGAGTATAGCTCAGTGCCGGGGCTGCCCGTTGGAGTCATTCAAATTCTCAGCACTCAATTTCAAGGGCTTCTCAGGTGTAGTTTCCCACAGGAAGCCTCCCTTGACAACTCTACCTCCTTGAATCCGGACGAAATTTTTCTCCTTTGTGTCCCCGCAGTACCCTACGCCTGGTTCTGCCACCGAACTGTTAGGTTGTATTATAATGGTCTCCCTTCACTTCTCCGCTGAGCGCTCTAGGCATCAGTCAGTGCTCCAGGCGAGGGCCTCCCGGGGCGCGTCTACCCTGGCTGTCCCGAGGTGAAATGGTTTGGGAAGGGGCTGGTAGTACGTGCACAGGAGGTGGGCTGCACCGCAAGTCAGGGCCCCTGGAGGAGGAGAAAAGGCCTTGCAACGAACAAAACTCTTCTTTTTAGGCATCAGCTTAAGAAATGGATCGCCCGTAGCGCTGGCCCTCGTTTTCACCAGCTCACAGCCACCGCTACCGAGCCAGTGAGTCCAGCCCGGCTGCGCACTTCCTGACCTCTCAGCAGGACCTGCATCCCCCAGAGCCCGCGCCCGGACCCTGCCGCTGCGACCCCGCCTGCCGGGCCATGTGCTCGTTTAGCCACGAGGGGGCGCCGGACGCACGTTCCCGGGGAAGCCGGGCCGGGCTCGGGGGCGGGTGCAGTGACTGCTCTGAGCGAGGCCCACGGGACTCGCGCCGGCCGGCGGGGCTGGGGAGTCCCGGTAAAGAAAGGGTGGCAGGGGCGGGGGTGGAGGTGTTGTAAGAACCGCAGTGCGGGAGCGTTGGCGGCGGATGGAGGGAGGCGGAGGGAAGAGCCGTCGTTGCCGCTCTGGCCCTGCCTGGTCTGGCCTGTTGGGGAAAGGGCAGGGATGAAGAAAGGGAGGGCTGTTCAGAGAGCAGGGCCGCTGCCTCCGCCTCCCTGCTCCTCAGTCTTGCCCAGGAACAGACCGGACATTCCTAAGTCTCCGGCGGAAAACCTGGAAATAGACCCGGAGGCCGCCTCCTGCAGCGCGGCCAGTTCTTCCCAGCCCAGCCCCAGGGCTTCCCGGAAGAGCCCCGCTGCGCCCGGGCCCAGCCAAGGCCTGAGCTCTGCTTCCTCCCAGCCTGGGACCAGCCCCTGCCCTGTCCTCCCTCCCTCCCAGCCTGGGACCAGCCCCCTGCCCTGTCCTCCCTCCCACCCAGCCTGGGACCAGCCCCCTGCCCTGTCCTCCCTCCCTCCCAGCCTGGGACCAGCCCCTGCCCTGTCCTCCCTCCCTCCCAGCCTGGGACCAGCCCCCTGTCCTGTCCTCCCTCCCACCCAGCCTGGGACCAGCCCCTGCCCTGTCCTCCCTCCCTCCCAGCCTGGGACCAGCCCCCTGCCCTGTCCTCCCTCCCACCCAGCCTGGGACCAGCCCCCTGTCCTGTCCTCCCTCCCACCCAGCCTGGGACCAGCCCCCTGCCCTGTCCTCCCTCCCACCCAGCCTGGGACCAGCCCCCTGCCCTGTCCTCCTTCCCTCCCAGCCTGGGACCAGCCCCTGCCCTGTCCTTCCTCCCTCCCAGCCTGGGACCAGCCCCTGCCCTGTCCTCCCTCCCTCCCAGCTTGGGACCAGCCCCTGCACTGTCCCTCCCTCCCAGCCTGGGACCAGCCCCTGCCCTGAGCCATCGACCGTATCCAGCCACTTCTAGGTCAGGGTCAGGATCTGTCAGTGTCCATATGGTTATTTGGCCACGAAAGCTGGGAATCATCCCAGACACCTTTCTTTTGCGTTCCCCATGTTCAATCCATGTCTTCACCTCCTCTTTCTGCCTCTCAGTTTCCTTCCACCACTCGCTGAACCAAGTGTCCATCACCTCTCACCAGAACTGGTGCTCTTGACTCCCTGCTTCTAGGCTTCGCCCCTTCTCCTCTTAATCCTCTCTCAGGGTGGTAGGTAGCCTATACAGTATTTCCGAACCCCGTCTTCACCCCCTTTTGACGTCTCCCAATACCTTTCCAAACTCTGAGCATGGCCCACAGGGCCCTGAATGGCCTGGTCCTTTCTGCCTTTCGGCACCCCCTTCCTGCTCTCTGCTCCAGCTACACTATCTGTGCTCATCATGAGCCTTCGCCTTTCTGCCTTGGTAACTGACTCCTGCTCCTTCAGATCTCAGCTCTAGCGTTGCTTTCTCAGGGACACCCTCCCTGGCCTCCCTAGCAGGCCAGATGCCCTTATTGCGTACTCTCCTAGCACCCCCTACTTCTCCTTTTATGTATTTGTCATAGTTACCACCCCCGCACCCCCCTTCTGCAGTTTTGCTTTCCACAGTTTCAGTTAAGTTACCTGCGGTCAACTGTGCTCCAAAAATATGAAGTGGGAAATTCCAGAAATAAACAATTCATGAGTTTTAAAATGCATGCCATTCTGAGTAGCATGATGAACTCTCCCATCCTTTGTCCGCATGGGATATGAATCCTCCCTTTGTCCAGTATATCCACGCTGTATGTGCTACCCACTCAGTCACTTCGTAGCTGTCTCGGTTAGTTTTACTGTCAGGGTCTCACAGTGCTTGTGTTCAAGTAGAAAAGCTGTAAAGTGCTTCCTTTCAGTGAAAAGGTGAAAGTGTATGATTTAATAAGAGAAGAAATCCTATGCTGAGGTTGCTGAGATCTACAGAAAGAACTAACCTGCCTGGGAATCTCTGAAGGAAAACGAAATTGGTGCTAGTTTGCTGACAAGAGACTACATTCACGATAATTATTCTCTTTTATTATTGTTGTTAATCTCTTAATGTTCCTAGTTTATACTTTATCATAGGTGTATGTGTAGAGGAAAAACATAGTATATACAGAATTCAGTACTATCTGGTTTCAGGCATCCACTGGGGTCCTGGAATGTATCTCCTGCAGATAAGGGGGACTACTGTAATTATAATTGTCCATTTGTTTGTAATATTGTTTGTTTCTTCCACTAGACTGTAAGTTCCATGAGGGTAAGGACTATATCAATTTTTGCTCACTTGTAAATCTCCAGCACCCACGTACCTGACGCACAGTAGGTGCTCAGTATTCCTTGAATAAATAATGTTGCATGTTGCACACATGGATGTTTCCTGAGCTCAAGCCTTTATCATCTCCTACCTGGACCTCAGCAATCACTTTTAACTAATCTCCCAGTTTACAGTCAAGTCCCTACTGGTTTCCCACCCAACAGCCAGAATGGTCTAATAAAGACACCAATCTGACTGTCACCCTCCCCACCCCCTTTTTAATAGCCTCCAGTGGCTTCCCATGACTCTTGGAATAAACTCCAAACTACTGACGCAGCCTAACAAGGCCTTGTGTGGTCTGGCTCACCTCATGCCTAGCTCCAGCTCCTCAACAAACCTTTTTTGATTCCATGAATATTGAGAGCCTGTTTTCCCAGGTGCTGAGGATTCAATGGCAAGTGAAAGCACCCCTTCCGGTCTTACAGCCCCCAGATCTTTGAACACAACTCTTTCCATGCAGGACCTTCGCACATGCTTTCCCCTCGTCTGGAAACTGCTTCTCTCTCCTTTTTGTCCTATCAGATATCCAGCCAAACAGCATTTATTCAGGGGTAGCTTATTTGACCCCCAATGTAGTTAGGTCCCCGAGTTAGATGTTTTTACAGCTCCTTATAGTCCACCTCATAGCCCTGACCACATTTTTATTTTCACGTTTGTGTGGTTATTTGGCTGGTGCCCCTCTTCCCCACCAGGGAGCTCTAGGAGCTTCCTGTCTGGTTTTTACTTCCCATCACATCTCTGTGGTACTAGCTGGTCCTCCACAATTTATTGACTGAATTAATAAGTGATTCCCTTGCAGAGTATTCAGAGGGTGCTGCCTTCAAGGACATCGTGAATATGTCGTGAATATGAGCTGGGGCTGGGAGGGGTGTAAAGGAGCTCGCACCAGAGAGGGCCTGAAAGCTGTTCTGTTAGTCCTTTCCCTGCCCCTCCTCATCCCCAACACGTGACTTGGCTCCACCTTCCTCTCCTCCCCAACCCGTCTCTGCCCTTGTTCTTGAAGCCACAGACCCCTCCAGGGCTTCCCACATACTGACCCTCTACCTGCAACTCTCCACCCTGCTCTTTCACATGGCAGGTTCCTCCACATCCTTCAGATCAAGTTTAATTGCTGCATCTGTAGAGGACACCTTCATTGTAGCTCACAATGGAGGTACATTTATATGCTTATCGTCTGTATCCCTAGATGCATTAGAAGCTTTTGACCACACATAACAGAAAATCCAACTCCATTGGCTTAAAGAAGGAAGTTACGTAGGGGTAGGACTGTTTTTGAGGTTGGTTAATTCAATGATGTTCTCGTGGATGTAGGTTCTTCCCCTCTTGCTGCTCTGCCACCTTGATGCTGGCTTTGTCCTCAGGTTGGTTAGCAGGATGGATGCAACAATTCCAGGCATCATAGTCCGACCTCATATCAGACAAGCAGGGGTTTCCCATCACTATACATCTCAGTTGTCTCTTGCTGTGTAAGAAATTATCACAAAACATCGGTTTAAAACAACCTTTATTATCTCAGTTCCGGAGGGTTAGAAACCCAGGAGTGGCTAGCGGTTGGTCCTGCAGAGGGCCTATCAGGAGGTTGTGGATGAGCTGTGGGCCAGGGCCGGACTCATCTGAAGGACTAAGTGGGGCTGGAGAACCCACTTCCAAGCTTATTCGCGTGGCCACTGGTAAAGGCTTCGGACCCTGATCGGGTTTCTCCATCAGGCTGCCCATGACGCACCACCTGCCTTCCTCCAGAGGGAGTGGCCCAAGAGTGACAGCCACCAAGACAAAAGCTTCGGGGTCTGTAACGACCAAATGTTGGATGGGACACGCCGCCACCTCTGTTGTATTCTGTCAGTCACTCAGCCCAACACTGGTACAGCATGGAAGGGACTACACCGGGTGTGAAGAGTAGGAGGTGGGGACACTGAAGGGTCGACCGAGGCTGACTACCATGGCATCTTTTTTAAAAGTGAGGAAGTCCTAGCCGGTTTAGCCCAGTGGATGGAGCGTCAGCCTGCTGCCCAAAGGGTCCAGGGTTCAATTCTGGTCAAGGGCAGGTACCTCGGTTGCAGGCTCCACCCAAACCCCATGCCCTGGTCAGGGCGTGTACAGGAGGCAACCAATCAACATTTCTCGCATTGATATTTCTCTCTTCCACTCTTCCTAAAAAACCAATGGAAAAATATCCTTGGGCGAGAATTTAAAAGATAATAAAATAAATAAAAGTGAGGAAGCCTCTCCTAGAAGCCCAGGAGGCTTTTCTTTGTGTGTCTGTGGCTGGAATGGTGTCACAGGCCCATACCTAAACCATCACACAGCAGGGCGTTGGGACCACCAGTTTTGGCTCGTTACAATCAGGATTCACCCTGGGGCTAGCTCCATCTCTGCTGGAGCACAGAGTGGGATCCAGGAGGAAGATGGCCACCTGAACAAAGTCAGGATTCTGTTTGGAATAAGGAAGCGGGGATGGGAATGGATGCTGAGTTGGCATCGCAGAGTCCACGACACTCACCAGCTCCCTGAGAAGAGAGGCTACCTCTTTCCCACCACGGTGTCCCCAGCATGTGAGCCACTGCCTGGTACAGAGTAGATGCAACATCCTTGTGAGATGAATAAATGAATGAATTCATGACTAAACTGGAAGACACTAGGACTACTGTCAAGCAGGAGTAGATATCCCCAGGCCCTGGCTCCTTAAGTTCTTCTTAGAACTTGGGAGGTCACCTGCTACCACCCCCACCGCCAGCCCCAAGGATAGACAGGACTGGCAGGCTTATTCTCACTTTATTTCTGGAGAAGTTTGATCAGATGCAATAACACTGATTCCAGGCGAGGGCAGGAGCATGGGTACCCCTAAAGCAACCAGCAACCTGTGGCCCAAGGTGCTCCCCATCCCCAAACCTGGGTTCCCCCTCAGTTACAGTTAAATAGAGAGGAAGATCTCCTCGGGGAGTCTTGGGAGGGTCTGCCTCCTGCACCCGCCCCCTCCAGGCAAAGGACTCTGAGCACAAGCTATTTACAGTATTCACATCCACTGTACCCCACCAAACCAAGGCAAATACTACAGGCGGCCCTTCCCCAAGGAAGGAGGCCA
Organism: Antrozous pallidus; assembly: GCA_027563665.1. Lineage (NCBI taxonomy): Eukaryota > Metazoa > Chordata > Mammalia > Chiroptera > Vespertilionidae > Antrozous > Antrozous pallidus. Next base: position 188,952,811 of record CM050508.1, read on the forward strand.
GAGAGGCTGTGAGTGTATGTGTGTGTGGGAGGTTTCCACGCGTGTGAGCACACAAATGCACTGAGGGGCAGGGCCTGGCTCCAGCCAGAGACAACAGTCTATAAGGTGCTGATTAAAAACAACAGAGGACCCACCCCTAGGGGCCCAGGCCACTTCCGGCTTTGTTCTGTTTCTTCTCTCCCAGACATCCTGGTAGATGATTCAGGAGCCCTCATAGCTGCGCCTGGATCCAAGGCACCCCCTTAAAGGACTTCTGGGGGAAAAGCGGGAGGGGAAACAGTCAGGCAAACTACGCCTCCAAGCAGGCCAGCCAGGGTGGGGGCGGCATGTGGGGTGTGAGAAGGCCTCCGTCAGACTCGTACAGAGGGCCAGGCTGGGGAGTTCTGGGAAGGCTGCTGGGAGGGAAGGTCACAGGTAGGGAGTCAGGGGTCCCTACCTGTGACCTGTGGGGGCTGCACCACAGCTTTCTTGAGGAAGGCTTCTGCCTCTGCGAAGGGCAGGAGTGCCTCTGGTGTTCGGCCCAGACTCTTTTCACCAGAGGGTCCCTTGGGGGAGAAGCCATTCTCCTGGTGTGCTGGGGGAGGCTGCAGGCCATTCACCAGCGACTCCTTGTTAGGCAGGCTGTGGATGCAGGAACACACTGAGGCACCTCACATCCTAGGACAGCCCAGGCACCCCCACAGCTCCAGCCTGCCCCTGACTTCCTGCCCGGGACCCTGGGATTGGGAGCTGGTACCTCCACTGCGGCTCCTGGGGGGCCAGCTCCTCTTTCTGTGCAGCCTCCTTCTGCAGCCCTGAGGACCGGGAGTCTTCGGCTTTGACAGTGTCTATCACAGGGAAGGGGTGGCCATCAGTTGCTGGCTGGTGAGAGGAGGAGGTATGATGATGGGGTGGTGAAAGGACAGAGGGGAATAGGGCCTTTACCTGGGCTACAATTGTCGGTGTTTGCCTCCTTTCTTTCCAGCTTTTGCTGTGAAGAGGAAGAGCAATCAGACTCGGGGGGTATCTGGTCCCACCCAACTGAGGTGCCGAATTCTTTCCTCCCCAAGCTGAGACCCTGAGCAGCCTGCCTCAGCCTCCTCCTCCACCCTGAATGCTATTCCCCAACCTCCTCCTCACCCGACCCCCACTCCCAACACTGCCCTTTGGGGAACCCTGACCTTGGCTTCAGCAGCTTCTGACTTCCGAGTCCTCTTCATGATCTCCTCCAGTCGCTGTTTGGAAGCCCCACATCGGTTAGGCCCAAGCGCCGCCCCAATCCTAAACCTCCCACCATCCAGCCGCAGGCCTGGGGTCTCGGAGCCCTTCCAGCTCATACCAGTCCTTTACAGGCCAGGAACCAGAACTCACCCCAATACCCTCATGTCCTACCCTTTACAAGTCCAAGGCAGCCCCCACTCCCGTAAACCTACTAGTACCATTAACCGAAACAGAGACCGGGCCCAGAAAGGCTCCGCCCCAAGAAGCCCCGCCCCGCCCACCGGAGCCCCGCCCACCGGAGCCCCGCCCACCGGAGCCCCGCCCACCGGAGCCCCGCCCACCGGAGCCCCGCCCACCGGAGCCCCGCCCACCGGAGCCCCGCCCACCGGAGCCCCGCCCACCGGAGCCCCGCCCACCGGAGCCCCGCCCACCGGAGCCCCGCTCGGGCTCCAATACCCTTTTGCGCTCCTGCCGCTCCTGCTCCTCGCGCTGGAAGTGTTTTTCCCGCTCCAGACGCTGCCGCTCTGCCTCCTCCCGGGACCGGGCTTCGGCCTCCTCTTTCTGCCAAAGACCCGGTGAGCTTTAAGCAGCTGGACTCCAGCCCTCCTTCCAGGCCAGCCCTCGGCCCACCAGCAGGAGGCGCCCGCGCCCAGCCCTGCCCGCCCATCTGTCCATCTGTCCATCCATCTGGGCACCTGCTTCTGCAGCCGCTCCTGCTCTTCCAGCTCGGCCTGTGCCTTCTCTCGGGCCTCCTGCTCTTCCCGCCTCCGGGCCTCTGCCTCCCTCTCGGCCCGGGCCTCAGCCTCCCGAGCCAGCTGCTCCTCTCGCATTCGTCTGGGGGACAAAGGAAACTCGTGCTCGGGCCGTACTTTAGCAGCCTCCATATGGGCCCCTTCACCCTCCTCGGTCCCGTCCCACGGGTGCACGCACTTGTCCCTTTCTGCCTGCAGCCTCCGCTCCTGTTCCTCGCGCTCCCGCTGCTCCCGGGCCTGGCGCCGCTTCTCAGCCAGGAGCCGAGTAGCCTCTTCACGGTCTGTGGTGCCAGCCATGGGTTTGCTGGGAGTCACTGGGGGAGCAGGGGCTGGGGGGGCCGGGGCTGGGGGCGAGGTCAGGACAGCAGTATCTGGAGTGGAAACAAGGTCCAGCCAGGAGTCAGCTCAGGCACCTCCAGCATCCCTGCATGCCTGCTTCCTGGACCTCATGGTGACCCACCCATTCAACTTCTGCCATCAACTTAGATATGAGCTTCTCTTCTCTGGCCTGTGCCCTGGGACTGGCCCTGCTGAAGGGCCTACCTTCCACATCCATCTCTGGGCCCACTCCGCTGACCACCTCCCCCACACAGGGCAAGCTGTTTTCTCTTGCCCTGCCCACCTTTCCACCTCCTCTCTTCATGCCCACCTGCAGGGATCTCGGCTGTGGGCTGCTCCTTCTGGGGCTGGGCTGGGGTGGGTGAGGGCACAGGTGAGGGTGCCGGTGAGGCCAGGGCTGCTGGCTCCTTCTCTTCACTGGTCTTGCCCTTGTTCTGGGTCTTGTCCTCGGGTCCTGCCGCACTGGGGCTCTCCTTTGCCTCATCCTTCCTCCGAACCCGCCCCTTGGGTGATGCAGTGATGCCTCGAGGGGATGGTGGTTTTGGGGGTAGAGCATGGTTGGGCCCTGGGCTGGGACAGGGAGAGGCAGGCCTGTGCCAGGATGTGGAGGGAGAGGCTGGCCGGGCCTTAGATTTGGGACTGAGAAAGAAAGGGAAATGTTAAGGCTGGAGGGCACAGAGTCCACATCTACATATACACACCCTGGGGTACCATTCCTCAGGAAAGTGTCCCTTCCAGGCTAGGCCAGCCCTCCCACCTTATATGCTCTCACAATACCACAGTTTTTCCTTTGAGAATATATATCCCAGTTTGCAATTATATATTCTTTCAATATATATATATATATATATATATGTTTTTAGAAAGAGAGAGGAAGGGGGAGGGAGGGAAACATTGATCTGCTGCATTCTGCACACCCCCTACTGGAGATCAAGCCCACAACTTGGGCATGTGCCCTGACTGGGAATTGAATGGGGACCTCTTCGTGCATGGGACGCGTCATGCACTGTTCCCTGCACCTCATCAGATAGGGCTACACATTCATTTGACCTGTTTCCCCAGTAGTCAGCAAGATTAACAAGAGCAAGAATGAGGCGTGGTTTGGCTCACCAGTGTCCGTAGCACCCAGAACAGTACCGGACAGGTTCCTTCATTCACTCAGCAGGTATTTGTTGAGAGCTTACCGGGTGCTAGGCACTGTTCTGGGTGCTAAGGTATTTCGGTGATCAAAATACTCAAAAGGCCAAAACCAGTTTGGCTCAGTGGATAGGGAATCAGCCTGCGGAATGAAAGATCCCAGATTCGATTCCGGTCAAGGGCATGTACCTTGGTTGCGGGCACAACCCCAGTAAGGGTGTGTGCAAGAGGCAGCTGATTGATGTTTCTCTCTCATCGATGTTTCTGACTTTCTATCCCTCTCCCTTCCTCTCTGTAAAAAAATTAATAAAATATATATTTTTAAAAACCACTCAAAAAGTGGGTGCCCACCTGAGTTCAGAGGCCGGGCCAGCAGAGAGGCGAGGGCGTGGAGAGGCAGGCAGTGACTGACGCTTCTTGCTGCGCTCCCGGGCCAGGGCACTCTTTTCCTTCTCATTTTCCCGCTCCTTGTCCTTCTTCTCCTTCCTCTGCACCTAGTGAGGAAGGGGAGGGAGGGTGGGAGGCAGGGAACAGAAGTCAGTGGTGCCCACACTCCCAAGCTGGGCTCCCTGTGCCCACCTGCACCGCTACTTACCGAAGAGGACTGGGGCTTGCGGTGGACCGGGGTGGGGCTGCCCATCGAGCTGGGCTTGCGGCGCTCCCCACGCTCCCCGGAGGAGGGGGTGCAGCGGTGCATGCTGCTGCGGGGGGCGCTGCATGGTGGCATCAGGGGACTGGCAGAGGCCGAGCGCGGGCACACCGGCACGGCTGCAGAAGGATGAGTGCGGTTGGGATGTGGCCCACACTTGAGGCTGGCCACTGCCCGGCCCCTCATGGGGGCTCTCCCAGGGCCGCTGCCCCTACCCTGGTCCCGGCCATTGCGGGGCAGTGTGACTGCACTGCGACTCCGTGCCAGGAAGGAGAGGGTGGGCGTCATGAGACGGTCCACGATGCTGCTCTCCCAGGGGCTCAGCTGCAGGCTTCGATCTAGGGGGAGAATGCCAGGAGGAGCTGGTTACCACAGGGGAGCTGCAGGGCACAGGCAAAAGCAAAAGGGGGTGGCCAGGTACCATCCCATGCCAAGCCCAAGGAGTCTCCCCAGGAGGGCTCTATCCTGATCACCCCTGGCCACACTTCTTGCCCTCGAGTCTGACCCCCACTGCAGACCAAGGCAACAAGACACTTTCCAGGGTAAAGTGCTGTACAGGATGAGGGTCTGCTTCCAGCACTCCCACAGATGGAAGGGCTCTGCACTGAGAATATAGCAAGGAGCCGCCAGGAAGGGTCCCACCGTAGCGCCCTTTCCCTCCTGCCATCAGAGGGCTGGGGAGACATGACCCCAGGGATTTGGGACAGTAAGGGTCCTTGTGCTCAGAAGAGTCCTAATTTTTACGCATCCCATGACAGGGCGAGGCTGCTAGGGGGCCTGGCTGCTCTGGGCCACCCTCCTCTGTCCCCTCAGCTGCTGAGATATTTTTAAGTCTCAGTCAGGTGGATTTGGTACAACAGCTGATTTGGTTGCTAGGCAACAGAGCAACCAAATAAAAGCTGGAGAAACTTATAAATAGCTCCTGCCATGGCCCTTTGCATATGAGCACCAGGGCAGTGAGAGGCAGGGGCCACGCCACCCTGGCTGGCCACAGCTCTGGGGCCAGCCACGGCCATGGCTGGGGTTCTAAGGCAGAGAGGACAGGGTTGCATGGACCCTCTAGAGTGGAGCCAGAAAAAGGGGTCCCCTCCACACACATAGCACCCAGGCCAGTCTGGTACTCAGGGGCAAGGCCACCTGCCTAAGGCTGGCCTAGGCCAGCTGGCTGTGGTTGGAGATGAGGCTGCCTGCCCGTTCCCACCCCCACCCCCACCTGCTCTCGAGGCCCCTGCCAGGTTCTCTGCCCTTTGTCTCCGTTCTCCTCCCTGCAGGGCACATCTCTGTCCTCAGGGTCCAGACCCAAATGCCGGCTCCCCCGAGGGGCACAGGACCCCAGGTGGGGTAGAGTGGGGATGGAGACCTAAAGTATGTGAGGGCTCCGGGGACCTGGGGTTCTTGCTGAGCTCTGGAGGCTTGTTGGGAGCTACAAGGGACTCTGGAGGGAGCAGGGCTGGGCCTTCTCTTACTTCTACTGGGGGAGTTCCAGAGCGTGGCAGAGGACTTTGAGAGCCGCTTGTTGATTATAGAGTCCACGTGTTTGGGCAGGTTTACTGCCGACACAGAGCACCTGCTCCCACCTAGAGGGGAAAAGACACGGCATTAGGGCCGGGCCACACAGGAGCCGGGCACACTGAGGCCTTCCATGCAGGATGCTCCGCGGGCAGGTGGGAAAGGGAGGAGTGGGCAGGCTAGGAAGGGGAGGAGGAGGCAGACTTGGCTCTGGGAGGAGGGTTGGGGTAGGTGATCAGGGACAACCTGTATTGGGGGAGCCGACGGAGATGAAACAGAAGGAGGAGATGGAGTAAAACTAGAGAAACTACAGACTTCCTGGCCCAGAAGCCATTCCCTAGGGCTGGGTGCTGCAAGCCCTGCCCCACAGCCACCCAGTGCTGCACTTGCTGACACTGCCCAGCCAAGGCGCGCTGGCCACAACACCCACGCGCTGGGACGATGCAGAGACGTCCCTAAACAGAGGAACCCACAGTCACAGTCACTTGCACAAATCCACATATTCAGACAGACACAAAAGACATGCAGGCACAGGCATATAGAGTGATAGGCATTTTTGCATGCACACGTGTGTGCAGACATGCACAGTTACAGAAACACAAACACTGAGAGAGAACATGTCAGACCCAGATGCACACAGGCAGGAACACATCGAAGCAACTTAATTACGGTATTTGTAACAGCTAACATTTGTTGGATGCTTACCATATACCAGGCACTGTGCTGGACACCACACACATGTTACCTCACTTGATTCTCCCAAACATCTACCTACAACCTCGGAGGCAAGTAGTATTGTTATCCCCATTTTACAGATGAAGAAAGTGAAACATCGAGAGGTTAGAGGTCACACCACAAGTGCCAGAGCTGGGGTCCTAACCCAGTTCTGTCTGACTTGGGAGTCCTCACCAAGGTCCACAAGGCCACGAACACACCAAGTCAGACATATTAAGACACACAATGCCCAGATGCAAGCGGACATACACCAAAAGACACACAGCTGGAAACACTGAACCTTGCCATCACATAAAGATATCCAAACATGCCAGCAAAGAATCAGACCAAAATCCATGATGGCCCTCCGTGAAGAAAACTCAGAGACAAAAATCTACCATCCAAGACAGATACGTAAGGGGTGTGTGTGTGTGGGGAAGAGTGTGACATTTTAAAAAATATTCCATGACTACAGGGCATTGGAATCCTCTTTTAAATATCATCAACTAATAATAATTGTCAGGAGCAAAGAAGACTAAACCTAAAATGACAGGTTTGACAAGCAAACCAAATGAAGAGAATCCATCGCTGACTAGATAATGGAGGTCCATGGGAAGGGACAATTTGGTCCACAGACCATCCCAGAAGCCACAAGTCACATGAAGCAAGGCATCCCTGATGCAGGGAGCTGCCAGTCCTGGCACCGCAGCTGCTCCCTTCCCCGCCTCAGGTCCCAGCCTCGCCCACCTGCCCCCCACCAGGCCCTCCAGCCCACTCACTGGTCTTACGTCCCGGGGAGCTGTGGTGCAGGGCCCCTGCCCAGGACCAGCGCTGCTGCCGGATTTCAGCCCACGTCTTCTTCACTGACCGCTGGATGGCTGCTTCATAGCGCTCCTGGTGGGGAGGGCGAGAAAAGGGAAGTCTGGGTTCAAAATCTTTCATCGTACCTGGAGGAAGAGCCCTCTCTCCCCTGGGACAATGCCCTGCCCCAGAAGTTTTCTCTGACTCATTGCAGGTAACCAAGGTTACTGAATCCCTGCTATGATTAAGGACCATCTGCAGCAGATCCCTTGTTCTTGGGGAGCTTTTCACCGTTCTTGAGTCATTTCCTGAGTGTATGAGCTGTTTCTCTGAGCACAGGGTGGGACTCTCCCTGCCTGGGGCTCCCAGGTGGGGTCATGTCCCCTTGGCACTACGGGTCCTGACCTGAGGCAATGTTTTCCTTTCAGCCTGTGGCCGATGGGCAGAGCCAGGCCACACTTTCCTTTCATTTCCTCACTGAAGCTCAAATCAAGGCTTTCCTCACCTGTGGAGCTCAGCACACTCATCCAGATTCATTTCTGCATGCTAACACACACACACAGTGTATGCACACACACACACTCTCTCTCTCTCTCTCTCTCTCTCTCTCTCACACACACACACACACACAAATACTGTCTGACAGCACAGTTACAGGTGCCCACCTGGGCAAGTACTGACCCGACCATGTCTGCTGCTGCACAGATGCCCAGATATCGAACCCACAGAGACCCAATGATAGGTGTGCACACAGATATAACCATGCGGGCAGAGGCGACTCAGAGGCGCAAACACAGATGTGTTCACACTGAGCCAGTGTGCAGATGTGTGCGCACATGGGTATGCAGATCCACGCACAGAAGTCAACATAAACGCACCTTATTTTTCTCCAGCTTCTGCCGCTGTCGCTCCTCCAGGGCTGCTCGGCGCTGCTCGGCTTTGAGCCGCTGCTCCTCCAGCCGCCGCCGGCGCTCCTGCAGCTGCTTCTCCCGCAGGGCCTTGGCCTTCTCCTCCTTCTCCAGCCACACTGCCTTCTTGGCCGCTGTGGGAAAGGGGCCACCAAGGGGTGTGAGGAATTCTGCAGGAGGACCTTCCTGGCTGGGTCTTTCTCCTGCCTGCTTTTGGGGAGGTGCTTCTGCGCTCAGACTCCCCCTCAAATTAAAGGGTTTCCTGCTGACGGGCTCAGGCCTCAGAATGGGAGACCTAGTTCTCCCCCACTGGCCTCACACAGTCAGGCACTGAGAACAACTAAGTTCTTTAGTGCCAGACCCCTGTCTGACTTTGGGGTCTGTTGGACTGATTTCCGTGGGCTGTGATTAAAAGCATGAGTCCCTGGTCTGAATCGAGGGTACTCCATGAGCTATGTGACTTCAGCAAATGACTTCATCTCTCGGAGCCTCAGTTTCCTCATCCTCAAAATGGGTTGAGAGCATCAGCTGGAATAATCCAGGTACCGCTCTCAGCAGAGTCCACATAATTAAGTGTCCAGAAGTGTTAATGTTAATAGGGCATTAATGATGATGAGGAGGAAGGTGATGTTTCCTAAACACTCACCCAGGTACTTGGCCCGCTCTTCTCGCCGCTCCTTTGCCAGTTTGTGTCTCTCTCCTGCCTTCTTCGCATCTTAGCAGAGGGAACAAGAATAGATTTAGATCAAGTGGCTCTTCCAAAGGATAGTCAGCCTCAGGGACCCTCCCCCCGAGGACCTCATCCAGCCCTTTCCCCATCTCCAGGGCAGAGATTCCCTTTGGTGATGTCATTAGGGCTGGAACCCTGAGCTAAGGGGTCTGGGCCAGGACTAAGGACATCACACACACCTTGCTTGGCAGAAGGGCTGTCAGAGGCTGGCCCTGCCGTTGGGGATGGCTGGCTGCTCCTTCGAGGAGGCCTGGAATCCCGTGGGCCTGTGGCTGGTGGGGTGGGTCCCCTGGTCTTCGCTTCTGAGAAAGGCGACTCTTCCTGCTGGGGGGCTGGTCTAGGCCCGACCTGCCCTGGGGGGCTCTCTGGTTCCAGTGGGAGCTGCTTAGAGCTAGTGGCATTCTTCATGGCGGGAGGGGTGTCCGGGGGAGTGTCGGGCACCAGGGCTGACATCGGTGGTGGTGGTGGCGGCGGAGAGGGATCACCTTCTGGAGAAGGTCTTGGCTCTGGGGGCGTCCTGGCTGCCATAGCTGGAACACCAACACAGGAGAGCGGAGTCAGACAGTACATCTGCACCATCAATTCAATCCAAAGCTCTTTCTTTGCCCAACTGACGTGTTCATTCATTCACCCAACATGTTCATTGAGTTCCTTCTATGTACTAGGCACTGTTCCAGACACTAATGATATAATGGTGAGAAAACAGTCAGGATCCCACCCGCAAGCAGGGCAGACAAAGAGCCAGGCAGTTACAGTAGAGAATAAGTACTCTGTCGGAGGTAACATAGCAGAGATGGGCAACCTACATTTGGGGGTTTCCTGAAGAAGTAACAATGAAGTTGAGCTCTGAAGGATGAGCTGGAGTTGGCAAAATCAGGAGGAGAGGGTTCTGGCAGAAAGAGCATTTGCAACGGGGCAGAAGGGAGCAGGCTGTGTGCTGGAAACACCGAGGAGCCCGCCCAGGTAGCTCAGCTGGTCTGAGTGTCGTCCTGATACACCAAGGTTGTGGGTTTGATCCCCAGCCAGGGCACATACAAGAATCAACCAATTAATACGTAGATAAGTGGAACAACAAAGCAACGTTTCTCTTTCTTTCTCTCCCCCTTCTTTACTCTCTAAAATAAAAAGTTTAAAAATCCCACTAACAACAACAACAGAAAACCACCCGAGAGGTTTGTAGCACTTTTTGAAGCACCAAATGGTAAGGACTGGTTTCCACGTCTGCCTCCCTCAGCTTTCTGCTTTACCTCAGGGTCCCAGCGCCCAACCTCGGTCTGGTTCTCAGAGGTGCCAGTGCTGGGCACATGGACTGGAGAAGAGGAGAGACATAGCATGGGCACAGGTAGGATCCCCAACTGGATGGGCAACCAGCTATGTCCACTTCGTAATCTTTTCTTCTTTCCCAACCCCCTCAGATTTCTTCTTTTAAGACTTTAGTGTTCCAGGGACTCTGTAGAAGATACCAAAGAGCCATGGCAGGAAGCCACATGACTTGGTATGCACCTGTGTATGCACACATGTGAGCACATGTACACTCTGGGGCAGCTGAAAGACAGGCCTCAGCTTCAGTCGAGGGCCCAATTCTGATGTCACTATCCCAAGACAGGACGGGAGGGCCCATTCCCCTGGCAGGTAACCTTGGGCAAGTGAATCCACTCCTCCGAGGCTCAGTTTTCACATCTGAGCCAGCAGGGATGTCAGTCAGGTGCCAGGAAAAGAACTTCCCTTCCCCTGTGGCTCTTACAAAGCTCCCAAAGAGAAGCCTCTGCGTGTTGAGCCCTAGTGCCATCTGCTGCGACTCCGGGCACTGGGGAGACCAGTGGGGGGCACAGCCACTGACTGGGCTCAGGCAGCAGGGCTAGCGTCCATGGGAAGGGGAATCTAGGGAAGCACTGCTTGCTCCTATTAGGTGCCTTCACTATACTAGGTCCTCTCTTCTGGGAACTCTGGCCCTTTCTGAGGTGGCCAACTCCCCATCCCTATGGGTGCCAATGTGTGTGCAGGGATCCCAAGGTATCGGGGTGGGGTGCGTTTTTAGAGGAGACGGGTGTTCAGTGGTTGAGTGTGGGCTGTAAAGGCAGACTATTTGAATGTGAATTCCAGCTTTCCCACTAACTGTGTGACCTCGGGCCAGTTACAGACCCTCTCGGTGCCATAGCTCCTCCTCTATCAAACGCAGACGGTGCCTACCTCCCAGGATTGTGAGGAGTGTTAGTGATAAGAATAACCACTGACGCTTATTCATTTCCCAAGAGCTCCCTAAAATGAAAGCACTTTACACATATTAGTTTAGTCCTCACTGAAAATACTTATGAAGAAGGCACTATAAATATCACTCGTACAGATGAGGAAACTAAAGCAAAGAGACGCTGAGTAAAGTGATTTGAGGTCACTCAGCTGGTAAGTGATGGAGGCTGGACTTGAACCCAGCATCTGTCACCAGAATCCATGCTCTTACTCATTTCACCAGCCTGCCTCTGTTTAAGCAGTATGAGGTCATACATGTTACACAATGGAATTATGTAAGGTTCACCCTATTTTCCCCTCATTCCTCCCATCCTAGCTTCCTAGGCTCCAGGCAAGAGCCTCAGCTGAGGCTCTGTCTCCCCAAGAGCCCTGAGACTCCATGCCAGTCCAGCCAGCACTCCCTGTGCCAGCTCCGGGCTGCCTGGTCATGGCCGGTCTATTTCCCGGCCACCTGCAAACTCCCTTCCAGCTCTAATCAGCAATAAAACTACCGTAGCTCCTGGAATACAGTAATGGAGTTTCATACAACATCCTTTTGTTGTAACATTGATGAGTACCATAGGAATTTAACTCGTTTATATCAATTAGCCTATGGTAAAATCGGTCTCACTATGTTGTTTCACTTACAGCCAGAGCCTGACAGCGTTGAGGACTTCCTGTGGTGGGAACTACCCACCAGGAGTGGAGCTAGACCCTCTGTATCTCCATCCTGCATTTTCACATGAACTCTGAGAGGCAGAGATTCCGATCCCCACTACACACACGAGACAAGCAAAGCTTACCCCCCTGAGCAGATTTGCCAGGGTCACAGAGTACGGGGCAGCATTTGAACCCAGAACTGTTTGGGGCCAAAAGGCCTAGGCTTGTAAATGCTAAGCTTGAAGGCTGAGGGTGAGGCCCGTATGTTGCCATTCTCCTAGCACCTGTGCGTGCTGCAGGTGTTGCAAGAAAAACTTGTAGGCCGATGTTTGTCTAGACCTAGGCAAATCACACCCACAAGCAAGACGGAATCTCCAACTAGGTCCTGATAAGCCGAGGAAAGGGAACCTGGGAGGGTCAGAGGGAGGCTTGAATGACCTGGACCTGTGTCTGACGCAGGGAAGTAGAAAGGTCTTTTGGTCGGATAGGCCTGAGTGGGGAATCCTAGCTCCGCTGTAGGACCTGGGGCAAGCCCTGAACCTCAGTTTCCTCAGCAAATTGTTGGGACCGATGGGGAGTAGGTATATCATGTCTGGCACCTGCCCGATAGAATCTGTCCACTTCTTCCCATCTCTGCCACCACAACCCATGTGGTCAGGCCTCCACTCCCACTGCTCCACGACACTGCTCTTCTCAAGGTCACCAGTGACCTCCACATCGTAAATCTAACCTATCAGCCACATCTGATACCGGGGGTTCTTGCTGCTCCTTGAACACCTCCTTGATTAGGCTTTCAAGACACGAACTCTCCTGATTTTCCCTATTTTGCTGGCTATGACTTTTCAGACTTTGCTCACCTCTCAGTGCCCAGTGCCCCAGGGCTCAGTGGAGGACCTCATCTCCCTTCTGTCTACACGCACTCCCTCGGTGACCTCATCCAGACTCATGGCTTTAAATACCAGCACTCTGCTGACGACCAAATTTGCTTTTCCAGCCCAGACCTCTCCCTTGAGTTCCAGTTTCGCTCATGTAACTAACTCCCTACTTGATGCCCCTGGATGTCTTACAGACACCCCAAATCTAACACATCCAGAACTGAGTTCCTGATATTCCCTCCCCCAAACGCTGCTCCTCCCCCAGTCTTCCCCATCTCAGTCAAAGCAACCCTATCCTTCAAGTTTCTCAGGCCAAAACCCTTGGAGTCATTTTAGAATCTTTTCTTATCTCACATCCCACATCTGATCTCTCAATAAATCTTTTTTGGCTCAACGTGCAAAATACATTCTGAATCCAATCGCTCTTACTAGCTTCACTTCTAGTGTTTCAGCCACTACCGTCCCCTGTAAAAGCCCCCCCAGTGCTGTTCTTTGTTCCCCTTTGGCCATTTCTCAACACGGCAGCAATTAATTCTGTTTAAAAATAAGTCAGATCAAATCACTCCCCTGCCCAAATTCTCCAGGATGCCCCATCTGCCGGGGAGGAAAAATCAAAGGCAACACACGGCCTCCGGGGCCTGTCAGGACCCTCTCTCTCCAGCCCCATGGCCTCTTAGACTTGTCTCTTCCTCCTCTTTGCCCCCTGCTCAGTCTGATCCAGCCACTGTTCCTGAAATGTGCCAGGCAAGCTCCTGCCTCAGGGCTTTGCACTTGTGTCCCTCTGCCAAGAATCCTCTGCCCCCAGATTATGTAGGTCTCACTCCCTCACCTCCTTCTTCAGGTCTTGACTGCAATGTCTCTTCTCCATGACGTCTTCCCTGACCCCCTGTTGAAAATGACAAACTGCAGTGGATGGCTCCTTTCCCTCCAACAGTACTTTCTTCTCTCCCACTCTATTATTCTCCACAACATTAACCCCTTTTATCAGTCTCTTCCATTGGCAGAAGATAATCTCCGCGAGGGAACACATTTGTATCTGCACTGTTAGCCTTTCTAGGTCTAAGGCCACAAGACCTGGCACACAGGTGCTCCACCACTGCCTGTGGGATGAATAAATCGACGATCTCCCGCTGCCAGATGGCATCAGCCTCTCTCTCACCTGGATGACTGCAAAGTCTTCCCACTGCTCTCCGCACCCATTCTCACTCTGCTCGCCACACAGCAGCCAGGGCAATTGTTTCCAAATGCAAATCTGATCAGGGTGCTCTTGCCACCTGAAACCTCTGGTGGCTTCCCGCTGCTCTGAAGATAAAGATAAAATTCCTGAACCCAAGCTGCAAGGCTGGCATAGTTTGTCGCCAACTACCCTCCAACCTTTTGAATCTCCACTCCATGTCACCTACCCACTTGCTCTCTGCACTCCAGCCATACTGACCTTTTAATCGGACAACCGCCCATGCTCCCTCCAGCCATGGGGCCTTTGCATATGCTCTTCCTCCCATTTTCTTACACAGCTCCCACATCCCACTTCCCCTTCCTTGGGGAAGCATTCCCGGGTTTCTGATCAGGAAAAAATCCCTCATTATATATGGTCATGGCTTCATGTGCCTCTAGTCTGGCGCACTGTGACCGTTACAATTTTAAACGTCCTCGTCGGGTTCTTTTTAAACTGTCAGCCCTACAAGGGCTGGGCCATGACTGCTTTGCTCACTGCTGCAGCACCAGCAGACACCACATCGCCAGGTACCGAGACAGTCACGAAAGCCTGTTGAATGGGGATCAAGTGCTATATCGGAAGTCAGCCTTGCCTAAAGCGGGTGCATAGAGGAGACTTGTACTTTAACAACGACTAAATCCAGGTGGCAATTTATTGCAAAGAAATGAACCTGGAAGGAAAGCAAAACAACAGGCAATTCCATTTCAGTTGAGTTTGGGCAACTCACTCAGGTAGAAGTTACTAGAATAATGAGTGTTTACTCCAGCAGCTCAACAAGAAAGACTTGTCGAGAGGCAAACAGGACTTTTGGAACTCTTTTTTGGACCTGGCGGACTATTGACCTGGAATACAAATATTTTCCTCAGAATCATGCCAGCCTGAACGAAATGTCATTGGGACAGTGTTATCCAGAACAAATGATATTAAGCCAAATTATTTCCTTGGTTAGTTATCTAGAAGATATGATTAAACCAAGTTCTGATTATCCCCATTGTCGATCCTGAAATGTGATCCTTCATTTTATGTTTGGTTTGTGTCAAAATGTGAGCTTTCAGCTACTGTGCGTTTTATTCGGCTACATCGATATCTCCCAGAAGTATTTGTGAAGAACTGGATAAGAGGCAGACAGTTTGTGTTTCTTTCCTGGCACAAATTCCCAGGACAAAGGTGCAGGCGCTGGTCAGAGGGTCAACAAGGCTTGTCTTCTCAAGAACCCCGGGAGGGCTGAACCTGGGTCTGCAGAGGGCCTGTCACCTAACTCGCCTTCTCCACCCGCTGGGAGCCGGCAGTCCTTTCCTCGTCCCTCTCTCCTCCCACCCCAACAACTGCGGCCCGGCCAGACATTCCCAACACGATCACTCAGTCTGGCTTTTCTGTTGGCCTCCTGGCCCCTGTGAGAGCTCGTGGAGAGAAGATGATGGTCTTGACCCCTCTCTCAGCCCTATGCCCTATACAGCACCTGCCCAGCACAGCCTCGGAGTTCCACCTCTGTTTATTGAACACCTGGACGCACTGATGAATAGATGGGTGGACAGACTGAGGAAAGCTACTAGGCCGGCACACAGTCAAACCCTGAGCTCTCCAAAGCCTAGCCTCTCCAATCCTAACATCTTGATCATATCAGAGCCCTGTGTATGCCCTGCCAGCTCCCAAACCCGGGAAGGAAACAAATGAATTTATTGAAGCCCTACCATATATTAAGCACTCTCCCTCATCTCATTTCATTCTTATGACAGTCCTAAAGGGGAAGTACCATAGATGGCCCTGGATTTGCAGGTAAGAAAATTTACATAGACAGATTAAGTGAATTGCTCATGTCGGTGTCAGAGGCAGGATAGAAATCCAAGCTGTCTGATGACAAAACCCTTATGTCACACTTTTGCTGATAGGCATCACCCCTCCCCCGGGCTCCTGCCTGTTCCTTGAAGAAGGAAATGATTCGGTGTTCCTTAGGGAGGTTTCCCCCAGACGGTGAAGGGTGCAGGTGGGGCCTGCAGGCACTGAGCTCAGAGTGCAAGAATGCAGGGAAGGCAGGCTCCTGCCCAGGCTGGCCACCAGGAGGCAGGAAGTGAGGCAGCAGGGCAGAGGGTGGGGAGAGTGCCCCTCCTGCAGGGGGCAGAGCCAGGGAGAGCTGGTGGGGAGGAGGGCACCGATAGCATCCCTGAGCCCCCTGAGCCCGGGAGCATGGGGAGGCAGAGGCATGAGGCTGAGAGAGAGGAACTGGGACAGAGATCAGCACCTCTAGCCAGAGCCCCTCCTGGCTCTCATAGAAGCTCCTTAGGTGGTAGCACTGGACCAGACAAATGAAGACAGTGAGGCCGACAAAGGGGGAAAGACACACAGAGAGACAGAGTACACACTGCAGAGAGAGAGAGAAACACTCCATGTGGACAGAGCCCACACAATGGCAAGAGACAAGACACATTCCTCTCTCTCTCTCTCTCTCTCTCTCTCTCTCTCTCTCTCTCTGACACACACACACACTAACAACACCCACATAGCACTCAAAGACACAGTGTCCCCAGTATATTTACACAGCCACATCCAGGTCACTTCTGCCTTGCCCCTCGGGGCCCAGGGAATGGCCAGTTAACAGCCTCAACAGCTAATGCTGTGGCAGTTACCACTGAACACTCTAAGCACATCAGTCCGTTTCATCTTCACCAATCCTATGCGGTGGATGCCATTACTCCATTTTACAAAAGAGGACATGTATTCGGAGAGGTTGAGATACTTGCTTAAGTCACACAGCTGGTGAGCAGCAAAGCTGGGGTTTGTACTTTCACTCTGCTACCCTAAGGGGCAATCTCCTGGGTTTCCTCTCCTTCTGGAGAGATCTGCTGGGAGGATGGGGGTAGGCAGGAAGGACAAACCCTGGGGGATGCCTGACTGTGGGGCTGGGACAGAGGGGCCCTTAGGGGGCAGCCTCACTTCCGGCTGAGCCAGGTCTGAGGGAGTGAAGCCGGAGGGCCAGCCTGCTCCAGCGGTCCTCAGGACCGAGGCCACAGATCCCTGGCAGGACACTGGGGCCAGGCCACGGGACTCTGTGCATGATAAAGCTGGGAACCCAATTGAGACTGCAGAGCTGAAGGAGCTCTCTAGCCGGGTTGGCGGCCATTGTTCCCAGCCTCCAATCAGGAGCACCCACTTCCTGTTATTTTAGGCGGCAGGAAATGACCCCATCCCGCAGTCCGGCTCCACCATGGCCCTCCCTCAGCCCAGGCAGGGCCAGCCACACTGAGGCCTACGTGCTGAGGGCAGAGACCAGCCTTAGGCCAAGGCCTAAGGATGGCCCACTAGGGCTGGACTGTCACCACCGCCGAGGGCCCCGGCCTCCTTTGGTCAGACAGCAACCTGGCAGGATGTGTGTGTGTACAGAGGGGTGAGAAGAAGGGACGGGGGGAGTTGAGGGGAGGTACATGCTCTACCTCTGCCTGCCAGAGAAAAAAGGTCATGGTGTCCCCAAGACCAAGATGCCCACAGAAGACAGCAAGGAAGGCCAGACTGTCACCAGCTAGCTTGGCCATGATAATTCAGCAGAGGTTCGGTGCACAGGCTTTAGAGTCAGACAGACCTGGGTTCGAGTCCTAGCTGTGTAGCTTCAGACAAGTGACTTTGCCTCTCTGAGCCTCATCTGCAAACTGGAGATAGCACTAGTTTCCACTTATGTTTTGCGGATCAAATGACAACGCATGTGACACGCTGAGCACTGAGCCAGGCACAGAGAAGGCCCTTCACGGAATAGGAGTAGGAAGTAAGTTGGTTCACCAGGCAGTCTACTGGTCCACATTTGCTCTCATAAGTGGCAAGGAGTGCTGATGGGGGCAGCTGAGAGGTGATGGAGAAGCCGCTGAAGGCTGTGCCCGGGGTGCCAGGCAGAGCTGCCTCTGTCAACAAAGCTGCATTATCTGGGCCTGGCTCCCTGGCTCTCTCACTGGTCCCAAGGCCCAGCGGGGGACCCAAGGACACAGCTCCCAGCTGCTTGCAGCCTAACTTCCAGCCCGGGTCAGACCTGAGACCTGTCCTGACTGCCCTCAAGTGCCACCACTTCTATTCTGGGCCTGCTTTCAGCTCCTTTCCCCACTCCCTCAGCCCTGCCCCACCAACAACAGATGCCCATCCTGCGGGCCAGCAGGGGCTGAACTGGCCTAGGGATCTTTCTTTCTCCTTTGCAATTGTGTGACTACACATTAGAGGCTCATTAGAGAACTCATTACTGGGCCCACCAGTCCATTAAGGGTGGGAGTTGCTGGCACTGACGGGGCTGGCTGCTGTATGCAGAGATGTGGACCACTGTGCCAGCCTCACCAATGGCTACTCATCCTTTCAGTTCCCCTCAAATGCCTCCTCCTCTGTGAAGCCTTCCACCAGTGGAACCCTCTGCCACTGCAGCACCATTATGCCTGGGTTCCCCTGCAGTGAACACATCTGCCTCCCCCACCGGGTCAATAGCAACTCTGTCTGATTCAGTTTTTTGCTGTCAGCAGCAAGCTGGCCCATGGCAAGCACAGGTGTGCTGGGTGGGGACTGCATCCATCTCCCGTGTCCTCTTTGCTCCCACTGCCTCATCAGACCCTGCCTCATGTCCATCTAGCTCCCACCCCCTTGCCCTGTCCCACATTTACCTCCTGAAGTTCTAATTAACCTCTTCCTCAGGCCTCCAAAGGAATTAAAAATAATAACAAGAAAACAAATAGTGTTTATTGACCACTAGCTACGTACCAGGGCCTAGACAAACTGTTTATGTGTTCATCTAATTTAATGACCCTAATGTCCCTAATTCTAGCATTATTCTCATTTTATGGATGGCAAAATTTAATAGTTAGGTTAAGCAACTTCACATGAGGTCACACCATAATAAATTGTGAAGTAGAGACTTAAAATCTTTGATTCTAGTCTATAATCTTAAGCAAACTGACTCCCAATTCCTGCCCTCTCCTCCCCTATTCGTATTTCATACCTCCCTGCTGGCACCAGTTCCAAGAACATAACCATAATTATGGTGATAACACTGTCCTGAGGGTGTCTGTGTGCCAGGGCCCTTTAGGCACCTCACCTCTAACCCTCACTTGACCCCACTCCCACAAGATTGGTAACACTGCCTCCATTTTTCAGGGGCATAAACTGTGTGGGGAGCAGGCAAGTCACTTGCTCCAGTCCAGTTGCCAGTAAATGGCTTGCTGGGGTTTCCATCCCGGCTCTGACCCAAAGGCAGGTGCCATACTGTCCCCTATTCCCCGCTGCCTCCTGCAAACGCTCAGTGTGCCAAAGGAGCTCAAAGAGGGCAAGGGTCCTGTCACGCACTCAGCCTCGCAGCTCCGCCTCAGACTCTCAGGCACATGCAGTGGGCAGGGCCTCTATTCCTAGGAAGCCCGTGGCTCAGAGGGGCCTCTATCACCTTTGGCTCTCTCTCTGACGGAACAGGCAACATTATGATGCAGGTTCTCCTGTTACTCCATCCAGACCCCTGTACATAGCACAGCCTTCCTACCGGCCCCAGGCATGCTTCCCAGTACAGTCAAGCACCCCACCCATCCCCTCATACCCAGTCCGGGCATCCCACTCATGTCCCCTAATTATAAAGGAGCCAACCTCTCAGGCCCTCATCTGTGGCCTAGTCACCACCCCCATTCAGGCTACGGCGAACACACCACTGATGGGGACCCTGAGATGCAGAGGGCCGGTCACCAGAAAGAATGGACCTGGGCTGGCCCTCGCTGCCTGTCCCTTCTCAGACTCAGCAGAACCAAGAGAGACCCAAGCACCCTTGTTTCAGCACAGCCTACAAACCTCCGAACCCCACCAGCCTAATAGCCTGCCCCATGCGGCCTCCAGCTTCCACGCCTACAGGGTCCCCCTAGAAGCACCCACACTGTCATGGGGAGGTGCCCACCCACAGCCAAGCGGCTCCACCTTGTCCTGGGCTCTCCACACCCCAGACACTGTTTCCTCCTGGGCCCGCGCCCCAGGGGCCAGGGAGGTGGCCATGGGGATGAGGCTCTAGGACTATGGAGGTGTGCGGACGGGGCCACCACCCCTGACTCAGTGGAAGAGAACTTGGGTACTCAGTAATCATGCTCTCCCCTCCCCTTCCAGGAAGAAAAAGAAAGAGAAATCCCTCCCTCCAACGCCAGGCCCAACCAGAAATCTGTCCCCACCCCCTCATCAGCTGCTCCCGGATCCCAATGGGATTTGCAGAAGTCCAGGGCGCTGGTGGTTGGTGGGGTGAGGGGAGGGAGAGCTTTGATGGTCAGGGGTCTGGAGAGAGAGAAGAGAGAGAGAGAGAAAGAGAAAGAGAGTATGTGTGTGTAAGGGGGTATGTACCCAAAGTCTCAGGCTGAAGAAGGATGTGGTAGGTCCCCGGAGTGCAGGCCTTGAGCCTTCATCTCATTCTCCAGGGGGAAACTGAGGCCCAGAGAGGCTGGCAAGGAGGGCGAGTGGGATAAGCAGATTTTTCTGTCCCTTTCCTCCCCAAATCGGGCCGGGTGGGCTCCAGAGTAAGCCAGGCTGCAGGGGAGACGGCCCACTCCCCAGCTCCCGCCCTCGCCCCAAACAATGCTGTCTCCCCCTCCCCCTCCCCCTCGCCTTTATCCGGCGGGTTATTTGGCAGCCGCCGCTTGAGACCTCCCCTTCCCTCCCTCCCTCCCCTCTCCGCCCGCCCGCAGCAGCAACAGGCCCTTTGCGCGGCAGCTGGAGGGATGGGGTGGGGGCGAGGTCTGAGCCCGGGCCTGGGCGTGGGGGGCGCCGGGCCTGCGCCTCGGTATGCAGGGCTCCGGGCCTGAGAATCTGGACCCTCCACACACACACATTCGGGCTGGGGGTCACACGTGCCGACCGGGTTAGAGCGAGGGCTGCCGCCCCGCTCAGCAGAAGAGGATCTTCAGGGCCGGGGTGGATGGGAGGGGGGTGGGGGCGGGGAAGTCGAGGTGGCACTGGGCTTGGGCGGAAGGGTCACCCGACGGCTCCGGAGCGGGGTCCCCGCGAATCCCGCCGCCCAGGGCGCCCCAGCGCTCGGGTTGGGGGAAGGGGTGGCTGTCAGAAGATGCATCAGGGACCCCGAGTCGCCGCCACCGCCGCGGCACCTTTATTTTTAAACTTCAAGTGGTTGGAGGGGGGAGGGGTCCCCGCCCAGCGGGCCAGCCCCGTCCTCGGCTTCCCCGAGGCCCCTCCATCTCTCCCCACTCGCTTCGGCGTGACTCCCGGCTTACCTGGCGCTGCGCCGGCACCCGGCTCCCCATGTGGGCCGCTCTCCATGGCTGCAGCGTCACTGGGGTGTCTTGGGGGGGGGGTGGTCTCAGCGGCGGCGGCGGCGGCGGCCCGCGCCCAGGACTGGGGTCCCGCGGCACATCACGCCCAGCCCGCCCAGGCGGCAACGGTCGGAGTGGGGGGCGCTCCGGGCAAGGTGGAGGCTGGCTCGGCTGGGGCCTGTGAGCCTCAGAGTCGCCGGCCGCCCCGAGTGTGATGGCCCGGCTGCGATCGTGCTCCCTGCCCCGCGCCGGCCCAGTCCCGGCCCCGGCCCAACCCTATTGTACCGCCCGGGCTGGGCCTGGCCTCGCCGCTGGCGCGTACCAAGTGCGGCGCGGGGAGAGTCACCCCCGCAGAGTCCGGGGAGCGAGCCGCCGCGAGCCCCTCCCGACCGCCTCGCCCCCGCCTGGGCCGCCGGGCCCTGAGCTTCCGGACGCCTTTCCTGTGGTCGCGGCTGCGGGGCCGCTAGGCCTCCGAGAGGTCCCCCATAGAACTGCCTCCCCCCTGCGGCCGCGCCTTGGTACGCGCCGCGGCGCGAGAGGACTATGTAGGGAGCGCTCTGTGACTCACCCGCCGCTAGGAGTGGGGGCAGCGGGGATGGGAGCCCCCAAGCCCGCCTCGGAGCCTGGGAGCTCTGGCTGGCTCTGGGGCCCTGGCGGGAGCTTCAAGTCTAAATTCTCTCCCAAACCCACCTCAAAAATCCACACGGGGAACGTCGGGAGACCTGAAGTGGGGTCACAGGGAGACCCCTGAAAGAGCTAGGCTTTCTCTCCCCTGGTCAGGGCTGGATGGGGGAGGCCCGAGAGTGCCTCCGCCCTTCCTCCAGCATCCCATGGTGGTGTCCTCCCGGCTCCTCTCGGGTAATTACAGGCCTGCACCGCCGCTTACCCAGGTCTCTAATCTGCTGGGGCCCTCCCAACTCCAAACTGGGTGGTCCTCGCCCAGGACCTCCCCACCCCCATCAGACCCCTTAGTCTCCTCGGATATTTCCCCCTGTGGCCTGATGAAGGAAGGACTGGACCCCTTCTGACTCCCCTCCACCAAGGAACCCTGTTTCCTAGCCCTCGGAAGTGGGTCCCCCAATTCCTGTTAGTGCCAGCTGAGGTGGGGCCTACAGCCCAGTCAGGCTGCAGTCTGGGCAGACATGGGGAGCTTGCTGGGAAGGTGGATCGATGATGTGCTGCAGAGACCGACAGAGGTGGGAGGAGGTGCAACCAGGCCTGCCCACCCCAGCCCAGCCCAGCCCTGCCCTTTGTCCTGACCTCTGGAAGGTCAGTTCTCCAGTTCTCCATTGTCCAGAGATTAGGCCCAGTGAGTTGTTGTCATCCTGTCCCTCTGGCCAGGGTCTCCTTCCTTTGAGCATCTCCAGAGAGCAGCCATTTCAAGAGGGAGGGCGGAGAACAAAGGGGTCTGGGTCTCGGAGACCTGAACCCTCTGGGGAGGGGATGGGGAAGGAATAGTTCCCCCTCCAGCCCAAAATCATGATAGAAGACCTGCAGATGAAGCTGGTAACCTTATGCAAGTGTCTTAACTTTTCTGAAACCCCGTGTGCTCACCTATAAAGTCAGGAAAATAATGGTATCATAAGGTACCATGGGGTGGTTATAAAGGTTAAAGACTGTAACACAGATGAAGTGCTTAGCATAGAGAGCCTGGCATATAGGAAATGCTTAATAAATCAGCACGACGAAGATGATGATGATGGGGCTTCAAAGATGAAAGCAAATTATGGAGAGGAGCAGATTCCCCATCTCTGTTGTCAGTCACTCCCTTTGCAGGCTGAGGGTGAGGGGACCAAGTGGGCGGTGGGGATGAGGTCAGAGAGGCCTCAAGGCCTGCATCTTCCACAGCGGAACAGGCCCACCCTGAGTCAAGTAGTGAACTGAACTAGACTCAGAATTCATTAATGAAATCCAAGTTGGGGAGGGCCCTCTTTGATGGATCTTTCCCCAGCCCCACCTCTGATCCTGAGCTGACTGACTACAAGGATGAAGACATACACTAGCAGGTGGGAGTAGTGAGACACTCTCATTGACTAGAGCTGAAGCATAGTGAAAGGGAAATGGTAGCTGAAAATGAAAAGCTAGGCCAGGGATGGGATTGAATGTACAGAAACAGGCCCCCTGTACAGACACAGGCATGAATGAGCTGACATTACAATCTACGTCAAATATGTCAAACTCGAGGCCCACAATGAATATTTTTCCGGCCCAGCCAATATAACGAGATGCAAGAAACTTTTTAGTAAAAATTTCGTAACTTAATTTTTACAATATCCTGCTATACATAATAAATAACAAACTACAACGTTCGCTAATGACTGATTACTATCATTGTGTTGCATTCATTTCCCTTCCGCGCAGACACTCCATTTCTCTTCATTAATACTAGCAGCAAATATTTTATTTTATTTTATTTTTTAAATTTTAATTTTTTACAGAGAGGAAGGGAGAGGGATAGAAAGTCAGAAACATCGATGAGAAAGAAACATTGATCAGCTGCCTCCTGCACACACCCTACTGGGGATGTGCCCTCAGCCAAGGTACATGTCCTTGACTGGAATTGAACTTGGGACCTTTCGGT
Organism: Antrozous pallidus; assembly: GCA_027563665.1. Lineage (NCBI taxonomy): Eukaryota > Metazoa > Chordata > Mammalia > Chiroptera > Vespertilionidae > Antrozous > Antrozous pallidus. The sequence continues at coordinate 188,976,355 of CM050508.1, forward strand.
CAGCTGGCCGATGCTACCCACTGAGCCAAACCAGTTTCGGCTAGCAGAGAATATTTTAGCAGCTGATTGCTATGTCATTAGTCTTGAACTGACTTGTTTGGTGTGCTCAACAGGAAATATTTCGCTTTCAGAGATCAAGAAAAATAAGTTTACTTGCATTATGTTTATTAATTTGTGCAGTTATTCAGTGTCTGGTAAGTTAATGTTCAAGAAAAAAATTAATTTTTGTTAAAATGTTCTATTTTATGTTAATGATTACTAATTTATTTCAGTCCTTTATATTTAGCATGTCTTTATTTTTTATTTTTATTTATTTATTTATTTTAAATATATTTTATTGATTTTTTACAGAGAGGAAGGGAGAGGGATAGAAAGTCAGAAACATCGATGAGAAAGAAACATCGATCAGCTACCTCTTGCACACCTCCCACTGGCAATGTGCCCACAGCCAAGGAACATGCCCTTGACCGGAATCGAACCTGGGACCCCTCAGTCCGCAGGCTGACGCTCCATCCACTGAGCCAAACTGGTTTCGGCAGCATGTTTCTATTTAAATAAAGCTATGCTGCTATGAAAATTGAAGCTTTTGTTTTTTTGCAGCCCATATAAACAAAAACCTTGTTTATTTGGCCCGTGTTAGCCTTGAGTTTGACATGCTTGATCTACATGGAGATTCTTCAGAAGGAGAAGGGTAAGCAGTGCTATAGAACTGGAAAAACTGTTGTGTCTAATTATCTGAGATTGACTTTGCAGAACTCACTGCAGAGAGTGTATTGTATTAGCCTCCATCAGTGACTCTCCATAGGGGGCAATTTATCCCCCTAGGCGACATTTGGCAATGTTCGGTGCACTTTTGGTTGTCACAACTGGCAACTATTCTTCAGCTCCTGGCCCTGAGGGGTGTTACTGAAATCCAGTGCTTAGATGCTAGGGATGCCACTGAACATCAAACAATGCATAGGACTTCCCCCAGAACAAAGAATCATCAGGCCTCAAAACATCAATGGAACCCTTCCCCAGATTGAGGGTGGGGGCACCTGCACCCCCTCACAAGATGCTCGTGGAGTGGCTTCCTGCATGCTGAGGGTCCACAGTGAGTACTGGGAGGATGGAGCCTGGAAAGTATCCTTCCTGAGATTGCTGCCCTCAGCAGACAGATGGAGTGGACTTCTCTTTATTCTCCCCGTGACTGACCAGGATCCCTGGCAGATTCCAGGCCTCGGTCACTGAAAAGGTTTAGAGCGGGCCTGAGTAACAGTGCTTGAGGGCCCCTTTTTGCCCCCCAAATATGAAACATCCTGGAGTGGGAGAACTTGCAACACCCAGAGCTAAAGCTCAAACAGGCTGCCCTGACTCGTAGATGAGGGACAGGGAACTCTGTGGCCCCTCCAGTGCCTGTCCTGTGGCCAGGGCTCGCCCCCTGTACAGAAACGGGCATGAATGAGCTGTTGGCCTCACTACAGCCTGGGCTCCGGGGAGGGTCCTTAAATGAGGATCAGAAATATGTCCCCTTTCTGATCCTCTTACAGGAGGGCAGGCGTCTATACAACCTCTTATAGTAGGTTTGGGGAGGGAGGGTCCAGGATGAGCCTGATGGAGGGGTGAAGGAAATCACTGGGAGATCTGACACAGGCTATGAATCAGGACCAAGGCCCTGGAGGCTGGCTGCCTTCACACCCACAAAATAGGAAGTGGGAGGGGCCTCATGTTGGGGTGGGAACAGCAGGGAAGAACAGACACTAGATTCTCCTACCCCACCCCCAACGTACTACTGCATGAAGGGGATCTCCAACCCAGACTGCTTTCCTGGGGAGCCATAGCCTCTAGGGCCCACTCCCTGGAAAGGGGGTTGGAGAATGTCCTCAAGGATGTTGGTGATATCAGCTGCAATAGGCCTCCCTCTCTCCAGTTCTTGGGATGCAGAAGAACAGAGAGGGAAGGGAGGGGCAGAAACTCAGATCCAAGACTAAACAGGTTCAACCCTTTGGGTTCCTGGGAAGAGGTCCTTCTCTAAATCCTTTGCTATCGATGGGAAGTTGTCCTTGCTTTGTTCTTTTTTAGAAAGGAGATGAGGGTGGTGGTGGTGGTGGTGGGGTGCCCAGTGTTCCTAAATCCTGGCCCTGAGGGGTGGTGGGGAGGAACTGGGATTTGGGGAAATGATGGAAGCGGCACTGGGAGCCCTTGGAGTGGCTAAGGTGCCTTTATTAAGTTTTATTTTTAAAATCAAGTTTAGAGAGAGAAAGAGGAAGAGATAAAAACATCAGTTTGTCGTTCCACTCATCTATGCATTCATTGGTTGATTCTTATATGTGCCCTGACTGGGGTGGAGAGGGTGGGGTGGAGGAGGTGGTGTCGAACTGCAACCGTAGTGTATGGGGAGGATGCTCTAACCAGCTGAGCTACCCGACCAGAGCTTACGAGTATAAGGAGCCTTTAAATTTTCATGTAAGCCAGGAGGGGGCCCGATAGATCAGCCTGAGATGCACCCTGCCCCACCCTCAATTTAAGATTGATGACACTTTTGAAGAGTCCCCAAAAAAGACGCCAAGAGGAGGAATCACAGACACACACACAGACACACACACACACACACACACACACACACACACTAAAAGGATTCACAGATAGAGAGGAAGAATCTCAGAGGTTGAAAGACAGGCAAGGAGAGGCTCCACCTCCAGTCTCTCCAGAAGCTCCCTGCTTGACAGCAGGCTGGGTGGGGTGGGGCGGGTGGCTGGCCGTGACTGTGACTCAGGTTTCTGTGGGCAGCCAAAAGCAGCCGGGAGGGAGGAGCCCAGACCAACAGGCAGGCCAGCCAACTGCAGCTTTCACCTCAGCTGTCCTCTCTCCTGGGAATTTGGGATGCTCTTCTCTGGCTGTCCTGGCCTCTGGGGATTGCTGACCCCTGCTTTCCCTACCCTCAACCCCCTGTTCCTTTCCAGAACCCTCAGCCCTTGGCTCTGTCCCCTAGGCACTGACATAGGAGGGAGCATGGAGGGGCACTGCCTCTCGAGAGGCCCCAGAATGCCTGTGCCACAGGGAGCAGGGTATCATAATAATCTGGCCTGCACCCTGAAGGGAGACCAGGGGACTCCTGGGCACTAGCTTTCAGCCTGAGCAGCTGAGCCCTCCAGTCTTCCTCAGCCTGGTTGGCTCAAGTCTAGACAGGCTGGCTGTTATGATGGGGGTTAGGGACTAGAATTCCGCTTCTGTCGAGTCAGGCCTACGTGAGGAGAGCCTGCTCAGCTACTCCAGCCCTGCCCCTCAGAAATGACCAGCCAGGGAGGAATTGTTGGGGCTGAAACCAAAGAGCTCTGGTCAGGGACAGTAGGACTTCCCCTTGGTGATGGATGCGAGTGTGGCCAACACATTCCCTTGGTGTTTCTGGGACCTGTTTCTTGCTTGGGCTGTGTTTTGTTTTGTTTTCTTTTCTTTTTGAGAGTGGCGAGAAGAAAGGGAATACACATTTTGTGTCCCAGTGCTCTGTATACGCCACTCACCAGTCTTCATAATAACTGAGAGAGATCCAGTAACTTGCCTAAAATGGCAAAACTGGAATCGTAACCCAGACTGGCTGCCACCAACACTGGTGATCTTTTCTGGAAGCCAGGCAGTTGTTCTAGGGAGGGAGCCAGAAGAATGTGACCTGAACTTTATGGAATACACTGGATAGTCATCACAGGGTACCGGTGGTAGGATGCAGATGCTGGCTGCGTTGAGTTTGGGGACAGATGGAATTTTGAAGAGATAGCCACTAGCAGAATGTTTGACACATAGTAGGTGGTCAGGAAATGTTTTTGTAGTGAAGGACAGAGATTTGCATGTGAGCTATTGCTAGTTTTTTTGGACATCCTGGGATCTTCTAGCTCTGAATTGCAGCAACAACATAAGAAGCTAGTTGGAAAAAGGGACTTTCCGAGAGACCAAACCCGGCGAGAGAGGAATTTGCGGAGCATATCTGAGTGGGGGCTGGGGTGTGGGGAGGAGGCGGGGGAAGTATGTGGTTGACACAGAATTACCGTAAGGTGTGGACGCCATCCAGTGGCCAGTATGGGAAGACAAGCCCAGGGGAAGACAAGCTCTGAAAATTAACCGCGCGCGGAGTACTCTGGGAGTTGTAGTCCAGCTGAACTAAGGGGCGGTGCTGCCAGAGGGGCTGTTGGGTATTGTAGTCCGACATTTATGGGCGGGAGGGGGCAGTTACCCTCTTGGGCCGGACCACGAGTCCCGAGGTGCCCCGCGGCAGGCCGCGCAGGCGCAATGTGTCAGTGCTGGTCAGTCCGGAAGGCTGAGTGGCCGTGGTTGGGTTAAACCTTGTTAGAAGGGGTAGCTGAGTGGGCCTGAGGCGAGGTGGGTTGGGGCTTCCGGCACCATGTCAAGGCAGGCGAACCGTGGCACAGAGAGCAAGAAAATGGTAACTTGGAGCGTGTGACTTCGGCGGGCGGGGCGGAAAGAGGCGCTCTGGGGAAGGGGTCTGGCTTGGAGCGCAGTTGGGAAAGGGTCCTCCTTTGAGCGCTGGGAGGAGGTGGTTGCGCTGGAGGAAGGAGGCGCTGCTCGGTGGGCTGAGAGGGGAGAGCCCCTCCGGGGGCGTCCCGGGCCTGGGGCCGGTGGGAGGGCCGCTGGAGTGGCTCCGAGACCCCTCCCCCCGCCTGGTGCAGCAGAGCAACTGTGTGCTAGGCCAACAACAGCGACGGCAATAACAGTCATGGGCACCTATTACTCTTTGTGGTAGGCCCTGGGCCAACCACTTTCCGTGTATTATCTCACTTAATCCGCAAAATATTCCTCTCCGATGGATGCAGTTATTGCCATTTTACAGCTCGGAGAGGTTACCTAACTTGCCCAAATTTACAGCTAGGAAGAATCAGGATTTGAACCCCTGTCTCTCTAACTCCAAAGCTCATGCTTCAGACCTCTAGACCATGCTCTCTCACACTTGCCTGGCGTTGGAGGAGATTCTCAGATACTGCTTTTGTCAGGAAGGAGCGTTCTGTTCCGTGGAGTAAGAGGTGGGCCAGAGGCGGTGAGTGGTGGCCCTCTGCTAGGGGGAGGCTCACTTCTTGTCCTGGGAATGGTGGGACACCATAGAGTGCCTTAAAGTTTGCCTGTGGATGGGGTCCGGGCCTGGAAAGTAAGGTAGATAACATTTTCCTTCAAAGTTAGGAGACTTCCTGACAAGTGTTTCTTTTCTTTGGCATACTCTTACTTCCTCCAGTTCCCCATGCTGCCTTTCTTTGTTTTCCAACTTAAAAACTGAGTATTCGCCGAACCGGTTTGGCTCAGTGGATAGAGCGTCGGCCTGCAGACTGAAAGGTCCCAGGTTCTATTCCGGTCAAGGGCATGTACCTTGGTTGTGGGCACATCCCCAGTGGGCAGAGTGCAGGAGGCAGCTGATGGATGTTTCTCTCCCATTGATGTTTCTGACTTTCTATCCCTCTCCCTTCCTCTCTGTGAAAAATCAATAAAATATATTTTAAAAACAAACAAAAAACCCCCCTGAGTATTCAAGGTTGTATGATGGGCAGGTCAGGGGCCTTTTGTTGACCTTTAGCTCTAGAGGGGATGACTAAACTTCCCTCACACCTTTGCATGTGCTGCAGGAGACCCTGTTACTCCTGAGGAGGACTCTGTGATGATACCTATCATGGGTCTTCTCCCCAGAAATATTAAATAGAAGAACATATACACAGACATTTAGTTACATTTGAAGATACTCCGTGGATTACAGGTTAAGAATTCTTATTTTGGAGGAAAGATCAATAGTTTAAATAAAGAAGAAAAAGAATGTTTTACTAGAAAATTGTCATGTAGGGAGAAAAGCATGAGTATTGGTTGGAATTCTGTCTTTCTCAATTGATCCTGAGTTTCCTTATGTATAAAATGGAGACAATAATGCTCACCTAGGGTTAAGTTAGATCTCAGTGTAAATTGCACGGGGCATGGTAAATGTTTCCTCCTCCTTAAGATATGAGAGGTCTTTCTGCTTAGTTTTCATAACTTGCATTTATTTTGTACTTTTAAAAAATACATATTTTTGTTGCTTTCAGAGAGAGGAGGGGGAGGGAGAGAGAAACATCAGTGGTGAGAGAGGATCATTGGTTGGTTGCCTCCTGCACGCCCCCTTGGATTCCTGCACACTGGAATCAAGCCTGGGACCCTTTAGTCCTCAGGCTGACGCTCTATCCACTGAGCCAAACTAGGGCTGTACTTTTGTTTTTGAACCTGAAATCAGTATTGAAATCTTCAATAAGAGTTCAGTAGGAACTTACGGTCTTCACTTCCAACCCCAATATTCACTCAGCTTTTCTGAAGGGAGGGGATTGTGGAGGGGCTACGGCACATCCTGCCTCAGCGGCTGTTGCTGCTTGGAGCTCGCTTCATGCACAATTATTCACATGTGGCCTCCTCTGAGAGGCTTTCCTTGATCACGTGATTAGTTCTCTATTCTGTTACTCTGCTGTTTTTCTTCATAGCACTATTTTGTTTGAAATATTTCATTATAATTATATATTTAGTTGTATATTTTCAGTCTCCCCCATGAGAATATAAACTCCATGAGAGTAGGCATTTTTATTCACTGCTCCATTCTTGGCAACTGAATGATACCTTGTGCTAGGCCGTCTGTATTGATGAATGAATGGCACAAAGGTTTGGTGTGTCCTCTCACTCAGTTCCTACTGGTACCTACTTGGGCCTTGTCACATGATCCTCTTCGTAGCCACCTGGTTTTCACATGCTCTTTCCTCTGCAGGGTCTGCCCAGTCAGCCCAATCTTCTGCAATCAGCAGTCTTCTAATTGCTGTGGTCCCACTTAGACCTTTCAAGACTTCAAGGTTTAATATGCCCAGCTAACCAGATCTCTGCTTTTAGCTTGTGGAATTAGAAACAGCCATTTGTCCAGCAAACTCTTCTTGAGTCCCAACTTTATGGAAAGCTCTGTGCTAGGAGTTGGGGGAAATGCAGAGATGAAGTCCTAGTCCTTAATTCAAGAGGCACATAATCTATGAGAAAGTCAGAAAAATACCAACATAGAAGTGTAGTACTGTCCTGGATTGAGTCCTGACTTGCTTGTGTGACCTTGGGCAAGTTTATTCATTGTCCTAAATGTCAGTATCACCAGCTTTAAAATAAACTTAAAAAGGTAATAATAATCTCTATATCGTAAGGATGTTCTGAGTATTAATTGCGGTAGATAATGCACGCAAAGCGATGTCCCAGGATGGGGGGTTCAATTCCGAGTCAGGCACATGCCCAGGTTGCGGGCTTGATCCTTAGTGGGGGGCATGCAGGAGGCAGCCGACCCATGTTTCACTCTCACATCAATGTTTCTCTATCTTCTGCTCCCTCCTTCTCTCTCTCTCTATACTACTACTACTACTACTACTACTAAATAATAATAATAATAACAAAAATATTTTTTTAAAAAAGAAAATAGTTGACATTCAGTAAATGTCAGCTAGCATTTTCATTAGTAAAGATATTAGCCTTCATGTGTCCACATAGTGTTTGGTTCTTGAATCTTATGGACCATCAGGCCAGCCCTTCTTTTGTGCTGTGTTGCTAGTAACCCAATCCCAGCTGCTCAGGTGAATTACTTACTGCCTAACAGCAGCACTCAGAATCTCCCTGACAGAAGACTGGAGAGGAAGAGAGGTGGACTCTGTCCTGTTACTGACCTTCCTTCTCCAGCTGCTGGAGGCAGTCACACCAGGTTACTTCTGTTGACAAAAATAGTGTGACTCTTTAATGAATTAATGAATTAATTAATTTTTTGAAATATGTTTTATTGATTTTTTTACAGAGTGGAAGGGAGAGGGATAGAAAGTCAGAAACATTAATGAGAGAGAAACATCGATCAGCTGCCTCCTGCACTCTGCCCACTGGGGATGTGCCCACAACCAAGGTACATGCCCTTGACCGGAATTGAACCTGGGACCTTTCAGTCCACAGGCCAATGCTCTGTCCACTGAGTCAAACAAACCGGTTTTGGCAAGTGTGACTCTTTTAGCATTAACTCCAAAAATCAGCCCCCTTAAAGGAGATTTGGTGCTTTTTTCAAGGTGCTAAGTAAAAAACCTTCTGAAAACTATCAAGTGCAGTAGCTCACGAGTGTAGGGCTTGGCTTAGCTTACTTTGCTCAGGCTGTACTGGAGGTACTTGGAGAAGACTTTGGAGATCACACTGTTTATGCCAGAGGGAAACCACGCCTATGGTTTGTTGGTCTGCAAAGAAAGTGTAGTTAAGTCCATTATCTCATTAAGTCCTCCCGACAGCCCTGGACTAGCACGAGGGATTCTCCTTTCCGTTTCTGTGTGAGGAGACTGAGTTTTGGGAAGTGACTGACCTAAAGTCTCACGTCTAGTAAGTGGCAAGCTTAGACCCAGGAGGAGGTCTTCCGACTACAACCCGATATTCTTTCTACTTACCTTCTTGGTTGCTACAAAGTTCTTTTTGTGGATCAAGATCTCCCTCGCTGAGCCTAATTCAGGGTGCTCTCTGACACCACACCACGGAGAACCAGTTTAAGAATAAAAATAGTATCGATTGAGTTCATGCTATGCCCCAGGCACTTGGCAAGCATCTTGTTGGAATCTCACAGTGACCTTGAAGGGCAGACAGTATTGTTATCATCGTATAGATGGGAAAACTGAAATTCAGAGATGTTAAGGAATGGATTAAGGTCACATGAATTGTTTTTAAAAAATATATTTTATTGATTTTTTTATAGAGAGGAAGGGAGAGGGATAGAGAGTCAGAAACATCGATGAGAGAGAAACATTGACCAGCTGCCTCCTGCACACCTCCTACTTGGGATGTGCCCGCAACCAAGGTACATGCCCTTGACCAGAATCAAACCTGGGACCTTCAGTCCTCAGGGCGATGCTCTATCCACTGAGTCAAACCGGTCAGGGCAGGGTCACATGAGTTTTTATGAGACAGTGCTCAACTAGAAGAAGACTGCATCTCAGCCCTGGCCAGTGTTACTCAGTGGTTGGAGCGTGATCTTGTGCATCAAAGTGTCGTGGGTTCAATTCCCAGAAACATTGATGTTTCCATCTCTCTCTCCCTCTCCCTTCTACTCTGAAGTCAATAAAAAAATATATTTTTTTAAAAAAAGAAGAACAGGAGGAAGTAAGGATAAGCCATAAAAACAATATCCTGGTGAAAAATTGTAGGAAAGTGTAAAGGTCCTCACGTGAGAGTATGCGTGCCATGTCGGAGAAACAGATAGAGACTAGTGTGAGGAGAGAGTGAACAGCCCTGGCCGTGTGGCTCAGTTGGCTGGGCACTGGCTGTCCTGTGCACTTTAGTGCTGCCCGTTTGATTGCCAGTCAGGGCATATGCCCAGGTTGCGGACTCTGGTGGGTGTGCAGGAGGCAGCTAATCGATGTTGCGCTACCATATCAATGTCTCCCTCCCTCCCTCTCCCTTCCTCTCTTTCTGAAAATCAATACTTTTTTTTTTTTTTAAAGAAAGGAGTGAACAAAGAACTGGGGAGAAAGTCAGAGAAATAGAGGGGAGGTTGCAGAGTCCGAAGACCTGGGTTTTCATTCCTGTAACCCCTATAATGAAAGATTCCATGAGGCCGTAAAGGTCGGCTATTCAACCAGTCCAATTTCTTCACTGATCGTAATACCACATTCTCCCTCCCAACAGAAATGTGAATCTTCTACAACACGTCTACTTTATAGTTCCTTTAGTTATGTTCAGTAATAATGGTCATGAACATTTATAAAACTTTACTTATCCCCATTTTATAGGTGACAGGTTAAGTAACTAAGACTCAGTTTTCTTTTTGTTGTTGTTAATCCTCACTCGAGGATATTTTTCCCATTGATTTTTATTGGCAGCACTCAGAACTCGAGAGCGTGGAAGGGACGGAGGGAGAGCGGGGGAGAAAGAGAGACTGATCAGTCGCATCCTGCAGGCACCTTGACCAGGGCCAGGGCACGTACCTACAGCCTAGGTACGTGCCCTGGACCAGAATTGAACTTAGGACCTTTCAGTCTGCAGGCCGATGCTCTATCCACTGAGCCAAGCTAGCTAGGGCGAGTGATTCTTTTCTATACCACATCATCATTCCTATTTTTAAAGTACGAAGACCTTTAAGTTACATACTTGTGTTGCACACTGTTCTCCACTCGGCCATCACGGTGGCCACAATGGGAGATGGAGACAGACTTGCAAATCAGAGGTTACAAGAGAGCCTGGGTCAGGGATCCCATTCCCATATCCCAGGAATGTTGATTCTTTGTGATCTGTCTAGGACCTTGATTTTTCTCATCAGTAACCTGGAGGGCTGCTGTGTCTATAAGGAGCTTCATAATGTCATGATATGCTTGTTACTTGGCATCATGGTGGGCTGAGGCTCATTAATAATGGAAGGAAAGCGCTCTTGACTTAATGCAGCGATGCCAGTTCTATGGACTGGTTACTGCTGGATTGTCTCCATCCATTCATGTCCAAGTCATTCTAGTGCCAAACCTTAAACTGAAGAGAGAAAAAAAAAAATCATTCTCCTCCTCAATAGCTTCACTTAAATCTCCGTAGTTGGTAAATGGTCTCTTGGAGATACCCTGATCTGGCTGTGTTAGTTGAGTCCAGAGGACTTCCTAATTCTGAAACTGATTCTCTTTGGCTTCCTAGTGCAGCTAAATGTTTTGTTTTGTTTTAGGGGGGTTATTAATGCAGTTTTGGGAAACAGTGTGTAGAATGAACATTGGTTTAGAAACTCTTGGGTTTTGTCCTCCAAAATTACTTTTGTCAATAATGAGCTGTTTGTCCTTGGGAAAATTACTTAACCATTCTGAGTCTCAGTTTCCTCATCTCTACAATGAGATTAATTCCTGCCCTTTATGCTTTACAGAGTTATGTTATGGTGGGGTAGAAAATGAGGTGATGAAAAGTAGAATACAGTATGGAAGCAAAAGACATTCCTATATTATTCTTGCCATGGGGGTGAGGTGAGGAGCACTGGTCCTGAGAGCCTGGGCTTGTCTTGACGTGGACTTTATTCCCCAGAACTCTAGAGACAAAGCTCTGCTCTGCTCCCAGTCTGACAGCTCCCTTCAGAAGGGAGTGGTGGAGTGGCAGTCTGACTTTTTTAGCCTCGTGTCTGTGTAAATCCATTGGTCCAAATACGCGATTAACATGTATCTCACTTTAACTCTGATAATGCCTTTCCCCCAACTTGCTGCTTTTATTCTGTCTTTATTAGTCTTGGATTTTGTGCTTCATTTATTTATTTATTTTGAAATTTATATATATTTTTAAAAATATATTTTATGATTTTTTGTACAGAGAGGAAGGGAGAGGGATAGGGAGTTAGAAACATCAATGAGAGAGAAACATCGATCAGCTGCCTCCTGCACACCTCCTACTGGGGATGTGCCTGCAACCAAGGTACATGCCCTTGACCGGAATTGAACCTGGGACCCTTGTCTACAGGCCGACGCTCCACCCACTGAGCCAAACCGGTCAGGGCTGAAATTTATCTTTATTGTTGAAAGTGTTACAGATGTCTCCCTTTCTCCCCCCATTGCCCCCTCCCCTGTTGCACTTCTTTTTACCTTCCTCATCTCTCTGTTTCTTGGTAGGAAGGTGAGAGGATTCCTTATCTGAGAAAGAGTTTCTGTGATTTTTAACTGTGATTATAATAGAAACCAGTCCAGGTACACAACCGAATGTATTCCTTTCAGAATTATCCCCTTTCCTGGAAACATTCTAGCTATGTGTCAAAAGGAACATGATTTTTCCCATGCCTTAGAAGAGGGGTTATCATCATGCAATGGACTTCATCTTAGACTTCCTTCCTTCCTCATGGAGAGGGCCCCTTGGGTCCTCTGCTGTTCCTGGTTGGGAGTGGGGAGTGGGGAGCGGGGAGTCCCTTGGTCAACTCAGAATTTCAGAGCGTGGAAGGAACGGAGGGAGAGGGGAACCCACAGAGGGTAATTTGTAAATGTCTGCTTTGGGCTTGTCCCTCACAGGAGCTAGTGAATGACTGCTGCTCCCACACCAGATTCTGGTGCCTGGAGCTTAGGCTGGGTGGCTGGAGTGGGGTTCAGGATTTGCAGAAGCCTCCCTTGGCGTGTTGGAGAGTGACTGCTCAGTGTCTGAGAGCCTTTTACAGCCTGTTTTGTAGTGGGTCTGGCTGTAGCCCTGCCACTTGACTCTGGGGAGCCAGATTCCATGACTACTGCACGGGGGGTGTTCCCTCCCACCAGACACAGTAACCTTCCTTTGAATCCTGACAGTGGAGGCCAGTCCACTCTCACCAAACTTTCTCTGTTGTGTGTCCTGACTGCGTTTGAATCTCTTTTAGAGCTCTGAGCTCTTCACCCTCACCTATGGGGCTCTGGTCACCCAACTGTGCAAGGACTATGAAAATGATGAAGATGTGAATAAACAGCTGGACAAAATGTGAGTGTGCTTCTCTGTGGGAGCAGCAAGAATGGGGCTCCGTAGAACATGGACCCACCTGGTCCTTTGGAGTTCAGAACAGGGTCATCACTCTTATAACCAATGTTTTGGTTTCTACTGAGCTCATTTATTGGGATGTTTTGGAATTATCTCCATTTTTCTTTTACCACCAACAGCCTTCTATACAGACTAGAGGCCCAGTGCACGAAATTCATGTACAGGTGGGGTCCCTAGGCCTGACCAGCGATCAGGGCCGATCGGGGCCTCTGGCTGCCAGCCAGCGCCTTTCTTCCCCGGCTGCCCGCCGGGGCCGGGGGCTGCCCGCATTCTGCACCGCCCCCTGGCGGTCAGCACACGTCAGAGTGAGCGGTCAGACACCCGGTTGGTCAAACTCCCAAGGGGAAAATATGCATAGTAGCCTTTTATTATACAGGATATAAAACACTCAGATTCTGTCCTACAGTCTGTTCTCTCATTTCCTTCCCAGGGGCTATAACATTGGAGTTCGACTGATTGAAGATTTCTTGGCACGGTCAAATGTGGGAAAGTGCCACGACTTTCGGGAAACTGCAGATGTCATCGCCAAGGTCATTATCCCGGTGGGAGGGTTGTCTTCTCTGTCTCCCTTAGAGAGACCCTCAGCGTTCCAAAAGACAGGCAGGCAGCTCTTTGGGCCAGAGAAGCCCTCCTGATGGATTGGGAATAGCACAGATTATGAAAAGGAAAGTTACTAAAGCCCCACTGAAATCAGAGCCAGCTCTCAACTGGGAAGATGTAGCAGAGTGGCATGGCGGTTAAAAATACAGACACGCCTGGCCCGGCTGGTGTGGCTGAAGGTTTGAGCATCAGCCTATGAGCCAGGAGGTCAAAGTTTGATTCCCGGTCAGGGCAGATGCCCAGGGGGCGTGCAGGAGGCAGCCGATCAGTGATTGTCGTCATTGATGTTTCTGTCTCTCTCTCCCTTTCCCTTCCTCTCTGAAATCAATAAAAAAAATATATATATATATAAAAGAATATAGACACACCTGGCTTCATATTCTGGCTCCAATATTTGTTAGTTCTTAGGTAACTTACTTTAACCCCTTTAATTACCAGTTACCTCATCTTTAAAATGAAGAAAATAAGAGCTTCCTCACAGGGTTGTTGTAAGGAGTAAATGAAAAAATGAATATGAGCATTCAAGTAAAATGATGCACTTAATGTAGTGTGGATATAGTAACTGTTTGCTATTAATAATGTTAGTGTTACATTATGTCTATATATATGACAGACAAGCGACCTGAACGACAGAGCAACTGGAACGACTACCGGTCACTATGAGGCGCACTGCAGCTGCCTACTGGCCAGATGGGCCCCTCCCCTGAGCTGGCCCCGCCCCCAGTCGCACCCCAACATCAGGGGCAGGGCCAGCCAACCTCCTGCTGGCTGGCCCCAATGCAGGCAGGACCCAGGCCTCTAGTAGGATTAGTAATAAAGGATAAAACACCTATAGAATTGTAGTGTCAGTTACCTTGCCCAAATCCAAGAGAGGGTTGACTGGCGAATTTCATGAAGGTTTGGAATTAGGAGGGTAGATAGAGGGAAGGCTGTCTTCAGAGTAATTTGCCCCAGTAACCTGTATTCCCAGTGAAAAGAAGGGCTCAGACACACAGGGCAGGGAGGTGGGTTGGGGCCTCTCTGCACTCAGATGCTGGCTCAGGGCCGGCATCTTAATCAGAGCGTCGGTGCTTCCTTCCCCGACGAAGTGCAGGTTGATAGCAGGCTGTTGCCTGGTTATATGACACCTTGAAAGAGAGGAGTATGGAATTGTGCACAGATACCTTTTTTTGGCCCTGAATGCCTAAAGCTTCAATGTCTTGCAGAGCCACAGTTCAGTTCCTGAGTCACTTAGTTCCCCTTTGCCAGCCGTCACTTTCCTGTGTACGGTCCTACTGGTCTCCCATGGTGCTCTTGTGTGTCCCTGACAGGTGGCGTTCAAGATGTACTTGGGCATCACTCCAAGCATCACCAATTGGAGCCCAGCTGGTGACGAGTTCTCCCTCATTTTGGAAAATAACCCCCTGGTGGACTTTGTAGAACTCCCTGATAACCACTCATCCCTTATTTATTCCAACCTCTTGTGTGGGGTGTTGCGGGGAGCTTTGGAGATGGTGAGTACAGCTCTTTACCTTCTGGGACACCTGAAATGTGGTGGGGGCTTGATAAATGCTTGAATGAATAGGAGGGAGAGAGCGAGGAGAAAGGCCTTGGCTCACCTGGCACTTCGCTTCCTGCGATGGTGACGCTGCTGAGTATGGGATGCGCGCTGGATGTCCACGTGATGATCCTCCCTGCTACTGAGACGGTGCTGTCAGCACCAAAGCCCAGAACATCCATTCCCAGCTTGGCCTATTGGCAGTCTCACTCGGGTGTGTTCTTTGCTAAGTCTCTCCTTTTGGGTCGGGGTCACTGTCTTCTACAGGAGAACATTGGAATTGACAGTCTTGTCCTGTGGAAACCAGCCCCCTATTTTGGCTTCTGTAGATGAGCCAGTTATATAGCTCTATCCCCAGGGGCTCCGCAGAGGCTGTGGCTAGGCAGTCACCCTTCATTTTCCCACTGTCCCCCAGGTCCAGATGGCTGTGGAGGCCAAGTTTGTCCAGGACACCCTGAAAGGAGACGGTGTGACAGAAATCCGGATGAGGTTCATCAGGCGGATTGAGGACAACCTCCCAGTTGGAGAGGAGTGACCGTCCCCAGGACTTCAGGGCTGCCAGCAGGAGCGCTGGCTGGAATCGGAAAGCCTCAGAGCTCCCTCTGCCCTCTAGAACTCAGTGACTTTAACACGGATGTGATATATTCTTCTGACCTTGTTTCCATTCTCCATGCTAGACTGTGATAGTCCATTTATCCCACAGGTGTGTGCGTTCGGGAGGGAGATCCTCCGCTCCCTTCCCCTTCACAGGGATGGAGCTAGTCATCCTTAGCTGGACTAGAAAGAGCTCAACCATTTTACATTCCTGTTTGAATTTCCGAAGCAAAACCCACTTTGACCCAGTAAGAGGCAAGCCTGGCACATCTCTCCCTGGGCCTGCAGAAAGCCACCGGTACCTGGCTGTGGGGGGCCCAGGGCTGTGGAGTGGGGGAGAGGCGGGGAGGGTGGGTGGGAGCTGTGACACGTCTAGTGCTGCCAGGAGAGGGGAGCCTGTCGTGCTGGAAACACTGACTTCTGGGAAGCCACCCAGGTCTCATTCCTCCCTGCTGTTTGGAGGCAACATCTCCTCTTTTTGCAGAGGGTTCATCCTTTTTTCTTACAAATTCTTCAATAAAGACACATTCTTGAGTGAAGTCCCAATCCTGTCCTGTTTTCCTTCTGCTCAGTCCTGGGAATTTTGTGCCAGTGGGTGAGGAGACCAGCGGAGTTCCTGGGCCCTGCCTTGATTTTATCTGGTCCTGATAGACCAGAGAGCTGGGAAACCTGGGAGCAAACCGGGCCCCGTCAGTCGTTTTGGGTTTACCCTAGTAAACACAGAAGCAGACCGTTATCCCAGGCATACCCTGGGCTCTTGGCCACCAACTTGGGGTTTTGGCTTAAAAGACCATGTAAACCCTGGTGTTGGGTACCACTTACTGTGTGCTTTCCATGTGTCAGACTGTACTGAACTCTGTATTATCTGACTCACAGGAATTCCATTTGCAGAGGGGGGAGGCCACAAGCTGCTCAAGGCCACACAGCCAGTAAGTGGAACTGATAGGGTTCAAAGCTCCAGCCAGACTCCAAAACCCATGTTCTTAACGACGCAGCGTGGGATGGCGAGAGCAGGCCTGTGGCTTCCTCTCATAGCCTTAAGGAGCCTGGGGTAGCTTTCAGAGGGCTTGGCGGTGCAGGGGTGGGGAGAAGGGGGGAATCAGAGCTGTCAGGCCTTGTTTGGTAGCACTTTTCTTGGCGATACCTACAGTCTCTAAGTTCAGATACTCAGGTTGTTGGGGAGTGGGGCCCCTGGGCCTTCCCCAAGGTTAGTAGACAGGTCTGAGGCGAGGAGTGGTAATGATGCATTGTGCTTGAAGAGTGTCTTGGTTGTAGGTTAGGACCAAGGTTCTGGACACCAGGAAGAGAGGCAGTTTGCACATGACCTGCCTCTTCCATCTCACTTTTAAAATTTTTTATATTTCATTTTTTATTGATTTCAGAGAGGAAGAGCGAAGGATAGACAGAAACATCAATGATAAGAATCATTGCTCGGCTGCCTCCTGCACGCCCCCTACTGGTGATCGAGCCCACTGAGCCAAACCAGCTATTTTAATAAATTTAAAAAATTGCTTTCAAGAGGAAGGGAAAGGGGGAGAGAGAGAGAAAAAAAATCAATTAGAATCATGGGTTGGCGCCTCCCGAAGGCCCCCTACTGGGGACAGAGCCCACAACCCACGCATGTGCCCTGGCTGGGAATCAGACTGGGACCTCCTGGTTCATAGGTCAGTGCTCAACCACTGACCCACACGGACTGGGCTTGTTTTTAAATCTTCGCCTAAGGATATGTTTCCGTTGATTTTAGAGAGAGGAAGAGAGAGAGAAACACCAACTGGCTGCCTCCTGTATGCACCCTGACCGGAGATCAAACCTTCAACCTCGGTGTGTGCCTTGACCAGAAACTGAACCCACAACCGTTTGGTGGATGCGACGATGTTCCAACTGACTGAGCCACCAGGCCAGGAGGAGGAAAGGTCACTTTTGTGTTTCCAAGTATAGGGGGGCTCATATTCTCTCTGGGGTCCCATCCTTCTCTAAGTCTACTTCCCCCTCCAGGCGCCTCATTTTGGCCAACTGTATTCTCAGGGTGCAGTATAAGGCTGGGTCCAGTTGCACTAGGTTTTGAGTGAATGAAGGAGAAGGGAAGAAAATGAAGGCTGGGACCCAGACATGGAAAGCGTCGTGTGGTGTCCAGACCCTACCTAGAAAAGTGAGCTGCACCCCCTTTCCCCCTCTCCAGAGGGGCCCTCGCCCTTCCTCCCCCTTCCTCCCTCTCAGTACCACAGCTTCCTTTCCAGCAGCCGTTTATATGGCGTGAGGTTTTGGATATCTCCTTCCCCAGAGTTAATCTTGGACAACATTACAGGGTCTGCAAGCTGTGGAAACAAAGCCCCTTAGTGCCTTTCCCAGCTCCAGCCCCACCGTGTGATGTGCAGTTGTGTGAGGGAAAGGAAAGAGCTATTCGGAACATCACCTCGTCATCTTCCCCAGATGAGCCAAACATATTGCTGGTCCCCCACCCAAGAGTTAACTCGTGTGGATTACATGTCCCTGTGCTCCTCCCCTGACCCCAGGCTGGGCGATTCCCACTCCCCCTGATGCCCTGGCATGCACGATGGGGCAGGTGTGCAGGGCCACATGGGAGGACTGACCAAGGAGGGTTTCCAAGGAGCCTGGTCACAGTGGGTTTGGGACTGGAGGAGTCCTGCTGGGCAGACCTCTAAGGAAAGGCCTTGTTTTGTAGCCTTTGGCCACCAGGGGTCTCCAGATCACCACTTACTGTTCCAGAAAGTGACCACTGGACCCCTGGTTTTCAGAATTTGCTAGAAGATGCACCTGATGGAGCAAATTTCAGAAGCTGGTCTGAGCCAGGAAGTGCCTCCCTCCTCCAGTCATGCCCACTGGACCTGATACAAAGCTCAGAGGGGTGCCAGGCTGCGGGCTTGCCTACTACGCTCAGGGCCCTGGAAAGAAGTCTGACCCCCATACACACCCCAAACTCTCATGCTGACTGCTGAGCTGCACAAGCTAGCTCTGAGCCCTCCCCTTACTTACCCCCCTTTCCTCCTGGTCCCCCTGATGAAAGAGTCCTGTTTCTGCCCCCGGCTCCCACCAGTGGTATTCTCATACACGGGCTATGCCTCTCCCTGGTGGATTGGCCTCCTTACATTTGTACTGGGCATCCAGGTCTGAGAAGGAGGTGGCAACAGAGGCCCAGGAGCAGAAATTGCATTAAGTAAAATTAAAATAGTCTCCTAACAAGTAGTTCATTGTGGATGGTTGGGGGTGGGGGGGTTTGGTGGTGCAGGAAAAGCATCCTCCCTGTTCTCCCAGAGCTTAAGTGCTACCATGTGCTGTTTCCTGGAAGCCAGAGGGCCGGTGGGGGGCGGGGGAGGGTGGCAGCAGGCGAGGCCTCGCTGTTATGGATCCCCAGCCTTTGATGTAGGGCCAGGCCTGACCCCAGGACTGCAGCCGGCCACTGCCAGGGGAGCTGTGGGATGCAGTGCATTCCTGGGGGCAATTTACGCTTCTGGCAGAAGGAGAGGAAAGTTTCTACTGTGGGGAAGGGGGTGGAGAGAGGGCGCTGCCGCAGCGGTTGGGGGGTGGGTGTTGTAAGGAACAGTGGAGGGAGCCAAGGAACAGGGCAACACCCTGCTGCTAAGCCTGGCTCAAGCCGCTTGGGTGGAGACCTCCTCCAGGAAGCCTTCTCTGATAGACCCCGAGCTGGGGAGCATCACACGCCCAGGCCCCTCTGGCCCCCCTCCACACACATGAGCCGGTCCAGGCAAAGCCCTGGGGGATGAAGGATGCTCTGCCCTCCTGGCTCTGGGGCCGGGATTGTCAGCCATGAGGGCATCTAGGACCGAGCTAAGCTAGGAGCGGGCTGGGGAGATGGTATGATCGGCTTGAGAACACGTGTGAGTGGGCACGATTGCTGTTCATGGCAGCAGCTAACATTTATGGAAGAGTGACTGTGCCAATGAAGGCTGAGCGCTTCACCTGCGTTTCTCATCGTGTTCACAACAACCCTGTCACTGTCCTCGTTTTGCAGATAAGAAAACAGAAACACTCCTAACACGTAGTAGAGTCAGGGCTTGAGTCCAAATAGTCCAGGACACCTCTCATCTAGTACATTATGTGTTACAGACATTATTTTTGTGTGTTTCAGTGTGTGTCTCTTTCCTTACGTTTCTTGGGAAATATGTCTGTGTCTGAATTTTTTCATTTAATAAAAAATGTAGCCCCGTGCTGGGGGCCGGGCACATGGAGATCCCAGCAGCTTCAGTCCACGGGGGAGCCACGGAACGCCACGTGTGTGTGGTGGGGGAGCAGAGGGGAAGTTGAAAAGGAGAGACCAGGGCAGGTCCTTGCTCTGCTGCTTATTGGTTATGTGACCCTGGACAAGGGAGTTGAACTCAGAGCCTCAGTTTTTCCATCTGGAAAATGGGGGTCGTGATGTGAGGATGAAACAAAATGAAGTGTGTGTATTTCCTGGCATGGGCTGAGGGTTCCTTAACTGGTCGTTGTGACTACGACTATTATTAGGGGAGCTGTCTTGTAAGACTGTGACTGTCTGTCTGAGTGTGTGCAGGTGGCAATTTTGTGAAATCAGGGCCCTGTCTGTGTCGTTCATCACCGTATCCCCAACTACCTACCACTACTTTTCAGCACAAAGTAGGTCCCTGCTTAGTTTTTATTGAGTGTGAGAGTGGAGTGCGGAGGGCCGGGGGGGGGGGGGGGCGGGGGAAGGTGTGGGCAGGGGGGCCTCCATCGGGACCAGCGACGTCATTTATGGGGCTCCAGGCAAAATGAAAACGCAGAGCCTCTTTGTTCAAAAATTACTGAGAGGAATTATTACACATTTCAAGTTGACCCAGCAGAGTCTTAAACCGAGGCCTCTGAGTACGTTGCTCCGTGTGACTGCTCAGGCTGCCCGCCCACGGCGCGGCCTGGCATCGCCCGCGGTGAGCCTCGCAGCCCTCAGCGGCGGGGAGGGAGGGGGAGGAGACTCCACCCTGGGCTGCCATGCTTCCTGGCCGCCTGGGGAAGGTGAGGAAGGGGAAGGATGGCTCAGCGTGGACAGGTCAGCAGAAAGCAGGGGGAGGGACCCCATGACCTGCAGACCTCTCCCCCAGCGAGGCCCCTACTACGCCCCCTCCCAAACCACCCGCCAGGCTGCTGGGTGGTCTGGGCACATGTGGTCACATTTAGATGCTGATTGAAGCAAAGTTGTTATAAGATTAGACTATTTAAGGTAACTTTAATTTTTACTGCATTACTGGGATTTTTGAGGATGGGGCTGAGCGATCCCCTGGGGTGGACGCGAGAGAGCGGGGGCTACAGGAGGTAGTCTTCATTTCTCCGGTCCTGTAAGCGAGGCCTCTGGCGACTAGACAGAAGGAAGGAGGGCTAGCCGGAGGGAAGGACTTCCCAGGACTTGAAGAATCAGGAGTCTGGTCCTCGAGCAGATGTGGGCCGTCAGGGGTGAGATGGAGGGGGCAGTGTTAGCAGGACCTTGGTAAGCAGGAATCCATCAGCACCGCCCCCCAAGGGTTTGCACACCCCGGGCCACACACGTGTGCAAACACCCCTCCCTCCCCTCAGCTTGCTGGACAGGTGAGGGGGCAAGAGGAAGGTCCCATCGAGGCCCTGCCCAGGCTCCCACGGTGGGATGGTTGGAGCCCAGAGTCCTCTTATTTCTACACATCAAGATACAAGTTGAAAGCCAGGAGCTCAGTTAGTTAGAATGTTATCCCAATACACCAAGGTTGTGGGTTCAATCTCCAATAATGTATAAATAAGTGGAACAACAAATCAATCTCTCTCCCTCTCTTTCCTTCTCTCTCTCCCTGCTCCCCTCTTTCTTAAATCAATAAAACAATAACAAAAAGAAACTCCAAAGGTAGAAACTGAGAAGGAATGAAAGGATTGTGGTAACAGTGATAACAATTATTTAGTCGTTCCTATGTGCCAGTCTTGTGTTAAGCCCTTTCTATTCACTGTCTCTTTGTTGTTGTTGTCAATCCTCATCTGAGGATATTTTCTCCATTTAAAAAATATCTATTTTTTATTGATTTTTTACAGAGGGGAAGGGAGAGGGATAGAAAGTCAGAAACATCGATGAGAGAAACATCCATCAGCTGCCTTCTGCACACCTCCTACTAGGGATGTGCCCACAACCAAGGTACATGCCCTTGACTGGAATCGAACCTGGGACCCTTCAGTCCACAGGCTGATGCTCTATCCACTGAACCAAACCTGTTTTGGCCATTTTTTCTTGCCTTTTAAAGTGGGAGGGAGGCCGAACCGGTTTGGCTCAGTGGATAGAGCGTCAGCCTGTGGACTGAAGGGTCCCGGGTTCGATTCCGGTCAAGGGCATGTACCTTGGCTGCGGGCACATCCCCAGTTGGAGGTGTGCAAGAGGCAGCTGATGGATGTTTCTCTCCCATCGATGTTTCGGACTTTCTATCCCTCTCCCTTCCTCTCTGTGAAAAATCAATAAAATACATTAAAAAAAATTTAAAGTGGGAGGGAGGGGAGAGACAGGGAGGAACAAGTATGGAGAAAGACACGTCCATCGTTGCCCCCTCACGTGCCCTGACCGCGGCCAGGATGAAGCCTGCAATCAGACCCGGGGCCTCTCAGTCCGCAGGCTGACGCTCCACCCAACCGGCGACACCGCTGTCTCTTCTCACTCCGTGGGAAGCGGTGTGGCCAGGGAGCCAGCCTGCCCAGACTCCCAGCTTACCCACTTCCTGGCTATTAAGTACTCACTTAATACTCACAACAACCCTTTGATGCTGATGTTATTATTGTCCTCGCTTTGCAGATGGGAAAAGTGAGCACAGACAGGGCATGTGAGGGGGGCAACCAATGGATGTAGGGGGTGTGCAGAAGTGACCACAACCTTGGTGTATTGGGATAACATCCTAACTAACTGAGCTCCTGGCTTTCAACTTGTACTTTGATGTATAGAAATAAGAGGACTCTGGGCTCCAACTATTCGGACGGGACCGAATCAGTTAACCTGTCTGTGCTCACTTTTCCCATCTGCAAAGCGAGGGCAATAATAATATCAGCGTCAAAGGGTTGTTGTGAGTATTAAGTGAATTAATTTACGTAAAGTGCTCCGACCAGTGCCTGAGTAAGAGCCCTGCGTTCTCATTAAGGACTGTCATTATCCCCCTTTTAAAGAGGAGGAATTGGAGGTTTGGAGAAAGGAAGTCACTTGCCCACAGAGAGACAGAACTCGGATCCAAACCGCGGTCGGCTTGACTCCTCCGTTCATGCTCGGAACCACCGGGCAGGTGCCAGTGCCGGCCCGGCCAGGGGCTGCAGGCGCAGGTTACACGCCTCATCTGGTTCAGCTTAACCCCCTTCCCGTTGGATACCTCTGCTCAGGCCTCGAACCGTCCTTAAACCCTTCCTGCCAGTCTTTGATTCCTGTGGCTCAAGAACTGAAGGCCAGAGAGATGCAGAAGCTTGTCCAGGGCCACACAGCAGGTGACCACAGACAAATCCCACCCCTTGAAATCCAGACCCCACCAGAGACAGACCAAAGGCGGAAGCCCCTGGCACGTGGGATGGGGAGCCTGCCTGGGAGTCTGGGCTGGCTCAGCCAGGGGTAAGCCTGGGTGGGAGAGGCTCCAGGCTACTGGCTCCAGGACACTCATTTCCGGCCTGGACGTTTGCTACGCAGAGGCCGCTGCGGCGGGTCAGGGTCTGTGTCTCAGCCTCTGTTGGAGGACGGGCAGCTGAGGCTCACCTGGAGGGTCCAGTGAACACCGGGCCACAGGACAACTGGGCAGGCCTCCCAGGCTGGTGGAAAGGAGAAGGAGCTGGAGCCCTCGGCCCCTGCAGGGCATTCAGCCGGGGACAGGCTGGGGAGGGTGTGTACCACCGAGAGCCAGGCCAGGGGCCTCAGGAAAATCGATGAAGTGAGTCCAGAGAACTGAGGGTGAGGACGTGAGGGACTGCCTGAGGATGTTTGAGTGACTGTGTGTGCAGAGCCCAGGGAGCCCCTTCCTCAGCACAGCGCACCCCTCGCTTGCCTGCTTGCTTCACCACCTCCCCTTTACTGAACTTCCCGCCCCTTCCTGAGGACACTCACCTCAGAGCTAATGCCTCTATGTGGATTCATGATTTAATCCTCACAACAAGCCGATGCAGATGCAAAACGGAGGCTCCAGCGGTAGGTAACTTGTTCAAGGGCATGCAGTTTTGGTTCTTGGATTTGAGCCCGGGGCCCTCTGACTGGAGACCACACTACCAACCTTCAGCCTCTGACCTTAGGTCCCGCCCCTCCCTGAACATTCAGTCCCCACCTGACCCCCTTCAGGGCCTGCTTTTCACACCGGTGTTTGGGGAGGGCCGGGCTCTCCACCCCAGCCAGTGTCCTCTCAGTACCTGGCAGCCAGGTCCCTCCCCTTCCTCAGGCAGTGCCCCAGCCTGGCTCCCTGTCGTCCCTCTGGGCTGGCTCCGGCCAAGAGACCAGACCCAAGACCCCTTTCTATCCCCCCAATCTGAGTGGTAGGGCAGGAGTGGGCCCAGGCTCTGGAGGTGGGCGAGGTGAGAGGCCCCGCTGAGGAGTGGTGGGACTGGTGTGTACCTTGGCAGGGGGACAGCAAAGTGGGAGGCCCTCAGAGGGCAATGGAGGCAGGCCCAGATCCAGAGGCAACAGCCGTGGGCCTTCCCTGCTCCCTTTCTGGACCTGAGGCGCGCACACCCCCCTCCCACCCTCCTTCTCCTGGCCTCAGTTCCTCTACTCCCCCACTGCACTCACTCACTGCCTCGCGTCCATCCCTGTGGCGGGTCCTCTGGCGCCGGGAGCCTGGCTCCTGCCCCTGCCGCCCACCAGCTCCTAATGGCCGGGCCCAAAGGACCTCTTCGGTGACACCTGACCTGGGGCCTCCCTGGCTCTACCTACATCTGCCTCTGACTTTTGAGTCTTTAGTCTCCTGGTTCCTCCCACTTCCCAGCAGCACTTTCTCGGGCTGCTCTGCTGACCCTCTCCCTCTGAGTGCTGCTGGTGCCCCCGCCTGGCCTGGGCTTCCCCTCCTCCCTGCCCTCCGTCCCTGCCATTGCCCCAGGACACCAGTCACATCTTACAGCATGAGCTCCTCTCTTTAGCCCAGAAGCCTCAGTTCCCTCGTGGCTACATGCGGTCCCACAGGCACCTCGACTCCACGCATCCTAGCACCCTCCTCCTGGTCCGCCCTTCCCCATGGTCAACCAGAAGCACTGTCCTCGCACCTCGCTTTTACCAGGTCCCTCACCCCCACATTCCAATCCTGCCATTCCACCTCCTGAACTCCTCTCACAGTTGACCCCTCCCTCTGGCCCCACCTCCCTGCACCAGCCAGGATTAGTCCAGCAGCCCCCATCTTCTCCCACACAGAAGTCAGGGGGCTCTTTCTTTTCTTTCCTTTTCTTAAAAATATTTTTTATTGACTTCAGAGAGGGAGAGAGAGAGAGAGAGAGAAACATCAGTGATGAGAGAGAATCATGGATGGGCTGCCTCCTGCACACCCCCTACTGGGGATGGAGCCCCAAACCCCAGCACGTGCCCCGACTGGGAATCGAACTGTGACCTCCTGGTTCACAGGTTGGTGCTCAACCACTGAGCCACGCTGGCTGATCAGGGTCTCTCTCTCTCTCTCTCTCTCTCTCTCTCTTTTAAAATTTATATTTAAAACATATTTTATTGACTTTTTTACAGTGAGGAAGGGAGAGGGATAGAGAGTTACAAACATCAATGAGACAGCGAGACATTAATCAGCTGCCTATTGCACCTCCCCCACTGGGGATGTGCCCTCAACCAAGGTACATGCGCCTGACTGGAATCGAACCCGGGACCCCTCAGCCCGCAGGCCGATGCTCTACCCATTGAGCCAGACAGGTTTCCGCCAGGGTCTCTTTCTAAAGCTGAGCTGCTGCGGAGTCTGCTGAAGCCTAAGCGCTTCCCCTGGCCTTCAAGGTCCTGCAGCCTCCAGCCCCCGCCTGAGCTCAGCTCACCTCCCTCCACCCCGACGTGCCCAGCACGGCCACCGCCTCCCTTTTCCCCGGAGTCCTCCTCCCCAGCCAGGGCCCCCTCTGCAGGGAGCCTGCTGCGGCCGCTCACTGACGGCCACAACCCGCTGCCCTTCCCGCCCGGCAAACCCACGCCCCCCGCCCTCCGCAGCGCCGTCGGGGTCCTCCTCGCTCTCGAGGGCACGGGGCCTGGGCACAGGGTGAGGGAGGTGCCGGGTGTGGCCGGGGGCGTCTCGGGATGGCTCTCCGGGAGCGCGGCTGACGTCGAGGCCGGCGGGGCGCGCGGGCCAGGCGGGACGCGGGCCTTGGCCGTGGCTGTGGAAAGAGGAGGGTGGAGGCCCCGCCCCGCCGCGCCCCTCCCGCCGCCCCGGCTCCCCCACCCGCCACCGCCCGCCCGCCCACTCCGGCAGCCGCGAGGGCGGCCGGCAGAGCGACGCGGAGCCCCGCCGGCGCGGACCCCCGACGCCCCCTCCGCGGAGCCCGCGCCCTGGGCTGCCCTCCAGGGTCCCGAGCGGCGCAGGGCGGCCCCCTGCAGGTAAAGGCGGGAGGCTGGGGCGGCCCCCGGGGCTTGGGGGGCTCCCGGGGTAAGACCCAGCCCACGCTTCCCCGAGGCTGTCCGGACACGGGGCTGGCGCCTCCGGGGCACCGGGTGGGGACTGGATCGGGACGGGACAGGAGGGAGCCCACCCAGGTCCCTGCGCCCCTTCCCCTCCGGGGCTGCCGGGCAGAATCCCAGATACGGCCCCTCCTCCCTCCCTCTCCCAGAAGCGGGGCTCCATCAGACGACCAGGTGGGCGCCCTGACGATGCGACTCTGAGCCTGTCACCTCGCCCCCCCTTTTCCCACCTGGGGACGGAGTGACAGAGCCTCCTTGGCCAGGGGGAGAGAGGTGGCGTGAGGGGCTCAGAGCGCCCGCCAGCGGGCAGGGAGCCCCCAGCCCTCCCCTCCCCTCGCTCTGCCCTGGCTGGTCTGCTGGCCACCTCTCCCCGTTGCTCCCTCTTTCTGCTTCTGTCCCAGTGTCCCTCCTAGTCGTCCTGGCAGCGCCTCCAACAGGAGACAGTTTCTTCGGAATGTCCCTGCCCGAGGCCCAGCGCCTCCCCCAGCCCCAGGCAGACTTTGCAGGGGTGAGGGGGCTGTTGCCAGCCCAGAGGCACTGGGGTTCCAGGGCCCCTTAACAGCCTCCCCAATGTGTCTGTCTGGGGGCTGGAGACACAGTGGCCCCACGAGTCCCTGGACAGAGAAATGCTGTTCAGACCTAGGAGCCCAGGAGTTGTGAGCTGGGGGACAGGCAGCCCCCGAGTCTGCTTGTTGTGTTGTGCGTTTCTTTCTGCCTGGGAGCCTGTCAGTGTGTGCACTTGTGAGGAGAGGGGGGGCGGTGTCTGCCAGCATGTTCTCAGTGAGCGTGTCAGTGAGGGTGTGGGGCCCTCAGTGTGTGTGAGGGCATGCTGGGTTCCTGACATGGAAGTGCTGCTGACCTCCCTCAGGGGGACACTGGCAACCCTCCCATCCTTCCTCCCACCTGCGGGGCGGGGGGAGGCCTGGTGCTAGGCCGGCGCCTTGTGTGGCGGCCCCATGGAAGGTCTGGGTCCGAGGGGCTGAGGTGGCTGGAGGGGCAGGCAGCCTGGGGTCCCTCTCTGGGAACGGATCCCCCTGTCCTGAGCCCAGGGGAGGAGGTGGGTCTGAGGAGGCACCCTGGGGAGTCAGCGGTCTCTGTTAGGGGGGAGATGACCCCACGGGCCTCCTGCTGGACTGGCGAACACTGCCGGACCTTCGGACACACAATCACCCCCCAAGGATCGTGAGGACACAGCAGACACACACAGTCATGCACAGCTACACTCCCTCCCCCTGACAGTCACACACAATCACACACGTGAACGTGCTCTACGGAAACACGCTCCCCAGACACTGAAACGACAGGGCACATGCCTGCACACACCCAGACCCCTACAGACTGACAGCAGCCCGCACAGCCCCGCCAGACACCCTCAGACAGGACAGCACCCGCACATACCCTCATCACACTCACACTCAGACACGCTCCCCGGACCCTCCCCGGCTTCACACTGTCCACCACAGACAAAATAAGTGCTCCCGCTCTTTGGCTCAGAGGAAGGGGAAAGAAAAAATGGAAGCGAATGTACCTGCTAACAAGAGAGAAGGAAAAGATACCAAGTACGGTTGTCAGCCTGAGCACCCCCACTACCACCCCTGGCCTGGGCCTGAGCCAGACCAGACATGGGCGGAACCCCAGCTTCCTGCCCTGCTGGCCCACCACTCCACATCCCTACCCTCCAGGGCAGGCCTAGGGCTTCCCTTGTCGGAAGTGGGGCCTCAGATGACCTGGTCCAGTTTGTGGCCGGGGCACTTGCAAGTTGGGGTGGCAGAACCCGGGGCACAGTGACCTCTCACGTGGGCTGCAGCCGTGTCTCCGGGTGTCCATCCAGGTACCCCACGCAGGGCGAAGTGTGTGAGGGAGGGGTGGTCAGAGAGGCAGTAGCTGGCTAGAGCTTTCAAGAACGAGAACTTTGACAGGTGCAGGGGGTGGACAGGGCGAAGGGGAGGGTCTTCCAGGCAGAGGGAACAGTGTGTGCAAAGGTGCGGAGGTGGGAAGCTGCAGAATTCCCTCGGGGCGGTGAGTTGCTGTTGGCTTATACATCAGGGGAGTGAGTGAGAGGGACTGACAACTACTTTGAGGTCAGGTTTCCAAAGGGCTTGTCCAGAGAAAGGAGGTGAGCTGCAGAGTGGTATAATCTGGCTACCACTCTGGTTTCTTTGGGGGTCAATGACAAAAGAGGGTCTTATAGTCAAGGAGACTATTGTCCTGGGAGGAAGGAGTGGTTGCCATGGGAATGAGAGGAAGAAATAGATGGAGAGTAAGAAGAGAGACTAGACAGGCCTCAGGGAGTGGTTGGCGGGTGAACAGAGGACAGGCCAGCAGCTTTGCCTGGGGTGTCTGTTTTCTGTCCCCAGCGGAGGCAGGAGAAGGGGAGACGTGGATGGCAGGAGTGTGAGTGCCGAGTGTGGCCATGAGTTGGGTGGGGGAGTAGTATCTGGGAGGCTGGAGTGTGTACAGAAGCCCAAGTGGGAGTGGGAGGTCACGTGTGTACACGTGATTACCAGACATCAGCTAGGGGAGTCACACTCCAGTAGACTCTGTTCTGGGGGCGTCTGCAGGGCGGTGGTGTGTGGCCAGTGGGCCGTGAGTGAAGGCAGCACATGCAGTGAGGGGAAGAGATGCCGTGGGAGCCAGACAGGCCGGGGTTACCTTCCCTGTGACCCTGGGTAAGGGACGTCCCAGCCCCGTGCCTCAGTTTCCCCACCTACCAAATGGGAATGCTGTTACTTGTATCTAGGGTCATTTTGCCTGCAGAGGGGTGAGGAGGGTCCCAGCTCACACGGTGATCGGGGTGCAGCCCTTTCACCCAGACTTCTGCTCAGTGTGTTAAACACTCTGATGAGGTCCTGGGGAGAGACTTGGAAGGTTTCTCAGTGGGAGGTGGCTCTCCCCATGTAACCGGATGGGCTGAGTCCTGGCTCTCGGAGGGCAGAAGAAGGGGGTGGTAGTGGGCTGGTGCCTCATGGGAGAGCTGGGCTCACTGCATGGGTGGACTTAGAGAGACTTAGAGAGGAGCCTGCTTGAGATCACTCAGCAGCCAGTGGGAGGACTGAGACCAGAGACCGGGACCCTGGGTTCACAGCTACCTTCCTCCCAGAGCCGCCCCCCCCCCACCACTTGGGGTGGAGGGAACCTTGTCGCCTGAAGTTCCCTAATTTCAGTTCTTCTCTGTCCCGTGCGGGAGGGGACCAATAGAGTTTATTGGGCACCTGTGTGTGCCAGGTTCCCGTCTCGCTCAGTCCCTGTAGCCAGGCTGCAGGGCTTGGCGACCCACTTAACAGAGAGGGAAGTGGAGGCTCCCAGAGGTTGGTCACTGGCCAGGTGTCACCTTGCTGAGGTCTGTGAGCACGGACAGCTCACGTTCTTCCCACTGAGCCCCTGCTCCCTGCTCCCTGCCTGGTGTGGTGGGAAAGAGAGCCCAGCTGTGGGGCATGCACGGAGCCCCGAGCCTTTTCTCAGCACAGGGGGCTGTTCTGGGGAGGAGGACCTGGGGGAACAGCAGGCATGAGAAGGTCAGGCCCAGAGAGAGCCCAGAACAGTGAGGGTTAGGCCCTGTCCCCTTGGGCCCTGGGAGGGAGGCAGCCCCTGGGAGGAAGGGGCCCTGGTCTCTTCTGTGTGACCTCAGGTGACCCTCTGGGTCTCCGGAATCCGCCTGTGCGATGGGCCGGTGAGGCCATCCTGGCTCTGCTTAGAGGCTGGGGTGAGGAGCAGCGGGGATGGTGGGGTGGAAAAACATGGATACTTCTCCTCTCCGGAAAGGTCTCAGGGGGTCTCTCACATCTAACATCACAGCCCCCAATACCCAGAGGCCTGTGCTTCCGAGGCCTGTCCAGAGGGTTCCTGTCCTTCCTCCCGCTCTGGCTGCTCCGTGCAGCCCTTCAGGCCACGCGCCCACTGACAGGCGACGGGATTCAGCTCGTGGCAAACATTCTTCTCATAGTTCCGGGAGCACAGCAAATCCCCCGCTAAGCCAGGAATGCACAGCGCCCTCCTGCAGCGGCAGCAGGGGCGTGGGGGGGGGGAGCACCTGAGGGGGAGGCAGGAGGGCTGAGGACCTGGGCAGGACCCTCACCCTCAGCCCCACCCCCAGGCACACTCTGCCTCAGCTCCAGGGAGCTGGGAGGCGGTCCCCACTGTCTGTGGGTCATCTGTGGACTCACAGCTTGGATGCAAACCCTGGGGCCGTCCACCACGGGCTAGCTGGGCGAACTTGGGCGAACTTGGGCGTGACTTCTCTCTGAGCCGGTTTCACAGGGCTTTGGGGGGGGGGGGGTTAGTGAACATTTATTAGCTGCTCCTTTATGTCGAGCACTGCTTGAAGTTCACCATATGAATTAACTCGTCTAATCCTCACAAATGCTCTAAGAAGCGGAGGCATAGATGAGCGAGGTCACGTGCTAGTTAGAGGTGGGGCTGGGAGCAGGACGCAGGAAGCTGGGCTCCTACCCCATCGAGTGATTTGTAAGGCAAGAGTGATTTGTAAGGCAAGACAGCTCCGGGCCTGCCCCAGGCAGAGGCTCGGGAAGTGGGGGCTTCTCCCAGGAGCCCGTCTCTTCTCCTCAGGGCCATCAGCACCGCAGCCCGGAAAGTTGGGAGGAGGAAGCGGGGCAGGGGCACTGGCCATCCTCCATGGGAGCCCTGCAGCTCTTAGAAGCTGGTGGGGCCGGGGTGCATGCTGTGCCACCCACATCTGGCCTGGAATTTCGCTGGTAGCAGGCTCCGTGCAAGGAGGGGATATCGCCGGAGAGAGGCTCACAGAGGAGATTAGGGAAGGCGGCTGGGGGTGGAGGTTAAGAACAGAGTCCCATTGAAGGTGGCTCAGGCACTGCCCTGGCCCACCAACCCACCCCGGCTTCCTGCTGTGTGGGACCGAGGAGGGAACTGTGGTCGACCGGAGTGGGCCCCTGAGCCCTCGATGGGAGCTGTCCCCGGCCTCGAGGGCCACGTTGCCACCTAGGCTGAGGCAGTACCCGTGGGGGTGGAGAAGCTGGGAGAAGGGCCTGTGGCAGAGGTCTCCAGGAAGCCCGAGGGTACAGGGTTTGGCCATGTTGGGGGCTGGGCAAGCCCAGTGCTTCCGAGGCCTGTAATCTTGGGGAACGGATGCTACTTGCTCCTGCCTTACGCGGAGATGGGAGAGTGCGATGAAAGATCGCCTGGGGCGTGCCCAGTGCTGTGTCTGGTACATAATATGTTTGTGGGGTTTAAAGGGCTCACGTGGTTGGGGGGTGTGGGGAGCCGGCTCTCATCTGGAAATTCAAGTCCTTTCGCAGGCCGACCAGCCAGCCCTTCTTGTCTTGGATCGCCTGTATATGGAGATGTGAACAGCCCAAGCTCTGCGTCAACAGCCTAAGTTCAGAGCCAGGCTCTACCCCTTATGAGCGGTGTGCCGCTGGGCCAGTTACCCAGCCTCTCTGTGCCCAGGTGTCCACATCTGTGTAAAGGGAAAGCAAAGCAGCTGCTTCACTGGATTGTTGTAAGGATAAATGAGATAATCCCCGAGAGACCTCAGGACAGTGCTTGGCATGTAGCAGACGCACAGTAAGCTGTGTTTAGTTCGTTCCTTTATTTATTTTTTATTTCCATCCTGAGCGTTCACACCTCCAGACCCTCACACATGCTGTTCCCACGGCCTCTCCTGGTCATCACTCAGTTAAATCCATGTTTATTCCTAAAACATCCAGACCCAATGTGTCACTTTCCGTCCCCAAACCTCATGTTGGGGTGGGGGTGGGGGCCAGAGAAGCTGCGGCTCAGTTGGGCAGTAGGACCTCCCATCTGGCTCCATCAGCCGGCCTGGGCCCTCAGACCTACCTGTGCGGTCACGATGTTCGGAGGGTGGGATGGGGGCCGGCTCAGCTGCGTTGGAGGGAAGGCCTGGGTGCCGCTGGCTTCAGCGTCTGGCTGCTTGTGCAGTGAGAGACGGGCCAGGGTGTCAGAGTTTCCATGGGAGCGGGCAGAGGCGAGCAAGCAGCTGCGGGAGAGAGTGACGCGGCCAGTAGGTCTTCCGCCAGGTGGGCTGGCTGGGAATTCCCTCCCCATCCACCCAAGAGTCACACCTGGCCCTGGCCTACAGCCTCAGCGCCCCTGTGGTCAGCTGTGTGACCTGGGCTAGGGCTTGGCGACCACCTGGCATCATGGTTGATTGAGGCAGAGATGGGGACCTGGCTGTTCAGGGTCCTGACTGTATCACCTCCCTGCTCAACAACCGTCCGTGGCTCCCCACTGCCGTCCACAGGGATGCAAGCGGGGCACTCAAGGCTCCTCACTAGGCTGCCTCATCTCTCTCGGCTCCTGCTTGTCCTTTCAACCCCACAGCGCTTCTGGATCTCCCCTGTCTGCCGAGCAGCTTCCTACTGCCAGACATGTCTTCTCTTCCTTTGTCTGCCTTCCAGGCCCCCACTCGCCCTCCGGGATCCGGCTCATGTCCCTTCCACATGAACCCCTTTGGGGAAACGCAGAGGGGAGACTGCTCTGTGTTCCCACAGCCCAGAGACCTTCGCCAGTGCGTGGTGGCCACTTGTCTGATGCTTCCAGCTAAATCGGGGCAGGACAGGGCATGGGGCTGGGCCATTTCTGTGTCCCAAAGCCCAGCCTAGGGTCCCCCACACAGTAGGAGGTCCTCTAGACAAGAACCCTAGCATGTGGAGGGGCACCCCAGCCCGGGGCCTGATACATAGTAGGGATTTCTCTAGCATGAACACTGGCACACAGAAGGGGCTTCTTAAGCCTGGGCCTGGGACAGGAGGAACTCCATCGAGTCAAGGCCAGGCACCCCGTGGACACGGCTAAGCGTGCGTGAAGTTAAAGAGGGGAGCCACCTCCTGGCTTCCTGAGGAGAGAGGCTGAGGTTGGGGCCAGTGTTCCCGCGGGGGCTGTTGGGCCGAAGCCCATGGCAGGCACCGCGGTGGCTGTGAGTTAGGGCACAAGGCTTCCTGCGCTCTGGCACCTTCCTCACTGTTTCCCTCCTTCTTCCTCAGGCCTCGCCTCCGCTGGGACCTTCGAGGCCCCTCCACCTGAAAGGTAAGCAGATTGGGGGCCTCGGCGGGAACATCCCAGGCGGATGAGGCCGTCGCTGGCGGCTGCCTGAGCGTGCTCCCTCCCGCTGGCGGACGCCCCGCCCCCCCCCCCCCCCCCCCCCCGCCCGCCCGGCGTGTCCGGCAGGCAGCCCCTCTGGCAGGCGACCTCAGCTCCCTGCGGCCGGGCCTTTAAAATCCCGGCCCAACTCGGAAGCAGCTTTTTCTCATTTGTGAACTATTTCTCCCCGGCGCCTTGGCCTGGGCCCGTGTTTGCTTGGCCTGCCCGGGTGCAGCGGCCTGGCTGGGCTCCTGCCGGGCCCCTTCCCTGCCGGCCGCCACCGCCGCTGCCGCTGCCGCCACCGCGTGGGGAAGCCACGAAGGCCCAGGAATCTTGGCAGGCGTGGGGAGGCAGCGGGCGGCCGGTGGCGCTCCGGAAAAGGCTGCAAATGTGAACCAGAAGGCGAGGGGTTGGCAGCGAAGAGGCCCTGCCTGGCCTGGCCTGGGGCCTGGGAGTGGCTGGGCCTGGGGGGACCCTTCGATGTCCAGGCCCGGTCAGAAACTCGGGGGTCTCTGCTGGGGAGTGAACGATGGCACCAGTTGAGGCCTGAGCCCCGGCAGGGAAGGGCCAGTCCCCGGCAGCCTCCTGAGGATACGTTGTTGTCCTGGTCCTGCCCACTGCTGGGCCTCCTCTGGGTCACCTGCTCTCATCTAGTTATTCCTGCTTCCCGGGCACTTAAGCTGCCCTCCCCAGGGGAGTTAGTTGGGTGTCTAGTCTCAGAGATTGGTAGAGGCTGGGGGTCCACATGGTGGACCTAGTTGCTTGTGGGGAGGGAGGTCCAGCCCCCCTCAGGTCTGGCTCCCTCCAGCCAGAGCTGAGAACTCTGGAAGAGCCACAGAGAAAAAGGGGCCCTGTGAGCGGCCACCCTGCAGGCTTGGCTGGAAGTGGGGGGTGGATGGTTAGAGGTCTAAAGCCAGAGCACCTACTGTGTGCACCTACTGTATTGAGCACCTACTGTGTGCCAAAGCCTAATCAGGGATGAGGTGGGGGTGTGGGGAGAGATGCCTAGGAGGAGAAGGTTTTACCTGAGGGAGGCAGGGAAAGCTGCTTGGAGGAGGAGGCATTTGAACTGGGTCTTAAATGCGGAGTAACATGTTTGCCCGGAGGAGAGAGGCAGAAAGGGCAATCGGGGGAGATCACGCAGGCGAAGGCAGGCCGGCTGGTACAGGACACAGTGACGTTTGGAGGAGCTGGCCAGCAGGACGCTGGGGCTCGGGTGCAGTGGGCTCCTCTCCCGCCCTCACCGTGGACGTTTCCCCGGGTGAGCCCGTGGCCCTCATCCAGGCTGCAGGAGCCCTGTCAGTGAAGCCGTTTTATCTCCAGCCAAAGTCTCCATCGAGTCCCTGACCACAGGTTCTCTGCCTCCTGCACTCCCACCCCAGACATGCCCCTGCCCCCCAGGCTCCTTGCCCTGCCGTTTGCTCTGCTCTCAGTTTCAAACATTCCGCTCAGGGCGCGTTGAACTCGGACCTGTCCTTCAAGCCTCCTTCCAATGTCGCTTCCCAAAGTGAGGTTCCCTGGGGTCTGGGAGGCCAGGACGTTGGGACTCTTGGTGGAACTGAAGCCTGGTGGGGAAGCCCTCCTGTCCCACCACCTGCCCAGAGCTGAGAACTCTGGGTGATGAGGTGGGCCCAGGCAGCCCTGGCCCAGCCTGCCGCCCCTCCCAGCCCCCCACCCAAGCTCCCACTCAGGCAGCTCTCTGGCTTTGGAGCAGCCCTCACACCTGCCCATTGCGATGTGAGGGGGCCAGTCTCCTACTGATCCCGCGGGCTTGAGAGCGGGATCCTTGCGGAGCTTGTGGGGCGACCCAGGGACCATCAGGCAGGTCAGACACAGACCTGAAGGCGGCGTGAGCATCGGGCTGCAAATACTGTCTATCCGGGGGTCCCATCCAGTGACCAACAGCTCTGGATTCACAGAGCCTGGAACTCAGACGGGGATCTGGGTACAAGCATGTAGGAGAGGACGGAGAAGGACACACAGGGCCACAGAGGCCGGCAGACAGTGGGATGGTACCCAGGGGTAGGAGGCAAGACTCACCAAGGGATGCCTGACCACAGGCCGGTGGACCTGGGTTTACGGACAGAGACTGAAGGAAGGGACACAGATGGGCGTGACTCCCACCCACATGGCTCCCTTATGCATCTCTGTTAGCGTGTCCCCACCCCGACCCCGTCGTGACCTCAGGCTTTGTGGGGCTGCCCAGCAGTCTCTCTCCACCCTTTTTACCCACCTCCCGTCTTAACTGACTCACATCCTACAGAGTTTAAAGTCTGCCTCCTCCTCCTCCAGGAAGCCGCAGGAGAATAACGTGGGGTTTACTCTGTTGGTATCGGGCAGCCACTGAGGAATCCAGAGCCGGGGAGGGCGCTGGCAGGGCCGTGCCAGAGTCAGGCCCACAGACAGGCAGCCATCAGAGATGCAGATGTTGGCCCTGCCCCACACCTACTGATCAGGACCCCTGAGGGTGGTGTGCTCTGCGTTTCAAAAGGCTGTCTGATGCACCCAGGCCCCTGTGGCTCAGTGGTTAGAGCATTGGCCTGCACACCGAAGGGCCACGGGGTCCAATTCCTGGTCAAGGGCGTGTCCCTGGGTTGCAGGTTTGATCCTTGGCCCGGTCTGGGCGCAGGTGGGAACAACCAATTGATGTGTCTCTCTCACATGGATGTTTCTCGCTCCCCCCTTCCCCCCTCTCTTCCACTTTCTCTAAAAATCAATGAAAAAAGCATCCTGGGGTGGGGATTAACAAAACAAAAGACAGCCAACTGTCTGGTGCCTGCTGGAGTTAGAGAAGCCTGCTGCAGTACCTACAGGACGTGTCAGGGAGAACAGAGACCCTGAGGGTGGGGCTGGCAGGCAGGCTGCTATGACAGTCCCGGTGAGGATTTAGTCATTTCATCGAACAAGTCTGTATGGAGTGGCGGGGACATGCGTGTTGGGAGAGTGCGAGGCCTATATTAAGGCAGAGACTGCGGGGAGGAGAAGGAACAGGAGTGAAGCAGGCGAGATCGGTTGGATTGGGGTTGAGGGTGAAGGAATGGGGCGTCATGTACAGTTGTGCAGTTGGCTCCCGTACAAGGACACCAGGAAAGGCAGTGAGTGGGGCCTGAGTCGGCAGGAGGCCGAGTGTCCTTTTCTGATTGTGCTAAGGTAGTGGTCGGCAAACTGCCGCTCCTTAAATGTGGCTCTTCCACAAAATACCACGGCCTGGGCGAGTCTATTTCGAAGAAGTGCTGTTAGAGGAAGTTTAAGTTTAAAAAATTTGGCTCTCGCCCTAGCTGGTTTGGCTCAGTGGATAGAGCTGCGGCCTGTGGACTGAAGGGTCCCAGGTTCAGTTCCGGTCAAGGGCACATGCCTGGGTTGCAGGGCTGGATCCCCAGTGTGGGGTATGCAAGAGGCAGCCAGTCCATGATTCTCTCTCATAATTGATGTCTCTCTCTCTCTCTCCCTTTCCCTTCCTCTCTGACATCAATAAAAATATATTTA
Source organism: Antrozous pallidus (assembly GCA_027563665.1). NCBI lineage: Eukaryota > Metazoa > Chordata > Mammalia > Chiroptera > Vespertilionidae > Antrozous > Antrozous pallidus. Next base: position 189,012,711 of record CM050508.1, read on the forward strand.
AAAAATAAAAATAAATTGGCTCTCAAAAGAAATTTCAATCTTTATACTGTTGATATCTGGCTCTGTTGACTAACGAGTTTGCCGACCAGTGTGCTAAGGCAGTACTTGGGCTAGAGGGAGTCCTTACTGCCGGGTAAGGAAGGAAGGTCAGAAGTGACCCCCGGGTTTCTGGGCTGGCACCTGTGGTGGCAGTCCAGACAGAGGGGGAGTCCCTGGTGGTGGGATGGGTGCAAGCATATAGGAGAGGACGGAGAAGGACACGCAGGGCCACAGAGGCCGGAGGAACAAGTGCAGGAGGAACATGGAGGTAGGAGAGAGGAGGCTGGAGCCAGCCCCTTGGGGCAGGCCTGGGTCTGCACGGAGGCAGATGGGAATTCCAGGAGGAGCCTTCCCAGGAAGGAGGGGAGCAAAGTCCCGGATGAGTTCAGAGTTGGAGAGAAGGGAGCACCAGGGTCAGAGGGTGGGAGTGAGCCCGAGGGGGACTGAGGGGTAAAGACAGGGTTTTCAAGAAGTTTGGCTGCGAAGGGCTGGAGAGAGATGAGGTGGCTGGGGGCTGGGGTAGGGGTTAGGCCTGTGCGGACATGGGGTGGAGGGGCTGGAGACGGGACGGGAGGGAGGCACCCGGGATAGTGAGAGGCCCCTGAGGAAGAGGTTGGGAGGCGCCTGGGCCTTGAGTGGGAGACAGGACCTCCAGTCTGAGACTCGGTGAAGGCGGATGGAAAAGGCTCTGATTTCCTAAACTGGGAGAGAGGTGGAGGGGGTCAGGGGCTCAGGAACCCTGGAGAAGTCTGGAACTGCCCACGTAGGCATTTGTGGGTCGGCATCATGCCCAGTGGGCAAGGAGGGCAGTGTCTCTGTTTCCCTCCAAGATCCATAATTCCATCCGGGTCCTGAGCAGGCCATGTGACTGGTCAGTTTTGTCTCAGAAGGAGCCTGAGAAAAGGCTAGAAGGCCAGAAAGTCGAATTTAGGGAGCTTTCACAAGGTCCTGGCCTTTGGCAGCCAGTCCCCTGAGGTTTGTAAGGGCTGGAGGAACTGAGGTTAGACTGAAGATAGAACTTCCTGGCTCCAGCCTCCTCTCTCCCCTCTCCATAGAACTTCAGGGCCCATCAGGGGAGCAGGACAGGGCAGCAGCTGGGGGTGCTGTCGGCTCAGATCGCCTCAGTTAATCCTTTCACAGAGAGGGCACTAGGTTCAGAGAGGTTTAGTCACTTGCCCAAGATCACCCAGCTGGTAAGTGGCTGTACTTGAATGGGGTCCGGGGCTGGCAGCACTTAGGAGGGCCTTCGGGACTCCCAGGATGGACCCCTGATAGGGAGGGACTGAGCAAGAAATTCTGCCACCTGTGGAGATGGCAGAGACTGGGCTGAGAGAGACAGACAGGTCACAGAGGAATCAGGCAGCGGCAGGGGCCCAGGGAGAGAGCAGAGCGCGGGGCTGGGAGCGCAGGGAGACGGGAGGCACGGGGGACAAGCGGGGCAGCCGATCCCGATCCGCAGAAATGTCTCCACAACAGGAAGCGTCTCATAACATACCTGTGGTTTGGCCAGGCCCTGGGGCTGCCTGAGCGCTCCCCACTGCTCCCTGGGCTGCAGCCGCCTGCCCGTCTGGGGTCTCGGGCTGGGAGCCGGACCCGCGCAAGACTGTGGTCTGTCCGCCCACCCAGGAGGGGGCTGCCAGGCCCACACCAGCCACACCTCTGCACAGGCCTCTGGGAGCCCCTCCCTCGGCCCCTTTTAGCATCTGGACCTCTGATAGGTCATCTGTGAAATGGGGTAGAAATTCCATAGGGTCACCTGGGCCCCTCTGCGAGGGGACGGGACCCTCTGAGGAGATTGGAGGAGAGGGGTCACTGTTAGCTGGTGCCCGGTCCACTTCTGCAGCCGTGTGTGTGTGTGTGTGTGTGTGTGTGTGTGTGTGTGTAGTTGGGGTGGGGGTTTGCCCGGGGCCTATTCCTCCCGCACCTTCGTCTGAGAGACACCCCAGAGCACTCCCCGCTCCCAGCCAGGCTCCGGGGCCGGCCAGAGGAGGCCCAGGCTGCCACAAAACGCTGACTTGGACAAAATGCTGTTTTACGGGGATTTGTCGAAAAGGGGGGAAATCCCCGGTAAGGACTTGCAGCTGTCCAAACACCCCGTCCACCCTGCCGCCGCCACCGCTCAATCCCCTGAATCAGCGTCTCCTTGTGCACCCCACCTCGTGCCCCTGCCGGCCCCGCCCCTTCCCAGCTGCCTGGCCCCTGCCTGTCTTCCTAAGAGCTTACCCGAGAGGGTGACGGCTTGCCCGAAGTCACACAGCAGAGCCAGGCTGGAGCCTCAGGCCCTCCCATCCTTCCTCTGAAAAAGAACCAGGGGCTTGGGAATGGGTCATTCTTCCTTTGCACCTCTGTTCCCGGGCAGGCTGTTGGCAGCGCAGTTCTTTGACGGAGGCCGTGGGGATGTCCTGGCCTCCTCCCCTCTGGCCTGGGGCGAGGAAGAGGGTGCGTGTGACAGGTGTCTGCAGTCTGAAGAAAGGACTAAGAGCCATTGGCGTGATCTTTATTTATTTATTTATTTTAAAATATATTTTATTGATTTTTCACAGAGAGGAAGGGAGAGGGATAGAAAGTCAGAAACATCGATGGGAGAGAAACATCGATCAGCTGCCTCTTGCACACCTCCACCTGGGGATGTGCCCGCAGCCAAGGCACGTGCCCTTGACCGGAATCGAACCCGGGACCTTTCAGTCATAAGACCGACGCTCTATCCACTGAGCCAAACCGGTTCTGCACATTGGCGTGATCTTTAAAGTTGACAGTGAATTGAGCTCATCAAACACTTATTGAGCACCACTGTTTGCCAGCCAAGTCCTGTGTTGGGCACAGAGTCGGGGGCATGTGGGCATGTGGAGGGTAGAGAGAGTAGAGGGGGCAAAAGAGAAATAAGAACTGAGACGGGGACCGCAGGCATCGGCGGAGTCCAGAGGGATCAGTGGGTTTCCCGACATCCAGGGATAAGTAGGAGGTCGGCGTGGAGCCACAGGGGCCAGACTGCACACAGAAGGAGAGGGAGAGCCTCGGTGAGCCTGGGTGTGTGGGGGAGGGGTGGCCGTGAGAAGGAGGGGTGGGGCTCAGAGGTGCCCAGGCACCCTGGCTCTGATGGTGGTGGGGTGGCGGCGGGGGCAGTCCGTCCCACCTGGCTGCTGCGGTGTGCCATTCCAGGGCATCATTTCTCTGTGCAGGCCCTGAAACAGGCTCGGCACCCCCCTTCCGCCAGGCACTCGCTCCCAGCCCCCAACCCGCACCGGGCCTGGCACATGCCAGCCTCGCCTCTAAGAGCCGGAGTGCTCTCCCCCTCCAACCCACAGCGACTCTCTCTCTCCCTTTGCCTCTCAGTCTGGCTTTGGCTCCCTGGCTGCTCCCCCCCCGCCCCCCCTCCCCGGCAGGATGTCGCAGTGTGGTTAAGAGCTCAGGTTCCTGAGGGCTCTCTGTTCAAATCTGGCTCCCGCTCCAGACAGCACTACTTCTCCCAGCCTTGGGCTCCCCGTGCACAGCGGGAGGAATAAGAGCTCCCGGTGCCCAGGGACCCGGTGGGAGGGAGTCTTCCCGAGAACATGCAGGGCCTAGGCCGGTCCGCGCCGGCCGGTCTCTGTGCTCAGTGGGAGCTGCCATTTCCCCATGGACACTTGGGCTCCAGAGGAAGCACCCGCTGGGGTCCTGCAGCAGAGCTGCCCCCCTGGGGCAGGTGCAGGAGGTGCTGCGGGGGGGGGGGGGGCGGGGGGAGGGCGCAAAGAGGGGCGGGGGTGAGCTCAGGGAGCCACAGGGGTGAGTCAGGGACGCTGCCTGGAGAGCCCTGTTGCCAAGGAGGAGTGGACGGTAGGGTGCTTGTAGGAGACCTTGTGCCGACTCAGTGAGATTTGGCTCTTCCTTTGGCGAATGTCTGCCCGTGTCCCTCACAGGCCTCCCCACGGAGCCTGCGGCGGCCTGTCCTCTGCATCACTCCCCACTCCCAGCGAGGCCCTGGCTCCCGTCCTCCTATGGTGGTGCCATGACCTTGGCCTCTGGCTTGCTCAGGCCAGCTGGCTCCCTCCCCTCCCCCTGCCTCCTGCTGTATTCCCCGCCCTGCCACTTGCTCCTCCACGCCCGGCCATGCACCAGGCAGAACATTCTGGTCGTGTGAGTGTGAGCACTGCTCCCCCTTCGCCTCTGCGGGCCCCCAGCTCAGGTGCCCGTGCACGAGGGCCCTTTTCCTGCTCAGGAGAGGAGGGATGGTGAGGTGGTCAGGGGCTGGGGCTCAAGGCTCAGACTGCCTGGTTTAGCTCCTGATTGCATCCGCTTTCCTCATCTCTGAAACGGTGCCAGCATGCTCCGCAGGCTGAACGCAGGGATGTAAAATGTTAGGCCATGCGGGGCCAGCGCCTTCGTCAGCAGGACCCGAGGGCCAGGCCTGCACCGTCAGCCTCGTGGGTGCTAGTGTCCATCAGGTGGCGTCCAGCATGTGGCGTCCAGTTAGAGCACTCACACCTTCCCAGTCGTGGGCCCTGGGCAAGACTCGTGCAGCCTGAGCTTCTGCTTCAGAGTCTGTGAAATGAGGACATGAATGCGTAAGCCCCGGGGGTGGGGGTCCCTGAGAGGATCCCGTGGAATGAAGCCTGCCTGGTCTGGTGCGTGGGGAGCCCTGCCAGTGGTAGGTATCACTATGGGGATGAGGCTCAGAGAGGTGGTGTGACCTGCCCAAGGTTACAGAACAGGCTGATGGCAGAGCTGGGATTTGAACCCAGAGCTGGGTTGGCAGCTCCCCCAGCCTTCTCCAGAGCCCCACACTCATGCCTGCAAAGCTCTGTATGAGACTGAGTTTAGAGGAACACGGGACTGCAGGCCCAGACACACCCCGGTTACTTGGGAGGGTCTGCTCCCCACAGGCCTCCCCAATGTGCACACCTTCCCTTGAGCCCCCTGGAGGCCAGGCATCGGTGCCCAGAGACCCCTGGGTGGGTGAGAGGACCCAGAGCAAACATTTGAGGGGAAATGGGATTTTCCTTGGCCGCAAAATGCCACATGGTCCCCCTTCAAATATCGGTGGGTGCTCGCTGTGAGGCAGACAGTGTCTCTGTCAGCACAGCAGCCTAGAAACAGGTTGTCAGCCTGTTTACGGAAATCTTTATTGGGATATGATTCATGTATTATACAACTGACCCATTTGATGTGTATGATTAAATGGCTTTTACAAATATATTCACAACCAAGCCAGTTTGGCTCAGTGGATAGAGCGTCGGCCTGCAGACTGAAGGGTCCCAGGGCACATGCCTGGGTTGTGAGCTCGATCCCCAGTGAGGGAGGAAGCCAACTGATGTTTCTGTCTCTCTCTCCCTCTTCCTTCCTCTCTGAAAAAAAAAAAAAAATATATATATATATATATATATATATAGAGAGAGAGAGAGAGAGAGAGAGAGAGAGTTGTACAACCATCACTACAATCAATTCCAGAACATTTTTATCATTTTTCATCCCTAATAGAAGCCCTGTATCCATTAGTAATCTCTCCTCATAACTCCCTACCCCCGCTCTAGCCAACCACTAATCTACCTTCTAGCTCTATATTTACCTATTTTGGACATGTCATATATGCCGAGACCGGTTTGGCTCAGTGGATAGAGCGTCGGACTGCAGGGTCCCGGGTTCGATTCCGGCAAGGGCATGTACCTTGGCTGCGGGCACATCCCCAGTAGGGGGCGTGCAAGAGGCAGCTGATCGATGTCTCTCTCTCATCGATGTTTCTGACTTTCTATCCCTCTCCCTTCCTCTCTGTAAAAAATCAATAAAAAATATTTTTAAAAAATGAAATTATATACTATGATTTTGTGACTGATATTAGCATAATATTTTCAAGAGTCATCTGTATTGTAGCATGTTATGAGTACTTCATTTCTTTTCACTGCTGTGTAATATTCCATTGTGTGGCTACACCACACTCTGTCCATTCATCAGCTGAGGCGCATCTGTGTTATTTCTATTTTATGGCTGTAATGAATAATGTTGCTATGAACATTCAATACAGCATTTTGTGTGGATACATTATCCCTTTTTACGGGTAAGGAAACAGGTTGACAGAGTGGAGCGCTCTAGCCAAGCTTACCAGCGGAGGACTCGGGCTGGCGGTCCGATCTAGAGCCGTTTCTCCCCTCCCAGACCTAAGCTAAAGGCTGTGCCAGAGTTAGGTCAGGACAAAAAGGAGTGAGGGGTTGGCTTTATGGAGAAAGGGGCGACAGCTTCCCCTGGCCTTGAAGGAGGAGTGGGAGAGGGGAAGAACATTGCGGCAGAGAAACAGCAGGTGGGAAGACCTAGAGGTGTGTGGCTGCCTGGTGTCTGGGAGCTGTAAGGAGTTCTGTGCTATTTGAGCAGAGGGCTGGGGGAGGGAGAAGCAGAGAGAGGCACAGTAAGAGGCAGGGCTGGAGACACAGGCACAGGTTAGGTTTATGAGGCCTTTATATCTTACTTTCTTGAGGAAACTGAGCCATAAATATACACTTTAACTAAGTATACATTAGTGAGAGTAGATTTATTTCAAAACCATTTCTAGCCAATGAGTTGTATTTTCATTTGCCTCATGTAGAGACAGTGCCATATGATATGGCTCCATAAATATGGTCATTTGCATTTCAATGATTGTAACACAGGAAAACTAGATGGTTTCTGAGTTTCTCCCTTAAAGGACTTGTACTTGGTTTGTGTGTCTCTATAGTAGGGGTGCTATTGATATACTGGGGGCCCAGTGCACAAATTTGTGCACCTTGAAAGGAACTGTGGGCTCCAAGGCTGCAGTGGGCACAGGGGCGGGTTGTGGCCCATCCTCCGTGCCCCTACCTGGCACCTCCCACCATGGCCTGCCCCCCCTGCCTGGTCTGTCCCCTGTCTGCCAACAGCCCTGCTCCTGCCGCCACCCTCCCACACGCTGTCAGCACTGGCCCTGCTTGTACTCGCTGATGTCGGGAGTGATTGGGCCAGTGCCTGGTGGGACCATGGCACAGCACGGGAGCAAAGAGCTTTCAGTAGCCACCAGAGGCTCACCCTGATGACAGTGACCGGTGACCCGCCTCGGTCTGGTGTCCCCACTTACCTGCTCCACCACCCCACTGCAGCTGAAACCCACCATGCTCTGCAAACGCCCCCCTGGTGGTCAGCACATGTCATAGGTTTTTTGGTTGTTTTGCTGTTTGATCTATTTGCATATTAGGGTTTTATATATATGGATGTGTTGCTACCTATTTAAGAATAAGTCTGCCTGGCTAGTGTGGTTCAGTGGTTGAGCATCAACCTGTGGTTGAGGTCACAGGTTCAATTCCCAGTCAGGGCACATGCCCAGGATTATGGGCTCCATCCCCAGTTTGGGGTGTGCAGGAGGTAGCTGATCAGTGATTCTCTCTCATCATTGAGGTTTCAAGCTCCCTCTCCCACTCCCTTTTTCTCGGAAATTATGTATATACATGTACACGCACATATATCCTATCTAATAAAAGAATAATATACAAATCTACTATACCTCCACTACCACGCCCACCAGCCCATCAGGAGAAAATATGCAAATAAACCCCCACCAAGATGGCTACAGAGAGCAGGAAAGAGGCTTGGGTTTCCCTGGCAATGGAGGAAGCCAATCTTTCTGCCTGCCCTTGCCGGCCTAGGCCTCCACTCAATGCTACAAAGTTACATAAATCCCAACATAAATGGCAGTAGCCACAGAGCTGAGAGAGCAGAGGCTAGGATTGCCCCAGGTGATGGAGGAAGCCAAGCTTCTACAGCCCTGGCCGGCCTAGGCCTGCACTCCAGGCTACAAAGTTTCAATTGTAGAAGATAAATAAATGCCAGATACCAGGGCCTCCACTTGGGTCGCTGGGGGGCGTAGCCGGCCTGAAAACCATCACAGGCCTCTCGCCCAGGCCACCTCATGCCCCAAGGGAACCCCCACCATGATCTGGGACACCCTTCAGGGCAAATTAGCTGGCCCCCACCCATGCACCAGGCCTCTATCCTATCTAATAAAGAGTAATATTCAGATTGACCATCACTCCAACACACAAGATGGCTGCCCCCATGTGGATACAAGATGGCCACCACAAGATGTCCAGCAGAAGAGGGCAGTTGGGAGGAACCAGGCCTGCAAGGGAGGGCAGTTGGGGGCGATCAAGCATACAGGGGAGGGCAATTAGGCATGACTAGAGCAGCAGAGGAAGGAAGTTGGGGGCAAATAGACTGGCAGGGGAGCAGTTAGACATCAATCAGGCTGGTAGGGGAGTGGTTAGGGGGTGATCAGGCTGGCAGGCAGAAGCAGTTAGGGGCAATCAGAAAGGCAGGTGGGCGAGCAGTTTGGAGCCAGCAGTCCTGGATTGTCCAACTGCTCCTCGAGGGGTCCCAGATTAGAGGGGTGCAGGCTGGGCTGAGGGATGCCCCCCCCATGCACAAATTTCATGTACCAGGCCTCTAGTCCTATCTAATAAAAGAGTAATATGCAAGTTGACCATACCTTCACTACACCCACCAGCCACGCCTACCAGCCAATCAGGAGCTGGGCTGGGGCTGAGCCAGGCCGAGCTATGGAGGATGGGACCAAGGTGGCCTGGGCCCTGGGGGGCAGGGTCGAGGCGGCCAGCATGCACTGGCCAGGGAGAAGGCCTGGGCCAGGGGGACGGGGCCAAGGCCTGTGCTAGCCGGGCATGAGCTGGCTGGGGCGTAGGCCCGGGCCTGGGTGTCAGGGCTGAGACAGAGCCAGCCATCGGCCCCATTGCAGGGCGATGACTTAGTGCCCAAGGCCTAAAGCCTCAGCCCGAGGCTTTAGGCCTTGGACAGGCTGGGGGTGACTGGTCAGTAGGACATCCCCTGAGGGCTCCCAGTGTGTGTGAGGGGGCAGGTTTGGCTGAGGGATCACCTACCCCCAGTGCATGAATTTTGTGCACCAGGCCCCTAGTAAACATATAAAAGCCTAAGTGACCATTATGACAGAACGATGGGAACAACCGGTTGCTATGATGTGCACTGACCACCAGGGTGCAGATGCTCAACACAGGAGCTGCACCCAGCCCACAGGCTGGATTGCCAATGTGACCTGTCACCCAATCTCCCGGTCCCTCCCCCAGCCAGCAGGCCCTGATTGCTCAATCAGGGCTGGGCCCTCAGGGGTGGGGAACTGGGGGTGGGTGGCCGTGGATGTAGATAGCAAGGGGAGTAGGGGAGGAGGTGGGGAACCTGATCAGTCCTGATCACTGGCCAGGCCTCGGGACCCCACCCATGCATGAATTTCATGCACTAGGCCTCTAGTGTGTGTGTGTGTGTGTATGTGTGTGTGTGTGTGTGTGTGTATCCATTTCATGTTGACACTAGGCCACCAATTATCATTCTTCTGCCCAGTGCATTGAGTCAGTGGTAGGGGTTCATGTTCCGTGTAGATCTTTGGTAGCTTCAGTAGGATATGGCTCTACCAGGTCCTTTTATGGTTTGGATTTTTAGTAGGTGCAGCTGATGTGGTAGTCCATTTCTTTTGCACACAGGAAGCTTTATGTTAATCATAAATACCCTATTTTGAGAAACTGTTTTGCATATGAGAAGAATACTGTTGAAATAAAACATTATTTTCCCAGAAACTAAAGCTTTGTATATTGATCAGGATGATGCTGAAAGTTAAAAGTATAAATATTAGAATGTTATATTATTGTTAATTGTATTACATTATGTATTCAATAGGAAATCATGGCTTATCAATAAAAATTCGCCTCTTGGGGAGGGAAGCGGCCTTGAATGCCTTAGGAAACACATGGACTTGATCCTGAGGGCTAGGGGGTGGGGAGCCCCAGATGGGCACCACCATCCTGTGAAGTCAGACAGATCTAAGGCAACTAAATCCCAGTTCTGCTTGCAAGAGGCCTTAAATGCAGATGACAAGGGTAATACCTTGTTTAAAGTGTCGAGGGATTGCGTTCCCATCTCTGGAGAGCTCATCCCAGGGCCTGGCAGAGCAAATGGCAGTGGATGCTGTCATCCTTAAAGGGTCTTGAGCCCCGGGGAGCTGCTGGGATCCCAGCTCTGCTCTGGAAGGGGTCGGGCTGCAGTGACTGATGGGGGGCAGGCTGTCCAGGGGAGGGGCCCACACACCAGTGGGGATGGAGAACCATGGCCGGCTTCAGGAGGTTTAGGAGATAACTCGAGCAGACCCCGAGGCTTTGGGAATCGCTTGTGACTGATATCTAACTTCTGAGCTTTGGTGAGCCCCTGGGCCTGGCGCCAAACCGCCCAGGGGCTGGCTCGACGGTCCCTCTCGGTTCCTCCCGGCAGCTCGCTTGCGGAAGCCATGCGGTGGGCTCTGACGCCCCGGTCGGTGCCGCCGCCTCTGCTGCTCCTGCTGGTGCTGGGCTGCGGGCCGCAGGCGGCCGCCGGCGGCGGGGCCGGAGGGGCCGCGGGATACGCGCCGGTGCAGTACGTGCAGCCCATGCACAAAGGACCCGTGGGGCCGCCCTTCCGCGAGGGCAAGGGCCAGTACCTGGGTGAGTACCTCCCCACCCGCTGCACAGCGCCTCCCACAGTGCGGCCCTCAGCTCCCTGCCTCCCCACCTCCACCTCCACCTCCATCTCAGGCTCCCCTCGGGCGCCTACGCCCGCCCCGCGCCCGCCCCAGATCACAGCCCGCCAGTCACCACCGAAGAGCCCGTATCCACTCTCTCTCCGATGCCGGCCCACGGCCTCCCACCCTCGAGGGCCTGGAGACGCCGGCGGGCGGCGAGGGTCTGTGGCGAGTAGAGGAGGGACGGGGGTGGTGGGGCTGGGCTGGGGATCGGGGTGGAGGGGTTCTGCTCCCACCGGCTCTACGGAGGGCTGCTGCCGCCACCTGGCGGCCATTCCACTCTAGGGCATGCAAGAGTGAGAGGCTCCCAACCGGGATAGGTTGGATGCTAGGAGCTCTGGGTGAGAAACCCGATGCCCCCAAAATTGCCACTGGACCCCCCTAAACTCCATCTTCTGTCAGAGCAGGGAAGCGGGGAGAGGGCGTGGATTTCATGAACAGATACAGAGCCGTGTCTTCTCCCAGTGCACTCCGTGCTGGTGTGGGGGAGTGGGTACAAGAGTCCTCGGTCCCCACTGACCAGGCCCCTGACTGAGCCTTCTCTCTCTTTCTCTCAGAAATGCCTCTACCGCTGCTGCCGATGGACCTGAAAGGAGAGCCTGGCCCCCCTGGGAAACCCGGGCCTCGGGGGCCCCCTGGTCCTCCCGGCTTCCCAGGCAAACCAGGCACTGGGAAGCCCGGGCTACATGGACAGCCTGGCCCCGCCGGCCCCCCTGGCTTCTCCCGGATGGGCAAGGCTGGTCCCCCAGGGCTCCCGGGCAAGGTTGGACCACCAGGGCAGCCAGGGCTTCGGGGGGAGCCAGGGATCCGAGGGGACCAGGGCCTCCGAGGCCCCCCAGGGCCCCCTGGCCTCCCTGGACCCTCAGGCATTGCTGTTCCTGGGAAACCAGGCCCTCAGGGGGTCCCAGGGCCCCCAGGATTTGGGGGGGAGCCAGGGCCCCAGGGGGAGCCTGGTCCTCCAGGTAATCGAGGTCTCAAGGGGGATAATGGGGTGGGCCAACCAGGGTTGCCTGGGGCCCCAGGGCAGGGGGGTGCCCCTGGACCCCCTGGCCTTCCTGGTCCAGCTGGCTTGGGCAAACCAGGTTTGGATGGGCTTCCTGGAGCCCCTGGAGATAAGGGAGCATCTGGCCCTCCCGGGGTGCCAGGACCCAGGGGGGAGCCAGGGGCACTGGGCCCCAAAGGGCCCCCTGGGATGGATGGTCTGGGGGTTCCAGGGTCAGCAGGAGTGCCAGGGCCTCAGGGCCCAGCAGGGGCCAAAGGGGAACCAGGGACCCGGGGCCTCCCTGGTCTGATAGGCCCCACTGGCTATGGGATGCCAGGACTGCCAGGCCCCAAGGGGGACAAGGGCCAAGCTGGGGTCCCGGGGCTCTTGGGGGACAGGGGTGAGCCAGGTGAGGATGGAGAACCAGGGGAACAGGGGCCACAAGGCCTTGGGGGGCCCCCTGGGCTTCCGGGGTCTGCAGGGCTCCCTGGGAGACGTGGGCTCCCTGGGCCAAAGGGGGAAGTAGGGCCTGGAGGACCCCCAGGGTTGCCTGGCATTCGGGGTGACCAGGGGCCCAATGGCCTGGCTGGGAAACCTGGGCTCCCAGGAGAGAGGGGGCTTCCAGGGGCCCATGGACCCCCCGGACCGACTGGGCCCAAGGGCGAACAGGGATTCACGGGTCGCCCTGGGGGGCCAGGGGTGGCAGGAGCCCTAGGACAGAAGGGTGACTTGGGGCTCCCTGGGCAGCCCGGCCTGAGAGGCCCCTCAGGAATACCGGGCCTCCAGGGCCCAGCCGGCCCTATCGGGCCACAGGGCCTGCCAGGCCTCAAGGGTGAACCAGGCCTGCCAGGGCCCCCTGGAGAGGAGAAAGTGGGGGAACCTGGTGTGGCTGGGCCAACAGGCCCCCCTGGGGTCCCAGGTTCCCCAGGACTCACAGGCCCTCCTGGGCCCCCCGGGCCTCCTGGCCCCCCTGGCGCCCCGGGGGCCTTCGATGAGACTGGCATCGCCGGCCTGCACCTGCCCAACGGCGGCGTGGAGGGCGCCGTGCTGGGCAAGGGCGGCAAGCCACAGTTCGGGCTGGGAGAGCTGTCGGCCCACGCCACGCCCGCCTTCACCGCGGTGCTCACCTCGCCGTTTCCCGCCTCGGGGATGCCCGTGAAGTTTGACCGGACTCTCTACAACGGCCACAGCGGCTACAACCCGGCGACCGGCATCTTCACCTGCCCCGTGGGTGGGGTCTACTACTTTGCCTACCACGTGCACGTCAAGGGCACCGGCGTGTGGGTGGCCCTGTACAAGAACAACGTGCCCGCCACCTACACCTACGACGAGTACAAGAAGGGGCACCTGGACCAGGCCTCGGGCGGGGCGGTGCTGCAGCTGCGGCCCAACGACCAGGTGTGGGTGCAGATGCCCTCGGACCAGGCCAACGGGCTCTACTCCACCGAGTACATCCACTCCTCCTTTTCAGGGTTCCTGCTCTGCCCCACATAACCCACGGGGCCCGGCTGCCTGGCCTCCTCCTCCTTAGTGGTAGAGAGAACTCCTCAGTTACAAAGAACCTGCATTTAAAGAAAAAAAGCAAAGGCGGAACAGAAGTGGGAACAGAGGCGGCCAGGCCTTGGCCTTGGCCCTGGCCCAGGGACGGACTTGGTTTCTCTCTCCATGCAGGCTGAGGTTGTTTCTGGAAGAGGCTGGCCTGAGTTTTCCTCTCCCCCCGGTGTCTGTGCAGTGTCGGGGCTGTGACCCCATTTCTGCCCTGCCTGGCCTGCAGGCAAGGCCCCAGGACACTTGGTCCAGCTGTGGGAGACCCTGCCCCCCGCGTCCTGGTCCATCCTGGGTGGCGAAACGCTGCTTCTCTGTGCGTCAGAGCTGAGGGGATGGAGCTCCCCATCCATCCCCTTGGGGGGACGTATTCCCAAGCCCTGCCCTTCCTGCTGGCCCCCAGATGGCACCTGCTCAAGGAATGGGGCACGGCTCTCTGGTATCGGCTGGGGCTCTTCCAGCTCCCGGGGACCTCCAGCATGTGACAGTGGGTCCCCTGAAGGGTGTATTTCCTTCCAGGGGTAAGGGAAGGAGGGGGCCGTGTGGATCCCCTGCCAGGCCTGCAATCCCAGCGGTGATCTGTGGCATCAGGCATGTAGAGGTGTGTGGCCCCTTCTGCAGGCTCCTGGGAAGGGCCACCCCCTCTCATGGTGCCAGCTGCAGCCATGGGGAATGGTGGTTTGTGAGGGGTGAGGGTGTGGGTCACACATGCCTTTCTGTCTCCTGGGCTGCCCCCACCAGCTCTGACTCCGTTCAGCAAGAGGGCAGCTGCCCAGGCCTGTAGGGAGGGGCACAGGCAGTCCTCTTACCTCCTCGGGGGAGGGCTGATTTTCTGACAAAATTATAAGGGATCCTTCCATCCCCCAACCTAAGTGACCCCAAAGCACACCCTCTCGTTCAGCCCTCAGCACAAGGTGCACACAAGCTCAGGCATGAAGACTCCGCCTGCTTTTCCTTAATAAAAACCACATGTATGTGTGTGTCTACTAACGGGGTTAATCTGGGGGGGGGGGGCCTTCCTCTCCTCCCACCGCTGGTTCCAATTTCCTGTTCTAAGCAGGATTAGGGCCCAGGAGGCTGAGGCTCTGGGAAAAGAGATGCCAACAGGCCCCTTTGGAATGAGCTGGCTCTGGATGTTCCTGCCCTTTCCCCCAGTCAGAGCCCCCAGTCAGAGCCCCCAGTCAGAGCTCCTGTAGGAAATAGGCTGGACCCCCCCCCCCCCCCCACCCCAGTGCCTAGTTCGAGCTGAGTGGATAAAGCTGGGATTCGTGCTGGGGGCAGAGAAGGTGCACACTTGCCCGAGCAAGGATGGCCACTTTCCCAGTGGCTTGGGGCCGCCCCATCAGCCCTCCCCAGGCCAGCCCCCCTCTCTGGACCAAGTGTGAGCCTGGGGCAGTCATCGGGACCCGGTTGCACTGCTCGGCCTGGCGGGGCCAGAATGTTGAGAATGGAGGGTGACTGCTGATTTTGACTCGCTGAGCTGTGGCTCCCACAGGCCCCTCGCCAGTCCTGTTCACACCAAAGTCTCCCAACAAAGCAGACCGTTTGGCTGTTTATGTTAACTTCCGAAAGGAAACATGAAAACCAGTCTGCCCATGTGACACTTTAAGAACAGGTTGTGGTAGGGGTTCTCAGTGGGGTTCCCACTCCCCAACACCCAGGAGAGCTGTGCCAAGCGTACCGGGTAGGCCTTTGGCTCGCCCCCTTCCTGGGCCACAGCCCACACCCTCTGCCCCACTGGGGGGGGGCTCCCCACGGGCAGGAATTCATCCGCTCCCAGGGAGAACTCCGGGCTCCAAGAAGGAAATGGGGGCACCCAAAAGGCTGTTTCTGCGAAGTCACCCCTGAAGCCTTTGACGGGGTGGCCGGTGCTTCGAAATGTTGTGTTCCAGGTGCTGTCTCTGATAAGCGATGTCAGGTTTTAACAAGGAAAACTACATTGTGCATTTTCATAGTCCGATTTCTCACTTGTTTTAAGGCTAAGGTTTAAATATTTTCCATTAGTCATTTCATTTCTAACCTGGTAGAAGCAGTTTAGTTCTCTACATACCTATGAAGTGCCCCGTGTCGCAGAGGATTCAGGAGAATCGCACTGGGGAATCACAGGAAATGGGACTTCTTTGGAAAAGAAAGACAGCAGTACTGACTGTGTTGACACGGCCTCAATAAAACCTGTTGTCTTAGTAAAAGCGGTGCTGAGCCTGGCATTGCCGCAGGGGCGCTGGGACTGGATCTCCTGTCCCCCGGGGGCTCGCTCTGTGCCCTCAGGGGCTGCCAGCACGTTTCTGTCGCCACACCAGAAACACTCCATGCTCTCAGGCTGCCGAGGCTCTGCAGCACGTAAACACCAAGCAGCATTTTCAGAAACCAAAGTTAAGCAGGGCCTGGGGGGGAGGGGGGATGAATCAAGCTTCCCTGGAACATTCCTGTGAGCTCTCAGGGGTAGCGGAGCATGAGAGCTGGCTCAGGATCCCAAGGGCCAAGTTTCAGCATCTGATACAAATTATGAATGAAATGAATCTTTGCTCTTGGGGGCGGGGCTAGTGCCAGGCCCAGTGCTTCTAGCAGGGCCCTCGGAGTGTCCTGGGGAGAAGGAAGGCACCTGTGCCAAGCTGTGGGGACTGGGATGGCATATCTGAGACCAATGCATGCCCTGTGAAGCCCTGTGGTTTGCCCAGCCTGGCAGAACACTCTTGGCTGAGGGCAGACCCGCCCAGCAGTCCTCAAACCTCAGGCTAGCTGCAGAGGGCATGCTCCTCTCTCAAGGCTGGGAGGGTGCTCAGAGGACATCCCTGATGTTGGATGGAGGCGTCTCCTCTCAATTTTCCTCTCTTTGAAATGGAGAGAGTGCAGAACTTCCTAACAGGCGAGGCCTGTCTGGGGCCCAGGAGGCAGATGAGGCACAGCTTTCAGTCCACCCAGAGCACCTGGGCCGATGCACCTTCCCACCCACAGGCTGGCGGTCCAGAGGAGGGACCCTCCGCCTCCCTCTCCAGGGCTCTAGTTTTTGGCCCGGCGGGGGCTGGGCCTATCTGGGAGCAACCTATGAAGTCAGGCTTTGAGAACAAGAAAATCTGCCTTGTTTCCGCCCCTGCCTCAGCGAGCTCCAACAGGAAACGGCACCAAACCGTGACTGCTCTGCCCTTCCTGGGTGAGCGACACTGCAGCTCTCGGCCTTGGGGTCCTACCGCCCAGAGAGGTACTAGACAGTCAAGGTCAAGGGGGTGGGGGGAGAACTCAGGGAAGAGGAGAAAGAGGAAACCGGAGGGATTTATCGAAAACTGTTTATTGCTCTGTGGCTTCCGCTGGAAGCTGTTAACAAGCCCGAGACAGCCCAGGGCCAGGCGTGTACGGAGATCAGAGATTCGAGGGCCTGTCTCCCGGGCCCGGGGAAACCTGCTGCTCTCGGCCCTGCCCAAAGACAGGCTTTCTGGCAAGCTGCCTAGATCCCATCAGAGAATGGATGCTACCGCAGACCATTTCCTCCCCATTCCGTGTCCCAGATAATACGGAAAATGCCACACGCACCCACCAATAGACCTGCCCTGCTTCCTCGTGTCTGAGGAGCCGAGTGTGCCCGAGGCCCTGCAGCCAGCCAGAAACCCAGCACGAGAGGCCCAGTCCCTCACTCCCGGCTCCAGGGACCTCCCCCGGGACCCCAGCCCCATCGGTGCCTGTGCCCACACTGCAGAAAGACTGAGGCCGGGCAAAGCCCAGAGAAATGCAGGGTTCCGGCCTCAGCTGTCGCTGGCCCCACTGGACGTGGTGGAGCCCCAGCAGCTGGGCCCTCACAGGCTCTTCTGGAAGACCTGGTGCAGGCTCCGGGCCAGGGTGTCGGTCTCCGCGTAGCCCTCACAGCTTTGCTGCCAGCTTTCTGGCACCTGTTCCATCCCATAGTAGGCGCCAGCAATGGCCCCGGCCATGGTGGCAATGGTGTCTGTGTCCCCACCAAGTGAGATGGAATAGATGAGAGTCCTTTGGAGGCTATTGAAGGTGGAGGGGATCTCGGGGTCGGGCTCCATGCAGCGCAGGAAGCAGTAGATGGCGGTGGGCACAGATTCAAAGGCGGCAATGCCATTCCCTGTGGGGACACCAGGTTATGGGGACTTGACACCCCCACATGTCCCTAGGGTTCCTGCCACTTGCTACAAGTCAACACTCTCAGCTACAAGTTGGGCCGTGACTAAGGTCACAGGCTCTATAGGAAGACTACCTGGGTTCAAATCCTGCTCCCTACCCCCAGGCTGGGTGACTGGGAAAGTTCCCTAATGACCCAGGTTCCAGCCCCTTGGGTTTGACTTGTACAGAGTGAATCTTGTTAGGAACCCTTTCGGGGCTCAGTGAGGGCGAAATGAGCCCAAACAGCTACAGCACTCTGGGGGGTGCTCAGAGCACATGCTACTCACTCTCCAATGGCCGTGAGAACGGTGGCCAGCTGCCACTGCTGGAATCTTCATCTGAGAGGCCGAAGGAGCTGCAGCCCCAGAGCAAGAAGGCGCTCAACTCCCTCAGAACCGGCCAAGGACCCTGCAGAGCTGGCTCTGCTGTCACAGCTGCCCCGGCAAACGAGTGATGGCAGGTCCGACTCCTTGCTCCCCTCCCATCCTGAGCTCAAGCCTGCCCCTAAAGGATGACGGTGTGGGTGTGGGGACTACCCACCCAGCTCGGACACCACCTCCTCTCTGGTCACCGCGTCCTGCTCTAGAAGCTCTCCGATCTTCTTCAGTCGGCTGGAGTACGGATGCTCCTCCATGCCCAACCTGTGGGTCCGGGGGGAGGGGGGGGGGTACGGGCACAAGATTACAAGGAGGTTGTGAGGGAGGGGGAGGCGGGGCGCAGTCAGGCTGACACCCAGGCCCAGGTGTCCTAACAAGTGGGAGGGGGCTGGGCGTGAGCCGCTCGTTTCGTGGGACCCTGAGCCTTGCCTGAAGCCCAGTGCCGGCCAAGGGACTCTCCACCCCTCCTTAGGGTCTGCAGTTACAGGAGGGCTCTGGGGTGGCAACACCGGAGGAACCCGCTCCATAGGCATGCCCACTCACAAACACATCTCCAGCCGTCTCCCGCCACATACTCACTCCCTGGCATCCGAGACGGACTGGGCATCGCTCTCCAGCTCTTCCATGTGGCCCAGGAGCTGCCTGAGAAAGAGCTCACCGGACGACTCCCCCTGCAGAGCCAGGTGCACAGCCAGGGCCTGCAGGACGGCACCGTTGTAGCCCAGGGAGGAGGCGTGTGTCAGCTGGGCCGAGAGCCGGGCGAACTAGGGCAAAGGCAGTGGAGGCTGAGACCTGCTGTCACAGAACCCGGGGGCTGGGGGCGGGGGGACAGCCCAGAAGCCCAGCTCCCCAGGCTACCTTCTGCACATCCTGGATGCTGCTATAGGCCAGGGAGATGCCAGCCACCCGCATGGCACCCCCGTTGCCATAGGAGCCTTTCCCGTTGAACTGAGCCCGAGCTGGCTCATAGACATCTCGGCACTTGGGGCTCAGGAGCTTCTTGAAGACGGTGACGACTCCAGCACCGTAACCCCGGTCCGGGTCTTTTTTGTACTCCTGAGCGAATCTGGGAATGAGGGTGACACGGGATGAGGCTTCGAAGATGCCTGTCAGGGCTGAAGAGAAACTGGCTGGTTTGGGAGCTGAGGAAGCCCTGGGGACCTGGGAGCCTGCAGCAGCAGCGAGGACATTTCTAGCTCCCGAAGCTCAGGGGCCCTAGAAACCATTTCCTGCTGAGGGTGGGGGTCCCAGCATGCGTGACATCACTGCTCTGGTCAAGGGGTGCAGTATCTCGGCCCCCCTGGTCTGCCTCGCCCCAGGACCGTTCGCCTCACCTGTGAGCCATGTCCACCTCGTCGAAACCCTCCTTGGACAGCAGGGACTGCACGAGGGCCCTGGACATGGCGGTGTCATCTGTGTAGTACAGAGCTTCTGCAGGACAGGGGGAGGGGGGGGGGGGCTGGCGGAGCTCAAGGTGGCAGCGCTGGCCTCTTGCTCACTCGTTCCTGTCACGCACCACTTCTAGAATGCCTCAGTCAGCCTCCCCCCCCGCCCCCCCCAGCCCCCGCTTCCTGGGCTCTGGGTCTGGGGATTTTCAGCAATTATTTGTTCTGAGACAGTGACCATGTCCTGCTCATTTCTGAAGGAAATCCTTCCACCCTCTTTTGGCTGCCATCCCTGCAGCCTACTGTTTTTATATATATATATAAATGATTTTATAGATCTATATGATTGATTTCAGAGAGGGAGGGAGGGGAGAGAGAGATAGAAACATCAATGTTGAGAATCACTGGCTGCCTCCTGCACACCCCTCACTGGGAACTGAGCTCACAACCCGGGCACGTGCCCTTGACCAGAATCGAATCTGGACCTTTCAGTCTGCAGGCCGACACTCTAGCCACTGACCAAACTAGCTAGGGCAGCGTAACTCTTTTTTCCCCCCTATTAATTTATTTCAGTTTTATTTTTTATTGATTTGAGGGGGAGAGCAATTTGTTGTTCCACTTATTTATGCATCCATTGGCTGACTCTTGTATGTGCCCTGACGGGGTATGAGGCTGACACTGGGCGACCCGGCCCGGGCCTGCAGCTCTAGTCTCAACACGACCTGCTTTGGGCCTCTCAAACTTCCTGCCCTTTCCTACCCTGCGATCCGTCCTACATGTGCAGCCAGATAATTCTTCTTAAGACTGGACTATCACTTTCCTTATCTCACTCTCCTGCTCAAAATGGCTATCGGCTGCCTTCAGGATGAGGCCCAAATTCACTGCTGTGGCATTCAAAGCCCTCCCCTCCTCACTCAGCTTATGTCCCACCATTCCCCTACATGTTCCCAGGATCAGTCTTGGAGCCTGGGTCAAGTCCTTCTCAGCTGGGCTGCTCCCCTCCCTCCTCCCACCCTCACTCCCCCCTAGGGGTGCCCAGGAGTACTGCTCTGGCATTTTCTTTTCTTTTTTAAAAAAATATATTTTATTGATTTTTTTACAGAGCAGAAGGGAGAGGGATAGAAAGTCAGAAACATCGATGAGAAAGAGACATCGATCAGCTGCCTCCTGCACGCCCCCCACTGGGGATGTGCCCGCAGCCAAGGTACATGCCCTTGCCGGAATCAAACCCAGGACCCTTCAGTCCGCAGTCCGACGCTCTATCCACTGAGCCAAACCGCTCTCGGCTGCTCTGGCATTTTCAACACAGCACCATTGTTTATGAGGTGACTTAGCAAATGGGCCAAAATGGGCTAGGACTGGGGACTCGGTTTCATTTGAAGAATTGGTTACAGCCCCACCCACGTGGCTCAATGGTTGAGCATCAACCTAAAAACCAGGAGGTCAAGGTTCAATTCCCAGTTAGGGCACATGCCCAGGTTTCGGGCTCAATCATCAGTATGAGGTGTGCAGGAGGCAGCCAATCAATGATTCTCTCTCATCACTAAAAAAAAAAAAAATATATATATATATATATATATATATATATATATAAATAAAAACCGGTCGCTACATCTGATCTTCACTTCATCTCTCTCTTTCCCTTTGTACCAAATCATACTCTATTTTCTCACTTTCCATTTCCTCCTACACCCACTGGAATCTAGCTTCAACCTTCTATGAAGATGCTTTTCTACATCCAGACTCCCCTCTCCTTCCCGTCTCTGTAGCATACCAGTGACCAGCATCTTCTCCTCGAAATGTCCTCAGGTTTTGTTGATACCCGTGCCCCCTACTTCTGCTATCAGACTGCTTCTCTAGCTCCTTTTCCTCCTCCAGAGTCAGCCCCTTTTCCTTACTGAACTACATGTTCTCCAAGAAGCAACACCCATCCACTGCTTGACCTCAGACGAGATCCTGGGCTGAGACCTGGGTGAGGCGCTGACTGCACAGGGCGAGGGAGGCGTGGGCCGCGGGAGTGCCTTCGCCGGGAGCGGGCCTGGTAGGACACGCTGAGGAATTCAGCTCTGTCCTCCGGGCCATGGAAAACCACTGCCGAGCTCCCCGCGGGGGGGCCGCCAGAAGGTCTACGTTGTGGGAAGGGCACTCCCTGCTGTGTGGAGTGGACTGGGGCGAACTGATTTGAGACAAGTGGGTGGAGACAGAGGGTGTACGTGCCGGACTAGCGCGACTGAGGTTCCGGCCGGCGGCTCTCGGAGACGGAGCTGCCACGCCCGAGTCGGGAAAGGTCCGGGCGAGATGCGCGAGGATGGAGCTCGGATTCGGACACGCTGAGCCCGAGGTGCCCGCGCGGGCCGCGCAGCTCCCAGGACCGCCCTACGGAGCCGCATCTCCCACACACCCTCTCCCGGCCGCGCTCCCATCGCCCCGCGTCCCTCCCGGGAGCCCCGCCGCCCGACGGGTCCCCCGAGCGCCCGGCCCCGCCCACCTGTCCGCGCGCTGCCCGCCGAGCCGGGGTCGGGCTCCAGGCTCTGGACGTGACGCAGCACTGACGTCAGGTTGACGGTGTCGTGCGCCTCGTAGATGGCGCCCACGCAGTCCCCGAGGAGCGCGCCTGCCAGGCAACCTCGGAAGCGGGACAGGGAGCGGGCCGTCCCAGCCCCTCCGCAGCTAGCCGCGGCCATCGCCACTGCCGCCGCCATCCGCATGGGCCCGCCGCCACTTCCGGTGCGGCCCGCAGGCGCCTCCCCCGACCCCCACCCCCGCTGCCTCGCGCCCCAGCCCCACAGCGCCCCCTCGTGGCTATTGAGTCGCTCCGCCGCTTACGACCCACAGCGCCACCCAGCGGCCCGGAGGCGCAGCTCCGTGTGCGTGGGACGGGGCAGGTCCAGCAAGGGTGGTTGGATTCCAACAGGCTTCTGCTTGCAGGCCTCGTTCTCTTCACCTGTAACCGGTGTCTCCCCGGGCGGGACGGCTACTAAAGAGTCCAGAAAGGGACTATCGGAGCGCGGTAGCCCTGCCTTTCAGGTCACTGCCACCCGGGACCTGCCTTTATGAAAAAGCCTCTTTCTTTGCCCCATCACCCCAGCCCTTCGATGGCAGCCCCTGTTCTTGGTCCTCGTCTCCCACTGTGATCATAGCCTTTGCTGGGCCTTCCCTAGGCATCGAGAGGGCAGGTAAGGGTCCTGCTGGGGGCTGGGCTGGTTCGAAATCACGCCACTGGAGCACAGGGGGTGCTGGCCTACACCTGAGAGGGGTCCCTAAAAAGGGAGAAGGAATCGGATTTGGAACATGAAGCTTGGGAGATGATAGTCCCCATTTATGCCTCTATTCACAGGAGGGCCAAGAGCCTTCTCACTCTCCGCTGACTATATGCAGGAGTAGCAGAAAACCTTCTAGACTGAGAAACCCGACATTTATTGGATTAATTCTCTCCAACCCCCTTCCTCTTCCATTTCCCTCCTAAACGCCCCCCCCCCCCCAGCCTCCAAGGCTAGGCTAGCTGCAGCTGGCAGCTTTTGAGTGGGGTCAGGATACGGTTAGTGGTGCGGTTGAAGGTGTCCACCTCAGGCACAAACTTCTCGGCTGGCACAGTCAGCTTCCGGCGAATGTCCATGCACTTGGTGTCCAACAGCATGGAGTTGGCCTTGCAGGCGATGTCAGCCTGCAGCCGGGCCAGGTGCTTGTGCAGGGCATTCAGAGCATCCCTGTGGAGGAGGCATCAACAACCCAGCACTCCCGCATGAGGCTGGAAGGTGAAGGACCCAGCAGGGAAGCCAGCAGGCAGCAAGAGGCCCCATAGTGAGAGGTGTCTCCCTGCCCTCCCCAAACCTACTGTGCTTGTGCCAACTTCTGCTTCAGGGCAGCAATGGTTGCCTCTAACTGGTGAACCTCGTCAATGAGGCCATACTGTGCCTGGAGGCAGAGGTGAGGGTTGGGGGTCAGCTTAGCCCACAGGCCTGGGCACTCCTGCTCCACCAGGGATTTGTGCTGGGGAGTGAGTGATCTGGAGGAGACTTTAGCAGGGGGGCAGTGCCCCGCTGGGACACCCTCACACCTGGTCCTGGCAGAGTTCCACATTGGGCCGGTAGGTTCTGAACTCCAGCCGGGTATGGCATAGCTTCAGGTTCAGGATCTTTCTGAGCAGATCTTCCTCCAGGTGCCGGATGTCCTCCTGCAGGTCATCGATCTCCTGCAAGGTCTACAGGGGACAGAGGGAGTGGTCTCCAGTGGCTGAACCCACCACGGTGCCCCCAGGGCTTGCTGGACCGACACTGGTCTCCTTCTCCCACAGCAGAAAGTCCACTCCCCAGGAAACCAATGGAGAAAGCTCACATTCTTCTCTTGCCACTTGAGCTCACTGTACAGTTTCTCCATCTCCCGCAGCCGCTTTCTGAAGGCAAATTCCGTTGCAACCCTCTGGGCTTCAAGTTCATTGTTGGTCTGAAGGACAAGATGTAGGCCGGGCAAGGCAGGTTCATGACCATCTTAAGGATGCTGCTCAAGTGAAGGTTGGGATGCCCACATGGCCAACAGGGAACAGAAGCTAAAGGCTTGAGTGCAAACTTGGGCCACCCATTAGCCATGGAAGGGCAGGGTCAGGGGAGTGGCCAGTTACCTGAGCAATAGTGAGGGCGATGGCCTCCCTCAGGTCTGCGGCTTCTTTCATCTCAGCCTCTGCCCTGTTCTTGCTGAACCGACTAAATTCGTCCCACTCTTGAAGTGTGGAGGAGCTGCAGGTGGCAGGAGACATGGGGATCATAAGAGTAATGGCCACTGTGTGGGGAGGAGAGGAGAGACTGAAAGACTTCTTACCCATCGGGGACACGTGTGGGATTAATCTTCAGAGAGATATTTGGGGACTTGAGGTTGAGAGAGAGGCAACCTCTGTCAATGTCCAATGTCTCCATTTTGCCCCGATGGTCAGAATTGAGCTGCTGTCGGATTCCCTGCAGGAGGCTGGGGCAGGACACCTAGCTCAAGATCCATCCCTCCGAGGCCCCAAGGACTTAGCCCCCATTGTGTTCCAGGGCCACGGGGGTGGTGGGGTGGTGGGGAGGCTGGAATGACAATGGAGCCTCTGCCACTGCAGCTGAGACAAAGACCAGCATAGTTAGATAAGCTCCTCACAGACAAAATTATGACATTCACGTGCTTACAACCACAGGGCACAGTATTAGTTACACTCACAGAGGCTCACACACACACTAGGGTTCTCAGTCAGGGTTGTGGCAAATGGGGTTCATCTCCCATTCTTCCCGTCAATCGACAATGGCTCCCTAGCGCAGTGTTCGCCATGGGCACAGCAGGGAGGGAAGGTCAGTCACAATACAAACGTTCTACACTTAGGACACAGCCTTCAAGTGCAGGTGAGCTTGAGAAAGATGCCTCTCTCTTACCAGAGCTTCTCAAAGGTCTGGTTAATCTTCTGCTGCAAAGCCTTCCTGGTGGCCTCAATGACTTCTACCTCTTTGTGCAGCTCTTCCTCCACAGAGTCCGTCACCACATCAACGTCCCGCCGACTTTCCCGCAGGGTCAGGCACTCGATGGCCACATCCAGAGGCAGGTTCTTGGCCTGCAGGTTATGCTCTGCTGACTCTTTCATCTAGAACAGAGAAGGCACCGGAAGCTGCTGGGCCATTCTGAGAAGCAGCTCTCATTCCTGCCTTAATAGAGGCACCAGAGAGGGACCCAGGTGGACATGCCGCTCCCCCAGGGAGGGTTCCCTGACCTCCGCGTGGGGAGGGAGGGGAGGTCCTTGCCGCGGGGTCTCCCGGCACCCGGCCCCAGCTCCCTGCCTGTGTCAGGGCATCTATCTCTGCATCTAAATCCGTCAGACACTTGTCCAGCATCTCCTTCCACCGGTTGACTGTATCAACTCTCTCTGCCAGTCGAGTCCTATTGTCATGTTCATCCCAAATGGTCTGGAAGAAACAGAGCCAGATAAAGAGGGCATTTGGGGATAGGGGCTACCCCTCGGCCCACCTGAGCTCCTGCTCTCGACCTGGTTGTTGGTCTCATTGCGGAGGACCCGGGCCTGCTGGCGGATCTGGTGTGACGCATCTCGCTGCTGCTCCGCGTTGGTGGACAGGAGGTAGCTGTTGGTGTGCCAGTCCTGCAACTGGAAGCGTTGGCTGGGCTTGACGCTCAGCATGGCCGTGGTGCTGAGCCCCTAGGCCTGTTCCAAGATGCCCACCTCTGCTGGAGAGGAAAAGCAAGGCTGCGGGAGGCGGTTCTGTCAGTCCTCTCCTAGATCAAAAACTCCCTCAGGGACCAGGAACGTGGGAGTCTGTGCTTGTTCTCTAATACAGTTCCACCTTTGCTATAAACAAAACAAAACAAAACAAAAACAGCTCCCCCCAAAAGACCTGCTCCTGTCCATTTTGCTCCCAAACCCTTGCTGCAGAAGCCTGCTTGGGAACAGCTCTCCATTTGCTCAACTTTGAGGCATTAATCAAGCTTCCTCCCACCCATCCATCAACAGACACACGCCTGGACCCAGCAGGTCCCGGAGCAGGGTGTGTGTGCTGCCAAGTGCTCCGTGGGGCTGGTGGTGGGTGAGGGTTGGCAGGAATAATAACACTTAATCCAGTTTCCACCCCTACTTTCAGCAATCAAGTCCTGCGGAGCTTTTTTTTCTTTCTCCGCCCCAGTTTTGCTTAGGACCTGCACGGGTTCTACGAAAACCAGCCCCGTTCTCCATCCAGAGAGGGCCGGCTCGTTTTTTGCAAGGGATATGAGCTGGCACAGGGGAGGGTTGTTTTTTTTGGAGCGGGGATGCGCTGGTCCCCTCCCCACCTGGTCACCATACTCCCTCCCTCAGCCCCTGTTGGAGGAGCAGCAGCTGGGCTCTGCCTAGTTCCCAGGCGCACCCACCACTGCCTTCCCCAGGATAATCCTCTTTGGTTTAAATTAATACCCCGGCGGCGGCGCAGAGAACGAAGGAGGAGGGAGAAAAGGGAGGGAGCTCGGGCCTGGGTGTGAGTCCTCACAGCGTCCCAGCTCCCCTACCCTCTCACTTCCTTCCCAGCTCAGACCTCCGCCAGCTCCTCTGTTGCGCACTCCGGTTGCTAGGCACTCGCCTATCAGCGCGCTGGTAACCACCACCCTCGTGTTTACCTTGGCAACCGCGGGCAGGGGGTGACGCGGCCCGAGGCGGCTGGCGGGCTGCGGCTGCAGGAGAGGGCTCGAGGAGGAGGGCGGCAGGATATGGCGTTCATTTCATTTACAAGATAAACGTTTTGATTTTGATCAAAGTTATACATCGACATGGTAAAACAGACGTACATAGAAAAAGAAATCTCCCGCTCAGGCGCATTCCCCAGTAGGCATCCTTCCGGAAGTGTAAATATATTTACACGCATTCCTTTGGTCCTGTCTTGTCCAACATTTTCATTCATCTGCTTGATGGCTTAGAGGGCGTGATAATCGTATTTTGGAGAGGGCACACGCCTGGACTATTAGAAGCAATGCTCAAAATCCAACCATTTAAAAGAGAAGAAAAAAATAATTCAACCGTGCCAGTATTGTTCTAGGCCTTGGGGAATGTTTAATGTTCATAACTGTTACACGAGGTCAGCATTTTCTCCGTTTCCACAGGCATCTGAAAAGACTGGCCCTGCGAAAAGGCAGGGATGTCATCGCCGGTGCGTCTGGTCCCCAGGTGCACGTCCTCCAGTGGTGGCGCGGGAGATGGAGAGGAAGGCCGGGATGAGATTTCCAACCATCTTTGGGCCTCCTCTGGGGTCTGTAACCTTGTTCGTCTTACAGGCAGGAAAATCGAGGCATAGAGAAGCGAGGAACGTTCCCAACGTCACATAACTAAGTGGAGAGTCTGTCTCAGAGGCCAAGTTCGGGTTTGATGGATGAGGGAAAGAGAGGAGTCCAGTTTTAAAACCTCAGTGATTGATGGGATTGTGTTAGCCTTCCACAAAAGGAGGAGGGCTTGGTAGGCAAGAGGAGGATAGAGTTGGCTTTTGGGAAGTTTGAGATGCTTGTGGTAAATCCAGGTGCTGTCCAGAAATGTGAGTCTGCAGAAAGACGGAGGCTAGAACATTTTCCAAACCTCTTTGACCACAGAATATTTTTCCCCTCATAGGATATTTCCCAAATTCTAATTTATGGCTCATAAACCAGGCATACATGGGATTTTGTGATACAGCTCTTTTACTAGGATTAAAGGAGAGAGGAAGGGAGAGGGAGAGAGAGATAGGAACATCGATGATGAGAAAGAATCACGGATTGACTGCCTCCTGCATGTCCCCTACTGGGGACCAAGCCCACAACCCTGGCATGTGCCCTTGACCTGAATCGAACCTGAGACCTTTCAGTCCACCGGCAATGGTCACATCCTTCCCTGCCATTGATGGATTAACCTAATTAACTTTCTTGAAAACATCTGTAAGGTATTCCTCAGCAACCAAGAGGAATTTGTAAATGATAAAGCAACTGGAACATGAAGACCATGGGAATGTGTATGGCCACTCTTCGAACCTCCACCCCCCAAACCCACCTTAGAGCTTTACCTTCGTTTGCCACCCCATTTCTGTATGTTTAAGTGTGCTGCTCTGAGCACCCTTTTCTGAAGATGCTTCAATACCCTGGTTGGGAAGCTCAGTTGGTTAGAACATTGTCCTGATATACCAAGGTTGTGGGTTTAGTCACTGGTCAGACAGAGCACATACAAGAATCAACCAATGAATGTATAAATAAGTGGAACAATAAATCGATGTTTCTCAAATTAAAAAAAATACATATATTTAAAGAAGAGTTTCAAGCAGTTCAGCTCTAATATAATTGGTGATTTATCCTGGCCAGTCAAGCACGTCTTAATCAAATCAATTAGAGGAATGGGTAGATTACAGTCTGCCCAGATAACTGTAGTCATTTCTGGCACTACACTCTTCTGGCACTACATTTTTCAGAGCATAGCCTTATGTTAACATCGCACATATTTCTCCCATGTAACTGTATGAATTTGGGCATAATTACTGACTTGTTTGAATTTTTCTATACTAGTTTATCTGGGCAGTCTGGCAGTAGAATGATCCTCTTCAATTTGTCAAAACTCAACACATATAGTTTAAAAAACACACATTAGCATTTGTTAGTAAGCTAACTAGTGTTTCTTTAGCTTTAGTCAGAAGAACACAACTATGTTGTTAGCTTTATACAGAGTCTGGGGGATGCTGGGAGATTACTGGGATAGGGAATACATAACAGCAAGAAAGGATGAGACTGAATTCTCTGATGTTCTGAAGAACATGAATAGGGTAAATAGAAATTATGAAAGAACAAGTTTAAAAAAATTTTTTTAGCTTCACCCGAGGATATGTTTACTGATGTTAGAGAGAGAGGGAGAGAGAAACATTGATGTGAGAAACATCAATCAATTGCCTCCTGTATGGGTCTCAACCGGGGATCGAACTTGCAATCTATGTATGTACCCTCACTGGAAATTGAACTCTCAGCCTTTTGGCGTAAGGGGCAGCACTCCAACAATTGAGTCACCTGGCCAGGGTGGGAACAAGTTTTTAACATTTAGGCTGGACTCCTTCAATGTAGTTACCCCTGGGTAAGGAGCACATCCTCAGAGGCATTCTTGCATTGGTTGGAGGTCACACCTCACACTTTCTGAGTCCAGTTATGGCAAAGGAAAAATGACAGTGCAGGCTGGGCAGAGTGGGGGGGCTGTGGAGACAGTCTGCGCCATCCAAAGGGGGAAACTATTACTGAGCAACTTCCGCTGACGGCAGCCATGAAGGAAGGAAACAAAGTTGCTGAGTCTCCTCACTTTTCAAGGGAAGACATCTGGATTTTTATGAGGTCTCCTGATTTTAAAATGTTAGCAACTAGTAAAAATATTTTAAACACCAAAAACTTTTCCACAGGCCAAAATTGGCCTGCCAACTTGACACCTCTGATTTTAGTCCAATAATGTCAATTGTACAATGAAATGACACACCTAAAATTATACAGTTATGACAGCTGAGGACTGGTTCCCAAAATTTCAGTTCAGTGTTTTCTTGCTTGTTATACCTGAACTGTCTATCCATTTCTGGGCCTGTGCAGAGATCCCCCGGGTCATATCAGTTTTTCTCCTAATTGTTCTTAAATTCTTTTACTGCCTGACTTCTTGCCTCCCCTTTTCACTCCACCCAGTGTTTTTTATTTAAGGACAAAGGGAGCTCAGTCCACATGCCCAGGCCCTGCATATTCCCTCATTTAATGTCCCAACAGTCCTACTTGTTATCTTTGTACAGACAGCATCAAGGAACTTGCCTCGAGTGTCATACAATCCAGGTTAGAGCCCAGGGGCTTATGACCTGTAAAGTCTGAATTCTTTCCACTCTATCACACTGGTTCCCTTTGCCTAAGAGCTGTAATGATGACCCCACAACAGAAAGCTTGGAGCAAAGCTTTTCTTTTTATTGCAGTTATTAGTGAAAGTTACACTTCAAACTGAAGCTAAGCAACATTAAAACCAGAATTTCTTTTAAAATCAAGGATTAAAAACAAATACAACATAGAACTTTTCCAATGTGCAGAATGGCAGAAAAAGAGGAGTGGGGCTGTCACAGGACATTTTAGGGACAGTTTGGCTCGGAAAGAATTATGATAATTTAACACAATATTGTAAATGACCGAACTGCTTAAAAAGTGGCCTTTTTAAGCTTCTCAATCTCAACTCTAAGTTTTTTGTTGTAATTTTTTTGGAGGAAGATAAATTAAAGTAGAAAATTTACTACCAAACTTTAAATAGCAAAAAAGTACTTTTGTTTAAAAACTTTTTTTTTTTGCCTTCTGCTCATCATAATTACATATAGTCTTCGAGGAATTAAAATAACAAATCCAAAGCCTGGCCCCCAAGTGCACAGTGATAGGATTCAGCATTTGGTATTTTTAAATATACAGTGATTACATATATATATCATAGCTTGCTCCCACACCCACCATATTCCCTTTTAATAAATGTGCTAGTCAAGTTTAGTATAATTCAAGGTCTTACCTGGTCCTATAGCATAATACAAACTCACACTCACTCCATTGTTTTAACTGATGCTTCTGCATAACCAAACACTAACAAAGGAATTATAAACATTTTGAAATTCTGAAGTCTTTATATTACTATAGTGAATTGTTCTTACTTATGAAAAGCCAACAAAATATATAAGGCCAGGCCAGGTGTAAGACAGGGTAGGAAGGATGAAGGAGGAGGTTGGAGAATCCCATCATTTAACCACGCTGAAACTTTGTATCAGTAGAAATATTTGGCAAGAACAGTTAGTGTGGAAAAGGAGGATGGAAAAAGAAGTTACTCTGATTTTATGTTATAATTCAGTTTCAAAACATACTCATATTGACCCCCCAAAAATAGTTCACATCTGCAATACAAATAGGCACACACGGTCAAGATGGTTAAAAAGGAAAATTTGAAAGGCTATTTGTCCACCTGCAAGACACCTGCAGGGGGCCTCACCCTCCCCACGTGTCCTATATTTACATTTTATTTTCAGAAGAGCCCCTTTAAAAAGGGTACTGTTTCCTCCTCCATTACCTGGGTTTTAAAAAAAGCAGCAGTTATCTACAGTGGGGGCAGTGAGCAATGCTTTAGGGGTGTGCATTTGTGTGCAACATAAATGTTCTCTAGAGTGAGTGGTCAGATTACACTGGAATGGTTATATTATAATTTTAGTCCCCCAAACACTAAAGAAACATTATTTTTTCTATATAAACTTATATAATACATAGTGTTATAAACATAGAATATTTTCACACACACACACACACACACCACTGCTTCCCACACACAGCCTAGCAATACACCCATATACTAGCCCACAAGAATGATCTTTACTCACAAGGTACAGTAATACTTTTATGGATCTCTCTATAACTGAAGAGAGATATTAAAGCTATAAATTACAGCAAAAATTATTTTAAAATATTCCTGATATGTCAATGTTCTTAGCTGTCTCACTCAACAGATGGATTATTTCCCAAGCATGAATCTCTCCAATTGTTCATTTCCAGTACTTGCAGTTCCCATTATCTATAAAACTAAGACAGATAACCACCAACTGCCTACAACAAGGGGATGCCAGCATCTAGAGAGATAAAAAAATAAATGTTGACTGTTTCCATACCCTGTGTTACCTAAAATGCATTATTTTTTCTTAAACAAAACCAAAACCAAAAACTTGTTTGTTGCAACAAGGAGTTGCTTACACAGCCTGTGGTGATGTGCCCTTTGTTATTTCCTAGAAACAAGACATCCCCTGGGAATGGGTCAGACTAGCAAAACGTAAGGTTCTGCCCTCGATCCATAAAGATAACTGGGTCAGACACAACAGGCTGCCTTGTATCGCCTGCAGAAGTTTAGAATTGAACTAAAATGAAGAAAAAAAACTTTCACTATTTTTCAACTTTTACAGATACATTGTGATTGGAGAGGTTCAATTCTGAAAAGTGATAAGTGAAATAAGCAGACTTTCCTTCTTAAAGCTTAACCCCTTATTTAAAAACAAGCTACCAAAAATTTTCCCAGAAACAAAGGGATAACTATGTGGTTGTACAGCAGCCTCTGATGGCAATATGCAGCAAAAATGCCTAAGGGAAAAGGCAAAGTTAATTTCTGACTAATGGTTTCACCACATTAACCTACCTCAAAATATAATTGCAGCTGTCATAGCACCACTACAAGGAGTTGGTTTTTGAAGCTACACTTTTTCCAGAGATTATTGTAAGGAAAATTCAGCCTGTGTGCTGAGTATGTGGCAGGGGAGAAAACAACAGGATAAGCACACCACGATAAGGCCCAAGTTTTACCTGTTTGATGAGCTACGATAATTAAAGACTCTCATAGAGCCATACTACAAATGAACCCTTCGTACAATAGAATTATATTATCTTGAAACTTCTGATTAGCTTTTCTTTTGGAGAATTCAAGCATTGTCACAAACATCCTAGTCTCACAGCAACTGTGTGAGGTAGGTGAGGGCAGTTATCACTACCATTTTGTAAGGAGAAACTAGGCAGAGAGATTAAGGAAATTGCCTAATGACACAGAACAAATCAGTGACAGAGCTTTGACTAAACTCCAAGTCTCTGGCTCCAGGTTTAGAGATCTTTCTAAATTCTCAAAGGAACAAGTTCTCAACAGATTTTTTCTAGTTGTGATCTTTTAGAAGTTCCTGCAATTTGAAAATACTTTAAAAATGCCTTCTCCTTTACAGCTCAGGTTTGACTAGAAAATGAGTTAAAAATGTCTTAATATGGAATTTTGCACACACCAAGAGGGATATGTGAAAGATATATCTATTTAACTGAAGTCTAAATAAATCAGTATGTAAATCAAGAAAAAAAGACTATTCCAGTGGTTGGCAAACCACAGCTTGCGAGCCACATGCGGCTCTTTGGCCCCTTGAGTGTGGCTTTCCGACAAAATGCCACGGCCTGGGCGAGTCTATTTTGAAGTGGCGTTAGAAGAAGTTTGAAAAACGTGGCTCTCAAAAGAAATTTCAATCGTTGCACTGTTGATATTCGGCTCTGTTGACTAATGAGTTTGCCGACCACTGGACTAGTCTCATTATTGTCCTGGCAGGTGGCTCAGTTGGCTGGAGTGCCGTTCCATACACCAAACGGTTGGAGGTTCAATTCCTAATTAGGGCACATACCTGGGTTGTGGGTTTGATCCCTAGCTGGGGTGTAAACGGGGTGGGGGGGAGCAACTGATCAGTTTCTCTCTCATATCAATGTTCCTCTCTCTCCCTCTTCTCGCTCTAAAAGATTAATAAAAACATATCCTTGGATGAGGAGTAAAAAAAAATGTCTAAGTGTCCATTCAATTTTTTACATATTTAAGAAAACATGTATCAGAATAAAAGTCACAAACCTTTTCAGGTTTAAATTAAAGTTTAATTCATTAAAACCAGAAGCTATATTAAATTTTCCTTAATCCCTGCTGCAGGTTGAAGTATTACTTCCAAGAATAATTTTATCACTTTCCTATCACATCATATGTCATATATATATTCTGCCCACACTATCACTGGCAAAAAATTCTATGGCTAGAGATCATACCTGCAGCGTTAACACTTTAATCTATATTCCCACTTAGCCAAGTTTGGGTTTCTTTCCATCTGTATTAACTAAAGTTACATTATAATGATTCTCATGACACCGTTTTGTTTTATCTTTCCCCATATTAACAGTGCATGTGGTGGTGGGGGGTGGGAACTGCACAATTCATAAATGGCATAAAATACTGATTACCTTACAAAGCAGAATGGCCCTCAAGTAAATAAAAGAATGTTATGTCAAAGGAAAAACTTTAGAACCCAAACATAAAACAGTGCTGTTTTGCAATCAAGCTATAACTTGTGACATGTAATCCTCCTTCCCTAATTAAAAGACTTATTTTCTCATAGTAGAGTCTTATATAAACTGCCTTTAAATCCCTTTTCTTTTCTTTTTTTAAAGAGGAGAAAGAGGTTGTACCCTGGGCTAAGGAATGAGAAAGCTCCCGTAAAACTTTTCAAGAATCTAATAGAGACAAACTACGAAATGTTTCAGTTAGTGCTTGCTATTCCTGGCTTTTGATGTAGAAAAAGAGCACACACGTCCTAGCTGGTGCAGCTCAATTGGGTGGGTGTGGTCCTGTGCCCAGAAAGGTTGTCTGTTCTATTCCTAGTCAGGTCACGTGCCAGGGTTGCAGGCTCGAGCTCCAGTAGGGGATATGTGGGAGGCAGCAGATCCGCTATTCTCTCTTCCTTCCTCTATTTCTAAAAGTCAATAAAAATATATTTAAAAGAAAGAAAAAGAGCAGATGCACATTTGCAGGGTCATCATCAATACTCTGAGATCAATCACTTTCTGTGAAATGGAGATATTTGCAATGAATTACCACTGGAGAGCCAAGTCTATTGCTACCTAAAACCAAAGCTTCCTCTTGTTATGCTCCCTGGCCTGAGACAGAACTGAACCCGTTAACCTGGCTGGACTGTGTACGTGAGGCAAAATTCCTCCTTCTACAGCCTATAAGTGTTTTTCTTAAACCTTTCACCCAAAGCATTTTTGTCACAGGAAGGCCTACCTTGTCTGGAAAGGCCATGCTGATAGCAATGTCATGGCTCTAGTTAAGGATAAATACTTCATTTATTTTTTTTATTATAATTCAGAAGTTACTGTGAGGCATCTCAAATTTAATGGGGGCAGTTTTACATCTGAGGCAACATGAAATAGATGGGTAATAGAGGCACTCAACTCTTCTTACATCTCTTCTGTAGTTTCAAATAACTTTTACAACGTCATTTGAGAACTAAAAATATTAAACAACTGTAAGGTGTCTATTCAAGAATCCTAGCAAAGAAACCTTTTCCTCACTCCCCCTCCCCCACTACGTACTCTCACAATCACATTAGTTCATTTTTTTACAAAGGCCTTCTGCTTCTATAGGTTCTTATAATAAAGATTAGAGGCCCAGTGCATGAAATTTGTGCATGGGTAGAGTCCCTAGGCCTGGCCAGCGATCAGGTTCCCCACTTCCCCCGCTTCCCTTGCTCCCTCAGCACCTGGCCACCATCACTGGTCGCCCACCATGTTTCATGCCGCCCCCTGGTGGTCAGTGCATGACATAGTGAATGAGTGAACTCCCGATCTCCAGGTTGAACTCCCGAGGGCACACTTTGCATATTAGCCTTTTACACACACACACACACACACACACACACACACACACACACACACACACACACTAGTATATATATTGAAGATAGTCATACCTGGGACATCTTTGTAGAGAGTCTTTCCTTCTTTGGTTTTAAAAATGTTATTAAAGGGCCAAATTAATGGACTTCTCTGTTTGTTTGTCCTTCCAACTAAAGCCATCCTATCTAATAAAAAGGTCATATGCAAATTAACCATCACTCTGTCACAAAAATGGCGGTGCCCATAGCCACAAGATGGCGGTGCCCAGTCCTCTCAGCCCCGTTGGGAGTCCCCTAGTCCTGGGGAGGTAGGGGAGTGGTGGCCGCTGGGAGCGGGAAGCGTGAACCACCTGGTGGAATGCTTGCTTCATCGTCACAGTGACGAGGCAAGCGCTCTGTGTGCCGGCATGGATGGGCCTCTGGGCAGCGGAGAGCCTCTGGGCAGCGGGCACAGAGTGGCCCAGCCCTGCAGAAAGCTACTGGTGCACGGATTCGTGTGCAGGGCTACTAGTGAAATAAAAAGATAGAAAGATTTAGGCATTAAATACTAATTTCCCTCTCTGGCACAGCCTCTTAAACTGAAAACATAAAATTATAGATGTACAGATAGTCAATTTTTGGAAATAATGGAAAAAACCCCCACAAAGTTCTAATGAACAAACACTGCCATCTGTTTTCTACAGACTGTTCATGACAGTTCTTTTTGGGGATGAACTATTACTCAATGCACAAATATTTCTTTCTGAGGAAGTAGACTGTAAGCACGAACAAGTCACCCAGTACTTTGGTGGGGTAACTCAGTACTGATGCCAGGTACCTTCATTTATGGAGCCAAACAGTTAAAAGAGCAAAATAAGCTCTATGTGTGAGGTTCCTATAAGCTTTCAGGAGGAAGAAAAAAAAAAAAAAAAAAAAAAGGAAGAAAGAAAGAACTATTCTAATTCCAGGCTGCCTTAAAAATGTTGGTCTACAATTATATGCCTGCCAACCTTGGGCAATGCTGAAACTCAATGAATACAACTATTAAAGTTACAAGTACAGTAAATATTCTTAAGAGGGGGGTATAATGAAGTCTTTTAATAATAAAGTATTTTCTAACTGCTTTAAATATATTTAGATTTTATTTAGTAGCAACAAACTGCTATAATCAGAGTGCCAATCTTCAACTGTGGGAGTGGGGGTGAAGGAGGTAGCTCAGATTAGTACAGAAAAATGCAAAAAAACCCCAAAACAAAACAAAACAAAACCCCACAAAAAAACAAACCATGGCAAATGTGTATACGAAGCCTCATGCTGACTCACCTTAAATTATAAAATTTTACATAATATAAAAATAACAGTTTCCAAATTATAATTACTAGAAACTTTCTCATTTACCCCCTCTCAGTAGAATAGGCTATAGTTCATCAAAATGCCATACTGAGCCGCCCTGAAGATGGGGTAATATTTATCTTCTAATCTCTTATAAAATAAAAAAAAGGCTTCCAAGCAAAATCGCAGTGTAAAAATACCACGGAGCCTGGCTGAGTGCCAACCTCTGAACAGTCTGATTCCCGGTCAGGGCACATGCCGGGGTGGTGGGCTGTATCCTCAGTGGGATCACAGGAGGCAGCCAATCCATGATTCTCTCTCATCATTGATGTTTCTCTCTCTCCCTTCTTCTTCCCTCCCTTCTCTGAAATCAATACTAATATATTTTAAAAAATACAGTGGAAATATTTTACCTGCTTTTCAATTGATTCATCCATAAGTTATTTTTAAATTTTTACTTAACTGAAATACTACATTAATTAGTGTTTATCTCTAGCTCTACCTAGTCACTTAAATTCTATTTCTTTATTGATGCTTAGTGTTAAATATACCTTAAAACATGCTAAGGAAAAGATCAGGGTAGCACAGTTTCCATGTAATATAACTGCAGGTAAAGAGAGGAGGAGAATCCCATTTCCAGCACTTATCAATGACTTCTGGCATATTAAAATGGTATCATAATCCTAATGCTGGATGATATGACCATTTTAAGCAGTTTCAATGCAGCTGAAGTTAAAAAAAAGAAATACAACATTCGTTTATTTGACAAATTGCTCCAAAACTGCAGATCAGATCAAGTAAATCCAATGTTAGTGTTAGTTTGCTACTTAAGGTAGACATCTAACTTATAGAAAAGCCCCACCTCCCCCCTCCACATTTAGAAATCTGTCTTTAATACCCATTATATAAACAACATTGAATAATTCTAAGTTAGAAAATAGTATTAATGGTTTATTGGTAAAAGTCCCAATTCTAGACTTTATAGAATTAGTAGTTTGGTTGGTGTATTAACATTCCATCTTAATTTTTGCTAATAATATTACAAAGAAAGAGGAAAAGCTAGACATATCTATAAAAATAAAATATCTTAACATCTAAGCAAAATATAAAAGCTGCACACAAACTGCCAATAAATATAAACATTAGAATAATTAATATTAAAAAAATAAAATCATAATTGCTATTAAGACATTATAAAAATGAAAAAGTTTAATGTGCATGCATATTTGCAAACAGAACACGCCAAACCAATATAATTTTACTATCATTATTATATAATGCAGCATTGAAGGTTACGGAGGTGTGGTTTTTTTTTAGTGTACTTTTTGGAGAAATGCTCACCAAATTCCCGAGCAAAAACTGGTTAGGGATCATTTACCGCTGTTTACTGTTTCCTAGTCTGGGGGAAATTGCTTTCTGGCAGTTTATCAAATTTCTAATAAGTGTGAATGGTTCCGCTATTATCCTTCCTTTTACTTATTTCCCTCAAAGCCCAATTTTGTATGTTCTATATCTAATGAACTGACCATAACCTTTTAGATGCACTGTCATCGTTTTTCTTGGTTCTCCCATGCTAGAAAAAAGAGAACAATTTAAAATATTTCTTGATTCCTAAAACAGAAAACTTCCCTAAATATAGAGACATAATCATTTTACTTTTTCTCTTATACTGATTTCCATGACTTGGATGTTCCTTTATAAGCAGTCGTCTTTAATAAAAAATATTTAGAAATGGTGGCCAATAGATATTTACAAAATGGTCAGACTATGCTGGGGAAAAAAAAAGGAAAGGTAGCCTATAACATGTAATTCCTTTCCCTTTGGACACTTGTTACTTCACCCATACTCTTGTTAAAAAAGTTAAGCAGGTTTGCTGTTTTATGAGCCTTACAGATTATCTTCAACACAGCTGAGAACTGAAAGCATTTAAAGTTTGTTTTCAAACTTACAAAATATATTTGTTGAGCATTTACCTAGATACTTGACTGAATAAACGTTTTACTTCATTCCCTTGGACCAGATTCAGGACAACAAATAACATTATTTATATGAAACTGTCATACTCTTGGAGTTCTAAAATAATTTATTTTTAAAAGTTTTAGCCTCATGCTAGTTGAAAAATAAAAATCTATAGCACCATCTTCTGAAAAGGCACTTTCTAAGAACCGCCTTGCTTTAAAAAAATGATTAAAAAATTTAATACAGTGTTCACCCCAAGAATAACTTTGTTTTACCCTAGATTAAAAAAAAAATAGATTTTGGTTACTTCAGACATTGATTACAGAAAGAAAGAAAGACCAATGGCTGGATATATGATTGGATTTTAATTTTGTCACACTGTTTGCTATCTGATATTTCAACAGGTTTCTCATTGGTAAATCTCAATCATCCATATTATATGTATTATCTATTTTTAATTAAATTAGAACCTTTAACCTATATACTTTAAGAGCAAAAGATTCTTGAGGCTTAATCAACAATGTAAAAATCTAGAGTACTATCTTTGATGGGTAAATAAAAATAAAATTCAACTAGTAGTAGATAATATTAGTACAAGCCTTGACCATAATATCTTAGTTAAAAAGAAATTATTTTGACTGACATGGTAACTTGTAAACTGAAATGTACCGTTTTTAAAAGCAGGAAAATGTAAAAATATTTTTCCTTTGTGGTATTTATATAGGTATCTGAAAAAGAGGAGGAGGAGAGATATTATTCTTCCTGGGCGTCAGCTTAGTTTCACTAATCACAGTATAATTTCTAACAGTGCCACAGATCAGGAATTTTCTTAGTATAAGCAACAAGAGTTTTTTGGAGAAAATTCTGACTTTCACATTTCATAGTACTGATTTTACCCATTTTTCTTTACTTATCTTTCGACTCCAATAGCATCAGAAAAGTGCTTTATGTGATTAAATGGGAGGGAAACAGGAAAATAAAGACAGGGTCTAGAGTCAAGGTTACACTGCCACTCAGGAAGGCCTCACTTGACATAGTCTCCCAGTTATTATGATTGTAGCTTTAAAACATCCATGAATTCTCAAAAAGAATGAAAAGGATTAAAACTTCATAGGGATAAAAAGCCAAAATAAAGATGCTGGTCCAATGAATCTTGATTGATAACTTATAAAAGGTAATTTAAGTAGCAAGTTACTGTTCAGGAAACCTGTCTTTAGAAAGTATTCAATAGGAAAATATCTAAGATGATGAGTTAAGCAAATATTTAACTCTTGTTTTATGATACTGCATAAAAATTATGCAGAGCTGTGTTAAGCTTCTTGGCAAAACATTATTATCAAGTTTGACATAGCAAGCAAGACTACAAAATATTCTAGCTAAATCCAAGTGGCTGGCTTCATCGCTTTCATAAAAATCACCACCCTTGGTAAATTCATGTCAGCATGTGAAACTCTTCACATTCCTTGAACAGTCTCTAATTCTTAGCTTATAATCCATCAAATTACTTCAGATCTATTACTGGCAATCTTGAGTGTTCACCTTTTCTTAAAACACCAAGATCTTCTGTCAGCCACTTCTACTAAATGACAACTCAGCTTTTATTTCCCTAGACATACCTTAGGTCTGTCATGAAGTCTAGCATACTGAAATCCATTTTAGGATAAATATAAAAGTAAACATTAGGCAGTGTGGGTCATCCGAGAACCTAGTTTGGAAAACTAGTACAGGATTTTACTAGTAGAAGGCCAGGAGTCCCTATGCTAGAAAGAAGAGATGAATCTTTATCATGTGCCTTCCAGAATAACCAGTTCATTCCTACTAGAGTCCCTTCTAGACACTCTTAAATAAATTAATAGGTTATAAACAGGAAGATTTCCATAGAAGAAAAAAAATTTTTTTTCTGAGAAACATGTTAAAAGGTAAAATAGTAAGAAAAAATAAAGGGCATCTTTACTTATGTGAAAATATGCCAAAACCAGTACTGAAGAGGTTGAGGTACCCTTTTTCCAAACTACTAAAGTAAAAATCCATGTTACAGTTAGAGGGGATCAATAGGGAAAAAAGGAGACATCTGTAATACTTTCAACAAATAAAGATAAATTAAAAAAGAAGTAGTGCCCAGATAGTAAATTGAAACTAAAATGGCAGCACCTTTGTTACCATATTTCATGTCCTCATTTTATTCAGAAAAAAAAAAAAAAAAAGAGTGGGGAGGGAGTCTAACACTAGCCTTGAAACTTGCTCATCTCCTTATTGTTTAATGCAGTAACTATCAGACTCTACTTAAATAAATATAGCAGCTACAGTATCATAAATGTATGGTCATCAATGCCAGTAACTTGCTACTGTAATATAACATGTATCAGCAATTTACAGAGACCCATTTGCTATCCAGAGTATAATTAAACTCCTAGCTTTTCTTCACATGAAAATAAAATATACCAGTTTCTGGCACTGATATTTTGAAGTCACTCCTACATCCAGAAAACAGCATTCATCATAGAGTCAGTCAGAAAGGACAGGAACAGAAAGGTCACTGTTCAGTTTCATGGCCATTAAATTCGAACAACCTTCTTTAAAAAATGAAAAAGATCAGGAATTCTACACCAGAAGTGCCATAATTAAAACAAAATGCAAAAAGGGAGTTGTCTTTTAGTCTTTCATCTTAAAACTCTTAAGTACAAGGTTTCTTGTAATTAAGTTTGACATACTAATTTGTTAGTAAGCAAAGTAAAAATATACTATACATACTCTTTCAAGTTAACCAACCTGAAACTACTAATGTTGAAAGTGTGAGGAACCCTAAAAAAGAACTCACTTCAAAGGTAAAGGTTTATATTAAAAAATTTTTTCCCTTTCTAAAAATCCTTCCAAATAGATGTAAATTATGGGCTTCACTCTAGTGCAAGTAAAATAAGTAACTGGAAATTAGGTGAAGCAGGAAATAGAATAGAGTGTTGACAGTTTTCCATGGGCCCTAAGTGTCCCACGAGAATCTGTGTAACTCCTATTGATAAATGAAAATGTCTTCTCATGCCCAGCAAGCACACAACAATCAAGTTTTTACCATCTAGAAAACACTATTTTCTTTTCTTGCCCGTGTTTCTGACTACTATACTTAGTAAAATTTCAATGTAAAACCCCCAAACACCTTGCTTTTTAGGAATTTTTTGGAGAAGAGTAGGGAAGGTTGGGAGAAAAAATGTATATACTACACAAATATTACCTCGTGTAAAGAAAACTTTGAAACAGTGTTGTAAGTTGCATTTCAGACACTTCAATATAATAAACATACAAAATACAGTACTTTCTTAGTTTTCTGATAGAGGGACAAAAGGTTTCATAACTACTGGAGGACATGGGCTCAGATTTTAGGCTCAAAATACAGTAAATTAGCAATAAGAGTAGATTACAGGTAAGAGAGGAACTATAGAGCTAATCCATTTGTTTTCATAAACAGATGGAATTTTGAAAGGTTAACAACAATGCCCATTGGAAAAAATCTGTAATATTTATACTCTAAACCAGTGCAAAAAAAATTTAAAATGCAGATTTCATGTCACAAAGTGCAAAGCTCCCCTGAAACCAATTTACTGATGAACTTGGTTCTGACAGCTTAATAGTACTTTTTAATATCTTAAAGTGAAATCAATAAAACAAAAGTTTTATAAAACATTCCCCCACATTTCAGTGATTTAACTCATTTAAAATAATCCAAGCCCTAACTTTCTTTGTCACCATAACCCTAATTTTAAAAGGAAAGTTACATGTGATAAAATAGCAAATTAAAAAAAGTATCATTTTCCCCGATTCATTTTAATAAATGAAAATGGGCATCTAACCAGTATGATTCTTCAATAAACATGATTTATTTCCAAAGTATTTAAATACCTTCTAAATCCTAATCTATTCATGATCATTTCTTAAATTAAAGTTCAATTTTATTTTTGATATTTAAGGTCAGGCTCAAATAGGATATTAATTTCCTTCATTTTCATTATGATTTTTAAAGACTTGAAAATTATAAAACTTTCCTTCTGAAATTAAGGCTGTCTTACTTTGCTCCTTTAAAATCATAGTAAAGATGTCAAACAGACAAAGTTTTCCTTTAAAACTGCTATTACACTCTAAGATAGCAAAAAAAAGTTGTCAGTTCTTAAAATAAACATGATTATATTTCTATAAAGATGTTGTCAATACAGTTCTATAATTATTAAAGCACTATTCTAATAAATATAAAAGAAAAAGAAGCTATGCTTCAAAATACATACATATATGTTTATATATATACATACACATATATATAAAAATATATATATGGAAATCACATTAATGTATGAGAGGCAAGTAAAATAGCAAAAAAATTATTTTTTTAAAAAACCTCAACAACCCCTTCTTTTTCTCCATCCAATTTCAGAAGCCTCATCCTACAGAGTTCCAATCATTTAAAATATTTACTCTTTATAAAAGCTTAAAAGGATTTCCATGTATAACCCATAGAAAAACAAAGGCTTTAGAATACATAACACTCACAGAGAGAAAGAGTTATAACTTCTGACACGGTTTTATATTTATAGCAGCTTGAACAAACTCACTAGAGAAGAAAGAATAGTTTAGGTTGCTACATTGCACAAATGGCAAATATAAGTTCAGAGCAGGAGGATACAGATTCTCATAAACATAAACACACACACACACACACACACACACACACACACACACACACACACTAATTTTGCTTCTTAAGAAAGCAATATCAAGAGTTGAGGACTCAGAATTTTGTGTGAGACAAGAGACAGGAGTAGGTGTACAAAATAAAAATAAAAGTCTAGTTTTCCATGCTTCATATTCAAATGAACCAGATACATGAACATTTGAATATCACTGGTAGCATTAAGGAAAAAAAATGTAGGTGATGAGGCAAGGGAGGTGGAGCAAGAAATAAAAGTGGTGGTGAGAGAATAATAAAAGGGAAATAAATTTCCCAATGGAATGAACTATAAAATATATACAAAGAACATATATATCATTTATCAATGCAGATCCAGATATATATGCATAGGAAGTATACATGTATACACTTAAAGTATACACAGATACTTTACAAGAATACACGAATGCACATTAATTTTGTTGCACACATAATTGTGAACAATCACTGATTATTCATGTAGGTTTGTTTTTTTAAAATCATTATTTACCTTTTCTTTTTTTCTTTCTTTTTTTTTGCAAAGATAGTTGTGCTGCCAAGCAACTTGAGGTAAAGACATTAAAAGGGTTAGACTACCAGAAAGTGAAAACAAAACAATGGCGATACTTCGTACAGGAGACCGCACAAAAAAGCAGTTGGCTGGTTTCATATTGCATAATGGTGCTGTGTCCCTTGATAAAGTAAACAATCTTCCTTGTATCAACATAAAAATCAGACCCTGGTCCCCACAGTGTTGGTTTCTG
Organism: Antrozous pallidus; assembly: GCA_027563665.1. NCBI lineage: Eukaryota > Metazoa > Chordata > Mammalia > Chiroptera > Vespertilionidae > Antrozous > Antrozous pallidus. The sequence goes on from CM050508.1 coordinate 189,056,135, forward strand.
CATGGCTGGAGGCATCCACACTCAACAGACTCCACTGGAAACATATGTTGTATGTCAATTCATCTTTCAATTGTTCCTCTCAGCGAATATTCTCGGACTTTTTAAGCAAAGTACATTGTGCGTAAGGTATCTTGGTGAATCTGGACAGCCTTGGCAAGAGCTTGTGGATCTCGCCCATTGCTCTGTCCTGAAACGTGACTTCCTTCAGCACTGTAAGAGAATTCGCAATGAACACACAAACAAACCCTATTCTGATGTAATAATTCTGAATATTAGTTGTTGTAGAAAATTTCAAAAATATTTTTAGAAGTAGAGGCTGGTATAATATTACATGTCTATTACCCAGCTTCAATAATTAATTCATGGCCAATTTTACTTCTCTCACTTGCTCAGGATTTAGAAGCAAATCTAAGATATACTACAATTTTGTTGGTATATATCACTTTTATCAACACTCTTTCCCTTGAGTTAATTTGATAAAGCAAATAAGTCACTATATCATTCTATTACTAAGAAGCCTAGACTGCACATTTTAATGGGAACCCTTATCTCGGGCAGTCAGTTCTGACTGTCACTACTTTTCATAAGGATCACTGACTCCTTTAGTAGGTTACGGAACTTTAATTGTAAATGGCAGTTCTTTATGGCAAATAGAGAGCCACATACTTATATGGAGCCACATATTTAAATGGAAACAAAGAAATGTCCCAAGAAAATCCTAGTATGCAGGCCATGTATGAATTCGGGTAAAAATCTGTATTTGTTACACGTTTATGTTACCTGTCATGTTCTTTGTCTACGAGATGATATCTGGCTCTGAATGCCACCAGGTGAGCATAATACGCTGGTGCAGGTATAGAAACAGATCGTGTACAGCGCACATAAGTGTGGCAGAGCTGGTAAGTTAGCAGCTGAAGTTCATCTGCAGTAAAGCAGTTGTCATCCCATAAAACATGATAGTGTGAAGGACGGCTGGTACCCTTTAGAGAAGGCAATGACATATTCTGTTGATTTCTAAACTTTTAAATAAATATTTAGCATAGATGAAGTTATAAAAATAGTCAGCTTTCAACAATAGTAAAACGAATTTAATTTAATAATGGATTTAAAAAAACATTCAGTTGGTTCTGGGTGTACATCCAAAAAAAGTGAAAGCAGGGACTTGAACAGTTATTAAACACCTATGTTCAAAAGCAGCATTAGCCCAAAGATGGAAGCAACCCAAGTGTCTAATGATAGATGAATGGATAAATAATGTATGTTATATACATTTAACGGAATATTATTATTCAGCCTTAAAAAGGAAGAAAAGTCTGACACATACTATAACATGGATGAATCTTGATGACATTGTGCTAAATGAAATATACCAGTTATAAAAAGACAAATATTATATGACTCACTGATTAAAGTACCTTATATCATGAAGATAGAAAGTAGAATGGTGAGGCTGGGGAAAAGGGGGGTGAGGAGTTAGTGTTTATTAGGGACACAGTGTCAGGAAAGAAGAAAAAATTCTTCAGATAGATGGTGATAGGGCTGCATAACAATGTGAATGTACTTAATGCACTAGAATTGTATACTTAAATATGATTAAAATGCTAAGTTGTATGTTATGTGTAGTTTACCACAGTAAAAACACCAGAAAATTTACTTGAGCTTTTATGTGTTAGTTACTATGTTAGGTGAAAACAAAGTAAAACATTTCCTGTCTTTTGGAAAACAATTTGTAAAGGACTAGAGGAGACAGAGCATCTACAATTATAAAACAACTAATAAGTGGCTATTAGATATGGCACTTAATCCTGTATGAGAATACCAAGGCAAATAATTGTGGAAGTAAGCCTTGGTTCTTCACCAAGTGGGGAATGAGTGAGATTTGAGCTTTTTGTTGAGGTTAGTGAGGAGACACTAGAATGAACCACCTTAATGAAAGCACAGGGGGCATAATAATTCATGGTGTATTTGGGGAATGGCTAACAGACCAGTATGAACAGAGTTTGGCAGAGGAAGAGAAAAAGATGAAGATGAAGATAACATTTGGAATCAGACTGAATGACATCCTTAAGAACTACAGCGAAAGCATTTTTTTTTTTTTTTTTTTTTTTACTACAGTTTTTAGGTGTGATGAGGTTGGGGTTTTCTAAAAGTAACATCAGCAATAAAACAGAGGACGGAACAGAAACGGGAAGGAACTGAAAGCAAGAGGAGCAGTCAGGAGGCTGGTGCACTAGTTCTGGGGTGAGACAGGAAGGCGTGAACTAAGGAAAGGGCAGTGGCAAAGGTGTGAAGGAGAAAAACTAGCTCATACTTCAACAAATATTTGTTAGACACGGTACAAGATTTTGGAGATAAAACCCAAATTATTATTAAATCTATCCCCCAAATTACAGGTTTATAATGCCTATATAATACAATGTACATTCATATATATTTAATATTAGCTAATCACTCATTATATGCCATGTCCTGTATAAAATGCCAGGCACACAATAATGAATAAGACACATTCCAGAGATGCGGCAGGTAATGTATAAATAAAATAATCAGAATTTTGGCTACAAGAAGAATTAAAGTTTTTGGTTAAATACATTAGGGAAATATTCCTGTCTTGAAGATTCATTTGCCTTACCAGTAATATCCAAAAAGTCTAATGTAAAAAAATCTTATTTCCAAATTTATTTGTACAAAGAAATTCTTTTTTCTCTTATGTGGTATTTATAGAGTAGTGTTTCTTGGTATACATGGTAAAATATACTCTAATAATATAGATTTTTATCTCTAGAAGGTTCTTTTAACTTTATTTTTAACTACCCTCCATGAAAATGTACAACATCGATTGTAAAGAGGAACCAAGATAAATGAGTGGGATAAGAGTTTTAAAGCTGTAAGAATGAAACTTGGGTTAGTGTATGTGAGATGTATATACATAAAGCTTTAAGATACAGCTATACAGTAAGGTACATCTTCCTGAAATTTCTATTCTAATCAATGGCGAGCAGCCTACAACAGTTTTGAGCTAGGAATACAGAGTCAATCTCTGCTACTGAGATGTTTAAGAAGCACTGAATTACATAGACATGAGTCTCTCTTAATGAAAATTTCATCTAATTTTAATTTGGAGTGCATAAAAGGTTATTTTTCCTTTTCTGATATTAAAAAAATATATTAATGGGAGTTCCTGATTTAAAACATTTCATCCGAAGTGTAGGCTTACCTGTATTCCAGCATGACTACAGAGGTAAAAATCAAACTCATATGGGTGTGTAATGTCTGTATCAACTGTTGTTCCAGCTGGGATATTGCCACTTCTTCCAACCTGGATTTGTTTGATCAAAGTTTAAACAAAAAAGACAAATGTAAACAATGTGTCTGAAGGTACTTTTAAAATTGTATAAATATATAGGGTGATCCCATGATTCACTACTTTCAGCTTGATATATTACTTAAGCAGGCAATAAGAGCAGACCTTATTCTAGTCTTGGTTCCTATTCTTATGTTGTTGAAAGTGAGAGATGATAAACAACAAAGAGTTTCCACTATATATGTTGAGCTGGCATTGGATCCCAATATGGGTGGAAAATGTAAATTTTTTTTCAAGTTACGTTAAATGCCCTAATTTATGATACCTATGCCTAGCTGGTACTCTTTTAATGTGTAATTTATGAAAATTAATGCTTTCCTTGTTGAACGATATATTTTTATTTTATTATTATTTTAAAATATATTTTATTGATTTTTCACAGAGAGGAAGGGAGAGGGAAAGTCAGAAACATCAATGAGAGAGAAACATCAATCAGCTGCCTCTTACACACCCCCTACTAGGGATGTGCCCACAACCAAGGTACATGCCCTTGACCGGACTCGAACCTGGGACCTTTCAGTCCGCAGACTGATACTCTATACACTGAGCCAGACTGGTTTTGGTGAACAATGTATTTTTAGAGAGAAAGAATGCTGAAAACAACATCAACAATAATCACCGATTGTTAACCATTTTTATGTTGGGTATTTTATATACATTATTTCTAAGCCTGGTAATTCTGCCAGTTAGGCATTATTCCCCTTGGGGGAAACTAAGGCTCAGGAATATAAAATAATTTGCCCACTAGCATACAATAAAGGGGAGAATTGGGAGTCAAACACAGAAACGAGTGCAAAGGCTCTACTATTATTTTATACTAGCAGTTTCTTTTATTTTTTAAAATAAATCTTTATTGTTCATATTATTACATTGTTCCTCTTTCCCCCTTCTCCCCCCCAATAAATCCCCTTCATCTGGTCCCCTTCCCACCCTCTTCCCTTACACCCCCCCACCACTGTCCTCACCCATAGGTGTACGATTTTTGTCCAGTCTCTTCCCGTACCCCCTACACCCTTTCCCCCAGAGAATTGTCAGTCCACTTCCTTTCTATGCCCCTGATTCTATTATATTCACGTTTATTCTGTTCATCAGATTTTTTATTCACTTGATTTTTAGAGTCACTTGTTGATAGATAAGCATTTGTTGTTCATAATTTTTATCTTTACCTTTTTTCTTCTTCTTCCTCTTCTTTTTTTTTAAATTAAATTTATTGATTTTTCACAGAGAGGAAGGGAGAGGGATAGAAAGTCAGAAACATCGATGGGAGAGAAATCGATCAGCTGCCTCTTGCACACCCCCTGCTAGGGATGTGCCCGCAGCCACGGTACATGCCCTTGACCGGAATCGAACCTGGGACCTTTCAGTCCGCAGGCCGACGCTCTATCCACTGAGCCAAACCGGTTCGGCTCTTCTTCCTCTTCTTAAAGAAATACCTTTCAGCATTTCATTTAATACTGGTTTGGTGGTGATGAACTCCTTTAGCTTTTTCTTGTCTGTGAAGCTCTTTATCTGACCTTCAGTTCTGAATGATAGCTTTGCTGGGTAGAATGATCTTGGTTGTAGGTTCTTGCTATTCATCACTCTATTTCTTGCTACTCCTGTCTGGCCTGCATAGTTTCTGTTGAGAATTCAGCTGACAATCGTATGGCTGCTCCCTTGTAGGTAACTTTTTCTCTTGCTGCTTTCAATATTCTTTGTCTTTTGCTCTTGGCATTTTAATTATGATGTGTCTGGATGTGGCCCTCTTTTGATTTTTTTTTTGTTTGGGGTTCTATGTGCTTCTTGGACTTGTAAGTCTATTTCTTTCACCAGGTGGGGGAAGTTTTCTGTCATTATTTCTTCAAATAGGTTTTCAGTATCTTGCTCTCTCTCTTCTGGCACCCCCATAAGTCGGATGCTTGAAGTTGTCCCAGAAGCTCCTTACACTATCTTCATATTTTTGGATTCTTTTTTCTTTTCCGGTTGGGTGTTTTTTGTTTCTTTGTATTTCAAACCTTTGACTTGATTCCATCAATCCTCTAGTCTGCTGTGGAATCTTTGTATATTATTTTTTTATTTCAGTCAGTGTATGCTTAATTTCCAGTTGGTCCTTTTTCATATCCTCAAGGGTCTTCCTAAATTTATCGGCCTTTTCTAGAAAATCCTTGAAAAACTTTTTAACTGTTGTTTTGAACTCTATATAGAGTCGTTTGTTTTCCTCCATTTCTTCATTTGTGATGTTTTTTTGTCTCCGCATTTCACTGTTTCCCTGAGTTGATAGAGTGGCTTTATGTGCTAGGTTTCCTATAGGGCCTACTGGCTCAGCCTCCCCAGTTACCTGAGGTGGACACTCTTGGTGCAGCCCTTTGTGGGTTGTGTGCAGAGTCTTGTAGTTAAGCCTTGAGTGTTGTTGGTATCACTGAGAGAAAATAACCTCCACGCCAATTGGCTGGGAGGATCAGCTGTGTCTATGCTGGGAGAACTTCTATGGTGGAGACACCCTTATGAGATAACACTTGCAAAGTCTCTGTGCTCAGCTTGGTTGGGGTGGAGTCTCAGGGCTGAGTCGACAGTCTTGGCTGCCTGTCAGCCCTGCCCTAAGAGGCCCCTGGGTTTCAGTGTCCCTTGGTAATCGCTGCAAGCACCTCTGAGAGAAAGCCAGCCTCGAGTTTCCCCTGCTGCCAGAGTGTCCAGTTTCTTCCCGAATGCGTCTGGATCCCCAGATTCTCACCTGGAACTGGAGTTCAGAGCCATGGGGAGTTTTTGTCTCTCTCCCAACTGAGAAAGCTGCCGTGTACTCAGTTTCCAGCCCTCTCTGCACGCACCTCAGTACCTCTGCCTTCTGCAGCTCCTCTGAGTCTCAGTATGCTTTTCTCTTTCCTTCTAATTGCAGAATTTCCACTCAGCCAGCTTTCTTGTGGTCTTGGATAATGTCCGTTTTATCTTTTAGTTGTAGTTTTGAAATTGTTGTGTGAGGCAGCAGTTTAGGTGATTACCTATGTCACCATCTTGGTTTCTTTTTCTATACTAGCAGTTTCAATATTTTGTAAGGAAACATAATTCTCCTGAAGAAGATATGTGAATGAAATGGTTCAAAATAATGAAAGGCTCCTGATAAAACACTTTCAAATACATATATATCTCACCTCCACCTCTTTATACCTAACACATTTGAAATCATTAACTAACATTATTTCTGTCATGTGAGGTAGTGGCTTGAGTCACAGCCAAGTAGACCAACCAGTTAGCCTTCACCAAGCACAAAACAAAGAAAACAGTTCATAATTTACTAAATTATGCTGATTCATTACACATAAATCTAATTGATACATATAAAAATTTTTACTCTATTTAGAGAGGCAGCAGAATGCTTTTGTTCACATCACTGCTCTACCAGTTTCTAATTGTGTGATCATGGTATTTTACTTAATTGTGTCTCTGTTTCCTCATTTATAACTAGAGGCCCAGTATACAAAATTTGTACATAGGTAGGTTCCCTAGGCTTGGGCGGTGAACAGAACCAATTAGGTTCCCCGCCTCCTCCTCCTCTCACCACCAATGCACCACTGCCATGTGGTTCCTTCCACCTTCCAGTCTCCTCCTCCCCTTGCCACCCACTTGCCCCAGTGTGGTTTCCCCTGCCTCCTCCTTTCCTCACTCCCTCAGCACCCCACCATGCTGGTCACCTGCCATGCTCCGCGCCGCCCCCTGGTGGTCAGCGCATGTTAGAGCGAGCAATCAAACTCCCGGTCTCCCAAACTCCTAAAGGGACACTTAGCATATTAGCTTTTATATATATAAAAGATCATATATATATATATATATATATATATATATATATATATGATCTCTAATCTACAAGGTGTCCCAAAAAATGTATACATGTTTTAACAGCTGATTATTATAAAATGAAAATGAAATGTATCTAAATAAACATTGCTTTTATAATTATTCGAAGTGTGTACTAGAATATATATATTTTTGGGAACACCCTACATTATCAGTAGTATTTAGAGCAAAACTAAAAGATAAGCAAACAAATGGAAGACTGGCATAAACTAAACATCAGGTACCAGTAATCATTACATTTAACTTAGTTTTTCCCTATTCCTACTTTTTGATTTTCTAGGTGCAGAAATATATCTAGTCATTTGGGGTCAAAGGCCTTTAACAATCTGGCCATAATAAAACTATCACTACTGCTATTAGAGAGGTGGTATTCCACTTTGAGAAGGGGTATACCATTCTGAAGACAGACTGCCTGATTTGAATCCTAGGTCTACTAATTACCAGCTTTATAACCACAGGAGGTTATTTAACCACATGTGACAGTTTCCTCCTGTAGAAAATGGGGATAATAGTATCTCATAGTGTTATGAAGATCAAATGAGTCCAATTTATAAAAAATACCTCAAACAATTATTCTTTTTCTCTATTATTACCAGCATCACCACCACACCTAACTAGCTAACCTTTATTAAGTGCTTAGTACATGTCAAGCACCGTTCCTAGTGAATTACATATTTAAAGTTATTTAATCCTCTCAACAACCTAAATAAGGTAAATATTAAAATGACCCAAACCTTGTTGAGAAAGATACAGGTATAGTAGCGTTAAGCTACTTGCCCAAACTTACATAGTGAGAGTAACAAATATACACCAAAGATAAGATACCTATATTACACACAGATAAGAAGACCTATTTCTCCCCAGGTATTTATACCTCCTTCCCCTTCCTAATTATAAAAATACATCTACACAATGGAATTCTACGCTGCTGTAAAAGGAAGGAATTCTTACCATTTGCAACAGCATGGATGGAACTAGAGAGCATTATGCTAAGCGAAATAAGCCAGCCAGAGAAAGATAAATGTCACATGATTTCACTCATTTGTGGAATATAAGGAACAACATAAAATGATGAACAAAATAGAACCAGAGACATAGAAGCATCAAACAGATTGTACAACCTATGAGGGAAGGTGGGGGCTGAGAGGATAAGAGATCAACCAAAGGACTTGTATGCATGCATATGAGCAAAACCAATGGACATAGACAATGGGGTGGGGGAGGTGGTGAGGGCTTGTGCTTGGGGGAGAAGGTGGCAGAGGAGAGGTCAATGGGGAGAAAAAAGGAGACTCATGCAATAAACAATAACAGATTTAAAAAGAAAGAAAGAAAGAAAGAAAGAAAGAAAGAAAGAAAGAAAGAAAGAAAGAAAGAAATCACCTTACCATTCCTATCTAGCTATTCTGAAAAATCAGGAATGAGTATTGAATATGATCAAATTCTTCTACAATGCCTATGAAATAATAGTGCTTTTTAATACTTTAATTTTGCTGTGATACATTTTACTTATTTTCAGAAATAAAGGTAATTTTCTCATAAAAATACATATTCACATTATAAAATACAGAAAATAATTCTGTGAATTTTAAAGGGGGCATTGTTTAAAAGTTAGTTTGCAAGAATTTCCACTAATCACTCTAGACCAGTGGTTTTCTTCAACTTTTCTAATGCCGTGACCCTTTAATATAGTTCCTCACATTGTGGTGACCCCCAAATATAAAATTATTTTCATTGCTACTTCATAACTGTAATTTTGCTACTGTTAATGAATCGCAATGTAAATATCTGTGTTTTCCGATGGTCTTAGACTCTACAGAAGCGGTTCTCAACCTTTGGGTTGTTACCGCTAGCAGGATTGCCTAAGACCATTGGAAAACACAGATATTTACATTACGATTCATTAGCAGTAGCAAAATTACAGTTATGAAGTAGCAACGAAAATAATGTTATGGTTTGGGGTCACCACAATGTGAGGTACTGTATTAAATGGTCTTGGCATTAGAAAGGTTGAGAACCACTGCTCTAGACAGTCCCTTGCTTTTAAAAGTTAATTTTTACAAGATATTAAAAAAGATAATGTACCATTTTTTCTTTTGAACATTTAAGGGACATACAAATAGGAGGGAAAAAATTTAAAATTATAAGTTTCTTCACAAAAAAAAGTATTAATGGGATTTTGAACACTTGGAATGTTACTAGAATTTCTAAAAAGTTAAAAATTTTAAACAACTCAATTTTGATGCTTCTATACTCATAATCTGCTTTGCTGAAATCTGCTACTATATATTAGAAACTTTGCTGTTGGCAGGGAAGTCTTTGTTAAGTGCTCTATGAACTATGTTAGGTAAGCCTGGCTTATGTTAGTATTACAAAAGATGTGATTACCCTTTCTGTCCGATCAGCACAAAATAATCGAGTGTGATGTCTCTTCTGAACTACAATATAGGTTATTCCAGGTTGATAGTCTTTCTCCAAACTGATGCAGGCTTCTCGAATTGCTAGTAGTTCATAATATAATACCTAGAGAAAATGAAATGACATAGCCATTCTCTTATACAGACTTCAAAGTAAGATAACTATTTAGTCTCAGTATTTCTTAATGTCACCAGTTACAGCTAAATATACCTATTTCATCTTAATTATAATCAGAGCATGGTCTTAACAATCAAGGCTTATACATCCATAGTAAACATTTTAAAAGGTAAATCTAAGGAAGCATCAAATTTTGACTTTGGGAACTCTCAACTTAATTAAGGTTTCTAACTTCAGAACTAAACACCATATTATAAACACAGTATCTGATTTAACCAGAGTATGATGAGATCCCCGGCAACCAACCTGCCTAAACTGTCCCTCTGAAACACCGTCCCGATAGAAGATGATGCGAGTAGGTTTGAACCGAGTTGACTTATAAAACTGAATGAGAAGTTCTCGGACCATGGAGGCCAAGTCCTGGATGATCTCCTGTCGGGGCCTCTGAACTCGTACTGTAGCACAGTATCTGCTAGGGTGGGCATCCATACTACCTACAACCTAAGTTGGAAAAGTAAAGAAAAATAGAAAATTAAGATAATCAAGACTACAAAATTATGAATTTACTGCAATTTAAAAAATTGAAAGAAAGTACATGGGTTTCATTTAAATTTGTATTTTACTATAACCTTACTATTTACCACTGTTCATTTGGAGGGTAATAAAAAAACAGATCATTCCCAGTGAAGAACAGAATAAAAGACCCAGTAAAGGGTCAGAAATTATTTTCCTATAAGAAGACTGTACTTTACATTTAACAATTAGACTCTAATTTTTAGATGTCGCTGGTAGACCTAATGATTAGTAAGGGGAAAAAGAGACAAAAAGACATACATAACGAGAACAAGAGAAAGAAGTAAAAAAGAGGACCCATGAAAAATCTTAATTTCTCTCTATATTTTTTACACTTTATCAAACCACCTCAGAAGCCATACTGAAGACTCTGGCATCACCTTAGAACTGCTATGCTTTATAAATTTTAAAAGAATTTTACTTCTTTTACTGCAATGTCCTAGACCAGAAGGCTTGTATCCATGGTCAAGTATTCCTGCGTTGCATTTGTGTTTTCTGGCTGGTCTTGTGAGAAGCTAATCGGGTTTTGAGAGTAGCTATCTGAATTTTTTCTTTAGTGTCTCGTTTAATACTGTTATGTGTTTGGAGCAGAGGGAACTTTGAAGCATGAACTTTTAAGTGCATCATGACCATAGTCACTTACAGACCTACTAAAACATCTCTGGAACCTGAATATTTTTAAAAAGTCTAAACATCATTCTAGGCTGAGAACCAGCTTCTGGTAACTGTGCCTCCAGCTTCTCTCTCTCCCAAGGTACTATTTATACCAAAGTCATGCTTCAAAATGGAACTCTGCAGTGCACCCAATGTTCAATACAGTATTATTTACAATAGCCAAGACTTGGAAACATGCCCATCAATGGATGAATGTTACTATCACTTTCACAGATAAGTAAGATTTATCAGACTGCTAAAACTTAAAATTTATGTAAAATTATACTAGATAATCCTATCTAATAAAAGAAATTTGCAGATTGACCATCACTCCAACACACAAGAAGGCTGCCTCCATGTGGTCAAAGATCCTGTCCCCATGTGGACACAAGATGGCCAGCAGAGGAGGGCCGTTGGGAGGTTCTAGGCCCTGCAAGGGAGCGCAGATGTGGGTGATCAGGCCAGCAGGGGAGGGCAGCTGGAAGGAAGCAGGCCTGCAAGGGAGGGCAGTTGGGAGAGATCAAGCCTGCAGGGGAGGGCAGTTAGGGGTGACTAGGCTGGCAGAGGAGGGAAGTTGGGGGCAAATAGGCTGGCAGGGGAGCAGTTAGACATCAATTAGGCTGGCAGGGTAGTGGTTAAGGAGTGATCAGGCTGGCAGGCAGAAGCGGTTAGGGGCAATCAGGGAGGCAAGCAGGTGAGCAGTTTGAAGTTAGCAGTACTGGATTGTGAGAAGGATGTCTGACTGTCCATTTAGGCCTGAGCCTACCAGGATCTGACCTAAACACGCAGTAAGACATCCCTCGAGGGGTCCCAGATTTGAGAGGGTGAAGGCTGGGCTAAGGGACAACCTCCCCCTGCTACCCCGCCCCCCCCCCCCCCCGTGCACGAATTTCATGCACTGGACCTCTAGTAAAAAATATAAAAAATCTTACAGCTTAATTTCTAAAATTCATTAAATATATCCTAAAATATGTTGACATTTTCAAAATGTTTTTTATCTTTCTTTATATGTTCTAATGTAAGAATTTCCATTCACTCAAAATGTTGGTAGTTGTTAAAATCAAGTAATGTGCCCTAATGGGTTTGGCTCAGTAAATAGAGAATCAGCCTGGGGACTGAAGGGTCTCAGGTTCGATTGTGGTCAAGGGAATGTACATTGGTTTCGGGCACATCCCCAGTAGGGGATATGCAGGAGGCAGCTGATTGATGTTTCTCTCTCATCGATGTTTCTAATTCTCTATCCCTCTCCCTTCCTCTCTGTAAAAAATCAATTAAAAATATTTTTAAAAAATCAAGTAATGTTCAAGTTGGGTAAAATATCATATGGCTTTCTATGTTTAAGAAATACACTTAAAAGAATGGACATGGAAAGGTTGTAAGTATAGAAATGGGCAAACCTACTCCCCAGAAATTAAGGCAGATGTTAAAAGTAGGAGTAAAACAAAGAATTTAGGTCAAAATATTACAATGGACAAAGATGGGAGATATTTTACATTGAAAAAAGTGCCACCCACCAAACTTATATGTAATGCATCTTTCTGTATCAAAGATAGTACTAAAATATGTAAACAAACTTTTTGAATTATAAAATAACTGAAATATACAATCATGGAGAGGTCATATGTTAAAGTAGAAAACTAGTTAAAGTAGAAAACAAATTAAAGATTTGAGCAATATCATTAATAAACTTGATTTAATAGGTATATATGGAACTTGTAGCTCTCAAATCAGAGCAAAATTATTCTTCTCCAAAAATCCAAAAAACATATGAAAGTTGACTTTCTATCCTATACAATAAAAGAGTAATATGGAAATCAACTGAATGGTACAACGACTGGTTGCTATGACACGCACTGACCACCAGGGGTAGATGCTCAATGCAGGAGCTGCCCCCTAGTGGTCAGTTCACTTTTACAGGGAGAGCACCAATCAGCCAGAAGCTTCTAATGGCTGGCCAGTGCAGTGGCGGTAGCGGGAGCCTCTCCTGCCATGCTAAGGATGTCCACCTGTTGGCCTAAGCCGTCAGTTGGACATCCCCCTTGGGCTCCTGGTTGCCAAAGGGATGTCTGACTGCCATCTTAGGCCCAGTCCCCTGGGGAGTGGGCCTAAGCCAGCAGGTGGACATCTCTTGAGGGGTCCTGGACTGCGAGAGGGTCCAGACTGGGCTGAGGAATCCCCGAGTGCATGGATTTTTGTGCACTGGGCCTCTAGTATAAAAGTGGTTTCAAAGAAAATATCATTAAAATTAAAAACTTGAAATCAAAATGGTGATCTTTTAAACTTAGGTAAGATAAAAACCTGCCTAATGACACTCACAGCAGCAATAGAAGGCTTCTTCCCATCACCAGCTGGTGGATGAGTGACATCTGCTCCCAAAAAGATCACTGGTTGCTGGAACACAGAAGGTCTTAAAACACATTTTTAAAAAGAGTTAGATAATTCATTTTTTAAATGATCTATTTTTATCTGTTTCACACTGCTGTAACAAAACTGAAAGTTGCTGACATAGCACAGAGAAGGTCCTATACAGATAGCTTTATAGGCCTGAAATACTGAGAGCTTTATTCTCTTAATTCATGAATCCCTGTCCCCGTGGGTCTATCCAATGTCTTATTCAGACCAGTTTTCTGCCCTAAGTAGTGGTGATGGTGGTTGCAAAGGGAAACTGCTGCCAGCATTCTTCACAATACACATTAAATGCTAGACTTCCTCATATTAATTCACCATTTTGTATCAATCCTTCTTTAATGTGCTTATATAGTCTTTCAAGGCAAAAAAATATAAACTATACACTGAGAGAGATTATGGGAGCCTACTACTCCTCACCCATGGCCAAAAATATAAATTTGAGTAACGTAGTTAACAGTTATAAAGTAGCTAGTTCATTTTATCTCTGCAACTATATCCTTCAAGTGATTATTTCTTAGTTCTTGGGCTTATTGATAACATTCTATATTCTTTTCACTTATGAATCTCTTTCCATATTGAATAGGGATAGGAAGTAGAGGCAGCAAGGAAAAATAGGGAAAAAAGAGCTTTATGTCAAATACACATCCTTATTGTAATGCTTATCTGTGTGCATACTGGTCAAGATATTTAAAAAAGCCTTAGCCACTTCAACTTGCTGTTCAATTCTCCAAATGACAGCCTCTTCCCCAGCACCTATTTCTAGGTCATTAGTCTTATACTTTCTAAGAGTTTAGACATGATGGTGATCCAACAGCAACATCCATTGTCCCACTGACTGCACAGGGGTTGATACGCTTTCTTAGCTGATAAAATGAGTTGACATCCCCTTACCCATCCCCCCACCATCCATTCTTCCCTCACTTCCTCAGTAAGTAGACTTATAACTTAAGTTGTAGACGACTTACAAATAATGAGAAAATTCTGGGCTCTCCAGTAAAAATAAAGCTCTCTATACTTTATAGGTAGGCAAGAAGTATTTTGCATACTAAATGAAAATGGAAGTGTGGAGGGGGTGGTTTCTAAAGGGAATTTCTTAGTCTTGCTAATTCAAACTTAATTTTTTGCAAAAGTGTCTCCTTATCTCCCATGGTAGGATTAATCAAAGCTGTTTCTACACAGATTTTAGATATGACAATATATAGAAAAATCAAGCTAAAAATAGTATTTTATCAAGCAATTGGCTTCACTTACCTTTGATGAGGTACAAGAATATTATTGATCCCTCCGAGTTTAACATTTATCTTTAGGCACAGATTTGAGAGAGTTTGAGGGGATGTTTTTATTACATTCTTGACTTGAACACACTGTGTAGCCATACCCAAAAGTGTATCTCCTACACGTTTCACCTCCGCTATGGAACAAATGCAGATACCTCTAGTTAGAAAAAAGGCTGAAATTCACTGAAAATTAAGCTACTGTGTTTCTCCCCTTTAAATACATTACTGTATTACAGGGCACCAAAAATTTCACCAATACTAAAACAATGCTGTTAAAACTAATGTATATTGCTTTGAAGATCAGCTTAAGCATTTACTGATAATTTTTTGACTGTTTTTTTTCTTTGTGCAAAAAATGTTTATTTTTATAATCCTGA
The DNA here is from genome assembly GCA_027563665.1 of Antrozous pallidus. Taxonomy (NCBI): domain Eukaryota; kingdom Metazoa; phylum Chordata; class Mammalia; order Chiroptera; family Vespertilionidae; genus Antrozous; species Antrozous pallidus. The sequence continues at coordinate 189,071,149 of CM050508.1, forward strand.
AAACACTATAACCATAATAACTGAAAAACCATACAGAGAAAATATATAATCCCTTTATTGTATTCTCTTCCAATAATTTTTCATTTATATGATTTTAATGCAGTTATAATCCTGATATATTTACAGCTTTTAATCCTATTCTCCAAGCTTTAATTTAAAAAATACAGAGGGACTACAGTGTAAAGAATAAAAGGGCCTTGTTTATTTCCTTCTCTCTGCCATTAAGACTACCACAAAGAGTTCAGTGTACTTAACTTCTTACACAAAACACATGGGAAGCATTTTAAAATAAAAATTGAGAACACACTATACATTCTACTTTGCAACTTGTTATTTTCACTTAATAATATAGTATGTTCTGAATCTTAATATATAGATTGCAGTTATCCTTTTTTAAATGCCATGAGGTATCTGACCAGCCACACACTGATAAATTTTTAGCTTATTTCAGCTCTCATTATTTCAAATAATGCTGTGGACCTTGTATATTTATTTCTGTTTGGCTGTGTAACTATAGTCTCAGAATAAATTTCTACAAGTAAAATTGAGAGTTAAAGATATATATATTTAACATTTTTAAACATGTTAACAAATTGCCCTCCTTAAATACTTATTAATTCATTCAACAAATATTTAATGTGCACCTAATCCATGCTAGTACTGTGCAAGGCTCTGGATATATAATAGTGAGTTAACAGAGACACTGTTCTTATCCTCACAAAACTTAGTGTAGTCAGAGAAATAGGCATTAATTAAAACCCATAGACCTGTACAATATAAACAATGAAACTGTGGACAATCTATATTAGTAAAAGCCTAGGTGGCCCTCACACTCTTATGCAACTCCCTCCCTCATGTCATCACAAGATGGCCACCCCCACGTCATCACAAGATGGCCTGCAAGGGAGGGCAGTTGGGGGCAAATAGACCAGCAGGGGAGGGCAGTTGGGAACGATCCAGAAGTGGTTAGGGGCAATCAGGCAGGCGAGTGGTTAGGAGCCAACAGTCCCAGATTGTGAGAGGGATCCCAGATTGGAGAGGGTACAGGCTGGGCTGAGGGATACGCCCCCTTCTCATGCTTGAATTTCATGCACCAGGCCTCTAGTATATTAATAATAATTTATCAATATTAGTTCCTTAAAAGTACCACACCAAGATAGTATTAATAATAGGGAAAACTATGTGCAGCAAAGGGGAGGTATATAGGAACTTTATATTATCTACTCAATTTTTCTCTAAATCTAAAACTGTTCTAGCAAATAAAATCTAGTTCTTTTCCTTCCTGGCTCCTTGAAGATAAGTTGCCATCATGTATGACACAGCTAACTATTTGGACCAGGAAGTTTCATGACCAACATGAACTACTTCAGTGGAAACAAATGGTCATTGATATCCTTCACCCTGGGAAGGCAACAGCATCTAAGACAGACATTCGGGAAAAACTAGTCAAAATGTATAAGACTATACCAGATGCCGTCTTAGTGTTTGGATTCAGAGTTGATTTTGAAGGCGGCAAGACAACTGGCTTTGGTATGATTTATGATTCTATATATTTGTAGGACATGGCCTATATGAGGAGAAGAGTTCAAGAAAACAAAGGAATACAAGAACAGAATGAAGAAAGTCAGGGGGATGGCAAAGGACAATGGCAGTGCTGGCAAAAATGAGCTAAGAAGTGGGCAGTAGAAGGAGTAAGGATTCTTCAATAGCATCCCAATTTACAGACTGTGCAGATATTTCATGAGAAGACTCATAAACTAAGAACTTGAAAAAAAAAAAAAAAGGTGGGGGAGAACCAAGATGGCGGCATAGGTAAACACCTATTGTTCTGCCCCATGCAACAATTCAAAAACTACAACAAAACAACAAAACAAACATCACCCAGAATCACCAGACAGCTGGCTGAGTGAAAACTCCACAAATAAAAGTAAAGGTGGGACACTGAGACTCAGAAGAGCGGTGGAGTGCAGCCTTGAAGATACGCCTGGAAACAGAGGTTAGGAGCCGCCACGCGGCGGGCTGTAGGGCTGGAGCAGCAATCCCGGCTGGATTTCTCCAACGGGGAGGGCGGAGACGTCCCACTGCATGGATTCCCCAGTGCCAGGCGAGGTCCGAGGTCCGGGGGACGCACCCTGGAAGCCGGGCGCGGCAGAGGTCTCCTAGTCTGAGGAGAAACCGGGCTGCTTGGAAAAGCACTGAGCCCGCGTAAAGAGTGCGACAGCACAGATGCGCGACTTGCTCCCTGGCGATTTGGCCCCTGGTCCCGGAGAACACCGGACTGCTTTGTTTTACAACCCTGGGAGAGACTTTGGGTGTGCAGACTCATTTGGGGAGAGGCAGAGTTGTCTGGCAATGGGTAGAGACTAGTGGCTTTCTCTTGGAGGTGCCTGCAACAATTGCCACCCAACAGAGACCCGCGCGCGAGCGCCGCATAGGACACTGAGGCTGCCTGCTCAGCTCAGAGACTCCGCCCATCCAACCTGAACACAGTCTCCCTTCACAGCCAATTGGCCTGGAGGTCAAACCCTCTTAGGGCTAACAACAACAAGCTGGGCTTAAATTCAAAAATATTGTACAACCCATAAAGGATTGCAGTAAGAGTACCCACCTCAGGTAACTGGGGAGGCTGAACCACTGTCCCTTAGAGGTCATCTACCACATAAAGCAGCCACCATGCAGAGACTTGGAAAGAAATCAGGTGTGAAAGAAATGGAGGAAAAAAGACGACTAGACATAGAGTTCAAAACCACGGTTATAAGGCTTTTCAAGAGGTTCCTAGAAAAGGTCGAGACCTATAAGGAAATAAGCAAGACCTGCAAGGAAATGAACGAGACCTGCAAGGAAATGAATGAGTCCTACAAGGAAATGAACGAGACACTCAAGGATATGAAGGAGACTCAAGGATATGAAAAAGGACCAACCAGAAATTAAGCACACATTGACTGAAATAAAAAATATTACACAAAGACCTAAAAGTACTCTAGAGCACCCTAAGAACCAAGTTAAAGATTTGAAATACAAAGAGGTAAAATCCACTCAGCTGAAAAAGCAAGAAACCAAAAGAATCCAAAAAATTGAAGATAGTGTAAGGGGCCTCTGGGACAACCTCAAGCATACCAACATCCGAATTATAGGGGTGCCAGAAAAAGAGAGAGACCAAGACAATGGAAACCTATTTGAAGAAATAGTGACTGAAAACTTCCCCCACCTGGTGAAAGAAATTGACTTAGGAGTCCAAGAAGCGCACCGAGTCCCAATATATAGGAACCCTAAGAGGACCACACCAAGGCACATCATAATTAAAATGCCAAGGGCAAAAGACAGAGAATATTAAAAGCAGCAAGAGAAAAATAGTTAGTTACCTATAAGGGGGCACCCATATGATTGTCAGCGGATTTCTCAACAGAAACGATGCAGGCCAGACGGGAGTGGCAAGAAATATTCAAAGTGACGAATAGCAAGAATCTACAACCAAGATTACTCTATCCAGCAAAGCTATCATTCAGAATTGAAGATCAGATAAAGTGCTTCGCAGATAAGAAAAAGCTAAAGGAGTTCATCACCACCAAACCAATATTATACAAAATGCTGAAAGATATTCTTTAAGAAGAGGAAGAAGAAAAAGGTAAAAATATAAATTATGAACAACAAATACACATCTATCAACAAATGAATACAAAAATCAAGTGAATTAATAATCTGATGGACAGGATAAACTGGTAAATATAACAGAATCATGGACATAGGGAATGGACTGACAATTTTTGGGGAGAAAAGGGGTGTGGGAAGTACAGCAAGAGACTGGATGAAAATCTTGCAACAATGGGAGAGGACAGTGGGGAGGGGGAGGTGAGGGTGGAAGGTTGGATGGGTACAGAGTGGATGGGAGCTATAGGGAGATAAAAAAGGGGGAACAATGTAATTAATAAACTGAACAATAAATATTTTTAAAAAAAAAAGGTGGCTCTCTCTGCAACTTTCCCTACCCTTTTCCCCCAGGCATTTTCCTTGCCTCTCTTTTTCCTAAGTTCAAACGGCCCTTTTGTAACTTCTTTTCTGAACCTCTTTCTTCTAGGCTCAATTATTCTACCTCTATGACTTTCTAAATAAAATTTCTTCTAAAAGTTAAAATAAAGTAAAATCTATTAATTAAAAAAAATCACTCTGAAAGCAGTGTAGAGAATGGACTAAAAGGAAACTAGAGGGAAAGCAGAGAACAGTTTGGAGGCTGGTAATATCAACTTTCCTTCAAATCAACAGTGTATGAGAGTATATATTTATTCTTATCTTTGCTAAAATACTTATTCTAGTTCATATTTATTTTTTATATATATTTTTATTGATTTCAGAGAGAAAGGGGGAGAGATATATAAATATCAATGATGAAAGAGAATCGTTGATCTGCTGCTTCCTACACACGTCCTACTGGGGAGTAAGCCTGAACCCTGAGTATGTGCCCTGACCAGAAATCGAATTGTGACCTCCTGGTTTATAGGTCAATGCTCACTCCCTGAGCCATACCCACCAGGCAGTTTATATTTCTTTTCTTTTTTATTAATTCTCACTAGAGGATATTTTTCCATTGATTTTTAGAGAGAGTGCAAGGTCAGAGGAAAGACTGAGAGAAACATCGACGTGAAAAAGACACACCAATTGGTTGCCTCCTGTAAAGCCCTGATCAGGGCTCAGGATGGGGCCTGCAACCGAGGTACGTGGCCTTGACTGGAATAAAACCTTAGACCTTTCAGTCTGCAGTCCAACGCTCTATCCATTGAACCAAAATGGCGAGGGCTCATATTTCTTTAATGACTAATGAGGCAGAGCATCTTTTATAAAATAATCAACCATTTGTTTTCGTTTTATGTCTTGTGTCTTTTTTTTGTTAAGTTTTTTCCTTACTGATGTTATAAATTCTTTTAGTTTAAACCATTCTGTATTTTGTCACAACTTATATATCTTTTTAATTTTATAACCATAATTTTAAATCACTGTATAATATTTCATCAACATACTATAACTTACTCATTTAAAACCAATACTTTACAGTTTTTAAATATCATTACCAAAGTTTTGTGCATGGAGATTTTCCTTTGAACACATTTTTGAATGAGAGATGCTGAACTGTAGACTGAAAACATGTTTTATACTTTTTTGATGGGAATAATGCTATCAATTTCTATATTCCTTGCATACTCACAAGCACTATTATAATATTTAAATATTAGAGGCCTGGTGCATGACATTTGTGCACTGAGGAGGGAGTCTCTCAGCCTGGCCTATGCCCTCTTGCAGTCGGGAACCCCTTAGGGATGTCTGCCTGCTGGCTTAAGCCCAATCCCTCCTTACTCCCACCAACCGTGAGCCCGGCTTCTGGCTGAGCAGCACTTCCCTGGTGGGAGTGCATTGACCATACCAGGGTAGCTCCTGCATTGAGCACCTGCCCCTTGGTGGTCAGTGCTTGTCATAGGTGACTGGTTGTTCCACTGTTTGATTTGCATATTACACTTTTATTATAGAGGATATTTGCTAATTTAATAGGATACAATTTTTCTTTTTTTAACTTTTACTTATTAAGTGGGAGGAGAAAGAAATGTCAACTTGTTGTTCCACTTATTTATGCATTCATTGCTTGATTCTTGTATCAAACCTGTAACCTTGGCATATCAGGACAATGTTCTAACCAACTTAGCTACCTGGCCAGAGCTAAATTAAAAAAATTTTTAAATTAATTTATACTTTACTGGTGAAAACTAACGTTTTCTTATATATTTAGTTGTATTATATTTTCTTGAGAAATTTTTGGTTTATATTCCTTGCACATTAATTTAAAAGAATATAGTAACTTTTTCCTTTGTTGAACATAGTAACATCTATATATTTTAACTGATAATAAACAATTACATACTAGACCTTCATTGTCTCTATTTGCTGCAAATATTTTTCACTTTCTATTGGTTTCCTTTTAATTTTAGTTACACATTTGTGACATACAGAAATTTTAATTTTTATATAGTCAAATCTAATAATTTTCCTTTGTGAATTCCATAATTTCTAAGCTTAACTGATAATACTCCATTCAGTAGTTTGAAAATTAAACTTTCTTTGTTTTCCCATAATTCAATGATTTATATTTAACTTATTAATCTCACAAAACTTTAATTGGTTTGTAATAAAATAGCTAAACTTTAGTGTAAGTGTTCTAGGTCACTTATCTAATCCTTACAACTACCTTGTAGGGATTAGTTATTAGCATCCCAATTTACAGATAAGAAAACTAAGGCTTGAGAGAAACCAAGATGGCAGCATAGGTAAACACCTAAACTGCTGCCTCGCACAACAATTTCAAAATTGCAACTAAAAGACAAAACGTCTACCACCCAGAACCACAGGAAAGCTGGCCGAGTGGAAGTTCTGCAACTAGAAGGAAAGAGAAAAGAGCATTGAGACATGCACAAGCACTAAAAAGCTGAGGTATAGAGTTGCGTGAACCTGGCTGGCGGTGGGTGATGGGGTGCGCTGGTCTTTTTAACCCAAAGGGAAACAGGCTCCTGATTACTCTGAACACTGGGGACCCAGACTCCTACAGGGAGAAGCTGGACTGTCTGCCACTGGGTCGGAAAGTGAAGGAGGCTCCCTTGCAGAGGTGTGCGCAGCAATCACTGTTCACTGCACAAAGGCGTGGGACACAGAGATGGCCGACTGGCAGCCATCGCTGTTTGCCATGCCCTAGCCTAGTGACTCCCTGAGACCCCACCCCGCACAATCTGTAAACCCACCCGAGCTGTGCGCAGTGGAATTTGCATACAAATGGCCTGCCCTATCACAGCTTAATCTAACAAACTGCAGTTCTGGTCAGATAGCTCCAAAACCTCCAAACCCCAAGCAAAGAGGAGAAAACTGTAGTTCTCATTGTAGCTCCTGCTGGGTTGCCTCAGACAGTAGCTGACCTGCACCCCATTGGAGATCCAGAAACTAGTGTATCTAGAGATCAGTGTGAGCTGACACCAGAATTCAACTACTCACATCCATAAGTGACACATTCAAGAGGCAGACTCGTTGAGCACCAAAGCCCCACTGAAGCAAGTCCTGCCCCATAGGTGTCTCCAGCACAGCAGTTCTTCTATTCCATCAACACAGGGAAGCAGCAAAATGCAGAGACAAAGAAACATGTCATGAATGAAAGAAATGGAGGAAGGCAGATTACTGGACATAGAGTTTAGGACCACATTTATAAGGTTACTCAAGAATCTTCTAAAAACCGTCGAGAAACTTGATAAGACCTCTGAGGAGCTTAGTGAGACTTCAAGGACCTTAATGAGAATGCCAAGAAAATGGAAAAGGACCAGTCAGAAATTAAGCATACACTGTCTGAAATAAATATACAGAAATTCAACTGTAGTCAAAGGACCCCAAGAATCAAACCAAAGATCTGAAATATGAGGAAATAAAAAATACCCAACTAGAAAAACAAGAAGAAAAAAGAATCCAAAAAATATGAAGATAGTGTAAGGAGCCTCTGGGACAACTTCAAGCGTACCAACATCTGAATTATTGGGGTGCCAGAAGAAGAGATTGAGCAAAATGTTGAAAACCTATTAGAAGAAATAATGACAGAAAACTTTCCCTACTTGGTGAAAGAAATAGACTTACAAATCCAGAAAATGCAGAGAATCCCAAAGAGGACCACACCAAGACACATCATAATTAAAATGCCAAGGGCAAAAGACAAAGAGAGAATCTTGAAAGCAGCAAGAGAAAAATAGTTAGTTACCTACAAGGGAGTACCCATATGACTGTCAGCTGATTTCTCAACAGAAACTATGCAAACCAGACGGGAGTGGCAACAAATATTCAAAGTGATGAATAGTAAGAACCTACAACCAAGATTACTCTACCCAGCAAAGCTATCATTCAGAATTGAAGGTCAGATAAAGAGCTTCACAGATAAGAAAAAGCTAAAGGAGTTCATCACCACCAAACCAGGTTTATATGAAATGCTGAAGGGGATTCTTTAAGAAGAGGAAGATAAAGGTAAAGATAAAAACAAAATGACAACAAATACCAACAAGTGAATCTAAAAATCAAGTGAATAAAAAATCTGATGAACAGAATGGACTGATGAATATAATAAAATCAGGGACATAGAAAGGGAATGGACTGACAATTCTCAGGGGAAGAAAGTGTGAGGGATGCAGGAAGAGACTGGACAAAAATCTTACACCTATGAATGAAGACAGTGGCAGGGGTAAGGGCATGGGATGGGCTGGGGAATCAGGTGGAGGGGAGCTATGGGGGGGGAGAGGAACACCTATAATAATCTGAACAATAAATATTTATTTAAAAAAATAAAACTAAGGCTTAAGCAATTTACTCAGATCACACACAGGTACACTATCTGGCAGTACCTGGGTATTAAGCAGCACAGTCTAACTCCAGAACCATAGTTTGACTCCATAACTACTATATTATACTGATAATCAAGTTATCAATGGCATTTAAAATTCTTTTTATTTAGAGAAAGAAAGGGAGAGGGAGATCAATAGCATTTTTAATAATAGTTCTTCCCTTAACCATTGTTTTTTGTTGTTGTGGAACTGAACATAACCTCAAGATTTTACGGTCATACTAGAAGCCCAGTGCACAAAATTCGAGTCCCTCAGCCTGGCCTGCACCCTCTCTAATCTAGGACCCCTCATGGGATGTACTGGACATCCCACTTGCAATCTGGGACCACTGGTTCCTAACCACTCACCTGCCTGCCTGCCCAATCGCCCCTAACCGCCCTCCTGTTGGCCTGATCACCATTAGCCGCCCTGCCCTGTTGGCCTGATTGTCCCTAACTGCTCCTCTGCCAGCTCGATTGCCCCTAACTGCCTCTGCCTTGGTCCCCGCCACCGTGGTTTTGTCCCGAAGGAGGACCAGACGACTGGAAGATGTCTGGTTTATTTGGTCTAATTATTAGCACATTATTCCTTTATTAGTATAGATAATAAAACAAAATATTAAGTTTAGAACTGGATCACTTGACCTTTCTCTTCTTATCTCCTCCCAGTTCAAAATGCTTGCCAGCATTCTCTTAGATCTGCAGATGGGCTCAACACATTCAAGCCTCAGCACAATCTTCTTGTAGTCTTAGCCTTTTTTTTGCAGAAAATTGGTTTAGTTTGTCCATCATAGCCACTCTGCTTCCCACCATAATGCCGCTTTCCCTGCATATAACAAAGAATCCTTGCCCTTGTTCTGAGTGGTAACCTTGTGGGGTTGATGCTTGCCACACTTCTTACAGAACGTCTGATAGTTTTAGACCGTTCACCATGTTTACGAAAGCTTAACCATTGTTTTATAATGAGTACTTTAACTACCAAAATTCTTTTCACTGGGTCTCTTCATTGAAAATTTAGTTTGCTCTACTGATTCGTCTTTTAAAAATAACAACATATGGTTTTAAACACTGTAAGCTATAACATTTTTGCAAGTTTTAGGATGTTTTAGCATAATTCTAAAAGGAACATCATATACTTTAGAAAAAATGCAATCTTAAGTTATTCTTACCATACACTGGCGTCTTCCCTGGCAGAATGACAATAATGAGCTGTAGTCCAGAGTACGTGTTCTTGAGATGCCGGAACATGGGCTCCACGCTGTCTGCACCCTGTGCATATTTGCAAAAGCAAGGCTGGCCCTGAATGGGCATTCCTGCATCTTTAGAAATCTTACGCAACTGGTCCGTGAAACCCCTAGAAGGAGTAATCACTAAGTATAAAACATTTGTCTAATTATCAATACCTACAAAGCATTAATAGAAAGTTTGGGAAGGAAATGGTGAATGAAGCAAAGATTAATGTCCTCCATAAATGAAAAGGTCACCAGACTACCAATGTTTAGGACAATGTGGGTCAGTAATCTATTTTGTAAACTAACACTACTATACAGTTGTGTAGCATTTTGTAGTTTACAAAGGGCATACTATTTAATAAAAGAATAATATGCAAATTGACCATACTTCCCATCAAGCCATGCCCATCAGCCAATCAGGAGCAAATTATGCAAATAAACCCCAACCAAGATGGCTGCAGTCACTGAGAGCAGGAGGGAGGCTTGGGTTTCCCCGGCAACGGAGGAAGCCAAGCTTTCCCCCTGCCATTGCTGGCCTAGACCTCCACTCAATGCTACAAAGTTTCTATTACAGAAGATATACCTCAACAGAAATGGTGGCAGCCACAGAGCTGGAGACAGGAGGCGGCTAGGGTTGCCTGGGCGATGGAGGAAGCCAAGCTTCTGCAGCTCTGGCCGGCCTAGGCCTCCACTTCCAGGCTACAATGTTTCAATTATAGAAGGTAAATGTCCCAACAGAAATGGCTGTGGCCATGAGTGAGCAGAAGGTTTGGCTCCCCTCCAGGCTACAAAGTTTCAATTGTAGAACATAAATTAATCCCAGACCCCAGGGCCTCCGCTTGCGTTGCTGGGGGGCAAACCACCACAGGCCCCTGGCCAGGCCACCCCACACCCCAAGGGAACTCTGGGACATCCTTCAGGGCAAACCAGCTGGCCCCCACCCATGCAATAGGCCTCTATCCTATCTAATAAAAAGAGTATTTTGCAGATTGACCATCATTCCAAGACATAAGAGGGTTGCCCCCATGTGGTCAAAGATCCTGCCCTATGTGGACACAAGATGGCCACCACAAGAGGATCAGCAGGGGAGGTTCGTTGGGAGGTTCCAAGCCTGCAGGGGAGGGCAGTTAGGGTTGACCAGGCTGGCAGAGGAGGGAAGTTGGGGGCAAACAGGCTGGCACGGGAGGGCAGTTAGGGGTGACCAGGCCAGCAGAGGAAGGAAGTTGGGGGCATACAGGCTGGCAGGGGAGCAGTTAGACATCAATTAGGCTGGCAGGGTAGTGGTTAGGGGGTGATCAGGCTGGCAGGCAGAAGTGGTTAGGGGCAATCAGGGAGGCAGGCAGGTGAGCAGTTTGGAGCCAGCAGTCCTGGATTGTGAGAAGGATGTACGACTGCCTGTTTATGCCCAATCTTACTAGGATCGGGCCTAAATGGGCAGTTGGACATCCCTTGAAGGGTCCCAGATTGGAGAGGGTGCAGGCTGGGCTGAGGGACATCCCCCACCCCATGCACAAATTTCGTGCCCTGGGCATCTAGTTAGTAATAAAGTGTGCTGATTAAGAAAGAGCTCAGCTCTCGAGTTACCAGTTCTGTTACTTACTAGCTTTGAAATTTTAGGCAATTTTTTTCAGTTTCTTTTATCTGTAAAATGATTACTTCCAGGACAGAGATGGTATGCAAATAAAATGAGATAATACATGTGAAGTACTTAACACACTGCCCAAGACATGGTAAGACCTTGATAAATTTAAGTTATTGTATATTTTCTAAATTGATCAAGATTCATAAGAAAGTGGTAGGTTACAAAAAAAAAAGTGGCAGGTCAGGTATTATTCCCATTTTATAGGTCAGTTTCAGAGACATTGAGTATTTGGCCAAGGTCAAATGGTTATATAAATGGCAGTCAGAGAACTTTGACCTAGTGCAGACTTTCCTTCTATAATATTAGCTTTCTCAGAAAAGATAAAAAAAAAAAAGAAGCCAATATTTAAAAACAAATGAACCAGGCAATACTTTCAAGTGTTTTACCCACACTGGAAAAAAACACACCAAAACAACACCCCAAAAACTTATATAATCCCATATTCAACAAAAATTCTCCATTTAGCCTAGGATAAATGAATAATGATGTCGAGGTTAAACAATACTTTATCTTTTTAAAAAACAAACAAGATTCTAAGTCAAGGATTTCAGTTACCTTTGATCAAAAACATTCTGATTCCATTAGGGCAGAGATAAAGTTTGCAGGAATCCTTTCCTTTTTCTTGAAAAAAAAATTGGAGGATTTTTCTTTGCTTTCTAGAGGTCACATACAATAATGGTAGCATTGTAGTTAAACTGTCCTATGACATTTTACTTGAAAGCAAGGGGATAAAAACTTTACAGAAAAAAAATAGTAAGTGAACCTTAAAACATGTATTTAGACATTTGGCGCTAATATAAAAAAGTGAACAGAATTAAATAAAAACATTTTTATTTTTTCACATAAGGAAACAAGGTAAATTCTGATTTGACCTGGGTAAATTGGTTTCTAAATCACTCAAGAACTATTCGTTAAGGGCATACCTTATAGGATCTATTAATAGAGATTTAAATTAGAGACTAATAATTTTATTAAGAAAATTAGATTCTAGAGGGGAGATAAGTTTAAATAATTAAAATTTTACTAGAGGCCCGGTGCACAAAATTCGTGCATGGAGGGCGGGGGATGTCCCTTAGCCCAGCCTGCACCCTCTCAAATCTGGGACTCCTCAAGGGATGTCCGACTGCCCGTTTAGGCCCGATCCTAGTAGGATTGGGCCTAAACGGGCAGTTGGACATCCTTCTCACAATTCAGGACTGCTGGCTCCAAACTGCTCACCTGCCTGCCTCCCTAATTGCCCCTAACCACTTCTGCCTGCCAGCCTGATCACCCGCTAACCACTCCCCTGCCAGCCTAATTGATGTCTAACTGCTCCCCTGCCAGCCTGTTTGCCCCCAACTTCCCTCCTCTGCCGGCCTTGTCACCCCTAACTGCCCTCCACTGCAGGCTTAATTGCCCCCAACTGCCCTCCCTTGCAGGGCCTAGAACCTCCCAATGGCCTTCCCCTGCTGGCCATCTTATGTCCACATGGGGGCAGGATCTTTGACCACATGGAGGCAGCCCTCTTGTGTGTTGGAGTGATGGTCAATCTGCAAATTACTCTTTTATTAGATAGGATAGAGGCCTGGTTTGCCCTGAAGAGTGTCCCAGATCAGGGTGGGGGTTACCTTGGGGCAAGGGGCGGCCTGGGCGGGGGGCCTGTGGAAGTTTGCAGGCCCCCCAGTGACCCAAACAGAGGCCCTGGGATCTGGGATTAATCTGTCTACAATTGAAACTTTGTAGCCTGGAGCCGAGTCAAGCCTTCTGCTGGCTCCTGGTGGCAGCCATTTCTGTTTGAAACTTTGTAACCTAGAGTGGAGGCCTAGGCCAGCAATAGCAGGCTGAAAGTTTGGCTTCTTCCATTGCCAGGGAAACTCAAGCCTCTGTTCTCTCCAGCTCAGTGGCTGCCGCCATTTCTGTATGTTTTATAGTTGAAATGTTGTAACATTGAGTGGAGGCTGGCAACTGCAGGCGAAAAGCTTGGCTTCCTCTGTTGCCAGGGAAACCCAAGCCTTCCTCCTGCACTTAGTGGCAGCAGCCATCTTGGTTGGGGTTTATTTGCATAACCTGTTCCTGATTGGCTAGTGGGCGTGGTGAAGGTATGGTCAAATTTGCATATCACCCTTTTATCAGGAGGATTTTATGTAGAAAGTGACAAGTGTAAATAAAGAGGATATTAATAAATTCATGTTTAGAATTAAGAATTATTTTCAGAATCACAAATCATAGAAGACTGAATAGTATTTATTTTTTCTTTCTTTTTACCCTCATCCAAGGACATGGTTTTTTATTTTTAAAAAATTGATTTTAGAAAGAGGAAGGGAAAGAGAGAGAGAAAAAAAAATTGATGTGAGAAACGTTGCACCAGGGATGGAACCTAAACCAGGTGTGCCTGACTGGGAAATCAAACCTGAAACCTTCTGGTGTATGGGATGATACTCTAACCAAATGAGCCACCTGGCCAGGGCAGAATGAACAGTATTTAAATGAGCAGGGATAAGTGGAAATGGAAAACAATGCCAGGGAAATAAAAGAAATTCAGTGCTTGCTCTAGCTAGTTTGGCTCAGTGGATAGAGTGTTGGCCTGTGGACCATAGGGTCCCAGGTTTGATTCCAGTCAAGGGCACATGCCCGGGGTTGAAGGCTCGATCCCCAGCAGGAGGCAGCCAATCAATGATTCTCATCATTGATGTTTCTATCTCTCTCTCTCCCTTCCTCTCTGAAATCACATATAAGAAATACAGTGCTTCAGTTTTCTGTCCAAATATGTGAAAATGAAATGACTTAAGAGGCAGATGAATTGCCAGGACTGGTCTGGCTCAGTGGATAGAACGTCGGCCTGCGGACTGAAGGGTCCGGGTTCGATTCTGGTCAAGGGCATGTACCTTGGTTGCAGGCCAATCCCCAGTAGGGGGTGTGGAGGCAGCTGATCGATGTTTCTCTCTCATTAATGTTTCTGACTTTCTATCCCTCTCCGTTCCTTTCTGTAAAAATCAATCAAATATATTAAAAAAAAAAAAAAGAGGCAGGTGAATTATTCGAAATGTCATACTGAGTTTTAATGTCCTTCTTCGTCAAAGAGAAGTCTGAAAGTTTTAGAATGGGAGTAGTCACAAGAGGAACTGGCACTCTTTCACAACAGCACAGCTCCTCAAACAAAAGTGACAGCAGAAGCTCTTGAGACTGCCAAAGGCCCAAAGACCTGTGAGTCCCAATGGAGAGAAGACAGAGAAGAAAAAAGGGTCAACATGATAAAAAGGAACAAATAGACAAGAATGGAAAGTCAGAAATAAGTCTTTGTGCCCTAGCCAGTTTGGCTCACTGGTTAGAGCTTTGGCCTGCAGACTGAAGGGTTCAATTCCTGGGCAAGGGCACACACCTCAGTTGCAGGCTCAATCCCCGGCTCTGGTTGGGGAACCTGGGGAAGGCAAGCAATAGATGTCTCTCTCACAGAAATGCTTCTCTCTCTCTCTCTCTGCTCCCTTTCAACTCTCTCTAAAAAATAAAAACAAATATCCTCGGGTGATATTAACAACAACAATGTGATATTAACAACAACAATAAAAAATCTATAATAATAAAAGCATAGGCCGAAACCGGTTTGGCTCAGTGGATAGAGTATTTGCCTACAGACTGAAAGGTCCCAAGTTTGATTCCGGTCAAGAGCAAGTACCTTGGTTTCAGGCACATCCCCAGTGGGTGGTGTGCAAGAGACAGTTGATCGATGTTTCTCTTATAGATGTTTCTAACTTTCTATCCCTCTCCCTTCCTCTCTGTAAAAAATCAATAAAATACATTAAAAAAAAGAGGGTGTTATAAAAAATAATAAAAGCATAATATGCTAATTATACCAGACGTCCTTCCGGACGACCTTCTGGATGAAGTTGGGGCGGTGAAGGAAGCCTGGGTCCCCAATGCCAGAGGGAAGCCGGTGCTGGCAGCTGGGGGAAGAAAGGCCTACTCTTGCACGAATTTCGTGCATTGTGCCTCTAGTTTAAAATAAAAAGCCCAGCTGGTGTGGCTCAGTGGTTGAGCATTGATATATGAACCAGGAGGT
Organism: Antrozous pallidus; assembly: GCA_027563665.1. Classification (NCBI taxonomy): domain Eukaryota; kingdom Metazoa; phylum Chordata; class Mammalia; order Chiroptera; family Vespertilionidae; genus Antrozous; species Antrozous pallidus. The sequence continues at coordinate 189,086,442 of CM050508.1, forward strand.
CATAATTCAATTCCTGGTCAGGGAACATGCCCAGGTTGTGGACTTGATCCCCAGTGTGGGGCATGTAAGACATTGCAGATGTTTCTCTCTCTCTCTCTCTCTTTTTCCCTCTCCCTTTCTCTCTGAAATCAACAAAAATACATATTTTAAAAAAGTAGTCAGCTGTATCTAATGCTGCACAAATTCTGAGAAAAATAATGGCTGAGAAGAGACCATTAGAACTGATAAGCAGCCGAAACTAGTTTGGCTCAGTGGGTAGAGCGTTGGCCTGCGGACTGAAAGGTGCCAGGTTTGATTCCAGTCAAAGGCATGTACTTTGGCTTCAGGCACGTCCCCAGTAGGGGGCGAGCAAGAGGCAGCTGATCGATGTTTCTCTCTCATTGATGTTTCTGACTTTCTATCCTTCTCCCTTTCTCTCTGTAAAAAATCAATAAAATATATTTAAAAAACAAACAAACAAACAAACAAAAACGGACAAGCTCAAAGATACTGGAGATCTTCCAGAAATCAGTTTTAGCAGAGCATTAAAATCTCTAGGAAGGGAGAACTAAGATGACGGCAAAGGTGAAACACCTATCTTGCCGTCATAATCAGCAATTTTAATACTACAACTTAACGAAGGAACAAACACCTTCCAGAATCACCAGAACGCTCGCCGAGTGAAAATTCCACAAATAAAAGTGAAGATAAGACCCTGTGACCCGGAGGAGCGGCAGCGGACAGCGTTGAAAGATTCGCGCGCAGAGAGAGGTTTGGAGTGCGCGCCGTGGAGAGGGCGGGCGGCTGGAAACCAGCCAGTTTTCTCGAACGGGGAGACAAAGGTGTCCCACTGGACAGATTCTCCAGCTCTGGGCGAAGTCCAGAGAACCCACTATCACACGGGGTGAAAACTGGACAGTGGGAGGGCACGCCGAAGCTCGGGTGCTGCCGGGTCTGCCGGCTTGTGGAGAAGGCAGCTCTCGCGCGAACAGCTTGGCTGCATGACGGCGCAGAGAGCGCACCTCGACTTATCTCTCATTCGGAAAACCGTCAGTGTGCTTTGTTTTACGACCCTGGGTGAGACATTGCGCATGCAAAGTCATTTGGGGACAGTCTGAATTCCCCGGCAGCTGGTGGAGCTCCACAGCGGCTCTCTCTCAGAGGTGCTGGCAGCCATTGCCCCCGGCACAGAGCCCCTGGGGCCGCATAGGGCGGGGCTAACGCTGTCTGCTTGGCCCGGAGACTCCGCCCACCCAACCTGAGCACAGCTGAGCTTCACAGACAATTGGCCTGGAGGTCAAACCCTCCTAGGGCTAACAACAACAAGCTGGGTTTAAATTCAAAAACACTGAATACAACCCATAAAGGATTGCAGTAAGAGTACCCACCTCAGGTAACCGGGGAGACTGAGCCACTGTCCCTTTGAGGATAGCCACCACATAAAGCAGCCACCATGCAGAGACATGGAAAGAAATCAGGTGTGAAAGAAATGGAGGAGAAAAGACGACAAGACATAGAGTTCAAAACCACGGTTATAAGGCTTTTCAAGAGGCTCCTAGAAAAGGCCGATCAACTTAATGAGAATTACCAGGAAATAAACAAGACCAACCAGGAAATAAACAAGACCAACCAGCAAATGAATGAGACTTACAAGGAGATGAATGATACTTACAAAGAAATGAATGAGACCCTCAGGGAAATGTACAAGACCTCTGAGGATACGAACCAGACCCTCACAGATAAAAAAAAGGACCAACTAGAAATCAAGCATACACAGACTGAAATAAAAAATATTACACAAAGTCCTAAAAGCAGTCCAGAGGGCCACAAGAACCAAGTCAAAGATTTGAAATACAAAGAACCAAAATCCACTCAGCTGGAAAAGCAAGAAACAAAAAGAATTCAGAAAATTGAAGATAGCGTAAGGGGCCTCTGGAACAACCTCAAGCAAGCCAACATCCGAATTATTGGGGTGCCAGAAAAAGAGAGAGAGCAAGTTAATGAAAACCTACTTGAAGAAATAGTGACTGAAAACTTTCCCCACCTGGTGAAAGAAACTGACTTAAAAGCCCAAGAAGTACACAGAACCCCAAAATATAGGAATCTAAAGAGGACCACACCAAGACATATCATAATTAAAATGCCAAGAGCAAAAGATAAAGAGAGAATATTAAAAGCAGCAAGAGAAAAACAGTTGGTTACCTACAGGGGAGCACCCATACGATTGTCAGCGGATTTCTCAACAGAAACGATGCAGGCCAGACAGGAGTGACAAGAAATATTCAAAGTGATGAATAGCAAGAATCTACAATCAAGATTACTCTACCCAGCAAAGCTATCATTCAGAATTGAAGGGCAGATAAAGTGCTTCGCAGATAAGAAAAACCTAAAGGAGTTCATCACCGCCAAACCAATATTATATGAATTGCTGAAAGATATTCTATAAGAAGAGGAAGAATAAAAAGATAAAAATATAAATTATGAACAACAAATACACATCTATCAACAAATGAACATAAAAATCAAGTGAACTGATAGGCTGATGAACAAGATAAACTGGTGACTATAACAGAAACATGGACATAGAGAGGGAATGGACTGACAATTCTTGGGGAGAAAAGTGTTGTTGGAAGTACAGCAAGAGATTGGACAAAAATCTTGCAACAATGGGAGAGGACATTGGGGAGGGGGAGGTGAGGGCGGAGGGTGGGATAGGTACAGGGTGGAGGGAAGATATAGGGGGATAAAAAAGGGGAAACAATTTAATTAATAAACTGAACAATAAAAAAATAAAGAAATAAAGAAAAAAAAATCTCTAGGAAGGAGAAAGAATGGAAGCCTTGGAAGCCTGAGAGAATAAGTTAGGTAAGTTAAAAACTGAAGATGTTTTTGTTTCAAATTTACTTATTCATTATTTTTTTTTTTTAGAGAGTGGAAGGGAGGGGGAGAGACAGTGTTAAGAGAAACATCGATGTGAGAGAGACCCATTGATTGGTTGCTTCTCATATGTGCCCTGACCAGGGCTGGGGGTTGAGCCTGCAACGGAGGTACATGCCCTTGACCGGAATGGAACCCAGGACCCTTCAGTATGGAGGCTGATGCTCTATCCACTGAGCAAAACTGGCTAGGGCTATTATTATTTTTAATCCTCACTCAGGGTTTGTTTTCAATTGATTTTTTTTTTAAGAGAGAGCGGAGGAGAGGGAGAAATAGGAGAGGGAAACATTGATGTGAAAGAGATACATCGATTGGTTGCCTCCTGAATTCACGCCAACCAGAGCTGGGAGGATTGAACCTGTAATCGAGTACGTCCCCTTGATTAGGAATCTAACTGTAACCCTTCAGTCCATGGGCCTATGCTCTAACCACTGAACAAAACCAGCCAGGGCTTGTTTCTTTCAAATTTATCTTCCTTTTAAAAAATATTTTTTACTGATTTCAGAGAGGAAGGAAGGGAGAGAGATATATACCAATGATGAGGGAGAATCATTGATTGGCTGCCATCTGTACACCCCACAATGGGGGTTGAGCCAACAATTGGGGCATGTGCCTTGACTGGGAATCCAACTGTGACCTCCTGGTTCATAGGTTGATGCTCAATCACTGAGCCATGTCGGCTGGGCGTTTCTTACAAATTTAAGAGAAAATTGGAGAGCACTTACAAATCGAGGGGAAAATGGTGGAGATGGAGGCCAAACTCTGGAACGTAAGGAAGTGGAAATGAAGAGTTAAGCCATTCTTTCAAGGAACTCAAATGAGAAGTAAGAATCTTATTTAATACTCACAATTATCTTTATTCTAAAAAGGTAAAAATTGAAACATAATGAGATTAAAAAATTACCCATGGTAATAAAGCTAGGAAGTAGAAAAGTTGGGAATTAAACCTATTTGCCACTACAGTCAATGATGCTCCTGCCATACCACCTAAGCTAGTCTATTAGAATACCTATAAGAATGAATTAGTGAATTTATGATGAATAACAAATTCAGGAGTCTTCATCAAAATATAGAGAAGAAAAATTTTTAAAGGATCAATGATTAAGTACATGTCATACTTAGGCAACATTGGTTAGAACATTAGCTGAATAATTCAAAACTGAAATACAAAATTTAAAAACAAAACAGTTTCAAAGCCAAACTAATGACAAGACTTACTTCAGTATTTCTTCTCTGCACTGCCTCTGTGTGGCAAAACAAGCTATAGCCCACATTTTGATTTCAACTCCTGTATGGAACTGTTTCCCTCGCATGTCCCATACTCCATGGCTTGGTGTTGCTACCGTCCGATTCTACAGAAAAAGGAGAAACAGAAAAAAAGAACAAACACTTAATATAGTTTATTTCAATAGCTGATATATATATCTAATATTCTACATGGAATAGGTTATTCTAAATTAATATTATATTTTTAACATAGAAAAACAAAAATTCTACTAAACCCATGTGAAGATACCTTGAAACAAAAAAATGTTGAAACAATAAAACATTTTCAAATTCCAGACTTAGACATTTCCATACATAGAAACTGTTAAGTTTATAATTAAAAACTACCAAGAGGTTTACCCGTCCTCCATACTGGAGCATAGGAGCTGGAAGTACGCGTCCAGTTACATGGGCCATTTCATCCCGAACTTTAAATTGAAACTCCTGAACAAACGGATCTGTTTCATAATTTGCACTTCTTACCTAAGAACAGAAAGTTAGTAGTTACTTAAAAAAAAAATCCTCCAAATATCCTGCTTTACATATTAGAATTCTCTATTTTTTTTTGCTTTCACTGTGTCAACATGTTTTACAATAGGTCTCGTTAATGGTACCCTAAGCTATAGAGCACAGAATTGTAACCTGGGGTTCACAGATTGTAAATGACTGCAGAAAGTCTGTGAACCTCCTGGTAATTTATAGAAAATTTAAATGTATTAGGTTGAATAATAAGAAATTTCAGCTATTTATGGCACAAGAAAATGGTAATTTTATATGATTAAACACAATATATTTTGGAGAGGGTGGTCTACAGATTGCAAGAAAAGAAATACCTAGCCTAAAATATACTATTAAAATTATGTAGAATAGCAAATATTGATAATTATTTTTCCTCTAATTACTATGGCTACCTCCCAATTATTTGATTTATAATTTATATAAAATTTACTTTAAACCTAGCTGATGTGGCTCCGTGGTTGACCGTGGGCCCGTGAACCAGGAGGTCATGGTTTGATTCCCGGTCAGGGCACATGCCTGGGTTTCTGGCCTGATCCCCAGTAGGGGTGTGCAGAAGGCAGCCAATCAATGTTTCTCTCTATCCTTCTCTTTCTCTCTCTAAAATCAATAAAAAAATGTTTTTGAAAAATTTACTTCAATATTTCCAGATAAAAAGTACCATGTTGCAAAATTTACTTAATGGGATACTCTTGAGACAGATAAGAAAGCCAGTACAAAATACAGATTATAATTTTTATATATATCCATACATATAAAGAATCTGTTGTACTTCAGTGTAGACTTGGATCTCAGAGTGAAATATATACACACATATTAGAGGCCTGGTGCATGAAATTGGTGCATGGGGGGGGTGGTCCCCTCAGCTTACACCCTTCCAAAATCTGAAATCCCTAGGGGGATGTCCGACTGCCAGTTTAGGCCCGAAACCACAAGAGATTCTTGCGGGATCAGGCTTAAAGTGGCAGTTGGACATCCCTCTTGCAATTTGGGACTCCTGGCCCCTAACTGCTCACCTGCCTGCCAGATCGCCCATAACCACTCACCTACCTGTTTGATTACCCAACTGCTCGCCTGCCTGCCTCATTGCCCCTAACCACTTGCCTTCCTGCCTGATGATCCCTAACCGTTCGCCTGCCTGATTGATCACCTTTAACCACCTCTGCCTGCCTGCCTCATTGCCCCTAACCACTCTGCCTGCCTGCCTGCCTGATCACCCCAACCACTCTGCCTGCCTGCCTGATAGACCCTAACTGCTCACCTGCCTGCCCGATCACTCTTAACTGCCTCTGACTTGGCCCCCGCTGCCGCGGCTTCATCCGAAAGTCTGGAATGACATCAGGAATGATGTCCAAAAGGTCATTGGGCTGACTGGTTTAATTAGCATATTATGCTTTTATTATTATTAATATATTAACTGTTATTATTATTAACTTAATATTAATATTGACTTTTATTATATATATATATAATTAACTGTTTTCAAAAACTTTACTTGGTCTCAGGGTAAAGATCAAACAAGGCCATTGTTCAAGTCTAAGTAACAATCCATTCAAAGTAACCAATATAATCTAAATATGTAAAAAGAATCTCCTTAATGATTCTCTCATCAATAATATTTCTATTTCTCTCCCTCTTCTTTTCTCTCTGTAACCAATAAAAAAATATTTTTTTAAAAAGATTGCTTTTGTAAGTGCTTTTAAGTTATTTTAGGTAATATTCATATTGCCAGACTTTTTCTCTTCACTTGGACAATTCATATGATGCTAAAGAAGAACATAAGATAGCCTGGGCTAGGTAGCTCAGTTGGTTAGAGCACTGTCCCCATACAACAAGGCTGCAGGTTCAATCTCTGTCAGAACACATACAAGAATCAACCAATTGCTGAACACATAAATAAGTGAAATACAAATCTCTCTAATAAAAAAAAGAAGAAATCTATGTTCTTTTTTCTTACTTAAAGAAAAATGTTCTGCCGAAGCCGGTTTGGCTCAATGGATAGAGCGTCGGCCTGCGGACTGAAAGGTCCCAGGTTCGATTCCGGTCAAGGGCATGTACCGTGGCTGCGGGCACACCCCCAGCAGGGGATGTGCAAGAGGCAGCTGATCGATGTTTCTCTCTCATCGATGTTTCTGACTTTCTATCCCTCTCTCTTCCTCTCTGTGAAAAATCAATAAAATATATTTAAAAAAAAAGAAAAATGTTCTTTAAGAAAAAAGAATATAAGATTTCTTAAAGAAAAAAGAACATCTTTAAATAAGAAAAAAAAAGACATGTTCTTTTTTCTTTAAGTAAGAAAAAAGAACGTAAGATTTCTTCTTTTTTTATTATTAGAGAGATTTGTGTTCCACTCATTTATGTGTTCAGCAACTTTCTTTTTTAAACAAAAATATATTTTATTGATTTTTTACAGAGCGGAAGGGAGAGGGATAGAAAGTTAGAAACATCAATGAGAGACATTGATCAGCTGCCTCTTGCACGCCCCCTACCGGGGATATACCCGCAGCCAGGGTACATGCCCTTGCCGGAATGGAACCTGGGACCCTTCAGTCCACAGTCCGATGCTCTATCCACTGAGCAAAACCGGTCTCGGCAGCAATTTTCTTATTTAAAGAAAAAAGAAGAACATAAGATTCAGGTGTCTTTTATTTTTCATTTTGCCTTATTATGTCAATTTTATAAAATGGTATCGATAACTCTTCCTTCTTCCTTATTTAGAACAATGGGAGAGCTTAGAAACTCTATGTGGTGAGAGCCATCTGATATTTCTTGAAAAAAATTTTTTTATTAAATTGACTTGGGTGACATTGGTCAACATGAATGTATAGGTTTCAGATGTGGGTTTCTATAAGACCTGTATATTATGCTGTGTGACCACCACCTAAAGTCAAATCTTCTTCTGTCACCTTATATTAGGACCCTCTTCTCTCCCCACCCATCTTCCCTGTCAATCACCACACTGCTGTTTGTGTTCATGAGTTTCAGTTTTATATCGCACATATGAGTGAAATCAAATCGTTCTTAGCTTTTCCTGACTGACTCATTTCATTTAGCATAATGTTCTCAAGATCTATGTTGTTGCAAATGGTACAATTTCATCCTTTCTTACGACTGAGTAGTATTCCATTAAGTATATATACATCTTTATCCAGTCCTCTATCTCCGGAAACTTTAGTATTTGTTCATCCTGTAGTTATCAGTATAATACTGGGGGATAAGCAATCCTACGCTGAGTGTTAAATCTCTCACTCTCACTAATCCTTCACTTTTCTTTTTTTCCCCCTCCTCTTTCAGGTGGGAGGCAATAAAGTTCCAGTTCATTAAATTGAAACATTAGTTCTGAATCTGTTCTGTATCTAATTAAAGAGTTTGGGATTAAATTAGAAGGGTCTAACCTTTCTCATAGAGCCTACTAAGGTTTACGCCCAGAACATCATTATATTACTTCTATGATCCCTTGTAATTCTGATAGTTCATAAAATGGTAATTAGGTATAAGCTGATAAGGACATGGTTCTTTAATAGCTTTCCCTAATATATTTTTAATTCCCATTTCTAAAGTTAAGTACTAACCAATCTGCTAATTTCATCTTGTCTATCTGGTGCAGATCTTGCTGTTGCTTTGATCATAGTGGAAGTCTGATTATCCGTTAGCTTCTTGATACATCGTTGCCCTGCCACAATATTACAGACCTATAAATAAAAAAAAGTTTTGTACTAGATGTATATGTCTTTTTTTAAATCTCAGTGCCAATTACATAGGAAATTACATTTTTAATATACTTCATTGAACTATTCTTTTTAATATCATATTAAATAAAATAGTAAACAATACTGCTTTACCGTATAAGAGGTAAAATTTATAAACTTAAAAAGAAATGTACCAAAATGCTAACAGTGGTGACATTTAGAGTGTAGGATTGTGGATAAATTTTTTCCATATTATTTAATTATCAAAAATTTAGAATAAAATAAATGTAAGCATAGAAGACCACAACAGAATGATGAATAAGGAGATATTAATAAGCAGCCTAAACACATTACTTCTAGTGGCAGATATGTATGTTTTTGCTCTTGCCCCACTTGCAGACAAGGAAGGTGTGGGTACTTCAGCTGAAGAGTATACTTTTCTCTGAAATACTGTGCTACTGTTCTCTCCACAGTTTGGCCATTTTCTAACTGCAAAGGAAAGCTAGAAAAAAAAAAAAAGTACATATTAACAACTCTTATCTCATTATGAGCCAGCAACACTCCCAAGCCTTTAACTAGAGCAAGCTGCCTCACATCATCTCTGCTGACAAACACCAGCTTTTCTTACGTTTGATGACTGGCAGGCCTTCTTGTTACATTACAAACACGGTATTTCCGTCTCATTGTTCCACAATGAGTCACTTCAACCTTCAGACCTGTTCCCAACAAGAAAAACAAGATTACAGAACTGTCAAATGTGAAATATTTATAGCTATCAAGTCTGTTCACTACTATAAAAACTCAAATTCTAAACAGAAAATTTGTGACATAAGCAATGTGATATTAACAAAGGATTTTATATAAAGCATTGCAAATAATGGTTACAATCAAAATAGACTTAACTCCAAAACATCTATCTTCTCTATGTCAAGCTCCACACATTAAAAAATAATACCATAAAATCTGCAAAGCTTGTGGATCATGGGACAAAGTTCTTCATTAATGAAAACCTTGCTCACTAAGTGAAGATCAGAATTTCGTAAAGCTCAAGAAGGAAACCCCTCAGAGCTTTTTAAAGAAGGAAGGAGAAAAAAATCCTGGCCTTTTTAACACAAGTGGGATGACAATTTTGTTGAAGTATATAATATAGTGACATAGTTTTTACTACTATTAGAATTTAAATGCAATGAAAAGAATTCCTAGATCAGGTGATCCCTACTCTCTTATGGAATCACTGACTCCTTTGAGAATCTGATGAAAGCAATAAACTCAGGAAAAGGCACATAATTTAACATGTAATTTTATATGTTCCTGGATTCTTGTAGCCCATTTGTGGACTCTAGGGGTTTGAGAATCTGCTTTAGAAAGAAAAAGAAGGACTTCTAAATCATTGGCTGAAATTCTTGGGGATACATTTTCTTATGCAGTGCTGTCCAACAGTTTTCTGAAATGATGGAATATTTGATATTTGTGCTAATATGGTAATCACTAGCAATGTGTTATTGAGTATATGAAGTGTAGCTACTTTGAATGAGAAACTGAAAATTTAATGTAACAAGTTTAAATTCAAATAGCTATGTTTGCTAATGGCTATGGTATTGGCCAATGGTTTTAGAGCTACCTAGAGGAGTTAAAACACATACAGTGTTTACTGCTCACAAATAAGCAACTCCACTTCTATGGCCTACACTCCAAAGGTGGGACTCTAAAAATGGATAGATGGAGGGCAACTTTTAGTTCCCTGGTAGTACTCATAGTTACTTTTGTATTATTTCCCTTTTATATCTGTGATTCCTATAGTACAGTGATTCTTAACCAGAGGTAATTTTGTCCTCCCAAGAAACATTTGGAAATGTTTGGAGACTTAAAAAAATTATTTTTCAATTACAGTTTATGTTCAATATTATTTTTAGTTTCAGTTGTACAGCATAGTGTTTAGATAATTATATCCTTTACAAAATGATCCCCCGATATTTTAAGTACCCACCTGGCACCATACATATTTATTACAGTATTATTAACTACTAGAGGCCTGGTGCACAAAATTCGTGCAAGAGGGCCGGGGGGGTGTCCCTCAGCCCAGCCTGCACCCTCTCCAATCTGGAACCTGGTGAGGTATGTCTGACTGCCCGTTTAGGCCCCCATCCTACTGGTATGGGCAGGATCAGAAGTACGGGCAGTCAGATATCCTTCTCACAATCCAGGATTGCTGGCTCCCAACTGCTTGCCTGCCTGCCTCCCTGATTGCCCCTAACCGCTTCTGCCTGCCAGCCTGATCACCCCCTAACTACCCTTCTGCCAGCCTGTTTGCCCCCAACTTCCCTCCTCTGCTGGCCTCGTCATCCCTAACTGCCCTCCCCCCTTGCAGGCCTGGAACTTCCCAATGTCCCTCCCCTGCTGGCCATCTTGTGTCCACATGGGGGCAGGATCTTTGACAACATGAGGGCAGCCCTCTTGTGTGTTGGAGTGATGGTCAAATTGCAAATTACTCTTTTATTAGATAGGACAGAGGCCTGGTGCATGGGTGGGGGCCAGCTGGTTTGCCCTGAAGGGTGTCCCAGATCAGGGTGGGGGTTCCCTTGGTATGTGGGGTGGCCTGGGCGAGGGGCCTGTGGTGGTTTGCAGGCAGGCCATGCCCCCCAGTGACCCAAGTGCAGGCCCTGGGATCTGGGATTAATTTATGTTCTACAATTGAAACTTTGTATCCTGGAGCCAGGCCAAGCCTTCTGCTGGCTCCATGGCTGCGATATAATCAAAATATTGTAGCCTGGAGTGGAGGCCTAGGCCAGCCAGAGCTGCAGAAGCTTGGCTTTCTCCATCGCCTGAGCAACCCTAGCCTCTGCTCTCTCCAGCTCCGTGGCTGCCGCCATTTCTGTTGGGATTATGTATCTTCTATAATTGAAACTTTGTAGCAGTGAGTGGAGGCCTAGGCTGGCAACGGTAGGAGGAAAGCTCAGCTTCCTCTGTTGCCGGGGAAACCCAAGCCTCCCTCCTGCTCTCTGTGGCTGCAGCCATCTTGGTTGGGGTTTATTTGCATAATTTGCTCCTGATTGGCTGGTGGGTGTGGCTGTGGGCATGGCTTGATAAGAGGTACGGCCAATTTGCATATTACTCTTTTATTAGATAAGAGGATATTCCCTATGCTGCACTTTACAGACACTTTTTATTGTCACAACTGAGGGGTGCTATGGCATCTAGTGGATGCTAGGTTTAGGGACACTTAGATCCTGGCATGCTTCTAAATATCCTACGATGCACAAGGCAGCACTAACTCCCACCCTCCGCAACAATAAAAAATCATCCCATCCAAACATCAACAGTGCCAAAGTTGAGAAACCCTGCTATATTATAACTTATTTACCTAGCTAATTACTAATTATAAAACCAAACTTAAAGTTCACTCATAGTAGTATTTTCTTCTGATATATCACCAAAAATTAAGATGTTAAATGAGCACAGTGTCACTGTACCAGATTGGTATGGGTTTTGAGTATCTAATTAAATCAGTGAGAAATAGTTTTTTAATAATTGCCTTTATAAAACTAAAATTTCAGGACAATTAGAACATTTACTATGCCTCTATTATTAAGGAAAGAAGAAAATAAAATATTTTCAAGGAAATGCCTTAAAAGAAGGAAATATCAATAATTTAAAGTGTGTAATATTAAAAAAAATTATGTTCAGGGGAAAAACACAATAGAAAATTTAAAACCAATTTCTGTTATCTTACATCACTTAGCAATTTGTTTACAAGTCTTCCCCTTGAATTAAAAAATCCCATATAATAAAGAGGTAATATACAAATTAACCCTCACACCCTCACAAGATGGCTGCCTATGATCAGGCCAGCAGGGGGGTGAGTGAGGGATGACCAAAGGACTGAACAAGCAGGCTGTGTGGGGTGGCCAGGCTGGCAGGGGGTTAGTGAGGGATGACAAATGACTGAACTGCAGGCTGTGTGGTGCGACCAGGACGGCAGGGGGTTAGTGAGGGATGACAAATGACTGAACTGCAGGCTGCGTGGGGTGACCAGGCCAGTGAGGGGAGGCATGAGGGGTGACTGGGGGGGGGGCAGTAAAAGGCAACCAGGCTGGCGGGGGGGGGGGCAGTTAGGGGTGACCAGGCCAGTAGGGAGGAGTGCAGTTGGGGGCAACCAGGCTGGCACGGGGGCAGTTGGGAGCGATTAGGCTGGCAGCAGCTGGGGAAGTTGGGGGTGACCAGGCCAGCAGGGGATGGTGCAGTTGGGGACAACTAGGCTGGCAGGGGGAGCAGTTGGGGGCAACCAGGCTGGCGGGGTGGGGGGGCAGTAAGGAGTTACCAGGCTGGTTGGGGGGATAGTTAGGAGCAATCAGGCAGGCAGGGAGGAGGTAGATGGGAGTGACCTGAGTGGCAGCAGTGGGTAGTTAGGGATGACCAGGCTGGCGGGGGGGGGGGGGGCAGTTAGGGACAATCGGGCCGGCAGGGGAGAACAGTTAGGGATGACCAGGCAGGTAGGCAGGTGAGCAATTAGGAGCCAGAGGTCCAGGATTGTGAAAGGGATGTCCGACTACTGGTAAACCTCCAAGGGGTCCAGATTGGAGAGGGTGCAGGCTGGGCTGAGGGGACTCCCCCCCACCCGGGGACTCCCCCCACCCCCAATGCACGAATTCATGCACCAGTACTCTAGTTTATTAAGATTCTATAAGCCTACTATTTAAGTTTGGACAAAATATAAACTGGTACTCTTACATATATATGTTACTTTTACCATACACTTTCCCCAATATTTTGCTGTTTATGAATTATTGTACAAAGAAACCAACTTAATATTTTGGAAAAAGTTCAAATGGAACCAAAGGAATATACTAAGGAAATTTATTCATTTTATCATACTTTGTATCACTATTTAAGTTTTCATCAAATTCCTCTTGCCAGCTAAAAATTAAACCCAAATATATAGCATAAAACACCTAACTTTGATTTAAAAAAAATATTTTTATTGATTTCAGAGAGGAAGGGAAAGGGAGAGAGATAGAAACATCAATAACGAGAGAGAATCATTGATCGGCTGCCTCCTGCACACCCCTACTAGGAATTGGGCCCACAACCCAGGCACGTGCCCTTGAGTGGAATTGAACTCAGGACGCTTCAGTCCTCAGGCTGACGCTCTATCCACTAAGCCAAACCAGCCAGGGCATAACTTTGATTTTTTTGAGTTACTGTGGTAGTAATACTCGATGTACTTTGAAGAGCCATCTTTACAAAAAAAAAAAAAAAAGCCTTTTTGACTTTGGAGAAGAAAAAACACACATTAGTTTGTTAATTATATTCAATTCATATTTTTCTACCTCAAATCTAGGGATATTGGTTCCTACGGATTACACCCAAACCCAGGGTTAGGAGAAAGTCGAAATTTTAAAAAATGGATTACATAATTCTCTGCCCAGGTCCCTCCACCCCAAACCCTCCATCCAACAACAAAAAATTGGCTTTAATAAGTCAAATATTTAACCTATAAACTTGGCTTTACCTTCACTATAACATCAACTTTATAATGCTTTCTAGTCATTTTTTCAGTCATTTCTTTAGGCCCCTGAGCAGTTGAAGTTAAGATCGAGTCCATGCTCTTCGGGCAGCAGTTGAATCCTTGTTCTGTACATCTTGTATTTTCTGTGATAAAGTGGTGATATGAGTTGACAGCATAGTTACCGTAAAATAATCTAAGTGACTTCATTATATCAGAGGTGGTAACTAAGCAGCAACTCCACTGGAAACCATGGCATTTAGATGATCACATATTAATGGCGGGTAATGCACTATCTCCCAACAATGCTAACTGTGCAGTTAATACAAATTATGAAAGGATAATGGCATGATTGCAGTAGAGTATATTTTCTCATTTTGGTACTTCAATTACTTGAGATAAATGGATGCTTATTTTCAAAGCAGGAAAAGATTTTCCTTGTAATGCCTTATTACAATGATTACCTTTTTCCTGGTCACTAAATGGCCAACAATGATTACTGGAGCAAGCAGATGCATTCAGCTACTACTCTTAATCAAAATTGCTCTTGAAAATTCCCTTAAATTGCTGAAAAAATTAGTGTATGTAGGTCTGCATATAAAACTGTATTATGTATTTTTAAATGTATACAGGAATGTACATATATAAAAAAGTTAAATATATATAAAACATATACTTTAGAACAATATTAAATTTTTAAAAAATTTTTTGGGGAAGACCATGTAGAGATTAATTAAATTAGTAAAACATATATATGATGCAAGATCACTATACAAATTTTAGCTACTAATTAAGAGGCAAGATCAATGATTCACTGTACAATGTACATGAAATAACTAAATTCCAAAAATTTTAGCTACTATTAAAAGAGGCAAGGTCAATGATAAATGACTTCATTATATCAGAGGTGGTAACTAAGCAGCTGTAAAATGTATATGAAATAACTAAATTCCAACTCTAGAACACATGAAACAGACTAACCCCTTATCCATAAATTTTCAAAGAAATAAAATATTCTGCTATAATTTCAGAAAAATAAGGAAGTTATTGTATTAGAATTTGTTCAAAGAATGATTCCAATTCTGAAGTAACAATGTTTTTGAAATAATCTTTCTATTTTTAACAGTATTATAGAAGCATTTCCTATGAGATTCTTACACCTTCAGCTAATGAAAGAAAGTATTAACAAAAAATTAGCTGGTATTGATATTAATCCCATTACTTGGTACTTCTGTTACTGAAACACTATCTAAGCTGTTATTGTAATGAACATTTTATAACTGATCTTTATTTTACTGGTAATGTTACATGAATAAACCATAATTTTAAAAAATTTCAATAAGTTTGTCATACTCATGAATTTTATAGTTAAGTTGTTCTAAATGCTAATTAATTCACCTTTTATCTCTTTGGTGAATTTTACCCGATGAGAATCAGTCAGAGGTCTTGGTTGCTCATCAATATTATGAATGTCAAGAACTTCACACATGAACTGAATTACAGGTTGTGCTTTGTAGAAGGCAGTGGCAGAAACTAGGAAGAAAAACACAAATAGTACAAATTAATGCTTCCTTAAAAAAATTCAGATTCAATCTCAGCTCCATGATAATTAACTAATTAAAGAATTAAAAATCATCCTTTATGTATTCTTATATACTTACAAAAATATTTCCAAAATTAAGCAGTTTCAATTTAACCTCTGTTTGAAAGACAAGCACAAGAACAGAAAAGCTAAAAACTACGGTTCTTACAATCTCTTTCTTTCACCATGGTAACTGAATCATTCCATTCTCTACTACATGTACAGAGAAGTGGTCTGGGTGTGAGACAAGGCCTGTAAAAGGACAAAGAAGGCCTGACACCCTTCGCAAATGAGAAAGTTACGTATTATTTCTTAAAGCTTTCTATGCCACTCCTGCTTTACCTATTCTAGTGAGAGCTTTCCTGTTCTGTACAGATGTGAGTAGACAGCTGTGTTAAATGTTATTAGTGCTAATGAAAGCTAAAGGCAGTAACAGTAGTAAGGGGTATCTGCCCAATGTTAATCTAACTATAGTTGCAGTTTTCTAACAATCAACCAGCATGATTTCTTAATCCTTACTTCTGTTCTGGTACTGGAAGAGCCCCACCAATGGTCAGTAGATCCCTTTCACATATTTCTTAAATACATGCTTACTGACTGCTATTATGTTAAATATATATAAAACATATACTTTAGAATATTAAATTTTTAAAATTTTTTTGGGGAAGACCATGGAGAGATGAATTAAATTAGTAAAACATATATGATGCAAGATCACTATACAAATTTTAGCTACTAATTAGAAGAGGCAAGATCAATGATTCACTGGTAGAAGGGGTGAAAAAGGAGGACATATGTAATACCTTGAACAATAAAGATAAATTAAAAAAAAAGATATGCACTCCTATGTCCATAGTAGCATTATTTACAATAACTAAGATCTGGAAACAGCCCAAATACCCAGCAGTAGATGAGCAGATAAAAAAGTTGTGGTACATTACACAATGGAATACTATGAGGCTGTAATAAAGAAGGATCTCTTATTCTTTGTGACGACAGCATGGATGGACCTGGAGATTATTATGCTAAGTGTAATAAGCCAGTTAGAGAAAGATAAATGTAACATTATCTAACTTAAATGTCGAACCTAATGAATAAAATTAACTGATGAGCAAAATAGGTCCAGAGACACGGATGCATGGAACAGACTGACAGACCTCCGAGGGAAGGGGGAGAGGGGTGTGGAAGGGCAGGAAGAGATTAATCAAATAACTTATATGCATAGCCCATGGACACAGACCATAGTGCAGTGAAGGCCTGGGGTGGGGTAAGGTCAGGATGGAGGGAGGCAAGGGAAATGGAGGACATCTGTAATATGTTAATAATAAAAATACATTTAAAAAAAGTTCTACCAAAAATCGGTGGCAAATTCCAAATTCAACTTCAGTTAATAGGAAGTCCTACCTAGCACAGTAATTTATACCCACTAGGGAGTGTGCAGGAGGCAGTTGATTGATGTTTCTCTCTCATCGATGTTTTTAACTCTCCATCCTTATCCCTTCCTCTCTGTAAAAAAATCAATAAAATATATATTTTTAAAAAGGTAAAGAGAATTAAAAGGGAAAAACAAAATTATTATTCTCTACAATATGACTGTCTACACAGAAAACCCAACATTCTATAAATTACAGAATTAATGAGAGAGTTCATCAAGGTTGCTAGATTTAAAATCAACATCCTATATAACAAAAGGGTAATATGCAAATCAACCAAACTGCAGAACAACCGGTCACCATGATGCACACTGACCACCAGGGGGCAGATGCTCAATGCAGGAGCTGCCCCCTGGTGGTCAGTGCACTCCCACAGAGGGAGCGCCACTCAGCCAGAAGACAGGCTCACAGCTGGCAAGTGCAGCGGCATGGAGGGAGCCACTTCTGCCTCCGTAGCAACACTAAGGATGTCTGACTAACATGCCCAGAGGGCTCCTGGACTGGTAGGGGGTGCAGGCCGGGCTGAGGGCGCCCCTCCCTGCAGTGCCCAAATGTTGTGTACCGGGCCTCTAGCATGAAAATAAATTATATTATATATTACTAACCAACTTGAAATGTAATAAAAAACACTTAAAATCACAACATAAAATACAAGTTACTTGAAGTGAAATCCAAACAAAAGATGTATAAGACCTATAGAGGGAATAGATATCTTTACTACTGAAAGATATTACAGAAGATGTAAATACATGGAGTAATATACCCAATTAATGTAAATTATCCCCAAACTAATCTGCAAATTCAAAGCAATTTCAATCAAAATATCAACGGGATAAAACCCTCACAACCTTAAGAAGCTGAGATGGAAATTAATATGAAAAAGCAATAAAGCCGAAGCCAGTTTGGCTCAGTGGATAGAGCGTCAGCCTGCGGACTGAAGGGTCCCGGGTTCGATTCCGGTCAAGGGCATGTACTGTGGCTGTGGGCACATCCCCAGCAGGGGGCGTGCAAGAGGCAGCTGATCGATGTTTCTCTCTCATCGATGTTTCTGACTTTCTAGCCCTCTCTCTTCCTCTCTGTGAAAAATCAATAAAATATATTTTTAAAAAATTAAAAAAGAAAAAAGAAAAAGCAATAAAACATGAATAGCCAAAACGTTTTTTAAGAATAAGGTCAGTGCCTGGCCAGCGTGGCTCAGTAGCTGAGTGTTAACCTACGTACCAGGAGGTCATGGTTTGAGTCCAGTCAGGGCAAATGCCGATTTTGTGGGCTCGATCCCGTGTGAGGTGTACATGAGGCAGCTGATCGAAGATTCTCTCTCATCATTGATGTTTCCATCTCTCTCCCTCTCTCCTTTCCTCTCTGAAATCAATACAAATATATTAAAAAATAAAAGAATAAGGTCAGTCTTGTCATTCATCATGCTTTTAATAATCCTATTCAAGTCAAGAGACTGTAGGAACAGACACATAGACTAGCAGAATGGACTTGAAAACCTATCTCATACTCTACACAAAAGCAAATTCCTATTCAGAGAACTAAATATGAAAAAAATAAAGTTTAGAGTAAAATACAGAATATGTTGATCTTGGAGCTAAGAATTTCCTAAACAATATATAAAACTATAAACCATTAAAACTATATAAAAAAGATATGATTTAGAAAAGTGAAGGAAAAAAACTAACCACCAGTTTATAGATTGGTAGAAGATATGTGTAGTAAACATAACAAATGATTAGTATTTAAGTTCTTATAAATTAAGATAAAACAATAAAAAAAACAGTAAAAGTGGTAGGCATTTCATAGAAAAGCTGAATGTCAAAAATACTGAGCTATTATTTTTACACCAAACAGGCAAAAATATTAAGATCAGTAACTCAAACTGACAAGCCAATGGAAGAATGGAAGTTCTCATAAATATTATAAGAATATAATCTGATACAGTCAGGAGAACAAATGATTATAGATAGTAAATTTGAATGTGCATAATTACCAACTCAGCAATTCAACTATATTGGAATGTATATAAGAGAAATTCCTTATATGCAAAAGGAGATATGAATAAGAATGCTTATTGTAGCATTGTTTTTATTTTTATTTTTTAAAATATATTTTTATTTATTTATTTATTTATTTATTTTTTAAAAATATATTTTATTGATTTTTTACAGAGTGGAAGGGAGAGGGACAGAAAGTCAGAAACATCGATGAGAGAGAGACATCGATCAGCTGCCTCTTGCACACCCCCTCCTGGGGATGTGCCCGCAGCCAAGGTACATGCCCTTGCCGGAATCAAACCGGGGACCCTTCAGTCCGCAGTCCGACGCTCTATCCACTGAGCCAAACAGGTCTCGGCTTAAATATATTTTATTGATTTCAGGAAGGGAGAGGGAAACATCAGTGATGAAAGAGAATCATTGATCGGCTGCCTTCTGCACGCCCCACACTGGGATCAAGCCCCACAACCTGGCATGTGCCCTGAGCAGGAATCGAACCATGACCTCCTGGTTCACAGGTTGATGCTCAACCACTGAGCCATACTGGCCAAGCTACAGCATTGTTTTTAATAGTAGAAAGAATGGAAACAACCTAAATATCCATCAATTGAATGGATAACTGTGTAGTATATTCATTCAATTAAAATTAATGGGCAGGTGCTAGATTTCAGATAAAAAATTGAGAAATAAAATACCGATATTACTTGAGAGGAGTTTGGTGGAAATGAGTTATTATCAACAGTTAGATTGCTAGAATCTACACACACACACACACACACACACACACATATATATATAAATACAACTTAGGAAAAATTTTTAACAAAAATTGACTAGAAATCTAGAATAATAGTGAGATAGTCTTTTGATTTATGAGCAAGCCTATTTCTGAACTTACTAAAGTCATTTAAATTTCATTAAGGTTTTATAATATACCCTGTAACTCTCATATATCTTTCAATAGACTTACTAAAATTTTTGTTGCTGTTGCTAATGTATCCTTTAATTTTTTGTCACTCACTAACTGCTGCATGTTTGTTTTTCAACTATGTTTATTTATTTTTATTCATTGGAAGCAGCGTTAGGATCATTTTTAAAAAAGGACAGATGTGGAAATATAAAATAGATTTTAATCCTAGGTCCACCATTCACTAATTTCTCTGAATTTCTATCTGTTCATATGTAAAATTAGAAAAATACCTATTAGGGTGGAGATTCAATGTAAGGTACCTACTTGTGCCCAGAATACTTTAACTAGAGGTCTGGTGCCCGAAATTTGTGCATGGGAGGCGGGGGATGTCCCTCAGCTCAGCCTGTACCCTCTCCAATCTGAAACCCCTCAAGGGCAGTTGGACATCCTTCTCACAATCCAGGACTGCTGGCTCCAAACTGCTCACCTGCCTGCCTCCCTGATTGTCCCTAACCACTTCTACCTGCCAGCCTGATCACCCCCTAACCACTACCCTGTCAGCCTAACTGATGTCTAACTGCTCCCCTGCCAGCCTGTTTGCCTCCAACTTCCCTCCTCTGCTGGCCTGGTCACCGCCAACTGCCCTCCCTTGCAGGCCCGGAACCTCCCAATGGCTCTCCCCTGCTGACTATCTTGTGGCAGCCATCTTGTGTCCACATGGGGGCAGGATCTTTGACATGAGGGCAGCCCTCTTGTGTTGGAGTGATGGTCAATCTGCAAATTACTCTTTTATTAGATAGGATAGAGGCCTGGTACATGGGAGGGGGCCAGCTGGTTTGCCCTGAAGTGTGTCCCTGATCAGGGTGGGGGTTCCCTTGGGGCGTGGGGTGACCTGGGCGAGGGGCCTGTGGTGGTTTGCAGGCTGGCCACGCCCCCCAGTGACCCAAGTGGAGGCCCTGGGATCTGAGATTGATTTATGTTCTACAAATTGAAACTTTGTATCCTGGAGCAGAGCCAAGCCTTCTGCTTGCTCTGTGGCGACAGCCATTTCTGTTTGGGTTTATTTAAATTCTATAATTGAAACTTTGTAGCCTAGAGTGGAGGCCTGGGTGCTATCCATCACCTGGGCAACCGTAGCCTCTGCTCTCTCCAGCTCCCTGGCTGCCACCATTTCTGTTGGGATATATCTTCTATAATTGAAACTTTGTAGCATTGAGTGGAGGCCTAGGCGGAAAGCTTGGCTTCCTCCAATGCCAGGGAAACCCAAGCCTCCTTGCTGCTCTTGGTGGCTGCAGCCATCTTGGTTGGGTTTATTTGCTGCTGATTGGCTTGTGGGCATGGCTTGATCAGAGGTATGGTTAATTTGCATATTACTCTTTTATTAGATAGGAAGGATGTTGTACACATACTACTTCCTGAGAGGTTACATGGTATGGCTGTTATCTGCCTCAATTTTATAGTTTACTTACATGGTTTTGAAGGTATTGAACAGAAATTATGATCATTCATTACACAACACCTTTTTATGGAAATCATCAGTGAGCAATTTAGAGGTGATATTACACATCTTTGCATTTCTTATTATTGCTTAGCAAAATATTAACAACATAGTATTCTGGAGATATTTATAAATTAAAAAGTTAATAGAAAATTTTAATATAAAAGATCACATATTACTGTTTAAAACATGAATGTGCCACTTAAAAAATGTGAGCACCACATAACCAGCATCCAGATCACAATCCAAATAAATGCCAATATCCTAGAATCTCTTCCCTAGCCCCTTCCCAACCTTGACTTCCTTTCTCTCCTTTAAAAGTAACCAAAATCCTGGCTTTTATGGTATCACTTCATCCCTAAATAAGTTCAGTTTTCCTAGTTCTTAAACTTTATGTAACTGGAAACAAAGCATGTATTCATTTTGAGACTTGTTAAATGTTGTTTCTAAATCATCTATATATTAAATGTAATCACTTTCTTTATTTTCATTGCTCCACATTCTTGTTGAAGAAATATACAATTTATCCATTCTAATATTGGTACATATTTGGCTTAGTACTTTGGTTATTAGAATAAGGTCATGAACATTCTCACAGATGGTTTTTTTGCTGCACATACACATACAAATTTCCCTAGTAGAAAAGGCTATATTTAGGAGAATTGTTGAGTCATAACGGATGTGTGTCTCTACCTTTTCCAGGTGACATCAAAAACTTGCAAAGTAGTTTTAACTACTGACCCAGAACAGTTTGTAAGAATCACTCTTGTGCCAAATTCTTAACAACTGTCAGTATTGTCAGACTTTTAGCATTTCTGGTGGGTATGCAGTGATATCTCATTTTTTAAAAGCAATTTTGAAGTATAGTTTACATACAATAAAATACATCTTAAGTGTAACGTTCAACGATTTTGAAAAATGTATATTTATGCTACTACCACCCCATTTAAGACAGACCATTTACACCACCCCAGAAAGTATTTGCCTGCCCCAATGTAACAATTTCTTCCTCTATCTGCCTCAGACAACCACTTTTCTTTTAGAATAGATTCTGATTCTTTTTAGAATAGATTAACTGGTTCTAAAATTTCATATAAATACAATTTTTTAATATAAATGCAATTTATACTGCATATACTGCTGTGTGTCTGACTTCTTTTGAACATTTTAGCAAAGATTCATCCATATCATTGTATAAATTATTATTTTTTGTATCAACCTAATTTTTTGTTTCTCTTGGGGAAAGACCTAGGAACAGAACTGGTGGAACATAAGGCAAATGAATGTTAAAATATGTTAAAATATGCCAAAATATTTTTCAAACTACTTGTGTAATTTTATATTCCTACCTTTTCTAGTTACTCCAATTTAGTGGGTGTGAAGTGCTTATTGTCCATTCACATATTTTCTTTTGTTAAGTGCCTGCTTTTGACTACTTTTTAAAATGGTCTGAGTTATGCATTTTTTATATTTCTTGATACAAGTTTTTTGTCCAGATACAAGTTTTGCAAATGTTTTCTCCTGGTATCTTAAGTGTAAAGGTAAAGTAGCTTGCCTTTTTCATCTTAATTGTTCTTAGGAGAGGGTTTTCATTTATATGAGGTTTCAAATATATATATGAAGAAATCTGCCTATTCCAAGGATATGAATATTTTTCCTGTTAGTTTCCCAGTGTTAGTTTTTGTTTTGACTGTGATACACTTTCAATTAATTTTTGAGCATGATGTGAAAGAATAGTCTATTCCAGTGGACAGCAAACTCATTAGTAAACAGAGCCAAATAACAGTACAACGATTTACAGAGCGGAAGGGAGAGGGATAGAAAGTCAGAAACATAGATGAGAGAAACATTGATCAGCTGCCTCTTGCACACCCCCTACTGGGGATGTGCCCGCAGCCAAGTTACATGCCCTTGACCAGAATCGAACCCGGGACTCTTCAGTCCGCAGTCTGACGCTCTATCCACTGAGCCAAACCGGTCTCGGCACCATTTTATATTTTTAAAAGCCTTATGAGATTGTGTTAAATCTATAGATCAACTTGAGAAAGGACATCTTAATTTGAGTCTTCTGGTCCAAGAACATGATAATTATCTTTATCTTTTCTAGGAATGACTTAGAGCTTTCAGTGTAGAGGCCTTGCACTCATCTCTTTAAACCTATTCCTAAATGTATTTTTTCATATTCTTATAAATGGTACATACATTTTTTTCATTTTCCCCAATTGTTGAATACTGATGTTATTTCTTGTTATACTGCTAGTGTGATTTTTGTTTATGCAAACTATATCTTATGACTTTGCTAATAAGTTCATCTATTAATTCTAATAATTTTTTTGGAGGGTAGATTCCTTAAGATTTTATATGCAGACAATTATGACTTCTGTAAAAAGAAATATTTCTGCCCTGACTGGTTTGGCTCAGTGTATAGAGCATTGGCCTGCGGACTGAAGGGTCCCAGGTTCGATTCTGGTCAAGGGCATGCAACTTGGTTGTGGGCACATACCTAGTAGGGAGTGTGCAGGAGGCAGCTGATCAATGTTTCTCTCTCATCAACGTTTCTAACTCTCTATCCTTCTCCCTTCCTCTCTGTAAAAAAATAATCAATAAAATATATTTAAAAAATATTTCTTCCTTTACAATATTATGCCTTTATTTTTCCTGCTTCACTGCACTGGTCTAGACCTCAAGCACAATATTGATTAGAAGTAGTGAGAGCAAGGATTCTTACCTTGTTCTTGAACTTTAAAAGCATTAAATCTTTTTACTATTTACTATGATGATCCCTGTGTATTTTTGTAGAGGTTTTCTTTGATCATGTTCAGGAAGTTTACTTTTATTGCTAGTTTGTTGTAAGAGAATGTTAAAATGTGTCAAATGATTTTTCTGTTAAGAGGATTTAATATTTTTTCCTCAGGTGTCAGTATCAGAGGTATACCAGCCTTATAAAATTGAGTTGACAATAAAGTATCATTTAAAAAATAGAGTTAAAAGCCTTTCCTAATCTTGTTTTCTGAATGAATTTGTACAAGATTGGTATTTTTTCTTAAATGTTAGAGAAGATTCTAACATTTCACAAACATTGAAATAATTGGGACTGGGGTTTTGTTAGAATTATGAATTCAATTTCTTTAATAGATACAAGGCTATTCATATTTTCCTTTGAATAAATTTTTATAAAGTTGTGTTGCTAACAATTTATTGATTTTATTGATATTTAAAGAACCAACTTTTGGCTTCTTTTGTTTGTACTGTTTGTTTTCTATTTAAATTTTGCTCTGATCTTTATTATTTCTTACCTTCTGCTTACTTTGGGACTTAATGTGTTCTTTTTACTAGCTTAGAACAAGAGCTTTGTGTGACAGTCTCCAAAATGGTCCCTAATAAGTCTTGCCTTGTAGGATATGCACTTTTTGTAAGTCTCTTCTACACTGAATACATCTGATCTGTGTAACTAACAGGTTATTATGAAAATGGCAGAATGTAACTTTCATTGCTAGACCTTAATATCATTACAGCTTCTGTCTTGCTGTCTTAGATTACTTGCTCCAGAGAAAGCCAGATACAACACTTAATCAGCCCTATTGAGAGGTCCATGTGGCAAGAAACCAACCCTCCAGTACAAATTTGTTACCAATTGAGTTTTATAGATGCCAAACGACTTAACCATCCATTTAAACATTAAGTACTACTAGACAGGGTTGGAATTTAGAAAGGAAACATAAAAAGCCTCTGCCTTTTTAAGAACAGATCTAGTTGACTACAAGGAACTCATTTCATTCCTTCCAAAACTCCACTATAACTATAGTAATAAATAAAAAAATAAAGACATGAATCTAGAAGGAGGGGAGAACAGAAAACTGGAAGTGCATCAACATTTCAGAAGATGAAAAGCAAGTTGACAAGTTGTAACTGACAGCGGATCCAAGAAAATGAAGTTCTAAGCCAGCTATATTGGGATTGATAAACAACTGCATTTACACTATAGAATTCTCAAACAGCACAAGATGTGGCAGTACTAGGTACCTTGGAAACCGATGACAGAAGGATGGGGGTGTAGAAAAACAGAGAAAAACTGAAGAACAGGTAAGGTCCTAGATGCCTTCGTCTAGCTCCACATTACGGAGCAGCTGCCTCCTCATCCCTGCGTAAGTCTGGAGGTTTAATGTCTGGAAAAAGTAAAAGGTTCTTTGGAGAGAGGCTATCTGGCACAACTGAAAGCACAGGACCAATCCAGACACCAGGAATTAAATAACTATAAACAGTCAATGCTGAATGCAGACACTCCCCCAGGCCAGAATCCCCAACTCGGTTTCCAGAAGGTAGTCAATAAGGTCACCCTCAGGCAGGAATTCGGAAGACTCATGTTGGGTAACTCGATTAGCCAAGAGGAAAGATCCAAGTGCTCTAATGTTATAGGTTCCCCACTGAAATCACCCAATGAAGAAACTCAGTCAACCGGCCCTACCGATGCATTCAAAGTTTTCTTGTCAGTGTTTATACTCCCACTTCTGTAAAATAAGTTTATTTTATTACTCCCACTGAATCATGAGTAAAATATTCAAGGCTATGACATATTTGAGAAAAGCCTCTAAAGTGGAAGACAGGTTAAATATATATATATTTTATATATTTATATATAAATGTGTGTGTGTACATATATATCTGGAGGAAAAAATAAGAATGTGAAGGATAGAGATACCAAAATAAATTATTCTCACAGGTAAGAGAGGACACTACATTTATGAAACAAAAATAGTATGTGTAATAAAATAACATTCAGGAAATGAAACAAACTATTAGAAATTAAAAACATATTGGCATAAAATAAAAAGTAAATAGAGGATTACAAGATGAAGATGAGGAAATTTTGCAGAAAGTAAAGCAAAACAAGGGAAACAAGAAGACAACAGGCACACACTTAAAATGGGTGAATTTTATGCTATGTAAATTAAGCCTCACTAAAGCTATTTAAAAATGGAGCACTGCTTTCCTTGTGGCTAGGTGGCTCAGTTGGTTGGAGCATCGTGGGCCCATACACCAAAAAGTTGTCCGTTCAATTCCTGGTCAGGGAGCAGGCAACTGATGGATGTTTCTCTCTCTAAAATAAATGAAAAAACAAAAACAAAACACAATCCTCAGGTGAGGGTTAAAAAAAAAAAGGAGCACTGCTTTCAAATTTATGAAGGAAAATTATTTCTAACATAAAAACCCAGCTAAGCTACCACCTCAGTTTGTGTAAAGTGTCAAAAAAAGTTGCCTGCTGTGTGACCTTTTCTCATGAAACTTCTAAACATTAAAAAAGGGGATGGAGGAAGAAAGGGGGTGCAAAAACAGATTCATTTAGGAGAAAGACAAAATTCCCCAGGGAAATAGTGAAGTGTTATCCCAATAAGACAGCTGTGCATCAAATATGAAGGGCATGTTTGGACCAGACTGGAACAGGGTGAATCAAGAAACAGATCTGATGAAGACTGTCACTGAGAATCCTGCAGCCATCATACTGATCTTCTGAGGACAGACTGGGTAAACCTGATAGATTCTATACTTGGCTCTGCTTGACCTCATGCAGAAAGTTCAGACTTTATTTTCACCCTAAAGAAATGCTCTCCTTGGCCAAGACCGGTTTGGCTCAGTGGATAGAGCGTCGGACTGCGGACTGAAGGGTCCCGGGTTTGATTCCGGTCAAGGGCATGTAACTTGGCTGCGGGCACATCCCCAGTAGGGGGCGTGAAAGAGGCGGCTGATCGATGTTTCTCTCTCATCGATGTTTCTGACTTTCTATCCTTCTCCCTTCTGCTCTGTAAAAAATCAATAAAATATATTTAAAAAAAAGAAAAAAAGAAATGCTCTCCTTGGATCTACTTCTGAGAAGACTAATATCAACAGTGTAAAAATAAAAATACTTCTTAATCTTAGAGATGTTATACCTTAATTCAAGACAAATACATGAAGCAAGCAACACTAATATTGTGATTAATAAATTACTAATAATTTGTTTTCCTTACAGAGAACTTTTGACTATTAAGCAGAATAAATTACAATTTAATAACTTATTAACCACTTATATATTACAACCACTTGTATTTTCTGATTACTTTCTTCTAGGAGCAAAATACAGTGAATGTGTTATAGAAAGCTACCTTTTACTGAAAAGCACAGAAAAAATAAAAATAAAATAACATTTCTCAGTTTAGCTGTCCTGGGTCTGACATTTGTCTGCCAGAAATCTTGCTTCTTAAAGGAATGCAAGCAGAGAGCTGTGAATATTGAGAGCATAAGCTTTGGAGTCAAAAGAGTTGACCTCAAAATCTTTTAAATATCAACTACGTGACCTTGACCTTAAATGTAAACTTTAGTTACATTCAAGTATAGGTTTAATAGGTTATATCACAAACTATTTAAATGTAAAATATAAACTATGTGACCTTAGAGAAAGCCATTTTAGAGAAAGTTTAGAGATTTTTTAACTCTCTAAACTTCAATGGGGATATCACCTAATTGTGATGGAGTTTGTAAGAGATAATTCATGTAAAACCCTTAGCATTCTATCTGGTATATAATAAGAGGCAAATAAAAACATCTTAAGGGAGAAAGCACTAATGAACACCAGATTTATTGTGATGCTCTTAAAATGTGTGAATTACAATAGTAAAATGAAAGTTGAAAATGAATTTGGCCTAAAAGCAGGCTAAATTAAAAATAAATTCCACATTTCATTGAATCTAAGATGCTAATGGCCGAAGCTGGTTTGGCTCAGTGGATAGAGCGTCGGCCTGCGGACTGAAGGGTCCTGGGTTCGATTCTGGTCAAGGGCATGTACCTTGGCTGCGGGCACGTCCCCAGTGAGGGGTATGCAGGAGGCGGCTGATCGATGTTTCTCTCTCATCGATGTTTCTGACTTTCTATCCCTCTCCCTTCCTCTCTGTAAAAAATCAGTAAGATATATATATTTTTTTAAAAAGATGGTAATGAAGGTAGGGCATATATTGATTCTATGTAACCTGATAAAGAAACTTGACAATTTCTAGTAAACTGACAAACCATCAACTGTAAGACATCTCTAATTTCAAAGATGAAAAAAACCTTTTTTGAGTCTTAGATAAAATTAAGTAAGTTTAATTTTAATCATGCAGTTGAGAGAATATTAAGTACCATGAGAACAATCATTTTGAAGATAAGATTAAGTCACACAATTAGAATTAAATTGCTCTATTTCTCAGAGTACTTTTCCATGTTTATCTTCACCACCAATTTCACCTAGCTCTCATCTGTCACTTCCTCAAAGAAATGTTCCTGAGACTAGAATGGATTCATGTGTTATGTGCTCCCACTGCACTCAGTACTTCTTCACAGTACTCATTATATTGCTGAATACCAGTCTTCTCCAATAGATTTCATGTTCAATAAAGGCTGTTTTAAACTCAGTGCAAAATACCAAATGTAAGGGTTGCAAAATCAATTACCACACAGAAACAAAAAAGGAAATATAAGCAAGTAAGGTGGTCAGTGCAGTATTTTCACTCATTTTTCATAGCATTACATATTACTACAATTAAAAAATAAACTCATTTACAATTTTAGGCTTTATTTTCATTTCATTAAAATTTCATATAGGTATTTAAAAAATACTATCAACCTTCTGATTTCTTTGCTTTACAATGGCACAAATATATTCTCATTTTTCTTGAAATATGCAGCCTTTTAGGTCTATCTTTTCTCCCTACCCCAACCAACTTATGCCATTCCTCTTTGTACTTTCTATTTAAAGGGAACCAACCACTATCCAGAAATTGGGATGTATTTATCTCATCTAAGTTTTGATCATTTTACTGTATTTGCATGTACCCAGTATATACTTTTTTATTGTTTAGAATTTACTTAAGTAACATATCCTTTTGCTGTTTACTCTGCCCCAACTTTGTTTTTTAACATTGATGGATTAATGTAGCCAAGTTTATCTGTATTTTCTATTATGATTTATAAATTTATATTGTAATGTTAGAGATAGACTTTACAAAGTTTCCATATAAACACACATGGTTTATTTTTAGGCTTTATATTCTACTTCATTAATTTATCTGTCTCTGCACTTAAAAGCAGTATGCTATAATTGTTATAGTTTTAAAATAAGGAGGGCAATTCCTTCCTCTTTTTTCTTTTTAGAAATTATACTGGCTTTTAATTCAATCTTGATAGTATTTTTCACAAGTATAATATAAAGATCCTCACAAATGCTTTAAATATCATTAAGGAAAGATAAATAGGGGTAATGTGATTATCACGTTGGTTTCCTTATATTAAACTGGTCACAAAAGTAAAATAAAATTATATTGGCTTTTCCTGGTCATTAATTTTTTCATATAAATCCTCCCCTCACCCCCAACTACTACA
This sequence comes from Antrozous pallidus, assembly GCA_027563665.1. NCBI lineage: Eukaryota > Metazoa > Chordata > Mammalia > Chiroptera > Vespertilionidae > Antrozous > Antrozous pallidus. The sequence goes on from CM050508.1 coordinate 189,116,143, forward strand.
AATTACGCAGTCGAGTTTCCCACATTTGGAGAAACTGCAGGGGTCAACACATCTGGAGTGCTATGGATAAGCCTCGCCCTGGGAAAACCACCAGGTTTTCGTGATCATGGTCTCTCTCCTGCCAAGTAAGTAATCATATAAATCTTAACATTAACTTTTCAAGAAACCCCTATTGGGATTTTAATTAAAGTTGTATTTATAGATTAATTGTGGGAGAAATAACATATCAAATTGAATCTTCTCAATAAGCTACTACATTTCATTCATTTAGTATTTCTCTTATATCTTTGAATAAAATTTTTTATTTCTGTGTACCTCCTTTTCAATCCAAGTTCTTGATTTCATCATATTTATTAGCGCTCAGTTAAGACATCATTTACTTCTACAAACATTTTTTTTTTCTAACTTTCCAGGCTTATTTGGATGCGCCTACTCTATGCTCTTGGTTTTATTTACTCATTTTTTAATATGACCAAGAGCTATGCTAGGCCTGTATACATTGGTGAAAAAGATTAGTTTCCAAATGCTTCCAATTCTAATAGGAGACACAGAACAATAAAACTCGTCATTCAGGGTGACACATGCTATTATAGGGCAAGTACACTGTGCTGTGGGAATACATAAGAGAAATACCTAACTCAGACTTGGGGGGGTGAAGGGTGTCAAATACTGGTTCTCAAAGAAGTAACATGTAGACTGAAACCTGGAAGAAGAACAGAAGTTAGCAAACACAATAGTTACTAAATATCATAGTGCTGACATCCTTGTCTTACTCTTCATTTTGTTGGAAAAGTTCCCATTCATCTACTCTGAATGTTTCTTCTCTTGAAAACACTTTTTAAGCTCTCATACTGCCTGTGGAAAATGTTAATTGGTCACTGGTCCTTCTTCCTTCCTTAAATGCCAGTATTCTCGATAGCATTATCCTTCTCATATGTTTTTAATCTAAATACTATCCTTAAGAAGTTTTTCCATTTCTACAAGTATGGATTTATATACTGAGGAGTCCCAAAATTTTATTTTTAACTTCAACCACTACAGATTTTCATACCTGCATTTCCAACTACATACTAAATTTCTTTATCCATATGTCTCAAAGAATCCTCAAGCTTTAGATATATAAACAATTTATCTATTTTTATACATGGTGTACACTGTCAACAAACCAGCAATAGCAGATATATATATCCCATATTCAGGTGACAGCATAACCATTGATACCTGGTATGAATGAATCACTATTCTGAAAGTATGTTGTCGAGTATGCCCTTCTTAGAAGCTAGTTTATAACACAGTACGGATACTGAGCCTGAGATTTGGGGACATAAAAGCTGTTTAAAAGGTTGAATAATCATGGGATTTTGCAGGCAAGGCATTTTTTCCCCCCAATGTGTCAATTTGGCTAAACTAGTTGCTAGTTATTCAATCAAACACTAATCTAGCTGTTGCTGTGAATATACATTATAGATGTAATTAAAGTCCATTATCAGTTTATATTAAGGAGATTATTCTGGATATTATAGGTGGGCCTCATTCAGTCAGTTGAAAGGCCTTAGAAGCAGGCTTGAGGTTTCTCCCAGAGAAAAGAAATTCTACCTATGGACAGCAGCTTCAGCCCATGCCCCTGAGATGCAGCCAGCCCTTCCTGACAGCTTACCCTATGGATTTCAGACTTACCTAGTGTAAGCCGAATCTCTCTCCACATATATCTGCTACTGGTTCTGCTTCTTTAGTTGAACCTAGCTAATGAACCAGGCTTGAGGTTTATTTCCAAAAACAAGAAACTAGTAAACTTTCTGGTCTATTCACTTCCAATTAGTTCCATGTGCCAGTAGCTATACCCAATTTTTTTTTTGGACATGGTTCTTAAACCTCTTTTTTTAAAACTTAATTCTTGTAATATGTTCCTTCCTCTCCATCCCACATTAGACCATCACCATCTCTTACCTGAACTAGTGATTGAAAAAGCCTCCTAACTCGCTTCTCAGATTAGTTTTTTCTCCTCTATCTATTCTCCACACTGCTGCCAGAGGTCTCTTTCTGGAAAACAAATATGATCATGTCACTATCCTTCTTAAATACCTTTGAAGTCCTCCTACCTACAGGATAGAGGTAAACTTGTTTACTGATTCATTAATTCTGCTTTTAACTCTTATTTCCTTATATTTTTCTTTGCATTTACTTTTCTGTTATTTTTCTAACTTGTTGAGATGAATAGGTATGCCACTGATACTTTTCTTCTTTTCTAGTAACATTTAAGGTTTTAAATTCTCTCTAACCATTGCTTTGGCTAATTATACCAGTTTGTACATCTTCATTACCCTTCAGTTCCAAATACTTAAATATTTCATTGTAATTTCTTTGAGCAATGGGTTTTCTAGAGATTTTTTATTAATAATATCCAAAGTTGGACTTTAAGTTTCAATAGGAAAATAGCATCAATTTATTTCCAGAATTCCCCACTTTCTTCAATACAGAGCTACAAAGAGAATGTTAAAAAAAAGAAAAAAGTCTACATCTTTAGTGAACTTTTAAGACAATAAAAAACTGCAAATGCCAAATTACAAGTAAATATGGCCCCAAGAGAGGACAGGAAGTATAAAAGAAGTCTAGTGGGAAAGAGAGTCCTATCCTAAGTGGGAACTGTAATGCTTAGAACTGAAATTGAATGGGGGAAAATCTCAGAAGGAAGTAGAGAAAGGAGGTGTAGAAAGTGTCATGGAAACTAAGTGACAGATCTCAGACAGGACTACCCTTCTAAAAGCAAGGCATTCACTTTTCTTTTGTAACATCAAACTTACAAAAAATTAAAAGAATAGCACAAAGACCTCCTGTACAACCTCCACAAATTCTCTAATTGTTAACATTTGGGCAGGTACTTTAAAAAGTAGAAGTTGTATTAGTAGAAGCTAGTAAGGGCCTAGTGGAACTCATAGCTGGCAATTCCTATCTTTTAAATGCCTAAATTACTGAGAGGCAAAGGAAATGTGATTATATTTTGCAGAACCCATCAGAGCAACAGGACAGAGGTCTTGAGGAGAGAAACCTGGAAAACTACCTTGCTCCTAATGTTCTATCCCTCCTCTCCCTCCCACTTAGTCCCTTCTAACAGGTGGCTTGGAAAAACTATTATCATTTAACTGTGAATAACAAAAAAGTGAATCGTTCCACACAAAAATACCAAAAGAAAGTGTAAAGAGGCAGTACAACATCCCTGATGAAGAAAATGCAACAGAAAATATCACCACAAAGTAGATGAAAATTAACTCAAAGATTTTTAATGCAGCTATGATGAAAGATCTCAGGGCAGAAATTTAAGAACTCAGGAGACAGCCAGTCAAAGGAAGATAAAATAAGCATTACAAACTCATGTAAGAAATGAAAGAAAAAAAAAAAAAGATGAAGACTAAACTATAACTAGTACATGGTAAAACTTATACCACAAAAGGCACATAAGGAGCAAATAGTACAGAACATTTTTAAAAGAAAATGATAGATTTAATTAAAAAAATAAGACTTAAAATTTACACTTTCAAAGGAAATCCCATGTTTTAAAATAAAACTGACCCACGTCAATACTGAGAAATACTCTAATAAAAACAATTATAAAAAATACTTAGAAAAGGAAAAAAAAATCAAGCTGATATCATACTTCTCTACTGAGCATTCACTGTCAGAAGGCAGTAGAAAAATACCTATAAGGTAACTCAAGAAAGTAAGAGTCAAGCCGAGACTGGTTTGGCTCAGTGGATAGAGCGTCGGACTGCGGCCTGAAGGGTCCTGGGTTCGATTCAGGCAAGGGCATGTACCTTGGCTGTGGGCACATCCCCAGTAGGGGGTGTGCAAGAGGCAGCTGATCGATGTCTCTCTCTCATCGATGTTTCTGATTTTCTATCCCTCTCCCTTCTGCTCTGTAAAAAAAATCAATAAAATATATATTAAAGAAAGAAAAAAGAAAGTAAGAGTCAATAATTTTATGGCTAGCCAAGCAGTCTTTTAGGAATAGGCTATAGACAAAACACAAAAACTCAGCTTTTATTCATATTAGCCCTTCTTGAAGGGTTAATTGCAACTAAGAGATGACAGGAAAAAGGTCAGGAAAAGACTGCTAGTGACCAATATATTTAGCTGTAGATTTAAGATAAAACAAATGGGAATACTTATGACAGAATGGAATGTAATGGTTACATAATCTAACAATACAGAAATCATAATATATACAAAAAAATGAATGACAGGAGTAGAAAACATAAAAGTAGAATAAATTCACTGATAGCACCTTATAGTAATAGATAGTCAAAGTTGAAAGTCAAGTAGTAAAAATGTAAAAAAAAATTAATAGATCTAGAGGCATGGATACTTGCAACAGCCTGACAGATCTCAGAGGGGTGGGGGTGGATGTAGGGGACAGAAAGAGATTAACCAAATAATTTATATGCATATATTCATAGCTCTTGGACACATACAATAGTGTGGTGAAGGCCTGGGGTAGAGAGGGGGTGGTTGGGGGGGACAGAGAAGGAGAGGGATACTGGGGACACTGTAATACTGTCAACAACAAAAAAAAATAAGCAAAATTATAATGAATAAAACAATGCTATAATGGCTAAAACTAGTCTATAGAGGAGAGGGAGGAAAGAAAAAGAAGAGAATAAAACTAATATAATTGTTACTCAATAAGGAAAACAAGACACTGCTTTAAAAAAGAAAGCTGAAGGCCAGTTGGTGTGGCACAGAAGTTGAGTGTTGACCCATGTACCAGGAGGTCACGGTTTAATCCCCCATCAGGGCACATGCCCGGGTTATGAGCTCCATTCCCAGTAGGGGGTGTGCAGGAGGCAGCTGATCAACGATTCTCTTTCATCACTGATGTTTCTAACTCTTTCTCTGAGATAAATAAAAAACATATTAAAACAAAGAAAGTTGAATATTACATGAAGTAAGTATAAAGGTAACCACTTGTAGGGAAAAAAAACTTTCTTAATTCAAAACTATAAATAAAAAAGCACAAAACAGACCACTTAGTTTAAAAAAAATACATAATCAGAAAATATAACAAAACAATTTGAGACAACTACTATGAAATATGTATGTTATTACTATCTATCTGGCTCAACTGATCCATTAACAGAAAAAAAGCTTTGGACTGACCCCAAAGCAAAAAACCCCTGTATGCTGTTGTCAAGATGTACTTGTGATTCAAAATATATTTAAATTTTTAAAAGAAATGAAAATTTAGGGCCTGGTCTAGTAGCTCAGTTGATTAGAGCATCGTCCTGATAGGCTAAGGTTTTGGGTTCAATCTCTTGTCAGGGCACATAAAAGAAGCAACCAATGAATGCATAAATAAATAAAACAACAAATCTCTTTTTCTCTCTCTCCCCTCACTTCTTTCCCCTTACCTAATCAATAAATAAAATAAATGAATGAACAGAATATGGTTCACAAAAACATAGATTATAATCCTTTATTCAGATAATGAAGACAGACTTTGGCCAAAAAGTACTAAAACAAGTCATTTTAGCATTGTAAAAGATACAATTCACAATGAAGAAAATAGGTATGCTTATGTTCCCTATAACGCTACTATACCAGCAACATTAAGAAAGAAGAAATGATAGCAGATTAAAAAAGAACAGAAACACAATTATAAGAAATTTAAATTTATTTTTCCCAGTCTGAGAGGACACGTACACAAAAATAAATAAGGAAATAAATGATCTAAATAACAATCAAAATGATAGTGCTGATGGATATTCATTTAACTCTACCCCAAATAACTGAATATCCCTTTAAAAAATATATAATATATATTTACTGATTGCAGAGTAAAAGGATCAGAGAGACAGAAATATCAATGATGAGAGAGAATCACTGATCGGCTGCCTCCTGCATGCCTCCCACTGGGGATCGAGCCTGTAACTCGGGCATGTGCCCTTGGCCAGAATCAAACCTAGGACCCTCCAGTCTCTAGGCCAATGCTCTATCCACTGAGGCAAACCAGGGAGGGCAAATATTCTTTACTTTTACTTTTTAAATGTTTTTATGGGTTTTAGAGGAGGAGGAAGTGAGAGAGAAACATTGATTGGCTGCCTCCTGCACGTCCCCTACTGGAAATAGAGCCCACAACCTGGGCATGCCCTGACTGGGGAATCAAACCAGTGACCTTTTGGAGCATGGGATGATCCTTAACCAACTAACTGACCATACCTGCCAGGGCTATCACTAATTTTTAAATAGCTATTGAATTTTTATAAAAATTGACTACATATTAGGCTACAAAAAATATCTCAACAAATTCTAAAATTAGAAATTACAAAACACATTTTCTGAGTAACAATACAATAAAATGAGAAATTTATAACAGAATCAGAAAATAAAGAGATCTTCAATCTGAAAATTTAATAAGTCTCTCAAAAAACATTTAGGTAATAGGGCAAATACAAATAAAATCTGTGGTGTTCGGAATATAGCTAAAATAGAGGTCAGAAGAAATTTTATTATTTTACATTCTTTTATCAATAAGAAAAAAATGAAAGTAAACGAGTTACTAATATAGCTCTAAAAGTTATAAAAACAACTAAATTAACTGAAGTAGAGGGAAAAAATATAAAGCTAAAAGCAGAAATTAAGAATATTAAAAAAAAAAAAAGCCAGAAAATTGAAAACAATTTTCCAGAGTTCTTGCTGGTGGGGGTAAAAAAATAAAAAATAAAAAATCAATTGATTAAAATTACTATCTCTCCTAATCAAGAGTAAAATTAAGGACAAAGTACAAAATACAAAATAAGAAATGGGGATAAATAACAGAAATAGACAAAATTTCAAAAAACAGGAAACTAATTAATAGGAAGTAACGGATCCTCCAATATATACATACATGTATACATTATACTTAATGCAGAAAATTTGGAAGTATTCTTTCAAAAGTCAGGAATAAAAAGAGGATGCCCACTAATCACTAATGTTTAAATTGACCTGTCTAAATATTTTATACCTCTTCATATACCTGATGGAGAGGTATAAAAATCCAAAGGAAGAGGTAAACCTATCACTATCTGCAGATGAAATGATGATAACCTAGAAACTAGGAAAGTCACTTAAAAAATTACTATAAATAATAATGTAATTTAGTAAGGCAGAGAGAAATGTCAGTATATAGAACTTAAAAGCCTTCATGTATAGAAACAATAGAAACAATAACCAGTCAGAATCTATAAATTCATTTAGTAGCAAAAATAGGGGAGAAAATGTCTAGAAATAACAAGAAATGTACAAATTTTATGTGAGAAAAACTTTAATACATTCCTAAAGAAAACAAAAGTAATCTTGAACAAATGCAATGACATACTATTTTCTTTGACAAGTTCAATATTTTAAATATACCAATCTGTCCTAACTTAATTTATAAATATGAGATCTCAATAAAAATAATAGTCCATATGCTCTACTCTATTGGATCTAGACACGGTGTTTGTAAAGCTTATATGGTAATAAATAAAAAAGGCCTAGAAAGACCTGAAAAAATAATGAGATTAGTGCTATTAGATATTAAAAATCATAAAAGAAATTATTGATCACTACTTTTAAGTGTTTGTGTATACACACATACACTCACACAGAGGGATAAATTTTTATGTGGCAAAAGCAAAAAAAACTAAACAAATCAAGACTGTAGCAAAGGCCAAAAGACAAGTAACAACAAAGGATACTATCTGTAATTCATATCTCAATTGAGAAAGCTCAGTAAATGAGGAGACCAAACATCCAACAGAAAAAAAAGGTAGAAGGATACGAACAGTTAACAGAAAAAGAAAGGTGACCCTTACATATGTGAAAATGTTCAAATGGAAAACAAACGCACATAGTGAAACTATACCTTGTAAATCTGATTGACAAAAATCTAGTTTGACACCTGTAGAGACAAAGGCATCAGGAAATAGGTAGTCTCCATCACTGATCAAAATAAGTATTTACAATCTTGGTAGAGGGCAATCTGACAATAACAATGAAAATTTCAAATACATTTGCCCTTGACTCATCAATCTCACTCCTGGAATCTATCTTTTAAAAAAGTCTACATATATATATACGAAATGATGTTTTGAAATGGCACATAATTAAAGGGGACTATTGAAATATATCCCCTCAATGACATATCTCTACAATGGCAGATGCAGCTGAAAATAATAAGGAAACTAAGTACTGATCTAGAAAGAACCAAGGATCCTTGGAAGAATGGCTGATTCCAGGTGCAGGGTAAGAAATATGAGATGAGCCTGGAACATCCTGCTGTGCCGGAAAGCTATCAAAAACTAATGAATTAGAAATAGGATGTTATTATTTTCCACATAAGAATTCCATCTAATATAAGAGGAACAACAGAATTAGAAAAAATATCAGTTGACAGTGCTTAGTGAAATAAATAGTTCAGGTAATAATGATCAATGAATGGAATGTTAGAAATTAAAAGGCTGATTGGGAAATTTTAATGGAGAGATCAGGTTGGGACCATTAAATACTGATTCAATATGAAACACAAATTTATAAAGTATTTTGAACCAGAATTGAATCAAGTCTCAAAGGCCATCTTTCATTTTAAGGAAATATAAAGGACAGAGGAATATACTAATCACACCACAAGAAAACAAAAGACACCTGGATATTCCACAGGACACCTAACAAGCCAATAAAAAAATAAAAAAAAAACACAAAAAACAAAAAACAAAATAAAAAAAACTGACAAAATAAAACAAGAGGGAAAGAAATGGGACTACTACATTTTTAAAAGGCATAGAAAAAACATTGATGAAAGAGAATCATTGATTGGCTGTCTCCTGCACACCCCTTACTGGGCATCCGGCCTGAAACTCAGGCATGTGCCCTTGACTGGAATCGAACCATGACCTCTTAGTTCATAGGTCCAAGCTCAACCACTGAGCCATGCTCCAGGCTAGAAATTGTATATTTAATAATGAAAAATTGAACCATTGAGAAGACGGATAAAAAATAGCTCAGTTGCCCTAGCTGCTTTGGCTCAGTGGATAGAGCATCAACCTGGGGACTGAAGGGTCCTGGGTTCAATTTAGCCCGATTGTGGGCTGGATCCCCAGTGTGGGGCATGCAGGAGGAAGCTGATCAGTGATTCTTTCTCATCATTGATGTTTCTATTTCTTTATCCCTCTCCCTTCCTCTCTGAAATCAATAAAATATATTTTAAAATAAATAAATAAATAAAATAGATAGATTAAAAAAAGGCATAAAGCCTAATGTAATGTGTGAATATTATTTGGATCCTGATTAGAACCAATTAACTATAAAAATATATTGGAAACAATCAGAGAAATCTGAGTCTAGACAGGGTATGAGAGGCTACAAATAAATTATTATTTTCAATTTTTTATATATGATAATGGCGTTGTGACTGTGTAAGAAAACATCGATGTTTTTAGAGATACATACTGAATTAGTAGGAACAAAATAAGAATCTGTCTGGGACTTTACTTAAAAATACTACAATAGAGGAAGAAATGGAGATAGTTTAAGCAAAGGTAGAAAAATACTGACAATTTGGATACTAACTATATAGGTGGCAGTTTCTCATACTATTCTCTCTTCTTTTATATAAGTTCAAAAATTGATTAAAAAAAACACCTAAAATTAATGCAATTATCACCACATGAAGCATCAGTAGTAGGCATAATGCCAGGGGTCACCATGACCAACAGACTTCTCTTCCTGTAAAATATGTATTTCATAATAAAATACTGACTTAGATTTAAAGGACAAAAGTGATTTATAATAGGAGATTGCTCAGATGATCATGTTAAAGCTTTTAAACTTGCTTTAGTAGCAAATCAGGACAAGTTCTGTGTAAAGGCTTTCTGAATGAAATGTAATATAAATATAAAGGTTTTCTATTCCGTGTTAATTCAAATCCAAATATTACTAGTACATATAATTATACATAAAATGCACATAGACACATTAAGCACACAAACACAAACAGGCCATACAGAAATCAATTATCCAATACAGAATATGGTTTTATTCCCTTACCATCAATATTAAGCATCATTTTCCACATGGCAGGACGAACAGATTGATGGAATCCAAACCATACCTCCCTGCCCCCTCCCAGAGGGTGGTCATATCCTTCTGGAGCCGAGAAAAATGAACGCCCCACAGGTGTATATCTACAAAAATTAAAATGGCATGTTCAATCCTTTCCTTCCTATGTAAGTATTTAAATATGCAGAACAGGTGAATCTAGAGAACATAACTTAAATTATCATGCTTTATCATAATGGATATATGAAACTAAACACCAAATTTGTAAAAGCAAAAAGCAGCTATTTTAATGGAAAGAAAAAAATCTGTATCCTTCACTACAATCCTATATTGTTACAATTAATTTTAGTATGAATAAGAACACATTTTATTTAAAGTACTTTTAAAAAAATAAATTTTAAAACTTAACAGCTCCAATCTTAGAAAATGCTAAATTACTGATCAAAAAGCTATTTCTATAAATGTGTTTGTAAGATATAATATTTTTCTTAAAAAAAAGACACAAGCCTGCCCTAGCTGGGGGGGGGGGGGGGGGGGGGGCTTAGTGGATAGAGCATCAGCCTACGGACTGAAGGGCCCTGGGTTTGATTCTGATCAAGGCACATTCCTGGGTTGTGGGCTCGATCCCCAGTAGAGGTCGTGCAGGAGGGAGCCAATCAATGATTCTCTCTCCTCATTGATATTTCCCTCTCTCTCTCTCTCTCTCTCTCTCCCTCTCTCTCTCTCCCTCTCCCTCTCCCTCTCCCTCTCTCCCTCCCTCTTCTCTGAAATCAATAAAAATTAAAAAGCATTAAAAAAAGACACAGCCTATCTGAACCTATATAAGCACAAACACACACATACCCATGTGAAACGCTAGTGTGATTAAAATAGCAATTTCAACACAATTTGATACTACTGTATAAATAATGAAATTACCTTTAAAACAAGATACAAGGTCATTTAACTATAGCATTATATCTGAAAATACACCAGTTGCTCAAGATTTATAGCTCTTAGGAAAAAGCGTTAGACATTTTTCTAAAAAAATATCCATTAGCATAAACAAATAAGGTGCATTTACATTCAAACGATAGAAAATTTTCTGTAACTTACATCTATCAATGAACTTGTATGCATGCTATTCTTTTTTTAAAATATATTTTTATTGATTTTAGAGAGGAAGGAAGAGGAAGAAATAGAAACATCAATGATGAGAGAGAATCACTGATCAGCTGCCTTCTGCACAACTCCTACTGGGGATCGAGCCCATAACCCAGGCATGTGCCCTTGACCAGAATCAAACTCAGTACCCTTCCATCTGCAGGCCGACATTCATTCACTGAGCCAAACCAGGTAAGGCTGCATGCTATTTTTCAAATAAAATATTCAAAATATACAACATCTGAACATTAATCAAAGGAGGCCTGCACAACTCTTGGGAGGAAAGCCTTCATACTTAAAATCTAAAGATGAAAAAAGCCAGAAGCACCCACTTCATGGAGGGTAGATGTCGTAGCACCACATCAACGGCATGGACAGGATTAGTGCTGATTGGCTTGTCTAATTCCAGTGGCTCAGGCAAGGTCCGTCCTGTCAGTACTTCATGTAGTAGGTGCCAACTCACCCGAGAGACAAACTTGATTGACACCTTGAAAGGTCGATCTTTTCCACCTTCCCCAGGGAGAGTAACATCTAAATCTACCTGTTAATGAGAAATTAGTTATCTGGCAAAAGTTGAAAAAGATTAAATACAATTATTTTAAAGTTTAATTTACACAAATATCTAAGAGAAAATAAGGCAAACATATAAAACATAGCAATCTCAATGTTAAATAAATAGTCTAACATTTACATGACAGTTATTTATGCCAGCATTATTTGTCATTAAAAAATACTGAAAATTGTCTAAATGCTATTACAAAATGCAATTAGCACCACATTAAGCATCAGTAGTAGGCATAATGCCAGAATATCTCTTGGAATTGTTATAGAATAATTTCCAAGCTATACTGTTAAGTGAAAAAAAAAAAAAAGGCAAAGTACACAAGATTACAAATAGTATGCCATCTTTTATGTGAGAAAAAAAGGGAAAATGAAAAAATCTTTTTGTATTTGCTTACTTATGCAAAAAGAAACACAAGAAGCATAAACCAGAAAGAAGAAATTGGTTTCTTTAAAAGGATGGAAAGAAACAAACTGGGAAAAATAAGAGGGATTAATAATTCAGAGTGTATTTGTCAGTATGTTTTAACTTATGGGAGCATGTTAAATAAAGTTCTGTACATTAAAAATTAAGTTAAATCAAATCAATTAAATTTTAACTAAAAATTAAATCAATAAGGCAGGAGGGAAAAAACTAAACTAAATATAAACAAAACCAAATAAAACCAAATGCACTTCGAATGAATAATATAGCCATACCAAACAAGAAAAAACAAAAATGAAAACACTAATGCAAGTAACTCTTGAATACAGTATACTGACTATAATTTCAGTTGGGAGTGGGAAGGGGGGGTTAATAGGAAAGAACTGCATACAAAATAAAACCATAAACTCTAATTAGCAGGTTTTTTTCCTGTAGTGGTATAGTATAGTAATTCTGAAATTATTTTACATGTATGGTAGGACTGAACAGATAAGTAAAAGTTGTGGTGTTTGGAGGAGTCAGTTTAAAAAAGAAAGACATTCAAATATGAAATGTGGGGAGTAAAGGAAGATTTCTGTAAGGGTAAAGTGGAACTGGAAAAATCACTCTGAGCTCATGAGTTCCAATATACAGATTGTATGTATACAAGAAGTGGGATGGACTTGCAGGATACCCAAGTTAGGTTTATGTATGACATATAATATTGTCGCTTTATTTATATACTAGAGGTATGGTGCACAAAATTTGTGCAGGGGGGCCAGGGAGGGTATATGTCCCACAGCCCATCCTGCATCCTCTCCAATATGGGATCCCTCAAGGTATGTCTGACTGCCCATTTAGGCCCGATCCCACATCCAGGACTGCTGGCTCCCAACTGCTTACCTACCTGCCTGCCTGCCTGCCCCTAACTGCTTCTGCCTGCTAGCCTAATCACCCTCCAACCACTCCCTGCCGGCCTGATCGACAGCCAACTGCTCCGATGCCACCCTGATTGCCCCTAACTGCCCTCCCCTGCCGGCCTGGTCACCCCTAACCATCCTCCCCTGCGAGCCTGGTCACCCCCAACTGTTCTCTGCTGGCCCAGTCACCCCTACCTTCCCTCCCTTGCCAGCACGGTTGCCCCTAACTGCCCTCCACTGCCAGCCCGACTGCCCCTAACTGTCCTCCCTTGCCAGCCTGGTCACCCCTAACTGCCCTCCCTTGTCAGCCTGGTCAACCCCAACAGCCCTCCCCTGTAGGCCTGGTCCCCCCCAACTGCCTTCCCCTGCAGGCCTGGTCGCTCTCAACTGCCCTCCCCTGCTGGCTCGATAGCACCTAACTGCCCTCCCCTGAAGGCCTGAACACCCCTAACTGCCCTCCCCTGCAGGCCCAGTCATCCCCAACTGCCCTCCCCTGCAGGCCCAGTCACCCCTAACTGCCCTCCCCTGCAGTCCTGAATGCCCCCAAACTGCCCTCCGCTCCAGGCACGATTGCCCCCAACTGCCCTCCTCTGCTGGCCATCTGGTGGTGGCCATCTTGTGTGTTGGAGTGATTATCAATTTGCATATTACCTCTTTATTATATAGGATGTATATATGTATTTGTATTTCAGACTTCTGTCCACTGAAAGGACTTAGAAGCACAAATAGTAATGAGCATAGCCAGTTCCCATATTTTGATTTCTAAACTGCATTCCCCAACTAAAAGAAACAAGTACTCCTTTCGGAAATAGCAAGTTGCAGGATTTCTGCAGGGAAAAATTAGAAGAGCCTGGAACATCTTGTGCCACAAAGTAAGGAAGTACCCAAAAGTAAGAAAAGAAAAAGCTGATCATGTCAAAAGGACATAAGAACCAATTTTAGCTGTCAAATAAAGAGGATAAATAAATAAGGGAAAAGAAAATGCTCTCCTGCCCGGGCCAGTGCTGCTCAGCTGGTTGTCCCATTCACCAAAAGGTGGTGGTTCCGGTTAGGGTACATACCCAGGTTGTGGGCTCAATCCCTGTTTGGGGTGTGTATGGGAGGAAAGTGATTGATGTTTCTCTCTCTGTCTCTCCTTTCCTCTCTCTAAAATCAATTAAGAAAAAAAAATGCTCTTCCTTGCTATAGAATATTACCTAATAAATGTAGAAGGAAATCATTCTTGCTATATAGTAATAATCCTTCCAAGCAAAAAATCATCAATTATTTTAAACTAGAGGCCCGATGCATAAAAATGTGTGCAAGAGTAGGCCTTCCTTCTCCGGGCTTCCCTTAGGCACCTGGGACCCAGGCTGGCTTCCCTTGTCTTGGCTTTGTCAGGAAGGATGTCTGGTCTAATTAGGATATTACCCATTTATTATTATAGAAGCCTAATGAGAAACAAGATCCTTAAAAGTATCACCCATATCAACATTAAAAACTTCTGAGCATCAAAGAAAAAAAGCAACAAAGTAAAAAGGTAGCCTATGGAATATTAAGAAATATTTGCAAATATATACCTGATAAGAATACATAAAGAACAGCTAAAGCCCAGTCAGTGTGGCTCTGTGGCTGAGTGTCAGCTTATGAACCAGGAGCTTACGGTTCAATTCCCAGTCAGAGCCCATGCGAGGGTTGCGGGCTTGATCCCAAGTGGGGGGCATGCAAGAGGCAGCCAATCAATGATTCTCTCTCAATCTCTCTCTCCCTCTCTGAAACCAATAAAAATATATACACACACAAAAAAAAAATCTAAAATTCAACAACAAACAACCCGCTTAAAAAATGGGCAAAGAACTTTCTCCAAAGAAACACAAATGGCTCATAAGCACATGAAAAGATGTTCAATTTCACTAATAATTAGGGATACAAATAAAAACTGCAATCAGATATGACTTCATACACATTAGGATGGCTATTATCAACACAATAGAAAGTAAGTGTTGACAAGGGTGTAGCTGATTTAGAACCCTTGTAAGTACTGTTGGTGGGAATGTAAAATGGTGCAAATGCTATGGAAAACAGTATGGTGGTTTCTCAAAACATTAAAAAATATAATTACCATTTATATGATCCAGCAACTCCACTTTTGGGTATATGCACAATAGAACTGAAAGTAGGGATTAGAATAGATATTTGTACCCATATTTATAGCAGCATTATTTGCAATAGCCCAAAGGTGTCCATCAGTAGGTGGACAAACAACAAAATGTATACACAGATATAAGCACATGGAAATATTATTCAGCTTTAAAAAGAAAGGAAAATCCCTATACACATGACAACAAAGATGAACCTTGATGACATTATGATAAATGAAATAAGCCAGTAACAAAAAGACAATGTACAATTCCACTTATATGAGGTACTGGGAATAGTCAAATTCATAGAGACACAAATTAGAATGGTGGTTGCCAGGGTTTCAGGAGAGGGGAGATTGGGAAGTTAATGTTTAAGGAACACAGTTTCAGTTTTACAAGATGAAATAAGTTATGGAAATGGATGGTGGTGACAGTTGTTGAATGAGGGAGAGGGAGAAAGTTATGGAAATGGATGGTGGTGACAGTTGTTGAGTGAGGGAGAGGGAGAGGGAGAGGGAGAGGGAGAGGGAGAGGGAGAGGGAGAGGGAGAGGGAGAGGGAGAGGGAGAGGGAGAGGGAGAGGGAGAGGGAGAGGGAGAGGGACAGGGAGAGGGACAGGGAGAGGGAGAGGGAGAGGGAGAGGGAGAGGGACAGGGAGAGGGACAGGGAGAGGGAGAGGGAGAGGGACAGGGAGAGGGAGAGGGAGAGGGACAGGGAGAGGGAGAGAGAGAGGGAGAGAGAGAGGGACAGGGAGAGGGACAGGGAGAGGGACAGGGAGAGGGACAGGGACAGGGACAGGGAGATTGATTTGAGAGGGACATATCAATTGGTTGCCTTTGCACACACCCCAACCAGGGCAAGGGGATCAAGCCTGCAACCTAGGTACGTGGCCTTGACAGAAATCGAACCCAAGACCCTTCAGTCCCCAGGCTGAATGCTCTTTCTGCTGAGCCAAACCAGCTAGGGCAGCGGTCGGCAAACTGTGGCTCGTGAGCCACATGTGGCTCTTTGGTCCCCCAAGGGAGGCTCTTCCACAAAATACAATGGCCTGAGTGAGTCTATTTTGAAGAAGTGGCATTAGAAGTTTTAAAAATTTGGCTCTGAGCCGAGACCGGTTTGGCAGAGTGGATAGAGCGTCGGACTGGGGACTGAAGGGTCCCGGGTTCGATTCCGGTCAAGGGCATGTACCTTGGCTGCGGGCACATCCCCAGTAGGGGGCGTGCAAGAGGCAGCTGATCGATGTCTCTCTCTCATCGATGTTTCCGACTTTCTATCCCTCTCCCTTCTGCTCTGTAAAAAATCAATAAAATATATTTTAAAAAAATAAAATAAAAATAAAAATAAAAATTTGGCTCTGAAAAGAAATTTCAATTGTCGTACTATTGATATTTGGCTCTGTTGACTAATGAGTTTGCCGACGTGTTGATTAGGGCCATTATGCTTTTTAATAGTACAGTTATCGTCCTAGCCGGTTTGGCTCAGTAGACAAAGTGGCAGCCTGGGGACTTGAAGGGTCCTGGGTTCTATTCCGGTCAAGGGCATATGCCCAGGTTTCAGGCTTGATCCCCAGTAGGGGGCATGCAGGAACCAGCCACTTGATGATTCTTTCTCATTGATGTTTCTATCGCTCTCTCCCTCTTCTTTCCTCTCTGAAATAAGAAAATATATAATAAAAAGAAAAAAGCATAATGTATGCAATCTACTCTTGGATGGTTTAGAAAAAAAATAAGTTAGATAGATAGATAGATAGATAAATAGATAGATAGATATAGTGGTATCTGTAGATAGAGTCAGCAAAGGAGATAAAGAAAGAGAATGCCAAAACAAATGTGGAAAATGTTAAGAACACTGGTGAGTCTTGGTAAAGGGTACAAGAGTTCTTTATATGATTCTTACAACTCTTTTTTTTAATGATTCCTATAACTTTTCTATAAGTTTGAAATTACTTTTGAAAAGATTAATGATACACGTACATATATAGACTGAAACAAAATAAAAAGATAACAAATGCATTTAAAATGAGAAATTGCAAAAAGTATAGCTTCCCAAAAAAGGAACACATATCTTACCCCAGTAGTTGCCACAGGAAGTGGATTGGCTGTGTAAAGGCTTCTTTTTCCATCATAAACTGGCCTACGGTCCCCAAATATAGTTACTTTAAAATGCTGAACCATAGAGTCAACCACCTCCCTACAAAAGGGAAAAAATACATTCACATAATCCTCTACATGATAATATTTTAACAACTTAACTAATTCCTTAACACTATTTAAAGCTGTCAAAATTTTATCCACCCTGCCCCCCTTTATTTTTGAGAGAAAGGAGGAGAAAAAGAAACATCAATGTATGAAAGAAATATCGATCAGTTGCTTCCCATACGTGCCCACCAGGGATCAAACATGCAACCTATGCATGTGCCCTGAGTGGGAATCAAACCAGCAACCTTTCGGTGTACAGGAGGACGTTCAGACCACTGAGTCACACTCACCAGTAAAGCTGCCAACATTCTAAAAGATAATCACTTGTGATAAAAGTTTTGCTTTCAGGACCAGGCATAGAATACCAAAAAAGGATGATAGGAATTTCACACAAAAGTAAAAAATGAATTCAGTGTATTACTTAATCATTCTGGGCCACAGTTGACCTGCAAAATATTAATCCTAGAACCTGATCTAAAAATCCCTTTCACCATCTCTAAGCACCATCTGACACATTCATCTTTCTTTGTCTAAGAGTTTGACACTCATTCTTCTGTGCTCAAATAGCACCTAATAAATATATGCATTAGAATACTTATTCCATTGTATTATCCTATATAATAAAAGACTAATATGCAAATAAACCGAGTGGCTGAACAACTGAACAACTAGTTGCTATAATGTGTGCTGACCACCAGGGGGTGGACATGGAACATGGCAGGCACAGGCAACAGGATGGTGGAGCACGTGAGTGGGGGCGCCAGACCAAGGCAGGGTGCCGATCACTGTCATTGAGGCAAGCCTCTGTAGTTATTGAAAATTCTTTGCTTGGTGCTGGCCCTGATTGCTTGACACTATCAGTGGGTGCAAGCAGCGGCTTCTAGCCCCAATCACTCCTCAGGGCTTCTCCACCTCCCCTGTTCCTAAGGGGTGATGGGGGCCAGCAGCTGCCTCTCACACCCGCTGCCAATGACAGTCCCCCTCACACCCACTGGTGGCCCTGATCGCCCCTGCAGGCTTCTCCACCTCCTCCTGCTCCTGAGGGGTGATCGGGGCAGCAGCTGCTGCTGGCACCCACTGACAGCGCTGGCCCTGCTCGCACCCGCTGGTGGTGCCGCCCCAATTGCTCCGTGCAGTCAGTGGGTGTGAGCTGGGCCGGCCATCAGCATGTGGGAGCAGCAGCAGCAGTAGGGCTGTCAGGAACAGGAGACTGGAGGCTGTGGCGGGAGTGGCCAGGCGGGGGTGTGGAGGATGGGCTGAGATCTGCCCGTGCCCACTGCAGCCCATAGATCCTTTCACGGTGCACGAATTCATGCACTCAGATCCTGGTAATTACTATATGCTTCATTTCTACTAGACTGTGAGATTCTTGATGGCAATAAACACTTTGTACCACTCCTATCCTTTTACATACACCCCCCCCATTTTTACTACAGTATTCAGGCAATAAGGATATTTTAAAACCTCCATTTTTATCCACCAAACATTTTTATCCCATTAACTTACATGGAAAGATATTCAAGACATTTTTTAAAGTACAGACTACAGAGAGAACAATACCAAATATCAAAAAATCAATATTTATTTTTGTACACACATCCTTAGTAAAAGCAGAAGAAAGATATCTAGAAGGATGGGTACCAAAATACACATAGTCGTTACCCCTGAAAGAGAAGCAGAGAAAAATAATTTTTAAATTTTGTTTACACAAATCTAAATATATTATGATGAAATTATGCTCACATAATCCTGGTGTGATATATAATAGATTTTGAAAGAATAAAAAAAATTCAATTCTAGCACAGTCTAGTGAGTAGGTGATAGAAAAAAGGAGGGAAAAAAAAGCATTTTCTGGCACAAAATAATTAAGCTGACTTGATACTCGGAAGTATCAAGTACTGCCGAGACCG
Source organism: Antrozous pallidus (assembly GCA_027563665.1). Taxonomy (NCBI): domain Eukaryota; kingdom Metazoa; phylum Chordata; class Mammalia; order Chiroptera; family Vespertilionidae; genus Antrozous; species Antrozous pallidus. Next base: position 189,135,468 of record CM050508.1, read on the forward strand.
GTTTGGCTCAGTGGATAGAGCGTCGGACTTCAGACTGAAGGGTCCCGGGTTCGATTCCGGCAAGGGCATGTACCTTGGCTGCGGGCACATCCCCAGTAGGGGGCGTGCAAGAGGCAGCTGATCGATGTCTCTCTCTCATCGATGTTTCTGACTTTCTATCCCTCTCTCTTCTGCTCTATAAAAAATCAATAAAATATATTTTAAAAAAAAGAAGTATCAAATACATACTCAAAGTTTCTACTTTCCCCCTTTTCAATTTTATTTTTATTTTGCTGAAATTATTTAAATTAATGTAATCTTTTGTAAATTTTACAACAAAGATTTGAATCACTGCTCAGTGTTTAGGTATAAAACAAATTTCAAAGATTTCCTGTCATTTTAAATTTACAGCTGTGGCCATTATCATTAATTCCAGTTTCTCAGGTGAAATTTTTATAGATCTAATTCATCCGGATGTTTTTCACTTTTTACTTAACAGTAAATTGGTGTTGTTTTAATCTCACCAAATCTTGGCAAACCACTCTAAGGATCAAAATGGTGAAGGAAATTTAAAACAGCAGGGCCGAAACATCTTAGGGCTAAAAAATATTTTGCTTTGATGCCTAGGACATAGCATATACCTGGCTCATCTCTTTGTCCAATAAGTTGCTGACTCTACCTCTCTGCAGTATTTCTGCCCCCCCCCCCCCCGCTTTATTATAAAATTGATTTCAGAGAGGAAGGAAGAGGGAGAAAGACAGAAAGATCAATGATGAGAGAGAATCACTGACCAGCTGCCTCCTGCACGTTCCACACTGGGGATTGAGCCCAAAAGCCAGACATGTGCCCTGACTGGAATTGAACTGTGACTTCCTGGTTCACAGGTCGACACTCATCTACTAAACAACACTGCCTGTTTTGTTTTCCCCTTCCTCATCATACAGATCATTTCACAGTATGGAGTACTCTGTTTAATTTGTAAAAATTTAAAATCCTAAAATATGAAACAACCAGAAGATGACCCAGATAGAAACTTATGTAGTATGAGTAAAAATAAATCAAATTAAGAATTTTTAGTCTGGAATACAAAAGACTCATATTATATGTTTATTCAAATTATAGACGTTTTTAGCTATTTTGATGGACTGTCGAGAAAAAACTGAGCAGAGAGAAACCAAGATGGTGGCATAGATAAACATCTAAACTGCTGCCTTGCACAACAATTTCAAAACTACAAGTAAAAGTCAATACGGACAACATCCAGAACCACATGAAAGCTGGCTGAGTGGACATTCTACAACTAGAAGGAAAGAGAAAAGCATATGGAGAATCAGAGGAGCTGCAAAAGGCTGAGGTATGGAGACACACGTGGAGAGGACAGGTGGCTGAGTGCCTAGCTGGCTTTCTCTAGTGGGAAGGAGACAAAAGCTCCTGACTGCACTGAACCCCCGTTCTGACTGCACTGAACCCCAGTTCTGGGAGAGACCCTGGGGACCTAGGCTCATATGGGGGGAATCTGGACTGTCAGGCAGAAACTCAGGAGAGCCGCGAAAGCCAGAGGTCTGGAGGCGCGTGCCAAGTGTGAGCAGAGAAGACTGACTGCCAAGTGTGCCGCTGGCTTTCTCTAATGGGAGGGAGAAGGAAGCTCCCGATTGTGCTGAACTCTAGTTCTGGAGGAGAATCTGGAAATCCAGATTCATTGGGAAAGAAACTGTACTGTCTGGCAGCGGGCGAAACTCGAGAGCGGCTGTCTCTCAGAGGTGCTTGCAGCAATTACCAAGGGACACTGAGACTCAGGGGCCTCATAGGGCAGGGCTGACGGGAAGCCAACACTATCTGCTCAGCCCTGAGACTCCACCCCATCCAAGCTGAGCACAGAAGCTTTTGCAATTTTGCAATCTTGTCTCATAAGACTGTCTCTCCAGCACAGAAGTTCTCCCGGCGTAGACACAACTGATCCTCACAGCCAACTGGCCTGGAGGTCAATTCCTCCCAGTGATACTAACAACAATTAAGATTTAACTACAACAATGCTGTACACACAGTCCTCAAAAGGGTGCACCAAGAGTGTCCACCTCAGATAACTGGGGGGGCTGACTCATTGGGCCATATAGGACATCTAGCACATAAAGCTATCCTACCAACTCAGGGAAGCAACAAACATGTGGAGACAAAGAAACAAATCACAAACGAAAGAAATGAAGAAAAACAAACTACTGGATATAGAGTTCCAAACCACGGTTATAAGGTTTTTCAAGAGTTTCCTAGAAAAGGCCGATAAATATAGCAAGACTCTTGAGGATATGAAAAAGGACCAACTAAAAGTTAAACATACATTGACTGAAATAAAAAATATACAGAAACCAAACAGCAGACTAGAGGAACGCAAGAACCAAGTCAAAGATTTGAAAAACGAAGGAAATAACACTCAACTGGACAAGCAAAATGAAGAAAAAAGAATAAAAAAACTTGAAGATAGTGTAAGAAGCCTCTGGGATAACTTTAAACGTACCAACATAAGAATTATGGGGGTGCCAGAAGAAAAGAGAGAACAAGATACTGAAAACCTATTTGAAGAAATAATGACTGAAAACTTCCCCCACCTGGTGAAAGAAATAGACTTACAAGTCCAGGAAGCGCACAGAACCCCAAACAAAAGGAATCTAAAGAGGACCATACCAAGACACATCATAATTAAAATGCCAAAGACAAAAGACAAAGAGAATATTAAAAGCAGCAAGAGAAAAACAGTTAATTATCTAGACAGGAGCACCCATACAATTGTCAGCTGACTTCTCAATAGAAACTATGCAGGCCAGATGAGAGTGGCAAGAAATATTCAGAGTGATGAATAGCAAGAATCTACAACCAAGATTACTCTATCCAGCAAAGCTATCATTCAGAATTGAAGGTCAGATAAAGAGCTTCACAGTCAAGAAAAAGCTAAAGGAGTTTATCAACACCAAACCAGTATTATGTGAAACTAGGGGCCCGGTGCACGAAATTTGTGCACGGGGAGTGCGGGGTGTGTGGGGGGGGTGTCCCTCAGCCCTGCTGGCTGGGGCAGGCGAGCGAGCGAGCGCAGCATCCACGCAGCCGGGGGCGGGCCCTTCTGGGCAGCGTGAGTGCAGCTTCCACACGACCCGGGGCAGGCCCTCCTGAGCGGCTTGAGCCCAGCTTTTGTGGAACCCGGGGCGGGCCCTCTTGGGCAGCTTGAATGCAGCTTCCGCACGGCCTGGGGTGGGCCCTCCTGGGCGGCCTGCCAGGGCAGCTCAACCGCAGCCTCTGCATGGTTGAGGGTGGACCGGCCGGGGCGGTGCGGACGCTGCCCCAGCCAGCCCTTTCTCTCAGTGGCCGCAGCCATTTTGGTTGGGGTTTATCTGCTCAGGATTGGCTTGTGGGCGTGGCCTGTGAGCATAGCATATTATTCTTTTATTAGATAGGATGCTGAAAGATATTCTTTAAAAAGAGGAAGAAAAAGGTAAAGATAAAAATTATGAACAAATACATATTTATCAACAAGTGAATCTAAAACTCAAGTGAATTAAAAATCTGATGGACAGAATAAACTGGTGAATATAACAGAATCAGGGGCATAAAAAGGAAGTGAATTCTTAGGGGGAAAGGGTGTGGGGGTGCGGGAAGAGACTGGACAAAAATCATATACCTATGGATGATGACAGTGGTGGGGAGGTAAGGGCAGAGGGTGGAGTGGGAACTGGGTGGAGAGGAGCTATGGGGGGAGGGAGGGAAGGAGGAACGATTGTAATGATCTGAACAATAAAGATTTATTAAGTTAAAAAAAAAACCTGAGCAGAAAAACCTACCTTTTATGAGCCAACAGAACAAATACTTGGAAAAATATAAGAAGCTTGATTTTTAGAACAAAAATTTCTAGCATTTCTAAACACCAGAATTACTCTCAAGTGGGTTATATTAACTTTTAAATTACTTGAGTTTGTCCTTGTTAGAACTGTTTAAAGAGCAATATGTCAGGGAAGATACAAATTAGAAGACGAAAATAAATAATATATACAATCCCCTCTATCAGTAAAATTTTAATTATGAGCATATCAAATAATAAAGCACTGCACATTTTATCATGGTATCAGATATAGACTCTTCTTTATCATAAAATTGTAGTAAAAACTGATTTGAACTGAAGGCTTTAGAACAAGCATGTGAAAGTCACAGTGACTGGGCCACATGACTCAAGTTTGACATGCTTTCCTAGAGCCTTAACTGAATCAAACAGATAACCTCTTGGCTCATGGTTCAACCCTCAACCACTGAGCCACTCTGGATGGGCCTGATATTATTTTTATATAAAAATTTAAGCATAATCATCTCAAAAATTATACAGAAGTACAGTACTAAAGCTTTCCCAATCAATATACCACAATACATTAGCATTAACTGTAGTAAATTAATAAAAAAATGAATTCTGATAACAAACTATGACCGAATTTTCTCTATATTGTAGTTGTGGAACACTAGTATTTTATAATAACAGTGGGTAAAAATGGGGGGGGGGTCTTTGATCTTTTGTTCAAATGTAGAAATTTTAGTACAATATATGTGTACTAGAGGCCCAGTGCACAGATTCGTGCACCAGTGAAGTCCTTCAGCCTGGCCTGCACCCTCTCACAATCCAGGACTCCATGCTGGACTGATGGTTTTGGCCCAATCCCTGTAGACAGGCCGAGGGACCCCACCAGCACACGAATCCATCACCAGGCCTCTAGTATGCATATAAGATCTTTGGTTAATTTCTTCCCACCCTCCCTTCTTCCCTCTGAGATTCATCAGTCTGTTCCATGTTTCTAAGCCTGTGCGCTGAGCATCTGCCCCTTGGTTGTCAATACGCATCACAGCTACCAAATGGTCACTTAGGCTTTTACATATATAGATATTGTTAAGCCAGCTTCATAATTATAATAAAAAGTAAAATCACAATAACCAAATTATAACTTCTAAAGCAATAGTTAGGAAAGCAATTCAGAAAAGAAAATCTGAATAAATAAGGATAAGAACTTCTAAAAAATCTTTAGTGGTTTCCTTTTACTAATAACCTTAGAGTCTGAGGCGGAATGAAATTTTGCAGGTGTAATATAATGCATTTTTAGAACATCAGGTTACAATTTGAAAATCCATAAGAACAGCCCTCGCTGATTTGGTTCAATGGATAGACTGTCAGCCTGTGGATTGAAGGGTCCCAAGTTCAATTCTAGTCTAGTGTACATGCCCAGGTTGTGGGCTCAATCCCCAGTAGGGGGTGTGCAGGAGGCAGCCAATCAATGATCCTCTCTCATCATTGATTTTCTCTCTCTCTCCCTCTCTCTTCCTTTCTGAAATTAATAAAAATATTATTTTTAAAAGAAAAAGGAAAAAAATCCATAAGAACATTTGGTGATTACTACACAAATGGAACCTGCCTGAGTATGTTAGGTCTTACAAAGGGCTACAGCCTATCTCATCTATTTCTTACCTCAACCGCTACTTCCTACATTCTGGTGCCATTTCTTTTTTTCTTTTTTCTTTTCTTTCTTTCTTTTTACTCTGTCATGCTCTAGTGCACAGATTGTAGAGCAAAATTTATTTTGTTTTTGTATGTCTTATATTTTTATTGTTCCTCAGTTATTCCATTACTCCTTCTTTTGTGATTTTTTTCCTAGTGTACACCCTTAGGTTCTATTCCCATTTTATTTTTATGTATATTTTGTTTATGGATTTTATTGGGGTGACATTAATAAAACCATGTAGGTTTCAAGTGTACAACCCATAACATAACTGCACACTGCATTGTGCACTCACCACCCAAAGTCAAGTCTCTTTCTGCCACTTTTTATCCCCATTTTGCTCAAAATTGAACCTGTGACCCTTCATTCTGCAGGTCAATGTTCTATCCACTGAGAAAAACTGGGTAGAGCAGTAATGATTACTTTAAAAACATTAATTGAATTTACTGGGGTCACACTGGGCAATGAAATTATCATTACTCTTTTATCACGGCACATAATACTCATCTCACAGAACTTGTCACTCCATATAGACTATGAAATCCTTATCAGGGATCATGTCATGATTTAACTTATTTCCAAAACACAGCACAATTTGTGCCTGACACAAAATAGCAGCACAATAAATTAAATAGTTAAATGAAAACATAGAAAATACCCAAAATGTAGTCTTTAAGTTTTAAAAGTTACTGCAGGATTTAAAATTATAATTTCAGTTAAGGTCCATATATTTTTATTGACTTTAGAGAGAGGAAGTGAAAAGGATATATATAGAGAAACATTAATGGGCTACCTCCTGCACAGCCCCTACTGGTCATCGAGCCCACAACCTGGGCATGTACCCTGACCTGGAAATGAACTATGACCTAATGGTTCATAGATCGATGCTCAACCACTGAGCTATGCTGGCTGACCAGGGCTCATATATTTTAAAATCTAGTACCAATAGCATTCTATTTTTGTACAACCATATGGTAAATTGAGACACCTGGTTTAAATAGATTTAACTTAGTCTAAGAAAAAAAACTAGAGCAGACCAAAAGTAAACAAAATCAAGGCACATCCATACAATGGAATATTATACAGCTGTTTTTTAAAACAAATCTTTCTTGTTCAGATTCTTAAGTTGTTCCGCTTTTTTTCCCCCTTAGCTACCCTCTGCCCAGATCCCATCCCACCCTTTGCTCCTCCCCACCCCCCATGCTCATCCATAGGTGTACGATTTTTGTCCAGTCTCTTCCCACAGCACCCACACCCTATTTCCCCCAAGAATTGTCGGTCCCCTCCCTCTCAATACCCCTGATTCTATTATATTAACCAGTTTATTCTGCTCATCAGATTTTTAAAAAATATTTTAATCGATTTTTTTAAAGAGAGGAAGGGAAAGGGATAGAGAGAAACATCTGTCAGCTGCCTCCTGTACACCCCCTTCTGGGGATGTGCCCACAACCAAGGTACATGCCCTTGACCAGAATCAAAACTGGGACCCTCCAGTCTGCAGGCAGATGCTCTATCCACTAAGCCAAACCAGGTATTCACTTTTTTGATTCACTTGTTGATATATATGTATTTGTTGTTCATAATTTTGATCTCCTCCTTGTCCTCCCTCCCCTCCCCCTCTTCCTTTTCAAGAATACCTTTTAGCATACTATATAATAAAAGTGAAACATGCAAATTTGATCGTACCTTTGCTCCTGATTGGCTATGCTACCAGCCAATCAGGAGCGGGGGCGGGGCCAAGTGGCGCAAGCGCCGGGCCCTGAGGGTGGAGATGAAACGGCGGTGGCGGCAAGCGCCCAGCCTCTGGGCGCTGTGAGGGGAAGAGGCAGCAGCAGCAGCTGTGGTGGTAGTAGCGGTGGCAGGGAGCACCCGGCCTCCAGGCACTGTGAGCGGAAGTGGTGGCGAGCGCCCAGCCCCTGGGGCCGGGTGGTCGCAGGCAGCCGGGGCTGAGCTGAGCAGGGCGATGGCTGGGTGCCCAAGGACTAAAGCCTTGGCAGAGGCTTTAGGACTTGGGCAGGCTGGGGGAGAGCCATCAGTTGGACATCCCCTGAGGACTCCCAGTATGTGAGAGGGGGCAAGCTGGGTTGAGGGATCACCCACCCCCAGTGCACAAATTTCGTGCACTGGGCCCGTAGTTTCATATAATATTGGTTTGGCAGTGATGAATTCTTTTAGCTTTTTCTTATCTATGAAGCTCTTTATCTGACCTTCAATTCTGAATGATAGGTTTGCTGGGTAGAGTTATCTTGGTTGTAGATTCTTGCTATTCATTACTTTGAATATTTCTTGCCACTCCCATCTGGCCTGCATAGTTTCTGTTGAGAAATCTGCTGACAATGGTGTGGGTGCTCCTTTATAGGTAACTAACTGTTTTTCTCTTGCTGCTTTTAATATTCTTTGTCTTCTGCCGTTGGCATTTTAATTATGATGTGTCTTGGTGTGGTCCTCTTTGGATTCCTTTTGTTTGGGGTTCTGTGCACTTCCTAGACTTGTAAGTCTATTTCTTTTACCAGGTGGGAGAAGTTTTCAGTCATTATTTCTTCAAGTAGGCTTTCAATATCTTGCTCTCTCTCTTCTGCTCCCAATAATTCTTATGTTGGTACACTTGAAGTTGTCCCAGAGGCTTCTTACACTATCTTCATATTTTTGGATTCTTTTTACTTTTCCAGTTGGGTGTTTTTTGCTTCTAAGTATTTCAAATCTTTGACTTGATTCTTGGGACCCTCTAGTCTCCTGTTGAATCTCTGTATATTATTCTTTATTTCAGTCAGTGTATGCTTAATTTCTACTTGATCCTTTTCATGTCCTCTAGGGTCTCACTAAATTTATTGGCGGTTTCTAGAAGATTCTTGAGTAACCTTATAACCATGGTTTGAACTCTACATCCAGTTGTTGGCTTTTCTCTATTTCTTTCATTTGTGATCTGTTTACTTGTGTCTGCATTTTGGCTACTTCCCTGTGTTGAGAGTGTGGCTTTGTGAGTTAGGTGACCTATAGGGCCCAGTGGCTCAGCCCCCCTAATTACCTGAGGTGGACACTCTTGGTGCACCCCTTCATGGCCTGTGTGGACTGTCTTGTTGTAGTTAAGCCTTGATTGTTGGTATTTCTGGGAGGAATTGACCTCCAGGCCAGTTGGCTCTGAGGTCAGTGTGTCTATGATGGGAAGAATTCTGTGCTGGAGACACCCTTATGAGGAAAGTATTGCTTCTGTGGGGCTTTAGTGCTCACTGAATCTGCCCCCTGAGTGTGTTTCTTAGGGATCTGAGGAGTTGTAATCTGGATGGTCCCACTCAGACCACTAGGTACACTGGTTCTTGGATCTCCCAGGAGGTGCAAATTTAGCTCTGCCTGAGGCCACCCAGCTGGAGCTATGGAGTCATCTGCAGATTCCTCTTCTTTGTTTGGGGATTAGATGTGCCCAGATGAAGCCCAACTGTGAAGCAATGCATGCTGCTGAGGAGGCTTGGATGTTCTGGGGCTCTCTTACCCAGCTGCAGTTTGTTAGGAAATTTTAGACAGCAAAGGGCCAGGCCTTTCATATGCAAAAGCCTCTGCACACAGCTGGGGTGGGGTTGTAAATTGGGTAGGGTGGGGTCTCAGGGAATCAACAGGGTGAAGCAAACAGCAATGGCTGACCTTCAGCCCTGCCCTAAGAGCCCCCCAGGTCTCAGCGTCCCACTGTAATCGCTGTAAGCACCTCTTAGAAAAAGCCGCCCTCGTGTTCCAGCCCGATGCCAGACAGTCCAGTCCACCCCCTCCCGATATGAGTCTGGGTCCCCAGAGTCTTGCCTGGAACTGAAGTTCAGTGCATTCAGAAGCTTATGTCTACCTTCTGATTGAAAAAGACAGCCGTGTACTCAGTTGCCAGCCCTTTCTGCGGGTACGCGCCTCGTATCTTTGCAATTTTCTTTTACACCTCTCTGAGTCTCAGTGTGCTTTTCTCTTCCCTTCTAGTTGTAGAATTTCCACTCAGCCAGCCTTCCTGTGGTTCTGGATGATGTCCATTTTGTCTTTTAGTTGTATTTTTGAAGTGGTTGTGAGAGGCAGCAAGTTCAGGTGTTTACCTATGCCGCTATCTTGTTTTATCCCCTACAGCTGTTATTATAATTTAAATCTACACGAATGGATAAATGTCAGGAATAAGTCCTAAACACTAGTCTCTGATGTTTACAAATGTATTTATTTATAAATGCATCTTTGAATTTCAAGTATATTGTAATATTAACCAAAAGATCATAATTACTAGTGAGTAATTTCTTTTGGTGCAACTTTGAAAGAATTTTGATATTTGAAATAATCACTAACTCTTAGCTTTTCTATCTCCAAGTGATTAAAAAGGACAATTAACTGACATATTGTTATTAATTAACATAGTTTGTATGGTACAGTTTCCCTAAGACAGATAAACACTATCCTGTTTGATTTTTCACCAGCAGTGCTTTCTAGGGTACATCCTCAACTCATTTTAATCAGAAATATGGCTCTCTAGGTGTGACACCAAAAGAACAACTGGCAAAATAAAATATTAATTGGTCTTCATCAAAATTAAATGTGCTTCAAAAGACATCATCAAGAAAATGAAAGGGCAACATGCAGGAAGGGGAAAATGTTTGCAAATCATTATTAATCATTATATTTATCAATCAAAAGGTCACAGAAGGGACTTGTAACTAGAAGTTATAAAGGAACTCCAACACTCAATGAAAAGACAAAAGATCCAACTTAAAAATGGGCAAAAGATCTAAACAGACATTTCTCTGAAAATATAAATGACCAAAGATGCTCAGCATCAGCCATTGGTGAAATGAAAATCAAAATGATAATGACATGCTGCTTAAAAGACACTAAGATAGCTATAAAAAATAAGAGGATATGGAGAAACTGGAATCACTGCACCCTGTTAGTGGGCATGTAAAATGATGTAGCCACTTTGGAAAAGAGACTGGAGGCTCCTCAAAAGAGTATACACAGAGTTACTAAAGCTAAGAAGTTATACACCCAAAAGAAATTAAATCACATGTCCACACAAATCCTGTATATGAATGTTCATTAATTATTCATATGAGCAAAGAAGTACAAACAACTCTATCAACTGATAAATCGATAAAATACCAATGCAATGGAATATTTTCTATATAATAGAGGCCCAGTGCATGAATTCATGTACGGGTGGGATTGGATCTGGGCCAGGCCTGTTGGGAGGAGGAGACAGCGGGAGGTTGACCAACTGGCCCGACCTTATCGGGCCTGATCAGGGCTGGGCCGGCTTGAGGGAGGGGCCAAGCATGATTGGCTGGCAGGCCCCATCTCTGATTGGGATGGGGCCAGATGTGGGGAGGGCCCATGGGCAGGGGTTGGCAGGCCCCACCCCCGAATGGGGTTATGGGGGCCAACTGAGGGTCAGTGGCCAGGGAAGAGGTTGTGGGAGGTTGGCCTGCTGGCCCTGCCCCCTTCTGGGATTGGGCAGAAATCAGGGGTGGGGCTGGCTGGGGGGGTAAGGGCTATGGGCCAATCAAGGTGGTGGGGGCCCATTGAGGGCAGGGTCAGCTGAGGGGGGCTGCAGGAGGGTGACTGCTGTCCCTGACCCCTATTGGGTTGGGGATGATCAGGGGTGGGGCTTGCTGGGGGGGGGGGGGCGCAGGAGGTTGGCCAGTGGGCCCTAACTCCGCCCCCCCCCGACTGGGTCGGTTTGCTGGCCACAGTCATAGCTACTGGTTGTTTTGATGCCCCAGCCACTGGCTTTTTATATACATAGATATAAAAGCCTAAGTGACCACCCGACGGTAGCTATGATGCCCACCAACCACCAGGGGGCAGACACTAATGCAGGAGCTGCTGAGCTGCGGTGACTTAGTAACAGCGGTTCTCAGGTGATACATCCCAGAACTAGAAAGAAGGGAGCCTGATTCCAGGGTGTGTCACCCAAGAACTGTCCTCTCGCAATCTGGGACCCTCGGGGATGTTGTAGAGCCAGTTTCAGACTGAGGAGCCCCACCTGCCAGAAGGACCCCATTCACTCACTTGGGGAAGGACCAATAATCAGGGCGTGTCCAGCCCATCTCACCCAGTCCCATCCCACCACCCACCTTCTAATTAATTTCCTTTCAATGTGCACAAATCTGTGCACCAGATCACTAGTTCAGTAATGAAAAGGAATGAAGTAGTAACACATGTCACAACTTGGATGAACCTTGAAAATATGTGAAGTGAAAGAAGTCAAGTCACACAAAAGGCCACACATATTATACAATTCCATTTACATGAAATGTCTAGAAAGGGCAAATCTAGAGACAGAGGTAGATTAGTGGTGGCAGGGGCTTAGGAGATGGAGACATTGGGTAGTAATTGGTTGCTAATGCATTTGGGATTTCTTTTTGGGAGGATAAAATGTTCTAAAATTAGATAGTGGTAATGGTTGTACAGCATCTCTGTGAACATATTAAATACCACTGAATTATACACTTTAAGTGAGTGAATTGTATGGTGTATAAATTTTACATCAATAATCATTTTAAAAAAGTATATCCCTCTCTTGGCATACTATCCAATTATAACACTATGCCACTGATATTACTAACAGCAGAAACGGAGTTCTCAAACACTCTGATTTGAGATTTTGATTTAAAAACTAAAATTATGTCAATATAGATTTATTTTTTCCTTCTAAAATTCAATAATCAGAATTACATTATATCCATATACAATATGCACAAATACATGGCACTGTTCTTAACCATAACAATAACAGTAATTATAATAGCACAATTACTCTAACATTTAATTTATAAAAGAAAATTGAACTTCTTAAAAATTCAACTGCAACTACTATCAACTATTTTAAGATTCTGTCACATCTTTATGTGTCTAAAATAGATTTTTAAAAATTTTTAATTTTATTTTTAAATTTATCTTTATTATTGATATTACAGATTTTTCATTTTTCCCCCACTGATGCCCTCCACCTGACTCCAGCCCCATCCTTACATATATGCATGTAAGTTCTTTGATTATTCTCTTCCTGCCCTCTACCCTCTAGTTACAATCATACTGTATGTACAATTTTTCCAAAGTATTTCATTATTTAGTGATTCTGAATAATTGCATAACTATCTACTGAAGGTTTTACCTACACTAATAAAAAATAAATATGCAACTTTACCATTCCTCCGATACACCCACCCACCAATCAGAGTGAGTATGCAAATAAATAAAAAAAAGATGAAGTTAATTTGCATTCGCAGGCACAGAACAAAGACTGAAGACAACGTAAAAGGAAGCTAAGTGCTGCGGAAGGGAGCAAAGCTGTGGAGAAGGGAATGAGGCAGCAGAGACAGGAGGGGAAGCGAGGCAGCTTCGCTTCAGCTGCAAGAAGCCCTATTCTTGCAGGAATAGACCCGAGGAAGCCCTGTTCTTTTTTTCAAATATATTTTTTTATTTTTTATTTTTAAAAAAATCTTTATTGTTCAGTTTATTAATTACATTGTTTCCCCTTTTTATCCCCCATAGCTCCCATCCACCCTGTACCCATCCTACCTTCCACCCTCACCTCCCCCTCCCCACTGTCCTCTCCCATTGTTGCAAGATTTTTGTCCAGTCTCTTGCTGTACTTCCCACACCCCTTTTCTCCCCCAAAATTGTCAGTCCATTCCCTCTCTATGCCCATGATTCTGTTATATTCACCAGTTTATCCTGTTCATCAGACTATCAATTCACTTGGTTTTTATATTCATTTGTTGATAGATGTGTATTTGTTGTTCATAATTTCTATTTTTACCTTTTTCATCTTCCTCTTCTTAAAGAATATCTTTCAGCATTTCATATAATACTGGTTTGGTGGTGATGAACTCCTTTAGCTTTTTCTTATCTGCGAAGCACTTTATCTGACCTTCAATTCTGAATGACAGCTTTGCTGGATAGGGTAATCTTGGTTGTAGATTCTTGCTATTCATCACTTTGAATATTTCTTGCCACTCCTGTCTGGCCGGCATAGTTTCTGTTGAGAAATCCGCTGACAATCATATGGGTGGTCCCTTATAGGTAACTGTTTTTCTCTTGCTGCTTTTAATATTCTCTGTCTTTTGCTCTTGACATTTTAATTATGATGTGTCTTGGTGTGGTCCTCTTTAGATTCCTATATTTTGGAATCTTCTTGGGCTTTTAAGTCAATTTCTTTCGCCAGGAGGGGGAAGTTTTCGGTCACTATTTCTTCAAGTAGGTTTTCATTACCTTGCTCTCTTTTTTCTGGCACCAAAATAATTTGGATGTTGGCATGCTTGAGGTTGTCCCAGAGGCCCCTTACACTATCTTCAATTATCTGGATTCTTTTTGCTTCTTGCTTTTCTGGCCGAGTGGATTTTGCTTCTCTGTATTTCAAATCTTTGAGTTGGATCTTGCGGTCATCTGGACTGCTTTTAGGACTTTGTGTGATATTTTTTATTTCAGTCAGTGTATGCTTGATTTCTAGTTGGTCCTTTTTCATATCCTCGTAGGTCTTGTCCATTTCCTCGTAGTTTTCATTAAGTTCATTGGCCTTCTTTTTTTTTGAGGGTTGATCATGTTTAATGTAATGACAGTAAACTGTTGACACTGTAAATTAGCTGGCTTGATTTGTTATCAATTTTCAGTGATGTTTAGCATCTTGAACAAAAAACCAAACCAAACAAAATCCAACAAGGTCTAGGGAGAATGGGAGTAGGTTTTAATAGATTGGTTTTAATCTCTATGGGAAGGACTGCAAGTATCTGAATGTAGGTTGCTTTGATTAGTTCTAAGACACAAAAGGCATTTTATGTTCTCATAGTGAAGGAAATTATATTCTAGGCAATGGACCTATTGCTTCATTCTTTTTTCTTTTTTTTTGGTATTTTTTAAAATTTACAATATAACTTATATTTAATAGTAGTACATGTTTTCCTTTCCTCCCCCAATTTCCTCCCCTCAGCCTCCCTTACCCCCCAACACATGTCCCCTCCTGCCCCCCTCCCCGCCCCAGTGTCTTTCATTCATTGGTTATGCCCATATGCATGCATACAAGTCCTTCAGTTGATCTCCCCCAGCATCCGCCTCCCATCCACTCCAGCCTTCCCCCTGTAGCTTGACAGCCTGTTCAAGGCCACCCTGCCTCTCTATCAATCACTCCCCGTTTCTTTTCTTCAAAAATATCTTGCCTCTGCATACTAGAAACAAACGTATAAGAACAAAAAATGTTTGAGTGTCAGTTTCAATGTCCAACCACTCTGAGTCCTAGCTTCAATGTCAAACAGTTCTTCATGTGTACATGTTAGCAATGGTATCCAGATGGTGGACACATCGTGGCAATGCAAGATCCATCTTCTCTGGTATGGTCCTGGGCCATCTGCAGCCATGCACAGCTGCTGACTGCTAGCATGGCAAGGTGTCATCAGCGTCCCTCATCTCTGGACCATCCTCGTGGCTGGAACAGACCTGTCAGCTCCTCACTGTCGCAGGAACCCACATGGTTTTGGAGTTGTTCTCTGTAAACACACAAACACATTCTCGACCAAAAGCTAACAAAGGGATCTTCTCTGCAAAATAGACTTGGGATTCCTTCCATTTTTGCCCAAATGATTTTCCCTTGGCTCACCTTGATACCATGTGTGTTTTTTCATGGGTGTCCTGCAGTTGATTTTACAAATGGAATTTACTTTTCTGGAGTAAGAATCTTCTAGATGTATCGCACCTACAGGATCATTGGCCTTTTCTAAGAGTCTCTTGAAAAACCTTATTACTGTGGTTTTGAACTCTATTTCTAGTCATCTTTTTTCCTCCATTTCTTTCACACCTGATTTCTTTCCATGTCTCTGCATTGTGGCTGCTTTCGTGAGTTGGTCGATTAACTTTGTATGGTAGATGTCCTCTAAGGAACAGTGGCTCAGCCTCCCCAGTTACCTGAGGCGGATACTCTTTATGGGTTGTACAGTATTGTGGAATTTAAGCCCAGCTAATTGTTGTCAGCACTAGGAGGGTTGGACCTCCAGGCCAATTGGCTGTGAAGGAAAGCTATATTCAGGTTGGATGGGCGGAGTCTCCAGGCTGAGCACACAGAGTCAGCTCCACCCTATGCGGCACACGGGTCTCTGAGCTGGGTGGTAATGGCTGCGCACCTCCAAGAGAAAGCCGCCGCCGGTTCCCACCCATTGCTAGACAACTCTGCCTCTTCCCAAATGAGTCTGCACACCCAAAGTCTCGCCCAGGGCTGTAAAACAAAGCAGTCTGGTGGTTTCCCGAATGAGGGAGCAAATCATGAGTCCTTTCTGCACGGTTGTGAAGTTCTGTCCCCAAGTTTACGTGCATACTACTGTTCCAAGTTTAGCACACTTTCCTCAAACTCGCAGACCTCTGCTGCACCTGGCTTTTAGCGTGCCTACCCCGGACCTCGGACCTCGCCTGGAACTGGGGAATCAGTGCAGTGGGACATCTCCGCCCTCCCCGTTGGAGAAATCCAGCCGGGTTTGCTGACCCCTGCCCTACAGCTTGCGCGCGCACACGGCTCCAAACCTCTCTCCAGGCGTATCTCCAAGGCTGTGCTCGCTGCTCCTCTGAGTCACCGTGTCCTATCTTTACTTTTATCCATGGAATTTTCACTCAGCCAGCCCTCCGGTGATTCTGGATGATGTTTGTTTTGTTGTTAAGTTGTAGTTTTGGACTTGTTGTGTGGGGCAGCAAATAGGTGTTTACCTATGCCGCCATCTTGGTTCCTCAGATCTCGTATTTATCTTTCTATGTCTGACTTATTTTACGAAATTCCCTCCAGGTACATCCAAGTTGTCACAAATAGCAAGAATGTATTATTTTTTTATGGCTGAGTAGTAGTCCATTTTATCTACCTACCTACCTTACCTACCTACCTACCTACCTACCTATCGATATTCTTTATTCATCCATCAATAGTGCTGCCTCATTAAAAGGTGTTCCTTTTACTACAGAAGTAGACTAATGCTGGCACAACACGATTCTTCCAATTGTTTTAGATTAATTCAATTCCTTTTCTTCTTGCTTTACAAATATTTTTTAATGACTATCAAGGCAAGATTCCAGAGTTCTGTTCTAATTTTTGCTACCAAAATGTGTGCTCTTGAGTTAGCCTCTTAACCCTTCTGGATTTCAGCTATTGAGAAGGTTATCAGCCTTGGCAGTGTGGCTCAGTTGGTTTGAATGTCATCCTGGACACCAAAGTGTCCAGGGCTCAATCCCCAGTCTAGGGAAGCAACTGATTAATGTTTCTCTCTCCTCCCGCCCCTCTCAAATTATAAAAACATCCTCGGGTGATGATTTACCACAATTCCCTTCCTAACCAGAAAGAACTCTGCATTACATGTTAATTATAACATTCATATGATTTTTTTTACATTGTCACAACCTTTCTTAGTGCTCATTCACTTCCTATGTCTTATATGTCTTATTTCCACTAAATTATAAATTCCTTTACAGAAAAACCATCTACATCTTTTTAAAAAAACTGAGGTAACATTGATTTACAATCCAGTGGTCGGCAAACTCATTAGTCAACAGAGCTAAATATCAACAGTACAACGATTGAAATTTCTTTTGAGATCCAAATTTTTTAAGCTTAAACTTCTTCTAACGCCGCTTCTTCAAAATAGACTCGCCCAGGCCATGGTATTTTGTAGAAGAGCCACACTCGAGGGGCCCAAGAGCTGCACTTGGCTCGCAAGCTGCAGTTTGCTGACCACTAATTTACACCATTAGGTAAGTTTCAGGTATACTCACCTATGTCTTAAATGAAGGCTCTTTAATAACACCTATTGAATTAAGAAAAGCCTGGGGTATTTGATATTACAAACCAAAATGTTAAGTATCATTGTTTTCTAAATGTTTTATGCATGAGTCTTCTTTTTTTAAACCTCTTTATGGGGTTACACTACATTATAATTTCCTTTTATATTTCCTGTATTACCTAAACAATAGCCATACACAAATACAGACATATAGAGCATTTGAGGAATGTGAGAGAAGAAACTTACTGAAAGCAGATTGAAAATCCTTTACATACTATATGTACTTGTTCCTATATAAGATTAAGAAACAGAAGTTGAGGATCAGAACAGAAAGCATGAAGCCGTGACAACCACCACCTCTACCACTACCATCATCTTAAAGGAAAACAAAAGAAAAGGGTAAATAAGGTGGGGTGGGGAGATAAAATATATATTACCTAAAAGCAAGGGGAAAAAAATTGCCTGATTTCAAAAACGTCTAAAAATGACTTGGACCTTTTCTATCATCACAGGGAGAACATGAGTTCATGTTATAATGGAAAAAATTTCAAGGCTATTAGGAGATTTTACCTACTAACACATCTCTGAAGTGCACTCAATTTCAAAACAAATTACCATGTGTTTTTAGTCAAACTGCTAGACATTGTCATTGCTATTTGGATATACAACATATACAATTATTATGGCAAAGACAAATACCAACAGCAAACAATCTCAATGCTTCATGATTCTTACCTGTTCACTCTCCTAGGACACTTGTCTGGTTTAATATCTACCTCATAGAGGTAGACGTCAATCTTTGGGATTTCAACTTGAAAACAGTTAGCCAGCAATTTAATGGGTTTGCCCATGGTGCCATAGCCAGGTCTTCTGGGCACCATGAGTAGGGGCTGGGCCCCAACGGGTCCTGCAACACATAGGGGGAAATAACACTGTTACAGACTGCATTGGATAATCCTGTCAATCAAAGTATGCTAGGACTTTAAATAAATCAGGTAATGGGGATGAAGACTATTGCTGAAACATGACAATTTCTAACACCTCTACTTCTTTCCTCCCAATTTATTCTCCTTATTAAAACAAACATACATATAAACAAAACCCTGGGTGATACTAGAAAATTGTTTTGGAAGGATAGAAAGAAGAGAGAACAATCACATAAACTCAGGAGAGCATGTGCAAACACAAATCAGACCCAAAGAGTGTGATATCTAGAGCAAAACAAACTCAGAAAGTTACATAAAAATAAATGAACAAAATAAAAACAACATATAATAAAAAGTATCAGCAAAGCACAAAATCAATTATTTGAAAAGATAAATAAAATCTCTAAATCCCAGGCAACATTGATTTTTAAAATAGGAGAACTGCCTTAAGTAATCAATGCAAGTATGTGGGATCATATAACTACAGATACTGAAGATGTTATAAACACTGTCAGTAAATTTAAAGGTTTGCTGAAAAAGATAAAATACAGTTTACTTACACACAAAAATATGTAAAATATGAGAAATCCTCTGTTGGCAGAAATGCAAAAATGGCATACCGTACAAGACGACCCCCAACTTTTCCAGTTAAAATATAGATTTTGGGATATACTCGCTGTATAAGACTACTTCTCTTCCAACACACACCAAATAAAAATTTTTTAAAAATCAGATTTTATTTCAATATGGTAATTTTAATTCAGATGCTTATGACATGCAGGTACCTATTAGCAGGAAAACTGTCACTAATAAACATAAGGCTGTTTGTCATCAAACATGTAAACATAAAACAGTGCAAGTGGATTAAACTTTTCCTAATTCACCCTAAAGCTGAAAGGAAGGATAAGACAATAAACCCATGGGTGCTGCCATGATGTTTGTTTTCTAAGCTGTCAACCAAACTGGAACTAGGAGGAAGACAACAAACAATAGAGAGAGAGCAAGTGCTGGGCAAGTCCCTGGCGAGTTAGCAACGCCCCTCATAACTGCAAGCTACCGTATTTCTACACTGGCGCATAAGACGACCCCCGACTTTTGAGAAGATTTTCCTGGGTTAAAAAGTCATCTTATACGCCAGAAAATATGGTAGTTGCTTTGGAAAATAATATGGTGGTTCCTCAAAACATTAAAAATAGAATAGCCATAAGATCAAGCAATCCTCTTTCTGGGTATCTACCCAAAAACAATGAAAGCAGGGTGTTGAAGAGATCACTATACACTTACTAGAGGCCCGGTGCACAAAATTCATGCACTGGGGTGGGGGTGGGGTGTTCCTCAGCCCAGCCTGCACTCTCTCCAATCTGGGATCCCTCGGGGGATGTCCGACTGCAGTATTAGGCCTGAACTCAGGAATCGGGCCTAAACTGGCAGTCGGACATCCCTCTCACAATCTGAAGGACTGCTGGCTCCTAACCACTTGCTTGCCTGCCTGCCTGATTGCCCCTAACGACTCTGCCTGCCAGCCTAATCCCCCCTTAACAGCTCCCTTGCTGGTCTGATTCACGCCTAACTGCTCTTTTGCCAGCCTAATTGACCCAACTGCCCTCCCCTGAAGCCTAGTCATCCCCAACTGCCTTCCCCTGCAGGCCTGGTTGCCCCTAATTGCCCTCCTCTGCCAGCCATCTTGTAACAATGTGAGGGCGGCTATCTTTTGACAGTATGGGAATGGCCATCTTGTGACTCAAGGGCATGAGGGTCAATTTGCATATAATCTCTTTATTATATAGGATGGTCACAGCAGCATTAATCACAATAGCCAAAAGATGGAAGCCAACTCAATGTCCACTGATGGATAAGTGATAAACAAAATGTGGTATCCTATCTAATAAAAAAGTAATATGAAAATTGACTGCACCTCTGCTACACCCACCAGCCCATCAGAGCAAGTATGCAAATTAACCCAACCAAGATGGCGATTAAGCCAAACCGGTTTGGCTCAGTGGATAGAGCGTTGGCCTGCGGGCTAAAAGGTCCCAGGTTCGATTCCGGTCAAGGGCATGTACCTTGGCTGTGGGCACATCCCCAGTTGGAGGTGTGCAAGAGGCAGCTGATCAATGTTTCTCTCCCATTGCTGTTTCTGACTTTCTATCTCTCTCCCTTCCTCTCTGTGGAAAAAAAAAAGAAAAAGATGGCGGTTAATTTTCATATCCAGGTGCAGAAGATGGCATAGAAGGAAGCCAAACACTGCAGAAGGGAGCAAAGCTGCGGAGAAGTAAGCAAGTGGGGCGGGGGAGAAGGGAGGGAGTGAGGCAGAGGAGACAGGAGGGAGCGAGGCAGCTGAGAAGGGAGCAAGGCAGCGGAGAAGGTAGGGACTTTGCTTAGGCCAAGAAGCCCTATTCTTGCAGAAATCTTCCTAGTATACATATAATGGAGTATTAGTTAGCCTTAAAAAGAAATGAAATTCTGACACATGCTAAACACGGTTGAACCTTGTAGATGTAATACTAAGTGAAATAAGTCACAGAAACACACTGTATGATTCCTATTATTGATACTACAAAGTGGAAGGATGGTTGCCAGAGACTGGGGAAAAGAAGAATGGGGAATTGATGTCTAATGGGTATAGTTTCAGTTTTGCAAGCTGAAAACAGATCCGGAGACTGGTTGTACAACAATGTGAGCAGAGTACTTACAGGCTATGAACTATACTGTTAAAAACTGCTAAGATGGGCCCTGGCTGGTATGCTCAGTTTTTAGAGCGTTGGCCCACATACTGAAGAGTGAAGGATTCGATTCCCAGTCAAGGGCACATACTTGGGTTGAAAGTTCGATCCCCCAGACTCCAGTTAGGATGTGTGCAGGGGACAACCAATCGATGTGATCTTTCACATCAATCTCTCTCTCACACACATAAATCTCTCTCTCTCTCTCCTTCCCTCCCTCCCGTTCTCTCTAAAAATCAATGGAAAAAAATATCCTTGGATGAGGATTAACAAAACAAACAAACAAACAAAAAAAAACGCTAAGATTGTAAATTTGACATTATGTATATTTTTATCAGTTAAAAAACACACTGATACCTAACATTAAGTTTTTAAAAATATGTATTTTGTTGACTTTTTACACATAGGAAGGGAGAGGGACAAGGAGAGAGAGAGAGAGAGTTAGAAACATCAATGCGAGAGAAACATCAATCAGTTGCTTCCTGCACATCCCTTACCTGGGATGTGCCTGCAACCAAGGTACATGCCTTTGGCGGGAATTGAACCTAAGTCCACAGGCCAACACTCTATCCA
Organism: Antrozous pallidus; assembly: GCA_027563665.1. Classification (NCBI taxonomy): domain Eukaryota; kingdom Metazoa; phylum Chordata; class Mammalia; order Chiroptera; family Vespertilionidae; genus Antrozous; species Antrozous pallidus. Next base: position 189,156,947 of record CM050508.1, read on the forward strand.
CTGAGCCAAACCGGTTAGGGCTAACATTAAATTTTTGAAGCTCAAAATGTTGTAGCTTTGTTAAAGTTCAAATGATAAATTCAGTTAATAAATTAATAACTATTATCTCTGAATGAACTTACATTTAAGTATCTGAGAAGGCCTGTAACTATTTGGAAAAAATTAAATCCACAATTTAAAATATTCAGCAATTCCACTTCTGGGTATTTAGCTGAAGAACCTAAAAACATTAACTTGATGCCCAGCCAGCATGACTCACGGTTCGGGGCACATGCTTGGGTTTCGGGCTTGATCCCCAGCATGGGGCTGTGCAGAAGGCGGCCGAGTCTCTCTCATCATTGATGTTTTTGTCCCTCCCTCCCTCTCCCTTCCTCTCTGAGATCAATAAAAACATGTTTAACAACAACAAAAATAAGAGAAAGCATTGGTTGTGTGATATAGTTTTGCTAAATCTTAAGTATTTATTTTAGGCAATGGGTAGCCAAAGAAAATCATTAATATTAACAGACAATGACAGAAAACTGCAGAAACTCCAAATACAGAAAGGCTGTTCATGCATCCAAACAGCATAACCATTATGACTGAAAAACCACACAATATTCTTTCTTATGCTTTGTTAATGAGCCAAGAATGAGGGTGTATTAAGTATCCTATACAACTGAAACAGAAGTAGGAATCTCTTGTAAATGTTGCTCATCCCCCCCCAAAACTGAGACTAAACAGGTTTGGAAAGAACAGTATTCTTAAGTAAATTATCTTTTAGTTTTACCATCATGAAAACAAAGTATCACTTGTCTTTTTTTCTCCTTATCAAGACAAATAACAGCAAAGAAAAAAAACTTCCAAAGTTACTTCAGGTCCTAATCCTATGTAATCCTATATAATCAAATCCTAATATGCAAATCAACTGAACGTAGAATGACCTGTCACTATGATGCCCACTGACCACCAGGGGGGCAGATGCTCAACACAGGAGCTTACCCCCTGGTGATCAATGCTGGGCTCACACCTCTCCCACCTCCGTGGCAGCAAGCTGAGCAATAAGGAGCAGAGCAGTAAGCATGTGGGTGGTTAGGAACCTAAGGGTCCCGAACTGCAAGAAGGATCCCAGACTGCAAGAGGGATGTCCGCCTGCTGACTTAAGCCCGATCTCCAGGGGGACATCCCAAGGGATTCTGGGTAGGCAGACATCCCCCAAGGGCTCCCAGACTATGAGAGGGTACAGTTCGGGCTGAGGGACATCCCCCCAGTGCACACATTTTGTGCACCTAGTCTCTAGTTTTAGGTGTAAGAAAATGTTTTGTAAAATTATCAAAATATTTAATTTATCTTTCAAGTAGATCTTCAAGTATTTTAAGACTATGGAACTCAATGTGAAAAAAGATAGTTGTGATATAAAGCAACATAGTATTAAACTAGAATCTAATAGCTTATTACAATTTGGCAAGAATTCTACTTTGAGCTAGGGATTTTCCATATACAATAGAGAATTCTTCCAGGAAATGCGTCCCCTTGACAGGGGCCTAGACTTCTATACTATCAGGCCAGGCTTACAAAATCAAATAAATACAATGTTTCCAGTGGAAAGATATACATTAATTCTAAAATACCAACTTATTATATAACATTCAAAGAAAAATGAAGTAGTATCTAGAAATCATTTCATTCATTCTAACTGCTTTCCTAAATTACTTAATGTCTTAAATATTTTTAAACTAATAGATTAGTTTGGAATTTGGTTTAAAAATTTAGAGTGGTTATATCAGGGGGATGGAATCATGAGGCTTATTAAATGAATATATTTGAGGGTTACATGTATGTTCTTTTTTCCTGTAAAGTCTGTTTAGGAGAAAAAAGGTATTACTTGCCTCCTTCTTAGTTTTTCCCCAGGGTATTCTATCAACTGTCAGAGAAATTAAATTTTAAAACAAAAATTAAAGTAATCTTATACATTTTTATAAATATATAAATAACTTCAATTTGCTGCCAATCAAGAGCAGCAAATAATAGAAAAAAATGTTTTAATGGCCACTCCAGAGTAGCACAAAGTAAAATTTAAGTGACAAGCAAGTTTAAAAAACAAAAAACAAAAACTCTCCATGTTCAAAATTCATGCCCTCCCAGAGCAGCATTTTTATATTTTTTCAAGGCAAAATCCTACAAGAGAAAAATTTATGTAATAAAAACATTTCCCAAAGTGATTAAAGATTTATTTTAAACATTCAACTGAGAACCTAACGACATTGTATTATTTTGTATTTTGAATCCACTTTTACCAACCTCATTCAAATCAAGCTTCCATACATAAAACTTTGTTTCTTTGGAACTTGTTCTCAAATAACTTTTCTTGATTTTTATTATTAAAGAATGCAGAGCCCTTAAACAACTATTGTTCAAACATGAATTTAAAAGTACAACTAACAAACATTGTCTATTTACTTTTGCAAGACTGTATAAGACAATTACCAAACTTTTCAAATCAATTTGTGTATCACTAAGTTAAAGTAAAAGTAAAAATTTTTTTCTTGTATTGGTAGACAAATAGAATTCCATCGACCCGAAACAGTAGTCTGACTTTACCTAAAAACACAGACTAGAATAGTATGGTCTTAAAAAATAGCTCCTCAGGAGAAGTAAAACCTCAATGAATATTTCTGTTTTCCCTATCCCCATTTTATTTGGAAACTAAAACATAACATATACTCTTAGTCCAGCTGTAATTAAACCATAAAAATTAGGATTTCATTAGTTTTCCTAACTAAGGAATCACAGGCTCAAATGCTATTATTATTTAAAAACCAATTGTGCCAGTTTTGTTTAAATATAAGTTCACATAGTACTAGGTCAGTAGTTTGTATAGGACATCCTTAAAAATCACTTGAAAGATTTCATGCAAAGAGAAGATGAACTTTCAGTGAGGAATGATTCACTAAGAAACAATTACATAGTATTTGTATTCAAAGGTTCTAATGTGAATAAATTTAGGTTCTATGTATCCACTTAAAAATTAGAAATTAAAACATCTTGTCGTAAGAGGTCTGAGAATATTTACACATAAGAAAAATTTAGAAAAGAATTGAAGAGCCAAGATCCAACATTGATTTCACAGACAATTAAGAACATTTACATTTAAAATGAATATAAAGATTTTAGATGCAAAATCCACTTGGGGTGCTAAACACACAATACAATATATAGATGATGTATTGCAGAATTGTATATCTAAAACCTACATACTTTTATTAACCAACTAGAGGACTGGTGCACGAATTCGTGCATGGGTGGGATCCCTTGGCCTGACCGGCAATAGAGGCCTATGGTTCCCCCCAGACCCACTCCCACCCCACCCCCCGCCAGGGGGGAGGGGCTGCAGGAGTGCACTGGGGGGGGGGGGCAGTTCCTGTATTGAGCGTCTGCCCCCTGGTGGTCAGTGCATGTCATTTGGTCCTAAGGTTGCTTATGCTTTTATATATGTAAGATAGATGTCACCCAATAAACCCAATAAAAAGTAAATTCTAAGTTAAAATAAAAAATGCTTAAACCAAACAATATCTGTTAAATTCTTGATTTAAAACTTAGTTGCATAATTCCCCCAATATATAGTTTTATTTTCATGTAAAGCAAACCTTATCTTCATTTGCGATTATAGTCAATCATATATAAGCTGCACTTAAACTAAACTTTGCATTTCAAGATGTCTAATTCTTAGCTCAAGAATTCACAGGAGCATTGTTGGACCAGTTGACTAGGTGGTTTGTCTTTAGAAGGATTTTCTAAGATGTTGTCCATATATTGGGCATAATTTCATATTAAAAAAATCCAAAGGAGAAAAAGAACAATACATTTGAAATTTTTTTGAAATATTTTAAAAGTTTTAGGATGATTAACAAAGTGTCTTTAAGTTTCATGTTTTGTTTTCTAGGCTTGACAACCAAATAGTTAAGTAAAAATCACCTATATCCACAAATCATTACATTCTCTGAAAAGTATAGAAAGTTAAAAAAAGGCAGGATACAGTTTTGGAAAACCACAAACCAATGATAAACAAATGAGAGTCTGAAACTTTTCACAATCTAGACAAACTTTCCTTTTTTTTTTTTTTTAGTGTATAAACTATTTATTAACAGTCGAGGCCTACAGACTTATTTCTTCTTGGACACACCCACAGTGCGACCCCAGCGGCCTGTGGTCTTGGTGTGCTGGCCTCGAACGCGAAGACCCCAGAAGTGGCGCAGCCCTCTGCGGGCCCGAATTTTCTTCAGCCGCTCCAGGTCTTCACGGAGCTTGTTGTCCAGACCACTGGCCAGGACCTGGCTGTATTTCCCATCCTTCACATCCTTCTGTCTGTCCGAGAACCAGTCTGGAATCTTGTACTGGCGTGGGTTCTGCATTATGGCGACCACACGTCCCACCTCGTCCTCTGTGAGCTCTCCTGCCCTCTTGGTGAGGTCAGTACCTGCTTTCCTCAAGACCACACGAGCATATCTTCGCCCTACACCCTTCACTGCAGTGATGGCAAAGGCTATTTTCCCACGCCCATCCATATTGGTGTTGAGTACTCGTAAAATGTGCTGGACTTCTCAGGAATCAACTGGAGACATGGCGGCAGCGGCGTGCAAGCCTCCTGTGGAAGAGCCAAACTTTCCCTTTTTAAGAAGATATGAAGCCTGGTTGGTCAGATATGAACTGGGAGGTCAGAGCTGGATTCCCAGTCAGGGCACAGGCTGGGCTTCTGGCTCCATCCCCATTCCCTTGTGGGGCAAGCAGGAGGCAGCTGATCAGTGATTCCCTCTCCCTTCCCCTGCCTCTCCTGAAATCAATTATATATAATTTATATATATAAAACATATATATATGTTTTAAAGAGTAGACACTTATAAAAAGGATATACGAAGAAGGTCAAAAAAATATTTTTTTAATGGAGGATGCAAAAAAAGACACGGTACTAATTGATTAGAGAAAACTCCATATAATAAGACTTGTAATAAAAGTCTTCTCCATCCCATCTCTACTACTGGAATGCTTTTGCACCTACTTTACAATTATACTCTTTAACCTAATCAATAAATTATTTAACATTAAACCATCAGTTCCTTTTATATAAGCTTTTCTTATCTCATATTCAGGCACCTTCCAAATTGGCAGTGAGATGTGAAATTCAGGGGCTTATGATACCATTAGTAACAAGATACCCTCCGCCCCACCAATATTTTGAAAATTAATTTGTAAGTCTGTAACAATCTGAATGAAGCAAATTTTCAAATTTATCATGTCAAGTATGGAAAGCCAACTGTTATGTAATGTCTACTTTATGTTCCTCAATTACTTAAGAACCATAAAGATTGCTTTTTTTCTTGTAAGTACTGCCCAAATTGCATTTTTCCCTCAAGACTATCGTTTTTCCCAAGGAGAGAAAGCGGTTTTCTTAAGTGTCAAATTTCCAGGAATACGACAACTCTTCTCTAGGGAACGGAGAATGAAAAATAAAATACTGCCAGCAATTTTAAGCATCACTTCCTCACGCCAGCAATGATCCAGGCTGATATGACATTCCCAAGAGCCTCAAGAACTACGGGTAGGGCAAAAGTAGGTGTACAGTTGTGAGGACGCGAAATACAATATTCATGTATTATTGTATTAGTTTCCATACGGACAACTGTAAACCTACTTTTGCCCCACCCTTTATAAACCTGGCTGCCACAAATGATCAGAAGAAAACTCGGGAATGGAAGAAATGCCATCTTGCATTTGACGCTGCACTAAAACCAAACTTAATTCTAATCTGTTACCTCACTCCGTCCACATAACTACTTAAGAGGTCTAAGCAATAAGCGCCCAGCGCCTCTCCGGGAACACACACCGTTACATCCCCAACCCGAACACGAAACGATGGCAAACCCTTCCGGACTCCAGGAGGTACACCGCCCGGAGAGCCCCCAACTTCAATCCTGTAAGCAATGTCCCCTCCCCGCAGTTTCGCCCACTCGGCTCCGGGGAACTGCGGCGGGGCTGCGCGGAGGCGGAGGAGGGGCTGACGGGGAGGAGGAGACGCCCGGACCTGGGACCTCGCGCCCCGAGGCCAGGGCTGAGGGAGCGACCACGAGACACCCCCACTGACCCGGCCCACAGCTCTGTCACTCACCTGCGGAGCCGATTTCCATTCATGGAGCTGGGGGGAGTGCTTCGAGCGAGAAGGGCGCCTGCCACTGGGGGCAAGGAGGCGGCGCAGGGGGCGACAGGCACTCTCACTTGGCCACGGGGCGGGGTGGCGACAGTCCCTTCTCAGCACCTGTGGCGAAAGCTCTCCTCGGGAGCCGCCGGCGGGAGGCAGCACACGACCGGGAGAGAAGCGCGAGACGAGAGGTGAGCTCGGTGAGGAACTTGCGTCGCCCGTGGCCGCTCACGCTCCCACCGCCTCTGCACGACTGCGGCGACGCCGCCGACCTCCCCGGGGGCCGGCCCCGGAAGTCCGCTTGCGTCAGTTCCGCTGCCCCGGCTACCCCGACGCCCAAGCCTCGCGGAACCGAGCTGTGCGGGCGCGACGTCCGCGAGAGCAACGTAGGGAGGTGGGGGAGCTGGCGCCGAATCTGGGCGGGGCCTGGGGCTCGAGCGGCGGGGTGCAGGCGGCGCCGGCCCTCCTACGGTCTTCCGCTGGTTGTGCCAGCCCGAGACAATCCGCAGGGACTGCACTCCCAGCTCCACCCGGTGCGGAGCCGGGTCCGCCTGGGGCGACGTAGCTTCTCTGGGGAGGAGCCAACCTGGAGCGGTTCTGGCCCGAGGTGCGGGGCCCGGACCTGCGGCTGAGGGCCCAGCACTGCAAGAGTTGGACCGGGCCGCCCTCATCGCCGAGTCCCTCCCTTGCCGTTTGGGCGGCCCCGCGCGCCTCCTGGTCAGCAGGCGATCGAGTAACCGCCACTGCTGATCACTCTTAATGCTATAGGGTTGCTTTGTCGACCATTTTTTGGGGGGAGGCGGGGATGTACTCGGGAAAAGATGATTAAGGAACAGGACATTACACAACGATCAGATCGGATAATTTCCACCTTTAAAACTTTTAATGGCGCTTCGTCACACCAGGAAGACCCAACCTCCTTTCCAGGGTCCAAACGCTCGGCTGAACGGGATGCCTGCCTTTCTCAAGCAAAACTTCACTATGCCAGTTATAGTGTCTGCTTCTATTCCCCCCAATGGCAAAGCGCTTCTTCCCGGCTTGGGGCTCTTCTGCTTTGGGTTCCCTTGGCCAGGAATCCTCTTTCCACTCGTCTTTTTATAACTCAGCTTAAGATTTACCTCTGAGAGGGCTTTTCTGGTTTGGTGAGACCCCTGTTTTTCTATTACAGTAATCCTGTCCTAAGCTGTAATTTCTTTTTACCTCTCTCTCTCCCACTAGAATGTAAACGTTAATGGTGATACTGTTTTATTCAGGCTGATGAATGGTTTATGACTTTTCCCTGTGTCTTTAAGCATCAGTAATGGTTAAAATCAAAGTTTAAAAATCAACTTTTTAAAATCAAAGTTCATTCTTTTATTAAAGTTTGGGACAAAGAAGGAAAAAAAAAAGAATCGTATCTTAAGTGAGCTTCCCCCAATACCCCAATCACTGTAGTACTTTGGATCAGTCACAGGGCATCGGTTTCCTAATCTAAAAAATGGAGAGAATAACATGTACCTTAGAGTTGTGAAGTTAGGAAATGTAACTGAAGCACAAAGAAAGCTCTCCCTAAATGTTAGTGAATTTAAAAAATAGTTGTTTTGGTTACTCTTTTAGCATTTACTAAAATGGTTACTATTAACTATTTTAAAGCACTTATTAGATGAACCTACCTGTAAACACTTTATAAGTGGGATTCAAACCCTCATCTGATTCCAATTTCTTCCTTTCCATCCTTACACCTTTTACTGAAAATGCCCTCCCAAATTTAAAAATGTCAAGTGTCACCAGATGAAACACTATATCGTCAAAATTATTTTCAATCCTTGACCATACCCAATCCAAGTCTATGGGAGCATCATATAGAGTAAATACCAACTGTTGTGCAAGGGTTTCTCACACCTTCAACCTTAATTCTTGAACTGTTTTCTAATGATGCAGGCTTCTTCGATGTATCCCAGAGTAGATGTGGTGGTGGTGGTGAACCCTGAAAGTGGACCACCGTTGTCTTTGTTGACACTGACAGGATATGGACCTTCCAATTGGATCCAATTTAGTAAATGTTAATGGTGCCATACCATCAATTTCTGCTATCCAGGGACCCCACCTCTTTATATATAGTAAGCCCATATGAAAGGCTCGTGAACTATAATAACCAGAAGTGAGAAAGCAAAAAAGTCTGATTTTGCCAAAAGCAAAGTTGTATGAGGTTTACTCCTGACCACATATACACTCTTTTTTGATAACCTCATTCCCAAAATGAGACTGCTCTTAAGGGCATACAGGAGAGTCCTTGTGCATCTTAACTGTCACAGTCCCAATGCCTAGAACAGTGCCAGTGCCTGGCACATAGCAGCATTCTGTAAATAGCTGTGGGAGGGAGGGATGAATGAGTGGGCTCAGGAAGTAGGCTAAAACTCTGCCCTTTTCCCTCATGGCACTGGCTGCTCTCGGAGGGGTTAGGAAATAGTACAGAATCTCAGGGGCAATCAGTGCCTGCTGAATGTTGCATTCCTAGGCTTCCTGTGTAGATAAACACCATCACTGAAAAAGGGGAACAACTAGAGGGAATCCTTTCCTCTCACACAGGCCCAAATTAGTTGATGTGGCACTTGAGCTTAAAATCTCTTCTAGACCAGAAGTTGTTAAACAGCAGAAATCAAGCTACAGATGACTATTGAATAACACAGGGGATAGGAGTGCCGATACCCATACAGTTGAAAACCAGCATATGACTTTTGACTCTCCCAAGACTTAACTATGATCTTTCTTCGGAGATTAGTTCCAGGAACCACTGCATATATCAAAATCCAAGCATGCTCAAGTCCCTTATATAAAATGGTGTAGAACAATGCATACAGTCAGCTCTCAACACCTATTGAATTCCAATGGGGGATTGAAAATAGTTTAATCCACAACCGGTTGACTCTGCAGGTGGAAAACCTGAAAAAACACAGAAGGCTGACTAAATTATTTATTGAAAAAATATCCATATATTAAAAAAAAAACCCTGCATTTTAAGCCTGTGTTGTTCAAGGGTCAGGTGTACTTTTTACTGCAGCAGGACACAATAATATAAAACATACTGGCTTTCGCCCAGCCAGTGTGCTCAGTGGTTGAGCATCAACATATGAACCAGGAGGTTATGAAGTTCAGGCTGGATTGTACACAGGAATCAAGCAACTGATGATTTTCTCATTGATATTTCTATCTCACTCCTTTACCCTTCCTCTCTTGGAAATCAATAAAAACATTTTTCAAAAAATATATAAAAAATAAAAAACATACTGGCTTTAGAGACAGAGCTGAGACTGAAGGCTATCTGTGATCCTAGAAAAGTCACTCTCTCTTGGCCTCACATTCCTGATCCTTAAAAACCCAAGGACCTAGGCAGAGCAGACACTGCTGGCTGGATACCTACCCAAACCCTTATCCCCTTCTTTCTCACCTAATAGACATGGCTTGATCTGCTGCGTTTCCAAGGATTTTCTCACTTTAAATGCAACACTGAAAAAAATCAGTCCCTCTTTTATAAGACGTTGTTCTGTCAGCATTTCCTTCTGGGATTATGGTAGTCACTTTGGGACTCTGCGGGGAATTAGCAGGAGCATAAACCAACACAGAGGACAGCAGAGTAAAAAGATTTCAAGAACCTGGTTTGTTGATATTATCATCAAGCCACTGAATTAACCAAACTCGGAGCCATATTAAGTGACCTCTTGTCATGTGAGTTTCCATATTTAAGCCAACTTAATTGGGCTTTTGTTATACACAATTGAAGTTAACCGATAAGCTCCTTCACATGAAGGCTGTGAAGATGCAATTAAATAAGATAGATACACCGAGACCGATTTGGCTCAGTGGATAGAGCATCAGACTGCTCGGACTGCGGACTGAAGGGTCCCGGGCTCAATTCCGGTCAAGGGCATGTACCTTGGCTGCGGGCACATCCCCAGTAGGGGGCGTGCAAGAGGTAGCTGATCGATGTTTCTCTCTCATCGATGTTTCTGACTTTCTATCCCTCTCCTTCCACTCTGTAAAAAGTCAATAAAATGTATTTAAATAAATAAAATAAATAAATAAATAAATAAGATAGATACTATACAAGACACCTAGACAAGCACTTCCAAGTACCTAAGCCCTTCCTTCTTTCCCAGTGCACTTCCATTAACAATCCACAGGCCTTTTTCAAAAAACTGTGGCAGCTCTCACTGACTCTTTTAAGAGGAAACTTTTTTGCCTTCAGAAAGTGGGGAAGAGTAATGGAGGGCTCCCTACCAAGGTCCCTCAAGATTTCTTTGTCCCCAAAAGACACTGTCAAGAGGGATAGTAGTGAAACTGCTACAGCCCAGAGCAAGAGGACAGTGTGTAAGCCACACTGGCCTAAAAAATCTAAATATGCTATGCTGAGAAGGCAGTTATGGTGCTTAGATGGGTAACTTCTAAAATGTACCTCATCCCAGCAAGTCCACTTTTCCAGATCCCTCTTCCTGACACAGCTGCTGTCCCGGAGTGCTTCTGTCATGCTCTGTGCACTTTCTAAGCTTGCCATGTTTCCTTGGCCTATAGCCAGAGGAATAAATATCTTCAAAGCTAGAAACAAATAGGGAGAGCTATTTGCTATTATTCAATGTTACTTGCCATTCAAGTAGTACAGATAGCAGTCTGGGGATGGCGCAGATTCATCACGCGAAAATAGTCTTCTCTTTGCACTATAACCCTTTCCTTTAGCACCAAACCCTAAATGCCATGAGATTCCACTGTCTGCTAAGCCAAGAGATTCCCAACTAATACCCAGACTCACTCTGCCTCAAGCCACTTATAGACAAGAATGCCCTACAAGAATAGTTGCCAATTAATAGGGCAGAGGGAAGGCTCAACCAATACTGAAAAAGGGAGGTCTATAGAGTGCAAGAAGCCTTAACTCAAACCCTTGAGCTCCAAAACCAGACAAATCAGGCCTTGGCATCACACTATATTTTTTACTTTAGTAACAACTAACAGTTATTCTGAACCTTTTTAAAAAGATCAATCATTTTTTTTAACATTTTAAATTCCATTTTATTGAGTTTAGAGAGACAGAGGGAGGGAAGAGAGAGTTATCGATGTAAGAGAGCAACATTGACCAGTTGCCTCCTGCATATGCCCCGATAGGAAATCATACCTGCAATCTATGTGCCCTGACTGGAAATTTAACCATTGACTTTGACCTTTCAGTGGAGGGGACAATGCTCCAATCAACTAAGTCGCACAGGCCAGAGCTAACATCAATCATTTTTAAAACTGAAATTTATGGCAAAGTGCCATAATGATCATCTTCCCACTTGCTCTACTAAGTACTTCACTTCTGTTTTATAAAGGGTCATAAATTTAAGCCTTATTTCAATTGGGAAATATGTCCTCCATCTTCCAATCTGCTCTTTAAGTTCAACCAACCTAACCCTTGCTGCTGAAAAAGAACATGTGTTGAGCTGGCTTGTACTCAAGGGACTCTGGCAGGTGGTGGCCAAAGGTTAGTTCTGCAATTTGAAAAGTCACAACACTTGGCATCCAGAGGAATGCTAGGCCCCCTTACACACTAGGTGCTACTGAACATTTCTCAATGGCTCTGTGCCAGAATCTTCTGTGAGCAATCTTCACTCAGAGTAACAATATTTTAGCAGCACCAAGGAGCTTACATGCTTGACAATCGTGCCATCAGCTGTAGGTACAAAACCACAGAATTTCCATGTTGAGTGAGAGTGAGAAAAGATGATAATCTGGTTAAGTTTCTGCTTACCTGAAGATTCAGAAATGCTGACTCCATCCTGTACACTCAACTCAGTATCATCTTGATTCCCCACTGCCCCCATCTCCCTGTATTCATAAACCACAGATTTTTAGCTCATTTTAACTCTATTCATATATGTTATGGCTCTAAGATGACAAAAGTGAATAGAATGTAATTTCTGCTGCTAGTTCATAGACTCTAGGGGAAACAAGTCATGAAAATAAATAGAACAAGCTGCTAAGTGATATAGAGTACACTGGAACATCATCTATGACACTGGTTAAGAAATTTAAGTTTGTTTATTTTATTCTCTTACAAGTATCTCCCAAGAACAGGAGGAAGCTGGAAGTGGTGGTGATGGTTTTGGTGAACAACTTGGAAGACCTAATCTTAGCCTTATTCAAATTAGTTTTCTCCTATGCTCACTTTTAAGAAATACTGGAGAATGACCATAAAGTTCTATAATCCCAGAGAAGATAGGGTAGAGGATGGTAAATTAAGTTGAAAAAACACCCCCTTCTCACTGCAGCAGTTCATGTTGTTAATCATAACTTTCTTAGATTTTATTCCACTCTCTTGATTTTTCTCCCACCTCATTAAATCAGCCAAAAAATACAAAATTAGTAATATGACAATTATATTAGATTCTGCTGCTTTTCATCGTTTAAATTGTATTTCCGAGAGTTGTATACAATGTTTTCCAGACTCTACTTTTGTTCTAAACCATCTTGTTCATTCCTATGGCTTTAACTATCAACTATATAAGTATGATCCCATATCTATAATTGCAGTTTTGTAGTTTTCCCTGAGTAACAAAACATAAATGTTTATTGGGAAGCTTAACCTCATTTCCCCATGGGAAACTCAAAACTCAGTGTCTACAAGGCTAATGGTCTTTCTTCACAAAATTCATTACCTTCCTTCTATAGTCTCCACTCTTCCCATCTTGGTTAAAAGAATGCCCCAATACACTCACTTGCTCAATCGGAAACTATTCATCTCTTTCCCTTCCATCATCCATTCAGTCCTATTAATTCTATCTCTTGAGTGTTTCTCAAATCTGCCCTTTCCTACCTTCATGATTAAAGCCTGACAGCCTTGTTCCAGTCCCTCATCATCTCTGATGTTCCAAGGGCACCATTTGACTACTCAGATCCTCAACCAGACTTTAAGCTCCTTATTTTTTAATTGTGCCTACCCTTCTCTCAAAAGTACTGCTGCTGGTCATAGTACTTGTTGAAGAATAAACGGAGGCCCTGTGAAATATGAATACATACAACATGCAGTTTCAACACTCTGGAATTTGTTCTATCCACTTTCCTCCTTTAGAAGTAATGATTCAGCTCTTATAAAAATCTATTTCTCTGATCTAAAACCTATCAAAGATGTAATTAATTCCAACAATTTGCTTTGCTAATAGGAAAAAAAGAGAGACCGCACTTTAGAAACAGAAGCCACTGTTGTTTTTATAAAACACAGAATTGTGCTGCTGCTGTTGCTTGGTTTAGAAGGAATTGTACATTACAGCTGCTGGGATAATTTTACAATAGACTGGACAAGGTACAGCTCAAAGCAGGACACAAACACAAGTCTCAAAGGGAAACAAGTACACAGCTGTGGGGCTCCAGGGATATTTCCCTATCCATGCTGGACTTGAGAGGAATAAAAGTTCAGAAACTAAAGGGGAACCCAGAGTAGTCACACATGCCCACCAGATGGCGGCTAAGTGCCAACATCACACACCATTTCAGGTTGGACGGTGTGCACAGGAAACTCATTTCATTTTTCCTTATTGCTACTACACCAGGGGACATGGTGCATTCGACATATTGTCTTTACTTGCACAATCCTTGGAGAGTTTATTTTCCTTTTTAAAGTAGGAAATTTGCTTTCCCCACCTTATTCTGATTTTTGTTTGTTTGATTTGAGCCATTCCCTCCGCTCCCTTTCTTGGGCTCCCAAACAGCAGCCAGAGGTTCTAAGTCAGTAGGATTAGAGTAAGAAGAGAGCACCAATCTAGCCTCTCCCTGCTCAGGGAGAAGGCAAGTCCTAATAAGTGGGGGAAAGAGAAAACCAGAGCATTCCTTCTCCCCAATCTGCTTAGAAGGCCAAATAGAAAAGAGTGCCCTGCACATCCCTGCCATGATCAGACTTTAAAAAGGAAGGCATCCCAGCTACCGTCCTGGATTGGCCTAGGCCCAATAAATATAAATAAAAACAGCTTCCTCCAATGTAGTCTCCAAAATTGCATTTTGGCTAGTTTGAGATGACTTTCTACCCTGAAGGAGAAAGAACTTCCTATTTTTCGTTACACGATGCAAGGTCTAAAACACTGCCCTACCTGCCTTGCAGGTATTCCAGGGGCCAGCTAAGAAGTGTTTCCTTGGCTGCCCATCTTGAGTACAGAGTCTCATTTGCAGAATTCTGGACAAGAAAAGAAAAACTCCAAGAACACTTTTGCTTAGCCAAATAGGAGCTATCTACTAAATGGGAACCAGGAGTTTTTTAGGGGAGGTTTTACGACTTTACGTACCTTCTTCTTCGGCATTATTCTAAGCCTAAATACCCAGCAACAAGAGCCCAAGCTTATCTCCAAACACCAGCAATAGCACCCCAACTCTCAATCAGTAAGGCTGGACTGGAAAAATGATGAATGAGCAGTGCTCTCATTTCTCACCTTTTAACCAAATTTCTCTGTTCTCTTCCCATCACTCTCTTCTTCCTCTATGTCCATCCTCTGACCCTCACCCCTGGATACCCAAGTAGCTCAATCCTAAGGGAAGCCCCACGCAGAGAAAAATGAAATAATATCTAGGAAAAGCAATGAGAGAAACCAACTCCAAGGAGTGGACAGATATGGAAGTTGCCAGAAGCCTCTGATTTCATACCATTTGGGCAGGCCTGCTGCTCAGATCTAGTGTAAGCTTGAGAGCAGTCCAGCCCAGAGAGGACATCACTGGACTTGGGGAACAGATTCTTGGTCTTCTATAGCCAAGGAGCTAATAAGCCTGACTTGTCAGCTAACAGAGGGATCACTATAGCCATGCAGAGAATTCATCATCAGGCAAGCAGATCAGCAAGCAAGCCGAGTAAATAGGAAAAAAAAAAAAAAAAAAAGAAGAAGAAGAAAAGAAAAGGAAGCCAGGGAAAGAGAGAATAGGAAAAGCAAGGCAAAAGATTGGAATAAAGGGAGTAAGAGACTTGTCTAAAAAGATGAGTCTGGGGTCATCCCACTCTTCCTCAGAGCTTAAGTGAGTCACACTACCTAAAGCAAATCCAAGAAGGCCAAAACTTGTTGCCAACATCAGTTCCCAATCTGCATGCACTACCTTTCAAACAAGAGTAATCCTCAAGATCAAGGATATTTTTCAAGTCTCAAATATTAAAAAGAAAATCAAAGCAAGAAGTCATTTTCTTGCCATTGCCCAAGCTGCTGCTCTGCTTTTATTTCTTGAGTGGTATGTGCAATGCCAAAGGGCAAAAAAAAAAAATGCATTTCAAGCCCCAGATCCAAACCCAACTAGAAAGAGTGAGGCAAAAAGAAAAAGGATAAAACAAACTTGTGGCTGAGAGTAGGTGGCTACCACCACCTCCCTATGGATATTTGCAAATGCTGGTGAATGACTAGAACCTCCAGGAATAGTGCCCTGATCCTAGCCCCAAAATGCACCCAAGAAGAAAACATGCAGAGCCCAATGTTCAAAGAGAGCTCCCCTCTTCTAAGGGTGACTGAACATGAAGTAGACAGTGTATGAAGGTGATGGACAGGGCAGATGGAGTGTTGGCATCACTCTCTTTAGGCACTTGTGTAAGGAATGTAGGCTGTCCAGTGAGCTAACTCCTCCCAGAGCCCTCCATTCTGTTCTTCGGCTGGGTTGTGCCCATGGGGCACCCAATGCCATAGCCAGTAGGAAAGTAAAGGAAGAGTTACTCAACAGTCCTGATGCCTTCCTCTATAACGTTTGTGCTACGTTTTGTGAAGTCATTGAACAAAGTAGCCAATCAAAACGGAACCTGCGAGAGACTGTTTTGCATAGGAAATCTGGGTCTGTATTAGGGCTGATGGGGAGGGGAAGTGGTAGCTCTCACTGCACAGGCCCAGATTCAGACTTCCTCTGGCTGGCCTCCAAGGCTGAGCTAGGTCTAAAGTGTCATGGCTTTATCACCAGATTGGGGCAAACCTAAGCCCAAGCTTCTTAATAAAAGGAATTTCCACACTAATTCTGCAAGGTCTCATCCAAAGCAGTGGGAAAGGAGAAAATGAACAGTCGAGGAAAGAGGGGGGCTTGCCTCAAGGCCAGCAGGCACCAAGCTACAACCCCCTACTTTTCCAGTTTTACAAGCCAGCCAAACCCCATCTCTATGCAGGGAGAAAGAAAAAAAAGCCCATGCCACCCACTCGCATGCCCTAGTGGGAAACCAGGAAAAATTCATTTGTGTAAACAGAAGCAAAAGGGAGCAGCAAAATCCCCCAGCCTATTCACAGGACACACTAGAATCTGGGATGAGCCAAAGTGTCAGAGGACAGTCCAGAGGGGGAGGAAGACGCACTTGCAGGAGAGTGCAGTGCAGAGGGCAATGCAGAGGAGGGAGCCTGTAGCAAGAGAAAGGTATTTTCTGCAGAGGAAAGGTGGAGCCTGAACCCCACATTGGGGAGATAACCACCCTTACTTAACCACGCCAAAGAACAAGTCAGGTACATTGTTCTTTTTAATGGCTCGATGTTTCTGGGATGTAAACTCACTGGGCATTGGAAGGATATCAAGATTTTGGCAATAAACTCAAGTTATGGTATAAAAATAGCATTTAGTTTTTGCTCTTTTTTCTTATTTTAGACCTACGGATCGTTTGTTATAAGACACCCCAATTTAAAAATATTGAAACATAAAAGACTTGACCATTGGGGAAAAAGAAGCCAAGAGTGAGAAAAACCATGAAAGTAACTCCAGACCCAGGCGGGTAGGAGGGTAAGGGTAAGACAGGGAAGAAAGGAGGCATAGCCAGTCATCTCAGCAGCTCCATAGACTTGTCAGGTCTGAAAGTGCAAATGACAATGGACTTTAACCATCTTGAGGTTATAATATTTTTAAAAGTTCAATGAATATGGAAGTCAATTGCTTTAAATGCAAAATAGTTGGCGTTCTGGCTGGAGGCTTGTTGGGTTAGGAGTATTTCTTCCCCATTGATCTCCTCTCCCACCCCTACCCCATCCCCTCAAAGAAAGGTACAAAAGGTTGCAGTTCTGCAGCATTACCGTTACAGGGAAGGCACTGGTTACCCACCAGCAGGCGGAAGGAAGACAGGGTCGTGTCACTTCAGAGCTAAGTGCCATAGTGCCTTAAGTCTTATTAGGGACTGGATGTCTGTCAGGGAGGTGTAAGGTAGGGTAGGAAAAGGTGGAAAGAAAGGAATAAGGGAAAGGGGGATGGCAGCAGGGGGAGGAGCAACCAAAATCATTAGCATTAAAAAATCTTCCTAAAAACTGGATTCTTAACCCATTAAAACATCTTGTATCCTAAAATATTGATCTGGGTCTGGTTTCGTTTTTCTTCTTAAACAAATCTAGACCTTTTCTGATTAAGGCTCCTAAAAAATCCTTCCCTCCTCCCACCCACTTTTAAAGCCCCTCACTTTCCCATCTGAAGTATCAAACCCAAACCTACCAGCTTTTGTCCACAGGAATGTAGAGCCGAGCCGACCTTACCAAGCTGTCAGGCATGAGTCTTTAGCACTGTGAGTCACGAGAGACACCTGTGTGTATGGTGGGCACTGGTGCTGCCCATCTTGGTCCAGTGGGGTCAGGGTCAGATGTGACAAGATGGGGTGAAAGGTATGAGGTGGATATCAGAAATTTCTGGCTGGTGGTCTGGCTTACTGGCCCTGTTCCCCACCCTTTTGTCTCATCCGTAGAAGGAAACAAGGCCTTCTACACTCCTCCCTACCCCACCTCCCTCCTCCCTGATTCCTCTGGATTTGGGTGGCATAGCTCTTGGGGCTTGGAAAACTTTCTTCTATCCAGTGAGGTAACAGCGTTCTGCCTTCAAGCGAAGTACATGGTGCGCAGAGTATCCTGGTGAACCTGCACGGCTTTGGCCAGGGCCTGGGGGTCCCGCCCATTGCTCTGCCCTGATATGTGGCTCCCCTCTCCACTGAAAAGGAAAAATGAAAGAAGTCCTTCCTGGTAAACTGAGCTGCTGCTAAACCCTTCCCCCATCCCTAGAATGCCAATTCCCATACTAGCTTAGAAGACAAAAAAAATCCAACCCAGATTTGGCAGATGAACCCAGAGACACCAAATTGAACAATACCCATTTCCTTCTACCCAAGGAAAGTTGGGAAGGTCTGGTACCCAAAGGATGAGGTAAAAATGAAATCAGCCTGACCCCAGGCCTTACCTGTCATGCTCCTTGTCCACTAGGTGATATCGTGCCCGGAAAGCCACCAGGCGGGCATAGTAGGCAGGTGCTGGGATAGAGACGGAGCGCGTGCATCGTACATAAGTGTGGCATAGCTGGTATGTCAAGATCTGGAGCTCATCTGCTGTGAAACGGTTGTCATCCCAAAGGACATAGTAATGGGATGGTCGGCTGGTGCCCTGGGAAGATAGGAAGGTAAGGGGCGCCAGATTGGGCAAAGGAAATGGCGATGCCTTAGGATCACTGTTAAGATTATGGCTAGGTTGGAAGACCCACCCATGAATCGGCAAACGCAAAGTCATCTATAATGTGCCTAAGATATTCAAAGTGTATTTCTAGTCAAGTACACTGAGGGCTTTTTAAGAGAGCAATCATGATTTGAATGTCACTCAGTGATGACATATATTCTAGAGGCAGTAGTAATAACTAATTTTCGACTCATTGGAAACCCCAGCACATAACCCAGCTACCTGGATGCCTGCGTGGCTGCACAGATAGAAGTCAAACTCAAATGGGTGCGTGATGTTGGTATCCACAGTAGTCCCAGCTGGGATGTTACCACTCTTTCCAATCTGCATAGAGACAAAGACAACCAAGATCCCAAGACCTGCCTAGCCTTAACTAGGCAGGGCCCCAACTCAATTCTACTCTGACTCCACCAGAATCCCAACAGTAATGCAGAAGTTGTGATTCCCAGAGGATATTGGGTCTTGAAATAATGGGTTCTAAAGTCACACAGAAATGTGTTTAAGAACTAGTTTCATCATTTATTATTGTGTGATCTTATCAAGTCCTTTAACCTTTCTGAGGTTAAACTGGAGATAATAATAGTACCTACCTCACAGGGCTGCTGTGAGGAAGACGCCTTGTACAGTGTCTGGCACATAGGAGAAGTTCAATAAATGGTAGTTCCCTTTCCCTTCTCTGGGAGCTGGTCTATATATGGGGTCTATAGGCCAGGGAGCTAGGAGGAGGGAAAGGAAGTATAAGGGAAGGAGGGGAAAAAGGGGAAACAAAGAGAAGAAGGTGGTAGAGGAAGGACCACAAGAGCTCGAGGGAGGAAAGGGGTCAAAGAGGATGAACAGGCCAAGGGTTAAATCTCCAGATTTTATCTCAAGGGCTTCTTTTATATTGAGAATGCAGACAGGATGGATGAGAGTATGGGTGGCTTCCTCAATCCCTCACTCACTCGCTCATTCTTGTCAGCACAAAAAAGTCGGGTGTGATGGCGTTTCTGCACCACAATATAAGTGATCCCAGGCTGGTAGTCCTTTTCCAGTTTGATGCAGGCATCACGAATGGCCAACAGCTCGTAATGGAGGATCTAGGCACAGGGTGTGGAGATAGACAAAGGACATACAGCTCCTCTTGAGTTCACACATCTTTGTGAACTAAGGGTTGACACTTATGACTTTTTGCTCAGTCTCCCTTTATAAGCTGATACCCAACCATTAGAGCTGATGGTACTTCCGGCCAAAATCAGTCTTATATGGAATTCATGCATTTGTTCCAATCTTGGCTGGGAAGCTTGGCATCAGTAGAGAGCACTTACCTAGTTCCTATGTAAAAAGAGACTTAAAATCAAGACACAGAACCAAGGTTCACAGAGAAATCACCAAAATTATAATGCCCAAGATAAGGTCAATTTCAGGATCAGGAGAATAATGGGAATATCCTGTGACCTGTACAACTAGACAAGGTTGGTACCACCAAAGAAGAGCAGACACAGAGTTCAGACATGGGTGCAGAAGGAGGGAATGAATTCTGGCCTACAAAGCAGCAGGATTCTAATATATAAAAAAACCCCTGGGTCGTAATGACCAGTAAGGCCTGAGGCTCGACTAACCAGAAGTCAGTCCTGCAGTTTGTGCTACATTTTGTAAAGTCATGCTAGCTCTCGCTGCATAGGCCTCGGCACTGACTGCGGAGGGGAGTGCGAATCAGGGGCAGAGAGAGGCAGGGACTGATCTGTTGCTGCTGAGGAAGCTTTTAATCAGCACTTGCCTCTCTTTCTCTTTCAGTCTGGCCAGCAACCGTGCCTTCATTTCTTTCCAGGCATTCACTGGGGCTGCTGATCAGTCCCTCCTTCTGATCAGGCCCCATTGATAGGCCCAGAGATTGTGACTGGCATAGGAACTGACTAATCAGAACCAAATGTGGGTGCTGTAAAGAACTAATGGTTGCCTAGGAGGCAGAGCTTTCAACATTGATTGATATAGGAATTGACCAATCAGAACCAAATGTGGGTGCAGTGAAGAACTCCAATGGCTGCCTAAGAGGTGGGGTTTCTGATGCTGACTGGCATAGACACCGACCAATCAGAACCAAATGTGGGTGCTGTGGGGAGCCAATGGATGTCTAGGAGGTTGAGCTTTTGAAACTGACTGGCATAGAAACTAACCACTCACAACCAAATTGGCCAGTAGAGGAGGGGTGTTGGAAGTGAGATCAGGTCGGCAGGGGAGGGCAGTTGGGGCGACCAGGCCAGTAGGAGAGAGCAGTTAGGGGTGATTAGGCAGGTGAGCAGTTAGGAGTCAGTGGTCCCCAATTGGAGAGGGTGCAAGCTGGGCTGAGGGAACCACCCCCTCTGTGCACGAATTTTGTGCACCGGGCCTCTAGTTATAAAATAATGAACTAGCTAAAGAAACAGCCACAGGTAAATAACCATAGATAATAGTTGCCTTATGGTCTTGGATATCAGGTATAGGGAGCCAAAACTGTATGGCAGTAGTGCATAGAATTTACAAACAATTAGAATTAGATTTAAAACCAAGTTTTAGCCCTAGCTGGTTTGGCTCTGTGGACAGAGCATTGGACTGCGGACCAAAGGGTCCCAGGTTCAATTCCGGTCAAGGGCACATGCCCGGGTTGTGGGTTTGATCCCCTGTTGGGCATGTGCAGGAGGCAGCTGATCAATGACTTTCTCTCATTGATATTTCTATATCTCTTTCTCCCTCTCCTTTCCTCTCTGAAATCAATAAAAAATATATTGAAAAAGTTAAAAAAGGGCAGTTTAAAAATAAATAAATAATAAAACCAAGTTTTATCTTGTTGTATTTCCTTGAGCAAGATACTTAATCCTTCTTAGACTCATTTTCTCCACACCTACTAAAATTATTAAGTCCAGCCCTACAAAGCTGTTGTGAAGACTAAAACCAATAACTAAGGAAATGCGTAGAAAACCTAATAGAAGCTTAATAACTGCTGACTGCTTTACTAAGAAGTTTGAGCTTTAACCCAAGGTTATATGAACTAGACATTTCTGAACAGAGAAGTAATATGATAAATATATCTGGTATTTTAGGAAACACTGGATGCCTTGGAAGATACTAAGCACAGTGGTTAATAGCATGAACTTTGGAATCAGACCTCTCTGTCTAAGTCCCAGTTCCACCATTTAGTAGATTGGGTAACAATGAAGAAATCACTTAACATTTCCAAGTCCCAGTTTTCCCATCTGTCAAATGGAATAATTATTATTTCATAGAACTACTGTAATTACAGCATTAAATAGAACACATATGAAGTGCTTGGCATAGTTTAGGGCAGTGGTCAGCAAACTCATTAGTCAACAGAGCCAAATATCAACAGTACAATGATTGAAAATTTTTTTGAGATCCAAATTTTTTTAAACTTAAACTTCTAACACCACTTCTTCAAAATAGACTCACCCAGGCTGTGGTATTTTGTGGAAGAGCTACATTCAAGGGGTCAAAGAGCTGCATGTGGCTCACAAGTCACAGTTTGCCGACCACTGGTTTAGGGCACATAGAAAGTACCCAGTAAATGGCAGTTATATATTACTATTAAATTGTAGTCAAGGAGACTAGTTCAGTATACACATTTAAACAACAGACTATGAAAGCTTGGCAGGCAGAAAGAATAAGAGGAACATTATGAAGAAAGGTCAGTATCAGTGGCCTCCAGACAAGCAGCAGCATCTACAGATTTAACAGTATTACAAATTTTAGGGCCTCATCCTAGACTCAACTGGAAATTCTTTTTTGTTAATCCTCACCTGAGGATATTTTTCCCATTGATTTTTTTTTTTTTAAGAGAGAGTGAAAGGAAGGGGGAGAGACAGAAACATTGATTGGTTGCCTCCCCTATGTGCCCCAGCCAAGACCAGGGATAGACCCTGCAACTAAGGAACTAAAGTACATGCCCTTGCTGGAACTGAACCTGAGACCCTTCAGTCTGAGGGCTGACACAATTAAGTCAAACCAGTTAGGGCTCTAGATCAAAAATTCTAAGGGGAAGTCCTGTTAAATGTTTTAACAAGTCACCCCAATGATCTTGACTCATGTTTGAGAACCACTGGTCTAAAGCATCAGTCTTCAACATGAACCAATTACTAATAGGCACTGAGGGTCTTCTGTTACAAGAAAACAGGTCTACAGATGCTTGTATTTGCCACTTCTTAGTTGTGATGTCTGCTTGAAGCTTTTCCATTTAGCAACCTTCCAAGTGCCAATAGCTTAGAAAAGCTAGCAGTACTCTCTGCTACCATTAGGCCCTCTGGCCTCAATAAGAAGTTTTTCTAACTACTGTGGGCCCTACCTGAGGGAGCTGGCCTTCAGGAACCCCATCTCGATAGAAGATGATACGGGTAGGCTTGAAGCGGGTGGACTTGTAGAACTGGATCAGCAGTTCACGCACCATGTAAGATAAGTCTTCAATGATCTCCTGCCGAGGTCGCTGCACCCGCACAGTGGCACAATAACGGCTGGGGTGGGCATCCATACTGCCTACCACCTGTTAATCAAAGAGACAAGATGAGCCCCTAGAACCTCTACCCACCCAACATGTCAAGCTGTGGGTTTTTGGGCAAAGACTTCTCAGCAAAAAAAAAAAATCATGCTATCAAAACAACTAGGGTTTTGGAATCAATGAGTCCTGGTTTCAATCTCTCTTCTATCACACATGCAGAAGTTACTTAATCCATCTGATCTTTTCTTTCCTCCTCTCAAACAGAGATAGGTATAGAACACAAGCTGTTTACAATGCTGTTATTGTGCATATAAAGCACCTTGGACAGGGCCTAGCCCACAGAAGGTGCTTGATAAGTTTGATTTCCCTACCCCTTGAAGAGGGAAATATGAAGGTTTGGCATTACTAACCTAGAATAACCTCATCTAGCCACAAGTTTATCCCTTTTTCATTCAAGTGCTAATCTACCCCAGAACAATGGTGAAAAGTATTCTTACAGGTGGTGAGAATAACAATTTTCAAATGGGACATCGGCCAGAGCCTAGGATAGATGGCCACAAGGAAAATAGGGAAAAGAATAATACAGGGTTTCCCTGCATTTACTGAGATAAGCCTAGTCTGCCTAGAGAAATATAAGGGTTGAGGAAAGAGAAGTGGGAAAAAGAGCTAATCTCTCTAGCAATTCAGAAATCCCTAGGGAACAGGGAGCAGAGAAGTCAGGAGAGAGATTAGAGACAACTAATCTACTTATGCGGATCAGGGATAAGGATGGGAAGAGGAAGTGACAGTCTCAGCAACTAAGTAACTCCCTTAAAAGGGATTTATGAGAAGAGATATGGCCTCCACCCTATCTCAAAAGTAGGCTTCTCGAGCGCGCGAGCGAGAGAGAGAGAGAGAGAGAGAGAGAGAGAGAGAGAGAAAGAGAGAGAGAGAGAGAGAGAGAAATTTAAACATAGAGCAGGATTGGTAGACACTGGACCAAGTCTCTGACAACAACCTACATTCTCATTACTCTCACTGAAAAAAACACACACATTATACAATCAATTTTATGAAGATACCAAGGGAATGGTTAATGGGGATGATGAATTGGAAGGAAAAAAAATTTATGAAGGTCTAGAGCCCGAGCTAAGGAAAGGAAATCATATGTAGCCTTGGAAACTCAAAGCAAAAAGGAAAAACTTATGAGGAAGCTGGAGTGTCACTCACTGCTGTGATAGACGGTTTTTTCCCATCCCCTGCTGGGGGGTGTGTAACATCTGCTCCCAGGAATATCACTGGCTGTTGAAAGACTGCAGAGCTGAACAAGGAAGAGAAAGCAAATGGTCAGGAGATAGATCATTTCTTCCTGGCACAATTAAAGACCCTTAAAATTAATTTTAATAAAGCACCCATTTTGGTCCTTTATTCCTTATGCCTGACTCACTCTGCCTGCTCAGGACCCTATCTTTTCATCAATTTCCAGAATGGTACCTTGCATGACCAGGGCAGATGGACAACAGAGTTCATACCGCTGGTGTGGGACTAGGATGTTGTTTATGCCACCAAGTTTGACATTGATCTTCAGGCAGAGGTTGGACAGAGTTTGGGGTGAGGTCTTCACCACATTCTTCACTTGCACACACTGTGTAGCCATTCCCAAAAGTGTGTCTCCAACACGTTTCACCTCAGCTATGAGCAGGGAGAGAACTGATTAGTGCATTCACAAATACTTAATGAATGTCTACTAAATCCAGGCAAGGACCATAATGGTGACCAGAAACACACAGGATCCCTACTCTAATAGTGCTTACTACCTAGTGATTAACTTTAAAAATCATGAAAAGTACCATAATGTTAAATGCTACAACAAAAAAACTTCATTATATGACAGTATATAATAGGGAGTAATTACCTAGCCACAAAGGCCTAAGTATTGATTGAACTAAAAGGACTTGGAAGAGAGGAGGAGTTGGGGAGAGAGCAATCCAGGCAGAGGAAACAGGATGGCAAAATGCACTCTGATAGGAGATAGCATTCTATGTCTGAGAAACGAAAAGGCCAAAGTAACTATAAAGGAGAGCAAAGGGACTAACATAGGGAATAAATGAGAGTAGCTTATATTAAGAAGACAGTTCTTAAGACTGAGAGAAGCAAATAAATTCAAGAGAGACTATATATGTGAATAAGGGAAAAGAATATTTATGGATAACTTCTGTGTTTCTTGCTTTTGTATTAGAATAGATATATCATAAACTCTTTTTTAAACATTTTGAGTTTGAAGTGCTTTTTTGGTCATTCCAGTAATGGTATCCTTACTGGTATCCAACTGAGTATACTGGTTAAAAGTTGAAGAGTAGTAAAACAGAGATGAAAATCTGTGAGATATTTAGGTAAAGATAGTAAGCAAAGGCATGAGCTTGATGAAATTATCAAGGAAAAGAATAAAAAGAGAGCTTAGACCTAAATCTTCATGAACTCCCAATATTTGCAGAAGATGAGTCTGCAAAAGACTTTTCTTCCGTAAAGAAGGAAAATCCGAGAAGTAGGAGGACGATCAAGATAACTGTGTCATGAATGCCAAAGGAAGTGATAGCATCTCAAGCAGAAGCAAGTGTTCAATGAAGCCAAATGCTGCTAAGAGATAAGGTAAAATGAGGACCAGAAATGTCCTTTGGATTTAGTGTTATAAAGACAAAAAATTAATGTACAGAGGGGAAAAAACTATTTTGGTGATCTGAAGTACAAAGAAGGAGATACAGGATCAGTGAAGGGTCTGGTGTATTTTCAATGGAAGAGACTTGAGCATATTTAAAAAGCTAATTTCCACTTCCAAGACAGATGGAGTAGTTAGTGGCAAACTGGTCCTCCAACAGAAAACATTCATAAAAGCCAGATAAAAATATAGAAATCATCCTTTTAAAGGCAGCAGAAAGGTACCAATAAGAACTGGAGGGACTAAAACTCCAGAGAGAAAAATCTAACAGAGGTGAGCTATCTTCTTATATCCTGGGAACATTTGCTGATTCTAGGTATGAGTAGGAAGCTGAGATTCCAGGCTTTGCACCAGCAGAGAAACAACTGACAGGGGGCAGAGAAAGCAACAGAGATAGACCAGTTCTAAATATGAAAGGTTAAAAAAAATTAAAGAAAACAACAGATTAGTATCTTCATGATCTTGATATTTCTTAAATAGGTCACAGAGAGTATTAGCCATAAAGGAAAAATACTGATAAATTGGACTACATTAAAAATTAAAATCTTTATTCAACAAAAAGACACCTTAAAAAAGTAAAAAAGGAGCCCTGGATGTGTGGCTCAGTTGCTTGGAGTACCATTCTGTGCACTGAAGGGTAGTGAGTTCCATTCCCAGTCAAGGCACATACCCAGATTGCAGGTTCCATCATGATTGGGGTGGGTATGGGAGGCAACTGATCAATGTTTCTCTCTCTCTCCCTCTTTTCTTTCTCTCTAAAGGGAAAAAATAAATAAATAAAAAGGCAAACCACGTAGCAGAGAAGATGTGCATATTCAAGAAAAGAATTATAACACTTAAAATCAGTAAGAAAAAGGTAGTTAAGTCAATTTAAAAAAGGAAAAGTCTTGAGCACACTTTACAGAAGATGCTAGTGAAATAGCTAATAGTCATCTAAAAAGATACTCAACCTTATCACTCACTCATCAGATAAACCAAATTAAAAGCACAATGCATTATCACCAAATACCCACAAGAATGTCGAAAATGAAAAAGCCAATACCAAGGCTCTAGTCAGTTTGGCTCAGTGGATAGAGCGTCAGCCTGTGGACTGAAGGGTAGCTGGTTCAATTCCGGTCAAGGGCACATGCCCAGGTTGCAGGCTTGATCCCAAGTGGGGGCATGTAGGAAATAGCCAATCAATGATTCCCATCATTGATATTTCAATCTCTCTCTCCATCTCCCTTCCTCTCTCTGAAATCAATAAAAAATATCTTTTCTTAAAAAAGCCAATACCAAGTTTGTAAAGAATCATCTAGAACTCTCATACATTCTTGATGGAAAATGTAAATTTATATACTTAAAATCCCTCCTAAAAATACATCCAATATAAATGTGTATATGTATGTATATATATATATGTATATATATATGTATACACATACACATACACACATATATATATATCTCCAAAGGAAATGTACAAGAATGTTTACTGAAGCATTATTTATAATAGTAAAAACTGGAAACAACCCAAATATGTCCATTAACAGTATGCTGGACAAATATATGTAAACTAGAGGCCCAGTGCAAGGATTCGTGCACTGATGGGGGGCATGGCCTGCGGGGATCAGCCCACTGCAGGAGCAGCCACTCATTCAGGTTAGCCAAGCAGCGCTTCCATTGTGGGAGTACACTGACCACCAGGGGGCAGCTCCTGCATTGAGTACCTGCCTTCTGGTGGTCAGTGTGCATCATAGCAACTGGTTGACCGGTTGTCTTGCTGTCCGGTCACTGGGCTTTTATATAGATAAATTGTGTTATATTCATGGAAAATGAATATAGATGGAAAATTTTAATAAACATGTATGAATCTCACAAACATGTTGATTGAAAAAACCAGACACAAATAAATGTGATTTCATTTACATAAAGCTCAAATACAGGCAAAACTAATCTATAGTGTTAGAAACCAAAACAATAGTGATTACCATTGATAGGGAGTTGTAGTGACTAGGTGGCTGGGATTGTGATAAGGCTCTGCTGCCAGACCAAATTAGGTACTGTTTACACTGCTATAACACCTTGTGAAAATAAAATTTCTATATGTATATTATACTTCCATAAAAAGTTTACATTACAAAAATTACAATAGTATTAATTTAGTGAGGAGAAAAAGAGTTAAAAATATTAAGGGTAGGACAAAGTATCATACATCAAAATTGAACAAATATCACACAGTCCTTCTACATTCTCAGGTAAACTACAATGCAAATGGGCTTACTTTGACCATCACAGAAAGAATTCCACTCATTTGGCCTCTAGGAAGGAAGGTGAAAGGTCTTTAGAGCAATTTGCTCCTCTTATCTGCTGGCTGAATTCCTAGGCAGATAGCCCCACTGACTAAATGGTGTAATCAAGGAACAGCATTTAAGTGGAAGAAACCTAAAGCCCTAATAAAGATATGGGAATGTAGAGAGGTACAACATTACTGACCCCAGAGAAGGGAAATTCTGAGTGAGCATTGCTTTCCGAAATCATGCTGCACATATACACCCCAGACAAGCTATTAGATTATCCCTTTATGGAGGGAACCAGAAACAAGGATAACTACTCAAGGCAGTTCTCCTAAAAAGTATCATTATTTTCCACCCAACAACCACCAATTTAAGGCCCAAAAGGGAAATGGATCGGAGGTCAACCAATTTCCCTCCACAAATAATTACTGAGTGTTTTATCAGTGGAAAGCTCTACCTTAGGAATACATATTCCGAGGGAAGGTTTCAAAGCACAATCAGACCTAATCCATGCTCAAAATAATATCAAGCACAGTAGTAATTGTTCAGCAACCTGATCATCTCCCAGGTGAGATGACAAGAGAAGGCTTCAAGAAATAAGTACATTGAAACTGGGACTTGAAGGATGGAGAGAATTTTAAGAGTAAGGAGAAGGATAAAAAGTAGATATTCTAGGCAGAGGCAAATGATGTGAGCAAAACCAGATACTGGACAGTGCAGAAAAGAAATGAGCACTTAGAGTACCTACTACAAGCATGTCAAAATTAAAGGCTAACACGGGCCAAATAAACAAGGTTTAAGTTTATGTGGGCCGCAAAAAAACAAAAGCTTCAATTTTCATAGAAATGTAGGTTTATTTCAATAGAGGAATGCTGAATACAAAAGGCTGAAGTAAATGAGTAATCGTTAACATAGTGTAATAGAACATTCTAATAAAAATTAATATTTTTCTTAAACATTAACGTATCAGACACTGAATAACTTCACAAATTAATAAGTGTAACACAAATAAAACTATTTTTCTTGTTCGCTGAAAGCGAATTATTTCCTACTGTGCACACCAAACAAGTCAGTCCAAGACTAATGACATGGCAATCGGCTGCTAAAATATTCGCTGGTAATATAATAGAGAGAAATGGTGCACTTGCATGTAAAGCAAGTAAGGGAAAGATTGCAACACGATTCCAGTAAGCAGTCATTAGTGAACGCTGTAGTTCATTGTTAATTATTTATAAGAGGATATTGTAAAAATTAAGCTACAAAATTTTTATTGAAACATTTCTATATTGGATGGGCCATAAAAATATTTGTTGTGGGCCGCAAGTTTGACATGTTTGATCTACTATGTGCCAGGGGTTGTGTTAAGGCTGCTTTTAAAATATTTAATTCATGAAACTCAGAAAAGTTAGTTAATTTGCTTAAGCCAATAAACTGGCAGAGCCAGGATTAAAATCCAGTTCTATTTAATTCCAGGACATGTGGCCTTTCCTGTATGTGTGGCAATGGGGAAAGTACAAGATAAAGCTGAAAAGGTTAAACTAAGATCAGGGCAATGAAAATCTTTTATTTTGTGAATAGGGAACAATGAAGGTTTTCCTGGAAGTAGGGCTACAAAATGTCTCATCCAATAACATAATCTGGAAAGACTTGAGAAGAAATGTTAGAACTAAATTGAAAAGTATGGATGGAGAGCAGGAAATATATCTTAAAACTGTGAAAAAGAACAAGTGGAGCTGAAGCAAGAAGACAGGATGCCTCCAAAGTCTGGATGAAGATTCAGAGCAATTGTGATGCCAAACACAGAAGAGAAAGGTAAAGAAAAAGGCTTACTTGTTGACAGAGAAAACAAGCTACTAAAAAGATGATCCACCAAAACACTGTACAGGCAGAGACTGCATTTGCTTTCATCGCCAAAGTGTTCAGGATCTAGGAGTGTTTCACATAAGAAGTCATAAATAAAATCTTGATAAAATAACGGAGAGAGGTCAAAGAGACAGATGGGAGAGGCAGAGAGATCAAGAGTTGGATCAAGATTTTAATAATACGTTATCTCTCTATATAAAACCCTAATATGCAAATACACCAAATGGCGGAACAACTGAACAACCTGTCGCGATGATGTGCACACACCGAACATGGTGGGGGTTAACAGCAGGCGGCAAAGTGCAGAAGATGACAGGCATTAACCATGGCGGGATGGTGGAGGAGGTGAGCAGGGGTGCCAGACCAAGGTGAGGTGCCAGTCGTTATCGGGGTGAACCTCTGGTGGTTATTGAAAATTCTTTGATCCCACACACCGCAGTCCCACCCAGTGCTCACACCAGCTGCTGTGCTGAAGCCACCACTCACACTTGCTGCCAGCACCTGGCACCAGCCCAATCATTTGGTGCCGTCAGCAGGTGAGAGCGGTGGCTGCCAGCCCTGATTCCTCCTCAGGTCTTCTCAACCTCACCCTGCTTCTGAGGAGCGATCTGGGCCAGTAGCCGCCAAATGCACCCACTGTCAGCAACGGCCCCACTCACACTTGCAGCCACCGCTTACACCTGCTGCCAGCCCCCATCGCTCAGCACCGTGAGCAGCAGCTGCCAGCCCCAATCACTCCTGAGGGCTTCTCAACCTCCCCCTGTTCCTTAGGGGCAATCGGGGCAGCAGCCACCACTTGCACCAGCTGCTGGCACCAGCCCCAATCGCTACACGTGGTCAGCGGGTGAGAGTGAGGACCAGTGCTGTCAGTACATGGGAGCGATGGGAGCAGAAGCAGGGATGCCAGCAGACAGGGGATCAGGGGTTGTGGTGGGAGAGGCCAGGCAGAGGCATGGAGGATGGGCTAAGACCTCCCCCTGTGCCCACTGCAGCCTCTCGGCCCATAGTTCCTTTCAAGGGGCACAACTTCGTGCACTGGGCCAATAGTAACATAATAAGCGATAACTAAAGCAACTGAATGCATGAGAATTTTACTAGAATGTAAACGGAAAGGGAAGGTAGAGCACAAAAATCTGGAGAATAACCAGGCACTCCTGGTAATGACAAAAAATAAGAAGAAACACGAGAAATTATCTAGGGAAAAAAAAACAAAACAGATTATAGGTGACCCTCTGCAGAGAAGGTTTAAGAGAAGAAGTAAAACAGATGAAAGAGGCAAAGGATAAATAGCTGGTGAAGAATTAGATGTACTCATTCAAAAGTATGATTAAGCTCTTGCCAGTGTGGCTCGGTGATATAGTGTCCACCCATGCACCAAAAAGGCACAGGTCCAATTCTCAGTCAAGGGCATGAACCTGGGTTGCAGGTTCAACCCCTGGCCCTAGTTGGGTTGTGTGTGAGATGCACCAACCGATGCATCTCTCTTATATTGATATTTCCCTCTCTTCTCTCTCTCTCTCTCTCTCTCTCTTTCTTCCCTCCCTACCACTCTCTCAAAAAAGTAAATAAATAACCCCAGGTGAGGATTAGTAACAACAAAAAGTTTGATTATGAAAATAGGATGACAAAAGCTAAACGAAATAGTGGATTGTGGTAAAGTGCTCTAGGATGGGAAATCTGAAGATGTTGAAGGCTTAAAGGGTCTGAGGACCCAGAGGTAGAGAATGGCATAGGAACAAAAGCACACAAAAGTTAAGTCAAGTAAGAAGAGAGGCACCTCTTCCTTTGAAGCAGAAGTACAAAGAGAAAAATGGAGTAAGAGAAAAGTACTGAGCCAAAGATGTATATAACCCTATTCTTAAAAAAGAAGAAAAAACTTCTCCAAAAGTTCAAGTCATTCCCAGGCAATAACAGAACCACCACACATTCTGCTTGGGTGTGCTGCACTAACAGACAACACTCTTCTAAGGACAAGAATCTGGACCCACCCAGCTCTGTATCTGGCTCAGCTAGCCTGGCATAAAGACCCACACACAGAGGACTCCAATACATGTTATTAGAAAGGAGTGTGAGCAGGTAAGGAGGACCTGGGATGACTCAATGGCTCATACAAGCTGATTATTTCTCCTATAAGGGGAGCAGTGACATTAAGGAACAGCTCAGCTCTGGCTAGAGCCAAGAATCCACACTGAATCCTGCCTTGGAGCTTCCAGGGAACTACCATGAGAAGAGGTCTATCATCGTTATCATGGTTCCAAGAGAACTGTACCATACACTGGCGTCTTCCCTGGCAGGATGACAATAATGAGCTGTAGTCCAGAGTACGTGTTCTTGAGATGCCGGAACATGGGCTCCACGCTGTCTGCCCCCTGAGCATATTTGCAGAAGCAAGGCTGGCCCTGGATGGGCATCCCTGCATCCTTGGAAATTTTCCGCAGCTGGTCTGTGAAGTTTCTGCAGGATAAATATGGTCATGACAGGAGGCAATAAGTCCCATTTAAAAACCTTTGACCAAATGCTTCCATCTTAGGTTACTATCATGATGACAGATACTGAGAGATTCTGAGATGAATGAGACATGATCACAGCTAGTATCTAAAACATTTATATTTGAATAGGGTAAGATAGAGCCTGTTATGTGTTCAATGGTACAAGCAGAAAGCTGAGGGAGCCCAAAGAAAGGATCTGTGGGAATATTTAGCATCCTCACCAAGTCCCACTAAAGCAGTTATTCCTGTGCTGTTATCAGTGCATAGTAATAGGCAGGTGTCCTCTTTGCTCAAATTAAAATAAGATTCCAACAGCTCTGGTCAGTGTGGCTCAGTTGGTTGGGTGTTTGATTCCCAATCAGAGTACATGCCCAGGTTGCAATTGATCCCTGGTAGGGGGCGTGCAGGAGGCAGCCAATTGATGTTTCGCTCTCACATCAATGTTTATATCTCTCCCCTCTCCCTTCTTCTCTCTCTAAAAACCAATCTATATATATAAAAGGCTAATATACTAAGTGTTCAATCATCTGACCAGGGGGTAGATGCTCAACTCAGGAGCTGCTGAGCTGCTGAGCTGCAGTGATTTGGCAGCGGCGGTTCTCGGGTAACGCACCCTGAAAACAGAGAGAAGGGAGCCTGATTCTTCACAGGGCCGTGTGATTCCACCTGTGCCATGGGTTATGTTGTTTCTGGGGCACTGTCGGCCCTGAATCTGGTTTACTACACACTTGCATTTGTGTTCCACACTCTGTATCACAGCAACTTTACAGAGTGCCCTCTTGTACACAGGGTCCCCTCGGGGGATGTTGGAAAGCTGGTTTCGGCCCAAACCCCGCAGGCCAGGCTGAGGGACTCCACCTGCTGGTTGGACCCCGCTCACTATGCAGATGCCAGGGAGGGATTGTGAGAGGTTGGTTCCATGGTTTGTCTGGCCCATCTTGCCCAGTCCCACCCCACCAGCCATCTTCTAATTAATTTTCTTTCAATGTGCACAAATCCGTGCACCGGGTCACTAGTTAAAATATATTTTAAAAAATACATAATAAGTTTTCAATAGTGATGGAACATAGGAGGATGCTCAGTAAAAATGAGCTATCTCTTTTCCTTCTGTTCTTTGTGGTTGAGAAAGATTAAACAAGCCTCTTTCCTTTGGTTTTAGGGCTTCACTCTGGGAAAGGAAGACAAAGCTAGAAGAAAGGTTACCCATGCAATAGATTTAAAAAATTAAGCTACAAACGAGGCAGCAGAGCAGCCTCCCCAGCAGATGCAGAGATGCCGATCTTTGTGAAGACCCTGACTGGCAAGTTCATCACCCCTGAGGTTGAGCCCAGTGATACCACTGAGAATGTCAAAGCTAAAATCCAAGACAAGGAGGGCATCCCGTCTGATTTTTGTGGGCAAATAGGATGGCCACACTCTCTCAGACTACAATATTCAGAAAGGGTCCACCCTGCACTTGGTGCTTCATCTGAGGGGTGGCATCATTGAACTCTTCCTCTGCCAGCTTGGGCAAAAGTACAATTGTGACAAAATGATCTGCCGCAAGTGTTAGGCCCACTTGCACCTCCATGCTGTCAACTGCCGCAAGAAGTACAGTCACACCAACAACCTGTGTCCCAAAGAGAAAGTTAAATAAGGCCCCTTCACCAACTCCTTGGGTCCACAGGGCAGCCTTCTACCTGATCCCTGTGAGGCTGGGGCCTCAACAAAGTTTCTCTTTTGTTGACTGGAGCAATAAAAAAAAAAAGATTAAGCTACATAAATATAATTAAAGAATGAAATGAGGGAGGGTGGGGATATGTGCTGGGGGGTAGGGGAGGCTGGGGGAGGATAAGGGGGAGGGGGAAAGGAAAACATGTACTACTATTAATAAGTTATACTGCAAAAAAATCAATAAAAATATATTTAAAAAAAAAAGAATGAAATGAACAGCAGGAAATTTAATTTGTAAGACTCCTGCATTTAGATCAAAGGTAATAATGTACAAATAGAGAAAAAAGCAAATTGTTCAGAGGAGGGGTGGGCCATATAAGGCCTGCGAAATAATTTGGTGTGGCTCTGCCAAGACATTAGGGGGGAGATGTTTGACCAAATATAGCAGCTAATTTTAAGTGACAACCTTTCGATGTATAGGACAGTGCCCAAAAAACTTTGCCACACTGGCCAGGGCTATTGGAACCTTATTTTAATTTGAACAAAGAGGGCTAATTTTTAAGTTGCTAAACATCAATTGGCTGGACAGTGATTATAAATATCCAAATTGCTCTTTGCAGGAAAAAGGTTCTCCACCCCCTCCTTTAGAGGATGATATTAAATAATGTATAAATATCAATATGATTAAAAAACCTATATAATAAGAAAGTATTTTTCACATGTTTAGTTAAAAGAAGACAAATACTGTATAATACTGCTATGTAAAACTTAAAATCATTTATATCAGATAGGTATTTAAAATATATAAATTGGATAGAAAGATTACAATAATTCATGAGAATAGCTGCATCAGAAGGGAGGAATTGGACCAGGTTGGAGGATATAAAGGAAATCTAAAATTTACCTATTTTATCTACTTAAAAAAAAAAGATAAAACTTGGGATGATGAATACATGGGTGTGTACCATATAATTCTATATATATTTTAATATTCAAAATACATCTTAGAATAAAGAAATAAAACCTAACCTTTTTTTTTTCTCATTTAAATAAGAACCAGAGCTCTGATGGACTATTAACAGTATTTTTTCCATTTCTCTTCCATTATATACAACTGCAAGGTTGCTACTAAAATAACCAATGTGTTACTTGATTCCATTAATAGTGTGCCTTTACTTCAAGAAAAGTGGTAGTCCCAATCTTCTCTCTACTACCAGATCATCTGGGATATTATCTTCAGTGCTACTGGCCACAAAATGTTAGAAGTCTAAAATGGGGAAGGTCTTGAAATCCTATACTAAAAGTGATATATGGCTGAAGTACAGGACTTCTTTAACTGAAAGAAAATTCTAAGGGTTGTCCCTATGGACTGTCAAAATAATGGGACAAGAGAAAGACATGGGAATAAGAGAGAAACATGGAAAATAAAGCTATCAACAAGGTGACACAAAGACAAAGGCAGAGAGCTGGGAGCCTTTCTAATATTGCTAAGCACCTGACAGCCCTCCAATTCTAAGCCAAGCTTAAATGGGGCTAAAAAGATACTACAATTGTATTGGTAGTAGTTGGGTATCTGTGAGGGGAAAAGGGAGAAAGGAGAGCAGGGCAGCTGGACTCTCCACAATCATCAGGGGCTGCTGTACAGAATTCTTATGAAAACCCCAAGGCCAGCTGATCCCACCAGGGCACATATCTCTATTATTCTCATAGCTGTCCAAAGTGGTCAATTCCAACTCTTCCGCAGTCTCGGAGTACACTGACCCCATCGCAAATCTATAGAAATAATAAACTACCACTTCAAAAACTGCAGGAAATACCAAATTTTGCACTTTAAATGAGTGACTTTTGCGATATTTGAAATATATCCTAATAAAGTTGCCTTTAAAAAGAGACTGCAGGGGAAGAGCCATTGATTTCTTCCACTTTACTCATTCACTTAGGACTGTTACTCCCCTAACTTGTTCCTTTAAACCATTTGACTGTATTGCCGAAACCAGTTTGGCTCAGTAGATAGAACGTTGGCCTGCGGACTGAAAGGTCCCAGGTTCGATTCCGATCAAGGGCATGTACCTTGGTTGCGGGCACATCCCCAGTAGGGGGTGTGGAAGAGGCAGCTGATCGATGTTTCTCTCTCATCGATGTTTCTGACTTTCTATCCCTCTTCCTTCCTCTCTGTAAACAATAAAAAAAAATTTTAAACCATTTGGCTGTTATCATTTTTATCATTGCTGTCTAATCATGCAGAACCTTTACAACTCATGCTCACCTAATTCAGGTTACTTGGACCTGACTAATACATTTTGTGCACAGGAGAGGACAACTCAGAGGATCATATGAATAAGCTACTATTTTTTTGTTTCCAATTACGAATGTAAGCTTAGAAGCCTCAGATCTGATTTGATGTGAATTCTGACACTTTTCTTGATATGCAAACTTTGTAAAAGTTGCTTAACCTCTTTGAGCTTCAGTTTCCTGAAAATAGAAATACCACCACCTGTCACTATGAAAATGAAATTAAAAAACGTAAAATGTTAGCATAAACATTATAGTCATTACTATTATTTAATACCATGTTAATAATTATAATAAAATAATTCAGACCTGTCTTAGGAGGTTCATGCCTTGAAATCATCATCTCTGAACAGATAGGGCTCCTTACCAAAACTTCTGACCACAGATTGGCAGAAAAGAAACAGGCAGAAGTTTGAACCAGACAGCACAGGAAGCAGAGTCAAGAATCAGCAAGAGCATACTATAGATCAAATCTTGGCCTCATAGGGATAAGGGAAAGTAGGCAACTGTAGGGTCCATTCCCCACCCTTCTATCGATACACCCAGCCCTCCTTACTTGAGCACCTCTTCTCGACACTGCTTTTGGGGTGCGAAGCAGGCGATGGCCCAGACTTTGATCTCGATCCCATTGTAGAACTGTTTCCCTCGCATGTCCCAGACACCCTGATTGGGTGTGGCAATGGCCCGGTTCTGGAGATAGGCAAAGGGGGCGTCCAGGTGAGCCTCAGTAAAGCCAGGTGGGCAGGGGAACAAAAGCCCCTGACTATACAACCCAACCTCCTCCCAAAATGCCCCAGAGATGTTGTCTGGCCCTGACCCTGCTCACCCGGCCGCCATACTGCAAGATGGGCGCCGGCAGCACTCGTCCCGTGACCTCCGTCATGTCATCCTTCACTTTGATCCCAAATTCCTGGATGTAGGGATCTAGGTTGTAGCTGGCATTCTTCATCTACAAGACAAAAGAAGGACATCTCAGGAGAGTAGCAGCTTGGCAATAATGCTCACCCTCTGGGTCCCAAATAGAATGCCCTGGGCAGTTGAGAATGGTGAGAAATAGCCCTAAAAGGGCAGGGAAAGTGGAAGACGAAGAAAGTGGGAGGGGATAACATAGGGAAGTCAGATAAGAGGGAAAGAGAAATAGAAAACAAAGTAGTCACAGGGGCAAGAAGCAAGAGCAGTCCTATGGAGTCCCAGGCAACAAATCTAGACGTGTGTCTTCCCAAGAGTCTGCCACGGCAGAAAAGCATCTATGCTACCAGGGGTCCCAGTGACTGAGCAATCAAGCACTTGTTTCTCTGTAGCCCCACTGACCAGGCGGCTGATCTCCTCCTGTCTGTCTGGGGCCGACCTAGCTGTAGCCTTTATCATGGTCGAAGTCTGATTGTCGGTCAGCTTCTTAATGCAGCGCTGCCCAGCCACAATGTTACAGACCTGAGGAAACAAGGAAGGCAGTTAGTTCTGGCTTGAGTTCAGTCCAACCTATACTGAGTCCTACAGTAAGAGAAGAGACCTTGGCTGTCAGCCTTGAGAAGAGGACTGCAAAATTCTTTGGACATACAGGTAAGTTGGAAAATATCCATGTGCAATACCAAAGACCAAATAGCCATTTTGTGATTAAGAGCTAAGGATCTAACCTGGTATTACTCAGTGAATGAGTGTTGGCCTATGAAGCTGGACATTATGGTTTGATTCCCAGTCAGGTCATATGCCCACATTTCCGACTCCATCCCCAGCAGGAGGTGTGCAGGAAGCAGCCTATCAATGATTCTCTCTCATCATTGATGTTTCTCTCTCCTTTCCTCTCTAAAATAAATAAAAGTATATTTTTTTAAAAAAGAGCTAAGGATGCAGCACATGATCTGGGCTCAGTCTCGTATGTTAAATGGGGAGAACAGTAATAATCTCAAAGGGTTGTTTGGAGATTAAATAAAATAAAGCTCTTAAAGAACTAAGTACACTATAAACTCAATAAATTGCAGAATAACTTATTATTTACCAAAGGTCTCAGTATAGACCTCTTCTGAACACTAAAAAAGTCAATATGCACAAAAGCAGCTCTCCAATGGTGGCAAGCAGGCCAGGAGTGTGAGCAGTGCTGTGCACCTGGCCAAGGCTCGCGCTCCTGCCGACTGGCGCACTGCCACATCCCTCGGGGGATCTCTGACTGCCAACCCGATCCCCACAGGCCAGGCAAGGGTCCCGATTGCGAGAGGGTGCTGGCCAGGCTGAGGGACTCCCCATCCCGTACTCCACACAAATCCATGCACCGGGCCTCTAGTATTATAATCTGATTTATATGAAATAACCAAAATAGACAAATTCACAAAGGAGACAGAATAGATTAGTGATTACTAGGGGTGGAAGGGGAAGTATGGGGGCGAAGGAATAGTGACTATAACGTTTATGACTTTCTTCTGGGAGTGATGAAAATATTTTAGTATCAGGGAGTGGGTGATAGTTGCATAGCTGAAAATAATAAAATTGCGCATGCAGACTTGTACATTTTAAGAGAGTGAATTTTATGGTATGTGAATTACATCTTGATAAAGCTAGCTATTCTTTAAAAAAAAAATTCTACCAGGCTATATAGCCTACATGATTTGATCCTGAAACTTTCCCCAAAATCATCTCCTAATACTTTTTCCCTCATATACTATATGCTAGCCACTATGGCCTCTGTCTATCTCTTTAAAAGATGCAAGCTTTCTGGAGAACTAAGATGGCGGCAAAGGTAAAACACCTATCATGCCGTAATAATCAGCAATTTTAATACTACAACTTAACGAAAGAACAAACACCTTCCAGAATCACCAGAAAGCTCACCGAGTGAAAATTCCACAAATAAAAGTGAAAATAAGACACTGTGACTCGGAGGAGCGGCGGCGGACAGCATTGAAAGATTCGCGCGGAGAGAGGTTTGGAGTGTGCGCCGCGGAGAGGGCGGGCGGCTGAAAACCGGCCAGTTTTCTCAAATGAGGAGACAAAGGCGTCCCACTGGACTGATTCTCCAGCTCTGGGCGAAGTCCAGAGAACCCACTATCACACGGGGTGAAAACTGGACAGTGGGAGGGCACGCCGAAGCTTGGGCGCTGCAGGGGCCTCCCGGCTTGTGGAGAAGGCAGCTTGCGCGAACAGCTCTGCTGCGTGACAGCGCAGAGAGCACACCGCGACTTGTCTCTCATTCAGAAAACCGTCATAGACTGCTTTGTTTTATGACCCTGGGTGAGACATTGCGCATACAGACTCATTTTGGGAAAGTCTGAATTCCCCAGCAGTCGGTGGAGCTCCGCAGCGGCTCTCTCTCAGAGGTGCTGGCAGCCATTGCCCCCTGCACAGAGTCCCCGGGGCCGCATAGGGCAGAGCTAACATTGTCTGCTTGGCCCGGAGACTCCACCCACCCAACCTGAGCACAGCTGAGCTTCACAGACAATTGGCCTGGAGATCAACCATCCAAGTGCTAACAACGATTAACTGAGCTTAACTTCAGCAAGACTGTGCAGCCCATATCCACCTCAGGTAATCGAGGAGGCTGAGCCACTATCCCTAGTAGGAAGTCTACCACATAAAGCTAATTGACCAACTCAGGGAAGCAGCCACCATGCAGCAACATGGAAAGAAATCAGATGTGAAAGAAATGGAGGAAAAAAAACGACTGGACATGGAATTCAGAACCACGGTTATAGGGTTTTTCAAGAGGCTCCAACAAAAGATCGAGGCCTATAAGGAAATAAGCAAGACCACAAAGGAAATGAATGAGTCCTACAAGAAAATGAACAAGACCCTCAAGGATATAAACGAGAGCTGCAAAGAAATGATCAAGACCAACGTGGAAATGAATGAGTCCTACAAGGAAATGAAAGAGACCCTCAAGGATATAAAGGAGACTCTCAAGGATATGAAAAAGGACCAACCAGAAATTAAGCATACACTGACTGAAACAAAAAATATTATACAAAGACCTAAAAGTGCTCTGGAGCACCCCAAGAACCAAGTTAAAGATTTGAAATACAAAGAGGTAAAATCCACTCAGCTGAAAAAGCAAGAAACCAAAAGAATCAAAAAAATTGAAGACAGTGTAAGGGGCCTCTGGGACAACCTCAAGCATACCAACATCCGAATTATAGGGGTGCCAGAAAAAGCGAGAGGCCAAGACAATGAAAACCTATTTGAAGAAATAGTGACTGAAAACTTCCCACACCTGGTGAAAGAAATTGACTTAGGAGTCCAAGAAGTGCACCGAACCCCAATATATAGGAACCCTAAGAGGACCACACCGAGGCACATCATAATTAAAATGCCAAGAGCAAAAGACAAAGAGAGAATATTAAAAGCAGCAAGAGAGAAACAGTTGGTTACCTATAAAGGAGCACGCATACGATTGTCAGCGGATTTCTCAACAGAAACGATGCAGGCCAGACGGGAGTGGCAAGAAATATTCAAAGTGATGAACAGCAAGAATCTACAACCAAGATTACTCTATCCAGCAAAGCTATCATTCAGAATTGATGGGCAGATGAAGTGCTTCGCAGATAAGAAAAAGCTAAAGGAGTTCATCACCACCAAACCAACATTATATGAAATGCTGAAAGATATTCTTTAAGAAGAGGAAGAAGAAAAAGGTAAAGATGAAAATTATGAACAACAAATACACATCTATCAACAAATGAACATAAAAATCAAGTGAATTGATAGGCTGTTGAACAGGATAGACTGGTGAATATAACAGAGACATGGACATAGAGAGGGAATGGACTGACAATTCTTGGGGAGAAAAGGGTTGTGGGAAGTGCAGCAAGAGACTGGACAAAAATCTTGCAACAATGGGAGAGGACAGTAGGGAGGGGGAGGTGAGGGTGGAGGGTGGGATAGGTACAGGGTGGAGGGGAGCTATAGGGGGATAAAAAGGGGAAACAATGTAATTAATAAACTGAACAATAAAGATAACAAAAAATAATAATAATAAAAATAAAAGATCCAAGCTTTCTGATGCTTTAGATAGAGCCTTTGTACTTGCTATTTACCTCATGCATGGAAGGCTCTTTCCTCAGGTTGTTATAAGGTTGATTTTATCTTATTACTTGGGACTCAGCTCAAATGTCTCCTAAAAGAGGCCTTCCCTGACCACAATAACTCAAGTAGCTCTCCAAACTTCTCCACCCGTACTTCCATCCCCTTAATCTGTTTTATTATTCTTATAGCACTTGCCACCACCTGAAACTATCTTATTTATCAATTATTATCTATCTCCCCCTTCTAGAATGTAAGCTCCATGACAGCAGGGACCTTGTCTTGTTAATCTCTACATTCTGGCACCTAAAAGCGTATATGACACATAGTAGGGGCCCAATAAATATATGTTAAATAAACAACAGTAAAAGTCGAAATATAAGTCATATAAATTATTCACCTTGGAAAGGACTGTTTAAACAGAAGTAATATTGCTCAACTGGGTGGCTCAGTAAGTTGGAGCATTGACTCATTCACCAGAAAGCTTGTGGGTTTGATTCCAGGTCAGGGCCCATACGTAGGCTGCAGGTTTGATCCCTGGTTTGGGGTGGTTGGGAGACAACTGAGAAGTCTTTCTCTCTTTACTTCCTCTCTCTCATCAATAAACATATCCCCAGGTGAGGATTTAAAAACAAAACAAAATAGAAGTAATGTCAATTTGCTAACAAATCTCAACTGGTAGCAGATATTATCTAAAGCCTGTCTACGTAGCTGAGATCATCCCTAAAGACTTCTGTTTGTATCTCAGAGAAAATATTGCCTTCATACCACTTTCTGTGCATCAGCTCCTACTAACTAAGTCAAAGTTCTTGGGTTTTGGGATCTCTTCTCTCTTTAGCCCAATTCCCTCTAGTTAGCTCTGAAATCCCAGAAGCTCACAGAAGGCTTGAGCTTTGGTTCTATTTGACTCCTGCTGCTGGAACAAACAAAGACAATAATGTTCATATGAATCCTCTTTACATTTTGTTAAAACACAGACTCTGATTCAATTAAGTCTGGTGGAACCTGGGAATCTGTATTTCAAATGCGCTCCTGGATAGTGCCCATGTTGTTGGTCCACTGACCACACTTTGAGAAGCAATGGACTAGACAATGAAGCAGTCAGCAGTAGTTTCTCATTAGACATTTTGTCTGGTATCTAACCAAATGCACTCCAATAGTTCTATATTTGTATTCTATAACTTAAGAGATATTACTGTCTTTAATTGCAGGATTTTAAACACCCATTGAAACATAAAAATATAACAAATCTTGGTCTAAAACTTTTTTAGAAAGAACACATTAATCATTAGGAAAATAGGATTCATGTTATACTGGTAGGTAACATTCTTCTTCATTTTCTATAAAATAAGGTTCACTTGTATCTCTAGGTTTTTTCACATCCTGAACTTTGGAAGACAGGGAAAGAGAAATTAAGAGGACTTGAATGTGGATATTTAAAATCTCTGTCCTGAATAAACTCATCACTTATTAGACAGTAAATACAGCCTTCACCTCTGCCTGGCAGCCCTAAAATAAAAACACATGAGAGCAGGACTGGAAATAAGAAAACAATTTACAATGTAAGAATGAGGCCTATATTTCACAGAATGACCTCATATCTCTCAGAATGTCAATTTCCCAAAATTCAAAATGAAGATGAGAGATTATAAATGGAAAGCAGATCTCTGATGATCAGTGTGCAGATACAATGCTTGTTTCCCTGCCCAACCATTACTTGGCAGCCTCACCTCGAGGGGCAGGTAGGTATGCTTTTGTTCCTGGCCAACTTGCAAGCAGGGCAGGTGGGGATACTTAAGCTGAAGGTTATATTTCTGCTTGAAATACTGTGCCACTGTGCACTCCACAGTTTGTCCACTCTCCAGCTGCAAAGGAAACCTGTTTGGAGGAAAGAAAGAAGGTGTCAAGAGCTTAGGACTGACTCCCACCTCTCCAGACCTACAAACATGAAAGCCCCCGACTTGGCTTTATCCCTGTCCGGTCTCTTTAGAGTACTGCCACTCTTGGGAAAGTAGGCGACACAGAGTTCCAAAACAGAAGTCAAAGATTTGAGCGGCAAGTTCCACAACCAACAGGACCTGACCTTACTCATCTGTATTTCTAATGTTGGGCATAAAGCCTGACACATAGTAGGTGCTCAAAGTCCAGTATAGTCTGAGGTCAAGAAAGTAGATAAATCAGTGAGAACTTTCCCAAGCTCTAGCCCAGGAGATTTCTTTTTCAGGAGAAAATATAAGTTGAAAGATATGTTAACATTTACAAACTTATAGAGGAGTCAGAGGAAGATGCCTGATGCCTGATGGTAAAGGCCCACAGAGGAAAAGTTGAGACCAAGAAGGCACAAATGGTAGGG
This sequence comes from Antrozous pallidus, assembly GCA_027563665.1. Taxonomy (NCBI): domain Eukaryota; kingdom Metazoa; phylum Chordata; class Mammalia; order Chiroptera; family Vespertilionidae; genus Antrozous; species Antrozous pallidus. The sequence goes on from CM050508.1 coordinate 189,200,622, forward strand.
AGAGTATCAATGGACCTGGGAAGGTTGGGAGAGGGGTGACAAATACCCACAGCTTATTCAAAAACAGTGCCAGTCCAAGACTTATTCACAAGGTCAGTGGTGGGACGGGAGGGAGTGAAGGGAGTGTGTTGAAATATCTGCCCTCTTCCACTACTGGTATGGCTTAGCAGCCCTGTCAACTTACGTCTGATGGCTGGCAGGACGGCGTGTAACATTACACACACGGTATTTCCTCTTCATCTGTCCACAGTGGGTCACTTCTACCTTCAGGCCTAGAATATACACACTGCTTGTCAAGGTTGAAATGGGTTGCTCATGTTCCTAAGTTTGGCCTCTTCCCTGAACATATCCCCAGGGAATTTTCTTTGGGGCTAAAGAGAAAGTGTAGCTGTGTCTCTTCCCTTCCAGGTTGGGTCCTCACCCTTGATCTCCTTGGTAAAGCGCACACGCTGAGAGTCCGTGAGCGGCTTGGGCTGCTCATCTATGTTCCTGATGTCCAGCACCTCACACATGAACTCAATCACCGGCTGTGCCTTGTAGAAGGCAGTGGCTGAGACTGTGGGGACAGAGTAGGTATAGCTCCGCTCAGGTTCTGTCTTCCATAATAAATGGAAGTACTGCTCTTTACACCCTTTTCCTTATAGGGTTATGGGATGGGGGAGGGGTACCAGTGTGGTTGCAGAGCTGGGAGGGATGAGGCTGGGAGTGTGGTCAATGGACTCAGGGTACCCCTGGCTCCATAGCTCTCCCCACTCACCATCAATGTTGAGCATCATCTTCCACATGGCAGGGCGCACAGACTGGTGAAAGCCGAACCAGACCTCGCGCCCACCCCCCAGCGGGTGGTAGTAGCCCTCAGGCGGTGAGAAGAAGGAGCGGCCCACAGGGGTGTACCTGGCAGGGACAGGCAGAGAACTGGTCCCTCGGGCACAGGCCCCCACCCTGTGAGGCATCCTGGGCACGGAGGAGCCCTGGCCTGGAAGGCAGGACACCAGGGCTTTAATTCCAGCTCTGATCCTTTACTAGTTGTGTAACTGACCTTGTGAAGTCTCTACCCTTTCTCTGCCCCACAGGGACAGATGGGGTGCAGCTCAAAGATATCTAAAAGGGACAGGACCAATGATTTAACCCATTTAAATGTATATATACACACACTTGCTTGGCATTATGATATGGTTTCAAAGAATATTTTCTTTGAAAAAAACACTGTAGGACATTAATATGTGCTCATTCCCCTCCGCCCTCTATAGCAGTTCTGACACCACTAGAACCCCGGATACTAACTATACCCAGTACCTCATGGATGCCAGATGTCTCATGGCCACATCAAGGGCTTGCACAGACTCCAGGGGAACAGGAATCTGGCCACTGACCAGGGCCTCATGCAGCATGCGCCAGCTCACAATGGCTAGCCACTTGATGGAGACCTTGAATATTCGATCCTTCCCTTCCCCGGGGATTGTCACCTCAAAGTCAACCTTCAATAGAGAGAAAACTTCATAGTAAATGCAGCTACTTAAGTCTCCAGCCACCTTGGGTCATTCTCCTTGGTTCAGTGCTTCTGTCTCTCTCAACCACACCTAGCAGAAAGTCCTTAAGGTCCAGGTCTATTTTAAGTCTACTCTCAATCTGTCTAGAACAGGGATAGACATATAGTAGGCGAACAAACATCAGGACCTATCCATCCCTCACCCTATAACCGTGGTTGGCAAACTGCGGCTCACAAGCCACATGTGGCTCTTTGGCCCCTTTGAGTGTGGCTCTTCCACAAAACACCACAGCCTGGGCAAGTCTATTCTGAAGAAGTGGCATTAAAAGTTTAAGTTTAAAAAATCTGGCTCTCAAAAGAAATTTCAATCGTTGTACTATTGATATTTGCCTCTGTTGACTAATGAGTTTGCCGACCACTGCCCTAGAACACACTTTCTCAGAACAAAAGAATGAAAGGGATCTTTGGCCTGCCAAACTGGAAACAGGCTTACATGAGCCCTGCCCCACCCCAGACCCCATGACACAGGTCTAGCCTGACTCCCACCTTACCCGTTCATTGCCAATGGGCAGTGCTGTGACAGTATAAATGTTCTTCTTTCCATCATACACGGGCTTGCGATCACCAAAGATCTGAGGCTTGAAATGCTGGACCATGTATTCCACCACTTCCCTGAGGGGGATAGGAACAGCCTGTGGAAGCTGAGAGACTATCACTGCAAGCTTTTAGAAGTAATTAAAAGTTCAGGGAATGTCCCATCTACTACAATCTCTCCTAGCAGCTACTCTTTTCTTTTTCCATTCTCACACAAGGACATGCTTTCATTGGAGAGAGAGAGAGGGAAACATCTACGTGAGAAAGAAACATCAATCGACCATCTCCCACATGCACTGCGACCAGGGATCAAACCCACAACCTAGGTATGTGCCTTGACCAGGAATCAAACCCCAACATTTTGGTGTATGGGACGACGCTCCAACCAACTGAGCCACCCAGCCAGGGCCTAGCAGCTTTAATCTCATCTGCTCTGTCACTGTGCTTCTCAAACTTCAATGTTCATAGAATCATCTGGAGATCTTATTAAAATGCAGATTCTGATTAAAATGCAATTCTAATTCAGTAGGTCTAGAGCAAAGTCTAAAATTCTACATTTCTAACATGCTCCCAGGTGATGCTTCTGGTCTTCATATCACTAAGGTCCTGAAGGATCTAAGAGAGTGAATGCCTTCTGGACAGAGAGGGAGGCTAAGAGGAGAAAGGCTTTATCTTAGGGTCTATCCAGAATCAGGAATAGAATTGAGGCACCTCCAATTCCCAAACGGATAATAATAATAAAAAACACACACACACATATGGGTGGGAAAGAGATCTAAATTGGGATAGGAATAAACTTTGGAAGAAGAACCTCATCTCCTCCATCTCTGAAGCCCCTAGGTCCCACCACCTATTGTCATCCCTTTCTAGATTTCACTTTCTATACTCTGCCACTTAGATACCATAACATCCATCTATCATTCAAAACCCCAACCCATCCAACCATTTGACATCTTCACTTTCTAAACCAAACTTTTTGAATAGTACTGGATAAAAACACTCAAAATATATACTGGAAGCAACTGTAACCAGTTAAGTTTCAGTGCTATCCAACAATCTTTTTCATGTCCTGATCACTTCCATTCTTCACAGACTACAGACTATGTAAAAACTTCGCAACTACTTCCTAACACCAGAACCTATTTCTTACCTCCTAACAAAAATCAACCTAAGATAGTGGCATAGGTAAACGATTTACTCGCATCTTCCCACAACATCAAGATTACAACTAACATAAAGAACAAGTATCATTCAAAACCACCTGAAATCTGGCCTAATAGAAGCCCTACAACTAAAGAATTAAAGAAGAAACCACACTGAAACTGAAAAAGATAAAAAGCAAGGACCTACAAATAAGGCTACTCTATCTAGCAAAGCTATCAAGAATTGAAGGTCATGCCCTAGCTGGTTTGGCTCATTGAATAGAGCATCAGCCTGTAGACTGAAGGGACCTGGGTTCAATTCTGATCAAGGGCACATATCCAAGTTGCAAGCTCAATCCCCAGTAGGGGGTGTGCAGGAGGCAGCCAATCATTGATTCTCTCTCATCACTGATGTTTCTCTCTCTCTCCCTCTCCCTTCCTCTCTGAAATTAATATAAAAATGTAGTTTAAAAAAATAATAAAAAAGAACTGACGGTCAGATAAAGAATTTCACCAACAAGAAAAAGCTAAAGGAGTTCATCACCACCAAACCAGTATTACATGAAATAGTGAAGGGTCTTCTTTAAGAAGAAGAAAAAGATTAAAAAATGAATAATAAAATGGCAATAAATATATATTTATCAAAAATTGAATCTAAAAAAATCAAAACAAACAAAATCTAATGAACAAAATAAACTGATGAATAAAATAGAACCAGAGGTATGGAAACATGGGACAGAATGACAAATCTCAGAGGGAAGTGGGGAGAGGCGGGGTGGGAAGAGATTAACCAAAGAATTTATATGTATATATGCATTAACCATGGACACAGACAATAGGGTAGTGAAGGCCTAGGAGCAGTGGGATCCGGATGGAGGAGGGCAATGGAGAGAGTAAGGGAAAGATATCTGTAATAGTCCCAACAATAAAGACTAAAAAAAGAGGCAACTTTAAAAAACAATTATAGTAAACCGTAGTATGCAAAGTCCCTTCCACCATGTTCCCAGGCATATAATCATATTTATATATTCAAGGCTCTTCATTTTCTTTCCTCAGATTTGAAACATCCTTCCATATATGATTTTTAAACATCTGAAAAATATGTTCAACTTTACTCATTAGACCAAAATACAGAAAAACAGACACACATCCATGGAACAGAATTGAGAGCCCAGAAATAAACTAACACATACAATGAACAACTAATTTACAACAAAGGAGCCAAGAATATACAATGGAGAAAGTCTCTTCAATAAATAGTGTTGAGAAAACTGGATATTATTATGCAAAAGAATGAAACTGGACAATTATCATACACTGTACACAAAAATTAACTAAAAACGGGTCAAAGACTTGAATTTACAACCTGAAACAATAAAATACATCAAGAAAATATAGGCATTAAGCTTCTGGGCATTGGTCTTAGTGCTCTTTTTCACTTCAAAGGCAAGAGGAACAAAAACAAAAATAAACAAATTGGACTAGATTAAACTAAAAAGCTTCAGCACAGCAAAGGAAACCATCAACAAAACAAAAAAGAAACCAGCTAAATGTGAGTAAATATTTATATATGATGTTTCCAATAAGGGGTTAACATCCAAAATATATAAAAAATTTATAAAACTCAACAACAACAACAACAACAACAACAACAAAAACAATCTAATTAAAAAATGGACAGAGGCCGAGACCGGTTTGGCTCAGTGGATAGAGTGTTGGACTGCGGACTGAAGGGTCCCGGGTTCGATTCCGGCAAGGGCATGTACCGTGGCTGCGGGCACATCCCCAGTAGGGGGCGTGCAAGAGGCAGCTGATCGATGTCTCTCTCTCATCGATGTTTCTGACTTTCTATCCCTCTCCCGTCTGCTCTGTAAAAAAATCAATAAAAAATATTAAAAAAAAAAAATGGACAGAGGATCTAAATAGACATGTTTCAAAGGAAAACATACAGATGACCAATAGGCACATGAAAAAATGTTCAGCATCAATAATTATTAGGGAAATGCAAATCAAAATCATGGGACATCAATTACCACATACCTGTTAGAATAGCTATTATCAAAAAGGAAATAATAGCTAGTGTTGGCAAGATGTACAGAAAAGGGAATTGTAAATTGCTACACCCACTAAATTATGGAGGTTTCTCAAAAAATTAAGAACTACCATACGATCCAGCAATTCCTCTTTTGGGTATTTACCAAAACTATGAAAACTAATTTTAAAAATCTATGTACCTTATGTATCCTGCAGCATTATTTACAGCAGCCAAGATTTTAAAAAAACCAGTTAGTATCTATCAATGAATGAATATATAAAGGAGGTGTGATGTATAGATATAGACATGTAATGGAATACTACCCAATTATAAAAATATGAAATATTAACATTTGGGAGAATATGGAGGGATCCTGAGAGTATTATGTTAAGTGAAATAAGTCAGAAGAAAAAAGATAAAACCGTATGATTTCACTCATACATAGAATATAAATCAAAAAGTAACAAATGAACAAACAAAACCAAGTTTATAGATTCAGACAACATATTGGTAGTTACCAGAGAGAAGGGGTTGGGAGAAGAGTGAAATGGATAGAGATCAAACACATGGTGATGGATGGAAACTAGGCTTTTGGTGGTGAGCACCCAATAGCGTATACAAACAGAATTACAAAGTTGTAAACCTGAAATTTATGTTATTGTTAATTGATGTTACCTTATTTAAAAAAAGAAGCCAGCTCGGCTGGTGTTGCTCAGTGGTTGAGCATCGACCTATGAACCAGGAGATCACAGGTCAATTCCAGGTCAGGCCCTAGCTGGTTTGGCTCAGTGGATAGAGCATCAGCCTTTGGACTGAAGGGTCCCAGGTTTTATTCCGGTCAAGGGCATATGCCTGGGTTGAGGCTTGATCCCCAGTAGGGGGCAGCCAATCAATGAGTCTCATCATTGATGTTTTTATCTCTCCTCCCTTCTTCTCTGAAATCAATAAAAATATATTTAAAAAAGAAAAAAAAATTTTTTTTAAAAGAAGCCAAACCCTGGTGGTTAGAGAACAATAGGCCTGCAGACCGAAGCGTTGCAGGTTCTTCAATTCCCTGTGAAGGGCACATACTTCAGTTGCAGGTTCAATCCTCAGCCCTGGTTGAGGGTGTGAGGGGGAGGCAGCCAATCGATGTTTGTCTCTCTCTATCCCTCTCTCTCTCTCCCCTCCCCCCACTCCCTTTCACTCTTTAAAATTCAATGGAAAAATATCCTAACTCCTTGGGTGAGAATTAAAAAAACAAGGAAGTCAAACCCTGAATGAACTTATGAGATAAATATTTTTCATATGAATTAAAATTCTATAGTAAGCCCTAACCAGTTTGGCTCAGTGGATAGAGCATCGGCCTGTGGACTGAAGGATCCTAGGTTCGATTCCAGTCAAGGGCATGTATCTTGGTTGCTGGCACATCCCCAGTAGTAACTCTCTGTCCCTCTCCCTTCCTCTCTATAAAAAAATCAATAAAATATATTTCAAAATTCTATAATAAAAAGTAGAAAAGTAATAAAAATTAAATTCAAGTATAATTTCTACTTATCAAAATGTCAAAGATAAAAAATACAATATATTAGATTGGTGCAGATATGGGGAAGAGGCACTTTTTTTTAAAAATTGATTTCAGAAAGGAAGGGAGAGGGAGAGAAACATCAATGATGAGAGATAATAATTGATTGGCTGCCTTCTGCATGCCCGCCACTAGGAATTGAACCTGCAACTTGGGCATGTGCCCTAACTAAAATCGAACCTGGGACCATTCAGTCCACAGGCCAACACACTCTATCCTCTGAGCCAAACCAGCTAGGGCAAGAGGCACTCTTAATATCCTATCAAGGAAGTAAATATTGGTACAGCTTACTTTAAAAAAACTAGCATTATCTCAGAAATTTTAAATGGTCTATGCCAGCAAATCCACTCTAAGAATTTATCCTATACACACACTCATACTTGAGTGAAAAATGAATATATATTTAATACTATTCAATAGTTTCATTTTTGTAGCAAAAGTTTACTCAACCTAAATGTTCAATAGTTATTACGTAAGTTATTATAACATCACATTCAATGAAATACCTATTGAGCAAAAGAAAAGCATATATGTATGTACTGATATGTATTCTTTTCCAAAATATATTTAGTAGGAAAAAAACAAGGTGTAGAACAAGGTATATAGGATTCTATACTCTATACATATGTATATGTTCCATGTACATATAAGTTTGCATATAGAAACAAAAATATTTGGAAGCATATTCAAGAATGTTAACAATCATACTCAAAAAATGGTAACAACCAATGCCTCTGGAGGAAAGGACTAGGACACTGGAGATGAGGGCAACAAGAGAAATCTTTCACTGCTACTCTTTTTGTAATATTTTAAATTTATTTACATTGTATATATAATTTTCAAATATTAATAAAATATAATTTAAAAAGAAATATTGTTTCTTCTAAGGATAACCCCTCCAACTATGTATCCTATAATGTCTTCCTGCCTCAGCAAGGACATCCCACTCATTCTTCCCCTCTCTGTCATATACTTTTAACCTCTCCTCCACTAGCTCCTTCTCTTCAGTTTATAAACATATCCAAGTCTCATTCTTAAAAACTTTTCATTCATTCATTTCAACAAATATTGAAATGTACTAGGCTAGGCAGTGTACTTGACCCCTATAATCCACTCTAGCCAACATATTCCCTCTCTCCCCATGTTTCACTGCTAAACTATCTGGGAAAAGTTTTCTGGTCTTACCATCCCTACTACATTACCTTTCACATATTCCTTAATTCACTATAATAAGATTACTAGCCCAACTACTTTAATAAAACTGCTCTGACAAAAGGTACTAATTAAGTCCTAATAGCCAAATCCAATGATATTTTCCTTACTTGGAATCTCCTCCTCAAAAGCTTTCGTGTTGAATTTGGTAATATCACCCTCTAGTAGTTGGTTTATTTGTTTACATCTCTGGATCTTCTTTTGAGGTTCTGAGACCCAGAAAAGTAAAGATTCCTGTATTTGGTGTCTTAGATGTGCATCACTTACCGGTTGACTCTGCGAGGACACTTATCTGGTTTGATATCCACCTCGTAGTGGTAGACGTCAATCTTAGGGATGTCCACCTCAAAGTAATTGGCCAGGAGCTTGATTGGTTTCCCCACTGTGCCAATGCCAGGCCTTCGAGGTGCCTGGAACACCTGCTGCAAAGGGGGCAGGTATGCGCCTGCAGCTACAAAACAAAAAGGGTGGTAAGGGTTAAGTCTGGTCATCTCCTTACACTCCTATCAGAGAAGGCACAAGGTTCCCTAGAAGGGGAGCAGGAGAATGTAAGGGGAGCTCCTTTCCTGCCTACCAAGTCAACTGAGGGTTTCAATGGGCTCAGACATCCCAAGCTAATTTTTTTTAAAAGTTCTCTCCAATTAGGAAAACTACCTCTGTCTATCTTAAATTCAAGTGAATATGTAATAAGTTCCTATGTTAAGTAGAGGGGATAAATCTGGCTCCTGGTAACAAAATTCTTCCTTCCATGAGATTAATACACATGCATCCACCAGGTATCTAACAAACCAAGAATGCCCTATTCTCTGTAGCAAGTGCTCACCACCCCAAACACAAAACAGCATCATCTTAACGCTCCTCTGTAGGAAAATTTTTAAAAAGGCCAGGTTGGGGGTTGGGGCAGTTTGAGAAAAGATTAAGGCAACTAAATGGCTAAGGCTGGAGACAGAAAAGGAGAAAGGGCTAAAAGGATAGAGTTTGGAAACTAAGGAAAGGAGAGAGGTTGAAGTTGGGAGCTGGCCAAGAAACCAGACTAAACCAGAGGTTAGCAGAAAAAGGCCTGAATTGGGAGCCAAAGAAGGAAGGCTAGAGTTAGGAGTTTGGGTAAGAAGCAAGGCTGCAACTGGGGAAACAATGAAGAAAAAAATTCAAAAGAAGAAAAAGCTAGGGAATGAAGACAGGCTGCATATGAGACTGAAGTTAGAGTAGAGGACTTGGGAAAGAGAAGCAGCCATTAGAATCCTAAGAAGGGAGAGATACTGGCTCTGGGAAGAAGAATACAAGATTGTCTCCACGGTTCACAGCTCCTTCCATATAGAGAGCCCAGACAGTAGCAGGAGAGATCAATTTCAAGACAGATAGGGCCCTGGGGAAAGGGCTAGGGCAAGGCCACTACTTTCTCCTCTCTGGCCACAAGTATGATTGCTGCCTCTAGTTTTATTTTCTAGCTTGAGGGGGAAGGGAGGGAAAAACAGCCTAAGAGAAGCCTTTGTCTAGAGTTACTATTGTCCTGGCTGGTAGAGGACCAGCTCAGGTGGTTGATGAGATGAATAAGCCAGCCCAGAACCTCCCATCACCAGAGCTTTGCTTTCAGTCTGTCTGTCTATAGGTGTGTGTGTGTGGGGGGGGGTCCTCATCTGGGGGTCAGGAAGAGGTCAAAAGCATTCAAGGGGGCGGGGTCATGCTTCCCAGAGTTAAACTGCTGTCTCCTTCTAACCACCTGTCAAGCCCAGCCCCACAATGCAGACTGGAAATGCAGGCCCAGCCTGGGAGCAAAGGCCTTTAGGACTCAGCTACATGGGGAAGTGAAAGCTAACTACTAGCACCACGCCACCTACCCCAAAAGAGATGAACAGAAATTACACACAAGGCATATACACACACACACACACACACACACACACAGGCACACACAAATACACACACAATGTGACACATTCTAGTCATACACATCCAAACACTCACTTAGACCTAGACAAAATCTTTACACACGTACCCCTCACTTCCCTAGACTGTAACTTCTTCAAAGGCAGGGACCATCTGCTCTGGTCACTGCTGAATCTCCTGCATGAAAGCCTGGCACACAGGAGGTGTTCAATATACAGATATTAAGTGAATGAACAAACTGATCTGCAGATTCACCACAAGAACACACACAACACACAAACACCTGCAAATTGCTCAGAAACGATTATAAATCCTGCACAGGACATACGTACACCCTTGTAGCTGTAACTGGTAAAAGACACCCTTCCCCTCCCCAAGTTGTTATTTTCCATTCACCTCCTTAGTCTCCCCCAGGCGGAATCACCTTTTGGAGCCCTGAAAAAAAGACATCCCTAGAACTGGACTAGGTAGAACTGATGGGGGATGGGATAAACACTCCAGCCTCAAAGCCTTCTTTTCCCCAGAAAATGGACTACAGCCTAGACAGCCTTAGGCACCAGGTACCCTCTACTCCAAGGAGGCTTTGGGAAAACAGGAAAGCCCTCAAGCTCTCCCTCATCCCCAAACTAGGGAAAGCAGAAGGAAGGAGTAACCTCTCTCCAATCCCATCCCCCTGCAAGCCTCACAGCTGTAAAGTCCACTCCTCGGGTCCCCCTCCCCCCCTTACCTCACCCTGCCCCCAGCTTTTAGTCTGAGAAAGGGAGACACTTCCCTTCAGACCCAGACAGGGACAGACGGCCACTTTGTGATGCAGATGAGGGCCCCAGCAGAGAGGACAAAGCTTGGGCCTTGGGGGAAAGGGGTGGGGTCCTTCCTTGCAGACAAAAGCAAGGAGGGAGGGGCTGTGGAAAGGACACTCCCCTTCCCCCATCCCCAACCACCCCTGAGAAGAAAAAGTAACAGAGCTGAAAGGCTTGGCTCAGGGATTCCTTCCCTGCAGTTCAGAGGCCCACAACCTCCCAAGGAGCAGACTGCCTATTCAAAAGACAAATTCAAGGCGAGGTTAGCTATCAGGAAGCAAATACTAAGAGGCCAATCTCTCCAAAAAGAATTTGCCCACACATGAGTATACACAGAGTACCTGTATTAAGTATCCAACTATGTGCTTAACAATTTATGTCACACTTGGAATGTGATTCAATTTAATTAATAAACATATACTTTGTGTCAGGGCCTAAACACTTGCTGGTTCCACAGATAAATCAGTCCAGTTTATGTGCTTGGAACACTCCTGAGCACAGAAGGCACACTTGAACATAAGCCCAGTGAAGCCAACAATACTTCAGTTTTGAGTATTGTATCCTCCAACTTCCATGAGAGTTGACAGGGCTTAGCAAAGGGGAGTAATGAGGTACCTCCATTCACAGCTTCCAGAATGAATTTCAATTACACCCTCTAATGAGGCAAAACTTGTCCCACTAGGCTACACCCAACTCCAGATATCAACCTCTAGTCCCTTTCCTAAAAGCTTTTTTCTTGTATCAAACAAGTCCATTTTTTTTCATCACTCTAGCACCCATTTGGAATTCATCAGAATAAAACCTTTAGCAGTCTGGTATGGGTGTCAGCTCCTGGCAATCTATCTGAAACTCTGTGACCTACTCTTACTCTACTCTAGATTGTTGTATATAGTCTCCAGCCTAGAAGAGAGTTCCTGGAATGGAGAGATGGGCTTGAGAGAATGAGGAAGTAATTTTCTGAAGTCTGTTGGTTGCTGCACTTCACCTTAAGACCTATACAGACTTTATAAGGTTATCTTTGCTTGGGGGAAAGTTCTTACAGATCACTGAATGAATGACTTGAATGAGTTGGTAAAAGCTATTCCCTTGAGATTAGATCTAGTATGAAAGAAATATATTCTTCCACCAGAAATAAAATTCATGTCCCAAATGAAAATCCTATTAGCACTTCAGATCAAATAGAAGATGTGAGATATAATCTAAAGGATTCCCAGGTCTGGACTCTTTCCACCAAAGTGCCACCAACCCACAACCTGTCCTGGGGACTCCAATCTTCTTGGAAAAGCGCAGCTTCAATTTCTCCTCTATTTTCATCTTCTTTATTCCTGATTGTTCGTGAACAAGGAGAAATTAAAGCTGTCACCTGGGACTCACCAGGGTCCATCCCCCAAACAACTTATTTGTGACAAAAGGCTAGTTTGGCAACCTCGGGTCTGCAGTATTGAACCAGAAACGTGCAAACCAGGCGGACAATATCTTCCAGGTAAACCTGGCCCTGGCCTTCATCCTTCAGTAACAAACATCTTTCCTAAGACCTATCTTTAGTGAAAACCCGCCACTGAATCAGTCCAAGTCTTTCCTCATCCAAGTGGCAATATGAGGCAAGGCACTTTTTAGCAGTTTCCCTCAACCCATTCTTGGCAAATTGTGGCTGTTTTCTGAGCCAAGTGTAAGAACCCCCAACATGGAGAAGGGGACCATTTCTATTAGCGCCCAGCCAGCATAACCTTAGAGAGAATGCACCCCATCAGCGCGCTCCTTTTCCCAAGCCAAACCGCGCGGGATGGAGAGTGGGGGTTATTTGGGCAGCCACGCCCCCACTACCTAGGGCAGCCCCTTCTAGCGGCCACCTCTGCGCATGCTCGAGTACCTCTGCTCAGGCTCCCGGGACTCGCGGAGGGTGAGGGGGAATCCTAGGGCTGGATCCCCACCCACCGCCCCCTGACCCTCGCTCCCGCGTCAGGCCCGGCTGGGCGGAGCTCAAGTCCAGGTCTGGCGCCTTCTCCCAAGAGACACTAGCCCAGCCCAGACTGGCTGAATCCCCACCCCGGCATGCTACAGCTAGGGCTCATCTGTATGGACCTCCTCCTCTCCAGGACACCTGGAGTCCGCCTCCTGCCACCTGCCGGGACTCTCCTTGGGCCTCCAGGACACCGGGAGTCCTTTCGTGTGTTCAGGCCCTTCTCCCAGATTACTCCCCACCTCCAGGAGTGCATAGAGCCTCCTTTGATAAACGCCCCCCACCTCAGAACCCCCTTCACAAGGTTTCCCCCGGAACTACACACAGCCCCCTTCAAACTGGGCCCCCATCCCATAAGAGCCCCTCTCCTCACTCAGGAAACCTTTCCTCACTCGGAAATCCAGCTCCTCAGGCGGGAGTCCCCTGGTCCTTTGGAGCATGCACCGTACCCCCCTCCCGCGGACCCTTACCTGCTCCCGAGGGTCCCGCTTCCATCCCATATACCCGTGCGGAGGTCAGGCGGCCCGGAGACTGTGGGATCCAGTGTGAGGGGCCTAGGTACCCCGCACTCTAGCTGCTAGGATTCCCGGGCCGGGCTCGGCTCCCCCCCCAAGCCCGGCCGATCGCACCGCCACCCCCGCAGCCTCCGTTGCCGCCGCCGCCGCCGCGGAGCCTGCAGCAGCTCTCCCAGTGAGCGCCCGGCCAGGTGCCAGTGCGCAGGCGCGACCGCCAGGCCCAGGGGGCGGACGGGAGCGAGTCAAGCGGGGCGCTCCGAAGGCAACAAAGGCCAATGGAGAGAGGCGGGGGCACCAGGGGACCCGAGGCAGCGGCCCCTGGCGGTCACCCGTCGCCCTGCAGCCCGGAGGAAGGGCTTCGGTAGAGGCGCAGCGTTATCGCGCAGTGGCGTAAAGGGGGAGGGGCGGGGTTGGAGTGGGGACACTCCCCCATCCCCTGAAGCAGCCGCAGGCCCGGTCTTTTTTCCCAAATAGGTCCCTCCAACCGACACATACCCTCCCCTCTTCTCACAGAGCCACGCGCACATTACAGGAACTCCACCTCATTCCCTGGTCCCCCTCAACACTCCGAGAACCCCATCACCGAGGGGCCCCGCCTCCCACCTTTCCTCCTAATCTCTCTCCTCCTTCATGCTTTGGCTGCGAAGGGGCTACCTCCCCGTAGCCTTTCTCTGTCCCTGACTCACTGAACTCCCTAACGCCACCCTCTTTCCAAGCTGAGTGCTAGGCGTTGAGACCACAGATATGAGAGACCCTGCCTATCCTGGAGGGTGTCACAGTTTTAACCTAAGTGCGGCTACAGACCTCTGTGGATGGACCTGGAAGCACCTGTCTTCCCTTTCTCACTACTGCTCGTTCACTCAAATCTGCTTCTGTTCTCACCACTTAAGACTTTTTGTGTTGAAATTCAAAGAATAATTTTCCATTCTTATTTCTCTGCAAAATGTTACACGATGCCCCCCTCCTTCCCTTTTTAGCCTTCTTGGCTTCAGCATTTTCTGGGATCTAGTGCTTAAGTTCTTGGCAGTAGTGTTCACCATGGTTTCAAACCCAGCTCTCTTCTAATTCCACGCTTCATTTTCCCCTTGAAGGCTTCATCCATTCTTATGGCTCAATTATCTTTCCAAATCTCTATTTCCATACAAGTCTCACACTCATATTTCCAAGTGTCTGCTGGACAGCTCCATCTGGATATCCTGCCATCACTTCAAATTTAAACAGTCCAAAATCAAACTCTTTATACTTACCCCACAAATGTGTGTGTGCTATGCATTCCTGTCTCTGCAAATAGCATCTTCATCCAAGAAATAAAGTTTCTTTCTCGCCCTTCCTTCTCCCTGCCCCCCTCCTAATTCAGCTGTTCACCAAATTCTGACATGTTTACTTCCTTAGTTAACTACTCTCACATGATCCTCCTGCCATTCTGATGGCTCCTCTTGGTAGTGCAGACCCTTATACTTTGCTCAAAGTATGTCACTTCCCTGCTAGTCTCACAGTTGCTGAGAAGATTCCTCTCATTTGGTCTGTTGCAATTGATAGGTGGTAAGAGACCCAGCTCAAACATCACCTTTCCCTTATATTCATTCCTATGAATTCATCCATATGCATTTTTGATGCTTACTTTACACTAAATGCTGTACAGAAGGCTAGGAACTTAAGACACAGACCATACCCACTCCCTAACCACAGAGAGATTAATTTCTGACCCACATCACAGATTGCCTTGCTTAGCAGAGGTTCTCAAACAGCAAGTATCAGAATAATCTGGAGAACTTGTTAAAACACTGGTTGCTGAGCCCAGCTGATGCGTGTGGCTCAATGGTTGAACATCGACCTATGAATCAGAAGGTCATGGTTTGATTCCCAGTCAGGGCACATACCCAGTTGTGGGCTTGATCCCCAGTGTGGAGTGTGCATGAGGCAACTGAGCAATGATTCTCTCTCATTGATGATTCTATCTCCCTCTTCCTCTCCCTTACTCTCTGACATCAATAAAAATATATTTTAAAAAAAAACAACAACAACAACAAAGCACAGGTTGCTGAGCCCTACCTCCAGAATTTGTGATTCAGTAGGTCTTGGGTGGGACCCAAGCAAGAATGTGCATCTATAATAATAAAAGCATAATATGCTAATTAGACCAGGCGTCCTCTAGGACAACCTTCTGGACGAAGCTGGGGCTGCAAAGGAAGACCAGGTCCCAGGTGCCAGAGGGAAGATGGTACTGGCAGCCAAAGGAAGGAAACCCTACTCTTGCATAAATTTCGTGCATCCAGCCTCTAGTGTCTAATAAGTTTCCAGATGAGGTTGATGCTGTTAATCTGGAGACCACACTTTGAGAGAACAAAGAGTTTAGAGCCAGAATTTGGGTTTCAGCCCTGGTGCTGCCATTTGCTAGCTGTGTAACACTAGGCAAAGTACTCTCTGTGTCTCGATTTTGAGAGGTGAAAAATAGTACCCACCTAATTGGGCTGTTGTTAATGCATATAAAAACCTTAGAATAGTGCCTGCTAGAATGTAGCCAAAGTGTTGGCTGCTATCATAATTATCTGGCTCTTGCACTATATTCTATGTTCTTTAATAATAGAGACCATATCAAATGCATTTCTGTTTCCCTGTAGTGCCTGGCATAAAGCTGTGCCTAGAATAATCAGTAAATCTGGGTTGATCTGAAACAGATGGCATCAAAATATCCTCAAAAGTAGCAAGACCTTTTTACCTTGGTATAACTACACTGCAAGCTCAGCATTCCATAAGAAGAGTTTGAATCCCCTGTTCTAAATACCAAGCCTCACACTACTCTGACCCCTCTCCAAAGTGGCTAGCAAAGTCAAGCCTACCCCTGGCCTCTTAGTGTCTTTCTGCAAAGTGTCTCCATTATCAGGGCTTTCACTTTTGTCTAGGCAAAGTGGTAGAATATAAAGGGAATCCAGATGAATTTTGCTTTTTTAAGTTGACCAGCTGCTTGCAGTAATTTTTGATGTACATTTCCAGGAAGCTATTTGCTCCTTGTGTTTCTAGTTTAATCCTTGCATCTCAGTCCATAACTGACTCACACCCAAGGGTCTCTGTTTTATGGGCCAGAGCACAAGTCTTTCCACTTTTACACTTTCTCTACATCCAGAGCTTCCTGGGCCCAAAACAAAAATGGCCTGGAAAAAAAAACACTGCATCTCCATCTATATTTTCCTTTTCTTAATACTTAAAAAATAGCCTGGACCCAGCCAGTGTGGTTCAGTGGTTGAGCGTCAACTTATGAACCAGTGATCAAGGTTTGACTCCCAGTCAGGACACATGCCTGGGTTTTGGGCTAGCATGCAGAAGACAGCCAATCAATGATTCTCTCTCATCATTGGAGTTCCTATCTCTCCCACTCCCTTCCTCTCCGAAATTAATAAAAATATATTTTAAAAAATAAATAAAAAACAGCCTGGGAACAATAAAATCGAGGTAGTAACGAAGACATAAAATAGTCCTGGCCAGTTTTGCTCTGTAGTGTCAACCAGCAGGGTCACAGGTCAGATTCCCAGTCAAGGGCATGTACCTTGGTTGCAGGTTTGATCCTCAGCCCTGGATAGGGTGCAAGGAGGAGGTAACCAATCCATGTGTTTCTCTCACTGAATGTTTCTTTCTCTCCTCCCTTGCCATCCCTTCCACTCTCTAAAAATCAAAGGAAAAAATATTCACTCCTCTGGTGAGGATTAAAAAAAATACATACAGCCGAGACCGGTTTGGCTCAGTGGATAGAGTGTCGGACTGCGGACTGAAGGGTCCCAGGTTCGATTCCGGCAAGGGCATGTACCCTGGCTGTGGGTACATCCCCAATAGGGGCGTGCAAGAGGCAGCTGATCGATGTCTCTCTCTCATCGATGTTTCTGACTTTCTATCCCTCTCCCTCTGCTCTGTAAAAAATCAATAAAATATATTAAAAAAATACATACATATATATATATATATATATATTTCCTATCTAATAAAAGAGTAATACGCAAATTAACCATCAGTCTATACACCCATGTCCACAAGCCACGTCCACTAGCCATGCCCACTAGCCAATCAGGAGTGAGTATGCAAATTAACCCCAACCAAGATGGCTGCAGCCACGGAGAGAGCAGGAGGGAGGCTTGGGTTTCCCTGGTGATGGAAGAAGCCAAGTTTTCCATACACCCTAGCTGGCCCAGGCCTCCGCTTAAGGCTACAAAGTTTCAATGATAGAAGATACATAAACCCTAACAGAAATGGCTGCCACCACAAAGGGAACAGAAGGCTTGGCTTCATTCTAGGCTACTAAAGTTTCAATTGTAGAAGATAAATAAATCCTAGATACCAGAGCCTCCGCTTGGGTCACCAGGGGGCATGACCGGCCTGCAAACCAGCACAGGCCCCTCCCCCAGGACACCTCACACCCTGAGGAACCCCACCCTGATCCAGGCACCCTTCAGGGCAAACGGGCTAAAGGGTGTGCACCCATGCACCAGGCCTCTATCCTATCTAATAAAAGAGTAATATGCAGATTGACCATCATTCCAACATACAAGATGGCTGCCCCCATGTGGTCAAAGATCCTGCCCCCATGTGGATACAAGATGGCCACCACAAGATGGTCAGCAGGGGAGGGCAGTTGGGAGGCACCAGTTCTGCAAGGGAGGGCAGTTAGGGACAATCAAGCCTGCAGGGGAGGGCAGTTAGGGGTGACCATGCCAGCAAAGGAGGGAAGTTGGGGGCAAACAGGCTGACAGGAGAGCAGTTAGACATCAATCAGGCTGGCAGGGGAATTGTTAGGGGGTGATCAGGCTGGCAGGCAGGAGGGGCAATCAGGAAGGCAGACAGGTGAGCAGTTGGGAACCAGCAGTCCTGGACTGTGAGAGGGATGTCTGACTGCTCGGTGGGATCGGGCCTAAACGGGCAGTCAGACATCTCTCGAGGGGTCCCAGATTGGAGAGGGTGCAGGCTATTCATGAACTACTGACAGCTCTTTCATGCAACCACCTCTTTTTATCTATAATAAATGTATTATATTTCAGAAAATAATTTTAAAAATCAGAAATCATGAACAATGGCGTTAATAAATTCAGATGGCACTTTGAAATGACATGAAATTGGTAGGCTTTATAAAATTACTTTTTTGAAAATTGAGGTATAATTGACATAATAAACTGCAAATATTTAAAGTATTCAATATAATCAATTCTAACATATGTATCAATCTGTGAAACATCACAAGACAGTGAACAAATCTATCACTCCCAAATTTTAAAACTCATCACAGAAATTTAATAAACATAAGGGAACTTTATATAATTATAATGAATTTGAAACCCTGTATAAAATTATATATTTTTCTTTTAAAAAATTCAAAAGAAAAAATGCATAACAAGGATTAAACAACAATTAAGGAGGACATTGAGAAAGTTATCAAAAATGACCAAAGAACACCTGACCCAGAAGATTCACTGTTTAATATTTCGAACCATTCCTGAAAGAGGTAATTCTGTTCCATGTCATATGAATGGTTTTAGAATATGAGAACGGTCCTGGCATGATAACTCAGTTGCTTGGAGCATCATCTTGCTACACTAAGGTTGTGGGTTTGATCCCTAGTCAGGACACATAAGAATCAACCAATGAATGCATGAATAAGTAGAACAACAAAAATTGGTGTCTCTCTTTCTTCTTCTTGCTTTCTCTCTAAAGTCAATCAATAAAAAGTTTTTAAAAACAAAGAGATCAATTTGTTTTCCACTTATTTATGCATTCATTAGTTGATTCTTATATGTGCACTGACTGGGGATTAAACTTGCAACCTTGGCATATCAGGACAATGCCAAACTAACTAGTTACCCAGCCAGGACTCTCTCTAAAAAATAAAAATAAAAAATAAACTCAATAAATAGAATATGGAAAAAAGGGGAATTTTTATAATTTGTTCAGAATAGCAGATAAAGAGCCTCATCTCTTATTAAATGACTAGAGGCCTGGTGCATGAAATTTGTGCATAGGGGAGTGTGTCTCTCAGCCCAGCCTGCACCTTCTCCAATCTGGGACCCCTCAAGGAATGTCCAACTGCCGGTTTGGATCAGGCCTAAATGGGCAGTCAGACAACCCTCTCACAATCCAGGACTGCTGGCTCCCAACTGCTCGCCTGCCTGCCTTCCTGATTGCCCCTAACCACTTCTGCCTACCAGCCTGATCACCCTCTAACCACTCCCCTGCCAGCCTGATTGATGACTATCTGCTCCCCTGCCAGCCCAATTGCCCCTAACTGCCCTCCCCTTCATGTCTGGTAAGCCCTATCTGCCCTTTCCTGCCAGCCTGGTCACACCCGACTGCCTTCCCCTACAGACCTGGTGCCCCCCAACTGCTTTCCCCTGCTGGTCTGATTCCCCCAACCACCCTCTCCCTGCAGGCCTGAGTCCCCCAAATTCCCCTCCCCTGCAGGCTTGATCACCCCCAACTGCCCTCCCTTGCAGGCCTGGTCCTTCACAACTACCCTCCCCTACTGGTCTGATTGCCCACAACTACCATCCCTTGCAGGCTTGGTCCCTCCCATCTTCCCTCCCCTGCTGGCCATCTTGTGGCAGCCATCTTATATCCACATGAGGGCAGCCATCTTGTGTCCACATGGGGGCAGCTATCTTGTGTGTTGGAGTGACAGTCAATTTGCATATTACTCTTTTATTAGATAGGATGATATTACAAAAAGAGATCTCAGAAATATGGATCCAAAATCACAAGTTCAACACTAGCATATAGAATTTTATTACAGATTAATTAAAATTATGATGATAATAGCTAACATTATTAAGTTTTTACTTAATATTAAGTGTCAGGCACTGTTCCAAAATTTACTTATGTTAACTCAAACCTCACAAAATTCCTGGTGCATCGCAGAATAGATAGATAGGCTTCAGGTGAGAGCAATAGATAAATAAACAGAACAGGGAGGGACTGTTTTTTAAAAATCTGTAGCATTTACTCAGTAATAACTAATTATACACTATAATAATAAAATACCCAATTCAAAATACTTACAAATAAACTTTATGAGATATTTGTGATCTATGAGAAAATCTATAAGAATCAATAAGATATATTTAAGAAGCCTGAGTTAAGATCGCACTCATATGTTGAAGCTATGTAACAAAATAAACTGATGAACAGAGTGGATCCAAAGACATGGATGCACGCAACAGAGAAGGAAATCTCAGAGGGAAGGCAGGGGAGGGTGGGTGGGTGGGAGGTAATCAACCAAAGACCTTGTATGCATATATGCATAATCTGGACACAGACAATAGGATGTTAAAGGCCTGGGGGGCAGGCAGGGGCGGTCTAGAGCTGGTAAATGAGGGGAAAAGGGGGACATACATAATACTTTCAATAATAAATAATTTTTTTAAAGCGTGAGTTAAGTAAAGAGAGAAGCCAAGTTCCTAGATGGAAAAACCAACTAATGCAATAATTAATGTTTGTTGGACCCTTGATACTCCAGCCCCAAGTTCTGAGAATTAGCATCAGCTATTCCCACCCATCCCAAGTATTATGCTCAAGAAATACCAAGAGACAAGAATGGATGAGAGCCAGTCTCTATCAACTAAGAAGAGACAAATATATGTATCAGTGCTATCCACTAGAAATATCATGAAGGATAGATATGTAATTTTAGATATTTTAGTAGCCACATTATAAAAAGGAAAAAGAAAAACAGGACATTAAATTTAATAATATATTACTTAACCTCAAAATATTATCATGTCAACGTCATCAATATAAAAATTATGAATATTTTACATTCTTTGTACATAGTCTTTGAAATATGGTTATTTTACACTCACGGTACATCTCAATTCACATTAGCAACATTTCAAGTGGCTACTATACTGAAGAGCACAGATGCTGATTTCAATGTAATTTTGAATATAATAATAGAGGCAAGCCCAGCCCATGTGCTCAGTAGTCGAGCATCAACCTATAAACCAGGAAGTCCCGGTTCAATTCTCAGTCAGAGCACATGCCAGGATTGTGGGCTCAATCTCCACGTAGGGGGCATGCAGGAAGAAGTCAGTCAACGATTTTCTGTCATCATTGATGTTTCTCTCTCTCTCTCCTGCTTCCTTCCTCTCTGAAATCAATAATAAAATATATATTTTTTAAAATAACAGAGGCAAGCATGGGTACTAAAAGGAGGTATGTCTAACCCAGTCTGGAGTAATCAGGGTAGGTTTCCTAGAAGAGATACCTACTTAAAAAGGCCTGAGAGGATGAGCAGGAATTGGCCAGGCAAAAGATGGGAACAAGGCATACCAAGCAGCATTAGCACAGATTATGAAGGTGAATAACCCCACATATGCCAGAACTATCAGTTGTGATATTCTAGCATAAAGAAGGAAGCAAGAAACAGAGACAAGATGCTGGAAGAAGTGCACCATGCCCAAATCTGCCCACTCTCACCTCGACCCAAACCAGCCAAGGGTCAGCAGGGGGAGGGACAGGAGGAGCTGTCCCTGGTTCTGACACCCAAAGCAAGTTCACAAGTGTAGTTCCACCCAGGCTGGAACTGAACTGACCCAAATCAAGCCTATTTCCCAGATCTTCTGCAACACACATGGAGGACCCAACACCATAAATTTGGCCAGGCTCTGTTATTTTTTTAAATTATATTATATGCTCAATGATCAAGATATTGTAATGGAACTGCACACTGGCATTTTATAACAGTATATTCCTTAGGAAAGCAATTTGGTAATATTTAACAACAGCCATATTGTGTTCCTGTGCTTTGATTTATAATTCCACCTTGTTACATAGTGAAACACTTGAAATCAGAAAAACTTGGGTCAAATATCAGCTCTACCACAAGTGGACATGTAACCTTGATCAAGTCATAGTCTCATTATGAATTGTCATTTCCTCATTCATAGAAATCACACAGAGTTGTAAGAAGATTAAATTAATTAATAAATGGTAAAGGTCAAACACAGCAATTTGCACTTATAAGTGATAATTCCCATGGTATTCTGATATGCTCATTTGCTTTCTACATAATCTCAATCATTACCATAGCTTTACTTTCCTTTAATAGTAAATATAGAAAATGAAGAGAGCAAATCAATCATACCCTTTTTTAACAAAATATATTTTTATTGATTTCAGAGAGGAAAGGAGAGGGAGAGAGAGAGATAGAAACATCAATGATGAGAGAGAATCATTAACTGGCTGCCTCCCATGCACAGTAGGGGATCAAGCCCACAACCTAGGTACGTGCCCTTGTCCGGAATCAAACCCAGGACCCTTCAGTCCACAGGCTAACACTCCATCATTCACTGAGCCAAACCAGCCAGAGTGGTCATACCCTTTTTAAAGGGAAGACACTTGTATCTCTATCGCCATCTAAGTTGGGTTACAAAGCCACCAACTAATAGGTTTCTGGCTTGAGCAAGTCAGAGGTTGGTGGTACCATATCCTGAGATTAACAACACTAAAGGAGGAGCAGGTTTGGCAAGAAAGATAATGACTGCAAAATATTCTACTACAGTTGTCTCATACATGGTTGAATATATGATGTGAAACCCAGAAAAGACATTTCACTTAAAGCATAAGAGTTAAAAGCATACAGATTACTGGAGCCATAGGCATCAATGAGAACTAGCAAAGCGGGTGTGTTGCATGAAGAGAGAATAAAGACAAAACCCTAAAAGCATCACTTGCCTTCGCCAGTTTGACTCAGTAGATAGAGCCTAAGCCTGGGGGCCGAAGGGTCCTGGAATCAGTCAAGGGCATGTATCTTGGTTGCCGGTTCCCCTCCACCCAGGCCCTGGTCAGGGCATGTGCAGGAGGCAATCAATCAATGTGTTTCTCTCATGTTGATATTTCTGTCTTTCACTCTCTCTAAACATCAATGGAAAAATATCCTCGAGTGAGGTTAAAAAACACACACACACCCCAAAAAAACAACAACAACAACAAAAAAAACACTTAACTCATGTCCCATATAAAATGGTAATGAAATCCTGAGGATTCTAATTGCTAATATATTTTAATAGTCTTCACTTTTCTATATCCCTACTGCTGTTATCCAAGTCTAGTTTACCACTAACTCTTGCCTGGATAAGTGCAACATAACCCCTAACACCCTACCTCTAGTCTTATACTCTTAGATACATCCTCTAATTGCATCAGGGTGATCTTTCCAAAATACAAATATTTATTTGTTCATTCAACAAACATTTACTAAATGCCTACCAGTTAGTGATCAAACCAGACATGTATTCCCTTGCACTTACAAAGAATACAATGATAGACAATAAAAAAAAAATTTTTAAAAACCCAAAATATAGAAGATGGTGGCATAGGTAAAACACCTATCTTGCCGTCATACACAGCAATTTTAAAACTACAACTTAACGAAAGAACAAACACCATCCAGATTCACCGAAAGCTGGCTGAGTGAAAATTCCACAAATAAAAGTGAAGATAAGACACTGTGACTAAGAGGACCAGTGGGGGACAGCGTTGAAGATACACGTGGAGAGAGGTTTGGAGCACGTGCCAGCGGATAGGGTGGGCGGCTGAAAACTGGCCACTTTTCTCGAACGGGGGAGACAAAGACGTTCCACTGGACTGATTCTCCAGCTCTGGGCGAAGTCCAGGGAACCCACTATCATACGGGGTAAAAACTGGACAGTGGGAGGGCGCGCCGAAACTCAGGTGCTCCAGGGGTCTGCCGGCTTGTGGAAAAGGCGAGCTTGTGCGGAGTGCGCGTGAACTTGGGAACAGCGCAGCTGCCTGACCATGCAGAGAGCATTCGTGGCTTGCTCTTTCATTCGGAAAACCGTCAGACTGCTTTGTTTTGCGACCCTGGGTGAGACGTTGGGTGTGCCGAGTCATTTGGGAAGAGTCTGAATTCTCTGGCAGCCAGTGAGGCTCGGCAGCGGCTCTCTCTCAGAGGTGCTGGTGGCCATGCCCCTGGCACAGAGTCCCTGGGGACGCATAGGGTGGAGCTAACGCTGTCTGCTTGGCCTGAAGACTCTGCCCATCCAACATGAGCACAGCTGAACTTCACAGACAATTGGCCTGGAGGTCAACCCCTCCAAGTGCTAACAACGATTAACCTGAGCTTAACTTCAGCAAAACTGTGCATATCCACCTCAGGTAACTGGGGAGGCTGAGCCACTGTCCCTTGGTAGGACGTCTACCACACAAAGCTAATTGACCAACTCAGGGAAGCAGCCACCATGCAGAGACATGGAAAGAAATCAGATGTGAAAGAAATGGAGGGAAAAAAATGACTGGACAAGGAATTCAAAACCACGGTTATAGGGCTTCTCAAGAGGCTCCTAGAAAAGGTCGAGACCTATAAGGAAATAAGCAAGACCTACAAGGAAATGAACGAGACCCTCAAGGATATGAAGGAGACCTGCAAGGAAATGAACAAGACCAAGGTGGAAATGAATGAGTCCTACAAGGAAATGAATGAGACCCTCAAGGATATGAACGAGACTCTCAAGGATATGAAAAAGGACCAACCAGAAATTAAGCATACACTGACTGAAATTAAAATATTACACAAAGACCTAAAAGTACTCTAGAGCACCCCAAGAACCAAGTTAAAGATTTGAAATACAAAGAGGTAAAATCCACTCAGCTGAAAAAGCAAGAAACCAAAAGAATCCAAAAAATTGAAGATAGTATAAGGGGCCTCTGGGGCAACCTCAAGCATACCAACATCGAATTATAGGGGTGCCAGAAAAAGAGAGAGACCAAGACAATGGAAACCTATTTGAAGAAATAGTGACCAAAAACTTCCCACACCTGGTGAAAGAAATTGACTTAGGAGTCCAAGAAGCACATCAAACCCCAATATATAGGAACCCTAAGAGGACCACACCAAGGCACATCATAATTAAAATGCCAAGAGCAAAAGATAGAGAGAATATTAAAAGCAGCAAGAGAAAAACAGTTAGTTACTTATAAGGGAGCACCCATGCGATTGTCAGCAGATTTCTCAACAGAAACGATGCAGGCCAGACGGGAGTGGCAAGAAATATTCAAAGTGATGAATAACAAGAATCTACAACCAAGATTACTCTATCCAGCAAAGCTATCATTCAGAATTGAAGGTCAGATAAAGTGCTTCGCAGATAAGAAAAACCTAAAGGAGTTCATCACCGCCAAACCAATATTATATGAAATGCTGAAAGATATTCTTTAAGAAGAGGAAGAAGAAAAAGATAAAAGTGTAAATTATGAACAACAAATACACATCTATCAACAAATGAATACAAAAATCAAGTGAATTAATAAGCTGATGAACAGGATAAACTGGTGAATGTAACAGAATCACGGACATAGAGAGGGAATGGACTGACAATTCTTGGGGAGAAAAGGGGTGTGGGAAGAGACTGGACAAAAATCATGCAACTATGGGAGAGGACAGTGGAGGGGGGAGAGGGAAGAGGGTGGGATGGGTACCAGGTGGAGGGGAGCTATAGGGGGGAAAAAAGGGAACAATGTAATTAATAAACTGAACAATAAAGATTTTTAAAAAAACCAAAATATATTCCAAGACAAGTGCTTTGGGGAAAAAAAAGGATGGGATGCTGTAAGACAGAATAAGAGGATAATTAGAAATGGTGACTGTATCAGTGGTGAAAAAAAGATGAAGGTCAAGTCCAGGCAGATGACAAGTGTTAGAGGTGACAGACTTCAGCACATGAATCATTTCCACAAGAATCATTTCGTTGATGAGAAGGTACAATCCTCACCTGCTACGTTGGTGTTTAGCAAGAGAAACCAAGAGATGCAGATGAGAGCAGCAATTAACCAAGAGTTAATAGACACTGCAGGAAGAGAATGCCTCAAAGAGTTACTAAGAGCCAAATTAATTCAATGTGGATGAAAGGATCGCCTGAAGGCACACTGTAAAGAGGTAATCAAAGAGAAAGAACTAGAACACATTACTGTTGATGATTTGGTGGCTGAAATCACACCATAAGGAAGAGTCCTGGTACCTGACAGTGTAAAGAAGGAGCTTCTGCCCAGCTGGCATGGCTCAATGGTTGAGCATCTATCTGTGAACCCGGAGGTCACAGTTTGATTCCCAGTCAGGGCATATGTCTGGGTTGTTGGCTTGATCCCAAGTGTGGGGGATGCAGGAGGCAGGCGATTAATGACACTCTCTCCTTGTTGATGTTTCTATCTCTCTGTCCCTCTCTCTTCCTCTCTGAAATAAGTAAAAATATATTTTAAAGGCACTACTATAAAAACAATAAGACCATCTCTAGCCAGTGCCCAGTGGTTAGAGTGATGGCCCATGGACTGAAGGGTCACAGATTTGATTCTGGTCAAGGACACATTGATCTCTTTCTCTCTCTCTTTTTCTCTCTTTCCCCCCTCCCTTCCATTTTCTCTAAAAATCAATGGAAAAAATGTCCTTGGGTAAGGATTAACAACAACAACAAAAATAAGAACATTCCTTGCTCAGCATTCCAGCCTTTAAGATTGAATTAGATTGTGTTGTTTTGTGGTTTTATTTCTGAAAGTACAACCTGCCATAAATTAGAAATCAATTTCCCAATAAAATCCTTTTTTTAAGGGGAGGGGGGTTGGTTAATCCTCACCTGAGGATATTTTTCCCATTGCTTTTTAAGAAAGAGTAGGAGGGAGGGAGAGAGAGAAAAAGGGAGAGAGAGAGAAACATCAATGGGAGAGAACCACATCGATTGATTGCCTCTCCCATGAGCCCCAATCAGGGTGGGGAGTGAACCAAAACCTAGATATTGTACCCTTGACCAGGAATCAAACACAGATCCTTCAGTGTGCAGACAGATGCTCTAACCATTTAGCGACACTGGCCAGGGCCAAAATGAATTCCTTTTTGCATGATGGTATACAGTTTTCAGTAATGATGTTCATTGTATTGTTGTTCCCCCCTAAATGTCATTTTAATAACTATCTCATGAATAACATTTTTAAAAATATATATCTTACTGATTTTTTACAAAGAGGAAGGGAGAGGGAAGGATAGAAAGTCAGAAACATGGATGAGAAATATCGATCAGCTGCCTCTTACACACCCCCTACTGGAGATGTGCCTGCAGCCAAGGTACATGCCCTTGACCGGAATCGAACCCGGGACCTTTCAGTCCAAAGACCGATGCTCTACCACTGAGCCAAACTGGTTTCGGCATGAATAACATTTTTTAAAAAGCTAAAATACTGATCATCAGCATGCAAGTTAGGAGGTGAGGTAATAAGACTTAAAGTGTTCCAAAAGTTCTTGTACTGTTTAGGACAAGGATAAAATTGATTCACGTAGACTTTGGTAAGCAAATGTGATAAAACTTAAAAAAAAAAAAAGCTATTAAATGAATAGAAAAGGTTCCTGGCCAGCATGGCTCAGTGGTTGAGTGTCAACCCATGAACTAGGAAGTCAGGGTTCAATTCCTACCCAGGGCACATGCCCAGGTTGCAGGCTCAATCCCCAGTAGAGAGCATGTAGGAAGCAGCTGATCAATGATTCTCTCTAAAAACTGATGTTTCTCCCTGTCCCTTCCTCTCTCTGAAATCAATTAAAAAAAACAAAAACAAGTTGAGAAATTTGTCCTATTAAGTCTTATTACAAAAATGTGATAATTAAGACAGTGAGGTAAGTGACCTAGAGTTAAATAAATTGGCTAGTAAAACAGAATACAGAGTCTGGAAACAATATAGACTCTGGGAACAATTACAAAGGTGGCATTGCAGACCACTAGGCAAAGGACAAACTAATAAATAATGGAACTGGAAAAACAGATTATCTATGTGGAAAAATATAAAATCTGAGTCCTATCTCACCTTATACACAAAAATCAATTCTGGTGAAATGCAGGTCTTGAAAAACATTAATATATATATATATATATATATATATATATATATATGCACACACTTAAGATGGGAAAGAACCATAACCATAACATACTAACCAAAATCATACTAAGCATTCAAAAATAAAAAGACCATCATTTCAACTAGATTAAAATTAAGAATTTAAATTTGCCTAGCTGGTTTTGCTCAGTGGATAGACGTCAGCTTGCGGACTGAAAGGTCCCAGGTTCCATTCCGGTCAAGGGCATATGTCTGGGTTATGACTTGATCCCAATGGGATCATCTCTCCCATAATTGATGTTTTTATCTCTCTTTCTCTCCCTTCCTCTCTGAAATCAATTAAAAAATACATATTTTTAAAAAAGAATTTAAATTTATCAAAAGATATCACAAAAAGTGAAGACAAAGTAAAAATAAGTATAATACAAATAATCATCAAATTATAAGTATCCAATATTTATTAAGAACACCTAAAAAATTTTTTAAAAACCACACAGATAATTATATATTTTTTAAACTAGAGGCCCGGGGCACAAAATTCGTGCACAGTGTGTGTGTATGTCCCTCAGCCCAGCTTGCACTCTATCCAACCTGGACATCCCTCTCACAATCCAGGACTGCTAGCTCCCAACTGCTCGCCTGCATGCCTGACTGATTGCCCCTATCCGCTTCTGCCTGCCAACCTGATCACCTCCTAACCACTCCCCTGCCAGCTTGATCAATGCCTAACTGCTCCTCTGCCAGTCCGATTGCCTCTAATTGCTCTCCCCTGCCAGCCTGGTCACCCCTAATTACCCTCCCTTGTAGGCCCGGTCCCCCCAACTGCCCTCTCTTGCAGGCCAAGTCCCTCCTAACTGCCCTCCTCTGCTGTCCTGATTGCCCACAACTGCCCTCCAAAGCAAGCCATCTTGTGACGGCCATCTTATGTCCACATGGGGGTGGTCATCTTGTGTGTTGGAGTGATGGTCGATTTGCATAGTACCTCTTTATTATATAGGACTAGGGGCCCAGCGCATGAAATTCGTGCACTGGGGGTGGGTGATCCCTCAGCCCAACCTGCCCCCTCAATGGGGCTGATGGCTGGCTCTGTCCCTGCTGCCTTGGCCCCACTTCCCACCCCGACCCTGGCCTTAGCCTCCACCACTGGCAATCACCGGGTGACTGCCCAGCCCTGGGGGCCTCGTGCTTGCCGGACACCTTGGCCCCGCTCCCCAAGCCCAGGCCTTAGCCCTGGAAGTGACCACCAAGCCCTGGGGTTATCCCACACTCATGGTGGTCTGGGCAGCCCCACCCCCTGCCTGGGGCACACTTTCTCACCAGCTGCCTTGGCCCCACCCTCGCTCCTGATTGGTGGCTGGTGGGCATGGCTGGTGGGTATAGGGATGGTCTGGTCAATTTGCATATTGCTCTTTTATTAGATAGGATAGGGTAGCTTTTTAGTACCCAGAAAAACAGTGCTCAGCACAGTGAGAAGGAAAAATAAATAAAACAAAAAAAACCCCATACCAACTCACACAAGAGCACATCCTGGTAAAACTCCAAGTTTTGAGGTGGGGGGAAAGAGATCTTCTTATCAGAGCACTTAGCAAACTTTTTTGTTATTGATTCTTTTACCTGTTTTTTTTTTATATAATATATCTTATTGATTTTTTACAGAGCAGAAGGGAGAGGGATAGAAAGTCAGAAACATCGATGAGAGAGAGAGACATCGATCAGCTGCCTCTTGCACGCCCCCCACTGGGGATGTGCCCGCAGCCAAGGTACATGCCCTTGCCGGAATCGAACCCGGGACCCCTCAGTCCGCAGTCCAACGCTCTATCCACTGAGCCAAACCGGTCTCGGCAGATTCTTTTACCTGTTTTATGTGAGGGCAGGGAAAATGTCCACCTTCCTCACGAATACCACCAGCGCCAAAGTGCCTGGAAAAGGGAAGGTGCATAGTCTTTGTTGAACCACTGTCATGTAATTTTTGAAACTACACCCCCATCTGTACCCTCGGAAATCCCTCCTTATTGATGGCGGCCATTTTAGGGCTGACAAAGTCACTGCATCAATTAAAGGGATGAATCCAAAAATAAATACCATTTTGTTGTTAATCCTCACCTGAGGATATTTTTTCCATTCATTTTTAGAGAGAGTGGAAGGGGGGAGGAGAGAAAGGAGAAGAAAAGGGGTGGGGGTTATCAATGTGAGAGAGACACATTGATCAACTGGTTGCCTCCTCTATGTGCGTGACAGGGGCCGGGCTGGAGCCCGAAACCCAGGAATCGCACCCGCGATCCTTCGGTGTGTGGGCTGAGGAGGCTCTACAACTGAGGCACACCGGCCAGGCCCACCAAAGTCT
The DNA here is from genome assembly GCA_027563665.1 of Antrozous pallidus. Lineage (NCBI taxonomy): Eukaryota > Metazoa > Chordata > Mammalia > Chiroptera > Vespertilionidae > Antrozous > Antrozous pallidus. The sequence goes on from CM050508.1 coordinate 189,231,029, forward strand.
TTTAGATTTCAGTTACGCTTTCCAAGCAAGTCCTCAGGGTCTGAAGTCGAAAAGGCCTCGCTCTGAACCCTGGTCTGACGTACGAGAGGCGTCATTGAGATTTCTCCACCCCTTCAACCGAAGTGTACTGACCAGAGACCGAGCTTGAGGCAAGGGCGCTCGCAGGGAAGGGCCACGTGGGCGATCAGTGGGAAACAGTCCTTTCCCTCCGGCGTTCATGACTGAACGGACAAGAGAACAAAAACCACCACAGCTATCCCACGGTTTGTTCCCTACGCTTTGGCAGCCACTTTCCCCACAGCTTCAAAATATTGTTTCAAAGTGCGCACCGCTGCAACTTACTTGCTTCATTACAGAGTCGGTCAGCACGCCCCGGCGCCCTCAGGAGAAAGTGGCCTTCGAGTCCTGAGAGGCAATCTCGCGAGAGCGAAGAGCGAGTGCGCCTCGCGGGTCTCCCTCTCTCTGTGGCGTCCTCCAGGGCCACACATGCCTCAGCCACGCCTCCCGACAAGGATCTGATTGGGGAGCGTGCAGGAAGGACCGAGCGTGCGCGACTTAGCTTCTTCCCACCCCTGATTTCACATCCTCAGGCCCCCAGAAAGCTTGCATTCGTGCTTCTCTCCAATTCAACTGAGGCTTAAATGACAAGTTAGTAAATTTCACATATTTAAAGTGTGCAATCTGATAAGTTTTGACATAGGTACACACGGGTGAACCCATCACTACAATCAAGATAATGAATAAGCCCGGGATGCTCACTGATTGGAAGGCTGTCCAGTAAGCCAAAAGGTTTATACCCGGTTTAGGCACTATCTAGGTTGGATACATACGGGAGGCAACTGCTGGATATTTCCCTTTCACATGGATGTTTCTCTTCCCCTCTCTCTGAAAATCAATTTTAAAAAAATGTTCAGGTGATGATTAATGTGTGTGTATGTGAGAATGCACATGTCCATCACCCTCAAAAGTTTCCTCCCGTTCCTTTGTAGTTCTGCTTCTTTTCTGTCACCATAGACAAGTTTTTAGTTTCTAGTATTTTATATATCCGGAATAAATTCATTTTTTTGGCTGCTTCTCTCACCAAAATTATTTTGAGATTTACCCATGTTGTGTGTATCAACAGTTCATTGCTTTTTTGTTTGTTTTTTGTTTGTTTGTTTTTAGGGAGGAAGGGAGACGGAGAGAGAAATAGACACATTAATGATGAGAGATTCATTGATCAGTTGCCTTCTACACCTTCCCTGCTGGGGACAGAGGTAGCATATACTCTGATCGGTAATCCGACCATGACCTCCTAGTTCATGGGTTAACACAACCGCTGAGCCACACCAGAGGGGCAGTTCATTGGTTTTTAATGTTGAATAGCATTCTATTAAATGAATATGTGACTATTTTATTCATTCATTCACATGTCAATGGGCATTGTTTTCAGTTTGAGCCCACTGCAAATAAAACTACTAGTATGAACATTTGGACATTTGCTTAGGTAAACATCTAGGAGTGGAATGAGTGGGTTTTATGGTAAGTGCATAACTTTTGTTTATTTATCTATATTATTGATTGAATTTTGAGAGAAGAGAGGAAGACATCCTCAATTTGTTGTTCCACTTTTTTATACATTCATTGATTGCTTCTTGTACGTGCCCTGGTCGGAAATTGAACCTGTAACCTTGGCATATTGGGAGGATGCTCTAACCAATGCAACTACCTAGTAAGGGCAAACTGTTTTCCAAAGTGACTGATAAGTTTACGTTCTCACAGAAGAGTATGAGAACTATAGTTGCTCCACATCCTCCCAAAAACTTGGAATGCTGTCTTTTTAATTTAGTCTTCCAATTGGAGTATGATGATATCTCATTTTGGTTTCAATTTACACTTCCTAAATGACAAATTATGTTCAGCATGTTTTCAAATGCTTATTTTGCCTTTTGTATATTTTCTTAGATGAAGTGTCTGTTCAAATATTTTAACCATTTTCTACATTGGATTGTCTTATTAAATTGTAAGAATTCTTCATATATTCTAGATACTAGTCCTTTATCAGATATATGTTTTGTAAATATTTTCTTTCAGGTATGGCTTGCCTCTTCATTTTCATAGCAGTATCTTTTGAGAAGCAAAACATTTTAATTTTAATGAAATCCAATTTATTAACATTTTCCTTTACAGTTAATGCTTTCTGTATTATATCTTTAAAATCTTTTTAAAAATCTTTTTAATAATTTTTAAAAAGAGAGGAAGGAAGAGCCGAAACCGGTTTGGCTCAGTGGATAGAGCATTGGCCTGCGGACTGAAAGGTCCCAGGTTCGACTCCAGTCAAGGGCATGTACCTTGGCTGCGGGCACATCCCCAGGAGGTGGTGTGCAGGGTGCAGCTAATCGATGTTTCTCTCTCATTGATGTTTCTGACTTTCTATCCCTCTCCCTTCCTCTCTGTGAAAAATCAATAAAAATATATTTTTTTAAAAAGAGAAAGGAAGGAAGAGGGAGAGATAGAAACATAATGATGAGAGAGAATCATTGATTGGCAACCTCCAGCACACCCGCTACTGGGAATCAAGCCTGCAGCCTGGGCATGTGCTCTTGACCGGAATAGAACCCAGGATCCTTCAGTCCACAGACTGATGCTCCAAGTTTTTGGGAGGATGTGGAGCAACTATAGTTCTCATACTCTTGTGTGAGAATGTAAACTTATCAGTCACTTTGGAAAACAGTTTGCCCTTACTAGGTAGCACTGAGCTAAACCAGCTAGGGTGCTATTTTTATTTTTTAAATCTCTACCAAACTCAAGGTCATAAAGATTTTCTTCTATGTTTTCTTCTAGAAGTGTTATATATTTTGCGTGTGCATTTAGGTCTATGATCCATTTTGACTATTTTTTAAAATATTTTTTAAATTAATTTCAGAAGGGAAGGGAAAGGGAGAGAGAGAGACAGAAACATCAATGATGAGAGAGAATCATTGACCGGTTGCCTCCTGCATGCTCCCCCGCTGGAGACCAAGCCCACAATCCAGGCACGTGCCCTGACCTGGAATTGAACCATGACCTCCTCGGTTTTTAGGTCAACCCTCAACCACTGCACCACACTGACTGGGCATATTTTGAGCTATTTTTGTACATAGTGAGAAGTAAAAGTCTAGGGCATTGTTGTTGTGTGTATGTGTGTGTGTTTGTACAAAACTATCCATTGTCCCCATTAAATTGCCTTGGCACTTGTGTTGAAAATTACTTAGCCATATTTGTATGGGTCTATTTCTGAACTCTGTTCTGTTCCATATACCTATCTATCTCTATCTTTATGCCCATATCACACATTCTTGATTATAGTAGCTTTATAATAAGTCATGATATCAGGTAGTGGAGTTGTTATCTATTTATTGTTGAATAACAAATGACCACAAATTTGAAGGTTTAAAACAATACATATTTATTGTCTCACAGTGTCTGTAGGTCAAGAGTTCAGGCATATTCCTGGCCAGTGTTAGTCATTGGAGTGCTGGCCCATGCGCTGAAGGGTCATGGGTTTGATTCCCGGTCAAGGGCATGTACCTTGGTTGCAAGTTTGGTTCCTAGGCCCAATAGGGGTACACGTGGGAGGCAACCATAATAGATGTGTCTCTCTCACATTGATGTTCTCTCTCTCCATTCCTCCCTCCCACACTCTCTAAATGTCAAAGGAAAAATATTCTCAGATGAAGATTAGTGCACACACATGCACACACGCACACACACACACACACACACACACACACACACACACACACACCAAAGAGTCTGGGCATAACTTAGTTAGAGCCTCTGCTTATCATCTCACTGGCTATAATCGAAGAGTAGGCCAGAGCTGGCCTCTTATCTGGAGGCTTGACTAGGAAAAAAAATCCACTTTTTGTTAGCAGTGTTCAGTTCACTGCAGCTGTATAACTGAGAGCTTTTGTCTTTTGTTAGTTGGCAGCTAGAAGCTGCTCTCAACTCATAGAGCCCCCTTACAATTCTCTGCCACCTGGGCATCCCCGACAGAACCATAAAGGAGAATGAGAAAGGGAGAGAGCCAGAGAGAGAGAGAAGGACTTTAGAGTGAGTCTGCTAGAAGGACAGTCTTATCTAACTTAATGTAATCACAAAATTACATCACCTTTACCATATTTTATTGATTTGAAGCAAGTCACTGGTCCTGTCCACACACAATCCTGGTCCTCTCCTGTGGGGAGAGGATTATACAAAGGCCTGAACAGCAGGAGGAAAAGATAATGATGCCATCTTAGAATCTGTCCTCCACAGGTAGTATAGGTTCTCCAACTATGTTCTTCTTTCCAATGTTGTTTTTGACTATTCTAGTTGGTCTTCTGCATTTCCATATATATTTTGGAATCAGCTGTAAATTTTTTATAAAAAAAATCTGCTGAGGTTTTCATTGGAATTGTATTATATCTACAGATCAGTTTGGGTACAAATAATACCTTAACACTATTGAGTCTTCTAATCCATGATCATAGTGCATCATGCTCCATTTATGTTGGTTTTATTTCATTTCTATCGGCAATATTTTCTAGTTTTCAATATACAGATCTTACACACCATTTTTTCAAATTTATCCCTAAGCATTTTATAATTAAAACGGGATTTTTAAAAATTTCTGTTTCATGCTCTTTCTCTTCAAAGGTCGTAGAGCAACCTCCACAGCAGACCCAGAGATAATGGTCTTTGTGAAGACTCTAACTGGCAAGACCATCACCCTTGAAATTTGACATTGAGAATGTCAAAGCTAGAATCCAAGACAAGGAAAGCATCCTTCCTAACCAGCAGTGCCTGACTTTTGAGGGCAAACAGCTGAAGGATGGCCACACTCTCTCCGACTACAATATTCAGAAAGAGTCCACCCTGCAGGTGGTGCTTTGCCTGCGGGGTGACATCACCAAACCCTTCCTCCGCCAGCTCTCCCAGAAGTACAACTGCAATAAGATAATCTGCCACAAGTGTTATACTCACCTGCACCCCTGCACTGTCAACTCCCACAAGAAATGGGACCACACCAACATGTGCCCCAAGAAGAAGGTTAAATAAGACCCCTCTAACAACTCCTCAGGCTCACAGAGCAGCCTTCTGCCTGAACCCTGTGACCCTGGAGCTTCAATAAAGTTTCTCTTTTGTTCACTGAAATTTCAATTTCATTCAAAAGTGCTTAATCAGTAAACTTGGAAAAGTAGGAAACCAAGGTTGTCCTATGCTTATTGAGACTAAGAAGACAAGCATCTACACTAATAAAAGAGAAATATGCAAATTGACAATCACTTTGTGACACCCACAAGCCAATTAGGAGGAAATATGCTAATGAACCCAACAAAGATGGAAGGTTAATTCGCATATGCAGGTGCCAAGTGGCTGGGGGTGGGGTGGCCACTTGTGTGTGCACTGGCGCCAAGTGGCCTGGGTCACTTGGGTCCTCAGGACCCAGGCCACTCTGAGTCTGTAGGCCCGGACTGTCTGGGATCCTGGAATGCCCCTGGCCACTCCGGACCTACATTGGCAGGTGCAGAGCAGCCAGAGGTGGGGCAGGAACATCCCCCACGTGTTCCTGCCCCACAGCCGCTTGCGAGCACCGGCGCCAAGCAGCTTGCGTTCCAGGGACAGGCATCCTCGGGAGCCAGGCTGCTTTGAGCCTGTAAGCCCATACATAGGCACTGAGTGGCCAGGGGGCGGGGCAGGAATATCCCTGAGACCCAGGTGCTCTGAGCCAGTGTGAGCACAAGCTGGGGATGGGGTAGGAATGTCCCCTGCAGTGAGCAAGCAGTCAGCAGGGCCCTGCTTGCCCCTGGCCATGGCAAAGAGGGGCAAGTAGTCTCCTGCATGGCCTCCACAGAGAGCAGAGAACCACGGGGAGTAGGCCTAAGCTTTCAGTAGGACATCCCCTGAGGGGTCCAGGATTGGAGAGGGTGCAGGTCCGGCTGAGGGATCCCTGCCCTCCCAAGCACAAATTTCGTGCATTGTGCCCCGAGTGTTAAATAAAAAGGAATGTTAGCACTACCATTTGTCTTCTAAACAAGTCCTCTTATCTAATCTTATCAGCAATAAAGTTGATAACAGGCTTTTCATCCAACTATTAGTTTCTATGTTTATTTTTCAGTTGGTTCTGAACTGGTATAGGGAAGGGGGTATGATTTATTAACCACCTAAAACCTCAACGTCTTCAACTGATTGGTGAAATCTACTCATATTTCAAAACTCAGCTCAAAGCTTCCTGCCTTCATGACAACTTCCTGACATTTCGTCCCATGTGTCTCTGCTTGCACTTCCTGTGCTACATGTAGCAACACTTAGCTATTCTCCTTTGTCAATATAGATTTCCCCTTCTCCCTTCTCCTTTCTCTAAATATGTAAAAGTCTTAAAGCATAAAATAAAACCATAATTTTTTGACTCACCAAATATCAGAACATACTATAAGTCAACTGAAATCAATAGGTAAAGGGGGAAAAAATTCTTCAGTAGAATAAAACAGAAATCCAAACACAAAACAAACAAAAACCATCATATTTTCATTTTATTTTTGTGGCCCTGATGTCTAACACAATGCCAGCCAGGTATTCAGTAAATGCTTGCCAAATTAATTATTATGATGACAAAATAAGACTTCGGTCTTTAAAATAGAATAAATGTTCATTATGTAATAGTTAATAAAATAACACAACATATTAAGATTATAACTATAAAAATCTGTGTACAGCCCTGGCCAGGTGCCTCAATTGGTCGGAGTGTTGTCCCATACAAGATTGTAGTTTCAATTCCCAGTCAGGTCACATATGTAGGTTGCAGGTTCCATACTCAGGATGCGTAAGGGAGTCAACAGATTGATGTTTCTCTCTCACTCACTCTTCCTCTCTCTAAATATATCCTTGGGTGAGGATTTTTAAAAATTGTGTGCATGTTGAAAGGTAATATGTAAAATAAATAAATTGCCATTGTGTTTGGTATCTTTTTTAACAAGAATTTTAAAACTCTTCTTCATTATTTCTAATGTCTGAATCGCTCCCTCCCCCCACCCCAAACACAGGGTTGGGGATAGGGGATTAATGTCACATGGAACACTGAGATTCGGAGGGCAGCCAAGTAAAGGAAAGGCAGTTGGAGAAAGTGGGACTAACTAAACATGAGAAAACCATGTCTAAATGCAACTAAGTCCAGGGGCCAGGAACAGGGTCAAAGAAAAACAATCACAGAGACTGGAATTCAGAATAGGATCATTGGAAGAACAAAGTGTAGGGTGGAGGGGAATTCAAGTATTGCTTCCTTACATATCTATGGAAAGCTGTGGATTTCTGTTTAGCACAGGTTAAAGAACACCTACTACATGTCAGACTCTGTGTGCTGGTCTTATAAAGATTAATAAGACAAAGTCCTAAGGAGGACAAATACAAAGATACTTAGGCCTATTAAAATAAAAGTGTTGGAAATCAAAAACAAAGAGAGGATGCTAAAAGCAGCCAGATAAAAAAGGGCAATTACCTTCTATTTTAGTAAAGTGTTCTCTGGAGAAACAGAATCAATGGAATATAGAGAGAAGGAGGGAGAGAGAAAAGAAGATTTATTATAAGATTGGGCTCATGCAGTTATGGAGGCCAAAAAGTAGTACACTATGCTATCTGTAAGCTAGAGAACCAGTCTGAATCCAACATCCTAAGAATAGGAGGCTGTTAATTTAAGTCCTGGCATCTGAAGGCCTGAGAGTCAAGACCTCTAATGTCTGAAGAATGTGCTAGCTCAAGAACAGAGGAAATTCGCTCTTTCTTTGCCTTTTTGTTCTATTTGGGCCTTCTATGGATTGATTGGGTGATGCCTGCTCACCCAATAGATCTATTTAGTCTACTGATTCGAATCAAAATGCTAATCTCTTTTAGAAACACCTTCAAGACACATCAGAAATAATGTTTTATCAGCAATCTATCCAGTAAAAGAACTGATAAGTGAATTCCCAACAGAACAATGCAAGCTAAAAAACAATCTGTACAGATGAAAGAAAAAAGAAATCAAATTACATTACCTATCAAAAATTTTCCTTCAAAAATTAAAGGACCCAACTGAAAAAAATGGGCAAACTAGAATAGATGTTTCTCCAGAGGAAATATATAAATGACCAATAAGTACATGAAAAGATGCTCTACATCACTAATAATCACTAATGCAAGTCAAAATCACAATGAGATACTACTTCATCTCCATTAAGATGGATATTGTCAAAAAATAGACAATAACAAGCTATCCATACATTAGAATGATTTTAATCACTACCAGCATATTGATGTCTTCCAATCTCTCACCAGTCCACATGCACCACCCTCAAATCCAGTTCAAAACTAAACTTACATTCTTCTAATTCTTTTTCCTTCCTTCCCACAAATCACTAATCTTCCTTCCTTCCTTCCTTCCTTCCTTCCTTCCTTCCTTCTTTCTTTCTTTTTTCTTTTTTTCTTCTCTCCCTCTTCTTTCTCCCCTCCTCCTTCCCCTCCCCTCTCTCTTCTCCCTTCCCCTCCTCCTCCTCCTCCTCCTCCTCCTCCTCCTCCTCCTCCTCCTCCTTCTTTGTTCACGTGCTCAGTGGCATTATTTTTCCACCCACCCAAGCCAAAACCTGAGAGCCCTACCTTATTCCCCTCGTGCTCCATATCCACTTTCACTAAGTTCTGCTTTTTCTACTTTCTTAATATCTCTTGTGTTTGTTCCTTTTTTCCAACTGCACTCTCACTGTTCAAGTTCAAGCTTCATCTTCTTTAGCTTGGGCTATTTTATTTTATTATTTTTTAAATAAGAGAACATTTATTTATAAAATCACAGAAGTAGAAGAAGTAATTCATAGAAGAAATGAGCTGAGGAAACAAGCTATAGAGGCAAAGGATGGGCCCTTGGAGCTTGGGAGTGAGGAAGGTAATGGTAATGCACCTGGGGGCAGGAGGGAAAGAAGGGGGAAGAAAAAAGTAAAAGAAAAGGGAAAGGGGATGGTGGGGGGGAATGGGCCAATAAGGACACATAATAGTATGTAATGCCTTAATCAATAAAAAAATAAATAAATAAAGCAAAGGGAAGGGTATTGGTATGCTCCCAGGAGGGACAGTGTGTGCTGGGTCCTCTATCTTAAGGGTTTTAGGGTAGAGATTTTAGGGGAGATCCCAAGGGAAGATCTCAATAGAATATTTAGCAGTTTTTCAGGGGTGTCCTTCCAGGGTCTAGGTCTCCACTGATTGATTGGTCAGTGCCAGAGCAGGGGGTCATTCTTCAATGCTTCTGGTATTATTTTTTTAAATAAATCTTTATTGTTCAGATTATTACAGTTGTTCCTCCCCGCCCCTCCCCCCCATAGCTCTCTTCCACCCGGTTCCTACTCCAACCTCTGCCCTTGCCTCCCCCCCCCCACTGTCCTCATCCATAGGTGTACAATTTTTGTCCAGTCTCTTCCTGCACCCCACACACTCCTTTGCCCCCGAAAATTGTCAGTACACTCCTTTTCTATGTCCCTGATTCTATTATTATATTCATCAGTTTATTCTGTTCATCAGATTTTTTATTCACTTGATTTTTAGATTCACTTGTTGATAGATATGTATTTGTTGTCATTTTGTTCATAGTTTTTGTCTTCACCTTTTTCTTCTTCTTCCTCTTCTTAAAGAATACCCTTCAGCATTTCATATAATACTAGTTTGGCGGTGATGAATTCCTTTAGCTTTTCTTATCTGTGAAGCTCTTTATCTGACCTTCAATTCTAAGTGATAGCTTTGCTGGGTAGAGTAATCTTGGTTGTAGGTTCTTGCTATTCATCACTGAATATTTCTTGCCACTCCCTTCTGGCCTGCAGAGTTTCTGTTGAGAAATCAACTGACAGTCATATGGGTACTCCCTTGTAGATAACTGTTTTTTCTTGCTGCTTTCAAGATTCTCTCTTTCTCTTTTGCCCTTAGCATTTTAATTATGATGTGTCTTGGTGTGGTCCTCTTTGGATTCCTCTTGTTTGGGGTTCTTTGTGCTTCCTGGACTTGTAAGTCTATTTCTTTTACCAGATAGGGAAAGTTTTCTGTCATTATTTCTTCTAAAAGGTTTTCAATATTTTGCTCTCTCTCTCTTCTTCTGGCACCTAAATAATTCTGATGTTGGTACACTTGAAGTTGTGCCAGAGGCTCCTTATACTAGCTTCATATTTCTGGATTCTTTTTACTTTTTGCTTTTCCACTTGGGTGTTTTTTGCTTCTTCTTATTTCAAATCTTTGACTTGATTCTTGGGATCCTCTAGTCTCCTGTTGGATCTCTGTATATTATTCTTTATTTCAGTCAGTGTATGCTTAATTTCTAGTTGATCCTTTTTCATATCCTTAAGGGTCACTAAATTAATCGGAGGTTTCTAGAAGATTCTTGAGTAACCTTATAACCATGGTTTTGTACTCTATATCCAGTAGTTTGCTTTCCTCCATTTATTTAATTTGTGATCTGTTTCTTTGTCTCTGCATTTTGGCTGCTTACCTGTGTTGATAGCGTGGCTTTGTGTGCTAGGTGTCCTTTAGGGCCCAGTGGCTCAGCCTCCCTAATTACCTGAGGAAGGCACTCTTGGTGCACCCCTTTGTGGGCTGTGTGCACAGTCTTGTTGTAGTTAAGCCTTAATTGTTCTTGGTATCACTGGGAAGAATTGGCCTCTAGGCCAATTGGCTGTGAGAATCAGCTGTGTCTATGATGGGAGAACTTCTGTGCTGGAGACCCCCTTATGGGGCAAGGCTTGCTTCTGTGGGGCTTTGGTGCTCACTGAGTCTGCTTTCTGAGTATGTCCCTTAGGGATCTGAGGAGTTGTAATCTGGATGGTCCCACTCTGACCACTGGGTACCCTGGTTCTTGGATCTCTAAAGAGATGCTAATTTAGCCTCTGCCTGAGGCCACCCAGCAGGAGCTATGGAGAGATCTGCAGATTCCTCTTCTTTGTTTGGGGTTTGGTGAAGCCTAGATGTGGCCCAGCTGTGAAGCAATGCATGACCCTTCTTTCAGATGTTCTGGGACTCTCTGACCCAGCTGCAGTTTGTTAGATAATTTTAGATTGCAAAGGGCCAAGCCATTCATATGCAAAAGCCTCTGTGCTCAGCTTGAGTGGGGCGGGGTCTCAGGGAATTAACAGAGGGGAGCAAACAGCTATGGCTGACCCTCAGCCCTGCCTTAAGAGGCCCCTGGGTCTCAGTGTCCCTCGGTAGTCCCTGCAAGCACTTCTGAGAGAAAGCTGCCCTCAAGTTCCACCTGAAGTCATACAGTCCAGTTTCTCCCTGTATGAGTCTGGGTCCCAGAGTCTCGCCTAAAACTGGAGTTCAGAGCAGTTGGGAGCTTGTATCTCCCTCCTGATTGAAAAAGACAGCCTCGAACTCAGTTGCCTGCCCTTTCCGCACGTGCGCGCACGCCGCTCCGTACCTCCGCAGTTTACTTCCACAGCTCCTCTGAGTCTCAGTGTGCTTTTCTCTTTCTTTCTAGTTGTAGAATTTCCACTCAGCCAGCCTTTCTGGATGATGTCCATTTTGTCTTTTAGTTGTAGTTTTGAAGTGGTTGTGGGAGGCAGCAAGTTCAGGTGTTTACCTATGCTGCTGTCTTGGTTTCTTCGTGCTGGTCTGGAGGTGAGACTTGGTGTCCCCGATCTCGTTTTGCTGCTTTTCTGGGCTAGCCCATCATCATTGCTCTGCTTATGTCTATCTAACTGCTGACCACATCTCTGCTATGCTATATACCGTTTGGCAGATTCTGGCCTCCGTGGATTTGGTTTTCTCTGGAAGAAATGTTAATTTTTTAAAATTTCCCAGTGCTATGGATTATTGTTCATTCCCAGAGAGCTGTGGGTATTCTCCTTCAGCCAACTGTTTACAGAAAATCTGTAACTGAGACCATAGGAGAGCTGGAAATCCCATGGGCATAAAGCCCACTTGGAGGACACCCTGACCCAGGAACTCGATGCTCCACTTGTGGCTTATCTACACTGAATAAATAACTAGGCTATTTTAATAAAACTCTTTTCAGCAGAACTTCAGCTTCAACCTACCCGTCACACTACTGCCAGCATAACATGAATCAGACGGCGATTCCCTGCACCTACAGGATAAACTCTAAACTCCTTGGAATGCCATTCAAGTCTTATCCTGTTAGGAACTAGTGCTTGCCTCTGCAGTCCAACCTTATCACCTTCAAAGCCTCTCTCATCCCTCAAAATCTAATAGAACTGAAATTACTTGTAATTCTTCCAAACAAGTCATGTGTTTTGTTTTTTTCCTTTCATGCCTTTGCCCATTTGAGAATTCCTGGAATACCTTCTTTCACCTTGTTCATTTATGAAACTCTTGTTTATTCTTTATGAGACACTCTTCATCACTTCCTCTAAGTAGTCCTCCTTGATCGCCTAGGCTGGGTGAGGAAACTCTCTAAGTGGCCCCCATATTTCCGTGTATACATCCTCATAGCATTTAATCTTCAAAGCTACATTGTTACATGTGTGGCCCCCAATTTTAAAAGTGAATCTTTCAATGGGCAGAACTTTCATTTTATATTTCCTAGCACAAAATAGTAGCTCCAGAAATGTTTGTTAAACTTGTACAAACAATTGTTAGCTTTTCTGATTTTGTCTCCTCGTCCTTCAAGATTTACCTCTAGCTTCTGGAGAATAAAGTCAACAGAGAGGAAATCAGAGTCAAGAGATGGGGAAAAATAGAGGAGGCACATGCCTTGTAATGGCACTGATCAGTCTCACTTTCCATTTTGCTGGTCACCCTCCCCACCCTCCAGGAGTGGGCACAGGAGCCATTTTTGGCTGGTGTAACACATCCCCAGTGACTGATTCAAGGATAGACATGAACATGACAGAAATAGTGAGGAATGATGAAGGAGGAAGGACATATGGACTCACATGAAACACACAAAATAATGGAGTTTCCATAAAAAAGGAATTCCATCACCCAAAGGAGTAAGGGAAAGCATTTAGGTCAACAAAAATTATAGCTAACATAATCTACTGCAAGACAAGTGTGTTTAGTATTCTATTCTATTGTCCATCTGGCAAACTCCTGCTTCACGATCTTTCCTAAAATTCAACATCAGTCTTTTCGACTCCCCATGGCAAAAGTTATTTCCCTTTCCTAAGTTCCTATAATTTCATGCTCAACCGCAGGTATAATGAAGTTAGACAGGTTGAATTCGAATTCTAGCTTTGCCACTCAGTAACTGTGTGTTACTCAACTTCTTTGAAGCTGACTCCCCTTTGAAATGGGGTATCTTGCCCTAACCAGTTTGGCTCAGTGGATAGAGCGTCGGCCTGCAGCCTGAAGGGTCCCAGGTTTGATTCTCAAGGGCATGTACCTTGGATGGGGCACATCATCGATGTTTCTAGCTCTTTATCCTTCTCCCTTTCTCTCTGTAAAAAAATCAATAAAATATATTTTTAAAGGAGAATAAATAAAATAAAATAAAATAAAATAAAATAGGAATATCTCTATCAACCTCAAAGGAATGTTACTGGGATTACAGATGTCAGTATAAAGTGACTGGTGTATCATAGGCACTCAAATAATGTTAGTGTCAATGCCTACCCCTCTACCCCATGGCATATTAGAATGAACTTTTTGAAGAATTGTTTTCACTCTTCTCTGTTCCTAGCAGCAAGGCAGAACTTGACATATATTGGGTTCATGAAAAATATTTAATAATAGATAAATATGGAAAGGGTGGTATTATGCTGATGGAAAAGACAATTACCTGTAGTAAAGTTAGTGTACGCAGGATTTGCTCCTCTGGTATGTGCAAATCTCTGTATTATCCCTGCCATGACTTAGCCAGAGGACTTTGCTGGTGGAAATTCTTTTAAAAGATATTAGCCCTAGCTGGTTTGGCCCAGTGGATAGAGCATTGACCTGCGGACTGAAGAGTCCTGAGTTCAATTCTGATTGGGGGTATATGCCTGGGTTGTGGGCTTGCTTCCCAGTGGAGGTGTGTGTGCAGGAGGCAGCCAATCAATGGTTCTCTCTCATCATTAATGTTTCTATTTCTCTCTCCTTCTTTCTTCCTCTTCAAAATCAATGAAAGCATATTTAAAAATAAAATAGAAGACATTAGATTGGAGAGCCTCAGGATGGGTGAGTTTGGGCAGCTTCTCCTCGGGAGATTCAGTCTGATAAAGTGTGTGACCATATTGCCCCCTGGAGACTGCAGACTTTTCTAAAAAAATTAAAAAGTCACATAAATAGGTCTTTCCATTGAGAGTTGTACTCAGCCCTATCCTGTTGGGTTCAGTGGACAGAGCGTTAGCCTGCGGCTGAGGGGTCCTGGGTTCAATTCCAGCCAAGGGCACACGCCTGAGTTGCAGACTCCATCCCCAATAGGGGGTGTGCAGGAGACAACCAATCAATAATTCTCTCTCATCATTGGTGTTTCTCTCTCTCTCTTCCTCTCTGAATAAAGAAATACATTTTTTTTAAAGAGTTGTACTCAGTCACCTGATGAATTTTGTAAAAGTTTTCATATGCGGTATGTTGTGAGAAATTCTTCTAAAGTTCCCAAATAACAATTTCTAAACTGAAGGAGACCCAGAAGTTAAAAACACAAAGTTTTCCCTCTGTTCTTTTTTTTCTTTCTTTTTTTAAAAAAATATATTTTATTGATTTTTCACAGAGAGGAAGGGAGAGGGATAGAAAGTCAGAAACATCGGTCAGCTGCCTCTTGCACACCTCCAACTGGGGATGTGCCCGCAGCCAAGGTACATGTCCTTGACCGAAACCAAACCTGGGACCTTTCAGTCCACAGGCCGACGCTCTATCCACTGAGCCAAACCGGTTCGGCTCCCTCTGTTCTTCTTTCTCAAATTTCTTAAATTGAGGAAATTGTTTTCAAAAAGCAACCATGTGTATTATCATAACAGTACACTCCGTATTTATTAGACAATTAAGAAAAACAACATTTGGCACAAGAATGCCAATTTATTCTTTTTTGGACACATACACACAAAATATCCCTGCAAGCCAAAAAAAAAATTTTTTTTTTAAATAACCATCATCTTATCTCAACATGGGGCTATTACCTCTCCCTTAATAGTTTAGAAAGTACCTCGTATTGCTAGAGACTTACATCAGGTCCAAGTTTAATAAAATACATTTTGAAACATTACAGGTTTAAGAGTATAAAAACAAAAATTACATCATCAGTCAAATGAACAAAGGCAAACATTTTCAGCCACTAGACATAGAAAAAGCATGTATATGTCAATAGCAAGGGAGAAGGAAATGGTTGATCAATAACAAGATCTTCCCTTTAATTTTATCAGGAAAAATTCTTGGAGTTGAAGCCATATTGATACAATGCCCTCAGCCTCCACTTTCTTAAAATGAAAGCAGAGTTACCACCTTGCTATTGAGCAGGAAAATCTTACAGCACATCCACAAAGGGTCGCTGGGGCAGGATGGGGAGGGTGAACCTTGTTCGACAGTGGATCACTGTTCCCACCGGAAGGGTATGTAGCTGAGCCAGGCAGCTAAGCTTTGATATAGGCTGGGCACCAGATCCTAAAATACAGACCATACAGTATATGTCTGCTTGTAAATCATCACCTTTGGAAGCAGCAAATTTTTTTACTGTAAAAAAATTTACAGTAAAAATGAGTATGTTCTGCCTGCCTAGAACTAGCTGCATTAAGCCACCTAGTTCTCTTTATAAATCGCTCAGGGTTCAACAACTAACAACAAAACATAACTGATTCAGCATTGGATCTTCACCACTCTTAATGTCCCCCACACCTTGTCCCCAAATTGTTACTCTTTAGCATTGTTACATTTAAATCTCTCACACTACATGACAGCGCCTGAACAGACTGCATCTGAAAAAAAAACCACAAAAAAACGAAGCACCCTACTTCTAGAGAATGCACACCTCCCATTGATTGACACATGCATAACAATTCAGTCAGTCCAGAGGGTTACAAATTCAAATTGTCAAGCCCAATTAAAACTATGCATTCAGACTTGCTTGCAATAATATTGCTGCAACTCTGATTCTGCAGTGATTGCTTCTTAAAGATTCACCCCTCAGCAAGTCCCCCCCCCCCCCCGCCCCACGGCACCCGCCCCAAATAATCCCAGTTCTTCCATATTTCTTTCCTTTCATCCAAAATGAAAGCCTGGCACCATTAAAGGTACTGGTTTCCTATAAAAATAGGCCTCCCGGCTTTTCCTCCATCACCACACACATTTGCCCCAGTGTGCTAGGACTGACTGAGGTCGTACAAACTGCAGAGTTCAAGGTTGAGCGTATAATACGCCCAATTGCAGGCAAGTGAAACAGGGCTTCCAGGCACTCTGCCTTGCTCCCTGTTCCATTCGTGCCAGGAGATGGTGACAAGTGACGCTTCTGTGCGTTAACAAGCATGCCCGAGGCACTCAAGTGTAGGTGTGGTGCCTGCTGGCCAGCCAGCCAGCCACCAAGAGTTCTTCACATCCTGGATTCCAGCAAGTCCTCCTCCTAAAGTTTGGCTTTCCTCCTCTTGGGTCCAGGGTGGCCATGCTGAAGGGTGTATTCTGTGCTCTCCCTGATCAAGCGTGAATAAAAGCAGTTGCCAGTCCCTCACCAACATGTCCTGATTTGTAGCATCCAAGTGAGGTATTTGCAAAAAAGAAAAATCTTAAGAAATTAACATCTCCCATCTCGTCACTATGTTGTGCCTCAATTACAGAGCTTGCTTTCATCTCACTATATGCAGAGAATTAAGATGTCTGCACCCATCTTAATGAGCTACAGGACTTAATATACATTATAAAAGTCTTAGAGACCAGTCCCAGCAAACAGTGCCGCTGATGGAAAGCATATTAGAAATGTAAACTTCAAAGTATGTACAAGCTTGTTTAAAAGACTGAAGAAAAACAGGGCTTTATATTGCTGGGATTTTGAGAAGGCTAGTTTAAAAGATTTGGACTAGCTAATGAGTTCAAGCAGACACCATTCACTTATCAGATCCAGTGTTTCCAGACTGAAGGGGCCAATTCAGTTTACCACAATGTATCTACCTCTTCCCCCAGCACCTTCCTCATCCAGGTGGAGAGTGGCTCTGGGACTGTTACCCCCTGTTCCAGCTCTCACTCCCAAAGTTCCAGGATAGAGAATGACCAGTCCGTGAAATCTGGGCTGGGCAACATTGGCTGGAACTACCAAGACTCTATGTAACTGTTGTCCATCCATTCACAAAGTATTATCTACACTAAATACAAAATACATTTTCCCCTACTTTGTAACTGATGCTTGCTTAGATCAACTGCCTTTGAACAAGACAAGAATCTTGTCTCCCTGTGAATGGAATCCAGAATCTATTAAGAAAAATCTTTCTATGCAGTTTTACTTGACTCAAAGGAAGGAAACTCACCAAGTACATTTCAGGTCGAAAGAGCAGCACAAAATTTGCACTGCAAGTAACTGTGTAAGTAACCTTGATTCCCAGGAAAAAAATTTAAAATGTTAGTACATTTTTGCAAGTTGCAGCATCACTCAATGTACCTTAAAGATTGGCAAAGCCTATCCAGTAAGGAAGCATCCTGGTTCTAGCTTATTTTAAAACAAAGTGACAGGACACCAACTATGATATAAAAGAGATAAAAAATAATTCTTTAAAAAGGCATGGAAATATCTGTATTTTCTGACTAATTACAGGAATTGCCAGATTATGATCTATAAGAAATAGCTGATAAAATCATACCAAAATTTCATCTAGAAAAACTCATTGTCAGTGCGGGTGTGGGAAGTGAAGGACCTTAAAAAATGTTTATTGCCAAAGTTAACTTTTTGTGAGAAAAGTTTAAAAATCATTTAGATCTGACAAATCAGACAGCAGCATAAAATGGGCACTTTTGTAAAGTTTGAAAAATACTAAAACCTAATTTTTTCCAAAGAGGGGAGAGGGAGAAACATGGGTACTTTTTACTATGGCAGTGTTATCTGTTACTGTGACATGTATTACATCTGTTTGTGTTACACATTCACAAGAGTCACCCAGATAAGAGAACTGCCTATTTGAAACTGGAGCCAAATATAGTGCAATTGCAGCAGCCTGTACTTGCACCAGCACAAGTCTATATAGATCAGTAAGATAAAGTAGTAAAACTAATAAAACTCTTAAAACTTGAAAAAAAATCACTGCTCGTTAAAGGCATTTACAGTGGCAAAATCAGAAATCTCCATTAAAAAGTCTATGGACCCACACAATTAAATAGCTATGCTAAACTGAAGTAGACTGGATTTTCTCTCCCACTGATGCATACATCCCACTCTATGAATACAGAAAAAAGGAACAATCTTCTCTTACAAGACTAGAGGGTTGCGGTGAACACCACAGCTAACAAAATATTCCATAGAAACCCTTCTTGTAAAGTCCTTTAGAAAGTTCAGGCTGATCAGCCTTTGTATGTTGAGGTAAAAATTCAGTCCAGTGCATCAGAAAAGACAATCTATGAGTATCTATTACTTTTAAAAAATGGCTCAATTTTGTTGATGCATCAGACAGTGTGAAGTATTTATTCAGTGCAACTATTCTGAGCTGCTGGTAGAAGACAAACTGAAGTCAACTTGGCTCTTTCTAGTATGCTGGTAGGCGTGTGAAACATTTTGAGGCTGCATGGGGTGCCAAATTGGTTGAGTTCTTCTGAGACTCTCAGGCAAAATACATTGTGTGCTGGGTATCATGGTGGATCTGCACAGCTTTAGCCAAGGCTTGAGGATCTCGGCCGTTGCTCTGTCCTGACACATGACTGCCTTCTGCACTGTAAAGAGAATAAAGCAAACAAACACAAAAACAGGTGTAACAAAGGACTGTGTCAAGCGTCATGTTTCAAATCTCATACTGTGAACATGTTTCAGACTTCATATGTTCATAGTATTAGATTCAAGATCTTAGGGCCCAAGCTGTGGTTCCTTAAATAGTTTGTAATGTCTCTCTACACATCAGCCTGCTTAAATGAAAAATGCAATACAACTCATTTATTGTAACAATTAAATAATGTCTGCAAAGACCCGAATCCTTAATGGTGACTCCATAAGGACTTCTATGGGCCACATGTCTGGTCAATGCCCACTTGCTTTTAGGCTTTAGTCAAATGTCATTTTTCCCAAAAGACATTGACCTCGACTCCAAAGTTCAGCTCAGCCACCTAGAACAGAATTCCACAGAACCCTCTACTTTCTTTCATTTGCTAGAAACACAATTAAAATTAAATTAGTAATTGGATAATTATTTCTTTTCCCCCAGGAACATAAACTCCAAGAAAGCAGCAACTTTGTCTATCTTCCTCAACCACCAAATCTATAGTGCCTGGCACATAGTAAATATTCAGCAAATGTGATTATGACACCAGTTTCTTCTTCTCTTCCCCCTCACTAGCTATATGACCTTGCACAGGTAGCAGCTCCTTTGATAACAAGAATGTCTGAACAAACCTCTTATAGTACCATGTGCTATAAATGGCTTGGTCAACTGTAAATCACCACCCCTCTTCTGACTTCTCTCACCCACTCACACCCAATTAACTGTTAAGTGCTGTCTAGTTATCCCAGGAATAGCTTTTTACATTTAACAAAGACAATCTTGCTCTAACATACTTTCCAGCTTCATGCCTGCTGGCCCCCTTTCATATGTTCCAGCCAAAGAAAACTTGCTATTGTCCAAACATGCCACTTGCTTTCTCTCTTTTGTGCCCATTGATCCCCCTGCCTGGAAAATCCTTCCCTCTTCTTTATAGAGCCAAATCCTATCCATCCAGCTATGAAATCTTCTCAAACAGCTTTTCCTCTGATGTCCCACTGCATGTTTGCCTATATTGCTTTGGGTGAATTGTCAGTTCTGTATTTGCCTGTATTATCTCTCATAATGAAACATAAAATCTCAGGAAACATGTCTTCCGCATCTTAGCATTTTTAGTACTTCGCACAGTGCTGGGCACACATGAACGTTTAAATGAATGAATATATATCACAGAATGGAAGGTACAAAGTCATAGCTTGGCATTTCCTATAATAGTGTATTTTCAGCTCTTACAGAAATAGATTTGCAGTGGAAGTACTATTTAGCAGCTGAATTCAGACTTGGGGAAGAGCCCAGAAACTGCTACACTTCACAGATGGTCATTTGGAAAAAGAAAATTACTGCAGGGAGCTTGCTTAGCTATTTAATAGCGGATCAGTAATATGTCAAAATGTCTGATTCTCTTGAGATCTCTCTTTGGGAGTGAGAATGATATGGCACACCTCCTCTCCCACACACAACCCCATGTTCACTCCAATGCATTCTTCCAGTGAACTATGAAAGCAAAGTGGACTGTTAAGTCTTTCCCTTGTATGAAGTGGAATCCACAGGCCTGTGACTCTTCTGACTGGGGCCAGGGTACTGTGCTGGCCACCATCTGAGGCTCAGGACCTGAGCGGAACTGAAATGCATTTGGCTCTATAGGAAAACCACAGGGAACTTCAAATTGGATTTTTTTTCCTTGGGCAGACTTTAGACACACCATACGAGTAAGTATAAACAGCCTGAGCACTTGGACCAAAGTCACATTATAAACTCTCAAAGGCACATGCAATTTTATTCACTGCTTGCTATTTAAACCTTAAAAGGAAGACTAACTCCTCTAAAAAATTTTCTGCAGCAGCTCATTTAAAATTTTTTCTTTTTGTTAATCCTCACCCGAGGAAATTTTCCCATTGATTTTTTTTTTTTTTAGAGAGTGGAAAGGAAGGGGAGAGACGAAGTGAGAGAGATACATTGATTGGTTGCCTCCCAAAGGTGCCGCAGCCAGGCCAGGGATTGAACCTGCAAGCGAGGTACGTGCTCTTGACCAGAATTGGTCCCAGGACCCTTCAGTCCATGGGCTGACCCTCTATCCATTGAACCAAACTGGCTAGGGCACAGCTCATTTTTTAAAACATGCTGCTAACACAGACAGAAAGAGATTTTCTTACGCCTGAGAAACTTGCCTGTCATGATCTTTATCCACCAGATGATACCTTGCTCTGAATGCTACAAGCTGGGCATAGTATGCAGGGGCTGGAATAGAGACTGAGCGTGTGCACCGCACATAGGTGTGGCATAGCTGGTAAGTCAGTAGCTGGAGCTCATCTGCAGTGAAGCAGTTGTCATCCCACAAGACCTGGTAATGTGAAGGACGACTGGTTCCCTGGAGAGAGAGTTTTCTGATGAATACATTTCTGATATTGGTTGACTACTTGAGAGAAGAACTGAAATCTACTCCTTCAACTCAGAAGTATTCCTTCCTAGCACACCTACAAGCAGATACCTAGACCAAACGATAACAGTTCTAGGACACAGGCATTAACAAAGTTATACACAGTATATAATAACAAGTCTACTCAAGCTAGTTGCTGAGTTTGCAAACATCTCTCTATCAAGTGAAAGATCTGGACCAGCTTCCAAATTACCTGAATTCCTGCATGACTACAGAGGTAAAAGTCAAACTCCGATGGATGTGTGATGGTGCTATCCACGGTAGTGCCCGCTGGTACATTGCCACTTTTACCCACCTATAAAAAAAAGAAGTGTAATTAGTCACCAATAGGCCAACCTGAGCTCAGGCCGTTTTTTTCTATGTTCATTGGCAACAAGTTACGAGTTGCTCTTGCAAACCAGTTTAATTCAAGATGTTGAACTTTCTATAGCTTTCCCTTAGCCCAACCATTTCATCCATAAGAATTTTCTCAAACAAATATGACTCCATGATTTCTCTAGGGGAATCCAGACAAATAATTATTTTACCAGTGGCTTTGGGCTAAATGATTATCCTTTATTAACAGATGACACATTGGTATGTTCACGGATGAAAAGAAAAAAAGATGGGTAAGATTCCTGAGAAAAATCACTTTTATTCCTTATTTGGAATTTTAAAAAATCCACAAATTGTAGTAAAAGTTAAGATAAAGCAATTTGTTGTTGTTGTTGTTAATCCTAGCCCAAGAATATTTTTTGTATTGATTTCTAGAGAGAGTGAAAGGGAGGTGGAGAGACAGAGAAACATCGATGTGAGCGAGACATCGATTGGTTGCCTCCCACAAAGCCCCAACCAGGGCCAGGGAGTGAGCCTGCCACAGAAGTACATGCCCTTGACCAGAGCCAAACCCGGATATCTTCAGTCCACAGGCCGATGTCCTACCGACTGAGCAAGACTGCCTATGGCAAGATGAAGAAATCTTTGAACTGGTTCAATAAAACTAACACTTTTAGGGGGTCAATAAAAGAAGCCACTGGCAGATGCCTTATCAGGAAGAGCCCACTGAAATGGGATCAGGAAACCAGAGTTTCAGATCTAGGCTTAGCATTGCAACTCTATACCTTGAACAAAGCATATTGTTGGGCTTCAATCTAATCAGCTATAAGATCCAGTAATATCTTACACTTTAAAAATTCCAAAGTTCTTCTATGGCCAAAACTCTAAGATCAAACTTCTAGAAAAGCAGAGGGAGAACTATAGAAACACATTTACAACTAAAGAAATTAGATCTTGCTATCTGAACAATTTTCATTCTCTTCTGCTATATAGCGGGCTTCCATGGGAGGAATTTTATTTGCCATCTAGGCACAAATTTGATGGGAGTTTATTTGGCTCCATTCTACTTGGGGTTACCTTCAGCTGAGGATCATACACTAATGCATACAAGTACATCTATGAGTATAGAAAAGTCTCATTCCATCAAATTCAGATGTGAACTCAGGTCCTAACCGGGCAAGAGGAAATGTAACTTAGTTAAAATACATGCTTACTAAAGTATAATCTTTAGGAATATCAGTTCTGCAGAATGCAATTGGGTGTGTTATGGTCAAACAAATTTGTAAAATACTGAGTTAAACAAAATTTAAATGGTTTTTCCACTGCATGACTTCTCAAAACCTTTATTTAAGAAAGTGTAATCTGAAAGAGGGAGATGGAGTATATGGCATTTCCCAAACTTATTAGACCATAGAATCTATTTTTTAAAAATCTCTTGGACTCCAGAGATGAGAGCCTAAAGAGGTGATGCCCTGGGGGAAAGGGGATCCAGGAATGTTCAATTCAACAATTACTGCTTGAGCGCCCATGTGCAAGGCTCTGCAGCAAAAGTTTGGGAGGAAAGACAGAGGCACAGAGAGAACTAATGAACATGGCTTCCTGCCCTTCATGGAAACTATATACATAGCAATGTGAAAAGGGCAGTATGGAAAGCCCTGGGAAAAGCTGGTGGGAGGAAATAGTTGAGTCATACCTTACAGGATAAGCAGCAGTTGAAAGGGGGGCTGGGATGAAAACAGGAAACTCTCCAAATATCCCCTCAATACAGACATGGATAAACAAACTGTGCTCATCCATATAATGAGATACTACTCAGCAACAGAAATGAACAAACTATTGATACACACAAAAACTTGGATGAATCTCAAGTGCATTAAGCCAGTTATCAGCAAACTCATTAGTCAGCAGAGTGGCAAACCGTGGCTTGCGAGCCGCATGTGGCTTGTGGGCCGTAGTTTGCCAACCACTGCATTAGGCTAGTAAAAGAAGCCCAACTCAAAAGCTATGGGAATCAATTTACATGACATCCTGGAAAAAACAAATCTATAGGGACATAACAGTGGTTGCCAGGCACTGTAGGCAAGGGAAAGGGTTGACTACGAAAGGACATGAGAGACTTTTGTGTGTGTGACTGTTCTATATCTTTATTAAGGTGATGGTCATACAACTACACGCATTTGTCAAAACTTGCAGAACAGTCTATTAAAAAGGGCAAATTTTACTGTTTCTATGTCAGACCTTAATCTATATATATAAAAGGCTAATATGCTAAGTGTCCGACCATCCAACCAGTCGCTATGATGTGCACTCACCACCAGGGGGCAGATGCTCAATACAGGAGCTGCCAGGGGCAGTGACTTGGCAGCAGCAGTTCTTGGGTGACTCACCCCAAAACCTGAGGGGAGGGAGCCGAATTTCTCACGGGGCCATGCGATTCTACCTTTGGCTGTGGGTTATGTTGTTGCTGGGGCACTGTTGGCCCTGAATCTGCTTTACTGCACACTTGCATTTGCATTCCACACCCTGTAAGACAGCAACTTTGCAGAGTGCCCTCTTGTACTCTGGGACCCCTTAGGGGGTGCTGGAGAGCTGTTTTGGCCCAACCCCTGCAGGCCTGGCCGAGAGACCCCACCTGCTGAAGGGACCCTGCTCACTCCGCAGATGCAGGGGAGGGAATGCAGGAGGTTGGCTCCAGGGTTTGTCTGGCCCATCTCACCCACTCCTGCCCCACCAGCCACCTTCTAATTAATTTCCTTTCAATGTGCATGAATCCGTGCACTGGATCACTATTTTTTTAATAGAAAAAAAAAGGGTGTGTGTGTGTGACTGTTGAATGGATGTGGTCATGTCAGGGATAAAAATGCACAATGTATACGGGAAATGGAAGGTATATAAGAGTATGATAAAAGATGAGACTAAAATGTTATGTTTTGGCTAACTGAACAGCACAGGAGAACATTTGATAGGCAGTGGATTGGAAGAGTTTTACGCAGTGGAGTAGCAGGATAAGATTTGTGTCTTAAAACCCAGCCCTGAGAGCAGCTGGAGGATGCATTGGTGGAGGAATGGAGACAGGGAAACCACTAGGAGTCTCCTGCAATACAGAAGTCTGCCTGGAATAGAAGAAACACACAAGAGAAAGAACTGGAATGAGAGATTTCTGAGAAGAACAGAGGACTATTTGACTAACTGGATATAGGGGGACAGGAAAGGAGGAGAAGAATTTAAAGACAATTCTGAAATCTCCAGCTTGGCTGACTTAATACACAGTTATGCCAAGTAACACAAGAGAAAAAAATTGGGGGAGGCACAAGTTTTGGATGAGGATAAAATAGTAAAAGGTTTAGACGTGTTTTGATAGAAATGCCTGTGGCGGATTGTATCACTGGTGCCAAATCTTCCTGTGCCCCTCCCTAGGGAAGGATTACACTTCCCCACCCAATTAACTCAGGAGTGGCCGTGTAACTGGCTCTGGCAGGATAAAATGTGGCCTGAAATGTGTTACTTCCAGGCAGACTCTGTAAGAGCCAACATATGGCCCTGACTGATTTGGCTCAGTGGATAGAGCGTTGGCCTCTGGACTGAAAGGTCCCGGGTTTGATTCCGGTCAAGGGCATGTACCTTGGTTGCAGCACATCCCCAGTGGGAGGTGTGCAGGAGGCAGCTGATTGATGTTTCTCTCTCATCAAGGTTTCTGACTTTCTACCCCTCTCTCTTCCTCTCTGTAAAAAAGCAATAAAATATATATTTTTTAAAAAGAGCCAACATATGTCTTGTCGTGTATCTCCCCGCGCTCTCTCTCCCCTGCAACCCCCCCCCTTCAATGACTGGCAATGTTCCAGAAAGATGTTTCTCTGTCAGCCTAGGTTCTGAAGGGAGGACAATAGGGTCACAGCTGCTTGCTACAGAATCACAGTGAATGTGTAACATGAGCAAGAAATAAATCTTTGTAAGCCATCATGACTTTGGAGTGTTTTGCATGGCCTAGCCTATCTTGACTGACACTATGCCTATTGGGCATCTAAGTAAATCTGTCTGGAAGTGCCAGTTGGGAGCTCCATAGAAAAGTTTGGGGCTGGATAAGCAAATGAGTGAATCCAGAGAAGTGAGTGAGATTAAAGAGAAATGAAGTTGAGAAGGAGAAATGTGAAATGCCAGGAAACATCAGCATTTGATGGACAGAGGAGGTGGAGGAGTCAAAGAAAGCCTGATGAGAGATGAGTAGTGAACTTGGCCAAAGAAGGCGATCATTGTCAATGCTGCAAAGAGGTCAGCGTGGGAACCTGACAGGACATCACTGAATTTAAAATGAGCAAGTCATGAAGAGAGCAACCTCAGTGGAGTCACTGAAGCTGAAGCCAAGCTACAGGGAACTGACGTCTGATGTGAGGCACTTGATAAAAGGCATTTTGTGTAATGTATCTATTTGTGATCTTATCTTTATGAAAATGGGCAAGTGGACTGGTTCAGAGCTGGAGATTAGTGAGAGGCATATTCAGAGAAGTGAAGATGTTAATAAGATCAGGGGTGCCAAGTAGACCCAGGACTGGGATTATCAATCTTGAAAGGTTAGGAGTGACACTGGATAGTGAAGAGCAAACCTGTCACATAGCTTGGGGTTTCAGAAAGATAATCCAAGTACAAAAGCTACATGGATAGCAAGGTGACAGAGGGATGAAAAGGTGAGACTGCAGCTAAGGAGGAGTTGTCAGAACGTGCCCAGAGCTTGGGCAAGCATCCAGGAAATTTGTATTAGCAGAATCTAAGAAGTACTACCGAGTCAGGGTTTGGGCAATGGAGCCCAGAGGAGAAAACCTTAGTTCTCTAATGATTTAGAAAGCACAAACAGCCTTGGATTAAAAGCAAAAACTAAGGGCATATTAGAAAATAGTGGGAGTGACCCACAAGATTACATCACTAGGTGGCAGAGAGAACTGGTCTCCCTGGGGTTGGATCAGGGAGGACCTGGAAAAGATGAAGTAGTGTCATAAAAATATTGCGGAAGCAAAGTCTCCAATATCATGTGCTTACCTGGCTTACACATAAAGATAAGATCTCAAATAGATACATTACACAAAATGCCTTTTATCAAGTGCTGGGAACTATATCACAAGTCAACATCATTTATTTAATCATTACAACAACCCTGTGATAAAGGCATTGTTCTTCTTCTTAAATATATTTTTATTGATTTTAGAGAGGAAGGGAGAAGGAGAGATAGAAACATTAATGATGAGAGAGAATTAGTGATTGGTTGCCTCCTGAACGTCCCACACTGGGGATAGAACCCACAATCCAGGCCTGTGCCCTGACCAGGAATCTAACCGTGACCTCCTGGTTCACAGGTCGATGCTCAACCACTGAGCCCTGACGGCTGGGCCAGGCATTGATCTTAATAGATTTTACAGTTGAGAACATTATGGTTTAGAGAAGTTAAGTAACCTGCCCATGGTTAGTAAGTATGACATCATAAGTGTTTAAAGTTTGTACCTTAAGAACCCCCTGCAATGATATAAAATCATTTAGAAGAGAATTTTTTCTTTATACCCTGGAACCACGCCTCAAGCACTGGCAGCAATAGGTTGCAAATGGCAATCAAGTGCAGATGGATCCACCTGCCCTTTAAAGGTTGCCTTTATCCCCCTAGTGGATCCTGGATGTTTCTGACCTCCCCTCTAAAAACTCTACAAACAAGAAATACATTCAGTCTGAAAGCCTGTAACATTCAGAATTGGTCATCTAAGATGAGCTGTAATTAGTACATTTATTAAATTATTATTAGGCACTTCTCCTTTTAGAAAAAAACTGTCTGGATGTTCACTCAAAAAACACATTTACTTGTATCAGATAATAAAGTTTATCCTATGTTTTCTTACCCTTTCCGCTTTATCCGCACAGAAGAGTCGTGTGTGATGCCTTTTCTGTACCACAATGTAGGTTATTCCTGGCCGGTAATCTTCTTCCAAGCTAATACATGCCTTTCGAATTGCTATTAGTTCTGGCCAAGCTACCTGGGAGTTACAAATGGAAAGACACTGAATGGAGAACTCACCTAGTATCTCTCAGATCTGATTTACTCAGAGTGGCAGATGAAAGGGGGCTCGATCCTACATCTACAAGCCCCAAAGGGCAAGTATGGGATAATGAGAGTACCTGCTTCATTTGTCCCTCGGATACCCCTCCACGGTAATAGATGATCCGTGTAGGTTTGAAGCGTGTGGACTTGTAGAACTGGATCAGCAGCTCTCGAACCATGTTAGTGAGGTCCTGGATCACCTCCTGACTATAGAGGAGCTCCTGGGAGACCTCCTGGCGAGAGGTCTGCACACGAACAGTGGCACAGTACCGGCTGGGGTGACCATCCATACTGCCAACGACAGCAGCAATGGAAGGCTTCTTCCCATCCCCTGCAGGGGGGTGGGTGACATCTGCTCCCAGGAAGATAACAGGCTGCTGGAACACCGATGGCCTGCTCAGATTTAAAGACACATTGCCACTCAGAAATACAGGTGAAAATGTTTGGGTTTAGCAAGCTCACCATTACAATCACAGATATCCTATATTATAAAGGGTAATATGCAAATCGACCAAACAGCGGAACGACAGCTCACTATGATGCGCACTGACCACCAGGGGGCAGACACTCAACGTAGGCACAAACAGTGGTCAGTGAGCTCCTACAGGGGGAGCACTGCTCAATCAGAAGCCCTAAACGGGGCTCATGGCTGGCGAACGTAGCAGCGGTGGTGGGAGCCTCTCCTGCCTCCAAGGCAGCACTAAGAATGTCCGACTGATGGCTTAGGCCCAGTCCCCAAAAGGGCGCATGCCGGCCTGAGGGACACTCACCCCTGAGTGCACAGATTTCGTGCACTGGGCCTCTAGTATTCTAATAAGAGAGAATAAATACTTAGGCCTATTGGAAGAGAACTCAAAGGCCCACTGAGTACCAGTGCCACCCAGTAAAGTGAATCTGAACTGACCACAGAAATCAACATTGTTCTTCTGTCCCAATAGGAAGGAAAGAATGAAAAGAGGACCTATGCCCTGGCTGGCATGGCTCAGTGGTAGAGTGTCGGCCTGCAGATGGAAGGCTCACAGGTTGTATTCTCTGACAAGGGCACATACATGGGTTGCAGGTTCAATCCCTGCAGAAGGCAACCAATCAATGTGTCTTTCTCACATCGATGCTTCCCTTTCTCTCCTCTCTTCCCCTCCGTCCCTCACACCTTCCATTTCTCTCTAATAATCAATGGGAAGAAATATTCTCAGGTGAGGATTAACAAAACAAAAAAAGAAAAAACAAGAATTAACCAATGAGTGCATATATAAGTGGAAAAACAAATCAACGTCTCCTCTTTCTCTTTTTCCCCTTTCTCTCTCTCTAAAATAAGTAAATAAATAAATACATAAATAAGTTTTAAAAAAGAAAAAGCAATCGAGATGCATATTTGAGATTTGTATGCTTTGCTGTAAACTAAATGCTAGATGTTAATTTTAAAAAGTGGAAAAAGGTAGAGTTCAGAATCTCACCTTTGATGAGGTACAAGCACGTTGTTAATTCCTCCCAGCTTTGCATTTATCTTCAGGCAAAGGTTGGAAAGGGTCTGGGGTGAGGTCTTCACTACGTTTTTTACCTGGACACACTGCGTGGCCATACCCAGGAGGGTATCTCCAACACGTTTCACCTCGGCTACAAAAATAAGTTTATTTTTTTAAATGTTTAAATATTCTGTCAATTACTAAGAGTAAAGGGGGAAAACACACACCCTGACATTTAGAAGATGCCTACTACATACTGTACATTGTGCTAGATACTTTTCATGTGTGGTGTTTTCACTTGCTAAACCTTCAGGGCAATATCTCTTTTCAGTTTGGATAGACCATTCCCCACCCCTTTTCTTTACTCCTAAAGGCTTTTAAACTAGCCCACTTTCTTTATTCTCTGCTGCTGCCTCCACCACTCACTCAGTCCTGTGAGGTTCCTTTTCCCACAGGACTAACCTGGCAAAGGAACCAATCCCCCTAGCTCCTCCCTCTCACTATACACATACCAGCCCTTTGAATTTTTTTCTCCTCCATCCCAAACCTCCAACCCCGTTTTCCCCCCTAAACGTTAGAGAAAAACTGAAGGTAACAAAAGAAACTAATTTGAAGACATTTTATAAAGTTCAAATAGCTGGTCTATAGTTTCCAAATCCTTTACTTAGATATTAGCCAAAAGGACTTTATTTCATTCTTCTTGTAACAAATACAAACTAAACACCTCCTCTTTCCCATTCTGATATTCCTAAGTGTTTTAAACCAACATTCCAGTTCTTCCTGCTTTGGGGCTAGGCTAGAATTTCACTGCATGCCCCAACCCCTGCATTTCCTGGCCCCGTTCCCATCTGCCTCACACAGGTTGGGTGGGCCAATGCAGCTGGTTGTGGCCCAAGAAGTTGCAGATGTTAAGAATCCTCTAGAGCTCTCTTTTCTTTCTACCCTCTAGAGCTCTCTTTTCTCTCATGGAGCCAGCAACATTACAAACAGTGACTGCTCTGCCAACCTGAGTTCCAGAGTGAAAATGATATGATGATATGGAGCCATGGCTGCAGTCTACCTTCAATGATCGATCACACAGCAGCAGCAAAAAGCAAACCTTTGCTGCTTGGAGATCCTGAGAGTCTGGGGTTGTTTGTGACTGAAGCATAACCTAGCTTATCCTGACTCTTACACCTACTATTGAAATCATCCTTCATTCAGCATTAAAGGAGTCCATACCATATACTGGCGTCTTCCCAGGCAAGATCACCACTATTAGCTGTAGGCCCACATATGTCATTTTCAGATGTTTAAACATGGGCTCCACGCTGTCTGCACCTTGTGCATACTTGCAGAAACATGGCTGACCCTGGATGGGCATTCCTGCATCCTTAGAGATTTTACGGAGCTGGTCAGTGAAACTCCTGTTAAAAACAGAACCAGTGGCACAGTGCTTTCATTTCAGAGTACATTCTTAACATCTATTTCCCTCTATGATACTTCTTTCGTTCTGCAAATTCTTAGCCAAAATGAGACATAAACAAATAAACAATAACAAAAATCTTTAGCTGGTTGCAAAAAAAATAGACTGGCAGTTGTATTGTTAAGCTATCAGATTATCATTTTGCAATGCAGAAGAATCTGTATTATGAAGCTACCAGATTATCATTCTGAATTTGTAAATAATTATGCCTCAGTTAGGCTCCAGGGACTAGCATAACATTCCTGCCCAAAGATTTTTTATTTCTTTAAAAACATTCCAGTCAGTAATTTTGGGCTGAAGGGAAGCAAAGCCAAAATTTCAGGTAATGTGTATTTTGGTAAGCCTGCTAAGAGAATAGCTGAGTAAGCTTTTGTAAGCTTGTATTCCATTCAGATCACAGATATACGCCGTTACACAATCAGTGCATTTAGGACTACATTCAAACTAGTAAACTATAGATTGAATCAATACACTATCAAAAGAAATCACCACTTCAGGAAAGAAAAACCCATGAAATTTTAAATTTTAGATTTAAGAAATTACTTCAATCTATATATACAATTTTCAAAATAATTTATTTTGTGCAATATTTGCCAATATTCTGTAGGATTCCTTTCATCCCGGTTCCCATTTCCTGCCTTGATTTTTCCACCCTTCTCTCTCACTTCCTTTATATCAGTACCTGAATGTGTATGATATGAACCAGAAATCTTAGTCAGTGACCCTTCAGTAAAACATGCTTGCTAGTAAATCAGAACGATTCAAAATGAACTCATTTTTATCTTAGCTGAAAAGATGCAATTAAGACCAAAGGAAGTTTCACTGAGAACCCAAGAATTTGCCAACCGGCATTGCTTCGATCTTGTTAGTCACAAATTTCTGCTCTAAATGTAAGAAAGCTGAGTCAGATTCTTAATGTAATTCCCAAACTGGCAATTTACTGTAATACAAGGTGTTTTTCCTATAGCCAGACGGTGCCACTATAGGAGGCAGGGATTTAGTGCCAGTGCACACAGCACATTCACAGAAAGATGGTGTTTTCATATCTGGAAGGGATATTACTAAGCTGAAAATATGAAGATACTCACTTTAGTAAATCTTCCCTACATTGTTTCTGAGGCGCAAAACAAGCAACTGCCCAAACTTTAATTTCAATGCCAGCATAAAACTGCTTTCCTCGCATGTCCCAGACACCCTGGTTGGGTGTGGCTACTGTTTTATTCTTTAAAAACAAAACAAAACAAAAAAAAGAAACAAAAGAAAAGAGAAAAGATATTACAATCTAAGGCCATTTGAATATTGATGAGGGGACAAACAGAACTCTATTTGGTATTAGCCAAAAGACAAAGAGCAATCATAAACAAAACTACGGGTAAATTCACTGTGGCTTGTAGAAAAAATCCTCAATTATTCTTTTTGACTGGTTATTGGAAGAAGCTTGCTGGATGGAATAAAAAACTTACCCGGCCTCCATACTGTAGCATTGGTGCTGGAAGTACCCTGCCTGTGAGCTCTGTCATTTCATTGTGGACAACAATACCAAATTCTTTAAGGTATGGATCAGGTCCACCCACCATGCTGTTACTCTTCACCTAAAGGACAGGAAAGCCTGCATATATAAAAACCAAAGAGTAACTGTGTCCCATCAGGAGTTTCTCTACTTTTTCATGTTAAAGCTAGCTTATCTTAAAGACCATGCCTTACTGACCAGTCTACTGATTTCTTCCTGCCGGTCAGGAGCAGATCTTGCTGTGGCTTTGATCATCGTGGAAGTCTGATTGTCTGTAAGTTTCTTTATACATCGCTGTCCAGCCACTATATTACAGACCTGCCAAGAGAAATTTCGTGGGTGTAATGGGCTTCTATATCTTAAGCCTTTGCCAAACTATATGTTACATCTTCTGTTTTCCCCCAAAATAAAAATTCTGTTCATCAGCTCAAAATAGCTCAGAAATTAATACTAAGTTCTACTGTTTGTTTAGACATGACTTTTATTTTTATTTTTTTTAACTCATTCAAGAAATTGGCAGATTGCAAAAGAAAATTTAGCTTACCTCAAGTGGCAAGTATGTATGCTTTTGTTCTTGTCCCACTTGGAGACAGGGAAGATGGGGATATTTCAGCTGCAGACTATACTTTTGCTTAAAATATTGAGCTACAGTACATTCCATAGCTTGACCATTTTCTAGCTGTAAAGGAAAACTACAAGAGACAACGTCTTTTTAGAAATTTCAAGTTCTTTTTTCTGAAACAGGCAAACAAAAAAATCTGCTAACATTTTCTACCTTGATCAGTCACTTAAAAAAAAACAAAGGTCAATCTTTATTTGAATATTTTCACCAAAGTCATTTTAGTATTAAACACATCTGTGATTACGCTGGAATTTTCCATGCTTTCTTAAAGCCAAAGTGAGAAAATAATTTAATTAAAGTTTTAAAAGAACTTAAAACAAGAAGAAGCTGCAGAATCAGGAATTGCATAGACTCCTCAGAGGTCAGTTAACATCTATGGACACAATCTGGTGGTGGCTTCTTGTAGATAGGAATTTTGTTTGCTTAGGAGAATGTTTTTGTAAAAGGAGTGTAGCATAGTTATTGGGCCCACATTTTCAGATCCCCGAACCAACAAATGTATGTAGATTTGGAGGCAATAAGACCCAATACATGAAATTGAAACTAAGCTAGGATATTTAGTATAAACTGGGGAGAATGGCCCGGCCAGTGTGGCTCACTGTCAAGCATCGACCTATGAACCAGGAGGTCATGGTTCCATTCCCAGACAGGACACATGCCAGGTTGCAGGCTCTTTCCCCAGTGGGGGATGTGCAGGAGGCTGCTGATCAATATTTCTCTCTCATCATTTATGTTTCTATCTCTCTCCCTTTCCTCTCTGAAATCAATAAAATCCTCTGATATAATAAAAGGCTAATATGCAAATCAACCAAACACTCAATGCAGGAGCTGCCCCCTGGTGGTCAGTGTGCTCCCACAGGGAGAGCACTGCTCAGTCAGAAACCGGGCTCATGGCTGGCGAATACCACGGTGGTGGCAGGAGCCTCTCCCACCTCTACAGCATTGCTAAGGATGTCCAACTGCCGGAGTAGGCCCGCTCCACATGACATCACCCAAAGGCTCCCAAACTACAAGAGTGTGTAGGCCGGGCTGAGGGACCCTTCCTCCCCTGAGTGCATGAATTTCATGCACCGGGCCTCTAGTAAATAAATAAACAAACTGGAGAGCATGGGTTAATACTCTGTATTTGGCTCTTCTAGTGAAAAAATTATCTCAAATACTTGGCACAATACTTTTTAAAAATATATATATTTTATTGATTTGGAGAGGAAGGCAGAGGGAGAGGGTGAGAGAGAAAGACTGAACTCCCAACCTGGGTAGGTGCCCTGATTGGGAATTGAACAAGTGATCTTTTGATGCATGGATGACACTCAAGCAACGGAGTCACATTGGCAAGGGCACTTGGCACAATAACTTTAATTTTGCTTTCTTAATTGTTACAGCCCCACAAAGTAAAAACGCAGTAAGAATCATATATCAGGGGTGGGGAAGGACCATTTGGACATTTATAACATCATTCACAGGCCATATCAACTTAAAAATTAGGCTGCTCTATATGGTCAAACATTTAACTCAGCCTTAATGGCTTGGCAGGGTCAGACCA
The DNA here is from genome assembly GCA_027563665.1 of Antrozous pallidus. Lineage (NCBI taxonomy): Eukaryota > Metazoa > Chordata > Mammalia > Chiroptera > Vespertilionidae > Antrozous > Antrozous pallidus. Next base: position 189,265,275 of record CM050508.1, read on the forward strand.
AATGATTTCTCAGGCCTTTTATGGCTTGCAGGCTGGATGTTCCCCACCCCCAATCTATGTAAAACTCATGTAACTCCTCTGGTCTGAATTCAGAACTTCAGTTTATATTATTTCATTGATCACTCCAGGGCAATGAGGCATCTTTGTCAAAGGAGGACATTACTTGTTAAGCCCCAGGTAGATCCAAGGATATTTATATTTCTGGATTAAAATCAGTGCACTTAAGGAAAATAAAGCCATGTTTAAAACAGTTTAGAGGTAAATCTTACTTGATATTGCAAAATGGAGAAAGAAAACATTACTTGCTAAATGACATTTTAATTATTGCTAAAGGTTCACAGTCTATAATGTAAGAATATGTTGTACTAAAAACTGGTGGCCTTTTGCAGATTCTAAAGTCCAAGTAATAATATAAACAAAATTAAATGTTTATTCCCTTGAAAAAAGTTTTAAAAATAAATGTAGGTGCTTTTAATTTTAATACAAAAATTATATAGATCTGTAAATATAATTATTCTAACAGGGTTATGTAAAGTAATTAAACAATGAAAAAGATACAGTTTCTCTGGAAACACATGCTAAAATTCTCAATAGTAATTTCATAAGATTTTGATAGCTCTTTCGAGAATGAGGTCAATGATATATTATGAAGAACACAGGAAATATCACTTTACAACTCTTAAGAAACTCATGTAACATGTACATTAGTTCATACTGAAGAAGTTATTCAAATCAGACTGAATTAACATACCCCCTTTATCAGAGGTCACCCAAAAACTTTATCTAGACCAAAGGCCTCCAGGCAGTTTTGATGTGCACTAAAGTTTACAAATCGAGAATCATGGATCTAAAACAAAGTCAGAGTAAAATTTTTAAAAGGCTTCCGAGTAACCAAAATAATGTAAAGCTTATCAGTTTATTTTTAAGTTTATATATTTAGGTTCATGTTGTTTGCTTAAAAGAGATAACATTTATGTTTATGTCCGATATGAGTGTAGTGATATAGATTACAAGAATGAAACTTACATTTATGGTGATATAAAAAGCACTTTGATATATGTTTTCTCATAAGGCATATTTTGCAGTGAGTTAGAAGATGAATGATTGGAAAAATAAGATTGGGAAAGTGAAAACAAGTGTGCTGCTGCAGGGATGTCACATACAGACACCTGGAGGAAGTGACAGCTAGGTATAAACGGAGGGAGAAAAACCCACACACTTTGTAAACTGAAAACAAGTTTCAGCTATGACTACGGCCTTAATAGAACCTTTGGGCCATGCACTGAGAATTACAACAGTATAATAAATGATGCTTATAACAACGATATTCTGCATCATTATTTAAAAGTTGATTTGTGCTTAGCATAATCTGTTTAAAGAGGAATTAAAGGCAGGATATACATATCAAACAATTTAAAAACACTTTTTAAACCTTTGTTTAAACATCAAGATCTTGGTGATTTTGAAAAATCACAATATGAGATACCAATTCCTCAAATGATGACAGTAGTTTCATCTGTTACCAAAAATGTAACGTTATCATCTATACTAATAAAAGGATAATATGCTAATTAGACTGGGTGACCAGACATCTTCCGGACATTCTTCCTTTTGGACAGTCAGGGTTTTACCAGGCAGGCAGGGGGGCAATTGGGGGACGGTCAGGCCAGCAGGGGGACAGTTGGAGGGTGACCAGGCCAGCAGGCAATCAGGCAGGCAGGCAGGCAAGTGGTTAGAAGCCAGTTGTCCCAGATTGCAAGAGGGATCCCTGATTGGAGAGGGTGCAGGCTAGGCTGAGGGACTCCCCCCCCCAATTCAAATTTTGTGCAACGGGCCTCTAGTTATATATATTAACATACGTTTGATGACTGGCTGGCCGTCTGGTCACATTACAAACTCGATATTTTCGCTTCATCTGTCCACAGTGGGTCACCTCCACTTTAAGACCTGAAGTTGAAGAAAAAGTTAAAACATCAGTATTAGTAAAATCATAGTGATAAAAACAGATTCAAATGTCTTCAGAAAGGCATGCCATTGTACAGGACATACATTGTAAGGATGCAAGAACACTTTCATCAAGTATAGGCAAACAGCCTCAGCTAAGCAGAAAATATTAGAACCCAGATGACTTAAGATTTGTAACCACTGTAATTTATTACTTCAACACATAATTACTAAGCATCAATTATATTCTGGTGTTAATGAAGCTTATATTCTAGTGAGAGAAGATAGCTAATAACAAACAAGAAGAAAGGAAATTCTAACAGGAAAATAAATAAACTTGTGTTAGTTTATTAAAATGGAGGTTTTTAAGTGAGTAAGGGTCACAGTTAGTAAATGTCTGATATGTGCCAGGTATTGTGCCAGAAGCTTATTCATCTATTTGCATTTAATTCTCACAATGATCTTACAGGTTATATTACCTTAGAGATGATTAATCTAAGGCTCACAGTGGTTAGGACCCAGTGATAGAACTTTCTGGGATGGGATGGAAGCCCAGGTGAGTCGGACTCCAAGACCACGCTCCTTGCACCAGGCTGAACGGCCCCTCTAAGACTATGCTAATGCAAATACCTACCTCTGATTTCTTTGGTAAACTTGACACGCTGGGAGTCTGTTAGAGGTTTGGTCTGTTCGTTGATATTCTGAATGTCTAAAACCTCACACATGAACTCAATGATAGGCTGAGCCCGGTAGAAAGCAGTTGCAGAAACTAACAAACAGAGAGGAAGGATACTTAGCTTCAGGAAAAGGGACAGGATTGAGAAAACCAGCCAAAAGTCTAAAGGGTAAAGACAGTTCCATCCTACCATCAATATTGAGCATCATATTCCACATGGCAGGTCTCACAGACTGATGAAAGCCAAACCAAACTTCCCTGCCCCCTCCCAGAGGGTGGTAGTAACCTTCCGGAGGTGAGAAGAAGGAACGGCCCACTGGAGTGTACCTGAAGAAATAAGAGTTTGCATGTTTCACAATAAGAACTCGTCTTTGTAAACTGAAACCAAGTTTAAACTATGACTTAAATACAGAGAACATTCAATAGCTCTAAGGCAAACTATCAGAAAAAGGTCTGATATCTGTGGCAAAGAATTCAAACTAAGGTACTAACCTCATGGAGGGGAGGTGTCTTGTAATAACATCAAGTGCTTGTACTGAGTCGTCTGGGACTTCATTCAAGTGCCCAGCTAAAGCTTCTAAAAGCATCTGAAGGCTCACAACTGACACCCACTGAACGGACACTTTAAAGGTTTGGTCTTTACCCTCACCTGGAAGGGTCACTTCCATATCAACCTAAGGAAAAATACATGTACGTGCATATTTACAAAGGCTGAGAGAAAGATCCCAGAAGTGTTCAGTATAGTATACGCATAAAGACATCTTACACTTCTGTAATTGTAAAACATTGGAAACAACCTACATGTCCATCAACAAGGGAATATCTTAATACTAAATATGATGCAATAGTTTAAAAATAAGGTAGATGCTACAAAATGTATGACCCTCAAAAACACTATGCTAAATGAAATAAGCCAGACACAAAATGACAAATATTGTGTGATTCCACTTAGATGAAGTATACCTAGAATAGTCAAATTCATAGAGACAGGAAGAAAAATAGTGGTTACCAGGGACTGGCAGAGGAGGAAATGGGGAGTTATTGTTTAATGGGTACAGAGTTTCAGTTTGGGATGATGAAAAAATTCTAGAGATGGATAGTGGTCATGATTGCACAACAATGTGAATATACTTACTAGTAATGCCATAGAATTGTACATATAAAAATGGCTAAAACAGTAAGTTTTATATAATGTGTGTGCACTTCACCACAGTAAAAAAATTTTAATAAAAAAATAGTATGGTAGATTTAAATGTACAGAAATGGAAAGATTTTGTAGGACTATTGCTAAATGAAAAAATATATCAGAACAATATGCAAATAAATAAGAATGTTCATAAATAAATGCATAAGTAGCTAATGCACATAAAAACATCTGAAAGCATACATTAGCTTCCTCTGCAAAGGAAAATGGGATTGAGGACAGGTGGAGAGTCAGGAAACCATAGCATTTCTAAGTTATCTAAATAAGTTTATAATAAGTATACAGTTGCATATTGCTTTTCTAATTTTAAAAATAAATATTTTAAAAAGTTACTGTGGTATTATGAATACTTTCATAAGTGGGTGTTATACAAAATGCTACAATTTATAAAAACTCCATTGTTCAGATTCAGGTAGAACTTTAACAATGTGAAAAATCTGGAATATGTGTAAAGATGGTGCAATTAACTTAAATTCTAATGCTCATCTCATTCAATTATCGATTAATGGGACAAGACAATATGGACAGAAAGACCTATCATCACTATGAGAAACAACTAAGAATTGAATTGCTATTAGAAAAGGAAACATTTTTGTCCTATGTAATTACTACTACATAGTAAGTTTAGTAAATATTTCTTGCTGTGAACACTTACCCTATCCCGTCCAATTGGCAGTGGATGTGCTGTGTACATGTTTCTTTTGCCATCATAGCCAGGCTGCCGGTCACCAAATATTTGCATCTTGAAGTGCCGCACCATAGTATCTACTACCTCCCTTAACGGTAATGGAGATAGTGGAGGTTAGCTTTGAAAAATGGTGAATGGTAAGGAAACTATTATCAGACCTTAATCATCTAAATTTGTTTCAAAAGCCCTTAGAAAACATAAGCATTAAAGTGACCACTGATTCAACTAATTTAAAAAATACCTAATAGGTCCAGCCGGCATGGCTCAGTTGTTGAGTGTCGACCTAAGAACCAGGAGGTCATGGCTAGCTAGATTCCAGGTTGGGGCACATGCCTGGGTTGCAGGCTCAATACCCAGGGTTGGGCAGGAGGCAGACAACTGATGATTCTCTCTCATCACTGATGTTTCTATTTCTCTCTCCTCCATTCCTCTCTGAAGTCAATAAAATATATATATTTAACATCAACAAGGAAACATAAGCAACTCCAAGATAACAAAAGGGAGGAATAAAAGAAAAGAGAGATAAAATTGATGGCATCCTCTCACACTCTTGCTTTCCAAATTCCTCCCCTATGGTAAACATAGCCTTATAAGAAAGAATAACTTATCTTAGGTATCTAAGTATAGCAAGTTCATAATTGAACTAGAGGCCCAGTGCATGAGTTTGTGCATGGGTGGTGTCCAGTTGGCCCACTTTGCCCGCTCCAATTGGGCCAATCGGCAGGTTAGCTGGGAAGAGGGGCTGTGGGCAGTCCCATCGGGGTGGGGGGGTTTAATTGGGGATGGGGCCAACTGGGTGGAGGGGCCTTGGGCAGTTAGCTGGCCCCACCCCCTGGTCAAACTCCCAGTGGAGGGGACAATTTGCATATTAACCTTTTATTATATAGGATGATAACTTTGTTTCTATATATGTCCTTATTCAAGTATACTGGTTTGGGAAAAGAAAGTGGGCAGAAATTCAGAAACCTGAGGATCAATAAATCTAAGATGCATCATTGTCAAAGGAATAAGTCAACCCCTTTGATTAATGCTGGCTATTTATAATTCTGCAGACTGTCTTGTTTTATTCCAAAGTGTTCTCAAGCAGTGTAGAGAAGAAAATGTTGTGAAATATTCCCATTCCTAAAGGTCACCAATGTGTTTTCTTTCCTTTTAGAATGAAAGCCTTTCTCTCAATCAAGCATGCATACCTTTACTTAGGTGTTCATGCATATATGCCAGATTTACCCCTTATGCAGGCCCTGAAATAAATGCAGTGTGCAGTTTAGGAATGAACCTGTGAGATTTTGAAATGCTAGAATCAATGAAAAGTTGGGTGCTGCATCTTACCAGTGATAGCAAGAGCATCCTTAGAAAAGCAAGAATCTTATATTAAAGACTGTTTGAATATCATAGTATGGAAACAGAGAAAAGGAATGTGAGTGTTCTCAGCACCTTGTAAGACTATCTGCTACCAGACTATGACTTCACACTTGGTAAATACTTAAATCCACTATACTTAAATCACCTTATCAGACCCCTCTTGGGTAATGCTGGCATTAAACAGAACTTCTTTCTCAGCTTACTTTGTTCAATACTCCAAGGTGATCCATCTGTCTTTACACATATTTTTCTCATGTCCATTACCAACACTTAATAATAAAATCTGAACTTCCAGGTAGTTCTATTTCCCATAGACACTAATGTCTTCACCTACTTTTATAAACTTCTGCTACCCTTGGACAATGAAAGAGTGACCTCTCTTCTTCCTTCAATAAGTATTTACTGACTGAACAATGATGCATCCAGCACTCTGCTAGAATCTGTGGAGGACAACAAAGTATGAGACAGCAAAGGAACTTATCTTGGAGAAAAACAAAGCCTGTATGCTGAAAGAATTAGAGAACAGTATGGTACATAATAAATAAGTTATGTGCATTGGTACAGAAGTCTAGGCTTTCTAATCCTTACCTGTTGACTCTACGGGGCCGTTTTTCTGGTTTAATATCCACATCATAGTGATACACATCTATTTTAGGAATCTGAACCTGAAAATGATTGGCTAACAGTCGAATTGGTTTTCCAACAGTTCCAAGACCAGGACGACGAGGTGGCTGGAACAGGCTGGCTGGAGGCCCTAAAGAGATTGAAAAACATTCAATGTGCTACTTGGTCCTGAAGGATGCTATTTCCTTCACTATGATGATGATGATGATGATAGCTATGATTAACAAGGTCTTATCATTTACTAAACATAAGATGATGTAAAGAGTTTGGGGTGTCTTTTGACCAAAGGTTCTCTAGATTTCTAATATTTTACCATGCTGCCATTATTCTCAATATGAGGAACATCAAAATGAGATATTATGTTGAACTCCTCTCAGCTGTCAGCTACGGCAGAAAACCTTTTATGAGCATTAGTAGATCTATAGATAGGTTCACACAATTATATGCATTTTTCTGGGTACCATCATCATATTTGGGCTAGAGATAATCTACTAATCTTCCACAAATTAGCCTACATTATGTATAGACAGGTGGAGGCTAAATAGCAGGTATATTTATCAATTTACTTACTAATTTAGATAGTGAAACAATACCAATAATGCTAAATTTTCCTGTTTATAACCTGATATTTTTAGAATCTGTGCAATCTGATATTTCCTGATCATAAGGTCTGGTTTATTTATTTATTTATCAAACATTGATTCATGATTACACGTCTAACCTGCACTGTGTTCTCAGGAAAAAGACAGCCTCTGCTTTCAAGAACTCACAATCTAGACCAGTAGTTCTCTACCCAGGGGAGATTTTGTTCCCCAGGAAACATTTGGCAAATGTCTGGAGATATTTTTAGTTGTCACCCTTGGGGGAGGGGCGTGATACTGACATGTAGGTTTGGGGAAATATTTGGGAAATATTTATCTACAAAAATTTATGATAATGTCAAGTGGACACTGGCCTAAAAAACATACATCTTTCTTGCTATAGGTGTTCAGTAAAGTAAGCTATGATTACAATGGAAAGTTACAACAGGTTCTTTTATTGCAATGGCATTTCACCAAGAACAAAGACAATTCACTGAGGAAAGAAAATTTTGATGCGAGAAGCTGTGTGGTTCAACATGACTTAGGAACACTTTAATGAAATCTGTGTTGACAGATCACCTATACTAAGTCTTCAAGTACTGAAATATTTTCACATATTAAATTCATTATTCATTCATCCCCTAAATTCTACTCATCTTTCAAACCCAGGCCAGGTGTAACCTCCTTGGAAAGCCTTCAGAATCTCCCAGGCTAGAAGATGCATCCTCTTTGTCCCCAAGACACTCTGTATAAGGGAGCACTTGGAACAAGTACATAGAAACACTGGTCCGATCAGGAGGGTGGGGCCGGCCAGCTAACCTTGCACTCACTCCCCTCTGCCGGCCTGCCCCTAATCACACTAGTGGAGACTAGACTGTAAACTTAGAAGACGTGGACCTCCAGTTCATTGTTCTCTCCTCAAGACCTAATTCAGTGACCAGTACACTGTAGAGACTCAATAAATGTTGAACTGATCACTTATAGCAGTTCCAAATAGAAACTAAGCAGAAACCCAGTCATTCCTAAAACCCAAGAATTGACAATTATTTTTCATTAAAACATAATTTATCCTAAAAATATTATTATTGCTTAGAACAGAGTTCCACCTCTGGTGTACAAGGGGATCTACTCTGGGTGTGTAAGATATTTACAAACAAGGTAAGAGGTAATGAATAAATAATATCAGAATAAATAATTCTATATGATAGGCATATAGAATCAAATCATACAGGTAAGTCAGCCATGCATATCCCAATATACACTTAAGCAATCATGTGATTGCTTAAGTGTATGTTGGGATATATACATATCCCATATATATAAAGCCAGACACTGTAACGGCCATAATGACCCTAACAACCGGTCACTATGATGCCCACTGTGGCCAGCAGACTGGTCCGATCAGGAGGGTGGGGCAGGCCGGCCAACCTCGAAGCCCCTCCCCGCTGCTGGCCTGCCCCTAATCACACTCCGCACTCCAATAGGGGGCAGGACTGGGCAGCCAACCTCCTGCAGCCCCTCCCCTGGCTGGCCACACCCCTGATGGGCCACGACCACTCTGATCAGCACGCAGTGCCTCTCCCCATGGCCAACCATCCATGGTCCCTCCCCCAGCCCGCTGGCCCCCCATCAGCACACCCACCCATTCGGGGTAGGGCCCAGCCAACCCACCACTCACAGCCCCTCCCCTGCCCTACCCCCAATCAGCCCTCCAACCCCAATCAATCAAAGGTGGGGCACACCAGCCAATGACCTGCAGCCCCTTCCCCCAGTCTTCTGGCCCTGACTGGGCTCGATTGGGGTGGGCTGGCTAGCCAACCTCCCATCATCTCCTCCTCCCAAGAGGCCTAGCCTGATCTGGCCAGACCCCACCTGTGCACAAATTCATGCATTGGGCCTCTAGTTATATCATAAAGTTGGACGAAATCCATCTTGATGATAATAATTCAGGTCAAATGACATACGACTTTGATTTTAAATTGTGACTAGAATCCAGGTACAGCACTTTTTCTTCCCCGGTGGTATCTCTGCTTACTTAAACATCAGGTATAGGTATAGGACCTGATACCAAAGGAACAGAGGCAGAGGAAATGAAAGAAAGGGGATTAAGAAGTGGAGAAAAGCAAATAGCATGTTTCTTTTCTTTGGCAAGAAAGGGAAGTCAGAAGGTGAGTGATCATTTCTTTTAATAAGTTTAGATTATTTAGAAAACTATATTCTAAAATTTTCCACTCCAAAAGCTGGTTTCTTTGAGGTTAGCAAACTACTTATAAAGAAAAAGCACAGGGGCTAAAGCTCTGGCACCACACTGCCTGGGGTTCAATTCTGTTTATCACTCTACCTACATAACCTTGGGCCTCTGTGCCTCAGATTTCTTATCTATAAAATGGGGAATATGTGGCAATTATAGCATCTATCTCTTAAGGTTATTGTGAGAATCCCATGAGATAACATATATCAGAGGTTTAACACAGTGTCTCATAATAATAGTAAGTACTCAATAAATGTAAGTTAGTAGATTGCACCTAGTTAGTAGATTGTATCTGCATAAATATTACAGTGCTCAAAGGTCCCTGGGGCATCCAAAAATTTGGTGACAAGTCTGAAAATTACATCTTCCAAAAAGGAAACATGTGACAGCATAGATTGAATAAAGCTAGCCTTCAATGAAAAGGAGGTCAGATGACCAGACTCATCATCATTTCACCACTCAGCCTTGAGACCTGGTAGTCAATTAAGCTCCCTGCACCTCTTTTCTCACCTGTCAAATGGGGATCATGTCTGCCTTGCTTACCTCACAGAGAAGCAAATGAAATGAGCTAACAGCTGTGAAAGCACTTTCCAAACTGTGAAGCACTGTAAAAATAAAAGTTATCGCTACTCCAATAAAAATAAATGGAATTCTAATTAAATATATTCCAAGTTATTATGGTCAGAAACCGAAATGGAGTGAGGGGAGAGCAGAATGCACCAATGACTACTGAAGAGAGGAAGGCACGAAGCTTTAGGTCGGCTTGCTTTAACAAAGAAGCAGGAAAGCTTCTCTAGGTTCTAAAGCAACCTGGGCAAAATATCCCACAAGACTCCCAACTCCCTTTGCTCTGATTCTATGCTTGGCATGCAGCTTCTTGTTATTAATTTGGTTTCCAAGATACCGTGACACCAAAAAAGGAGCTTGCTAGAAGACAGACAAGAAAATATTCCAGTCAACAGAAAAGATCTATGTGACATGTTGGCTTATTCATTAACCTCTTACAAATGTGGTTAGTGAGAACCAATTTTCCATAATCCTGGGTGAACTTACTGATAAATCCTCAAAGCTGCAAAAGCTAAAATCAAACAAACAAACAAAAAATCCCTGGGACGCTCCTACCACCAACAGGTTGATCTTTTCTATGAAATTCAGTTTGTACACACAGTTACATAGTCTCTTTCAATACTAGTTCATAAATGCAACAGTTGTTTTAATTATGAGTTGCTAGCAGGGGAGGGAGGGCAGAACCCTTGTAAGTATCTCAAACCCACTGGTCTCTACAGTAAGACTTCTCCCATACATTATCTCACTCCAGTCTCACAACAATCTAGCAGCACATAATTATTATTACTTCATTTTATTGACGAGGAAATGAAAGTTCAAAGGAATTAAGTAACTTGCCCAAGGTTATACAACTATTAAATTACTAGATTGGATTTGAACAGAAGTCTGTTATGTTCCTGAAGACGTGGTCATGCCTTTAGCCCGAGGCTATAGCTGAAGTAACCCTGCATAACACTCACACTGAGGTTTTACCAAATAATATTAATGTTACAAAAGCAATTTATTTTTAACAGGCATATGAAATTTTATTTTAAAGGCCTTTTTAAAAAAATAGTTTAAGCAGCAAATTAAGGTAAAATTAAGTCATTCAGTGATGTGAACAAGTTCTAAGAAAGAAAGAAAAAAGCCTACAAAGTTTCCAAACTCAAACGGTAAAGTGAATATTTTATGCACCAAAGAAAAAATGAAATGCTCTACAACTAAGCCCACTATGTAGACAAAGTTGGGCATTAAAGTTAATTCCATCACAGCCCCTAAACCCTGCCCTTCTTAGCCCAAGTATTAGAAACCTGTTGGGGTTGGAGGTGGGAGCACCGGGCTGAAGTCTGTAGGTCACTTGTTACATCCCGGGACGCTCCCTCAGATTAGGGCAGAGTGGCAGAGAAAGCCACTCTGTTCACAATGATAGGAAATGACAGTTTCCAAAGCACTTTCTCCTCCATTTGATCCTCGTCACCGCTCAGAACCCAGTTAGAAGAGAATTCGGGGCATCAAAGAAAGCCTGTGCTGGAGCGGCTGCCTGCTACCTCGCCTGTCACTGGGACTAGCACACAGGCTGACAGGTAGAGCCATAGGACCTTATTCCCCGAGACTTCAGGGACTTCAAGAAAGAGACAGCACTTTGCCCCTTAGCCTTCGGGGCAAGGGGTATTCCTTATCTAAAGCTCTGGACCTCTGCCAATGCAAAGAAAATTAGGACTGCAGCCCCAAGTCAAGAATACCCCTGGCAGTAGGGTCCAGTCCAGGCCAAGCCTTCGCAGCGCACCAGGCACAGATCGTCCTTCGGAGGCCCAAACTGGCCTCATCTCAACCTGAGGCTGGGACAGGTCTCCCCTCTACCTGGGGCGCAGGTCACCTTTCTGGGCCTCCCGCCCTTAGACCTCAGAGATCGGGCTCATCTCTCCCATCTGGGGCGCGGTCCCAGTCCCCGGAGGCCCGGGTCAGCTCCCTCCGCCTTGTGCAATGGGGCACGGGTCCCATTCTCCGGGGCCTGACGACCCGAATCTGGGGAGGGTACGCGCGAGCCGACGGGGGCGACCGAGAGCGACGGTCCCGCGCGCCCACTCGTCCGTCCCGGGCCCTACGCCGCCCCACCCGGCCTGAGCGCGCTCACCTGGTCCCAGCGCCTCCATGGCGGCGGCGGGGGCCGCCTCGCCCCGGTCCCCGGTGCCTGCCGCTCCGGGCCCCGCCGCCGCCGCCGCAGAGCGTTTGATCTCCGGAATATTGGCGCTGAGGAGGGCGCCGCGGGGACCCGGGCGCTGGGCGGGGGGCGGCGGCGGCGCCGGGCCCGGAGACAGGGACCGGGCTCCCGCGGCTCTTCCGGCCTCAGCGACAACAAAAACAATCCCCGCCGCCGCCGCCGCCGCCGCTAGCTGGAGCGGGCGCGGGAGCCTGGGCGCGCGCCCGGCGGGTGGGGATGGGGCGCAGGGCGCGTGCCGTCCGGGGTCCCGGTTCGCAGAGGGGGCGTGCGCCGCCCGGGGGGCCGGGTCCACCGAGTCCTGCGTGGGGGCCGGGGGCGTGGCTGGGACCGGGCGTGCGCGCCGGAGGGGGCAGTGCCCCGAGGACGTGTCGTGTGTGTGTGCGCGCGCCCGCCCGCACTGCCCTGCCTGCCCAGGACGGCCATCCCGGGCAAACGGGCAAACGGTGGAGGGACTACGTGCGATCCTTCCAGAGCCGCTGCCACAGTGTCCTCAGGATTCCAGACCCCGCTGATCCACAGACACAGCCTCCGCTCTGCCCGTGAAAGTGTCCTGAGATTCATCCCGGGCACCTCACCTCTCCTTCCTCCCACCTCAGACCGCTTCTTTCTCTGTCAGTCCCCCTTCTCCACTGTCCTGGGACAGAGAACACCAGCCATCACAGATGCAGCACGTTCCCGCCATTTCTTCATCCAACACTGCGTGCCCAGTTGCCCATCCCACCCAGTGCAGCCAGAAAGCACCACAGAATGGACCGTGATGAATGGTGCATTCATTCTCTCGTTGGTCCCATGACAAGCTGATTCCATCCCTGATCAGCAAGTCACTCAAAACAGAAAAGTCTTGCTTTCGCTGGTGACTTCACCTTAGCAGCCAAGAGCGAAAGGAGCAGCGTTCTTGGAGTCAGGGTCAGCCCAGCAGGCCCAGCCTCTTTGGGGCTTTTAATTGGAACTTTGAGTTGGAGAACACAGGACTACAGGTCAACAAGCAGTTTCTAGTCGGCAGAATGGGGGCGCTCTCTGTCCACTAGTTTAAAAAGTGCAGTGTGCCCAGCCGGTGTAGATCAGTGGATGAACACCCACCTATGAACCAAGAGTTGAGGGTTCTATCTGGGGAGGGGTTGAGGCTAGATCCTCAGTAGAGGTGTGCAGAAGGCAGCTAACCAATGATTCTCTCTCATCATTAATATTTCTATCTCCCTCTCCCTTCCTCTTTGAAATTATGACACAGGTCGTAATGGATTAGGGCAGTGCTTCTCAAGCTTTCTAATGTCGCGACCCTTTAATACAGTTCCTCATGTTGTAGTGACCCCTAATCATAAAATTATTTTCGTTGCTACTTCATACTGTAATTTTGCTACTGTTAATGAATCGTAATATAAATATCTGTGTTTTCTGATGGTCTTAGGCGACCCTGCTAGCAGTTCTCAACCTGTGGGTCGGAAAACACAGATATTTGCATTATGATTCATTAACAGTAGCAAAATTACAGTTATGAAGTAGCAACAAAAATAATTTTATTATTGGGGGTCACCACAACATGAGGAACTGTATTAAAGGGTCGGCAGCATTAGAAAGCTTGAGAACCACTGGATTAGAGTCTACCTTCACTTAATTGTCTCTTTGTTTTGACTGAATTGCCTCTTTAAAGACCTTATCTCCAAATACAGTCACATTCTGAGGCACCGAGGATTATGATTTCAACCTATGGATTTTAGGGATTCGGGGAGGCCCAATTCAGTCTATAACATGTGTAGTGAGATATTCATTTGAGCACCCACAATGTATAGCCATAGAAGCAAATAATATTTGTATGTAATGATAAAAAACGTTAAGGGCACACCATGGTCAGGCACTGTATTATGGGCTTCACAGGTCATTGAATCTTTGTAGCCACCTCTAAGGCAGACAGTATTAAGGAAAGTGAGGAAACTGAAGCTCAGGGGAGTTAAGGATGTCAGGCTCTGCATTATATGACAGGGCAGTGAAGCATGAAAAAATTGGGAGTTCTATAACCTGCATTCTAATCCTGCTGATTCCATCCCTGCCTGGCTATCGCATTGGGACTTTTAACCCAGTGACTAGATTCTACTCCCAAGTTCTTTCTATAGCATTATGCCACTTCTCTGTGAAACCAGATATTAACTGGAAACAATAATAGGGGACAGAAAATTTGAAGGGGAGGAACTATGCACTAAATAGCAAACCAGTTTAGAGCTAAGAGGATAAAAAACAAGTAGAGGTCAAGTTTTGAGTTCATCCTAGTAGCCACCTCCCTTCTTCTACACTTTCAGGATAAATTCCTCCGACAGTTGAAACAGTGCTGGTGGCTTCCAGCCTGGTTTGAGACTGCCTTTCCAACTCCCACTTCCTAATAGAGTTTCTCCATATTCTGTCTGGTACCATGAGCAGAGACTGTCCCTTGTTTCCTGTACTGAAAATAGCCTCAGGCCGGGTATGAAATGTAGTTACTCCAGTTTCACTGGGTCTGCAATGCCTCAGTTTCTCACCCTGTCATTCTTGAGCACTCTGATCGCCCACATTCTCACTCCAAAACTCATTCTCACTCAGGCACCCACTGCCCCCTTCCTGAAGACCCTTCTGATCAAGCCCTCTCAAACCAAAGTTCTATGGTCAATAAACACCCCTAAACCTCAGCCTATTCAGCAAACCCTCCCTCCACTTCCTGCTTTGGCTGAGAAGAAGCAGTGCCCCAGAATACCACTTCCCCCTCAGCTCCCTCTGATGGTGGCTGCTCACACCACACACATCTACAGGACAGAGTGGGGGTGGGTGGGTAGAGAGTTGGCAACATATTTGGCCCATTGCATCAAACCTTGAGTTCTCAGTCTCCTATAAAAAAAAAACACTTGTTGCCCTAACCAGATTGGCTCAGTGGATAGAGCATTGGCTTTGGACTCAAGGGTCCCAGGTTCTATTCTGGTCAAGGTCATGTACCTTGGTTATGGGCACATCCCCAGTAGGGGGTGTGCAGGAGGCAGCTGATTGATGTTTCTCTCTTACTGATGTTTCTAACTCTCTCTCCCACCCTGGGAAAAATCAATAAAATATATTTTTAAAAATTAAAAAACAACAACACTTGCCTGTCTCTGGATCTGTTTTTGTTCATCAGTTTATGTTGTTCATTATATTCCACAAATGAGTGAGATTATGTGATATTTATCTTTCTCTGACTGGCTTATTTTGCTTAGCATAATGCTCTTCAGTTCCATACATGCTATTGCAAATGAAAAGAATCGATCAGACCTTCAAACCTCAGAGGGAAGGTAGGGGAGGGTGGAGGTAAGGGGGAGAGATCAACCAAAGGACAACGACATATATGTAATACACTAATCAATAAAGAAAAAAAATCCAGATTAAAAAATAAATAAAAGCCACTTGTCATCTGGCTGAACCACCACAGGACCTCACTTGGTGGAGTAATTAACTCAGCTTCTGGTCTTATGTCTTAGTCCAGGCCTGGCTCCTATTACATTATAAATCCTTGAGAGCAGGGCTTATGCCTTGTTCAGGTATTCAGGTTTGTGTCTCTGTTGCCTACCATATTTCCTGGCACCAAATGCCTACTCAGGGAAACTAATGGAATGAGTAATGAATGAATGAGCAAGTTGTATGAATAGTGGAAACTAGAACTGGTCCAGTAGAAGTGAACTTACAGCTTCTCCAGAGCACAGATTTTATTTATTTTTAAAATATATTTTTATTGATTTCAGAGAGGGAAAGAGAGCTAGAAACATCAACGATGAGAGAGAATCATCGATTGGCTGCCTCCTACACGCTCCACACTGGGGATTGAGCCCACAACCCGGGCATGTGCCCTGATCAGAAATCAAACCGTGGCCTCCTGGTTCATAGGTCAACGCTCAACCACTGAGCCATGGTTTTAGAATCAGATGGTCCGGAGTTCAAATCCCAATTTCACAATATATTAACTTTAAGTACCTGGGACAAGTCTCTTCATCTACTGCTCAAGGATGTCTTGAGGAGGAAGTTAAATCATATATGTGCATATCCCTTTGTCTCTGACACAGAGTAAGTGCCCAGTAGTTACAAATCCTTTTCCCCTCTCTCCTTTCCCATAGCTAAAAGCTGCCTACTCTGCTCTTGCTGTTCCTTGAGAGACAGTGAGCTCAAGATCTCAGCTCAGTACAAGAGTGGAGAGTAGATCCCAACCCTGACCCCTGGTCAGGGCATGCACATGAGGCAATCAATCGATGTGTTTCTCTTACATCAATGTTTCTCACTGTCTTTCCCTCTCTTCTTCTACTTTCCCTAAAAGTCAATGGAAAAATATCCTTGGGCAAGGATTAACAAAAAAACAAAGAGGGAGGGGGACTAGAGCTGTCAAAGACAGAGCATGTTTACATATCCTGTGCCAAAGCCACCTAGGGACAAGGACTTGGCTCACCCATAGGGGAGTGAGAGCCAGGACATACTCCGTGACGGTTGATGAATGGAACTGAACTTTTCGAATGCTCCCCAGATGGAGCCAAAAAGATCCTTGCTAGTGGACACTGTGCCAAAAGGCAGGGCTCCAGCCACCCACACTGCTTGTGACACTCCAATGCTTGTCTGGACTGCTGGTCCATTGATGTTCTGACTCAACAGTCTCTCCTTATACTAACTTTCCACAGGTCTGGAGCCTGGAAGTCAAGGATGAGCTTCTTTGCAGCTGATCTATCAGGCCAGGGCTTTTCTTCTTCTTTAGCTGGGGACTCTGTAATTGAAAAGAAATCTTAAGTGGGAGCTGGAGAGGAGCCACTCTGGCTGAGGAGGACAGGGACTTGCATTAAACGTGAGTGAACTAGACCAACTTGCCAAGAGACAGCACCTGGCATCCAAATGAAATTTTTGTCTACCTGCTTCTACGCAATCACCAGCCTTGCTCTTGTGGTTGAGGATATCCTATCTAATAAGAGTAATATGCAAATTGACCATCATTCCAACACACAGATGGCTGCCCCCATGTGGACACAAGGTGGCCAGCAGAGAAGGGCAGTTGGGAGGGACCAGGCCTGCAAGGGAGGGCAGTTGGGGGCGATCAAGGCTTCGGGGAAGAGCAGTTAGGGGGGGACCTGCAGAAGAGAGCAGTTGGGCGGGGGACCAGGCCTGCAGGGGAGGGCAGTTGGGGGCAATTGGGCTGGCAGGAGAGCAGTTAGGCATCAATCAGGCTGGCAGGGGAGTGGTTAGGAGTAATCAGGAAGGCAGGCAGGCGAGCAGGTGGGAGCCAGCAGTCCTGGATTGTGAGAGGGATGTCCAACTGCCCGTTTAGGCCCGATCTTACTGGGATAGGGCCTAAACAGGTAGTTGGACATCCCTTGAGGTGTCCCAAATTGGAGAGGGTGCAGGGTGGGCTGAGGGACACATCCGCACCCTGCAGGAATTTCATGCACCGGGCCTCTAGTATACCATATCTTGCTTACCCATTCATCAGTCATGAACATTTGGTGTTACCACTTTTTGGCTATAGTACTAATGTTATGAACATTCATGTTCAGGTTTTTGTGTGGGTATGTTTTCAATTCTTTTGAGTTTATACTTAGGAGTAGATTTGCTGGGTTATATGGTAACTCTGTTTAACCTTTTTAGGAATTTTTTTTCATAGTAGTTATATTATTTTATATTCCCACCAGCAAAGTATGAGAGTTCTAATATCTCCACAGTCTTGCCAACACTTGTTATTTTTAGATTTATGGGCATGAAGTGTTATTTCACTGTGAATTTGGTTTGCATTTCCCTAAGGACTAATAATGTTGAGCATCTATTTATGTGTCTATTGGCCATCTGTATATCTTTGAAGAAATGTCAATTCAAGTCCTCTTTTAAAATTGGATAATCTATATTTTTTTTATTGTTGAGTTGTAGGAGTCTGAGTCCTTTATACCTTTTAGATATTAAGTCCTTTATCAAATATGTAATTTGCAAAACTTCTCTCCTATATTGTGGGTTGTCATTTTACTTTTTTATGGTGTTCTTTGAAGCACAAAAAATTTAATTTAGAAGTCCAATTTTTCTTTGATTACTTGTGCTTTTTTTTTTGTTATACTAAGAAACCTAATTCAAAGTCATAAAGATTTATTTCTATGCTGTTTTCTAAGAGTTTTATAGTTTTAGCTCTTACATTTAGGTTTTTAATCTACTTTATGTTAGCTTTTGTAGAAGATGTGAGGTGGAGGTTCAAATCCAGTTTTTTGTATACAGATACCCAGTTGTCTAAGCACCATTTATAGAAGACTATTCTTTGCCCCAACAAATGGTCTAGCACCCTTGTCAAAAATCAATCAGCTGTAAATGTAAGGGTTTATGTCTGGACTCTCAATTCTATTCTGTCAATCTTATATCTACTGTTATGTTAGTATCACACTGTCTTTTTAAAAAATATTTTTATTGTTTTCACGGAGGAAGGAAGAGGGTGAGAGAGGTAGAAACATCAATGATGAGGGAAAGTCATTGATCGGTCATCTCCTGCATGCCCCTACTGAGAATTGAGCCCACAACCCCAGGCATGTGCCCTTGACTGGAATCAAACTTGGGACCCTTCAGTCGCAAGCCAATGCTCTATCCACTGAGCAAAACTGGCCAGGCTGGTTTTCAATAAAAATATTTTTTTTTTAAGAAAAGAAAGGCCCTGACTGG
Source organism: Antrozous pallidus (assembly GCA_027563665.1). Lineage (NCBI taxonomy): Eukaryota > Metazoa > Chordata > Mammalia > Chiroptera > Vespertilionidae > Antrozous > Antrozous pallidus. The sequence continues at coordinate 189,284,026 of CM050508.1, forward strand.
TTTGGCTCAGTGGATAGAGCATTGGCCTGCGGACTGAGGGGTCTCAGGTTCGATTCCAGTCAAGGGCATGTACTTTGGTTGTGGGCACATCCCCAGTGAGGTGTGTGCAGAAGACAGCTGATTGATGTTTCTCTCTCATCAATGTTTTTGACTTCCTGTCCCTCTCCCTTCCTCTCTGTAGAAAAACTGATGAAATATATTTAAAATTTTTTAAAAATAAAGAAAAGAAAAGAAAGTGGGGACACTTTCCTTCTTAAAAAAAGAAATCAGAAAGTATAAGTCCTCCAACTTTGTTCTTTTTCAATATTGTTTTGGTTATTCTGGGTCTCTTATATTTGCATATGAATGTTAGGATCAGCTTGTTTATTTCGGTCTCCTCATCCCCAAAAGGCAGTTGGAATTTTGATAGGAATTGTATTGAATCTATAAATCAGTTTGGGGAGTAGTGCCATCTTAACAATATTAAGTATTCCAATCCATGAACACAGGATATATTCCATTTAGTTAGGTTATCTTTCTTTCAACAATGTTTGGTAGTTGTCAGAGAACAAATCTTACACGTTTTTGGTTAAATTTACTCCTAAGTATTTTATTATTTGTGGTGCTATGTAATTGAAATTTCTTTCTTTTTAAAAAATATATTTTTTATTCATTTCAGAGAAGAGGGGAGAGGGAGAGAGAGATAGAAACATCAATGATGAGAGAGAATCATTGATTGGCTGCCTCCTGCATACCCCTTATTGGGGATTCAGCCCCCAACCTGGGCATGTGCCCTTGCCCAGAATCAAACCTGGGACCCTTCAGTCTGCAGGCTGACACTCTATCCACTGAGCCAAACTGGCTAGGGTGGAATTGTTTTCTTAATTTCATTTTTGGATTATCCAAAACAACTGATTTGTTTTTAAAATATGTTTTTATTGCTACTTTTTTTTTTTAGGTAGAGAGGAAGGGAGAAGGATAGAGAAATAGAAACACTGATGAGAGAGAAACATTCAGCAGCTGCTTCCTGTATGACCCCCCTGTGGGATATTGAGCCACAACCTGGGCATGTGCCTTGATGGGGAACTGAACTGGGGACCTCTTGGTTCATGGGTTGATAGTCAACCACTGAGCCACACAGGCCATGCAAAACATGATTTTTTAATATTAATCCTGTTTCTACAGTCTCACTGGATTTGTTTATTACCTCTAGCAGTTTAGTTGTCTGTGTGTGTTTTTTAGTTTGTTCTATAAGTAAAATCCTGTTGTCTGTAAATAGAGATAGTTTTACTTCTTCTTTGCCAATATGAATGCTTTTTCTTTTATAGCCTCATTTAATAGCCCTTGCAAAACCTAAAGTACCATGTTGAATACAAGTGGCCTCTTTTGTATTTTGCTGGCAGCTTTCTACATATTCATGGTCTGGGAGCTAGGAATAGAGAAATTTGGCAGCTATATCTGAATTTGCCATTTCTGTCAATGAGATGGCAGAGCTAGAAAGGAGGGCAAAGTATGAGGCTTTGAATAGCAAATCAATTGATATGTCTGCTTCTACTTTCAGCCTTCATTTATACTACACTTTTAAGCTAGGACAACTGATTTCTCTCCTCTTTAAGACAAAAAAAAATGACATGAATTCGGAAATAAGATAAACCTGGACTAGAATCCCAACTATATATTGTTACTTTAAAATTTCAACTCTAGGAGGAGGAACCAAGATGGCAGCATAGGTAAACACCTATTGTGCTGCCCCATGCAACAATTCCAAAACTACAACATAACAACAAAACAAACATCATCCAGAATCACCGGAAAGCTGGCTGAGTGAAAATTCCACAAATAAAAGTAAAAGTGGGACACTGAGACTCAGAAGAGCGGCGGAGCACAGCCTTGAAGATACGCCCGGAGAGAGGTTCGGAGCCATGTGTGCGCGTGGGCTGTAGGGCTGGCAGCAGCAATCCCCGCTGGATTTCTTCAACAGGGAGGGCAAAGACGTCCCACTGCACAGATTCCCCAGTGTCAGGCAAGGTCCGAGGGGTACGCACCCTAAAAGCCGGGCGCCGCAGAGGTCTCCAAGTTTGAGGAGAGTGCGCATAACTTGGAACAGCAGTTTGCACGTAAAGTGTGTGACAGCACAGAGAGGACGCATGACTTGTTCCCTCGTTCGGGAGACCACCGGACTGCTTTGTTTTACAACCCTGGGCGAGACTTTGGGTGTGCAGACTCATTTGGGGAGAGGCAGAGTTGTCTGGCAGCAGGTGGAGACCAGCGGCGGCTTTCTCTTGGCGGTGCCTGCAGCCATTATGACCCAACACAGAGACCTGCGCCGCGTAGGGCGTAGCTGATGCTGACGCTGCCTGCTCAGCTCAGAGACTCCGCCCATCCAACCTGAACACAGTTTCCCTTCACAGCCAATTGGCCTGGAGGTCAAACCCTCCTAGGGCTAACAACAACAAGCTGAGCTTTAAATTAAAAAAACTGTACAACCCATAAAGGATTGCAGTAAGAGTATCCACCTCAGGTAACTGGGGAGGCTGAGCCACTGTCCCTTAAAGGACATCTACCACACAAAGCTAATGGACCAACTCAGGAAAGCAGCCACAATGCTGAGAAATGGAAAGAAATCAAGTGTGAAAGAAATGGAGGAAAAAAGACGACTAGACATAGAGTTCAAAACCACAGTAATAAGTTTTTCAAGAGGCTCCTAGAAAAGGCCGATGAACTTAATGAGAACTATGAGGAAATGAACAAGACCTATGAGGAAATGAACAAGAGCAACGAGGAAATGAACAAGACCTACAAGGATATGAATGAGATCCTCAAGGATATGAAAAAGGACCAACTAGAAATTAAGCATACACTGACTGAAATAAAAAATATTACACAAAGTCCTAAAAGCAGTCCAGAGGGCCGCAAGAACCAAGTCAAAGATTTGAAATACAAAGAAGCAAAATCCTCTCAGCTGAAAAAGCAAGAAACAAAAAGAATCCAGATAATTAAAGATAGTGTAAGGGGCCTCTGGGACAACCTCAAGCATATCAACATCCGAATTATGGGGCTGCCAGAAAAAGAGAGAGAGCAAGGTAATGAAAACCTACTTGAAAAAATAGTGACCAAAAACTTCCCCCACCTGGTGAAAGAAACTGACTTAAAAGCCCAAGATGAACACAGAACCCCAAAATATAGGAATCTAAAGAGGACCACACCAAGACACATCATAATTAAACTGCCAAGAGCAAAAGATAGAGAGAATATTAAAAGCAGCAAGAGAAAAAACAGTTAGTTACCCATAAGGGAGCACCCATACGATTGTCAGCGGATTTCTCAACAGAAACAATGCAGGCCAGATGGTAGTGGCAAGAAATATTCAAAGTGATGAATAGCAAGAATCTACAACCAAGATTACTCTATCCAGCAAAGCTATCATTCAGAATTGAAGGTCAGATAAAGTGCTTCGCAGATAAGAAAAAGCTAAAGGTGTTCATCACCACCAAACCAATATTATATGAAATACTGAAAGATATTCTTTAAGAAGAGGAAGATGAAAAAGGTAAAAATAGAAATTATGAACAACAAATACATATCTATCAACAAATGAATATAAAAACCAAGTGCATTAATAATCTGATGAACAGGATAAACTGGTGAATATAACAGAATCATGGACATAGAGCGGGAATGGAGTGACAATTCTTGGGGAGAAAAGGGGTGTGGGAAGTGCAGCAAGAGACTAGACAAAAATCTTGCAACAATGGGAGAGGACAGTGGGGAGGGGAGGTGAGGGTGGAGGGTGGAATGGGTACAGGGTAGAGGGGAGATATAGGGGGATAAAAAGGGGGAACAATGTAATTAATAAACTGAACAATAAAGATAAAAATAAAATAAAAATAAAGAATTTTGATTCACCAAATAAATAAATATTTCAACTCTATAAGCCATGTGACATTGAGTAAATCACCTCATCTCTCTGAACTTCAGTTTCCTCATCTGTAAAATTGAGATGACACTAACTGCTTCATAGGATTATTGAGAGGATCAAAGTAAATAATGAAATTACCTAACACAGTGGCTGAAACTTCAATAAGGTTAAAATCCTTTTGACTTCCTCTGCAGTCCTGAACAAGCTTTCTTTATCTATAGGTTGGGGAAAATAACTAATTTTATTATTTTTTCAATTGATTTTTAGAGAAAGAGGGAGAGGGAAATGCCTCTACGGGATTGAGCTGGAAACCCGAGCATGTGCCTGGATTGGGAATCCAACCAGTGACCTCTTGGTGCATGGGAAAATGCTCAATCCACTGAGCCACACTGGCTGGGTGAAAACAACTAATTTTAAAAAGACTTTGGACAGTAGGGTTCTCATGAAGTAATGAGCTCCTCGCTCTGGGGGCATTCAAGAATGTTTGAGATGATGAAAACATAAGGTCAGAAGACTTTTGTAGTTCCTTAGAATCTATTAAGTTATGTGGAGATATTTATTGATTTGTGTGTTACTTGATTTAGTCAGCAATTATTTATTGAATACCTACCATGTCCCAGACCCTGTGCTAGGTAATAGGACTGCAAGAGTTAGCTAGAGAAGCAGGTGGAGATGGAAAAGGTAGAGAAAGAGGTTGAGGAGAAGCATAAGGAAGAGAAGGAATAGGAGAGGTCTCCGTGATACCAAAGCAACGTGTTTTGCGGGGAGAGAACAATTAAATTTTTATCTTGATGTCGGAGATAGCAGGAAATCTTGAAGGCAGGGTCCTTGTCTCATTTATTTCTGCATTACTAATATTTAGTACATAGCATAGGGCCTTTGTACTTGTAGGCTGGGACAGTTAACTGAAGCATCTATACTGGCCTTCCCAGCATGGCAACCTCAGAGTAATCAGACTTCATACATAGCTGATCAGAGTTTCCAGAAAGTGCTGCAGTGAGCAAAGTGGCTTTTATGACCTAGCCTCAGAAGTCATACTGTATCACTTCCACCATTTTATACCAGCTACCACCAGTAAAAGCAGGCACAACCCCACTCATAGTCAAGGAAAGGGGATGTAGACCCTACCTTTATTTTTTAAATCCTCACCCAAGGATATTTTCCCATTGATTTTTAGAGAGTAGAAGAAAGAGGGAAAGACAGGAATATGGATATGAGAGAAACACATTAATTGGTTGCATCGAACAGACCATCGAGCCTCGGCAGAAAGGCAGGGGAGGATGGGAGGAAGGGGTAAGAGATCAACCAAAAGACTTGTATGCATGTATATAAGCATAACCCATGGACACAGACAGTAGGGAGAAAGGGACACATGCTGGGATGGGGAGAGAGTGACCGGGGAGAGGTCAATGGGGAAAAAAGGAGTCATATGTAATACTTTCAATGATAAAGAATTTAAATTAAAAAAAGAAAATATTTCAAGAAGTAAGTGGTTAACTATGTTGAAAACTTCCTAGAGGTCAAATAAGGTGAGAATAAAGAAGTGGCAAGCCGAGAACGGTTTGGCTCAGTGGATGGAGTGTCAGACTGCGGACTGGGGGGGGTCCCGGGTTCGATTCCGGTCAGGGGCATGTGCCTTGGCTGTGGGCACATCCCCAGTGGGGGGCATGCAGGAGGCAGCTGATCGATGTTTCTCTCTCATCGATGTTTCTGACTTTCTATCCCTCTCCCTTCCTCTCTGTGAAAAATCAATAATATATATATATATTTTTAAAAAGTGGCAAGCTAGAGAACAATGATAGCTTTGACAAAAGCAGTTTCAGTGGGATGAAGGGGTTAAAAGGCTGAATGGAGCATGCTGGGAGGATAGAAGGTTAAGAAGCAGCATAAGCAAATATAGGAAACAGCCAAAACCGGTTTGGCTCAGTGGATAGAGCATCGGCCTGCGGACTGAAAGGTCCCAGGTTTGATTCCGGTCAAGGGCATGTCCTGTGGCTGCGGGCACATCCCCAGTGGGGGGTGTGCAAGAGGCAACTCATCGATGTTTCTGACTTTCTATCCCTCTCCCTTCCTCTCTGTGAAAAATCAATAAAATATATTTTTTTAAAATATAGGAAACATTTCCATAAGTTTTGCTATGAGTAGGAGTAAGTGGAATGGTAGTCGAAGAGAAATATGGTGTCAAAGAGAGGTTTTGCTTGTGTGTATGTGTGTTTTAAGATGAGAGATACTAAGGCATGTGTGTTTGATGGTGGAAGTGATCCAGTAGAGAATGAGAAATTGGTGACACAGCAGAGATAAGCAATTTGATCCTTTGGAAGGCAAATGGATATGGGTTATAGTGCCTATGTGAAAAAGCAAAGAATATGGATCCTGAAGCAGATCAGAAAAGTTGATAGTTTAGGTGGGAGGAAGGTGAATCTGAATGCCTCTATTTACTCAATGAATTATATATTGAGGTCCTATGAAAATGAAGTAGGGGGAGTATGCTGGAGGTTTGAAAGAAGAAGAAAGGGTTATATTGAGTAGTGGGAAACCAAAACTACTGGGAGAGCATAGCAGAAGTTCTCGGCAGTGTTAAGTGGTCATTTAAAATTTGTAGTCAGAAAAAAAATAAATAAATAAATAAAATAAAATTTGTAGTCAGAAATTTCATTTAAGCGAGCACAGTCGTGGGCTTCTCTCCAGCCATATCTAGCTGCTTAGGTGCAGACATGGACTATTCAGTTAATTGGGTATGGGATGATTTGGAATTTTGTCAGCGAGCGTAATGAAGAGAAAGTAACAAGCAAATCTACACTAATAAAAGAGAAAAATGCAAATTGACCATACCTTTGTGATGCCTGCCAGCCAATCAGGAGCACATATGCAAATTAACCACAACCAAGATGGCTGCAGCCACAGAGCAAACAGAAGACTTGGTTTTCCCTGGCAATGGAGGAAGCCAAGCTTTCCATACACCCTAGCCAGCCCAGGCCTCCACTCAAGCCTATAAAGTTTCAATTAAAAAAAAATAAATCCCAACAAAATGGCAGCAGCCACAGAGCTGGAGAGAGCAGGAGGCTTGAGTTGCCCCCAGCGATGGAGGAAGCCAAGCTTCCGCAGCCCTGGCCTCTGCTGAAGGCTACAAAGTTTCAATTATAGAAGATAAATAAATCCCAACAAAAATGGCTGCAGCCATGGAGCAAGCAGGAGTCTTGGTTCTGCTCAAGGCTACAAAGTTTCAATTGGAGAACATAAATTAATCCCAGATACCAGGGCCTCTGCTTAGGTCACAAGGGAGCATGGCCAGACTGCAAACCACCACAGGCCCCTCGCCCAGGCTGCCCCATACCCAAGGGAACCCCCACCCTGATCTGGGACATCCTTCAGGGCAAACCAGCTGGCCCCCATCCATGCACCAGACCTCTATCTTATCTAATAAAAGAGTAATATGCAAACTGACCACCACTCCAACACACAAGATGGCTGCCCCCATATGGACACAAGATGACTGCCACAAGATGGTCAGCAGGGGAGGGTAGTTGGGAGGGGCAAGGCCTGCAAGGGAGGGCAGTTGTGGGTGATCAGGCCAGCAGGGGAGGGCAGTTGGTAGGGACCAAGCCTGCAAGGGAGGGCAGTGGGGGCAATCAAACCTGCAGGGGAGGACAGTTAGGGGTGACCAGGCCAGCAGAGGAGGGAAGTTGGGGGCAACTGGATCTGCAGGGAAGTGCAGTTGGAGGGGATCCAGGCCTGCAGGGAAGGGCAGTTAGGGTGACCAGGCCTGCAGGGGAGGCCAATTAGGGGCAAACAGGCTGGAGAGGAGCAGTTAGGCATCAATCAGGCTGGCAGGCAGAAGTGGTTAAGGGCAATCAGGAAGGCAGTTAGGCGAGCAGTGGAAGTCAGGAATTCTGGATTGTGAGAGGGATGTCCGACTGCCCAATAGGATCGGGCTTAAACGGGCAGTGGGATATCCCCCAAGGGGTCCCAGATTGGAGAGGGTGCAGACTGGGCTGAGGGACACCCTCCCCTCCGTGCACGAATTTTGTGCATTAGGTCTCTAGTGCTACTATAACATGTACAAGCTCTGCTATCCAAGCAAGGAAGGATTATAGAGAGTTACTGAGAAAGTATTTGGGTGGCTACTTAATTTCCATGAAACTAACCTTATATAAACTGTTAACATCTTGGTCCCCTGGTCAGGACATATTTTTGGGACCAAGGAAGGTCAGCAGCAGATCTCTTCCAGGATGTCTTGATGCCTGCTGACTGAAGCAGCTCTAAGTAAACAGTTTGTTAAGATAATACATTCATACTTCTGGTAGTTGAGAGCCACTCCATCAAATTACTTGTTACAATAAAAAATGGCATGCTGCAAACCTCACTAAAATAAAAATAAAAAACAAGAAAAGCATGCCAATTATTATTTCTACTGGTTGCTGAGAGACAAGAAAAAGAAATAATTATAAATATAGGAAAAAAGACACAATACAAGCTGAAAGATACTTGAAGATGAAAGATACTTCCTAGAAAATCTAAGTGAACCAACTGAAAAATTATAAGAATGAATAAGACAGTTAATAAATTGGTTATATACAAATTTACCACATATAAATCAATAGTTTCCATACAGACTAGTGATAACTTACCTAGACTATGTCATGGAAAAGAATCAATTCACAATTGCTACAAAATCTATAAAGAAGTAAGAAATGAACTTAAGAAACATGAAAGTCCTATTGCCGGAGCCAGCCGGCATCAGTCAAACAGTACCTGAAAGGGGGGCGAGGCTTACAGAAAGATAGAGATAGAAAGATGGATAGAAATAAAGAAGAAATAAAAGATATGGGATCAGGAGGTCCGCAAAGCCCTCTTTAGGACTGCGGCCCCGAGTTTATTACACTCCACTCTTTTAAACAGTTCTGGTTATATATTACACAATTCCTTGTCCCCGAATAGCAAAGCTACATTCCATTGTTAACATGTTTCTCCACTAAACCCCTTATCTTAACTAACTTCATTAGGCTATACCTTCACCCAAGACTCCACCTAAATCTTTTCCCACAGACAGCTTAGCTATTTACAATGTTATGTGCTAGAGGACAGTCATGTTTGCTAAACTACAATTAAAGGTAACCATTCTCCAGGGGGCAGAAACCATGACTAATCTTTAGAGCAGGCAGGCCAACTGGTGGCCAGCTCTCTCGGAGGAATTTTTCTGTCGAGGACGCTCTCCACATCCTATATGAAGTTTTACTCTAATATATAAAAGAAAATAAAGACATGGGAGACCACTTATTTTAAAGATGTCATTGCTAATCCAAATAATTATTTTTTAAATGAAACTCGGCAGGTTGTCTAAAAAATGTAAGAATAGCCAAGAATACTGATCCAGTCGGAGGAAGGCCTTACCCTGGCTGCTAACTCGGCACACTCATTAGTCAACTATCAACAGTGCAACGACTGAAATTCCTTTTGCGAGCCAAATTCTTTTAACATAAACTATTTCTAAGGCCACTTCTTCAAAACAGACTTGCCCAGGCTGTGGTATTTTGTGGAAGAGCCACACTCATGGGGCCAAAGAGCCGTATGTGGCTTGCGAGCCGCAGTTTGCCGACCACGGCCCTGCAGCTATAAAAATGTGCTATGAAGCTATAATTTATTCAAATAAAATATTACTGACCAAAAATATATGAGTATTTTAAAAAACATAAACAAAATAGAGATCCAAGAATAGATTCTCTCTCTCCCCCTCCCTCCTCTTTCTCTCTCTATATATTCTAATATTAGAATATTCATCTATTATGAATATTCATCTATTAGAGTTTGTTAATGAAAAAGATGGCATTTTAAATTAGAGAGGAAAATAATGGCTATAAGAAATGTTGTTGGGGCTATTGGCTATCCATTTGGGAAAAATAATATTCCAACCCCACAGTATTTGTCTTTCTCTGTCTGACTTATTTCACGTAGCATAATACCCTCAATGTATTATGAGGTATTAGCATAATACCCTCAATATCCATGTTATTGTAAGTGGCAAGATTTCAGTCTTTTTATGATGAATAGTATTCCATTCTGTATATACATATATTTTTGAATTAGTATTTTCATTTTTTTCAGATAAATACCCAGAAGTGGAATCTCTGGATCATATGGTAGTTCTATTTTGAATTTTTTTTCAGAAACCACTCAGACTGCATCTTCTCCCTCTTACTCTCCCAGTGGAAAAGAAGAGCGATCATCAATGGCTAGTGGCAGCTGCAAAAGCAACACCAAAAGCCAGCTTCAAACTCAGGAGAGAACGCTGCGCCGCCTCCTTCTGGTTTCAGGTGTTCTACACTTTCAGAGAAACTTATCTAGTGACAAACTATAGAAAAAAATCTCTGAAAGTATAGTCTTTTATTTTGAATTTTTGAGGAACCTCCATACTGATTTCCATAGTGGCTATACCAATTTACAATCCCACCAACAGTGCTCATGGATTCCCTTTTCTCTACATCGTTAGCAACATATTATCTCTTGTCTTTTTTGTAATAGCCATTCTAGCAGGTGTGAGGTGATATCTCACTGTGGTTTTGAGTCTATAGGCTTTTCTCTTGGCATGTTCTGTTTCCCTAGGGAAGATCTTCCAATCTTCAAACTGGGAGAATCTGGCCTTAGTTATCAAATACCCTTTTGTTGGGAACTCACATCTAACAGCCTCCTAAAAAATTGGCATTTCTAACAGAGTTGATATTTTTTAATAAGATAACAAGGTCATACATCTTTAAATACAAAAAACAAACAAACAAAAAACCACCAACCCCCCTCCAAAAACCAAAACCAAACCAAAACCAAAAACACCTGGAACAGTGGAAAGAGCACTGGGCTTGGAGTTACAGAGACTAGATTCCAATCCTCAACTATTATTTAGCTGTGTGATCCTGAATAATAAACCCTTTTCCCTTCTCTGAGTGTTAGTTTTCATCTATAAAAATGGGATAATAATAGTATTGATGATGTATATTTGTTGTATTGATTAAATAATATATAAGAAAAGTCTAATTTACTGCTGGGAATATCAGTTCCTTCTAAAAAATAATAGTTGAATCTGATGTCATGTGCTGGGAAAGCTAGAGCTAGCTCAGAGGGGAGAAACTAAAATATATTTTTTTAATATTTTATTGATTTTCTACAGAGCAGAAGGGAGAGGGATAGAAAGTCAGAAACATCGATGAGAGAGAAACATCGACCAGCTGCCTCCTGCACGCCCCCCACTGGGGATGTGCCTGCAGCCAAGGTACATGCCCTTGACCGGAATCGAACCCGGGACCTTTCAGTCCACAGTCCAACGCTCTATCCACTGAGCCAAACCGGTTTCGGCTAAAATATTTTTTTATTCCCTTTTTTTTGTTTTTTTTTTGTTCTTACAAACCCTTGGATCAAGGGCTGACTTTGAATAGAACGAAGTGAGAGGGCTGCATTGCTACGTATGAAACCCTAATCCAGAAGGAGGTTATCTATGAATGGTTTAGCACCAGGTTCCCCACGTGCATGCGTGAAGGTCAAGGGAGCGGCCCCCTTGAAATTAAAGTGTTAAGGTAGAAAAAGAATATTAAGACTGGAAGCTCCTTGACATCTTTATTTTTTTATCTTCTCTGTTCTTTGTATAGAACTAAGTGCTCTACTTAGCAAAAGTTCGTTGATTTGAAATGATCTTGTTAGGCAAGAAGAGCAAGAAAATTATAGCAAATTGTAGTCTAAATGTTGCTTCTAATGTTTGGTGACAGGAAGAGCTTAAGCCCTTGATTAGGCTTAGACTAGTCTTTCTGCATTCACTTCGTTATTCCATCTTATGGTTTGTGTGATGAAAGGAATTAGCATTTATTTAGTGCCTATGCATGCCACACAGTGAGTCACCATCTCATTTAATCATTATTTCAATTGGGGGAAATGTACTAGTAATCTTCCCTACAGTTCTGTGTTAAATGGATCTCCCTGATGCTGGTGCCCAGACTTGTTCTATTGCACCATGTTGCACCTCTGACTCTTGCCTCACCTGAGCTATAACAACAATCTCCGCACTAGTGTTCCTGTCTCCATTGTTTCTCTTCCCAGCCCATTCTCCAGACTCCAATAAGCTAACTTCCTAAAACATTGCATTGTCTACTTTGACTCAGCATTGGTTGGCTTCTCTTTTTATTAATGTGGTGCAAACGATTTGTTGTGCATTTTATGGCGGCAAGAGTCAATTGTTATGTGACCTTAGGAAATTATCTTCTGTTGCAAACTGATCCTGGCCAACTTGCTTATTTATTAATTATATTAGTAAATATATACTGCTAATTATTGAGTGTGTTTTTATTTGGTTGTTATTGCAGGGGTGAGGGACAGATATCAGCAACCTCCAACAGTGAGAGATGGGTCATATATTCCTTCTCTAAACCTTACGACCAAGTAGTGTGCTACAATGAAAGCAAGTCCCACATTTAAATGTCACATGCTCAAATATTTATGAACAAGCAGGCAAAACCAGTCATACAACTTGCAAGCTCAATAAAGTTCCAGCTCTTGATCTTTTTAGACACTTTGCCAAACACTTTGCATGAAAGGTTTACTTTAGGTAAGTAAGATAATATTCTAGTAAGCAGGATTCTAGTCAGAATATTTTAATTCACCTGCTAGTTGGAATCAGATAATCTCCACTCCATGGGGAGAAAAAGACTGAATAAATCCTAAGCCCATAACATCACTCACTAGATTCTCATCTTTTGGTCAGGCGTGGAAATGCCTGTACAATACATACAATACTTGTAGCCAGATCACATATTTTGACACCACTCATTTCACCCATGAAAAACCATATCTAAAATCTAGCCATATTTAACACTCTTCTAGTATTGATTGGAGATAGAGATAGCTGCTACTGGAATATGAACTACTGATTACTATTTCTCAGATACTAACAAACCATCCCTAGAGTGCATAATTCTTATTAGAGTACCTAAAACATTAACTAATAGCCACCAAGGTTTACACTAAAATTAGCACTCATATATAAAAACTTTCCAGTCTGGCCGAAACTGGTTTGGCTCAGTGGATAGAGCATCAGCCTGCGGACTGAAGGGTCCCAAGTTTGATTCCTGTCAAGGGCACACACCCAGTGGGGGATGTGCAGGAGGCAATTGATTGATGTTTCTAACTTTCTATCCCTCTCCCTTCCTCTCTAAAAAAAAATCAATAAAAATATATTTAAAAAAAAAACTTTCTAGTCTGAAATATTTTAATATATATGCTTAACATATATAATAAAAGAGCAATATGCAAATTGACCATACTTCTGATCAAGCCCACCAGCCAATCAGGAGCAAATGATGCAAATAAACCCCAACCAAGATGGCTGCCGCCACTGAGAGCAGGAGAAAGGCTTGGGTTTCCCTGGCAATGGAGGAAGCCAAGCTTTCTGCCTGCCCTTGCCGGCCTAGGCCTCCACTCAATGTTACAAAGTTTCAATTATAGAAGATACATAATCCCAACAGAAATGGCGGCAGCAACAGAGCTGGAGAGAGCAGAGGTTAGGGTTGCCTCGGCGATGGAGGAAGTCAAGCTTCTGCAGACCTAGTGCCCAGTTTCAATTATAGAAACTACAAAGTTTCAATTATAGAATTTAAATAAAACCAAACAGGAATGGCTGTCGCCACAGAGCGAGCAGAAGGCTTGGCTCCGCTCAAGGCTACAAAGTTTCAATTGGAGAACATAAATTAATCCCAGGGCCTCTACTTGGGTCGCCGGGGGGCGTGGCTAGCCTGCAAACCACCACAGGCCCCTTTCTCAGGCCGCTCCATGCCCCAAGGCAACCCCCACCCTGATCAGGGACACTCCTCAGGGCAAACCAGCTGGCCCCCACCCATGCAACAGGGCTCTACCCTATCTAATAAAAGAGTAATTTGCAGATTGATCATCACTCCAACACACAAGAGGACTGCCCTTATGTGGTCAAAGATCCTGCCCCCATGTGGACACAAGATGGCCACCACAAGATGGCCAGCAGGGGAGGGCCATTGGGAGGTTCCAGGCCAGCAAGGGAGGGCAGTTGTGAGTGATCAGGCCAGCAGGGGAAGGCAGTTGTGAGGGAGCAGGCCTGCAAGGGAGGGCAGCTGGGAGCAATCAGGCTGGTAGGGGAGCAGTTAGACATCAATTAGGCTGGCAGGGTAGTGGTTAGGGGGTGATCAGGCTGGCAGGCAGAAGCAGTTAGAGACAATCAGGTAGGCAGGCAGGTGAGCAGTTTGGAGCCAGCAGTTCTGGATTGTGAGAAGGATGTCCAACTGCCCATTTAGGCCCGACCCCAGTAGGAGTCTCAGATTGGAAGAGGGCACAGGCTGGGTTGAGGAAATCCCACACCCTCTGTGCACGAATTTCATGCACTGGGCTTCTAGTGTTATATATTATAATATTTAATATAAATAAATTATAGATAACATAACACATTCTCTGGGGCTCAGTTTATTTTATGAGGTGATAGGATGAGCTGACTTCTAAAGTTTCTTATATGATCTTATAAATGAATTTTAATGCCATTATAAAGATATGGGTTAAGATCATGAAAAAAGTACTGATAGTTGTTAGAGGGCCATTAAGCATAAAAACCACCCTTATTAAAAAAAAAAAAACACACCTTTTTATTAAAAAAAACCCCACAAACTAATATTTTCTTCAAAGGATGTACTTTTCTAAAATAGCAGTTCTCCTTAGCTTCTAGTCATTATACCTCAATAATTTTTAAAAAATTATTGAGGTATAATTGACATATAACATTATATTAGTTTCAGGTATACAACAAAATGACTCAGTGTTTGTCAATATCATGAAATGATTACCACAAATCTATGTATCATCTGTCACCATTCAGAATTTTTTTCTTGTGATGAGAATATTTTAAGATTTATTTTTATTGATTTCAGAGAGGAAGGGAGAGGGAAAGAGAGATAGAAACATGGATGATGAGAATCACTGACTGGCTGCCTCCTGCATGCCCCACACTGGGGAGTGAGCCCACAGCCCAGGCCTGTGTCCTGACCGGGAATTGAACTGTGTCCTCCTGGATCATAGGTCGACGATCAACCCCTGAGCCACGCCTACCAGGCCTTGTGATGAGGACTTTCACGATCTACTCTCTTAGCAACTTTGAAATATACAACACTGTATCATTAACTACAGTCACCACATTGTACAGTGCTTTCTAATGACTTATTTTATAACTATGAGTTTATAAAATAAACCTTTTGACCCCTTCACTCATTTAGCCCATCCTCCACCCTCTGCTCTGGCAAGCACCAATCTGTTCTCTGTGTCTGTGAGCTCAGTTTGTTTTTCAGATTTCACATATAAATAAAATCAAGTGGCATTTGCCTTTATCTGTCTGACTTATTTCACTTAGCACTTATTTCACTTAGTAATTTCTTTGACATCAGTGCCCTCAAGGTCCATCCCTGTTGTTGCAAATTGCAAGATTTTATTCTTTTCCATAGCTGAAAAAACCTAAAATTATATATACTCCACATCTTCTTTATTCATTCACCAATTGATGGGTAATTAGGTTGTTTTCATATCTTGGCTATTGTAAATAGTGCTTCAGGTTGCCTATATCTTTTCAAGTTAATGTTTTCATTTCCTTCTGATAAACACACAGAGGTGAAATTGCTGAATCATATGGTAGTTCTAGTTTTTATTTTTTTAGAAATCTCCATACTGTTTTCCATAGTGGTTGCACCAATTTACAATCTCACCAATGGTACACAAAGGTTACCTTTTCTCCACATCCTCACAAACACTTGTTATTTATTATCATTTGATGATAGCCATTCTAACAGGTATGAGGTGATAGATCATTGTGGTTTTGATTTGCATTTTCCTGGTGATTAGTGAATTTGAGCACCTTTCCAGATACCTATTGGCCATCTGTAAGATGGAAAAGATTTCTATTCAATTCTTCTGCCCATTTTCCAATTGGTTTTTCTTTTGTTATTGAGTTGTCTTAGTTCTTTATATATTTTGGATATTAACCCCTCATCAGATATATTATTTGAAAATATTTTTCCCATTAAGTAACTTGGCTTTTCATTTTGTTGATGGTTTCCTTTACTATGCAGAAGCTTTTTAGTTTGCTATAGACTCACTTATTTATTTGTTCTTTTGTTTCCTTTGCTTTGTTAGGTCTAAAAAAGCATCATTAAGACTGATGTCAAAAAACTTACTGCCTATTTTCTTCTAGGAATTTTATAGTTTCAGGTCTTATATTCAAGTCTTCAATCCATTTCTAGTTAAATTTTTTTGTTAAGCCTCAATCCAGCATATATTTTTCCATTTATTTTTAGAGAGAGTGGAAAGGAGGAAAGGGAGGAGAGAGAGAGAGAGAGAGAGAGAGAGAGAGAGAGAGAGAGAGAGAGAGAGAGAGAGAAGAGAGGGAGAGAAGAGAGATACATCAATGTGAGAAAGAGAAAAATAGATGTGAGAGAGACACTTCGAGTGATTGCCTTCTAGACATGCCCTACATGGGTCAGGATAGAATCTGCAACTCAGGTAGATGCCCTTGACTGGAAATAGAACCTGTGACCATTTAGTATGTGGGCTGATGCTCTAACTACTGGGAAAAACAAGTTGGGGCTATTTCATGTTAATTTTTTGGTATAGTGTATGGTGTACAGTTCCATTTTTATGCATGTAGCTGTCCAGTTTTCCCTACACCATTTATTAAAGACACTGTTTTTTCCCCATTGCATATTCCTAGCTTTTTTGTTGTAAGTTAAAGGACACTATGTATATGAGTTTATTTCTTGGCTTTCCATTCCATTCCACTTATCTATGTGTTTGTTTTTATGCTAATATCATACTGGTTTAATTACTATAGCTTTGTTATATAGTTCAAAATCAGGGAGCATGATGTTTCTAGCTTTGTTCTTTCTCAAGATTGCTTTGGCTATTTGGGGTGTACCCTTTAACCCATTAACATTCTTTATTTTTCTTCAAAATACTATTAATCCCAGACATTACATATTTATTTTCTTGCTTATTGTCTATCTTCTGCTATAAGAATATAACAGTAGAAACTTTGTTTAAAAGTGTATCCTCACAGACAATAGGGTGGTGAGGCTTTGGGTGGGGTGCCGTTCAGGTAGAGGGAACAATGGGGGGAATTAAAGGGGAACATCTGTAATTCAACAAGAAAGATTAAAAATATAAAATAAAACTGTATCCTCTATGCCTGATCCACTGTAGGAGCTTGTTTTAGTAGTCTATTGCTGCATAACAAACCATTCCACAATGTAGTGGCTCGTGCATTTGCCCACAATTCTGTAGTTTAGCTAGGCTTACTTGGACAGTTCTCTAGGTCTCACCTTTGGTCACTCACATGGCTGCATTCACCTGGAGGCTCAGTGTGGCCAAATAGTTCAAGATGGCAGTTGGCTGTTGGCTAAAGTGCCTTGAATCTCCTCTACGTGACCCAACCAACAAGATACCTTGGGTTTCTTAAATGGTGGCGCCAGTGTTCTCAAATAATGAAGGTAAAAGTGGCAAAGCTCCTTAAGGCTTAGCTTCAGCAGCTATATATACACAATGCTACTGTCACTATATTCTGCTGACCAGTGCAGCAACAAGGATAGCCCAGATTTAAGAAACTGAGAAATACATTTCAAGTGTAGAAAAATCACATTGAAAAAGCAAGAGAGGCCCTAGCCGGTTTAGCTCTGGATAGAATGTCAGCCTGTGACCTAAGGGTCCCCGGTCCAATTCCAGTCAAGGGCACATACCTGGTTGCAGGTTCCTCCCTGGCCCAGGTCCTGGTTGGGGCTCCTGAAGAAGGCAACTAATCGATGTGCTTCTCTCGCATCGATATTTCTCTGTCTTGCCCTCTCTGTTCCACTCTCTCTAAAGAATCAATGGAAAAATATCCTTGGGTGAGGATTTAAAAAAAAAAAAAAAAAGGGAGCCCTAACCGGTTTGGCTCAGTAGAGAGAGCGTGGGCCTGCAGATGGAAGGATCCCAGGTTTGATTCCGGTCAAGGGCATGTACCTTGGTTGCTGACACATCCCCAGTAGAGGGTGTGCAGGAGGCAGCTGATGGATGTTTCTCTCTCATCAATGTTTCTAACTCTCTATCCCTCTCCCTTTCTCTCTGTAAAAAAAATCAATAAAATCTTTTTTTATATATATAAAAGGGAGAGGACACAGAGTGCTGTGATAACTAACGGTCTAACAGAGTGCCCAGTAAAGGTTTATAGAGTGAATGAATGATATTACATCATCTCTAAAGGTCTGCTATAGTCTTGCTTCCAGAGCATAGATATCTTATCTTTCTTCTAGCACTCATCAAAATCAGCTTTGTAATTTATTTGTGCACATGTTTTATCCTCAAAGAAGTGTACCTTGCTTTATCTCTCTCTACTCCATTATCTAGCAGTTATTCAGGCTCAAAAAAAAACAAAAAAAAACAAAACACTCTTTAGATCCTTATTGAGTTCAATTTAATTGAACAACTTTGACACTTTACCCCCTACCTCCCATTCCATCATCATAAAGCCAGTAGTTGAGCAAGGCCCTGAAAATCTTACCTCTCTCCTGTCCCCATGCCTTTACCCATTTCATTTCCCCCTGCCTAAAATACTCTCCTTCTTCTTCTTGGCTTATTTCAGTGTTTCTCAGATGTTTAGCAACCTTGGCCCTACCCACTAAATTCCAGTAGAGGCAGGCTCAGTAAGACCATCCTTTGGGCCTACAGTGGGAACAGTATTGTTTTGTCTGCCTAGTACCACCTCCCCCTACTCCAACTATATTGTGCTTGAAGGAGTTACTTATTCCTATAAGACTTTGCCCTTCGAGGTACAGTTGAATTATCTGGCATGTCTTGAAGGGGGTCAGGCAATTAACATTCAATTAAAAATTGAATACAAAGCACTGTGGAACAGAAACCACCTGTCCTATGACAGAATCCCCTGCCCCCAAACACACATATATGGACAGAGTCTCCCTAGGATAGCTGAGGCATATACATGTGATTGAGACATAATTGACCAAATCCTGAGGATGCAAATGTCCCCCTAACCACCACTGGCACCACCAAGCCACTCAGTTTCTATAGGGCTGTATGCAAAGGTTAGGTCGTGAAAACACTTGGGTTTTTAGAAAAACTGAATAACAAAGCCTGAGGCAAAAAAACAAATTGAATAAAGCAGGTTAGAGGAATTTCTCTTATACATTTTTCCTGGTAGGTGTCCAGTAAGGAAATGAGAATTAAAGAGAAAATATTTTAATGGAATTAAGGATTTGGGTGCTGCATGGATGGCAGTTTCGAAATGGAATGGAGAGATGAGCCTGTGCCTGGGAAACACCTCTTTAGTCATCAGAAAAGCCGGGGAGGGGGGAAGTGTGGGGGAGAGAGGATCGGGGAGGAGAGAGAACTCGAGCTCCAATTTGGACAATTGGTAGACAGGGGTGGGCTAGGAAGGGAAAACCTTTTGTTCTACGTATTAATTTGTACCAAGCTAAAGTGAGTCTGTATTTGGAATTTGTGACACATATTCTCAATTTTGGTGAATGCACCATAATCTGTCACTGAACCAATCCAGAAACCTGAGAGTCTCGAGAGTCACACTGACTCCACTGTCCCTTGCCCCTCAAGGTTAGTCATCCAATGAGCCCTGTCAGTTTTGCCTCTATTTCCCAATCTATCTCCTCATCTCCGTTGTTACTATCATTGACCTAGTTCAGGTCCTTATAATCCCCCACCTAGACAACTGGTCTTCCTGCCTCCAGTCTAATCGCCTTCCAAATCCACCCTTCAGACGTTACCAGAATAATCTTTCTCAGACATATATCTAACCATGTTGCTCTTCTTCTTAATAACCCTCCTACACCCCCACCCCCCGCTGCCCAGTTCATAGAGTCTGAAAGCTAAATTCTAGGCATAGCATTCTAGACTTGTTCTTCTCTGTTTAACTTTCAGCCTTTGTGCTGGCCATCCTCACCCCTCACACACACACACACACACACACACACACACACACACACCCTATGCTCCAGACACACTGACCTACTTTCAGTTCCCCAAACACAACATGCTTTATCAAGCCCCTACACATACCTGGAATGTCATTTCTTCCTGTGCCAGCCTGGAGAACTCCAGTCCATTTTGAAACTCAGTTCAGGAGTCGTCGCCTCCTGACTTACCCCAGGCAAAGTCAGTTGCCCCTCTCTGGGGGCCCACAGCTATTGTACATACTTCCACTATTACACAAGCTGGTTTGCTTGCCTGTCTCCAGCCAGCAAATGAAACCTGTCTGAGAATAAGACTGTATTTTATTTATCTTTATATTTCCCGTGTCCAGCATAGGCTTAAAATAGCTGCTTAAGGTATGTTGAATGAGTGGATGAATATTTTATAGGTACATTAGGTTGCCAAAAGTTGTGGTAAAGGAGTTTCTGCATACAAGAAGCTGATAGTGCGTGTGTGCGTTGTCATGTCTTAGCAAAAGGCCCTGGTGTTTCTTGGTTTTGTTTTTCAGGCCATGGTATTTTAATCATTTATTCCACAATTATTCATTAAACACCCACTATGTGTCAGGTCCTGTGACATTTTTAAAGGTCAGTGTGTACTATATTAAGCAAGAAAAACACCCTGGCCTTCAAGCAGCACACTCTCCAAAATAAGCTTCATAATCATATGGAATTACATGTGAATTTGCATGAATTTGTTAAGGCAGATTCTGAGAGATGAAATTATTTCACTGTACCAAAGGAAAGTTTAGACAACTCTTTGAATACCTTTTAAATTAAAAAAATAAATAAATAAAAAAGGTTCTAGGACAGGTGAACTGACATGACAAAATCCTGTCACGAGGTGGCAGTGCTCATCTAAAAATGAAGAAGGAATCTAAAAATTAGACTTTTGAAGCTCTTAGTGGCATAGAACTTTAGAAAAGTAGGTGGTTCTCATACCTTACTCCAGAGGAATGCTGGTACTAAAAATTTAATATGGTAGCTGTTCTCAATTTTCAGAAAAGATCAACTGAAAGATGTGATTTAATCAGTTTTCCCTCCACACTTTCACAAGATATGATTTAATCAATGTTTTCCCTTCAAACTTTCACAAGCCTTTGGAATCTGCTTTTGTTTGCCTTCCAACAAGCAAATATTAATTTAGAATGGGCTGAGCATGTTAAATTACATGCCTCATTATTTCATAGACATATTAGAGGCCTGGTGCATGAAGTTCTTGCATGCGTAGGGTCTCTAGGCCTGGCCGGCGATCAGAGCCATCTGTGGGGCAACTGGCAGGGTGATCGGGGTCCCTGCTCGCACCTGCCTTGGCCTGGCACCGCCCGCTCATCTCCACCATCCCACCGCGGTCCCACTCTCATTGGGGCCCATCAGGGCCAGCAGCACCTCTGCTGCTGCCCGTGCCAAGTCGCCGGCACCTGCCATGTTCCACCATGTGCGTGGTGGTCAGTGCACGTCTAACTCCCGGTCAGTCAAACTCCCACCGGTGGGGACAATTTGCATATTAGCCTTTTATTATGTAGGATAATTTCAGAGTTGATTTTTTATATTAATTTTGAATGATATACTAATCGATCCTATTAATGAAAATGTTTCCTGACTTATATGACCAGATTAAACGTGTCAGTACTATGAAGTATTCCTACAGAGGACCTTATTTCCAGGTACTCTACCAATTAAACCCATTTGAGAATCCTGATCCAATACAATGTTTTCTAATTTCAAATGGAGAAAACAAGGTTCTGAGAAACTAAATGACTTCCTCAAGGTCACAAAGTCATTTGTGGGACAAGTTCAGGCTTATCCCTGCAGAGTGAACATTGAGATCTTTCCCTTGTTGCCATCTATCATCTTCCGAAGCAGAGCTTTTTGTATAATTAACCTTGAGAGCCAAGACATAGAGAGGAATCAAGATGACTTTTAGGTTTCTAAATTGGTGAGTGGTGGAATAGACTGCTCATTCCAAATACAGACTCCCTTTAGTGGCACAAGTTAATGTCCTAGTATCCTATATAATAAAGGAGAAACATGCAAATATGACTGTATCTTCCCTATGCTACCAGCCAATCAGGAGTGGGGGCATGGCCAGTGGCTGACAGCTGGTGGGGTGTGTGGCCACAGCACTGCTGAAGTGAGCACACTATAAGTTCTGCCCACACAGTATTTAAGGGCCAGCGAGATCCCTCCTTACAGTTACGGTGACTGAGTCGTGTCCTTTCACGGTGACCTCAGGACGGTTAGGGGAATTTGATGCCACAGGATCCCCCCATGAGGCTCGCATGTTGGTTGCTCTGATAGGCTGCCACTGAGCTGCGGGGTTTACCTGGCGCGTGGGACATGCAAATGAGCGGCCAGGGCACCTTGGGTAATGAGCACGAGGCAGGGCTGTGAGTTTTCAGGAGCAGGCAGGTGGCTATGAGTACGGACCACGCCTCTGCCCACAGCGCTTTCAAGGTTCTTGAGGCATCCGTGGTGCAGGGAGGGCTGGGCCAGTTCAATGCCATACTTTCAAAGCAAGTTGTTTCCCACTTAAATATCCTGTGATGAGTATCTTTAAAAAAGAAGTAAATATTCAGCCATTGTCACACCTTGAAAAGTTAAGGTAGTTCCTTAATATCACCTAATATCCACTGTACATTCAAATGTCTTTGTTTTAAAGATGCCTTTTACTGTTGGTTTGCCCAATTTCAGCCCTGAAGTTGGGCTGCTTCCCCGACCATAAGTTCCCAAAGGACTTCCAGCCAGAGTTAAAGGGGGCTTCTTCTGTTTTTAAGGCATCGCCATATCCAGTGCCTGCCAGGCCCCTGTGAAAGCACTACTCCTTAGGTCTGGGGTGCTGGGAGCTGAAGCAGAGAGGCTGTGAGACCCAGCTCACCCAGGATGCTGGCCCCATCACCCCTCCAATTATCCTGGCCCAGCCTTCCCTATGCATACCTGCCCACGGAGAGCATGAGGTGGTCGTGGCAGCCAGACAGGAGGCCAGTGGAGGGTGTGGCCGTGAGCGGGACGGGAGGCCTACACCCTCCCCCAATCCAGAGGGGCTTGACAGGGGACCTTAGGCCTTGACCCCTGCCCTGGCACCAGGCCAGGGACCTGAGGCCATGTCCTCCAACCAGTGGAGCTTGATGGGGGACCACAAAGTGTACTTCCCGTCCTGGTGCTGGGCTAGGGGACCTCCGGCTGCTCCCCCTGCCCAGCAGGGCTTGACAGGAGACCACAGGCCATGTGCCCCCCACCTGGCAGGGCTTGACAGGGAACCTCAAGGTGTGCTTCCCACCCTGGTGCTGGGCTAGTGTACCTCAGGATGCTCCCCAGCTCCAGACTGGGGGACCTCAGGCTGTGACTCCTACCTGGTGGGACTTGATGGGGGACTTCAGGCCATGCCCCCTATCCTGGTCTTGGGTCAGGGGACCAGAGGACGCCCCTTGACCTGTGGGGCTTGACAAGGGTGGGACTGGCCGAGTCTGGATCTATCCCAATGTGGGGGGGGGGTGCGGCTGGGTCTGGGTCTCATGTGATTTTGAGGCACATGTGAGTGAGTGGGGACTTGACTCTGGGTTCCATGGTGCACCCCAGACTCTGACAGGAGGAAGGTTTTCATATACATTTTACTAATTTTCTTTAGTCTTGATACTTCTATTATAGAGAAAGAGCAAATAGCAATATTAAATTATTTCTTCTAATTAATACCCTTTTAATGTGCATGAATTTCATGCACTGGGCCACTAGCATAGAATAAAAAGTTTTCCTTCCTAGTTCACCACTTTCACTCATTGTCCAAACCAGAACTCTTTTTCTTAGCTTCTTTGGTGACTAGAGAAGTGCTCTATAAAGAGAGAAAAATGCTCATTAGTTCTGAAAAAATGCTAATATCAGTAGTAGTATTTCATATATTCACTTCCAGAGGGTGTTCAATCTATTATAATAAAAGCATAATATGCTAATTAAACCAGATGTCCTTCCAAACGTTCTTCCGGGCTGAAGCTGGGCTGCAGCTGCCATGCCTGTGAGGGGGGATCCAGGCAGCCATCCTCAGCTACAAGGGAGGGATCAAGGCTGCAGCTGTGAAGACCTACTCTTGCACAAATTTTGTGCATTGGGCCTCTAGTAATAATATAACAGTTGACAAGTGACTGAGTTAATTAATTCAACAAGGATGGATTGACCTTCCTACCATGAGCCAGGTATGTTCTGAAATGTGGTTCTCAAAGTATGGTCTTCATATCAGCCGCATTAGCATCACTTGGCAACTTGTTAGAAATGCAAATTTTTAGGCCCCACATGAGACACACTGAATCAGAAACTCTGGGAGTGGGGGTCAAACAGTCTGTTTTTACCAGCCCTTCACATCACTCTGATGCATGCTCAACTTTGAGAAGGATTATTCTAGATAGTGAGGATATGGTATTAAAGAAAACAAAGTGCTTGTCTTCTTGGAGCAACACTATACAAATAGAAACTTTTATGTAAAGGTGAGTATTACCAGGGAAACCAAAACAGGGAACAGAGGGAGAATGTAGAGGGCACTCAGGCAAGGTCTTTCTGAGGAGTATGAACTCTGGAGTCAGGCTGAACCAGATGTGAGTACTGGCTCCACCAGTTACTAGCATTTTAAAGGTTCAGTTTTCTCATCTACTAAAATGAAAATAGTTATATTACTTACCTTACAAAGTTACTCTGAAGATTAAATAAAATAATGTTTGCAAAAATCTTGCAAATGTTTCTGTCACAGGGCAACTCCCCAATAAATGTTAGCCCTCCAAATGTGAAGGAGGGGTGCTACAGATGTATATTTGGGAATCATTAATGTAGGGCTTAATAATAGAGTGGGCGAAAAGATGGGTAGACTGAGATGTGAGAGGTGAGCATGGGTGACAGGCTCTTGTTGGGGGATGGGGTGGCAGAAGTGAGTTGAGAAGTGGTGAGGAGGTGAAGGAATGAAGATGAGGTCGTTCATCTGAACTCAGCTAATGGTGGGAACAGGCCAATGGATGGGGTGAGCAGCTATCCTGGTTTGCCTGGGATTGAGGAAATTCCTGGAAGGTGAGTCTTTCAATGCTAAAACCGAGAAAGTCCTGGGAAAATTGGGATGAGCTGGTCAACCTACCAGCGGTTAGGGTCCTGGGAGGTGAAGTGGCAGTGGTAACTACTGTGGACTTTCTTTTTGGTGCCCTCTGATCTCCTCCTCACAATAATCTTGTCAAGTACCTTCCGGTAGCTGGACTCCACCTGAAGTCAGAGGGCCAGGGTGCTCGGGAATGTAGCGGGGGAGAAGCCAGCCCTGCCTGGATACAGCATGATAAGGAACCACAGAGAATGGATCTGGAGTGGCTCCAAGATAGTAGCCAGCACAGTGACAAGAGGTTAGAATTGTCTGGGAATAGTCTGATTCCATACTTTTTATTTTTTCCCATGCCTTAACCAAAGAGCCTAGGAGTGGGATGAATGGGTCTTTTCTGCATCCTTGAATTAATCTTAAGTAGAATTATAAAAGTTACCCAGGATATTCCTTAGTATCTGAGAAGCCCCCCTAAATTTTTTCCTTTTGATGTTCACCGGTATGAGTGTGTGTATACAAGAAGGAGCAGGTAGGATGGTCCTGGAGAAAACTCTCATGGGCACTGGACTCTAGTACAGGTTAGGGATGCCCTCCGGTGTCCACAGATTTTCTCCCCACTTTTTACCTGGAGCAGGAACTTACTCCTCAAATCACTGCTTGATGGAAACTATCCCGCTATGGCAAGATCAAAGGTCAAAAGTCCACCATTCGAACGGTACCATCTTACAAGGCCAGAGTGCTCGACACCCCAGTAGCCAGAACACCTTCAGCCTCCTCCAGATTCACCTGACCTGAGGAGCCCCGGCCCGCCAACCCAACCCACATCACAGCTGTGGGACTGGCCGAAGGCGCTTCGTGATTGGGAAAACGGAATGAGGGCGTGGCTCAAGTAGAAAGCCGCCTCTGGATTGGCGCAAATCCTCAAGGGCGGTACCTCCACGCCGGGTAGGCGCGAAAGCTCCGGGTTGAATACGGCGGGAGCAGCTGTGCTGCGGCTGAGGGAGCCGGGGACCAGTTTCGTCCCCAGCAAAGCGCTGGCGAGGCCAAAGTCATGACGGGCGAAGTGCCTTCCGAGGTGAGTTCATGCAAATGTCTGCATCGCGGTTGCGGAGGTCGGCGCTGACGGGGGCGGCGGGCGGGGGTCGAGTGCGGTGGAATGGGTAGCGGAGGCTGGGAGAACTACAGTTCCCGGCGTGCACCGGGCGGCTCGGCCTCGCAGTCCCTGAGAGAAAACACCCCAAACCCCGACCACCACCTCGCGACCCAGTCCCCGCGTCGGGGTTTCCGCGCCTCCGTCCGGTAGGCCCTGTTGCTTCGGGTCTTTGTGGCGAGCGCGGCCGGCGGCCCAGCTCCTCCTCAGTCTGTCCCGCCTTCCCTCCGCTTTGGCGCGTTTCCTGCCGTGGGTGCGTTTCCTTTTACCGCGTGCGGAAAGAGGAAGGCCCGAGCCGAACCGGGCCGCCGGGATGCGGGGCAGGACTCTAAATGGACGGCGGGAGTTCGGAATTGCGTCTGGAAGGGGCCTTTTCGGTCACCTGGAAGGGTGTTCTTTTCTGGGGCGGGACTAGGGTGAGATACCTTGGGAGCAAAATGTCAGGAGACGCCGAAAAACTCAGTAATCAAGATGAAATTTTAAAGCAACATTTAAAAAAAAGTTAACACCAAAAAATCCCATGACTTGATATTGAGTAACAAACTTTTAAATAAAAACAATATCTGGCCCTGAACTTGCACTAGTCAGCGTCACTCACCTCACCCTTGCTGATACTGCTGCAAAAAGCCTGGAAAAAAATGTTAACAATATCTTGTATTGAGTTGTGTGGCTGCCTATATGCAGTTTTCGGATCCATAAACAGAGCGAATAGACCAAACTTTTGTATTGTTGGGAGGATCATCAGGAAATACATGATTCTCCTTGGTGATTATTCAGTGCGTATTCTCTTTAGCTATCTAGTAATTGTACCAAGCATTGAATTTATAGTTGTTGGAGCCCTAACCTGTTTGGCTCAGTAGATAGATCATCGGCCTGCGGACTGAAAGTTCCCAGGTTCGATTCCAGTCAAGGGCATGTACCTTGGTTGCAGGTACATCCCCAGTAGGAGGTGTGCAAGAGGCAGCTGATCTATGTTTCTAACTATCTCTCTCCCTTTCTCTCTGTAAAAAATCAATAAAATACATTTTTTTAAAAATGGTTGTTGGGCCGAGACCGGTTTGGCTCAGTGGATAGAGCGTCGGACTGCGGACTGAAGAGTCCCGGGTTCGATTCCGGCAAGGGCATGTACCTTGGCTGCAGGCACATCCCCAGTGGGGGGCGTGCAAGAGGCAGCTGATCGATGTTTCTCTCTCATCGATGTTTCTGACTTTCTATCCCTCTGCCTTCTGCTCTGTAAAAAATTAATAAAATATATTTTAAAAAATAAAATAAATAAAAATAAAAATGGTTGTTGGAGAAGCATTAACGTTAGGCCTCCTGCCCTATTACATGACAGATGTTAATGTCGCCCCCCCTTATTAAGTTGATTCAGAGCCCTAAGAACGCCAAGGAGATTGGAGACCTGGCATCTAGAGCAACTTGGTCACTAACTGTCCAAATCACCCAACACACCTCTCCTTATATATATTTATATGTTTTTTACTTGTAACTTTTAAAGTCGTTTTGTTTAGAAATTTCCAAATATAAAAATCATGCCAATCTTACTTCATGTATATCCCCACCCATTTCCTCCTTATTTAGAACCAAATTTTAGACATTATTTTATCCACAAATATTTCATTATACATCTCTAAGAGGTAGAGCCTTCCAAAAAAAAGATAACCACAATATTATTACAACACCTAAAACATTTAGAATTTTTGCTTGAATATCGAGTCTGTTCAGATTTCCTTCACACACACACACACACACACACACACACACACTCACTCACATATGCTCTCTGAATTAGGATCCAAAGGAAGTCTGCACATTGCAATTGTTGATATGTAAGTGTATGTATATACTTTAACTCTTTATAGGTCCCCCTCCCTCTCGTTTTCTTCAAAGTATTGTTAAAGAAACAACATAGAGTGGGGGCCAGTAAAAGAGGGAAAGGGGGGGATAAATGGTGAGAAAAACAGGCTTGGCATAGGGTAGTGGACATGCAATACAATATACAGATGACATTTTATAGAATTGTATATTTGAAACCTATATGATTTTATTAACTAGAGACCCATTGTATGAAGATTCGTGCAATAGGGCTTTCTTCCCCTGGCTGCAGGCACCGGTTTTCTTCTGGCACCCGGGCCCTGGGCCGCAGCGGAGCCAAGCCTTCAGCCTTCAGCAGAGCTGTCAGTCTTAGCTCTGTGCCTGCATATGCAAATTAACCTGCTATTTTGTTGGGTTAATTTGGATGCTCCCGATTGGTTGGTGGGAGTCATGGAAGTATGGTCAATTTGCATCTTTTTCTTTTATTAGTGTAGACTAGAGGCCCGGTGCATGAAATTTGCACATGGGGGGGGGTGGTCCCTTAGCCTGGCCTGTACTCTCTCGCATTCCGGGATCAGGCAGGCAGGCAGAGTGGTTAGGGGCAATCAGGCAGGCAGGCCAGTGGTTAAGAGCCAGTGGTCCCGGATTGTAAGAGGGATGCCCAACTGCTGGGTTAGGCCACAGCTAACCACTCTGCCTGCCTGCCTGCTTGATCGCCCCTAATTCCTTTCCTGCCTGCCTGGTCACCCTTAACCACTCTGCCTGCCTGGTCACCCTTAACCACTCTGCCTGCCTGCTTGATTGCTCCTAATTGGCTCTGTCTGCCTGCTTGATCGCTCCTAACCAGTCTGCCTGCCTGTCTGATCACCCCTAACTGCTCACTTGCCTCCCTGATCGCCCCTAACTGTCTCTGCCTCAGCCCTCACCACTGCAGCTTCATCCAGAAGGATGTCCGGAGTGACCTCTGAAAGATTGTTTGGCTGTCAGATCTAATTAGCATATTACACTTTTATTATTATGGATGTCACACCAATAAATTAAATGAAAATAAAAAAGAAACCACATAGTTTAGCTTATAATGAGTCCCAACCTGGATTGCATCTCTTTTTTAAAAGAAAATTTTTTTTATTGATTTAGAGAGAAAGGGAGAGAGAATCATTGATTGGCTACCTCTGGCACTGCCCCTTAAAGAAAGCACATTATGGCTCCTCTTTGGCATATCTGAATTGCCAGGATCACCACTCCAATGATATTATTAAGTAAACTAGAGACCCAG
Source organism: Antrozous pallidus (assembly GCA_027563665.1). Taxonomy (NCBI): domain Eukaryota; kingdom Metazoa; phylum Chordata; class Mammalia; order Chiroptera; family Vespertilionidae; genus Antrozous; species Antrozous pallidus. Next base: position 189,313,237 of record CM050508.1, read on the forward strand.
TGCATGAAATTCGTGCACTGGTAGTGGTGGGGGGGTGGGGTAGTGATCCTCAGCCCAGCCTGCACCCTCTCCAATCTGGGACCCCTTGGGGGATGTCTGACTGCCAGTGTAGGTCCGATTCCTGCAGGCCTACACCAGCAGTCAGACATCCCTCTCACAATCCAGGACTGCTGGCTCCTAACCACTCGCCTGCCTGATTGCCCCTAACTGCCCTCCCCTGCCAGCCATCTTGTGACAATATGGGGGCTGCCATCTTGTGGCAGCCATCTTGTGATGACATGGGATGGCCATCTTGTGAGGGAGTGAGTGTCAATTTGCATATTACCTCTTTATTATATAGGATAAGGGTTATTTGAACACAAGTACTGTGGCACCGTGACAGTAGATCTGATAACTGAGGTGGCTACTAAATGTCTACTAGAAAAAGGTGGATTGTATATACCATACAGGTATGCTGGACAAAGGGATGATTCATGTCCTGAGTGGGACAGAGTGGGATGGTGTGAGATTCCATCATGCTACTCAGAATGATATGCAATTTAAAACTTTATGAATTGTTTATTTCTGGAATTTTCCATTTAATATTTTCTGACCTCGTTGGACCATGAGTAACAAATTATGGAAAAATGAAACTGTTGATAAGGGGGATCTACTGTATTCATTGTAAAGAATTGTTTTTGCCCTGGATGGTGTGGCTCAGTAAATTGGAGTATTGTTCCATACACTGAAAGGTCAGTTCCCAGTCAGGGCATACTAGTATACCTACGTTGCAGGTTTGACCCCCAATTGGAGCGTGTATGAGAGGCAACCAATTGATGTTTTTCACATCGGTGTTTCTCTCCCTCTCTTCTTCTCTAAAATAAAAAGCAAACAAGCATATCCTTGGGTGAGGATTAAAAAGAATTTTGGGTCTATAGAATCCTTTAAAGGTGAACAATGATTTTTCTTTTGGTTTTTGGTCCAGTAATTCTTTAAAAAAAAATTTTTTTTTTATTGATTTCAGGAAGGAAGAGAGAAGGAGAGATAGAAACATCAATGATAAGAGAGAATCATTGATTGGCTGCCTCCCGCACGTCCCCTATTGGCGATTCGAGGCTGCAACCTGGGCATGTGCCCTTGACCAGAATCGAACCTGGGACTCTTCAAGTCCACAGGCTGACACTCTACCCATTGTGCCAAACCAGCTAGGGCATGTCTGATAATTCTTAATATCATCTCTCTCTCTTTTTTTTTTTGTTAATTCTTACCTAAAGATTTTTTAAAAAATATGTTTTATTGATTTTTTTACAGAGAGGAAGGGAGAGGGATAGAAAGTCAGAAACATTGATGAGAAAGAAATCCTACTGCAGTTGTGCCAGAAACCAAGGTACATGCCCTTGACCGGAATCAAACCTGGGGCCTTCCAGTCCGCAGGCCAATGCTCTATCCACTGAGCCAAACTGGTTTTGGCATCCTTACCTAAAGATGTTTTTTTAATTGATTTTTAGAGAAAGTGAAAAGAAGGGGAGAGACACAGAGAGAGAAACATCAGTAGAAGAGTGATATACATTGGTTGCCTCCTGCACATGTCCAACCAGGGTGGGATCAAGCCTGCAACCCAGGTATGTGCCCTTGACCGGAATTGAACCTGAGGCCCTTCAGTGCACACACCAACATGCTATCCACTTTGCCAAACTGGCTAGGGTTGTATATCTTCATTGAACCCTTGAATTGTGTCTATTTTTTCCTTATTTCAGCCTGATGATTCCATATTGCTATGTGTATCATAATGTACTTAGAGCTTTTTGTAACCTGCTGGTTAATGCAAAATATATTCTCATTGATCTAGGTTCACCTAGAAATCAATGATTTAAAACTCATTTCACAAGAAGAAGCAGATAGTCCTTTCGACAGTGGACAGGGCAGCTGTGAAACAATTGGACCCTTGAGTGAAGGAGGTTTGTAATAGTACTTTTATTCTTAGAAATAGAATGTGGGGGCTTGGATTTGTAAGTGAGTTGGATTAATTTTATTATTCTCTTGATTTATTAGGTTATGCCCAACTTTAAAAATAGTTGTGTTTTACCCTTTTGAGAATAATGATTTCTGTTATATATTACTGAATATATAACATGTCAAGAAGCTACCACATTGCCTGGTTGAATGCATTCATCCCATAATAAAAGAATTTGTAACACCTTCCAGAATGATTAGAACAACTTTTCCTGTTGTAAAGATATATACAGTAGTTACATTTTTCAGTGAGACATTTTTCTAGTGAAAATGTTTCCCAAATGTACTTTTAGATTTGCTTTGCTACAGTCAGTTCTTAGCGGTAGTTACATAATTTTACAATGTGATACATCACTTAGATAATTGGATATATTATTGGATGATTGGATAGATTGAGTGGAACTAGGAGAAAAGCCAAATGACAGCAGTCTGTTAAAAAAATTTTGTGTTCCCTTCAGATTCTGATGAAGAGATATTTGTGAGTAAGAAATTGAAAAGCAGGAAGGTGCTACAAGACAGTGATTCTGAAAGAGAAGAACCAGATGCCTCTCCAGAGAAAGCTAGCTATGACCTTGCCGAAGAGGAAAATAAAGAGAACTTATATGCCGGAAAAAATGGGAAAGCCAGAAGGGTGTACAAAACTCTGGCAGACAGTGATGAAAGTGACCTGGAGGAGGAAGAGTCTTTGTACCAAGAAAATCTTGAAACCCAAGTGACATCTTCCTTAGAGCTGGCTTGTCAATCTGAAAACTCTGTGGACTTTACAGCTGGTAGAAAGATTTCCAAAAAATCCATACGTGATAAAGAAGGAACTGAAGGGAAAGCAAAAGTAAAATCAAAGAGAAGATTGGAGAAAGAGGAGAGAAAAATGGAAAAAATTAGGCAGCTAAAAAAGAAGGAAGCAAAAAATGAGGTACATTTTTAAAAATATATTTTTTTTATTGCCCTAACTGGTTTGGCTCAGTGGATAGAGTGTCAGCCTGCGGACTGAAGGGTCCCGGTCAAGGCAGGGGCATATGCCTGGGTTGTGGGCTAGATCCCCAATAGGGGTGTGCAAGAGGCAGCCAATCAATGATTCTCTTCCATTGTTGATGTTTCTCTCTCCCTCTCCCTTCCTCTCTCAAATCAGTAAAGATATATGTATAGAAACATCAGCTATAAGAGAGTATCATTGATTGCCTGCCTCTTGCACCCCCACCCCCCCCCCCCCGAGGATCTAGCCTGCAGCTTGAGTATGTACCCTCACTGAGAATTGAACTGTGACCCCCTGGTTCGTGGGTCGTTGCTCAACCACTGAGCCACGCCAGCCAGGCAAATTAGGTACATTTTAAAGAACAATTTGCTATTTCTAATGCATTTTGGAAAGGATTGTTTTTAGTTCTTGAGGTTTTTCTGCATTCAGAGTACAGCTTTGAATTGATTGTTTTTGCATTGTGAATAACAAGGTACGTGATTTAAAACTTGGTGTCATTTTTCCATTTCGTATACATAAAGGACACTTGCAAATATATGAGTTTCTGATCTCTGAAAGTTAATTTTCAAAAAAGGATTTTTCATGCATTTATCAGTCAGAAATGCATTTATCCTCAAGTTTTATAGACTAGTTGCTTAGTAAGTATTTACTTGACTTTTCAAAAATACTTACTGTTTTGTAAGTTAGTTTTGGACAGTTTGCATAAAATCACAGCCTGGACTTCAAGGGATGACTATGTGTTAGGAACCAGTGAGGATGTTCTAGAAAGCCATGCATTTGTCTGTTGGTAAAACGAGCTTTTTCTGGCCTCATCCAGATTGCCTTGTGTTGTGAAATTGGATTCTGAAATGATTGGGTTTTGCTTTTTCTTTATGCATTATCCAGGAAGAAGATGTGAAAGAGTCATTTACTGATAGTGGCTGTCTTCTTGTGGATGAAGATCTTTTTGAAACTGGGTTAGAGGAGGAAAATAACTCTGCATTGGAAGATGAAGAGTCGCTAGAATCCATAAGGGCAGCTGTGAAAAACAAAGTAAAAAAACACAAGGCAAGTAAAAGATTATTGCAGTAGGAGCTACCGTATTGCTTCTAAGTTTTGCATTATTTTCTGACTTACTTTTGAAACCTTAATTTTTTTTAAAGTGATAGACATGCTAACTTGTTTGGAAACTAGTATTTTGATTGCCCTCATAGAAATGTTGAGGGGAGGAGGAATAAGACACTTTATGTTGTGTAAGAAGCAGAGAAATAAAGGGGCAGAGATGTAAATTTGATAACTGTGTAGCCTCTAAGAAATGAACCAATAGGGTTTCATGAAGGGTATAAAGGAGACGTATCAGTCAAAAGCATTGTTATCCTGTGTGATTTGGAGCATAATTGTTTTTCCTAAGATTATCTTTAGTTGCCTGGGAGTCATCATCTCTCCTTAGGGGAAGATGTAACACAGAGGTATAAGAAACAAGAGACCGTACTCCATTTGAGACATCTAATTTGTTTTCTAGGCATTATAGCATGCTGGGTTTAAAATTTTCTATTTGATAATTATTGACATATTACTAATGTAGCATGATGTAATATTGGAACACAAAAGCATTCTTTGAGTAAGCTTATTTCAGGTTCATTTTTGCCCATATTATTTAACTTGTCATCTCTTTCAGAAAAAGCAACTGTCTTTGGAGAGTGGCATTTCTTCATATGAAGAAGAAAGTGAGTTATCAAAAAGCACCGTGAGGAAGGTGAGGTAGAGCTCCGTACTGTGTAGTTATCATGTGGTTTCTTTTCCCAGGAGATTGTGAATTTCTCAGGGATAATATTTTTTATCATGTTTATTATGTTTTCCTGGTACCAAAGATAATGCTCTGTACATGGGAGGGACACAAATATGGATTGGATTGAATTAATTCTTTCTGACTTGCAAATGAATGAAACTCCGTGGGTTAATATTGTATTGAGCTTATTTGTGCTTACTATTACCTCTCCATTCTCTTTTCTTGGAAAGAGCAAACTCTTTCTGAATGTCTATGTGTAGCGTTAATGTGCTCTCACATTTTGTTTTCTTTAAGGAAAGGAAGGCAGCCAAGTTAAGTAAGGAAGCATTAAAAAAACTACACAGTGAGACTCAGCGCCTTATCCGAGGTAATCCAAATCAGTACAGTAAAATTTGAGGCAAATCACAATATTTCTTTGTAAGCTCAATTTAGATGGAGATTTTTGTTTGTTTAACACTCCTCCTAATATGAATTGGGTTGTAATATCAAGTTTAGAATGGATCTTGGTGGATGGCTATTGTCCTGAAGCCCCTAGGACATTACTACAAACAGAAAATTTTCAGAACTATAGTCATGGTAAAGAGGAAAAATCTTTTTTGTTTTCATTCCTTTTTTAGAAGTTTTATGAGTTTATTTCAGTTCATTTGAGCCAAATTGATGACATGCTGGAAAGGAAGATCTTAAATGCTCCCTGGAGGTTTTTTGTTTTTCATGGTTTTCTGTGGACCAGCTGCATCAGAATCCCTTTGGGAACTTGACAAATATGTAAATTCTTAGTCTACACAGAAAGTCTGATTCAATAGGCTTAAAATGGGGTCCAAGAATCTGTATTTTTAAGAACTTCCTGGACCAGTTTGATTTCACAACTAAGTTAAAGCCACTGGTCTATTTTGTGGGCAGGGGAGTGGAGGAGTGTGGGTGATAGAGGGGAGATGGGAAGAGATTAACCAAAGAACTTATATGCATATATATGCATAACCAATGGACACAGACAGTAGTGTGGTGAAGGCCTGGGTGGGGCAGGGGCTAGGAAGAGGAAAACTAAGGACATCTGTAATACTGTCAACAATAAAATAAAATAAAAAAGAATTTTTTTTAAAAGCCACTGGTCTTCGAGGATTTCTTTTGTACTTAAATCCTGTCTTTATTAAAGCCAGAATTGTTTTCTATTTCTGGTGATGGCTTTGGCTTACTGTTTAGTTAACTGAATATAAAGTGACATTTCAGAATATTCAGTATATAGATTTGCTTGTTTTGTTCCATTTTGTAGAGTCTGCACTTAATCTTCCGTATCATATGCCTGAGAATAAAACCATTCATGATTTCTACAAACGTAAACCTCGGCCCACTTGGCAGGGAAATGCCATGGCCCTACTAAAGTAAGAACCCTCTTTACTGTGATTATAATTGTCATAAACATTCCATTTTGTAGCAAACAAAAAGTTCAGATTCCTTACACCCTTCATACCGATTTAACTGGTTCATTCTGTGCTAAATGATGAGAATGTTTCCCATTTAGGATAACTTTCAACTCCAGCTTATTTCCCCTTCCCTAGGTCATCTAAGTATCAGTCAAGCCATCACAAAGAAATCACAGACACTGCAACCACAGCTGAGATGAGCAGTGACCGTCATAGCAAAGATTCTAAGCCAACAACAGATACAGGATATGAAATGGAAGCTAATGCACTCCCTGCAGTTTCAAAGGAACTCCAGATGACTACTGGATCAGATGAGTCTTGCAGTAAAGATCTGATGGTAAGTGAAGAGCCAGAAATTCAGGAGAAACAGGAGCAGACGGATACTAGACCTTCTCCTGGGGACAGCTCAGTGGCTCAGCAGGAATCCAGCCTCCTTGGGAACAAGGTCAATGACGGGTCTCAGACTGCAGGACGTGTGGCACTTGAACCTGATGCCCTGGAGGGAGAAGGCCTGCAAAAAACACAAGAAGCAGATGAGAAGGTGGAAGAGCCCAGGCAGCAAACCAAATCGGTGGCAGTCGGGCCACCTGAGAAAGTGAGGAGGTTCACACTGGATAGACTTAAGCAACTGGGAGTAGATGTTTTCGTTAAACCTCGGCTGGGTGCTGATGAAGATTCCTTTGTGGTACTTGAAGAACCTGAACCCAACAGAGGTAATTCTTTGAGTTGTGGGGGGCCTCTCCAGAGTGATTTATCCAGGCAGCATTTAATTACATGCCACTTTGGAGGACAGGGAACCCAGGAGAAGCCAGTAACCACACATGATATTATTCTACAGATGTCCAGGCACATCCTGTTTTATTTTGCTTTACCTATTGGACTTCACAGATACTGCTTTTTTTTTTTTTTTTTTACAAATTGAAGGCAGGATCCTCCACCAGCAAAATGGTTATGACTTGCTTTATTGTAATACTAGCTTTATTGTGGTGGTCTAGAACCGAACCCACAATATCTCTGAGGTATGCCTGTCCTGGATAGGGTAGAATCCCATTTAGATAGATTTGGCAGTGTATCAGAATATTGTAAACCTTGTTTAAAATTGAAATCTGTTCATAGGTTAATATATAAAAGAGGTACATTGCTATTGTGTTATGATATGACATTCATAGAAGCATTACTATTCAGTTTTTCACAATTAAAGAAAAATATTTTGGTTCAGGAAATTGCAAAACTGAATTTCTTTGCTGCTCCCTAACCCCCCCCCTTTTTTTTACTCTATTCAGCAAATATTAAACTACCCACTAAATGCAAGATGCTATAGAGCATACCAAGGGAAATCTGACATTTATTCTACACCTGAGCTACTTACACTCTAGTAGGGAAGATAAGCAAGTATGCAGAAGAGAAAGTGGTGACATCCTTTAGAACATGTGTCACTGATAGGGAAAAAAATAATGTGGAAAAAGGTTAAAATTTACTTCTTTGCTGAAAGAAACTTTTACAATAAAGTGCTTTGGGCCTTGGCTGGGTAACTCAGGTTGTTGGGGTGTCGACCAACCAGTTTGGAGTTTGATTCTCACTCAGGGCACACACGCAGGTTGTAGGTTTGATACCCAGTTGGGCTGTACAGGAAGCCAGCTCTCTCTCACATCAATTTTTTTCTCTCTAAAAATAAATAAAAACATAATAATAACAATAAATTAAAAATAAAGTGCTTTTGGAATTCAGAGGAGGGATAAGTTTCTCCCAGTAGGTGGCTAAAGAAAGGCTTGAAGAAGAGGTGGATGTAATTTCCTGTTCGCTGCCTTCCCCTACTTTGAGTAAGCTCTTCTGGCTTGTTTCCTATTCTATACTCAGTGCTTCCACAGGGATGGCACATAGTAGGCCTTCATATTTATTGAATGAATACATGATCTTTCAAAGAGAACTCAAGTATTATTACCACTTTAGGTAAACTTCTTGACTCAGGTAGAATTGGGTGTTGCCTCTGCATTAAAGCAGTGTATTATGACAATTAAGAGCTTAGACTTTATAGCAAGACCAGAGTTTGAATCTAGACTATGCTACTTACTGTTTAACCTTGAGTATGCTCTTTGGCCTCTCTAAGCCATCTTTTAAAAACAAAAATTGGGGAAAAAAGCACTGTTTCACAAGAGGATTTGTTAAAATCGTGAGTATAATTAATAGATAGCATAAAGAAGCACTCCAACAGTGGCTGCTACTTTTACTAGTGTTATTAGTGAAATTAATACATCAAGATTCACTAAACAGTTTTTGGTTGGCAGGTACTATGTTATCCATAGTATTTAGCGGATATATAAAATATGCTCACTGAGTCTTTGTTAATTGAATAGATGGGCTTTGTGGAAGTGGAGAGGACATTCTTGGAAGGGACAGGAAGAATGGTAGAAATTGAGAAGTTGTGTAAGTCTGTTTGACCAGAACAGAAGGTGGGAGGGAAGAGTTGTGTAACAGTCTAGCTGGTGTGGTTCAGTGGTTGAGGGTCAGCCTATGAACCAGGATGTCATGGTGAAAGTTTTGTTCTGTTGGACTAGAAATTATCTAAACAGTTCCAGACAGAGAGAACAAACGTTTTTGGTGTTTTTTTTTAATCTTCACCGGAGGTTATTTTTTCCATTGATTTCTAGAGAGCATGAAAGGGAGGGAGTATGGAAAGGGAGAGAGAAACGTTGATGTGAGAGATACATTGATTAGTTGCCTCCTGCATGCGCCCCTACTAGAGCTATGGAACCTGCAATTGAGGTACTTGCGCGTGACTGGGAATTGAACCCGAGACCCTTCGGTTTTCAGGCTGACGCTCTAACCATTGAGAAAACTGGCCAGGGCGAAAACAAACATTTTTTGAGTGCTTAGTATACTAGACACTGCTAAATTTTGTTTTATATAACCAGAAATTACCTAAGCAGTCCTGGACTGAGACAGGAAAGGGAAGAAACTTAATTTTGAGTACCTACTGTGTAGATTCTTTATTAATTGTCTTGTATACAAGTTGGGTGTGGTTCAGGGGCAGCCTTGAGGAGAATTTCCTTTCTGATTGTATTGAGTAAGCTAGCATAACAGTTTCATCAAAAAACTTTTCCAGTCCTGCTGCTGAGTTACATCATTGATTGGATTGTCATTTTCTTTTTTTTTTATATTAACTTTGCCCATTTTTAGTAAGATTTTCAATAAACAGTGAAATGTTCTTAATAGGGAATTTTTAAAAGTAGCCCTTGAATAATCAAGAATGATGGCATTTTCCCGATCAGTTTGTACTTTTAAAAAAAAAGAAAAAAAAGAATTGCACATATTTAGAAACTTCATTTGTAAATTTCTACCCTAAATTATTTTTAAGTATGTTGAGGAAGAATTGTAGCAGTCCATTAGTTTGGGGTAAATTACATGAATTCACAGTGGTGTTAGAAGCAAAGGATGTTTGGTGTTTCTGCATTGTGTGTTTTTTTTCTTACAACTACATTTCTTAAAAAACTTAGCTTATAATTCCTAACTGAAATCATAACGGAAAGAATTTGAGCATGGCAAACTGACCTACTGGTTGGCACTTGGGTTTAGAACTGGAAGCCTTGAAGCAGCGTTTCTGGAAGCATGCTAATCCCACAGCCACACCCAGGGCTGCTCAGAAGGTAAACGTGAGCATCATCGTGAAAGAGGTGGGCACTGATGGTAAGGAGGAGCTGAAGGCCGATGTGGTGCCTGTCACTTTGGCAGCTGAGAAGCTGGATGGAGTAAGCCACACAAAGCCAGGTATTTGAGTTGACCTTTTTTCCTTTGTGCTTTGTACTGTGATCGCTGTATGCCACTGAAGAAACGGTAGTGAAAAGTTACAGGCTCTCTCCGAGGAGCTCAGTTAGCTCATCCCGTACCCCAAGGTTGTGGGCCCAATCCCCAGTGAGGGCACATATCAGAAACAGTCAAACAGCAAATCGATATTTCTCTTTCTGTCTCTTGAAAATCAGTAATTTTTTTAAAAAAGTGATAGAATCTTTTTCTTGGAGACTTGGGAGAGTGGGCAGCAGTACCTCTAGCATGATTCATGTGTAGCATTGCCTAGAGGTGTGGGGTGGGTAAGATGACTTTATTCCTTAAAATAGCCTTTTTCTTATTTAAAAAAAAACTAATCTATTGTAGGAAATGCATGAAAGTAATAAACAAAACTTCTACAGTCCTCTGTATATCTATCCTTGTAAACTCTCTTTGCATGTTTGTTTTAAAAAAACAATAATGTGATAACACCATTCATTCTGCTTTTTTTGTTTTTGTTTACAGCGTGATAGGGACAGGTCTATTGTTCCCACTTTCACTTTGAAAATATGAGTAATATGTCACATAGAAAAAATTTAAAACAATGAGGAAAAAGGTATAAATGAAAAATTAGTCTTCCCAAAGGCAACTGCTAACAATTTTTTGTTTGTCCTAGGAAAATTCATATGTATATACCGTTGTGTGTGTGTGTGTGTGTGTGTGAGAGAGAGAGAGAGAGAGAGAGAGAGAGACAGGGAGAGAGACAGGGAGAGAGAGATTGACAGAATTAAATATTCTGTGTTAGGCATTGCTCTAAGTGCTTTACAGAAAATAGCATTAGTATCCTTATTTTATATATAAGGAAATTATATACAAAGCATTTACACAACCTTTTCAAGTACTAGAACCAGCAGCCTAATCCAGACCCCCTAACCCTTGAGTTCACATACACATTTTGTTGCTTTTAAGGTTTTTTTTTTTAACAGCTGCATAAAATTTCATTGTATGAGTATAACATGATTTGTTTAACCATACTCTTATTGGACATATTGTTTGTTCCAGTTTTTGGTATTTCATATAATGTACTTCCTAGTATGAGACATATGTTGGTATATCTGAATGCAAAATTTTTTACAATGAAATCAAATTTTGATGTATATCATTTCATTGTTCTTCAAAATAGTTGTCCCAATTTATACTCCTGAGTAATATAAAAGTTTCTGTTTCCTCCTGTTAATTCATATTATCAAACCAAAGTTTTGCTAAATATATAAAAAATGTTATCTCTTTATTTTGATTTGTAGCTCTTTAATTAGAGGTGAGGTTAAACATTATTTTTAACTTAGTTATTAACAATATAGCCCTAACCGGTTTGGCTCAGTGGATAGAGCGTCGGCCTGTGGACTCAAGGGTCCCAGATTCGATTCCGGGTCAAAGGCATATAGCTTGGTTGCAGGCACATCCCCAGTGGGGGGTGTGCAGGAGGCACCTGATTGATGTTTCTCTCTCATCGATGTTTCTAACTCTCTCTCCCTCTCCCTTCCTCTCTGTAAAAAAAAAAAAAAAAATCAATAAAAACATATTTTTAAAAACAAAACAAAACAAAAAAGTATACTCACTTTCTGTGAACATCCAATCCATATCCTATGCCCGTTTTACTCTTGAATTGTTTCTCTTTTTCTTCAAAATAGATAAATTTATCAATTTTTTTTTCATGGCTTCTGAGCCAGAGACTTTTGAAGTTATACTCATCCTCCCTTTTTTTACTTAATAATAAGCTTATAATCTCTGCATAGTATATTTTCCCAGAGTGTAGAACATAATTCTGGAAGTCCTCTTTTACACTTGACTTCATAATAATCCCATTTGTTAAAGGAACAAAAGCCTAGAATACTAAGATCTCTGCCCTTTTGGGATGTGACTAGAACACTTCTGGAGTTGCCTAAAACGCACACTTCTGTTATTGTAGTGTGGAGTCAGTCATTATGTCTAACGCATGCCTTCATATTTCTGTTCAGGTGAAAAGCTTCAGGTGCTGAAAGCAAAACTGCAAGAAGCAATGAAACTCCGAAGGTTAGAGGAGCGCCAAAAGCGCCAGGCATTGTTTAAATTAGACAATGAAGATGGATTTGAAGAGGAGGAGGAGGAAGAGGAGGAGGAAGAAATGACGGATGAATCTGAGGAAGATGGAGAAGGGGAAGAGGAGGAAGAAGGCAGTCACGAGGTTTCTGGCAATTATGTAATTTTGTTACTTGGTCATGATGAATAAGGAAAAGAAAAGAATCTGATTTTTTGAGTGATCATAATAAGCATGTTCAGTTGTGTAAGAGATTTTAGGGGCAGACATGAATGCAGCTAGCTCATGTGTACCTCAGTCTTAGTGCATTCATTTTAGTTGGCACCTTGAATATCTCCAGTCCTCAGAGCCATGGCTTGTGTTAGTTTATATCATGTAACACAACGCTGGTATGAAATGGCTTTGCATGAATAAGGACTTTTATCGTTGTTGTTTATTTAAGTTTCTTTGTTCAAAATAAAAAGCAGTTTTAACCTTGGCCAAGCTGAGACCTGGAATCAATTCTCAGGCAGGCTGAGACCTTCCTGTATTAATTGCATTCTTGGTTGAGAAGGGTATTTGTAGAAGGGTCTCTTTCCCTTGTTCCATGGTATTCCACTGAGGGAATGTAGATGATGACATGGTTTTTTGTATTAGAAAAATGAAAAGCTTCCTTGTTTGAACACTGGAATCACTTGAAAGAGCTGGTTAATAGTTAGCTTGGGGAGAGAAAGAAGAAAGCAATGGCTGAACTGGGTAGCATGTCACAGTCTGTAGCTGGTTTGAGGTCAGTAGTCATCCTGCAATCTCAAGCTAATCATTTAACCTCTGCTGCCTCAATAAAATGTTAATTCCAGTTATCTTTCATAATTTTAAAGCAATTTTGGGAGGGTAAAAGGTAAAATAAGTATAAAAGAACTCTAAAAGTATAAGGGAGAATTATATTACTGATAATGGTGGGACCAAATTTCTTTCAAGTTTATCTTTTCAGACATAAGATGTGACCAAGCAGCCATATTTCAGGCCTGAATTGCGTTTGCTTTAAAATTTTTTTGATGTGTATTATTTTGTTTTGGGGTGGTGTGATTGATAAAGATGGCAGAATTCCTTCTCGGCAATGAGGAAGTAGAAACCAAAGATGAGAAAGAAATGGACAAAGAAAACAATGATGACAGTAGTGAAATTGGCAAGTCAGTTGGCCTTCCGTCTGTTCTTAAGCCTCTCTCATCGGATTCTACTGTTCTCCTATTTAAAGACAACTCTTCCAAGATGGAGTAAGTAATTCTCTAAGGAAAGAGAAGAGTCCCTTGGATTTGCCCCTCTAGTAAGAAGCAGAAATAGATACTTAAACAGCTTACTTTCTTGTTTTGTAATTGCTTTCTTAGTGAAGAAAAATCAGAAACAGATGAAAACTCAAGCAAAAGGCCTAGCAAATTGGGTAAGTAGTGACTCTTTCACAGATCTGTTTGACCTTTCAGTTTTGATAGTTAAGGACTATGATTCCATAAGGTTTCATTTTTTGAACCTAGTGGAATTTCCCCAGTCTTACATATGGCAATGAAAGCAGTTTATGAATTAGAGGGTTTTTTTTGGGGGGGGGGGGGGTTGGTCTGTTTTTTTTTAAAACTTATATGCATTTTCTTTATAGTTGACCATGGACATCTAATAGGACTGTAGTAAGTGTATTGATTTTGTGAACCATGAAACATTTCCATGTAGATCAGAGGGAGATGTGTAAGTGATTGGATAATGGAGAGAGTGGTCATAGGCATGAGGTAGGGTGGCAGATGGAACTTTCAGGTGTTACTTAGCTCAGAGTGATAATGCTTGATTAACTTAATGTTTGGGAACATATTTGAGAGACTTGCCTGTGAATGTTACCTGACAGTTTCATCCTCAATTCTTTTTCCTAAACAAACCCACTTTATTTCCGGAATCACACACCTAAAAGTGACTTCTCTTTCTTTAGATGAGGATGATTCATGCTCATTGCTAACAAAGGAGAGCAGTCACAATAGCAGCTTTGAATTGATTGGCTCTACAATTCCATCCTATCAGCCTTGCAACAGACAAACAGGCTTTGGGACTAGTTTTACCCCTTTAGCAGCAGGATTTAGATCTCCTTCCCCTGGGCTATTTCGAGCCAGTTTGATCAGCTCAGCTTCTAAGGTAAGATGGTAATTGTTTTCTGATCTTCTCCTGCTTTTGCTTCCCACAATGCTAAGGACAATGTATCTGAGCCAACCAACTCCTACCCCATTATGTGTGTTCAGTTAAAAAATCCACCCGGTGTATTAAAAACAAGCTTCATCCAGTGTTCTTACTTTCTTGGAGATATTTTTCTTTATGCTTCTCTTGGCTATTCATTGTCCTCCTCAATTGCAGTTGCCTGAGAACAGATTAAATATTGCAAATAGCAACTTCTGTTGTTGTCATGACAGTGAATGATATTTGTAAAATGTTATGTTTTTGTTTGGTTTTATTTTGGTGCCAGAGTTCAGAAAAGCTGTCTGAGCCTTCACTTCCCATAGAGGATTCCCAGGATCTATATAACGCCTCCCCAGAACCTAAGACACTTTTCCTAGGAGCAGGAGATTTCCAGTTCTCTTTAGAAGATGACACACAGAGCCAACTGTTGGATGCAGATGGGTTGGTAGTTTTATGTTTTTGTGAGTGGGAAGGCTCTGGGCACTGCTTAATTTTGTTTAAAAATAAAGTGAGCTTCTGTCACTCCATCTGTGCTTTCTCATCTGAGAAAGAGAAGATGTACAAACCATTAGTATTACATTCTGCAAGCTTGAACAAAGTCTCTGCAGAAAGTGAAATGTAAATAGCCCTTGTTGGCATCCTTCAATCTCGGCTTCATTTGAAATGCATAGCTCTTGTAAAGGCATCAGAGTTCCATGTATCCATCCTACGATGTTATGATTGTTGGGTGGGATTGAAAATTGACAGTCCTGTGGTACATTACATGGCCATAATTCCAAGCCCTACTTTAGCATCATCTGAAGCCAAAATTATCCCTTTACCCTTTCTTTAACTTCTGAATAGCATTTATTCTTTCATAAAACTTTCCCCTTTATCACAAGGCTGAAGGTTGAATCTTTTGTCTTCTGGTTTGGGATTCAGCTAACTTTGGTATTGGAAATACGTTGAGCTTTTCTCCTACTGCTTTGTTTTTCTCCCTTCAGCATTTCTTACACTCTTCATTGTGCTTGTAGATTCTTAAATATTAGAAACCACAGGAATCAGTACCAAGCTTTGAAACCTCGATTGCCATTGGCCAATATGGATGAGAATGCCATGGACGCTAACATGGATGAGCTGCTGGACTTGTGCACTGGAAAATTCACTTCTCAGGCGGAGAAGGCTCTGCCCGGGAAGAGTGACAAGAAAGAGAACATGGAGGAACTTCTGAATCTTTGTTCAGGAAAATTTGTCTCTCAGGGTAAATATCCAACACAGTGCATCAGGCTTGCCACAGCCAACTAACTACCTTAAACCAGTATCCTTGAAAAGAAGCCCCTTACTCTTGGGTGAAAAGTTTGCAGAAAACAGAGTGCAATGGATTCTTTTATGTAGGTTTAATTCACAGCTTAGCTTCCTGACATTTAGAGCCCTTACTTTCCTTAGGGTAGTAAAGTGTCGTCTTAAGATTGCTCTTAATATTTGTGCAAAGCTTAGAAAAGTGTCTGGTGTGGAATAAATTTAATATAAAAATTTGTTAATTTGTTGTTCTTACCTGCACACATTCTCTTCCCCCTGACACCCCTGCTAAAACATAAGCTCTGTGGAAGTTGGGATCTTTGTTTTGTTCACTGTTGTATCCCTGGTGCCTGGCACATGGTAAGCACTAAATAAGGATTTGTTGAATGAATGAATAGCTGGTGAGGTTTTTTTGGCAAGCATACTTTAGAACTGTATTGAGCTGGCGTGTCTCAGATGGCTGGGGAAAGAGGATAAAGCTGTCATTCCTTGGTGACAGATCTTTTTCTTTGTTGTGATGTAGATGACTCCGTTCTGGCTCCATCAGAGTTAAATAAACAGGGGAAGGAAAGCAGCATGGATGATCCGATGGAAGAAGTACTTGCTCTTTGTTCAGGCTCTTTCCCAACAGACAAGTGAGTCTCAGTGATTGGTGGGAACTTGGAAGGCCTGGTCTTCTGACAAATTCTGGGTTCAGATTTTCTGGATTTAGCAACAGCCTGCCATCATGGGGGCTTCTTATTTGTTTGAGAGCATTGCAGTGGATCTGAGTCTTATATTTGTACTAGTGCCCCCGTGCACAAAATCCGTGCACATTAAAAGTATTAATTAGAGGAAATACATTAATAGTGCTATTTGCCCTTTCTCTATAATAAAAGTGTGACAGATAAAAGGTAATGAGTACAATGTATATGAAAATAATAAATAATTTCATTAATAATAACAAAATGATATAACAATAATAATAAACTCATGATATAAAAACAACATTGATGCAAATAATGACTGATAAAGTGATTAAACTTATTCTACTATCTCCCTGTATACCACATTAACAGTGAAAACACTTTCAGAGTGCTTGACTAATTTCCCTTGGGATAAAGTATTTACAACTTTAACTTTAATATTGCATGCTCTTCGAACTTGAAAGAAAGCAACATAATAACTGACCATGCGTGAAAACGGGTTCAGGTAGGAATATTCATACTCTATCTAGAGTTTGTCCTTGTGATTAATAGTCATTGCAAATGCTGGCATCATGGGAAACTGTCATCAAATTCATTTAAATGGGAGGCCAGTGTCAGATGGGGACAAATCAATTCTTGGAATCACAACAACCTCTCCCTCTGCAGATCCTCTTAATATCTCAGCTTCGATAATGTTAGGTAGTAATCTTTTGAGAATAAATCTGGTACCATTACAAAGACCCCATTTACTATTAAGATTTCTTAATAGCATAATGATTGCACCCACTTTCAATTTTAATTTATGACACGGCATTCCTGAAGGAGTAATACTATTAAATTCAATGGGAAAATTTTTCTTTTCAGCATCATCTGTTGAGTCAATGGAATCATCACTCAAATAGGTGCTAAAATCTCCATCAAGTATATCCAAAATTTCTTCATTTAATTTTTGAACATTCTCATTTTTTGGACAAAGAATTGCACAGTTAGATATATTTTTAATGTTATCTATAGAGGATATACTATTTCCAAAGGTGGCTTCAATAATAGATCCATTACAAATCATTTCATGGAGAATTTCAATAATATCCATTCCTAAATAAAAACCACTATCAAGTTTGCCATCTCCAAGTTTTATTAACCATTCTCTATAAGCACAGTCCTCTGATCTCATATTTGTTTTAAGAGACAACTTTCTGAAACATCTCCAAAAATCATAGTACTTTAAACTTGTTTGTACTATGGCTGATCGCATAGCATGTGGCACGATACTGACCCATTGTCGAAAATTCCCTCTGAGGAGAACTTTTCCACCAAATGCAACATTCAAATTCATAATTCCTCTTAGTAATCTGTGTATGGCATTTATAACATGATTGGATGCCATGGTGCATTCATCAATAATAAGAAGTTGGGCCTTTTTAATGGTTTTAGCAATTTCGCCACACACAGCAGCAGCCACCATGGGTCCCTCAGCCTGACCTGCACCCTCTTAATCTGGGAACCCTCAGGGGACCCCCTCCAATCTGGGAGTTTCTGTCTGTCTTTGCAATTACATGAGCAAATTGAGACCCCAACCTTTGCTTTTTCTCCATCCCCCACCCGCAACAGTAACTTCTTCCAGACTCACTTTGATCAGTGCGTCTGCCACCAGAACTACATTTCCCAGCATTCCTGGTGCTCCGCCACTTAGGCATGCGATCCTGACGACTCACAGCCCCACCTTGCGCCTAGTGCTCATTACCCAATGTGCCCCTGGCACTCATTTGCATGTCCCATGCGACAGGTAAACCCCACACCTCAGTCACAGCCTAACTATCAGAGCAACCTACATGCGAGCCTCGTGAGGGGATATCATGGCATCAAATTCCCCTAACCGTCCCAAGGTCACCACGAAAGGTCGTGACTCAGTTAACAGTAAGTGTTAGGAGAGAGGGATCTCGCTGGCCCTTAATTACCATGTGGGCAGAGCTTATAGTGTGGTGCTTGCTTACTCAGCACTATGGCCATGCCCCCTGTCTGCTGGCCATGCCCTCTGCCCCTGATTGGCTGGTAGCGTAGTGGAGGTACGGTCAATTTGCATGTTACTCTTTTATTAAATAGGATGTAAGGAAACTATAATGCTTTTATTTAGTTGGTGGAGAATAGAGGAGGAAAGGTAAAAATAAGCACATGAAAGTGCTCAGAATCACTAATTAGGGAAATGCAAGTCAAAATCACGATAAGATACTACCTCACACCCATTAGAATGGCTACTATTAAACACACACACCTCCAGAAAATAACAATTATTGGTGAAGATATGTAGAAATTGGAATCTTTGTGCTCTGTTGGTAGGAATCCTATATAATAAAGGGAAACATGCAAATTTGACCGTACCTTCGCTACACTACCAGTCAATCAGGAGCGGGGGGCGGGGCCGAGCAGCACGCGCAAAGGCTCTGGGGGCGGAGACGAAGC
The DNA here is from genome assembly GCA_027563665.1 of Antrozous pallidus. Taxonomy (NCBI): domain Eukaryota; kingdom Metazoa; phylum Chordata; class Mammalia; order Chiroptera; family Vespertilionidae; genus Antrozous; species Antrozous pallidus. The sequence continues at coordinate 189,331,841 of CM050508.1, forward strand.
GGCAGCAGTGTGGCACTCCAGCCAGAGCAGAGAAGACTGAAGGCTCTGGCTGGAGTGAAGCCTCCAGCCGGCCAAAGCAAAAATGGAAGGCAACAGCCAGAGGGAAGGTTTGGGTCCCAGGTTCCAGAGGAAAACTGGTTCTGGCAGCCAGGGGAAGGAAAGCCTATTGCATGAATCTTCATGCAACGGGCCTCTAGTGTAAACATGAGCTGCTATGGAAAACAATGGCAGTTCCTAAAAAAAAAACTCAAGATAGAATTTGATTCATCATTTCCATCCACTTTTAGGTTTACATATAAAAGAAGTGAAAACGGACTCAGATATTTGTACCCATGTTTATGGTAGCATCATTTTTAATAGTCAAAAGGTGAAAACCCAAATGGATACAAAGTGTGTTGTGTGTATGTTATGTACATACACAGTGGAATATTATTCAACCTCAAAAAGGAAGGAAATTCTGATAAATGCTACAACCTGGATGAACTGTGAGGATGTTATGCTAAGTGAATTAATCCAATCACAAAAATACAAATACTATATGATTCCACTTTTTTGAGGTACTTTTAATAGTCAAATTCATAGAGACAGAAAATTGAAGATGATTGCCAAGGGCTAGGGGGAGGGAAGAATGAGTTGTTTAAAGGATATAGAGTTTTAGTTTTGCAAGATGAAAAGGGTTCTGAAAGCTCACAACAATGTGAATGCACTTAACACTAGTGAACTGCACACTTAGAAATGGGCCCGGCTGGTGTGGCTCAGAGGGCAGGGCACATGCCTGGATTGTGGGCTCGGTCCCCAGGAGGCATCAGATGGATGATTCCCTCTCACCATTGATGTTTCTCTTTTTCACTCTTCCTTCCTCTCTAAAGTCAATTTAAAGAAAAACAAAAAAATGTTGAAAAAAAGATTAAGGTGATAAATTTGTTATGTGTTATATCACAATTTTTTTTTAAATAAAAGGCAAAATATCTTGTTTGTCTTAAAATATTTTCAATTCTTAAATTCTTATAGTTTGTTTTCAACAATTTATTGATTTGTGGATTTGCATTTTAGGGAAGAAGAAGGTGAAGAAGAGGAATTTGGAGACTTTCGACTTGTCCCAAATGATGATGAGTTCAGTAGTGATGGGGTGAGTTTGAAGGGAGCAAAGTAATCATAACTGCACTTCATGTAGTGCTGCTATATGGATTTCTTTCCTACTCTGAGTTTTTGAAAATTTGGCATCTGTCAGAAGCAATTTCGTAGAATAAGATATCTGGGCAGAAGTTTGTAAACCCTGTTTTAGTTGAGGACACATTTTACTCTGCCTGTCCTTGGGTGTGATCCCATCTGATTTTGCAGGATGAACACAGTGACTCTGGTAATGAACATGAGGCCCTGGACGACGCCGACGATGAAGAAGAGCTCCTGAGGCAATCCGAGAAGTTGAAAAGGCAAATGTAAGTGTTACTTCATTCCTTCAGTTGCTAGAAGGTTCTGAAGGTTGAATTGTACTAGAAGCTTGTCACCTTTTTATCTAAATTTGCTGGTTCTGTTTTTGCTTTTTGTGGTTAGCACAAAATCCATTCACATGTTAGCTCTTGAGTATTCAAAGATGGTCATGTCTTCCTTAAGTGATTTCTATACTTAAGGAAGTATACTAGGTCTTCCAGCTGTTTCCCACATGACATTGTTTCCATATTCCTCACATACTGGATATTCTCTTTACCTTCAATAGGCCATATTCCTTGTTCTGGATGCATAGCATACTCCTTAGAACAAGCTAACAAATTCAATAGCAGAGGCCAAAGGGCCGTTAGTTTGACATGCTTGCCTTAGAATGTAACCAAAGGTCATAAAAGCTGAATCACAGTAGACCCTGAGGATCTAATAGTTAACTAGATTCCTTGGATCTTTTTCCCTATGAATTACTGTCATTCCAGGTTTTCTTCCTCCTAGTTTGTTGTACTGATCATGACAGTAAGCCATTTATTTTAGAATATTTAAAAAAATATGTAAAGATTAAATTAAAAGTTGTACATGTTCACCATCCAGAATCTTTATGAAAGTGATGGGGTGGCTCTCGTCAACGAGGTGGCAGAGCAGCCTCCCCAGCAGATACAGAAATGCAGATCTTTGTGAAGACCCTGACTGGCAAGACTATCACCCTTGAGGTTGAGCCCAGTGACACTGCTGAAAATGTCAAAGCTAAAATCCAAGACAAGGAGGGCATCCCACCTGACCAGCAGCGTCTGATTTTTGCGGGCAAACAACTAGAGGATGGTCGCACTCTCTCAGACTACAATATACAGAAAGAGTCCACCCTCTACTTGGTGCTTCGTCTAAGAGGTGGCATTGAACCCTCCCTCCGCCAGCTCGCGCAAAAGTACAACTGCGACAAGATGATCTGCCCCAAGTGTTATGCCCGCTTACACCCCCGTGCTGTCAACTGCCACAAGAAGAAATGTGGCCACACCAACAACCTGCTCCCCAAGAAGAAGGTTAAATAAGGCCCCTCCACCAACTTCCTTGGGTCCACAGGGCGGCCTTCTACTTGAACCCTATGATGCTGGGGCCTCAATAAAGTTTCTCTTTTGTTGACTGCAGCAGTAAAAAAAAAAAAAAAGAAAGAAAGAAAGAAAGTGATGGGGTGGTTTTTGTCCCATCACCTTTTTTATGCATATATTTGATATAGTTGGAATCTGTACAATTTTTTATATTTACAACTTTGCTTTCTTTCCCACTTAGCCTATCCATAAGCCATTTCCCAGGATGTTATAAGTTTTATAAAGAACATTTCAAAAAGTATTCAGTATTATATTTTATGTGGATGACTTTTGGAATTCACATATAGGACATCATATTGATCCCTATTAGATTTATATTATGTTCTTAGCCCATCATTCCATTTTAGCAGGATCAGTTTTGGGTTCTAATTTATTACCTGTCAAATTAACTACCTCATACAGCTTTGGATCATCTATAGATTTTTCTAAAGCAGTGGATCTTAAACCATATTAACTGCAGAATCTGAATGAAATCTTATAAAGAATGCCAGCTAAAAGTTGAACTCCTCAAAGAGGGTGGATGGAAAGATTGGGAACCTTAGTGGCTAGTAGCCCCTGAAAGAATTCTGCAGAAATGCTAGAATTTAGAGAAACTTAGCTCTAAAAAATAAATAAGTAAGTAAGGCCCTGGCCAGGTAGCTCAGTTGGTTAGAGCATCGTCCCCATGCCAAGGTTGTGGGTTCAATCCCCAGTCAGGGCACATACAAGACTAAACCAGTGAATGCATAAATAAGTGAAACAACAAATGTAACTCTGAGCCTCAATCATGCCTATAATTTGGGAGTCTTAGTGGACTGTAAGAGATCCAAGTCTATTTCCTTTCTGTACCATTGTGTCTCCTGAAGCTGGGGAGCTTAAAAAACAAGATAGTTTGAACCTTCTAGCAGGTATGTCTCCATTATAGAAGATATTGAGTGTTCTGGCTTTAAAGTCACCAACCTGATTGTATCCAGGCTCTGCTACCTCCTAGCTGTGTGACCTTGGATAAATAGTTTAGTCTCTGAGTCTCAGTTCCTTCAACTGTAAATTGAAAGGAATAATAGCACCCCCTCCTGAGATAATGCACCGATGTCTGTAAAGCACGGTTACTGGTACACAATATTATGAAATGATAGACTTTTAAGTAATTATCAAAATGTATTACTTTAAAGTTAAACGTAATATTATTTGAGATGGCTCTATATTCTACTTTTTTCATGGCTTCCATATTCTGTGTGTGTATTCATTGTTGCATTCTTTATTCTTCAAAATTATTTTCCAGGAGATTGAAGAGATACCTGGAGGATGAGGCCGAGGTGTCAGGGAGTGATGTGGGAAGTGAAGACGAGTATGATGGGGAAGAGATTGATGAATACGAAGAGGACGTAATTGATGAAGTACTTCCTTCTGATGAGGAACTACAGAGTCAAATAAAGAAAATACACATGTCAGTATCCCAACAGGCCCTTCTGAATAGTGGGATATGTCTTAAGTCAGCCCTATAACCAGACATAGTGGTGCTCGATGTGAACACCATACTTCTCCTGTTATAGGAAAACAATGTTGGATGATGATAAGCGACAGCTCCGTTTGTACCAAGAGAGATACCTTGCTGATGGGGATTTGCACAGTGATGGTCCTGGACGAACGAGGAAATTTCGATGGAAAAACATAGGTATCTTGGTAGTTGTCTTTTTGTCTTTTGTTTTTTAGTTGATTTTAGAGAGAAAAGGAGAGGGAGAGAGAGATAGATAAAAACATCAATTATGAGAGATAACCATTGTTTGTCTGCCTCCTGTACTCCTCCACTGGGGAGTGAGCCACAACCCAGGCATGTGCCCTGACTGGGAAGCCATCACCTCCTGGTTTATAGTTTGACACTCAGCCACTGAGTCACGCTGGCCGGGCTTGGTGGTTGTCGTTAGAAAGCAAACGGTGTGATGTGCATGTTTAATATGACAATGAAAATCAAAACCGTAGCAGGCTGTTATGAAGTACCTGGTTGTTACCATTATTTTCTGAAGCAGTGGATCTTAAACCATATTAGTGAATGGGAAGAGTTTGTGCCAGTATATGGTAAATGCTAAGAGTTCATTTGTGTCTGTCCAGTTGTCCTCTCCTATGGGAATTACAGAGTGCTGATAGCCTTACTTCTTTGCTTTAGATGATGCTTCCCAGATGGACTTGTTCCACAGAGACTCTGATGATGACCAGACCGAGGAACAGCTTGATGAGACAGAAGCCAGATGGAGGAGGGAGCGAATTCAACGGGAGCAGTGGCTTCGGGACCAGGTAGGAAGTTTGCAAGAAATTCGCCTTTTTTGATCCTCGTGTATGAGGGGAGGACCTAGTCACCTAGCTTGTCAACAATAGTTTCAAAGTTTTGGGCAGTATATTGCTGTTCCTTTTAATCCTTGAATTTCATTTTGTGCTTAGAAGAAGGTTCACCGTGGCATTTCTTTTTGTTTGTCCAAAATCTTTTTTTTTTTTTTTTTTTTTTTGTCTAAAGTAAGAAAAGATTGCAAAAAAGGAAAACAAATGATATCCCAGGTATCTTAGCTTCATAACCCAGACTGTGCCAATTATTTAGTGGAGTTGTGGACTTCTGTTTATGCTGATTTTTATCTAAAGGCACAGCAGGGGAAAATTGTGCCTGAAGAAGAGGAAGAAATTGGAGAAGACAGTCAGTTTATGATGCTGGCCAAGAAAGTTACAGCCAAAGCATTGCAGAAAAATGGTGAGCTTCTGGTTCTCCTCCTGGAGATGACTCCAACCTTCAGCGCTGCTGTAGCTTAGTCATGAGCCTGTGTCTCATATTGTCATAAAGAAGTGGGGGGGCGACAGTGTTCTTAGATCTTTGTCTATTGGGCTGTGCATGTTGTGCTTGAGTATAGGTAGCTGGTTTTGCTTTATGTTCTAAGATAGTTCATAGGAATGAATTCTAGATTTTGTATTTAGTTGCCCAGGGTCAAATACCTAAGTGTTTGAGCTGGAATTTGAGGCCAGATATATCTAACTCCAGAGCTGAAGCTCTTAAACGTCCTCCACACTTTTACCATTCTTGTTTTTTCTTGTTACTCTTAGTGATTAGTCAATAAGTTCAGCGTGGTTGGCTGTCTTCTTGTAGCCACTTGCTATGGTTTCAAGTACCATTGTAAAGTAATCAGAGTTCCTGTGGTTTTAGTTTATTGGTTTAGTTAAAGGCAATTTAAAAGTAATTCTGCCTAATTTTATCCAGAACAAGCCTGTCTGTCTTCTTTTCTTTTCAGCCAATCGCACTGTGGTTATGCAAGAGTCAACACCTTTACTCAGAAATCCCTTTGAAGCCATCAGACCGGGAAGTGCCCACCAGGTTGGTTGGGAACGTTGTTAGCCTGACATCATGAGCTGCAGTGTTGTCAGGACCAGGTCCAGCCAAGGGAATGCTCTCGTTGGGGAGGGAGGCCTTGGCAAAGGACCCTGCTATTTCTCTTCTGCCGAGGGGGGTAGGAATATGTCCCCTCAGGGAGACGGCGACTTCTCATTCTTTTTTTGGCACTAGGATTTTGATACCAGATGACTTTTCTTTCCTCAGCCAAAGACAGGCTCATTGCTAAACCAGCCCAAAGCTGTACTTCAGAAACTGGCTGCCCTCTCTGACCTCAACCCCAGTGCTCCCCGAAATTCAAGAAACTTTGTCTTCCATACACTTTCTCCTGTCAAGGCTGAGACAGCAAAGGAATCGTCTAAGCCTCAGGTAGGGAATTTGAGAACTGAAAGCAGAATTTATTTATTTGTTAATTTAAAAAACATGTATTTCTGGCCCTGGTCGGTTTGGCTCAGTGGATGGAGTGTCGGCCTGCAGACTGAAAGGTTCCAGGTTTGAGTCCAGTCAAGGGCATGTAACCTTGGTTGTGGGCACATCCCCAGCTGATTGATGTTTCTCTCTCATCGATGTTTCTAACTCTCTATCCCTCTCCCTTCCTCTCTGTAAAAAATCAATAAAATATACTTTTAAATAAATAAATAAATATGTATTTCCGGCATAAAGGCGTATGCCACAGTGTTAATCTTGCACTCCTCAGTAAGATACAAGGGGCGTGCTACCTCCAATAGGTAATCAGTTTTGAAATTTGCATTTCTGATTGTTTTGTGGTTTTTTTCTGTTGTTAATCGTTTCTGATTGAAGGTAAGCACTGCATGAGGGTTTGAGCTGGCCATGACTCTCTGTCTGCTCTCCAGGTGAGGAGAAAGGGCCCGTCCATAATGAGAACGCCTTCACCTAAGCGCCTAAAGACAGGTGATAGCACTCCAGGATCAAAGCAGAGCATCTTCACATACTTGGAAAGCTAACACATGGGGTGCCAGTGCCTACTTTGAGACTGCTTTGAGAAGTTCTGGCATTGAAAGTTGGAATTGATGCTCACGTGGATGGGCCTTCCCTTCCTTCAGAATTGATGCATTAAGATTGTCAACAGAGACTCCAGTTCTTCCCACTGCATGGCTCTGGACATCTCTTTCCTGTCCCAGTATTATTTCCTGGGTTGGCCACTAATATTAATTCTTCAGTGTTTACAATGTTGACTCATGGGATACCTGGATGAAGACTTAGTTCCTTCGTTAAATATTTGACATTTTATCCTAGCAGCTTCCTGGGTTGATACCTCTTTGTGAAAGGAGGGCTTAAAGGAGGAGGAGGAGGGAAAAGCGTGGCATTACAGAGAAACTTATAGAAAGCAGTGACTATACCAGCATGACTCCTTCACGCCCCTCAGATTTATACCACAGTGACCAGGACCCAGGGCAAGAGCTACTTCTTAGAGGACCTAGAAACCTCTGAGCTGTCCATTAATCTTGCCCCTTCCATTTTCCTGTTTCCTCTTCCCAAGACAGTCCCAGGTGTCCAACAAACCTTTGCTTCCTTTATCATATGGACTCACCCTGGTACCCAAATCAGAAAGACATTGGCCCTAATTTTCTGGTAAAGGAGGATGAAGATGCAACATCAGATATCCCATGGGAAAGAGAGCTCTCTCCTGGGACTAAATTCTCAATTTGAAACACTTGATCAAGGACGTCCCTTCTCATCCTGACAAAAAGAAGTATAACCAGAGGACAATTGAATACTTCATTACCTATTTTGAGAGAAGACCATCATGGAGTTTAATCAAAATATTGTTAAGAGAGTTCTGGCTGGTGTGGCTCAGTGTGGAGCATCATTCTATGCACCAGAAGGTTAGGGGTTTGATCACAGGTCAGAGTGCATACCTGGGTTGCAGGTTTAATCTCTGATCATGGCACATGTAGGAGGCAATGGATCAGTTTCTCTCTCTTCGCCCCCTTCCTTTCTCTCTCAAATCAATAAGCATGTTGTTTGGTGAGGATTTTATACACACACACACACTTGAGGCCCAGTGCATGGTTTTGTGCACTGATGGGGTCCCTCGGCCTGGTTTGTGCCCTCTCCCAATCCATGACCCCTCCGGGGGATGTTGGACTGCCTGGTTTGGCCCGATCCCTGCAGGTCAGACCAAAGGACCCCACCAGTGATATCTGTGCACCGGGCCTCTGGTATGCATGTAAGATCTTTGGTTAATCTCTCCTCACCTTTCTCCCTCTCCCCTCTCCCCTTCCTTCTGAGATTCATTAGTCTCTTCCATGCTTCCATGCCTGTGCATTGAGCATCTGTCTCCTGGTGGTCATTGCACATAACAGTTACCAGTCGGATTGTCACTTGGGCTTTTAGATATATTACTAGAGGCCTGGTGCACAAATTAGTGCACAGGTGGGATCCCTCGGGGTGGCCTGCAGAAATTGGGCACCAGCTTGCATCCCCAGCCTCATAGCCCCAGCTCACATCCCCAGCCTTGCAGCTCCACAGCCCTGCCTGGCACCCCACCTTGACCTGGCACTGCCCCCTCACCTGCTCCACTCTCCCACCTGCAGGGCGATCAATGAGGGCCAGGCCTCTGGCCCAACTTCCTCAGCACCTGGGAGCTGGGCAGTGGCCCCACCTCCCACTGCTGCTGCTGGTTACCATTTGCAGGGTGATCAGGCCCCTGCTTGCACCCACTGTGGCCTGGCACCTCCCGCTCACCTCTTCCACCATCCTACCATGGCCCCACTCTTGTCGGGGCCCATTGGGGCTGGCAGTGTCTCCATGCTGCCCAGCACATTGATGACACCCACCATGTTCCATACTACCTTCTGGTGGTCAGTGCATGTCATAGCGAGTGGTCAAACTTTTGGTTGAACTCTCAGTTGAACAATTACCCAAAGGGACAATTTGCATATTGGCTTTTATTATGTAGGACTAGAGGCCCGGTGCACAAAATTTATGCATGGTAGTGGGGGGCAGATCCCTCAGCCCAGCCTGCACCCTCTCCAATCTGGGACCCCTTAGGGGATGTCCGACTGCCGGTTTAGGGTTCAGGCCCAAACCGGCAGGTGGACATTTCTTTCACAATCTGGGACTGCTGGCTCTTAACCATTCACCTGCCTGCCAGCCTGATCACCCCCTAACTGCTCCCCTGCCAGCCCAATCACCCCCAACTGCCTGGTCACCCCAAAACTGCCCTCCCCTGCAGGCCCAATTGCCTCCAACTGCCCTCTGCTGGCCATCTTGTGACACAAGGGTATGAGGGTCAATTTGCATATTATCTCTATTATAGAGGATATAAAAATTGCTATCACTCCTGAGTTTCCCTAAACTACCATGAGGCACTTGGATTTTAGGCATTTGGCCCCCGCCTCAGAACTGACCATCACTGCTGCTTTAGGAAAAACATTCCCTGTGAATAATGTGGTTTCACAATCCGGAGTTGGACTTCAGAAGTTGTGCCAATTTTTTATTAATAGGTTGGGAACATCAATTTAATTGATGAAATTAGGGAATAGGTTTTCTCACGTTTCTAATGCACAAGATCCTGACTTTGACAGATTTCATATTTGTATATTTGTAATCCTGTAATGAGGAAGATGTATGTAAAGAGTTTTTAATATGTATGTAGTTTTTCAATAAATCTCAATGCCTGGAGGGCAGGATTTCCTTCCTGTCCAGATTGAATGCTCCTTCTTAGGTCAGTGCCTGTGTAATGTTGAGAGCATGTTTTCAGGCTGTCTCTGACAGAAGCCCTCTGGGTCTGGAGAGAGGCTGCTGCCCTTGTGCCCTCACTGGCTCCTCAACTCCAGTGAATGGATAAAATTTACTTGCCAAGTGGTTTGGATTCAGTGTGCAGGTCAGGAGAGTTTACATAAATGATAACTGCCATGCCCTAGCCTGTTTGGCTCTGGATAGAGCCTTGGCCTGTGGACCTAAAGGTCCTGGGTTCAGTTCTGGTCAAGGGCACGTATGTATTACATCAGTTGCAGGCTCCTCCCCCATCCTGGCTCTGGTCAGGGCCCGTGCAGGAGGCAACCAATCGATGTGTTTCTCTCACATTCTACTCTAAACAATGGAAAAATATCCTCCAGTAAGGATTAAAAGCAAAACAAAAATGGTAACTGTCTTTACAGCCCTTTGAATGGCAGCCACAGGTCCAAGCTGAAAGTTATTGCCCCTCCCTCTGAGGACCTCCATTTATACTTATGAAAGGAGGATGGTAATGCATGCTTGTCTCTGTGAAGCTTATGTTGGAAAATGTATGTGACTACACTGTGTCAAGTGTCAATCTGCAAGCATAAGAAATTGCCAATGTAACAACTGCAGCATGCTTTTGCGGACCAGTTCTTAAAGGTCCATTCTCTCAAGAGTCTCAGACCTAACATCTTTAAAAATGTTACAGTTTTCCTACAAACCTGCCCTTCCTTCTGTTTCCCTTTTCAGTAAAGGCTACCTCCACACACTCCTTCACTCAGGCTGGAAATCTGAAAACCATTCTTTTTTTTTTAAGTAATAATTTTATTTCATTTTATTCCTTCAAATCTGAATTGAAAGAATTTTCTTTTGTTCGTGGTGTATAATATTAAGTTAGTTTCAGGTATATACTTGATATTTGTATATATTGTGGACTAATCACCACAAGTCTAGTTGACATGTATAACCACACATAGTTACCAAATACTTTTTCTTGTGATGAGAACTTTGAAGATCTATCCCATGTCCTAACTGGTTGGGCTCAGTGGATAGAATGTCAGCCTGTGAACTGAAGGGTCCCGGGTTCAATTCCAGTCAAGGACACATGTCCAGGTTGTGGTCTTGATCCCCAGTAGGGGGCATGCAGGAGGCAGCCAGTCAATGATGTCATCATTGATGTTTCTATCTTTCCCTTCTTTGAAATCAATAAAAACTTATCTGAAGTCCAATAAATAAATTATATATATATATATATATATATATATATATATGCACACACATATATATATATATATTTAAAAATAAAAAGCGCTATCCTTTAGCAACTTTGAAATATGCCATATAATAGTAGTAACAATAATCACTATGCTGTACTTTATATCCCCATCACTTTATTACTGAAAGGCATTCTTGATACCTCCTTAGTCCCACAATCAATCTCTAAGTCCTATTATTTCTACTTTCAAATTACATCCTAAATCAGCTCACTTCTCCCAGCGCTATAGCCAAAGCCTTTTTCCAAGATTCGATAACTTCTTGCCAAGGTATTACAATGTCTCCTGGTCTCCCCATTCCTATTTGCTTCCCTTCTGTCCGGTCTGCATAGCAGCAAGAGGGCCACCTTTGTATAAACATAAATTAGAGGATGCCACTTCTCCACTAAAGCCTTCCATTGTACTCAATTCAAACTCATGGCCTACTCTGGCACAGCTCTGCCTTTCAACCTCCTATCCACGCTTGCCTTCCATATTACACCAGAACCTTCCGCAGTGTCCTTCGTTTCCCCGGGATGTCCTTCCCTCCACTATTCTTTGTCTGGCTAATGTATAATTCTCCAGTTGTTAGCTTAGATCTAAAGATGACTTCTATTGCCAAAACCAGTTTGGCTCAGTGGATAGAGCATCAGCCTGTGGACTGAAGGGTCCCAGGTTCAATTCCGGTCAAAGGGCATGTACCTTGGTTGTGGGCACATCCCCAGTAGGGGGTATGCAGGAGGCAGCTGATCGATGTAAGATGATTTCTATTACCACCCCTTTCTTAATTAGGCTACCCATGTTAGTTTCCTATTCTTTTTATTAAAATCACCATTTGCCACCTTAATGTATGTTTAGGTCTGTCTTCCCCAGACTTAATTCTGTGAAAGCAGAGACCATATTTGTTTTGTTGGAAATGTATGCTTTGTGTCAGTGGTCAGCAAACTCATTAATCAACAGAGCCAAATATCAACAGTACAACGATTGAAAATTTTTTTTGAGAGCCAAATTTTTAAACTTCTTTTAATGCCACTTCTTCAAAATAGACTCACCTAGGCCATGATATTTTGTTGAAGAGCCACATGCAAGGGGCCAAAGAACCGCATGTGGCTCACAAGCCTCGGTTTGCTGACCACTGCTTTGGTTAGTGTCATGCCTGGCACATACCCAAATAAGTATTTATTGAGCATTGGGCGATCTGAAGCCTGGATGAGCTACTGGTGAAAAGCTTGGAGCTGAATGGCCTACCAAGCTGTCTAATGTGGGGTAGAATCGAGGTGGTTGCTGTGTGAGACCATAAGTCTTTGCAACTTACAAGTGACATGACTTCGCATAAGTCATTCTCTCTGTACTTTTCCCCTCAACTGAGAAATGAAGCTGAAGTGAAATGGGTTGGTTTACTCCCAAAGTTATAGTTATGATCAAAGGGACAAATTAATGTGAACTGATTGAGGCTGAGCTAATGCTGGCTAGCCCGCTGCCGAGGAAGAGTCGGTGCTGATGCCTCTTCCGGTCTGGCTCATTAGGAAAGAGAGGCCACGCCGCACCGGGCTCCACAACGGCCAGCCCATGGGCCTGTCTCAGGACCAGTGATGGCTAGCTGTGTCAGGATGGAGGTCAGCTGTGTGCCGGGCTCTCACATGAGCTAGGGAGATAGCATGGCTCTGTACATGGCCTATGTCACCTTGATTTTACCTTTGATACCCAGGTGCCAGATCTCTGTCCCTAGTAATTATATTGTCTTGGTCTGTATTATCCATGTCTTTTCCATCCCTTTTCTGTCCTCTCTTCTTTCACCTTAAAGGTTTTTCATTTTCAGTTTATTGATCTGGGTTTTCCCTGTAGTGGGATACCTAATGGGAAAGGGGGGAAATGAAATAGCTACAGCCTAAGGGTGGTTGGCAGAAACTATGGGACTGGATGCCTGGGTTCTTTCCCTTTATTTTAGAAGGAGCCACAGTCTAGTACTCATGATGGCTGGTGGACTGGGGGTGGGGGTGAAGAGGCAGCTCCCAGCCCAAGGATGGAGCGTCGCTAAGGGGTGCAAAGTGCTGGGGCAGGGCTGGTTGGGAGTGAGTCGTGAGGTAGGCTTTTTATCCCCTGTCTCTTTCTCAGAAGCTGAGGGAAGGGGAAAAGCTGACTGCCCACCCCTCCCTTTGTTTGTCTTGTCTAATTTAACTTACGTTATTTATCAAATAGACAGGTTATTTGGAAAACCAGATGGACCCAGGCAAAAATCATCTGGGTTTTCCAAATGTGAAAAATTAGGTTCTGGGGGCCCAGGAGGAAAGGCATATGTGTGTGTGTGTGTGTGTGTGTGTGTGTGTGTGGTATTGAGGGTACTTTATGTCTCTGAGTCAGACTTAGAAAGAAATTGCTCCATGACACCCAAGTTTTCCCCCTCCTTCTTTTTCCTTCAAGTTCTTTATGACTGGGATCTAAATGAGAAAACTACAATCTTTATGTTGGTGGCTGGGAGTGCTGAAAGGTTTAATTGGCCAAGGATGGGAATATGTCAGGGCTACAATAGAGCAGCAGCTGACACTTTCTCTCTCCAGCTCTCGCTTCCAGCAGAACCAGTGGGTTAGCAAAAGGCACAGAAACCTCCACCTCTTGTTCCTTCAGTGTCATCCCCAAACATTCACAGGAGTTGTGGAAGTTAGACATTAGGGGAGAAACTTTCCATTCCATACCTTCCTGGTGATCAGATGGACAAAGAACACTGAGGAATAAGGATTGTTTCTCCCTTAAATATCCAGGGTAGGAGCTAGCTGTGAATTACAACCAGGAATGGTTGTGTGTTTTTGTTTTGTTTTGTTTTAATCCTCACTCAAGGATATTTTCCCATTGCTTTTTAGAGAGAGTGCAAGAGAGAGGGGAAGACAGAGAGAAATGTGGATGTGAGAGAAACATATCAATTAGTTGCCTCCTGCATATCCTGACCAGGGCCTTGGGTGGGGAGGAACCTGCAACCAAGGTGTGTGCCCTTGACCAGAATCGAACCTGGGACCCCTTGGTCTGCAGGCTGACACTATACACTGACCAAACCAGCTCGGGCACAAACAGGAATGATTAAAGCCTGGGGGTCTGCTCCCTCTGGGCAGCAGCCTTAGTAAGGAAGTGAAGCAGGAGGCCAGGGAGTCACGACTCTTGGCAGCAATAGAAGAAGTGTTCTGGCTGAGAATGAGCGCCATCTCTCTACACACACACACACACACACACACAGGCACACACAGAACAGAGCTAAGATCCTTTCTGGCCCAAGGAATCTGGCAGTGGCAACAGCACTTGTCCCATTGTGAGTGTCATTTTTTTTTAAGTGTCATTGGACTGTGAAAGCCACTTAACTTGACCTCATCTGAATAATCTGAGTTAATACTGGCTCCACAGTGGTGAGGATTAAGTAAAAAAGAATTGTAAAGTGTCTGCCTCCAGGCCTCGCACATAGTAAACCTCAATGAGTGCTTGTTGAATGAATGAACCCATGATTCTGAGCATTAGGGCTCCTGCGGCCATTTCCAAAGGTCAGTGTGTAACAGCTTGAATAACTGATATTTATCTGCTGTCCCGTTGGGCCTGGAGCCTGAGACATGATCCTACCCTGCCATTCATTTAGCACATGTTGAGTGAGTATCTGTGGTGTGTGGGGTAGACCCCAAGATGTACCACTTCATCCTCCCTTTGATGAAGGCCTTTTGGCCCAGCTACCGGGAACACTGCCTTCAGCAGTCAGCCCCTTTGGGGATTGCCTCAGCGGCAGAGAATGCCTTGTCCAAGATCATGCCCCTTTTCAGCAGAGCCTGCATCCAATGGCAATAGGGGCGTTAGTGCCTGGCCATCTCAGCCCATTTCCAGACAATTCTGATGAGACATTCTATTCTCAGAGCTCCCTTAGAAATAGGCTTCTGCCCCCTCCCTTCCACAGGTGTTGATCCAAAGGCCACTTCTTCTTAAAAAAACAACAACACACACACACACACATTTTTTTTTATTGATTTCAGAGAGGAAAGGAAAGGGGAAGCGATATAGAAACATCCATGATGAGAGAGAATCATTGATCGGCTGCCGCCTGCACGCCCCACACGGGATGGAGCCTGCAACCTGGGCATGTGCCCGGACTGAGCTCTTGGTTCATAGGTCGATGCTCAACCACGCTGACAGCGCTAAAGGCTACTTCCTAATAAACATTCTTCATGCTGAACTGTCTGGGTCTGCCTTCTGAATCCAGCCTGAGAGTATGCTAGTCCTGGTGGCCAAGGCTTTAGGATAGGAAAGGACAGAGATATCTCTGCAGTTTCCAGTGTTTCCAGCATGGGCAGTGTTGGTGCTGTCTTTTTCTGTCCACCAGAGGGCAGCAGCATCAAAGCAACCTGCCCTCCCAGTGTGAGCTGGACCTTTTCCTGGCCCCTCTGATTTCCCATCAGAAGGCTCACCTCCCTTAGAGTGTCCGCCTTCCTGTCTAAGGAAAGAAAACTTTCTGAAACTGTCTAGGGCCTAGGCCTTAGTTTTGTCAGTCTCAACCTCTCCCCTCCCCCACCTCCCTCAGCACGGAAGGCCAATCTGTCTTTCTACGCAACCCCTCCCCCTCCTCAGCTGGGCAAACTCCTTGCCTGGCATCCCCCAGCCCACCATACTTACCACCCACAATAGATTTGTTTTCTGTGTGACAAGGTAATTATGAGCTTGGGGCCAGAAGGCCTAGGGGCCAGTCTGAAGATGGTCACTTCAATCTGGTTCTCCCTGTTCTACTAGCATTATTGATTTTTAGTTTTATTTATTATGGTGATTTTTTTGTGTGTGATCTGGCCCTGGTGACATGAGGTATGGAGGTGAGAGAGCAAAACACATTTATTCTTCTCACAATTTAGCTTCTTGAAACCACCTACCCACCTAACATTTTCCCCCCAATCTATAGATTGTAGTACCATTGTTTGCCTGTCTTCATTCTCTTTGTTGCATATTTTTTCTAGAGATTCTCCCAGGAAATTGAGCCAGGTGTCGCTAGAGGAGGGAGCTGGGGAGAGATGTGGGGACAGCAAACTTGTCACCTTTTGTTAGTGTCCATTAACTCATCCAGCATTCCTGGTCCCTGTTAGTTATTTCTAGGCTCAGTTCTCCAACTTCCTGCTTCTTTCTCATTCCTTCCCTTGGTCCTGAGACAGGTCAAGCAAGCTCTGTGCTTTTTTATTCTACATCAGTTTCTCTTCCTATGAAATGGGTGAGAGAAAAACCTGATCAGGAAGCTTTCAGGGAGTGGGACTGTGACTGGATGAACCCAATTCAAAATTTGCCTGCCTGGCCTTCAGGCTACTAAAGGCCTCTCATAATGTACTCTACTTCCTTATGGAGACCAGAACGGCAGGCTTTAGGCAATAAATTACAAGTATGAGGGTGCGTTCTTAAACAGAATAATTGCCATGGGAATCAGCAGAGGCCGAAGGCGATTTGTGGGGCCACATTCCCCGGCCTGTGTTCCCTGAGTGTGCCAAGAGAATGAATAAATCATTGTTCAGGGGCGGGATGCAGCTGCTGGACTCCTCCCCTCGGCACATGCCCCGACTCCAGCTCCTCCATTGAGGGCTGCTGGAGCAGAGCGGTTTATACACCCAGCTTCCCAAATCCTATTGAGCCCTCCCCCTCTGCACGAGCCACCGCTCCAAGCCCATTCAGGCTAGCTCTTTGTGCTAGAGGTTAAGTGGTTACATGTGGGGGGCACCCAGAAAGGACCTGTCAGGCCCTGAAAGGCTGTGCTATACTGAGCCCTCCTACTGATGAATGGGGTGGGTGGAGGAGAGGTGGGCGGCCTGAGGATGGGGTGGGGGAGAGGCCATGGGGATTATGGAGCCCACAGAGGCAGCTGCTAGGAAGGGGGTGAAACAGGCGCCCCTTCACTCATTTTTCCTTCAGATCAGATTTTCTATTTGGCTCACTCCCATTGCTGTGGGCCCTGGGGTGTTCAAACAGCCTTAGGGCTTTGGATTTGACTTTCCTGGGGTCCTGGTGGAAGAGAGGTTTGGAGAGAACATTTACCACTTGGGTGCCTTGGGAGAAAGGGTCTATTTCATTCTTCCAGCAGCTCCAAAACACCCCTCAGTTTGCCCCTTTTCCCTCCAGGAGTGAAGGGAAAGGCTGGGGCGGGATTCATCTCCCAAGTTCATGTGGTGCAGTGGACTTAAAACTGTCCCACTGAACTTTAAAAGCTTCCTGGGACATCCCCCATCAGGAGCTGTTTAGGGGTGGAAGTGTTCAGGGAGAAAGAGACCTCAAATTAGGTGTATTGCAAATATTTTGCATGAAAATAAAAGATTCCAAGCCTTCAAAAAAATTTTAGCTTCAGATTTGATGTACGTCCCCCTCATTTTATAGCTGAGAAAACAGCTATATGGGGGGATGGGGAGTGGACCTGTCTTACCTAACATGGTCACAGAAATTTCTTGATAGACTAGAGTGCACTTTATATTTAAGAGGCTGAGGAGAAAATGGATGAACAAAACAACTAGGTCACCAGCTTTGTAGGCCTTTCTTTCCTGAGATGAGCTAATTCTGGGGAATGATTTTCCTTCTCATATGCCTGCAGGGCTCTCTCATACATCAAAGGTTCTCCAAGGCTGTGTGCCTGGTCTTGGGATCCCAACTAACAATGTTCACATTATAACGTTATTTAATAATGTTCAAGGCACAATAACTTTATTTAACCTAAAAAGGTTAAAATGGGTTGACTTGCCTAAGTTCCCAAAGCCACGTGAGGAGGTTGACAGATGACATGAGCTCAGGAAGAAAATAAAGCAGGTGGCTGGTACCCCAGGACCGGGAGCCTGGGCTTTGTTCTGATGAGGAACCTCTGGGGGCTTCCTGTTATTTTCCTTCGGCCCCCAGGAAGAAGCCCCAGCTCCACAGAACAATGGACAAGACATTTCACCTCTTGGCCTACTTTATCCTCCAGCTTCATCTCCTACCTCTATTGCCCGACATGTACCCACCACACTGGCCTTCCCTGGGTTGTCTCAACACACTCTGAACACACCAACCACAGACCGTCTCCTGGGCCTTCTCCTGCTTTCTCTTGGCGAGCTCCTATTCATCCTTCAAAGCCTGGCTCTGCCACATCCGTCTAGACTCTAACTCAACAGTCAATCTATGATTTGTTGTCTTTTGTATCCAAAACACATATGAAGCGGGTAGAGGTAGGTGTGGTGCCTTATGTATTTGTACCTAATGACTTTCTCAAAGAGTTAACTTCCTGTCTCTGACATTCTAGGTTCTGCATAGTCAGGAGGCTTTAGCATCTAGGAAGGAATGTTTCTAACCAGGGAACATAAAGATGATTCCACTACATTCCAAGCTCCTCATGATACTAGAGAAATAGAAGAAAGGAGGTCACCACATAGGCTGGAATGATAATGGCCACCAGGGGAAATAGAGTTGCTACTATTTAATGAGGACTGAGAGGTGTATGAGTGGGACCCAGAGATGCTCTATTAATCATGGTTCTTTTTATTGCGAGCAAAAGAAATCCCACTCAAGTTAGGCTTGGCAAAACGAGGGCCTTATTGAAAGGTATACAAGGCCTCGGGAAATGACTAGAACATCAGCAGGACACTGTCTTTTGTCTCTGCTTCTGTGTGTCAGCATCATTTTCTCCTATTACAAACCTACTTCTACTTGCCAGGAAATGTGATTGCTACAACCCTAGGCTCACATCTTCCCTGATTTGTCTCCCTTTAATTTTATGTCAGCAAATCCCAGAAAAGACTGACTGACTCACCTGGAGTGGGCAGTCCTATCCTGGGACTCATCAGGCTGCTGTTTAATTCACATGGCCTGGGAGAGACAGAGCTGAAGGAAAAGTGGGGAGGAGCTGTTCTGGGCCCACCAAACAATCAGGTGAATGTATGGCTGCATGTCATGGGGAGAGCTGCATAATCCTAGACCATCGAAGCCCAGAGCCTTTGGGAGTGAAGATTTGGGTCACCTCACAAGGAAGGAAGCTCTGTGGCTGAAAGCAAGGGGAACTGGCAGTGGGTAAAAGAAAAGGGAAATTCAGTTCAGACCTGTGGTCTCCACCTGTGTATTCTAAGCTGGGGGAGTATCCAGAGTTTGAGTTACTTTTGCCTTCTCCCTTTTATATCCTTTTCCTCTTAAAAATAGAGATTGCCATACTCATAAAATGGTTTTCCTTCCCTCTCCCATCTCCCTTACTTTTGTATATAGGATTGGTTGGTGTGATTTAATTTACATTTAGTCTCTTGCTAGCAGAATGGTGAGCTGGAATCAAGTTGAAACTGGAAGAGGATGCCTCAGCAGAGATCATAGAGTTGAATTCTTTCTCATTAAAAAAACAAACAAACAAACAAACAAACAAACAAAACAGAAAGGGATGAAGGCAAGACAAGGTATTTTATTTATTTGTTAAATTACATTTTTATTGATTTCAGAGAGGAAGGGAGGAGTGAGAGATGGAAACACCGATGAGAAAGAATCATTGATTGACTGCCTCCTGCATGCCTCACACTGGGGATGGAGCCCGCAACTGGGGCAAGTGCTCTGACGGATAACCAAACTGTGACTTCCTGGTTCATAGGTCAACACCCAACCACTCAGGCCAGGCAAGCCAGGCATTTTATTTATTTATTTGTTTGTTATATTTTTAATAGCCTTGTCGAAACAGGACCACTAAAAATTTTGGTTACCTCCCACAAAATTAGGAGAGAGATGGAACAAGGTATTTTAACTGTATTATTCAATGATGAATCCGTATTAGTTTAGTTTTGAAATGGGGTGAATGGGGTTGAGGGTACATGAGGAAGGTGTAGCCAATTGCATAGCTTGTTCGATAAAACGGTGTGGAAGGGAACCCCCTAGAAGGTCCTGTGCCCCGAAGGTTAAATTTGTCCCAGTCTTCTTTCTGGGGAATTTATTTTAAGAAGCCTTAACTTACTTCAGTCAGTGCTTTTCGGTTTTATGCTTGAAGCCAGAAATTCCTCTGTTCTCTTTGATTGCAAACTGGGCCCCCCAATCCTATACGTTTCCCCCAAGGAGGAAGGGAGTGAGGGGGTCCGGCTTCAGTAAGCAGAAACTGAGGAGAGCTCAGGGCCCTGGCACCCGGCCTGGCAGTAGCCCCATGCCTGGCCCAGAGCAGATTTCTGCTCTTAAAAATGTACCTTCCCTAGGTGACTTTAATAAGCAGCACAAAATGAATACATAATTCCAAACGGTGATAGCTGCTATGAAGAACAGGAGCAGGGTGCTCAGGGATAACATCAGAGAAGGTTGATCTGAGAAGAGGTCTAAAATGGGTGAGGGGAGGCCACGTTCAGCAGAAGGAACAGCGCAGGAAGGAGCCGCAGGCCGGGGCTGCAGAGACGGAGCTCGAAGGCTGACAGGGAGAGACAGGGCAGGATGCTCCGAGCCCGAGGATGCCGCCTGAAGGATTTACCCCGCCACGGGAGGCCATCAAGGGGTTTTAGGCAGGAGTGGGTGACATGACCGGATTTCCATCTTGGGAATGTCACTCTGTCTGCAGAGAGGAGCCTAGGGAGGGAGGCTAGGGGCTAACCCTGGACCTGCAAGGCCTCGGCCAAGGCCGCGGAAGGCGCGGTCGGGGAGGCGGTCCAGGGCCCGGCTTCTCCGCGGGAAACCGAACCGGCCCACGTGGGCAAGGCCGCCCCGCCCCACGCGCTGACGCCGCCGGCTCCGCAGTCCACGCCTGGAGCTGGGAGCGCAGCTCGGGAACCCCGCACCCCACGCCGGACCCGCGTGGACGCCCAGGCCAGGAGACCCCGAGCCCGGGGGGCCGAGTTCCCGCCGCGGGGGCCGGTGGAACCAGAGTTGGCCGGGCCGGGGTGGGCGCCTCCAGGCCGTGAGTCCGGGGCCCCAGGGGCAGGGTTTGGGGCTCAGCCGCAGCGGGTGGGGGACCTGGAGGGAAGTCGCAGCCTACGCACAGCTGCCTCCCATGGGGAAATTAGGGAAGGCTGGTGTCTACTCTCTGTCTTGGGGAGGGGGTCCCCTCTCCTGCAAGGCCAGGAAGGGAGGGAGGCCGATCGCCCCCATCCTCACAGAGAGACCTCCCACCACCCACCCAAACCCTAAACCCCAAACCCCGGCAAATTGCGGATTAGAGAGAGAAACCGGATCCTGGGGCGTCTGGGATCCCATTTTACCGTCTTGGAGACCCGTGCGGGTTCCACATCCCAGCTTCCTTCATGGCCCCGCCCAAGTTTAGGAAAAAGGAAACATTTGGGTGGGGATCCTCCCAGGCACCTCGCTTAGCCGGGAGTTTGGAGGTTATAAAGGAGCTGTCCCTACACCCCCACCCCCCACCCCAACCCCATCCCAGGACTTCTGCCCACTATGGGATGTGGGGAGGGTCCTTGTTGCTTACATCATCTCTCACTCTTACTAATACTCGGATTTTCTAATTCTAGTGATGTGTGATCAGTAGAAACCTCTTGCCAATTGAAACCCTAATTTTGGTAGAAGGGGGTTATTGAAGAAGTAAGAATAGTATTGTATGCCCTCCCTCCATGGCATCAAGATGGAGCAAGTAAGGCGCAGGGACACAGGATAGTAGGTATGGAGGGAAGGAGGCAAAGTCCAAGAGGCTTGTCCATAGGGAGGTGGGGTCCTCCTTGAACAGAGGAAGGAACTGGACCCAGGAGGGCCAGCCCTGGGCAGCCGGCAGGAACCTCCTGCTGCTCTTCTGAGCGTAGACATCCCACTGCAGGTCCCCCTCTCCCCCATTCACCACCCAGCAAGTACGGACTGACACCTGCTAATGCCAAGCTCCATGCTGGAGGATGTATAGAGGAGTTCCCCATCTAGTCAGGGAGCCGGATTTGTAAGCTGCTATTACAGGAGAGTTTTTAAAAATTGAATAGACATTTACTGATCATCCATTATGTGTTGGGGACAAGAAACAAATATGAGCTGAAACCGGTTTGGCTCAGTGGATAGAGCGTCTGCCTGTGGACTGAAGGGTCTCAGGTTTGATTCCGATCAGGGGCATGTACCTTGGTTGTGGACACAT
Source organism: Antrozous pallidus (assembly GCA_027563665.1). NCBI lineage: Eukaryota > Metazoa > Chordata > Mammalia > Chiroptera > Vespertilionidae > Antrozous > Antrozous pallidus. The sequence continues at coordinate 189,353,699 of CM050508.1, forward strand.
CCCCAGTGTGTGTAGGGGTGCGGGAGGCAGCTGACCGATGATTCTCTCTCATCGATGTTTCTAACTTTCTATCCCTCTCTCTTCCTCTCTGTAAAAAATCAAAAAATATATATTTTTTAAAAAGAAACAAACATGAATTAGACAGTGTGTACCCAGGGCAGTGGGACCCAGAGGAAGCCAGTTAACTGTGTGTGTTTGTGTATATTGGGGCAGTGGGAAGAAAATCAGGATAGCATCAGAGAGGGGGGAGGGATATTAGAGCTGAGTTTTGAAGTATAAAAAGGAATTTGTGCCCGAGTTGGTTTGGTTCAGTGGATAGAGTGTCGGCCTGTGGACTGAAGGGCCCTGGGATCGATTCTGGTCAAGGGCACGTTCCTGGGTTATGGGCTCAATCCCCTGTGGGGGTGTGACATGCAGGAGGCAGCCAACCAATGATTCTTTCTCATCATTGATGTTTCTCTCTCTCTTCCTCTTCCTTCCTCTCCAAAATCAATAAAAATATTTTTTTTAAAAAAAGGAATTTGAGGGTGGAGAAGGAAGGACCTTAAAGGGGAGGGAAGAGGAAGGGTACCATAGGCAAAGGGAATCGTGGAAGGAGAATAATGGGGCATTTCTGAGATGTCTGAGCAGTTTGGTGTGGCAGGAGGGGCAGAGTGGCAAGAGGCAAGTCTGGAGGGATGAGCAGGAGCCAGATGAAGCACAGCCTTGTAGGCCATGTAGAGGTTTAGGGAGCTAGGATGAATCAAATTTACATTTGTAACTGGAGGCAGAGAGATCAGAGAAAAGGCTGATCAGTAGTTTAGTTAGGTAAGAAATGGCCTAAACCAAGTGAAAATGAGAGAGATGTATGTCCATACACACACAAAGGGTATGTTGTTGTTTTCCTCAGAATTTCGTGGCCAGTGGGATGGAGAAAGGAAGCAGAGTGAGGGGTCCAGGATACTCTCAAGTGGCTGAGTAGAGTGCCTGATGGAGAGTGGGGCCACTTTGCCCAGGTCACTGAAGAGGAAGAGCTGTTTGGACACGTAGAATTTGAGGAGCCTGTGGCTGGTTGCAGGGTTGGAAAGCAGTTGGATCTGAGCTGGAGACAGATCTGAGTCACCAACACATGATGCTCCCAGAAGCTACAGCAGAGCTGTAGATGAGGTCATCTGGGGAGAAGTGCATAGAATGAGAAAAACGCTGCGTCAGAGGACTGAGAGTAAATGTGTGCAGAAGACTGAGAAGCAATAGACAGAGAGGGAGGAGGACAACCAGGAAGGGAGGTATTGCCAGAGTACAGGGAGGCTGAGAAGGAGCAGCCAGGCTCACTTGCGGATTGCCTCTCTGTCAGGACACCCACCCTGGCTGCTCTGACTCATTCTTCTGCTTCCCCTCTACAGGCCAGATGTTTGCCATCCAGCCAGAGGTGGCTGAGGGAGGCCAGTTCCTGGGGGGGCCGCCTCCTGGAGTATGTCAACCCGAGTTTCATCCAGACAGCAACTCCAACTTCATGGCGAGTGCCAAGGACGCCAATGAGAATTGGCATGGGATGCCAGACCAAGTGGAGCCCATCCTGATGAAGAGCTCCTCTGAGTTGCCCTCTGACAACCAGGCCTTCCAGGACCCTGGACTCCCTGAGGGGGAGCTCCGCAGCCCACCAGAGGGAGCAGAGATCCCCAGAGCTGAGCCTGAGAAGATGAGTAGTGCTGGCACAATCTGTTCCCCTCTGGAGGACAACGGCTATGCCAGCAGCTCCCTAAGCATTGACAGCCTTAGTAGCAGCCCAGAGCCTTCCTGTGGGACCCCTCACAGCCCCGGGCCTTCAGATCCCCTTCTGCCCTCGGTGGCCCAGGCTGTGCAGAAGCTGCAGGCTCAAGAGCGCTACAAAGAGCAGGAGAAGGAGAAGCACCACATGCACTTGGTGATGTACCGCCGCCTGGCCCTGCTCCAGTGGATCCGAGGCCTGCAGCATCAGTTGGTTGACCAACAGGCCCGTCTGCAGGAGAGCTTCGACACCATCCTAGACAACCGAAAGGAGCTTATCCGCTGTCTCCAACATAAGGCAGCACCATCCAGGCCCTAGGACCAGGGCTAAGTGTGTGCCTCTCTGGGGTGCAAGGGTGTATGTATATATTTGCAGGCATGTGTGATTGTGCACAAGTATATGATTATTAGCTGGTATGAGTGCAGGAAAGCATAAGTGAGTTTGTATGTTCTAACATGTGCCAGGGCATCAGCTTATGTGTGCTGTATATATACACAGCCTGTATGTGTGTCCATTTATGTATATATGGTATGTATGTGAGTAGTAACATTTTGGTTAGTTTACTTTATGGTAAGAATACAGTGTATAACACATATAACATACAAAATATGTGTTAATCGACAATTTATGTTATCCATAAGGCTTCTGGTTAGCAGCAGACTATTAGTAATTAAGTTTTTGGAGAGTCAAAAGTTCTACATGGATTTTTGACTGTTTCAGGGATCAACACTCCTAAAACCTTCATTGTTCATGGGTCAACTGTACATACAAAAGAAGTGTGTGCCTATGAGTAGGTTTGAATGTTGAGGCTTGTGGTGGGTGTATATGAGTGAGCTTTTGTCTGTGTAGGCCTATAAGTAGGGGTGCATGTGTGCTGATGAAGCCTGAGAAGTGTCTGTTGGGAATATGTATTTGCAGGTAGACTCCTGAGCAAGGGTGTGCAAATATATATTCAATTGCACATGTGGGGCATCCATCCGCACCCTATATTACCCATGACCTGCTGTAGCTTTTTTCTCCACGGGGCCCCACTGCTCCCTGGAAAGAGGGTCTCTTGGGGTTTCCCAGGCCACCCTTCCTTCTCTTTCCCCTCACTCTTCCTAGATTTTGCTCTGCTAAGGCTGTTGTCCCTGACCATGGATTTGCTGTAGATAGTAGCTGCTTTGGCCTGTGAAGGCTTTTGGCTGCAATTTTGCCAGAGCAATTGGTAGAGAATTAGTATCAGGCAGGGGAGCTGGGGGTGGTGATTGACACCGGGGCAGGGATGGGGGTGGGATCAGAGAAGAAGACAGGGACTGTCTCTCTTGAACTCTGCCTCCCAGCACGTGGGAGATGGGGATGTGCAGATGATAATGGTAGAAGCCTGTGAAAAATAGGAGTTTGGGAATTCTTAAATGCCAGACCCAAACAAACTATATACCAGCCCCTCTCCACTGCAAAGGAGCTGTTACAGACCATATTGAGTTACGCTTTTGATGAAAAGAAATGTATGCTAATAAGCTTGCAAGGAATGGACAAGGTGTTCCCTGGCTGTTGGGTAAAATCTCACTTCTGTCTCTGTGCCTCTATTTGCTGTGCCTCTCTGGATTTAGCAGCACTGGGTGTTAAATTAGTTTGGTTCTTTTTCCTGAAATCAGATGGTCTTTGCCGGGAGGAGCCACCATTCTTTCAAGAGGGAATAGGGGGCAAGGTCAGCCCTACCTCTGTAAACTCTTAAGATGCTGAATCATACCTCCTTTTATCACTGAAATGCCCTCTAAATAGGAGTTGACGGGTTCCAGCAGAAGCTCTGTGAGGTGGAGAGCTGGTGAATTCTGGAGAGAGCCAAAGATTAAAGTAGCCAAGCTCTCTGTTTTGCTTCTGGGAGCCAAGAGATTGCAAGATCCTGGTGGGTGAGCAGTGGCATGGAGGTTATTGATACTAGTAGTCTGGCTCTCAGTTTTCCTATCAGTAAAATGTGGGGGCTCTTTCTATCTCTAAGTTGGTGGTGGGTGAAAGCAATGGGGAGTGAGGCTGAGACAGTGAGCCTGGGGACTTGAGTCTAGCTCTTGCATGATGAGTCTGAACCAAGATGAATAAACTGGAGAAGAGAAATGCATTTCTTGAATTTGTGTTTCTATTCTATCTTGAGTTTGTATCATCTGGTGGCCTCTTTGTCACATTGTCTGAGCCTCTTTTTGAGCAGGGTTCTGAGCTGGGGGGTAAGGATGGAGAAGACACTGGGAAGGAGGAATCTAGCCTGCGATGGCTGACAGTTTGATGGTGGGACAGAGAGGTCTCTCCTAAGGGATTTCTTAGGTTGACAGGGGGACTTGGCCTCTGCGAGAGCCCTATTTGGGTTGTCCTTGTCCTAAGACACCTTTGGGCTTGAAAATAGGGGCGTTGGTTATGAAAGACACCTCCACACAAAACACACAAACACTTATATTCTCAACCTGCTCTAGAGCCACTGCTTCTCTGAAAGGCAGCCTGACTGCAAAGGACTGTAGGTCCTTAGATGGTTCTGACACAGATGTGGTTACAATACATGAGCATGACTTCAAATATTTGTTGATGCCAATCATATTAGATCTTCTATTTTATATTAATTTATATGATGATTTATCGATGTCTCAAAAATTCATTACTTTTATAAAGTAAGTATATTAGTTACCTATTGCTGATAACAAATTGCCCTAAAACTTAGTGACTTAGAGCAATACACACTCTCAAGACTGCAGTCAAGGCCGAGTCAGTCCAGGGGGCCTGGAGCATTCAGTTCTTCAAGGACTGTTGGCTGAAGGTCACCTTCAGTTCCTTGCCATATGGGCCATTCTAACATGGCAGCTTAGTTCATCACAGCATGCAAGCTAAGAAAGTCAGAGTACTAGCAAGACAGCAGTCACAGTTTTCTGAAACCTCATCATAGAAATTCATCCCCTCCATGTTGCCATATCCTGTTGGTTAGAAGTAAGTTTCTCAAAGGGAGAATATTACACAAGCATCTAAAAACCAGGAAGGGGGAGAATCAGAGGGCATCTTAGAGGATGCCTACCATAGAAGGCACATTTTATTGATTATTTTTAAATTACAAAATAAAAATTATATTCCACTTAAAATAATTGAAACATTTAAGAGAAAGGTATATATATTTTAAATCCCAGAAAGTATACTTCTCAGAAATAGTGACTCAAGATATTAATAATTCTTATTACCTCTAACATTTGATATTTATACAGAAACAATATTGAACCAATTTTGGCAAATTACACTTATTGAGAGATCTTGTTCTGGCAAACAGCTATAGCTAAATTTGAATAACTTTAACCATGGAGATTTCTAACAATGAGACATCGAACCCCTAGAGCACAAGAGGGGGAATTTTTAGGAAGGACCCCTTTCCCAAACATGTAAAGGCTCTTCTGCGCACAATCAATGGTTAAGAGCACAGCCTGTGAGGCCAGACCCCTGGATTTGGATGTTAGCACCATTGTTCTCTGTCTCTATGACCTTGGGCAAGTCAATTAACTTCTCTGTACTGTATCTCAATTTCCTCATTTTAAAATGAAAACATAGGGTTGTAACTACCTCATAGGGTTATCTCAAGGATTAAATTTATAATATGCAAAAATACTGATAGCTATGCATGGCACATAGTAAACTACCTTAATGAGAGTCATGAATATAATTATAACTAACTAGTTGCCCGGTGCCCGGGTGCACGAAATTTGTGCAGGGGGGATGACTGGAGGGTGGTATCCCTCAGACCGGCCTGCACCCTCTCCAATCTGGGATCCCTCGGGGGATGTCCAACCCCTGGCTCCTAACTGCTCACCTACCTGCCTGCCTGATTATCTCTAACCACTCTGCCTGCTGGCCTGATCACCTCTAAATGCCCCCTTGCTGACCTGCTTGCCCTCAACTGTCCCTCCTCCACTGGCCTGCTTGCCCCTAACTGCCCCCCTGCCAGACTGCTCACCCCTAACCACCTTTGCCTCAGTCCCTCCAACAGGGCTTTGTCCGGAAGGACATCAGGAAGGTCTCTCAGTCTAATTAGCATATTACCCTTTTATTAGTATAGATGCTTTTGGGATGCTTATTTCACTTTTTCTCAGGGGGAAAAAAAAATCAAAATTTTCCTTAAGAAATTTGAATCTAAAATGAAAAGCATTTTTTTTTTTACAAAAAAACCTTTAAAAAAATAAAGCTGCCTATTATTTCTTTCCATAAAAGAGCTTTCCAAGCTGAGAAAAGGATGAAGGCCAAGACCAAGGAACCAGAATGGTGAATTGTAGGTATATAGGACCCCTGCCAATCATCAAGAATCTAAGGACAGCCCTAGCCAGTTTGGCTCAGTGGATAGAGCATCAGCCTGTGGACTGAAGGGTCGTGGATTTGATTCCCGCCAAAGGGCACAGGCCTGGGTTGTGGGCTCAATCCCCAGTGGAGGGTGTGCAAGAGGCAGCCAATCAATGATTCTCTTTCATCATTGATGTTTTTATTTCTTTATCCCTCTCCTTTCTTCTCTGAAATCGAGTCTAAGGACAGGCCCAGCTCCTGGTGTAATGGTGGATGAGGGGAGAAGCTGAGCAAGAAAGAGCAGGGAGTCAGAGCCACAGCCAGGTCAGCAGAGACCCCAGTGGATGAACCAACTCAGCTAAGAATTATTGTTTCCCATCAGGTAGGCTGGCCCTAGAGCCTGATTGTGGGACGGGCCGAGGTACGGCTATGCTTTTTGTGGGGGGCAGACCTGGTCCAGTACTCTATAGACTGCCTCCACCTGTGGTAATTCTATGGCTTGAATGAGGAAATAGACCTGAAAATGCTTTGTATGCATTAAAACTGACTGAGCGCCTCCATACAAGGTCCTGCAGAGCCCGGTCCTGCCCTTGAGCAGGTCTTGCCTGCACTGATGGATGAGACTTGCATCCAAAAGATCAGTGTACAGGCCGTTCTGAGTTCAGAGAGGGAAGCTGGTCCCAGCTCTCTGTGCAGATCTTTGCCTGAGACTTGATATATTTAGGAGTTTGTTTTAAAATCACTGGGTGGGGATTCCTTAGACCCTCCGACAGTTAGGGAGATTAGGGAAGATTTATTTAGTAGGAGGCGTTAGCCAGTTAGCCACCTTCTCCTTCCCACCAGAATAAAATCTCATGACCAGAAGTAGGGAAGTCTGACTCAGGTTTCTAGTGCTACCTGAGGAGACTCAGTAGGAGGACTGAGGGAGGAGGTTGAAGCTGAGACCTGGAGACCCACAAGGGCAGGGCACACAGCAGGAGCCTGAACACCCCCCAGGGACAGACTAACGCCGAGGGGAAGTTGTGCTGGATCCTCTTGGGACAGAAGGGCCTGGGTCCATGGAAAACTCTCTCCAAGGACTCCAAATAGTTCAGTCCCATCAAGCATGGTCAGAGCCTGGGGTCCAGGGAGTGAACTGGCAACTGAAGAAGAAAGTAACGAGTTAGGGGGATAAGGAAGCTTCAGACTGTGGAGGGTGGGCTCCCCTGGAATATCAGCATTTTGTGTAGATTGAATGATTCCTGATAGCAGTCCATGACTTGTCTTCCACCCTGTTTCCTAGGAGCCAAAGTCTAGTGTTAGTGTCTCCTAACCACAGCATGAACAGGTAACAGGAACAGGAAAGCAGATCATCTGACCAAGGAAGGCTTCTTTGGAGGAATAGGAGCTGGAGAATGAGTAGAAGTTAAGGCAACAGAAAACTGTGATTTCTAGTGCAGGCTGAACTCAGAAACCTTGGATCCTCCATTTAGTAGCTGTGCCTCACTTTTCTCAATTGTGAAATGGGTTATGCGAGAGTTTACATGTGTAAAGGGCTCAGACCTGAGCCTGGCACATAGGAAATAGTCCATACATGTTATTATTATTTTTTAATATTTTTCACAGAGAGGAAGGGAGAGGGATAGAAAGTCAGAAACATCGATGGGAGAGAAACATCGATCAGCTGCCTCTTGCACACCTCCAACTGGGGATGTGCCCGCAGCCAAGGTACATGCCCTTGACCGGAATCGAACCTGGGACCTTTCAGATCGCAGGCTGACGCTCTATCCACTGAGCCAAACCAGTTCCGCCATACATGTTATTATTTGATTGAGAGGAGTGGGAGGTCATCAGAGGTAGGAAATGCCCCGGGGCAATGGTGCTATATATGAAAAAGTGTTGCCAAAGCACCTTGAGTCCCAGACCCATGAGTTTAATGGGTGTTGGTAGTGAGAAGAGGAGCATAAAATGGGGGTGCTCCGGGGTCTGGACCAGGCCTCAAAGCCGCACCCACCAGGCACCCACAAATACAAGGTCTCTGGACACCACTCCTATGCATGTGTGCACACGCATGCACAAGCTCTCACACTCACAGATGCACACTCCTGGACACAGACCTGCATGCCTGCCCCCTCTCTTCCCCATCCCTCTCAGAAATGAGACTGCACCAGCCTGGGGCGGTTTTCACACCGGCAAACCCGGGAGATTCTCCCAGCCCCAGCAGTACAGCATAGCCATCCTGTGTCTGCTTCTCCTCTCCAGGCCTGATGGCTCCTCCAGCCAAATGTTATCCTTGCCCCCGGTCCTCTCCTCAAACCCACTCCCCACCCCCCACCCATCCACCCCCGCGCTCAGAGCTCAGAACCGGTGGGTCCTGTGGTCGCTCCACTCTCCTTTATCACCTCTAGATTCGAAGAGAGAGGAGTCTGGTTGTGGGACTGGCGGGAGCGGGGAGGGGGTGGCACGGGTTCAGGGCCGGGAAGGGGCTAGATCCCCAAGGGCCTGCACCTCCCACCCACCCGTCGGGAAGAGATCTCGGGCGGTGAGAAGGGGGCAGTCCGAGAGGCTCGGGCTGGGGGCCGTGACCTTGCCCGGTAAGGGAGGGAGTGCAGGGTGGAGCTCCCGGCTCGGGGGGCGGGGAAGAAGGGGCTGGAGGCAGGCGTTCAGCTGTTGTCTTCGGTCTCCGGGCGGGGCTCATTCCCCCTCCTTCCCCAAAGGCGCAGACAAAGGGGCGGTCTCCTCCGAGCCTCACGGGCCGGGGGTTCCCCCCCAAAGCGTGGATCTGGCGGGGCTGAGCCCGCCCCACACGCCGGCGCGCCCCCAGCCGCTGATCCGCACGGCTGCGGGCGAGTTTCCTGCGCTTAATCCCAACAAGCATGAAAACGGCTCGGGGCGGCCGCCAGCAGGCCCTTTGTCCGGCCCTGGCGGGACAGCTGCAGCCGGGAGCCCTCCCCACCTCTGTGTCTCCGCCCCGCGCCCCCCGCCGCCCTCCAACCTCAGCTGCTGGGAAGGCCGGCAGCCTTCCAGGGCTTTCGCCTCAGGCCCTTGGACGCACAAAGGGGGGCGGCGCCCCTAATCTGGGGGAGGGAGAGGGGTAGGATTAACTATAGGGTCTGTAGGGAGAAGTGAGGCCAAAGTGGGAAGACCATCAGAGGGCTGTGGGGTAAACCCTCAGCTGCGAGTGTGGGTGGAGGTGAGCAGGGGTGTGCAGGTGATGGGAGCCTGCAGCGGAGCACACAGATGTGGGACGAGCTGTGGGTGTGCAGGTCTGAGCGTACGAGTTAGCGGGCTGGAAGGGACTCGGGTGGTTCCTGGACTCCTCTAGGCGGCCCCCACCATATAGTGTTCAGGCAGGTCTCCCTAGACCTTGCCGCTTCCCTGCGCTGGCCTGGAACCTCCTCCCTCCCATTCCTCCTGGGGTCTCCTCCTTTCTGTCCCTTCAACTCCCCATTCATACCCTGGACTTCCAACCTCTGTCCCCAGCAGGGTCTGTGCTCCACCCCACCGCATTTCCACCTGCCCAGTGGACAGCTCCACCCAGGTGACTCAATTCACACTGCCCACGTCCCAATCTGAGCTCATATTCCCTCACTCACAAACGGGTCATTCCACTAGGTCCTTCCAGGTGCGAGTCTAGCCCTCCTAGCCCTCCTCATGGCACTCAATTACTAAGTCCAGTTCCTTCCAACTTCCAAGAACTTCTGCAGCCCTTGCCTTCCTCTCTACTCCAATTTCCCCCACCTCGGTTCAGGCCACCATCATCTCTCACCTGGACATCTAGAAGGGGTCCTGGTCTGGCTCCCTCCCTTTTGTCCACCACACTGCTCTAGAGTGGTCTCCTATAAGATTCCTCCAATTTAAGATCTTTCCGAGACTCTTCAGTGGTTCAACGTGCTTAGTTTGGCTGCAAGATCTTCTCTGGCTGGTTCTTGCATCCTCGCAGGCCTGATCTTTCCCCAGTGTCGAGTGTTCCACAAGTTTCTGTTTAGTCTCAAGATATCTCACGGATATTTTTCCATCTCAGGAAAGGGAATTAAATCAATGGCTAGACTTGTTCCTCACAGAACCATCCTTCAGAGTCCCAAGGTCCAGGAACTACAGGGCAATGGATGATTCAGGGAAGCCAGATCTACCAAAGATGGCATGTACTGGCCCAATGTTGCCCACACTAAGTCTGCCACATGCAGGACAGCTGGGTTCCTTCCAAACTGATGAGGTCCTGCCCTTTGTTCAGCTTCCTCAGGCCACTGTGGTTATAGGATCCCCAGGGATGGTGGATACCCTTGTTGCTGTCCCAAATCCCTCAGGATGGGCCACATCCCCAGAGGGCCCAGAATCACACAGTCTGCAAGCATGTGTGTGGCACTCCTTTGCTGTCACCACTGTCACCAGACACCACCTCCCAGGCACTGCTAGGAACCTGTCACCAAGGTGCTCTTCACATTTTCATTTTAGTCACAAACAGGACTAAGATAGGACTATTTGCTCTTGCACCCAACAAATATTTATTACTAGAGGCCCGGTGCATGAAATTTGTGTACTGGGGGCGGTATCCCTCAGGCAGGCTTGCACCCTCTTGAAGTCCTGGAGCCCTCAGGGGATGTCCTTAGCACTGCCAGGGGAGGCAGGAGAGGCTCCTGCCACCACCGCTGTGCTCACAGCCATGAACCCCACTTCTGACTGACCAACATTCCCCCTGTGGGAATACACTGACCACCAGGGGGGCAGCTCCTGCGTTGAACATCTGCCTCCTGGTGGTCAGTGCATGACATAGTGACTGGTTGTTTTGCTGTTCAGACAATTTGCATATTAGCCTTTTATTATATACTAGAGGCCTGGTGCATGAAATTCGTGCACGGGGGACAGGGTAGTGTCCCTCAGCCCAGCCTGCACCCTCTCCAATCTGGGACCCTTCAAGGGATGTTCAACTGCCCAGACATCCTTCTCACAATCCAGGACTGCTGGCTCCAAACTGCCTGCCTCCCTGATTGCCCCTAACCACTTCTGCCTGCCAGCCTGATCACCCTCTAACCACTACACTGCCAGCCTAATTGATGTCTAACTGCTCCCCTGCCAACCTGTCTGCCCCCAACTTTCCTCCTCTGCCAGCCTGGTCACCCCTAACTGCCCTCCCCTGCAGTCTTGATCACTCCCAACTGCCCTCCCCTGCTGGCCATCTTGTGTCCATATGGGGGCAGGATCTTTGACCACATGGGGGCAGCCCTCTTGTGTATTGGAGTGATGGTCAATCTGCATATTACTCTTTTATTAGATAGGATAGAGGCCTGGTGCATGGGAGGGGACCAGCTGGTTTGCCCTGAAGGGTGTCCTAGATCAGGGTGGGGGTTCCCTTGGTGTGCGGGGTGGCCTGGGAGAGGGCCTTGTGGTGGTCTGCAGGCTGGCCATGCCCCCCAGCAACCCAAGGGGAATTCCTGGGATCTGGGATTAATTTATATTCTACAATTGAAACTTTGTAGCCTGGAACAGAGCCAAGCCTTCTGCTCACTCCGTGGCAACAGCCATTTCTGTTTAAAACTTTGTAGCTTAGAGTGGAGGCCTAGGCACTAGGGCTGCAGAAGCTACTCAAGCCTCTGCTCTCTCCAGCTTCATGGCTGCCGCCATTTCTGTTCAGATTATGTATCTTTTATAATTGAAACTTTGTAGCATTGAGTGGAGGCCTAGCAATGGCAGGCAGAAAGCTTGGCTTTCTCCGTTGCTGGGAAAACCCAAGCCTCCCTCCTGCTCTCAGTGGCGATAGCCATCTTGGTTGGGGTTTATTTGCATAATTTGCTCCTGATTAGCTGGTGGACATGGCTGTGGGCGTGGTGGGACAGGAGGTACGGTCAATTTGCATATCACTCTTTTATTAGGAAGATTGTCTACCATGGCTCAGTGGATAGAGCATTGGCCTGTGGACTGAAAGGTCCCAGGTTCGATTCCGGTCAAGGGCACATTACCAGTAGGAGGTGTGCAGGAGGCAGCTAATGGATGTTTCTCTCTCATTAATGTTCCTAACTCTATCCTTCTCCCTTCCTCTCTATAAAATATCAATAAAATATATATGTATTTTAAAAAGATTGTCTATCATGTGCCAGACCCTCTGCTAGGCACTGAGGACACAGGTAGATCAAACACAGTTCCAGCCATAAGGACTTCACAGTCTAACCGTGAAGATAGATCCAGTCCTGCATAATGAGAGTGTGCTAAGTGCTAAGAGAAGTACACGGTGCTATGGAAGCACATTCCAAAGCGTGTTTCAATATGTGGGAAATAACAGATTTCAGTGATCAAAAGGGTTTGGGAAACATTGGGTTAAACGATGTTAATTGGACTTCTTTACTGCAGGACTCCTCAGGGCCTTTGCTGTGCAAGTATGTGCTGTGAATTTCTAAGAGGGGGCAGTGTATGAAGGGAGCTTCTCAAACTTGTTTGAGCATGGAATGCTTTTTTTGATGGATCATCCTATAGATTTAGTGTTCCAGGGATCACATTTGGAAAACGCATTGCTGTGGAAACCTAGAGAATGGAAAGACTAAGTCTGTGTCGGGGGATGGGAGGAATAAGGGACATGAGGGACAATCAAGAAAGAGTTCATGGAGGAATTCATGTCAACCTCAAGGATGAGTTAAAGTAGGTGAGGAAGAGAGCATCCTAGGGAAAGTGAAGGGGACCTGAACCAGGGGCCTTCGATGATTCAGAAGCAGGGCACTGTCCCAAAGACAGCAACTGCAGTGTGGACAGGGACTTTATCTGAACAACCATTACAAATACTGTCTCCCATGAGGCTGGCCTGAAACATCACATCACTTCCCAGGATGGTAGGCGGTATGCTAAGGCAGTAAAACATCTCACTTGCCTGTGAGCCAGACATGCCTCTGTCTTAAGGGACACCCAGGACCTTTACAGTTTGGGTGTGTATAGGGTAGCATTGGGTGCAGAGTGAGAACCCCAGGAGGCAGTTTTCTGAAGAGAGAGGTTCTCTACTGGGGCTTCATTATGGGAGCCAACAAAACTCCCTCAAAAGACCTTTTTTACTTTGTGTCTGGATTTGGTTCTTCAGGAGCCATCAATATAGTCTCAGCCCAGAACATGCAGATGTATACAGGTGTATAAATGTGTCCAGACCCTGTGATGAAGTCCAAAGCTTCTTTTATTATGGTGGATCTGTTGGGTTTCAATGCGATGCTCACCCCCATGTGTTAATCCTATCCCTGTAGCCATCCATCCTCTTCCCATTCTCAACGCCATCTTTTCCAACTCACATATCCATTTAGCCCACACCATCCCTAACAGCAATAGCACCAGATGAGAAGGTAAAAGAAGAGCAGGAGAAGGCAGAAGGGGAGCGGGAGGAGAAGAGCCTAAACACAAAGTGCTGACTTTGTGCCAGGGCGGGCACTGCTCTTGGTGCTCAATATGTGTGAACCCACGAAGGGCAGGTGCTACCTACTTTGCTTCCTGTGCCTAGAATGCCTGAAGTCTTCATACAGTCTCCTAGGACTCCCTAACCACCTATCCCTGAATTCCTGAATTCTTTCCTACCCCCCAAACTCACCCACTACATGGGTACACACCTGCATGCATGGGCACAAATGAGTTTTGGGGGATGGGGAGTCAGAATGTCTATGTACTCATCTAACAGATAGACTGAGGCAATCAGGCTGGCAAGCGACGACAGTTGGGGGCGAGCAGGAGAGGAGGAGAAGGGAGGAGAAGGGAGATCTTTCTAGCTCATCTGGAAATGGCAAATTATCTTATAGTCTTCTAGTATCGTGCCTCTTCATGATTTTTCAAATCACTTGCAGTTCTGTTATTTGACTCTATAGCAGGTACAATCAACCCCATTTTTCAGTGGAGGTCAAGCAGCATTAACTGTGGAAGTTGATTTTGTGCTTCTGAGCCCCTCACCCAGTGAGGCAAGAATGGTTAGGGTCTCCATGGCCTTATAAACTTCACACAGAGAAGGATAACTTTAGAAGTCCCTTACTAAATTAGCAGTCTAAGTTCTGCTTTCCATAATAATAATAAAGTGTGTGCTCACACTTTTCCCCTATTTTACCACTGCTTTTTCTGATTACACTGGGAGGTAGATTCTGGTATGCCTTTTTATGGAAGAGGAAATGAGGCTAAGAGAGGTTGAATGATTTGTGCTTGAGATGGAGCAAGAACCCTGCTCTTCAACTAACTACCTATGCAACCACACAGATCTCTCTCAAGTTGCTGTTGAATCCCATGATATCAATGTGGCAGCACTTAAAAGGAAGGCTTGCACCTGCATGCAGGGAGGGTTGCTAGCTCAATGGGAGTGCCTTTGACATTTGGGTAATTCTTTGAGTAGGACTTTCCTAGGCAATGCAGAGTCCCAATTTAACATCCTTGTCCCCTAGACATGAAATACCAATAGCCCTTCCTACCCAATTATTGAGACAACCAAAAGATCTCTCTCACATTAAAGAAAAATTTTTATTGTCTAAAGTTTTACATATGTCTCCTTTTCCCCCAATTGACCCCTCTCCCCAGCCATTCCCACCCTGGAGAAGCCCTCACCACCCCAGTGTCTGTGTCCATTGGTTATGTTAATATGTATGCATACAAGTCCTTTGGTTGCTGTCTAACTCCTCCCCTCCCCTACGATTTGTCTCTGAATCTATTCTTGCTCATCAAATTATGTTGATCATTATATCCCATATATGAGTAAGATCCTGTGATATTTATCTTTCTCTGACTGGCTTATTTCGATTAGCATAATGCTCGCTGGTTCTCTCTCACTTTTAAAAAAGCCTACTATAGAGGTGATATCGCCTCAAACTCCCCTCTCCCCCCGGGGAACTTAGAACCTCAGGACTAGGGTCTCACTATGGATTTGGTCCCTTTTCTATTATCCCAGTTTCAGGACCTCTCCCTCTTGGGCTCTCTTAGCAAGAAAGTGTCAGGAGTTATTGAGGCTCGAACCCCAACTTGCCTCTGAGACCTGAGGAGGTTGTTCCTTTAAGGAGGCTGGTTCCCAGGATTGAAGAGGGTGGTTGGGGGTGGGGGTTGAGAAAGGTGGTAGAAGGAAAAAAGGGAGAGGACCCCCATCCCTGCCCCTGCAGGCCTTACCTAATCGGCCACACTCTGCATTATTACCCGCCTAACGTGGCGTGCTTTTAAATAAAATATGCAAAGACTTCCCTCTCAAATTATCTCCCCAGGCAAGCTAGCTCAACTCCAAGCTTGTTAATAGAAAAAATGCAAATAGGGCCTCCCACCTCTCTCCCCCAGCCCCTAGGCCCTGGACTGCTAATGTGATTTCCTTCTTTGGGGGAATGTATCTGTTTTCATTGAAACCATTTTTTAGGGGGACAAAGGTGAGTGCGTTTCCCAAGTGCCATCCAAAGGGAGAGTCTTGGGAGAGCGGAACAGCTCAGGTAGAAGTTTGAAAACATCACTCTGTTGTGGAGCCTTTTCCTTTCTGAGCCTCCTTTTCCTCATCTGAGGTCTTATTTAGCTCTCCCCCTCCCCCAGGACTGTTGTAAGCAAGGCTGAATGGTGGGCCAGGCATGGAGCCAGGACCAGCAGGTACATCTTTTCCGTTTACACCTGCTACTCTTGGCTTCTGTGTCATGAAGCTCACAGTCCAGCAGGAAACAAATAAACAAAGACGAAACAGCCAGATAATTAAAAAATCTTAACGCAATTATAGGACATCTTAATCCAGCAGTCAAAAGCAACATCATTGTAGTGAGACAAATAAATACCCACTTCCTGGTGTGAAACCCTGAGAACACGCCATCCTGCCAAAGAGGCAGAGCCTGAGGAAAGCAGAACCAGGAGGCAGTCACCAACAAACCTAAATTCAGGGCCAGGCTAAGAAACAGTGGCAGGGGCTCTTGAGAAATATCAAGGCCACAAAAGAAGAATGAGCTCTTCCAGATTAAAGAGTTAGAGGCAAGACAACAAAACGCAGTGTCTGATTCTGAATCAGATACTGGATGGCAACAAATTTCTGGAAAGGACAGCATTGGGACACTTGACAATATGTGACTGTGGGGTGCAATATAGATATTTTATTGTATCTATTTTAAATTTCCTGAATATGACCATCATATTATGGCTAAAAGAACTCTCTGTTTGGGGGAAATATGTGGAAGTGTTTTTTTTTGGGGGGGGGGGGCGCGCAAAAGATCATGATATTTGCAATTTAGCCTCAGATGATTCAGAGACCAAAGGTGGCAAATATGAACAACTGGTGAATTAGGTGAGAAATTTAGGTTTTTCCATTGAATTATTTTTGCAATTTTTCCATAGGTTTAAACATTTTTGTAATAAAAAGTTGGAAAAAAGAAAAATTCTGATTGGCTTTTTTAATGTATGATAATACTATTGCAACTATGATTTTAAATGTTTTATTAATTTACTTATTTAAGTAAAGGTTGGTGCACAATATTATATTAGTTATATTAGTTTCAGGTGTATAATTTAGTGATTCAACATTTTTATATTGTGCAATATAACTGATTTTTTAAAAGTCCTTATTTTTTAGAGACACTTGCTAAATAAAACATTTTAAGATGAAATAAAATGATCTGTATTATTTGTTTAAAAATAACACAGAAGGAGCCGAGACCGGTTTGGTTCAGTAGATAGAGCGTCGGACTGCAGACTGAAGGGTCCCAGGTTTGATTCCGGCAAGAGCATGTACCTTGGCTGTGGGCACATCCCAGGTGGGGGGCGTGCAAGAGGCAGCTGATCGATGTCTCTCTCTCATCGATGTTTCTGACTTTCTATCCCTCTCCCTTCCACTCTGTAAAAAATCAATAAAATATATTTTTAAAAAATAAAAATAACACAGAAGAAGGGAAGTAGTTGGAGGGTTAGATGAAACCAAATTGGCCATGAATTGATAATTGAGCTTGTGTGATAAGAATATTCTCTTGTTTTTTCTTATATGTAATTTTTCTATAAGAAAAAAATTTTTTTTTCATAAAAGCAATCATAAGAAATATGATGAGTGTCAGAAGAGGAGTGCAGGCCCAGAAGGGAACACAATCCAGGTGAAGGGTTTGGAGCAGACTGAGGAGTGTTTAAGCAGAGGCTTAAAGTGGGGTCAAATTGGGGTGAGGTGGCAAGTCTCTCCAGGCCAGTGGTCCAACAGGTACCAGAGTGAGACAGCATGGTGGGGTTGGTAGAGTCTGCAGGTAAAGTGGAGAGGAGAGGCCTGGCGCAGGATGGAGAGAGATGGAGCCAGAGAGGAATGGACCTGGGGATTTGTCCTGAGGGCAACAGAGAGCTCTAAGCTGGGAAGTGACAGGGCTGGATTTGCATTTGAGAAAGACCACACTGGTGCTTTGGAGGCTCATTGGAAGGTGCAAGGCTGGGAACAGTTAGAAGCTTCTGTCCTGTGAGCTGGATCTGACTTGCTTTCCTCCCCCATGGTTCCTGACTTTCACTCCTAACTAAGAGATGGAGCTTGAGGGATTTCAAACATATGACCAACCCACCCCCAAAGCCCTAATAGCTGTCCTCCCACCTCCAATTCCCTTGGCCTCCCTTTAAACATTTTATTTTAAAAGTCTCTAAACCTGTGAAAAAATTGCAAAAATAATTCAATGAACAACCCCTAAATTTCTCACCTGATCTTAGGGAAGTGATGTAGCTGGTGGTTAAGAGCCAGGTTGTCTGGATTTAGTTTCTACCTCTGCCCCTTACTAGTTGATGACCTTACACACATTGCTTTTTATTTTATTTTACAGTTTACATTCAATATTTTTTTGCATTAGTTTCAGGGATGCAACACAGTGGTTAGACAATCATATACTTTACAAAGTGTTCTCCTGATATTTCCAGTAACCACCATGGCACTATATGAAATTATTGAAACATTATTGACTATATTCTCTAAACTTAATTTGACATCCCCATGACTATTTTGTAACTACCAATTTGTACTTCTTAATCCCTTTGCCTCTTTCAACTAGTCCTCCAAATCCTCTTCCCTTTGGGAACCAGCAGTTTAAACAGATTTCGTTACTTCAACTTCCTTATCTATAAAATAGGGATAATAATAATACTTACATCACAGGGATGTTGTGAGGATTAAATGCATTGATAAGCACCATGTGGTCAGAATACTGCCTGGCTCATCATAAGGACTTAATAAGTCTACTCTGCACCAAGTACTGAGAAGACAGGGTCTCTATCCTCAAAGACGACAGTCTTACAGAATAGATTGAACACAGAATTTAAAAAATGAGCAATATCAAAGCACTGTATTATTGCATTATTTACAGTATGAAACACAGCTGGAAATAACCAAGTGTCCATTAAGAGGAGAATGGCTAAGGAAATGGTTACATCCAGCAATGTTTAGAAAGAGGTTGGGAACATTCCCATTTTGTTCATATGAGGTAAAGGCCAGAAGCAAAATTGCAAGTGTCATACAACTTCGATCATATTTTTGAAAAGAATAAAAAGAAAAAATTTTCTAAGGGAGCACACTGAAAATGTTAGAATAGTTACCTCTAGATGGTGCTATTTAGGTGTGGTTTAAAGTTGTGTGTGTGTGTGTGTGTGTGTGTGTGTGTGTGTGTGTGTGTGTGCGCGTGTGTGTTTAAACCTGTTTCTAAAATATCTAATAAACATAAATTACTCTTATAATGGGGACATTTCAACCTTACTTTGTTTGCTTTGGGTTACAAATGAATACTAGTGAATATCATTAGCCAGCCATCAGGAAAACACAAATCTAACCACAATGCAATGCCTCTTCAAACCTGCAAGAAAGGCTATAACCACAACAGATAATGTGTCAGTGAAGATATGGAGAAATTGACCTGCTGGTGGGAATGTAAATAATGCAGCTGCTTGGGAAAACAATCTGGCAGTACCTCAAAAAGTTAAACGTAGAGCTACCATACTTCCACAAACCAGCAATTTCAATCCTAGTACATATATACCCACAAGAATTGAAAACCTCTATTCACACAAAAGTTTGTGCATAAGTGTTCATAGTAGCCAAAAGTGGAAACAACTCAAAGATCTATCAAATGATGGGTGAGTAAACAAAATGCGATATACCCATATAATGAAATATTTCTTAAAAATAAATAGAAATGATGCATTTTAATTTATTTCATTGTAACTATAATTATACTACATGTCACATATCATATCATATCATCATCCTATAAAGTAGCAAGGCTACCAATTGCAACTTTGAAAAATAGGCAAGTGGGTTTATAGATGGCTGGTGGTGCCTCCATAGTTATTGTGCATGAGGGACATAGGATAGCAATCCGATGAAGCAGATTTTGAAGTTGCCTTTCCATAGCACTTTACATACTAAGGAAAATCAAAGAATGAGGGGGAGGATATGGAGGAGGGAGAGGAACTAAAGAGAACTAGGTTGTCTTTGTTTTTCTCTAATTCAAGAACTCTGAGCATGCTGATATATTTTCCTTCAGATTGTTTTCCCTAATCAAACTTTGTACACAGTTGCAATTGTAATGCAGAAGCATGATGAATCTGAATGTTTGACTTAATCATTTTCCATGCTGTTACACAGACTTTCTGACCACTTTAAAAATTACTTCCTGTTACATAAAGCTAACTAAAATTTACTTAACTCTTATTGTTAGATATTTAAGTTACTTCCAACCTTTTACTATAATAAATAATAAATTAGTTAACATCTTTGTTTATATTTTTCCTCATATTTCAAACTATTGTTTGGGGTAAATTCTCAGAATCCCTGCATCAAAGGATCTATATGGGTCTTAAGAAATATTGTAGTCATTTTTAAAAGACATCCTTGCAAATTTAATAACTACCAAATCAATTGTTAGATATAATTGAATATATAACAATCAACAAAGTATACTATATATTGTTATAGATAATATTGCAATTAACTATATATTATTAAATCTGTTATTTTAATTTCCTTCCTTTTTTCTTTCCTTCCGTCCTGATCTCTAATGAAGCTATGGATCTCTCTTTCCTTTTTGTAACATTCCCCAATAGATCTTTATGTAGCACCTATTCTGTGCTAAGTGGCTCTTTCCCCTGAACCTGTTGGAAGGTAATTGAAGAACAAGGTTGTGTGGGCCTGAGCCTGGTCAGAGTAGTGGGAAGGAGGAGCTGAGGATGCATTCAAGAGGCTTTAGGCAAAGTCTAATATCCTCTATGGGATGAGGGATCAGTTGGATGTAGGGTAAAGTAGAGGGAAGATAGCTGACTCAGACTTGACAAACCTAGGAGTTTGGTCATAACACTATTGAACCCAGAAAAGGAGCAGTGCAGTCTGAGGCATATTGAGTTTGAGATACCCAACAGTGGTCGGCAAACTGCAGCTCGCGAGCCACATGCAACTCTTTGGCCCTTTGAATGTGGCTCTTCCACAAAATACCACGGCTTGGGCGAGTCTATTTTGAAGAAGTGGTGTTAGAAGAAGTTTAAGTTTTAAAAACTTGGCTCTCAAAAGAAATTTCAATTGTACTGTTGATATTTGGCTCTGTACTGTTGATATTTGGTGACAACTGCCCAAGGACATCTAAGTGGTGCCTGATATAGTGGATGCTGTGGTACATCCCCCAGATTCCTCTCTCAGGCCCAAACACTCATTCCCCCATTTCTGGAAGTGTTTGTGGCTGAGGGCTTTCAGGTGGGCCCCCTCTTGTGTTTGCCCTTAGCTGAGGAGTGGCCCACGGTCACACTGCCTTCTTAGCAGCCAACATCCAAGACCCACCAAAGTGGGCTTATAAAGGGCGGGCACCTTTGCTCAAGGTAGGACAAATCTGAAGGCCATCTAGATGCCAAAGCTGATTATGGGATTGGTTGTGGCTTTGGTTTTGACCATTCAGTTCCTTCACCTGCCCCATTCTACCTCCTTTCCTCCCTCACTAATGTTGACCCCAAGAGCATTCCCCAATAAACTTCCCACCTGCTGATCTCCATTTCAGAGTCTGACTTTAAGGAACCAACTTTAGACCGTTGGAAATATATGTCTGGACTTGGGAGGACAGAGTGTTTGCGGACAGGGATTCGGCGACCATTTGTTATACAAGAGCGGTACATGGGGAGTAGTGGGTGATATGATGGGATCTGAGGGGCCAGAGGGCAGACACTACATCTTAGGGAAGGAAAGCCCACATGAGGGGGTGGAAAGAGGAAGAGTAGCCAGAGAAGGGAGCTGAGGTATGACAAGGCAGGACTGAGAAGGTTGTTTGCAGGAGGAACAGCCAATCAGGGCCTCTCAGAGGTTGACAGAGTCCAGGCCACTTTTGTTTATTTGAGGGTCAAGGGTACATTAAAAAATGTCTGATACCAATGCACTGTGCTTTTAAGTGTGGTATAATTTAAACCCTTTCATTAATAAATTATTTTAAGCATGATATAAAAATACACCCCCCCCCCAAAAAAAAAATCTCATTGGAAATAAAAGTACAAAATTTAGGCTCTTCATGGATAGCAAGTCTGGGCTACAAGTCTCTCCTGGCCACTGATTGTCCCACCTTCCTCTGCACTAGTCACTGCAACCAGCAGAGGCTGACCTGCTCCGAATTTGGGAAACAAAAACAGAAAATAATAAATGTTGGCAAGGATGTGGAGAAATTGGAACCTTTGTGCGTTGCTGGCAGGAACGAACAAAGGTGCGGTTGCTGTGGAAAACAACGCAGGAGTGGTGGGCAGTGAGTTAGAGGAACATGGGAATGCCTCCCAAATCCTCAGAAATACATGGGAGAGGGATGCACTTCGTGGCCACCCAAGATTATTGTTATTTGAAGATGGCCTCGAAGACACATTAGGGAGTCTCCAGCTTCTGTGTGGGCAGATGCGTGTTCACTGGACATAAAGGCCGCTCCTTCAGGAGCAGGTGAGAGCAGAGGGAAGGGCTTTCTTGCCAGGAGCTGGATGTGATGCCCTCGCCTGTTGAAGCAATGTCAGTAAAACTCCCACAGTTGCACACTCTTCTAGAACAGATGTGAAGTACTGTGGGCTGTGAGGGCTGCGATTGGGTCCTGAGGTACTGACCTTAGAGGCAACACAGCCCTTCCTGGCCCAGTGGTTCAGCTCAGCCCTGCTCCTACTGTCCCAATTGTAGGCTCAGGGGAGAAAACCCAGCACAGGAGTTAAGGGTAGTGGGCTTAGTGAGTGCCCTGGGGAGGGGGCACTGAGGAACCTTCTCAGACCGCAGTTAGGCATCTTCTGAGGGGCTGAGCTGGGGTTCTAGAGGTTTGGGGTTCTGGCCACATGCCTGCTCCAGTGCTGGGCACCAATTCAGCCTCCCAGCCTCGTCTTTGGTTCTCCAATTCCCCCCCACCCCTCCCTTAGCTCAGCAAAGGCTTGGCTGGCTGGGTCTCCCCTAGGCTGTTGTGTAGACAGTGACAAAGCCCAAGGGAGAAAGCAACCATCTTTGTCCCTCTTTACAAGCCCTCACCGAGGGGCCCTTTGTGGAATGGAGTGAGAGCCAGAACAGAGTAACCCTGTGGCTTTTATTAAAGATGTGTACGTGTGTGTGTGTGTGTGTGTGTGTGTGTGTGTGTGTGTGTGTGTTGGAGAGAGAGAGGGAGAGCTGAAAAATGAACGTGTCCCTTTTCCAATTTCCCCACAGCTCCCATCTCCCAGCCCCGCTCATCTGTGCAGGTGGACCCCGGGCTTGTCATTAAGTCTCTGTCTCTGACACCTCTGCAGCTTCCATGCCTGGGGCACTGCTGCCTCTCCGTCTCCATCGCCCACCCCCTCTCAGCTTCAGCTCCTACTGCCGCGCAGCATCCCTGAAGCTGCTGCCTCCCACCCCAGCACACCACGCACCTGCCAGAGATGTAGCAACCAGATAGCTAGAGAAGGAGACAGAGGAAAGAAAAAAAAGGAGGGATACAGAGAACATAACTAAGTCTAGGAAGATCAATTTTAGGGAGGAAAGAGTCAGTTAGTCTAACTATTTTATTCTCTTCTCTTTACCTAGCCACCTGCCTACTGCTTGTTTATCTCCCCACTTCTCTCTCTCTTTCTGTGTTTTCATTTGATCTATTTATCATTCATTCATTCATTTATTCTTTATTTACTGATTAAGTCCCAGTCAAAGAGAACTACAAAGTAATTCACATATAAGAAAAAATTTTCAAGCTCCGCTTTTGGAAAGGTTTACTTTTACCCAGTACTTCTTGCTTCTACTCTGTGCCCAAGGATGGCTTGTATCTATTGCCCTCCCCACCCCTATCCCCCCACCCAATCCTTACTCTATCCAGGTGCACTTGTGCCAGTTCTACCTTCTCACTAGCACCCAAATTCCCTCATCCTCAGCCTCCTGCAACACTTACCTGGCTGACACCCACTTAAGGGTGGCCCACTGAGGGTTGTGGGAGGTTGGTTTTCCCCCCAGAGGTCACTCAGTGATGCCCCCTCTCCTATGCTCATATTATCCTGGATGAACAGAACTCTCCTATCCAAGCCCCTACCTGTTCTGCTCCTTCTTATCCCCTCAATCAGAGCCAAACTACTGATTCCACCTCCCCCCACCTTAACTCAAATGACCTCTGTGTTCTCTCGATCCTTCTTTTCCTTTGGATTCTGAATTCTCCTTCTGGGAAAGTCCAACAACTTTGGTTTTTCTTTTTTCTTGAATTGAGATATAATTAACATATTAATTTCAGGTGTTCAGAATAATGATTTGATATATGTATATACTGTGAAATGATCACCACAATAAATCTAGTTACACTCGATCACCAAACATAGTTACAATTTTTTTCTTCTGATGAGCACTTTTAATCTTTACTCTCTTTGTAATTTTCAAATAAGCAATACACTATTATTAACTATAGTCACCACACTGTACATTACATACCCATAGCTTATTCATTTTGTAAGTTGAAGTTTGAACCTTTTGTTCTTCTTCATCCATTTCACCCATACGCCATCCTCCCTCCTGGCAACCATCAATCTGTGAGCTGGGTCAGCTTATGCAAGACTCCTCTGGCTCTGGCCAGGTAGCTCAACTGGTTGGAGCATTGTCCAGATATGCCTTTTGGTCAGGGCACAAACAAGAATTAACCAATCAATGCATAAATAAGTGGATCAACAAACCTCTCTCTCTCTCTCTCTCTTTCTCTCTCTCTCTCTCTCTCTCAAATCAATAAATAGTAATAAAAATAAAGACCCCTTCCCTGGGAGATAAAGCAGGGCTCTTGCTTGATGGAGCAGGTGCATGCAGAGGCTAATACTTCCAAAACCCTGGGTCCTGGAGAGCTTATCTCTGGCTCCTCCTGTCCTCCTGAATCTTCCTGGGAGAGAGGACAGTTCAGAAGGGGTTGTGGAGGTCAGGGCCCAGTAAGGTAAGTAACCCAGGCTCTGGCCCCAGAGGACAGGTCCTGCATCTCCCATCCATGGAGGTAGGCAGGCAGGTAGAAGCTCATGGCCAGAGGGACAAAGTGGCAACTTTGGGGGCAGTGAATGGGAAGCTGAGCTCTGGCAGGTAGAAGCTGAGCATTCTTGCATGCCCTCTTTTGCATTAATTACCTGCTGACATGGTTTGTGTGCTGTTCTCCCTTCATGCTATTTTAATTAACAGAGATCTCCTCCGAGCAAACCAGCTGCTGTGTAAATTGTCAAACTGTCAGCACACAGAGGATGGGTGCCATGGGGACAGTAAGTGTGGGGACTACTGATGGGCTCCCCACTCCTTGATGCATTTGAACCTCTCTCTAAACCCACCCCAGTAGCAATAATGGGCAGAAGAATGTCAAGATCAAGAACTTGACTTTGGGTTCAGATAGACGTCGGTTTGAACTTTGACTGTCATTAATGTGCTGTGAGAATTTGGGCAGATCACTTAACCTTTCTGAATCTTATTGCAAAATGGGAAAAACACCTTGTCACAAGGATTGAGGTAGATAATATGTATTATACACTTCACCTAGGGTCTGCAGTGTCCGACAAACACGGCTTGTTAAGTTCATTTTTTAAAGCCAATATAGTTTCTTACAGACTCTTTATACATTTGTAATGGCCAGAGAGAAACTCTTAACCAAAACACACATGGGAGAAACCCCACAGTTCTTGTTGTTAACTGTTTTATTTTACTATGTACTATCACTCTATGCTCAGAGAAGCCTTGCTTTCCCTGTAGCTTTTCCTTCTAACAAATCATTAGGGCCTTGTAATCCCCTTCTCCCAGTTTTCTCCCTTCCTTAGCAGGTCCATGAGTGGACTGAGCATTCTCCTTGAGGTTCTTAAATCTCACATGCACCTACTCTCATTGAATAACTGGACAAATAAATAAATAGATAGATGGGGGTGGGTTCTTTAAGGAGGAGCCATTGTTCAATTTGAGCTCTGAAGGGCAAGTTATTTAGGTAAGAGGAGGGATTGAGGGGAGTGGAGGGGTTCTAGGGAGAGATAATACTGCATGTTCAAATGCCCAAAGGCAAGAGAGAGCATGCTTTGAGGCAGTGAAAAGGGTTTGGCTGACTTGAAAAGGCATGTAGAAGGCAAGGGGTGTGAGAGATGAGGCTACAGAGGCAGGTGGGGTCTGAACACAGAGAGAGGGCCTAGTTAAGTCCTCTGCAGAGTTTGGGTTTTATCCTGTAGGCAATGAAAGGCCCATGAGGAATTTTGTGCAGCAAAAGAATATAGTCAGATTTGTTAAGGTCACTTAGGCCCTAACTGGTTTGGCTCAGTGGATAGAGGGTCAGCTTGCAGACACAAGGGTCCCAGGTTCCATTCCGGTCAAGGGCATGTACCTTGGTTTCAGCACTTCCCCGGCGGGTGTGTGTGTGTATGTGTGTGTGTGTGTGCAGGAGGCAGCTGATCGATGTTTCTAACTCTCCCTTCCTCTCTGTAAAAATTAAAAAGTATATAATGTGTATATTTAAAAAGGGTCACTTGGATGAGGTGTAGAGAATGAGCTGGAAAAGACCAAGCAGGAGTGGGTCCAGGGCGCCCAGTTAGGTCAGGGTCATTTGAATTCAGGTTAAAGCTGAGAGTTTCACAGCCAAGTCTGGCGCCGAGTGCGGGAGAGGTGTATGGGGATGGACTTGGGTATGAACTACGTGTTAGAGGGTGCAATGCCATGTTCGGGGTCACACCCAAGTCCAGAGAAGGAGAGGGGAGTTCCAAGCCATCTCAGCCAGTGGGCAAGGACTCTCTGTGTCTACTCCCACTGGCATCCTGGGCCCTGTGGAAAGAAGGCATCAAGAGGACAGATCACATCACATCAGAACTCGGGCTGACCTGGTTTGGGGCATCTTTCAGCTTGGCTCGCCGTGGTGTAGGTTGTCACAGAAGCCCCCGGGGATGTTGTCTGGTGCCTCATTAATGTCATGGCTGAGCTCATTAAACTCATCTTTCTCCTCTCCTCAGTCTCCCAACTCTGAGCTGTCACCTCAGTCACTCCCAGCCTGGGGCTGGCTTACCCCGTGGCAGCTCCAGCACAGGAATTCTGCAGTTGGTCCCATGACGCAGATTCAGAAAGAATGACCACCACTCCCTTTGGGGGCAGATGAGTTTGCTCGGGCTACAGTAACAAAGTGCCACAAGCTAAGTGGCTTCAACAACAGAATGTTCTCTCACGGTTCTAGAGGTCAGAAGCCTGAGATCAAGGTGTCAGCAGGGTTTGTTCCTTCTGAGGCCTGAGGAGAGAATCTGTTCCATGCCTCTCCTGAGCTTTTGGTGAGTTGCTGGCTCTCTTTGGTATTCCCTAATTTATAGGCATTCCTTCACTCTTCTCCCTTTAGAAAAAACGTTTTTATTGTTTTCAGAGAGAGGAAGGAAAAGGGAGATGAAAATCATGATCTGCTGCCTCCTGCATGCCCCCTACTGGGGATCTATCCCACAACCCCAGGCATATGCCCTGACGGGGAATTGAACGAGTGACCTCCTAGTTCATAGGTCGATGTTCAACCACTGAGCCACACCAGCTAGGCCTAATTTCCCCTTTTTATAAGAAATTAGTCATATTGGATTAGGACTGACCCTAATGACCTCATTTTAATTTGGTTACCTCTGTAAAGACCCCACTTTGAGATAGATAACATTCTGAGGTAATGGTGGCTGGGCTCCAAAATATCTTTTATGGAGGACAGAATTCAACCCATAACAGGGGACAATTTTTTGCCTTTCACTACACCCCTCTGAGCACCATATGTCTTTAGGAAATCCCTAAGCCTTTGCATCCAGAATGGTATGAACTAAAGGTCAGAAATAACTTCCTAATAGGACATGGTGATAGACATGTCTATGGCTGTGGGGAGAGAAGACAGAGGAAGAGGAGGAGGCAGAGAGGCAGAGGGAATGGAGAAGAAAAATCACATCCAAACTCGTTTCCAGGACATTGCTATTAAGAAAGAAAATCTCTCCCTACATGGTTTGGCTCAGTAGACAGAGCGTCAGCCTGGGGACTGAAAGATCCCAGGTTCGATTCTGGTAAAGGGCACCTGCCCAGGTTGTGGCTTGATCTCCAGTAGGGGGCATGCAGGAGGCAGCCAATCAATGATTCTCTCTCATCACTGATGTCTCTCTCCCTCTCTCTCTCTCTCTGAAATCAGTAACAATATATTTTTTTAAAAAAGAAAGGAAGAAAATCTTTTTAAAGACTGGGGTTGAGTCTTTCAACTGGACCCCAACCAAAGCCTTGGCCAGGGAATATGATTTATATTAAAGCACCTTTCCTCTCGCAGAGAAAGTGTTGACCAAAATAAGTCACACATGAAAGAGGACATGTCACTTACATGAAAGTGAAGACTAGACAGAACAAATCTATGGTGCAGAAATGGTCATCTTTGGGAGGTAATGGTGGGTAACGGAGGGGGCACAAGGGAGTTTCTAGGGTACCTTGTTCTGGGTGGGTGGCACCACTGAGCTTTATAATTAAGGTGATATCGCATTACAATAAATGAGACTATAGACAAATAAGTAAATGAACCTATTCCTTACTTTTCTACTCACCACTTATCACCCCCAGGCCACTCTGTCAGCTCTCAGGCTGTTCCCATATGCTTTGTGCTCACAAATGCTCACAAATGTGAACTAATATAAACATCCAGCATGATATCCAGCACACAATAGGTACTCACAAAACGCAAGTCCAGCCCAGCCCGTGTGGCTCAGTGGTTGAGTGTCGACCTATGAACCTGGAGGTCATGGTTTGATTCCTGGTCAGGGCACATGCTTAGGTTTTGGGCTCAATCCCCTGTGTGCGGCATGCAGGAGACAGCCAGTAATTCTCTCTCATCATTGATGTTTCTATCACTCTCTCCCTCTACCATACTCTCTGGAATCAATAAAAATATATATTTTTAAAAATGCAAGTTCACATCATGCACCTGTACACATTATGCTTTGGGGGTACAGAAGGGATGGTATCCAGAGAAGGTCTGGCCTGCCTCCTCACCTGCCATCTGTGGAGCATGGCGCTGGGCCCTGGAGTGGAAGGTGTTCAGGCCTTGATGGCAGACTAGTAAAAAATCATGTCCGCTGTCCCCAGAAACAGAACACAGCCCAGCAAGAAACCCCAAATCATAATTAAAAGATGCCCTGCAACTCTCTTGGCAGCATAAATTTTAAAGATGAAAGTAAATGATTAAAATAATTAAACACTTCAAGCTGACAAGCTGGAGCAGAATCTTGCCAGCGGACGTTTGTCAGTAATTAGCTAATTAATCCTGGCGCAGATTATAAGCCATAACAAACCAGTCAGCCTGAACAGAGCCGGCTGCTCCGAATTAGACTTTTAAAAAAGAGGGGAAGTGTGGGGGAGGATTGGGCAGATAAGGAGAAAGGGGGAAAAATAAGAAAAAGATATACATTTGTGGCCCCCTGCCCTTACCCTAACAGTGGTGTGGGCCCAGCCTCCAGGGGGCTTCCTGGAGAGTTCTGGGCCTGCATCTAGGCCAGAGACCAGCCTCTGCTGGGACTTCTGGCAGAATGGATATCAGGGAGTGCTCTGGCCCCCAAATTAGAAGGAACAGCAGGAAGAAGTCCAGATAGGAGGTGATGTACAGCATTATTTCATTCTTTATTTCATTCAGCAACAGAGCTCAACAGGGACTAGGGTTCCATTTCTGTGAGAGAAAAAAATTACAAGATCCAAGCAGGAGATCAGGGCCCAGCCAAGCAGTCTGGGATCAGGATAGGTTGCAGACTAAAAATACAAGGTGAGCCGAAGCCGGTTTGGCTCAGTGAGTAGAGCGTCAGCCTGCAGACTGAAAGGTCCCAGGTTCGATTCCGGTCAAGGGAATGTACCGTGGCTGCGGGCACATCTCCAGTAGGGGCTGTGCAAGAGGCAGCTGATTGATGTTTCTCTCTCATCGATGTTTCTGACTTTCTATCCCTCTCTCTTCCTCTCTGTGAAAAATCAAAAAAAATCAATAAAATATTTTAAAAAATAAATAAAAATATAAGGTGAGCCACAAATTTAATTAAAGAAAATAAAAAGACGCAGATAAAATTATTTTTAATAATGTATTTTATTTAACCCAGTAATCCAAAGGCTATCATTTTATTTTTTTAAATAAATATTTATTGTTCAGATTATTACAATTGTCCTCTTTTTTCCCCCCGTAGCTCCCCTCCACCTGGTTCCCACCCCACCCTCTGCCCTTACTGCCCTCCCCCACTGTCCTCATCCATAGGTGTATAATTTTTGTCCAGTCTCTTCCGGCACCCCCCCACACCTTGTTCCCCTAGAGAATTGTCAGTCTACAGCCTTTCTATGCCCCTGATTCTATTATATTCACCAGATTATTCTGTTCATCAGATTTTTTATTCACTTGATTTTTAGACTCACTTGTTGATAGACATGTATTTGTTGTTCATAATTTTTATCTTTATTTTTTCTTCTTCTTTCACTTCTTAAAGAATACTTTTCAACACTTCATATAATACTGGTGTGGTGTTGATGAACTCCTTTAGCTTTTTCTTATCTGTGAAGCTCTTTATCTGACCTTCAGTTCTGAATGATAACTTTGCTGGATAGAGTAATCTTGGTTGTAGGTTCTTGCTGTTCAGCACTTTGAATATTTCTTGCCACTCCCTTCTGGCCTGCATAGTTTCTATTGAGAAATCAGCTGACAATTGCATGGGTGCTCCCTTGTAGGTAATTAACTGTTTTTCTCTTGCTGCTTTTAATATTCTCTCTTTGTCTTTTGCTCTTGGCATTTTAATTATGTGTCTTGGTGTGGTCCTCTTTGGATTCCTTTTGTTTGGGGTCTTGTGTGCTTCCCGGACTTGTAAGTCTATTTCTTTCACCAGGTGGGGGAAGTTTTCAGTCAGTATTTCTACAAATAGTTTTTCAGTATCTTGCTCTCTCTCTTCTTCTGGCACCCCCATAATTCAGATGTTTGTATGCTTGAGGTTGGCCCAGAGGCTCCTTACATTATCTTCATATTTTTGGATTATTTTTGCTTTTTGCTTTTCCACTTGGGTGTTTTTTTGCTTCTTTGTTTTTCAAATCTTTGACTTAATTCTTGTGATCCTATAGTCTGCTGTAAGGTCTCTGTATAATATTTTTTATTTCAGTCAGTGTATGCTTAATTTCTAGTTGGTCCTTTTTCATATCCTTGAGGATCTCACTAAATTTATTGGCCCTTTCTAGAAAATTCTTGAAAAACCTTATAATCGTGGTTTTGAACTCTATATATAGTAGTTTGCTTTCCTCCATTTTGTCCATTTGTGATCAGTTTCTTTGTCTCCGCATTTTGGCTGCTGTTCTGAGTTGATAGAGTGGCTTTATGTGCTAGGTCTCCTATAGGGCCCAGTGGCTCAGCCTCCCTAATTACCTGAGATGGACACTCTTGGTGCATCCCTTCGTGGGCTGTGTGCACAGTCTTGTTGTAGTGAAGCCTTGATTGTTGTTGGTATCACTTGGAGGAATTGACCTCCAGGCCAATTGGCTGTGAGGATCTGTTGTGTCTATGCTGGAGAACTTCTGTGCTGGAGACACTCTTAAGAGACAAGACTTGCAAAAGCCTCTGTGCTCAGCTTGAATGGGATGGAGTCTCAGGGCAGAACAGACAGCAATGACTTCTTGTCAGCCCTACCCTAAGAAGCCCCTGGGACTCAGTGTCCTGTGGTAATTGCTGCAAGCACCTCTGAGAGAAAGCCACCCTAGAGTTCTGCCCACTGCCAGACAGTCCAGTTTCTCCCCAAATGAGTCTGGGTCCCCAGAGTCTTGCCCAGATCTGGAGTTCAGAGCAGTTGGGAGCTTTTGTCTCCCTCCCAACTGAAAAAGCCAACTGCGTACTCAGTTGCCAGCCTTCCCCACATGCACATGCCTCGGTACCTCTACCTTCCGCAGTTCCTCTGAGTCTCAGTGTGCTTTTCTCTTTCCTGACAGTCCAGTTTCTCCCTGAATGAGTCTGGGTCCCCAGAGTCTCACCCAGAACTGGAGTTCAGAGCAGTCAGGAGCTTTTGTCTACCTCCCAATTGAGAAAGCCAGCCACGTACTCAGTTGCCAGCCCTCTCCACACATGCCTCCATACCTCTGCCTTCTGCAGCTCCTCTGAGTCTCAGTGTGCTTTTCTCTTTTCTTCTAATTGTAGAATTTCCACTCAGCCAGCCTTCCTATGGTTCTGGATGATGTTCGTTTTGTCTTTTAGTTGTAGTTTTGAAATTTTTGTTTGAGGCAGCTATTTAGCTGCTTATCTATGCTGCCATCTTGGTTTTTCCCCCAAAGAGTATCATTTTAGCATATGTTAGTAAACAACATCTTTTCAGAAGATATTTTACTTTTTTGATTAAATTTTTAAATTCTGTGATGTATTTTACACTTGCAGCTCATCTCTATTCAGACACTCGCCATATTTCAAGTGCTCAATAGCTGCATGTGGCTTGTGCTCTGTATTGGATGAAAGCTCTAGACATAAAAAGAAGTTGGGGTCCTAACCAGTTTGGCTCAGTGGATAGAGCATTGGTCTGTGGACTCAAGGATTCCAGGTTCGATTTCGGTCGAGGGCATGCACCTTGGTTGCGGGCACATACCCAGTAGGGAGTGTGCAGGAGGCGACTGAGTGATGTTTCTCTCTCATCGATATTTCTGACTTTCTATCCCTCTCCCTTCCTCTCTGTAAAAAATTAATAAAATATATTAATTAAAAAAAAAGAAGTTGGGAAGTAGTATCCTAAGACCTGGGACAATCTGCAACAGGATGGAGGCAGACCAGGGTCACAAGACCATCTCATTGCCTGTCTTTCTCTCCTTAGCTGTTCTCCTCCCTAACTGCTCCTGCTGGTTACTTCCAGCCAAATCAGCCTCAGCTTCAAGAGTCTCCAAGATGAAGGATCTGGAAAGTACAGAGGAGAATCCAGAGGGACTGGATTTCTGCCCTGGTACACACACGTGGAACAGGACTGTGCTAGTGCTGCACATGGACTTGTGCCCTGCAGCCCTGGAGTGTGAGTGTGTCTATTCACCTGTGTGTTCAGAGGTGCTCCAGTACATGAACACTACCTTCTGAGAGCTCCCTGCAGCCTCAGTCATTGGCTAAAGCTCAGTTTTTTTTTATAATATTCACATCAGCCAAGGGACAAGAAGTGATAAATTTCTCTCTAGTAGAATGTTCTGTAAAGACTGTCAGATAGAATCTGTCTCTTGGATAATTAACCAGGATCTTTTTTTCCCTAACTTTTTTTTTGTGATAAAATGCACATACCATAAAATTTCCACCTTAACCATTATTTAAAATTTTTTTTTAAATTTTAGATGGAGAAGGGAGGAGAGGGAGAGAAAAGCATTGATATGAGAGAGAACACTGATTGTTTGCCTCCTGCATGCACCCCAACATGAGACTGAGCCCACAACCTGGGCATAGGCCATGACTGAGAATTGAACTGGTGACCTTTTGGTGGAGATCTGCTTCTAGCCAGAGACCAGTCCATTTTTCCTACCACCACCTAGGCTGAAGCTCTGTGTAAAGATGAATTGAATCTCTTAGAACCCACGTCAAAGCTCTGGTAAGAGTGAGGGAGTACAAGGACACAGCCTCTGGACCACTGACACAGACCTGTAGGTGTAGCCACATCACTGCCCCTACTGCCCAGAGGAAAGGTCTGAAGAGGGAAAAGGAGACAAGAGGGAGAAGCTCAGAATGTAGGGCAACAGAAGCCATTTTAACTCTTAAACCTATCACCAAGGAAACACAACACTTTTTCCCCCTGCCCCCCAAACCTCATTCTTGTTTAGACAAATCAGGGTCTCCTGCCTGTAGGAAGGAGGAAAGCTCTCATATACTGAATGATCTACATTTGACTCTGCATATTAGCCAAGCTCTGTGCTTACAATAGAATAAAGCAGCATTGCTTGGGGCCAGGGGAGATGTGTGGAGAGTCCTGTGGTGGCTCAGAGCTCAGGAACATCCCAGGTAGGTTGGTTGACCAGGAAAAGCTCCAAGGAGGAAATAAGCTTGAGTTGTACCTTGGAGATGGGGACGAATCAGAGTGCAGCGAGGAGGAAGGAGGGTACCTTGGTAGGGGAATTTAACATAGACCCTCTCATTCATACAGCTCTTTAGAGTTTACAAAGTATGTTCACATGTGTAATCTCATTTCATCCTCATTGGGCTGTAGGACTCCAGAAGTACTGTCTCATTTGAGATTTAATATAGTATAGTAATTAAGAGTGCAGTCTTTGGCCCAACCGGTTTGGCTCAGTGGAAAGAGCATTAGCCTGTGAACTCAAGGGTACCAGGTTCGATTCTGGTCAAGGGCATGTACCCTGGTTGCAGGCACATCCCCAATAGAGAGTGTGCAGGAGGCAGTTGATCGATATTTCTCTATCATTGATGTTTCTAACTCTCTATCCCTCTCCCTTCCTCTCTGTAAAAAAAAATCAATTATATATATATATATATATATATATATATATATATATATGTACAGTCTTTGGATTTCTACTTTAAAGCGGCAGATGGAATGCATAAATTTGTATCGGCTTCCTCAACAAACATCACTAAAATAAAAGTAAAGGAATATAAAAGAGGCAATGGTGGACCACAGATGTCAACATATTTTTAGATGTCAAGTGAATGGTGGAGTTGGCAGAGCTGGGATTGCTGCCTACCAAGTGCTACAGCAAAGGATGCCAAAGGGGAGTCAGCCAATTGGAGACTCAGGACCAGGGAAAGAACAGATATTGGAAGCAACAGTTACCGCAGAAGGTGGGAGCAGAGCATGGGGACAGAGCAAGGTTGAAAGTCTGCATAAGAAGCAGGTCCCTTCTCTGTCACACACAGATGGCTGACTATATCTTCATTATCCTGGTATGGACTTAAGTTTTTGTTCCACTGAAAAAGTGAATCAGAAAGGCTCCAGCCAGGAATCCTGGGCACAGTGGAAATCAGAGTGGAATGTCATAAGGAAAGGAGGGGCATTAAGGTAGAGTTTTAACAGTGAGATTCTAGGGCTCGAGAGATATGGTTTTTAGATTGCAGACCCACCTGGCAGACAGACAGAGAGAGGAGACCAGTGGATTCTTCACTGGAGAAACGGAGCAGAAAAAAAGATTTTTAGATATTGGAAGAGATATATGATAAACTGGAGAGAAGATATTCACAGAAATAATAGAATAAAATTAAGTTTCCAGAGTGAAAAGGCCTACAAAAAGTGTGATGGATGTAATAAATGAAAATAGACCCAAACCAAATCCCACTAAATAAAGTTTTAGATGATCAAGGATACACGTAAAACTTTTTCCATGTAGCAAGGATAGGACACATACAAAGGATAACACAGAACCAGGGATAGCAAAGGATTCTCAACAGCCAGACTGAAGAAAATACCTTTAACATTCTAAAGATGCCTGTACTATACATTCCAAGCTATACATTAACTGGGTAGAATAAAAATTTTTCTGAAATTCAAGATTTTAAAAATTTTACTTCTCATATATTCTTTCTCAGGAAGTTACTAAAGGATCAAAATGAAGAATGAAATCAAGGAAGATAAAGATGTGGGGCCAGGAAAAGAAGATGCACCAGAAAAATTACAAAAGAAATCCCCTGAACAACTGCTGTGCAGAAGGCCCAGAAGGTAAGGACACATTGAGCAGGGAAATGGGAGGCTCCAAGAAGGATGCCTTCAGGAGGAGCAAAGTGAGTTAATACATTACCTAATATGTTTCATGTGGAAATTATTATTCTGAAGATTTTTGCATTGTTAAAGAGTTTGGGAAGATTTCATGATAAGGGTATGGAACACTAAGAAAATAGAAGAAAAAAAGAGGCTATTAACATAAGCAAAGACAAAAATATCTGTACAAGGAAGGCGATGCAATATTAGTTTCAGCAGCAATCCATGTGTGTAAAGTCAATAAAGGAAAACTCTGACTATTGATTTAATTGAAAAATTGTGATATAATTACAATGGAAGAAGGTAAGGAGGAGAGATGTGGGTATGGAGTGCCATAGAATATTAAATTATCTTCTTTCATAATAGACTAGAGGCCCGGTGCATGAAGTTCGTGCACAGGGGGCAGGGGATGTCCCTCAGCCCAGCCTGCATACTCTCCAATCTGGGACCCCTTGAGGGATGTCCAACTGCCTGTTTAGGCCCGATCCTTCTCACAATCCAGGACTGCTGGCTCCAAACTGCTCGCCTGCCTGCCTCCCTGATTGCCCCTAACTGCTTCTGCCCACCAGCCTGATCACCCTCTAACCACTATCCTGCCAGCCTAATTGATGTCTAACTGCTCCCCTGCCAGCCTGTTTGCCCCCAACTTCCCTCCTCTGCCAGCCTGGTCACCCCTAACTGCCCTCCCCTGCTGGCCTGATCACCCACAACTGCCCCCCCTTGCAGGCTGGAACCTCCCATTGTCCTCCCCTGCTGGCCATCTTGTGGTGGCCATCTTGTGTCCACATGGGGGCAGCCCTCTTGTGTGTTGGAGTGATGGTCAATCTGCGTATTACTCTTTTATTAGATAGAATAGAGGCCTGGTGCATAGGTGGGGACCAGCTGGTTTGCCCTGAAGGGTGTCCTGGATCAGGGTGGGGGTTTCCTTGAGGTGTGGGTTGGCGTGGGCAAGGGGCCTATGGTGGTTTACAGGCAGGCCACGCCCCCCAGCGACTCAAGTGGAGGCCTGGGATCTGGGATTAATTTATGTTCTACAATTGAAACTTTATAGCCTGGAGTGGAGCCAAGCCTTCTGCTCGCTCCGTGGAGACAGTCATTTCTGTTTGAAACTTTGTAGCCTAGAGTGGAGGCCTAGGCTAGGGCTGCAGAAGTTTGTCTTCTTCCATCACCTGGGCAACCCTAGCCTCTTCCCTCTCCAGCTCCATGGCTACCGCCATTTCTGTTGGGATTATGTATCTTCTAAAACTGAAACTTTGTAGCCTTGAGTGAAGACCTAGGCCAGCAAGGTCAGGCGGAAAGCTTGGCTTCCTCCTTTGCAAGGGGAACCCAAGCCTCCCTCCTGCTCTCAGTGGCAGCAGCCATTTTGGTTGGGGTTTATTTGCATAATTTGCTCTTGATTGGATGGTGGCTGTGGCTGTGGGCGTGGCTTGATCAGAGGTACGGTCAATCTGCATATTACTCTTTTATTAGATAGGATTACAAACTAACATTAAAGTATATTATTCAGAGGTAAATACAAGTAAAATCATTCAGCTAAAATGATTTGAAGTGGTTGCCTTGAGGATTGAGACTTAGGGATGGGAGATGGACTACTGTTTTTTGTGAGAAAACTTAGTACTAGTTGACTTTTTAAAACCATGTACATGTATTAATTTGCTTATTAAAAATAAATATACAATGTAACATTATTCAGCTTTTAAAAAGAAGAAAATTCAGACAATGCAACAAAAATGGATGAACCTTGAGGGCCTTATCCTAAGTGGAATAAATCAGTTACAAAATAAACAAACACAATATGATTCCACTTACATGAGATACCTAGAGTAATCAAATTTAGAGAGACAGAAAGAAGAATGGTGGCTGCCAGGGGCTGCGGGGGAGGGAGAATGGGAAGATTTCATTGAAAGGTATAAGAGTTTTAGTTTTGCAAGATGAAAAGAGTTCTAGAGATGGATGGTAGTGATAGTTACATAACAATGTGAATGTACTTAATACCACTGAACTGCACAGTTGAAAGTGACTAAGATTACATTTCATGTTGTGTTTATTGTACTATAATTTTTAAAAATAAATAATTTAAACCTTGTTAATACTGTATATTTTATGTAATATGTATGTTACCAAAATTTTAAAAGTTTAAATTAAAAAAGAATTCTACCTATGATTCAGATTTTCAGAAGATTAAATATGGAATTAGAATGTAGAGATTAAATGTAAACTCCAAGAAGGTGAAGAGTTTTGCTATCTGTTCACTGTTATATCCATGAAGCCTAGTATAGTAGTCACTCAATAAACAAGTTTAGTGAGCACTCAATAAATGTTATCTATTATTATTATTTGTATATATCTTCAGAATACATTTGTTTATGCTGTGACAGCAGCATTTCTTCTCCTCAGGCATGTTCATGTACACACATGCACACAAATATACAGGAAAGCCGCAGGGCATATTCCTTCAAGTACATGCTGCATGACTTAAGAATGACTCTGAAAGGTAAGCATATATTACCCCATTTTTCAGATAAAGAAAGTGAGGCCATATAACCCATAAATGAGATAGCAAGCATTTCTAATCTTGGCCTTCAACTGCAAGTCTGGTGCTCTTCCTTCAGTAGCTAACAGCTAAAGAATTGTAGAAGCATAGAGCTAAGAAATCACCTAGATTTAATGGGAATTAAAAATGAACTTGCTTGGCTGGTAAAGAAGATTCATGAAGGGAAGAGCAGGCAATGATTCAGAATGTGCATGCTTGTCAGATGGTGGGGGAGGGTTTGAATGTCAGGTGAAAGGTGATGGAAATTTTATGTGGAGCCATCGAAAGCCTTCATATAAAACAGCCATTTTAGGAAGCTCTATTTGGCAGCAGAATACAGAGTGTAAGAGTGGGAGTCTGGGGCATACTCTCAGAGGCGGCCACAATGAAATGATCATTTTCTAAACTGGCACAATGGAGGCAGTGGCAGGAATACTAAAAAATCAATGAGATATATAAACCTCTAGTCAGACTAATCAGAAAAGAATGGAGAGAAGATACACATTACCAATATCAATATCAGGAACCTGAGAGGGATTATGATTACAGATCCTACAAAATTTAAAAGAATATTAAGGGAATACCATGAAAAACTTTACACCAATAAATTTGGTAATTTTGATAAAAAAATAAAATTCTCCTGAACTATTCAAGAAAAAATAGATGACTTGAACAGCCCTACATTTGTTTAGGAAACACATCTTGTTTTAAGTCAAGTGGGATGCACCTATAAATTCCCATTGCTCATTTCACCAAGTCTTGGTGTTCAGTGACACCAAAGGTCCAATCTCACTCATCTGGTTCATCAAAAGACTAGCTTGGTCTAGTCTGAAATAGGATTTCATTTCTTGTAGTCAGAAGAATGTTAACTAATCTAGAGTCTTAAAGATTGAATTTCAAGGAAAACACAGCCTGTGGCGTCTGTCCATGGTGCTGACTCGGTGCCTCCATTCTCTGCTTCTGCAAGGAATCAGAGCCACTGAACGCAGACTCAACCCTAAGCACCTGGCACCCTGTGAATTCTGTCCGTGGTCCTGAACACAATTCTTATTGTCATTACAACCTTAGGCATCAGAGCTTTGGGACTCAAGAAGAATCTCCCCTCTGGCTATAAAATCACAGAACTTAGATGTTTCTGCAGTTCCCAACTCAGGAGAGAACTAATTGAGGAAGCCTGCCATGCAGACGAGGCCTAACTGGAGTAATGGAAGAGATCACAGCCTGACAGGCATAAGAATGTCCAGGGCATCCTTAGATATCATGTGACAAGTTAGGATAAAAACTCTAAGTCTAGCCTTAGCCGGTTTCTCAGTGGTTAGAGCATGGGCCTGTGGGCTGAAGGGTCCCGGGTTCAATTCTGGTCAAGGGCACATGCCTGGCTTGCGGACTCAAACCCCAGGGGGAGGCATGGAGGAGGCATCAACAATGATTCTCTCATTATTGATGTTTCTCTCTCTCTCTCTCTCTCTCTCTCTCTCTCTCTCTCTCTCTCTCTCTCTAGGAAGTCAATAAAAAAACACCTTTAAGTCTAGATAGACCTTGGGGATCTGATGAATTTTAACCCGTCTGGTTTCCTTGCTGGAAACTGACAGTTTACGCTCCCAAAGGCAACCCAATACTATGGGCTGAGCTTCCTTGGAGGCAGAAGTTCTCCAGATCAGAGAAAACACATAAGGGTCTTGCTATCACTTGCACACGACACTCACATGGTGAAAAGAGAGATAGAAATGAGATCGACCTAGAAGAGGGGGTCCCAGAGTTGGGCACCTCTTGAGGAGAGTGGAGAGTCAATTTTCAACTAACATTTTTACTTCTTACTGTGTGCCAGCGACTGCAAAAATACTTTTACACTTACTTCCTTATTTAATACAAACAACCCAGAGAAAAAGCTATTTTGGATCCCATGTGTATTAATCAGGGTTCTCCAGAGAACAGAACCAATAGGATATATATAGGCATACATAAGAGGAGACTTATTATAGTAATTGGCTCATGATTATGGAGGCTGAGAAGTACCACAACATGCCACCTGCAAGCTAAAGACCCAGGAAACTGGTGGCACAATTCAGCCTGAGTCCAAAGACCTGAGATCAAGAAGCTATGATGTCCTAAGGTAGGAGAAAATGGATGTCCAAGCTCAAGTAGAGAGAAAAAGAGAGAACTCACCCCCCCTTTTTTTGTTCTATTTACAGCCATCAACAGATTGAATGACTCCCACCCACACTCGTGGAGGTGGGTCTTCCTTAAACAGTTTACGGAGATTCATATGCCAATCTCTTCCCGAAACACCCTCACAGACACACTCAGATATGTTTTACCAGATATCTGGGTATCCTGTAGCCAAGTCAAGTTGACGCATAAAATTAACCATCACACATCCACATAGGGAAACTGGAGTCCAGAGGGCAAATGATTTGCCCAATGTCACATAGTCAATATGGGGCAGAATTCTTATGTTTTTCATTGCATGCTGTAAACTCCAAGCTAAACCCTGCACCCACTCAGTCACACTGGACCATATAAGCAGGCAGTGCTTTTCAGAAAAGTCATCTTTCCTTCTACCAGCTGCACCTAGCAGGGCCGAATAAGGATACTCACTATGCCCTCCTCTTTGACTTAGGGACAGCTAGAGGAGTTTTGAGCATCCATTAAGCCTGGAAGTTGGAGGAGGTTTGAAGACTTAAGCTGGCAAGGAGAGGGAGGAAACCTCTGTGGATGGAGGTGGGAGAGGACTGGCTCCCTGCTGCTTCCAGAATGATTCTCACCTGCCAATCGATAGTTGGACACTCACGCAAGTGCTAATCAGCTCCGTTGGCGCATGCAGGCTGGGGCTATAATCCATTTTCACATCAGATGGCAGATCGATTCCTCATTCTCTACAATCCCCAACCAGCCTCATCTCTGAGGGGCTGAGAAGCTGGTTAACTCTGCACCTCCAGCCACCTGTAAGCTTTGTCCTTCTCTATATTCTCCCCAGCTACAATGTTGCTCCCCAAATCATCGTCAGACAGAGCAGTACAGTAGAACTCTGGGTTGGTAGTCCAATAGGCC
Organism: Antrozous pallidus; assembly: GCA_027563665.1. Lineage (NCBI taxonomy): Eukaryota > Metazoa > Chordata > Mammalia > Chiroptera > Vespertilionidae > Antrozous > Antrozous pallidus. The sequence goes on from CM050508.1 coordinate 189,394,327, forward strand.
TGGGTTCCAATCTCAGATCAGCAGCTCACTTTGTGAACTTGGAAAAGTCACTTCATCCTTCTAACTTCAATTTTCTCATGTATGTAAGGGGTATAAAAATTTTAGCTGTACAGGGTCTCTGTGAGGATCCCAATTTTATCTAGTGAATGTAAAATTGGGAAACACTGAAAAAATGTAGCTAATGTAAAGAACAGGCTGCTGCACCTAGAAGAATAGGTTCTTTCCCCAAATCTGGTCCTTCCCTTTCACCTCAAGTCCTGTTCTGGAGGTCTGACAAGGAAGGGAAGTTCTGTTGGCATAGGCCCAGGAGAGGTTTTCTCCTCTCTCTAGTTATGTTAAGTAGCCAAAACAACTCTGGAGTCCTTGTTCTCCTGACATGATCACACTTTCTGGTGAGTGCTTCTGGGTTATGGAAACTCAGCATAGAAGCAGCAGAAACTGGACAGAGCTGGACTCAGCCCAAGCCAAGTGGCATGCCTGGGCAAAAGGTGTTTCTAGGGCTCTGAGTAAATTTCTAGGCTTATTTTCTACTCTCAAAAAGGAAATCTCACCCATGTTGGTAGATACTCTTACTCATCAGCTTTGTTTAACTTGTTCTAGAGATAACCTTCATATTCTACCTATGAATGTCCTTTTTTAAAAGGAGGAATTCTCACCTGGCTGGTGTGGCTCAGTGGTTGAGCATCATCCTATAAACAGGGAAGTCATGGTTCGACTCCTGGTCAGAACACATGCCTGGGTTGCAGGCTCGATTCTTGCTGGGAGGCATGTAGGAGGCAGCTGATCAATGATTCTCTCATCGTTGATGTTTCTATCTCTCTCTTCCTCTCCATTCCTCTCTGAAATCAATCAATCAATCAATATATGTAGATATGTATATATGTGCATATATATATATATATATATATATATATATATTAAAGGTGGAATCTTCTGTATCCCTGTCATAGCCCCTGTTCATAGATTATTAGACAGGTGCAGGTTTAGGTTTGTCCTAAACTGGGCCAATCAGGTGTTTTCTTACCTTTTTTTAAAAATTAATTTCAGAGAGGAAGAGAGAGAGAGAGAAACATCAATGATAAGAGAGAATTATTGATCGGCTGCCTCCTGCATGCCTCCTACTGAGGATCAAGCCCAACCCAGGCATGCGCCCTTGACCACAATAAAACCTGAGCCCCTTCAGCCCACAGGCTGATGCTCTATCCACTGAGCCAAACCAATTAGGGCCAATCAAATGTTTTCTAACTTTATGTGCACTGGGGAAGCCAAAATAGTGTATGAGTGGTGTATGTGGGAACAGAGGAAGCCAGTTTGAGGAGAGAAAAATTGAGCAATCATGTAGAAAAATGTAAGGCAAGAAATAGTTGCCCTAACTGGTTTGGCTCAGAGGATGGAGCATCGGCCTGTGGACTGAAAGGTCCCAGGTTCGATTCTAGTCAAGGGCATGTATCTTGGTTTTGGGTACATCCCCAGTAGGAGGTGTGCAGGAGGCAGCTGATTGATGTTTCTCTCTCATCAGTGTTTCTGACTTTCTATCCCTCTCCCTTCCTCTCTGTAAAAAATTAATAAAAATGTATTTTTAAAAAGATTGTTTATAAAACATTTATTGAGCACTCACTATAGTTTATCATTTATAGACATTGAGAATCTATCTATCTACAACAGTCTGTAGGATCCTATTTTGGATGTGTCTCTCTCTCTCTCTCTCTCTCTCTCTCTCTCTCTCTCTCTCTCTCTCTCTTTTCCTATGGAGTACTCCTTGAAGGTGTTAAACTTTCTAACTCCTTTACAATCTTGCACAGAATCTGGCATGCACTTTGTCTTTAGTAAATGTGTCTTGCAGAAATAAATGAATCCTTATCAAGAATGGTGATGACAGTAATGGTAATGTTAACCATTCAGATGAATCTGCTGTGTGACTGAGACAGTTTGGGCCAGGGGCCAGGCACATCATCACAGTCGAGCCCCAGGCCAGGAGGCTCCTCGGGAGATGACAAGTACCTTCTGCATGTAGACCCAGCCGTTGTTGTCACTATGATTATTTCTACCATTAGTGTTAGTGTTATGCGACAGTATGGCAGGTGCCAGCAGCAAGCTGGCCCGGCACACTTCCTCATGGCAGGAGAAGCATCAGGGAAGCAAATGCTCTTAGAAGATGAGCAGCAGGGAGGATGGGCTTTCAGCCCGGAGTCTCCGCAGTCCAAACAGCAGTTCTGGGTGGTTGGGTCAGGACATATTTGCATTTTACTCCTGTCTCTAGGTATATCAGAGAGTGGGGATGTAGCAGAGGTGTGCTATGGAGCAGGAATCAGATTAAAGAGCCCTAATCAAGTGGACTTATCAGCTTTCCTTGGATCAAAGCCTGAAGGGTGATGAGGTAACTAGGGGTGGGCTTCAGGTGGAAGTTGGATTTGGGATGAGAATGGGAGTGAGACAGATAAGGCAGATCTTAACATGGTTGTGAATTTCTTTCTAGTCCCACACCCTGGGAGGAGCACACCAGGCTTCACCATTCTGTAAAATCTCCTCGGGAACCAGAAGTCAGGTGGCACAAATGATACTTCAGGTGTTAGTGTAGAATCCTCCTACGTTCTCTGTGACTTTTCCTAAAGGACCCTGGAATCACAATCTTAAACGCTTACATGATTTTTAGGCCATTAAAATTCTGCAGAAGTCATTAGGTACATTCACCTGCCTCTGGGCAAGAGGTTGAAACAATTCTAGAGGGTAAATAGCAATTGTTTGCCAGTGATGCGCTTGGTGCAGTCAGTTTCAGACTGTACAAAGCAGCAACAAATCTCTGATCATGAACCACTTCAATTCTACTGGTGCTGTGTCAGCTCCTGTAGGTCCTACATGCAGAGTTATGTGTTTGGCTATCAGCAGATATGACCTTTCTGATCCCTGGGGGTGATGAAACTGAGTATCAAAAAAAGATGCTCTGGCCGGTTTGGCTAAGTGGATAGAGCGTTGGCCTGCAGACTGAAAGGTCCCAGGTTCGATTCCAGTCAAGGGCATGTACCTTGGTTGTGGGCACATCCCCAGTAGATGTGCAGTAGGCAGCTGATTGATATTTCTCTCTCATCAATGTTTCTAACTCTCTATTCCTCTCTCTTCCTCTCTGTGAAAAATCAATAAAAAAATATATTTTAAAAAGTTGAGCATCTTGGTTATGGTCTCTCAAGCGATAAGGGGTAGAGCCAGGGTTCTAACTCAGATTTGTTTTGTTTCCAAATACAATATTTTATTTATTTATTTATTTATTTATTTATTTATTTATTTGGCTGATTCCTGTGGCCAGGGCTTCCAATAGAAATGGTGATAGTGGCATCCTTGACTTCTTTCTGATATTAGAGGAAATGCTTTCAACTCTTTACCATTGAGTATATTAGGTGTGGGGTTATCATATATAACCTTTATTATATTGAGATATGTTCTTTGTATACCCACTTTGTTGAGAGTTTTTGTCATAAAAGGATGTCGAATTTTGTCAATTTTTTTCTCCATCTATTGATATGATTATATGATTTTTACCTTTTGTTTTATAATGTGATGTTGATTTATGAATGTTGGCCCATCCTTGAATCCCTGGAATAAATTCAACTTGGTCATGTGTATAATTCTTTTTTTTTTTTTTAGTTTATTTATTTATTTATTTATTTTAAATTTTATTTACAATATAACTTATATTTAATAGTAGTACATATGTTTTCCTTCCCCCCCAAAATCCTCCCCCCAGCCTCCCCTAGCCCCCCGCACATGTCCCCACCTGCCTCCCTCCCCACCCCAGAGTCTTTCATTCATTGGTTATGCTCATATGTATGCATACAAGTCTTTCGGTTGATCTCCCCCAGCATCTGCCTCCCCTCCACTCCAGCCTTCCCCCTGTAGCTTGACTGTCTGTTCGAGGCCACCCTGCCTCTATATCAATCACTCTCCCCTGTTTCTTTTCTTCAAAAATACCTTGCCTCTGCATATTGAAAACAAATGTATAAGAGCAAAAAAAGTTTGAGTGTCAGTTTCAATGTCCAACTGTTCTGAGTCCCAGTTTCAATGTCAAATAGTTCTTCATGTGTACATGTCAGCAATGGTATCCAGATGGTGGACACATCGTGGCAATGCAAGATCCATTCTCTCTGGTATGTTCCTGGGCCGCCTGCAGCCCCACACAGCTGCTGACTGCTAGCATGGCAAGGTGTCGTCAGCGTCTGCCCTCTCTGGACCGTCCTCGTGGATGGAACAGGCCCGTCAGTTCCTCATTGTCGCAGGAACCCACATGGTCTTGGAGTTGTTCTCTGCAAACACACAAACACATTCTCGACCAATAATTCTTCTAATGTATTGTTAAATCCAGTTTGAAAGTTTTCGCATCTATGTTTATTATTGACTAGAGGCCCAGTACACAAAATTGGTGCACGGGGCGCGTGGGGGGGAGGTGTTCCTCAGCCCAGCCTGCACCCTCTCCAATCTGGCAACCCTTGAGGGATCTGGCCTAAAAGGCAGTAAGACAACCCTCTCACAATCCAGGACTGCTGGCTCTCTACTGCTCGTCTGGCTGCCTTCCTGATTGCCCCTAACTGCCTGACAGCGTGACCACCGCCTAACCACCCCCTACCAGCCTGATTGATGCCTAACTGCTTCCTTGCCAGCCTGTTTGCCCCTAACTGCCCTCCCCTTCAGGCCTGGTCCCCCCTAACTGCTCTCCCTTGCAGGCCTGGTCTCCCCCAATTGCTCTCCCCTGCAGGCCTAGTCACTCCCAACTTTCCTCCTCTGCCAGCCTGGTCACCCCTAACTGCCCTCCCGTGTTGGCCATCTTGTGGTGGCCATCTTGTGTCCACATGGGGGCAGTATCTTTGACCACTTGGGGGCAGCCATCTTGTGTGTTGTAGTGATGGTCAATCTGCATATTACTCTTTTATTAGATAGGATAGAGGCCAGGTGCATGGGTGGGGGCCAGCTGGTTTGCCTTGAAGGGTGTCCTGGATTAGGGTGGGGGTTTCCTTGGGGTATGGAGTAGCCTGGGTGAGGGGTCTGTGGTGATTTGCAGGCTGGCCACGCCCCCCGGTGACCCAAGCTTAGGCCTGGTATCTGGGATTTATTTATTTTATACAATTGAAACTTTGTAGCCTGGAGTGGAGGCAAGTCTTCTGCTTGCTCCATGGCCACAGCCATTTCTGTTGAGATTTATGTATCTTCTATCATTGAAACTTTGTAGCCTTAAGCAGAGGCCTGGACTGGCCAGGGTGTGCAGAAAGCTTGACTTCCTCCATTGCCAGGGAAATCCAAGTCTCCCTCCTGCTCTCTCCGTGGCTGTGGCCATCTTGGTTGGGGTTAATTCGCATATGCACTCCTGATTGGCTAATGGGCATGGCTTGTAGGTGTAGCAGAGTGATAGTTAATTTGCATATTGCTCTTTTATTAGATAGGACTAGGGGCCCAGTGCACGAAATTTGTACACTGGAGGTGGGTGGTCCCTCAGCTGAACCTGCCCCCTCTCACATACTGGGAGCCCTCAGGGGATGTCCTACTGATGGCTCACCCCCCCCCCACCCAAGGCCAAAAGCTTTTGGCCAAGGCTTTCGTCCTTGGGCAGGGGACCTCAGCTAGGGGACCCCAGCCAGTGATTGCCCTGCAATGGGGCCAATTGCTGGCTGGCCCAGCACTGGCCTGCCTGTCCAAGGCTGAAAAAGACTCTTTGAGAGGCTTTTTTTTACCTTGGGAACTCCGCAACCGCCCTGCCATGAGCAGCAGCCATCTTGGTGGGGTGTTAATTTGCATATTGCTCCTGATTGGCTTGTGGGAGTGGCTTGTGGGCATGGCTTAGCAGTGAAGGTACAGTCAATTTGCATGTTAGTCTTTTATTAGATAGGATTACATTGCCCTGTAATTTTATTTTTTTTCTTTTTAAAAATATATTTTATTAATTTTTTACAGAGAGGGAGGGAGAGGGATAGAAAATCAGAAACATTGATGAGAGAGAAACATCGACCAGCTGCCCCCTGCACACCCCCCACTGGGGATGTGCCCGCAACCAAGGTACATGCCCTATGACTGGAATCGAACCTGGGACCTTTCAGTCTGCAGGCCCATGCTCTATCCACTGAGCCAAACCAGTCTCGGCTGTAATTTTATTTTTTGTAATTTTTTAAATCTGATTTGGGTATTAAGGTAATAATGGCTTCTTAGGATGAGTTTGGAAGTGGCCCTTACTCTTCAATATTTTGAATTAGTTTAAGACAAATAGGTATTGATTCTTCTTTAAATGTTTGGTAGAATTCAACTGTGAACTTGTCTGATCCTGTATGGTTGGAAGGCTTTTTAAAAAAAATTATTATTGTTTCATTTTCATTCCTAGTAATCAGTCTGTTTAGATAATCTATTTCTTCCTGGTTCAGCTTTGGACTGAAATATGCATCTAGAAATTTATCCATTTCTTCTTAAATTTGTTGGCATATAATTGTTCATAGTATTCTTTAATGATTCTTTGTATTTCTGTGGTGTCACCTGTAACTTCTCTTTCACTTGTACTTTTATTTATGTGGGCTCTCTTTTTCTTGATGAGTTTGGCTAAAGAGTTTTCAATTTTATCTTTTCAAAGAACCAGCTGTTAGTTTTATTGATATTTTCTATTGTATTTTAACTTCAAATTTTGTTTATTTTCACTCGGATCTTAGTTATTTTCCTCCTCTGTTTACTTTGGGTTTTGTGTTTCTTCTTCTTTTTCTGGTTCCTTTAAGTTTAGATTTAGATTGTTTATTTGGGATTTTTCTTGTTATATAGCTAGGCACTTTCCTCTTAGAACTGCTTTTACTGCATTCCATACATCCCTAGGATCATTTGTGCTACCAATTATTTAAGATTGAATTTCCTAGAGACAGAACCAAAAGGAGAATGTTTACTCAAGTCATTTACTTGAGGAGTGTTCTCAGGAGAAAGGGAATAATAGAAGCAAGGGGGTTCTCTCAGAAGCAATGATTCTCATCATTGATGTTTGGGGGGCAGGGGAGCTAAGAAAGAATGTGGTCTTGGCTGGAGATTGCTTTAGATTGACCCCTGGGAAAACTCTAGAGGACAAACTATCCCGTTTTAAGTTAAGGAAATAAACCTTCTATCCTGTGTCAACCAGTCATTGGCTTGGGGTGGGTGTAGGTACATAGCCTCCCAGGCAAGGATGCCTCCCATGTGATTTATTCTTTGGTGAAATAAACAACTGTGAGTTATTGACCAGTATTTATAGCAGCTGAGGGATAACAACTACCACAGGGATAACAACTACCACAGGGATAGCAACTACCACAAGTAGGTAACAGGGATATTAGGAAGGTATCCAATGTTAATGTATCCAATACATTAACATCCCTGAATAATTAGGAATGAGCCTCGGATATCTACTCTAACAGTGTCCCAATCCTGTTGTTTAAGCTCACAGGGTCTTGTGAGTGTGAGCTGTGCTGATGCTTCTATGTCAAGCTTGAGTTTGGGAGTCTTGGCAAAGCTGGTAGCCTCCCATATTATGGCCATGTTCTCTAGATACACTACAGTCATTCTTCTTTTTTTAAAAAGCATGTTTTTATTGATTTCAGAAAGAGGATACAAACATCTGGTGGGTCGTTAGTTCCTTTGGTGGAAGGAGAGATATTTAACTCTTCACTTCTGTAATATTTGTGTGTGTATGTGTGTGTGTGTGTGTGTGTGTGTGTGTATAGTACAACTATGTACATTTTGCAATTAAAAAAACACACAAACACAGAATGACAGAGGAGGAAGGAGGGAGGGAGGAGAGAGAGAGAGAAGAAAAAAACTTGAGAAACTTCTTTCCCAGTGGTGTTTAAGAAAAGGATTTCTAAGATGATGGATGCATCTGTGTTCATAGTGGGATGGTTGACTTAATGACCTCCTTGCCCCTGGCATCCATCCTATGATAGATGGGCTGCCCCAAGCTCCTCAGGGTGCCTGTTCCTTCATGGGCAAAGAGGTGGAAGAAACATTCAGAATAGAGTAAGGGCTACAAATTTCTACAGAAGCAAATGAACTGCATAGTTGCATTTGATATATAATTGAAATTGTGTTTCCATTTCTCAGGAAGCTGGTATGGCCAGTATGAAGACTGAATTGTGGATGTCAGAAACTAATCATGGAATATTCCAGCTTTTTCCAGGGTGGCTGCAAGATATAAAGGAATGGCTGTGCGTTTTCTTATTTTGAAAAATGAGTAATACTGAACATTGTAAAACAAACAAACAATACAGATGTATATAAAATAAAAAGTGAAAGCCCTCTCTTCTAATCACTCTTAGTAGAAGTATAAACTGCATATAATTTGAGGTTGGAATAACTGTAAATATATATTTTCCACTCATACTCATATATATGTATGGGGATTTTTGTTTTGTTTTGTTAATCCTCACCCAAGGATATTTTTTCCAATGATTTTTAGAGAGAGTGAAAGACAGAGAGAAATATTGATGTGAATGAAACACATTGATTGGTTGTCTCCTGTATGTGCTGACAAGGGCCCAGGCAGGGGAGGAATCTGCAGCCAAGGTACATGCCCTAGACCAGAATTGAACCCAGGATCCTTTGGTCTGCAGGCTGATGCTCTATCCACTGAGCCAAACTGGCTAGGGCTTTTTTTTTTTTTTAATGGCATCATGCTACCCATAGGAATGCATTTTCATTTTCACTTAATATATCTGGGCCACATAGAATTTAGATTGATTTTATTCATTTTAACGGCTCCATAATATTCCATTGCACGAATGTACAAAATGTATGTAACAATTTCTTCACTTATGGACATTTCAGTTGGTGCTCACTCTTCTTTGCTGTTGATCTGCTGCAATGAATATATCTGCATAGAAATATTTAGGTATTTGCACAAATATTTGTGTAGGACACATATAAAAGTTATGTACATTTACCTTTTTAAAAATATCCACTTGACCTCTATAAGATCATGATACAATAAAAATAAAGTATTTTTTTAAAAAAGGTCATGACAATTTATATTCTTACCATCAATTTACAATTTCTCAGTGTTTTCTTTTTATGTCTCATGTTACTAATTACCAATGAGGTTGCAGATCTTTTCATATTTCTTGGTTATTTATGTCACTTCTTTTGTGAATTGCCACTTAAAAATTGTGCTCTTTCCCCTATTGATTTGTAAGAATACCTTGTTATAGACATTAACTATTTCATATGTTGAAATACATTCTGAGTTCATATTTATGTTTTAACATTATGATGATTTTTATCAGAGAGACTTTATATAGCCATATTGCCAATCTTTTCCTGTTTCTGGGTCCCCTGTCATGCTTATAAACACGTCACTTCCAAAGATGATCAAATTATCCTTTATTCCTCCATTGCTTTTATGATTTTAGTCTTTATTCTTATATATTTAACTCAACCATATTTTACTTCTGTGAAAGTCGTAAATAGGGCTACTGTCAAGTTTATTTTTCTCCAATCTGATTTGTAGGGAAGGGGTTTTGAGAGAGATTTTACCAAACAACAGCCATCTAGGAAGACACGCCTTTTTGGCATTAACATGTGCTCGGCACTTTACATCTAGTGTGTGACTTAATCTTCAAGCGAATTTTAAACTCAATTTATAATTACGCCTGTACAGCAGGAATCGCAAAGCCCTCCAAGGCAAAGGTTGGGACAGAGCACAGGGTGGAATAGCCTAACGCCACGCCCACTTCCAAACGCTCGCGATAGTTACGTCATCCGAGAGCGCCGGTAGCCGGGGCCGTCGCGCGGCCTGTGTAGAGTGAAACTGCAGTCCGTGGTGCAGTTTCACTGGTGAGGCCGAGAAGCCGGCGAGTCCCGTGTCCTGTTGAGCCTCCCGCCTCCGGCCTCCCGCCACCATGGAGTACCTCATCGGCATACAGGGCCCCGACTACGTCCTTGTCGCCTCCGACCGGGTGGCCGCTAACAGTATTGTCCAGATGAAGGACGGTGAGAAGAGGCAGGGGAGGCCCGGCCGGGCCTGGGTGTAGGGTCGTCCGGGAGGAAGTTCGCGGAGTGTTGGGTGAATAGCAGGGAGGTCCGGGAGCTGGAACCCTTGCCTGTCCTGATCACCATTTGCTTACTTTTTAGAATTAGGAGACTGGCAGACAAGCGGAGGGCCTTAACATCCGCTCCTGCCAGGCCTCCTTGGTCAGTGCTTTGCTCCGGCCTTCGCTGAAAGCGCTCTAGGCGAGAGTTGCCTAAGGGAATTCCGTTTTTAAGTTTTTAGCACCTGCCGAGCACCAGGCTCCCTAGACCCAGATATTACTGATGTCGCTACTAATGAGGTTAGTTTGCTGGCTGCATGAGGTGGGATCATGGACAGCGTGAGACTGGGAAACTTGGCATTTCTCTTCCGCTGCCTGTATCCTCCTGTGTCTCAGCTCAGATTCTCCTTTTCCAGTTGTCCAGGACACTAGCTGTTGCGTTTTTCTTATATGTAAGTAGTTGGTGGAGCTCGGAGACTAGAACTTCTGTCACTTACTTTATGACTGCATTAAGTTATTTCGCAGTGCCCCGATTTCCGTATCTGTTAAATCAGGGAGCATTTGAGATCTTGTTTCCTGGCAGTTGTGGTCAGTTTGGCAGAAACAAACTCATAAAAATATGTTAAATCACAAGTATGTTGGGAGGATTGCGTGAAAAAAGTTTTGTGCAAATGCTAGCACAATAACAAATACTTGGTAGTAATAATATTAAGCACTTATGTATCAGGTGCTGTTTTAAGTGGCTTAATTTCATGTAACCTTTTAAGATAAGCACTGTTATATTACAGTTTAACAAGGGACTCAGATATGTGTATAAATTACCATAGCACAAGCTAGAATTGTATGCTGTATAAGAAAAGTGCAATCAAACTTCTGAGGTAGAGCAAAGATAGAAGAGATTGTTTTTAGGTAATCCAGAGTAAGAAGAGATCTTTCTGGTTCTAGAATTTAGGGAAATCTTTGAGGGCAGATAATAGTTCATCTTGGGTTTAAAGAATGAAACAATTACTAAATCTGCAGTTTCCTGAAGCATGTGAACAAAGGGTAAAAAGTGTCCATCACTGCTTTTGTAAGTGACAGGCATTTGATTTTCAGGTTGTCATCACTTGGGTTAATGGAAAGAACCATGAGGGACTCTGCTTGATTTTTGGTCTTTCTGAAGAAGAGAGAGATCTGAAAGTGGTTTGTTAAACATCTATTTTATGGATTGTTCCTCAAGTCAAATTACTGTATAAAATTGCATAGTTAGTTTATAGAAGTTCTATTTGTAAACCATCCTTCCCAAGGGAGTAAATTTGTTTTGAGAGTAAGTCTATCCATTATTTTGACTACTAAGACCTTTGGCATGCAAGTGATGTCAGCATGAAGTAGTATCTAAATAGAGCAATAACTAAGTATCTTTACAGGTTTCTGGTTTTGTTGTGTTTTTTTTTTTTTTTAAATATATTTTATTGGTTTCAGAGAGGGAAGAGAGAGAGAGAGATAGAAACATCAATGATGAGAGAGAATCATTGATTGGCTGCCTCCTGCATGCTCCCTACTGGGGATTGAGCCCACAACCTGGGCATGTGCCCTTGACTGGAATCAAACCTGGGAAGCTTCAGTCCACAGGTAGATGCTCTATCCACTGAGCAAAACCTGCCAGGGCTACAGGTTTCTGTTTTATTACAATGTATATTAAGTCACAGTGAAAAGTAGAATGTGCTTTAACCTAATTTACTAGGTGTTAAAAGGGATGCAACATATGAGATATAATCCAGAGAGTGGTCTAAGACATTAAGAAAGCCAAGAAATAGCCCTGGGCATGGTGGCTCAGTTTAAGCATTGTCCCGTGCACCCAAAAGTTGCAGGGTTCTGTTGATTCCCAGACTGGGCACATGCCTAGGTTGTAGGCTCAATCCCCAGTAGGGGATGTGCAGGAGGCAGCTGATCAATGATTCTCATCATTGATGTTTCTGTCTCTCTCTTTCTCCTGCCCCTTCTCTCTCTCTCGCTAAAATCAGTGAAAACATATTAAAAAAGAAGGAAACAAGGAAATAAATACAAGATGACTTTGTATGATAAAAGATATCACTAGCAAGTATTAGGTTAGGCTTTTTTTTTTTCCTTTAAAATTTTTATTTATTAAATTTATTGGGATGACATTTGTCAGCATGTACGTATAGGTTTTAGTTGTGGGTTTTATGTTACAAGGTCTGTATATTGCATTGTATGCCCATCACCCATTAGCTTAGTTTTTAAATTGATGATTTTGGGAATAAGTCCTATGGGTATTCAAAGAAAAGAAAGATCACTGCAGTGTGGAACAAAAGTGAATTTGAGTTAATTCTTTAAAAATATTTAGAAATAATAGCGGTCAGCTCACTGTCTAATTTTCCATATGGTCTTTTCTGCTATAACTTTTTTTTTTGAGATGGCCCTGGCCAGTGTGGCTCAGTTGGTTGGGGCATTGTCCCATACACAAAAGCGTCTCATAATCTGGGTACATAGCCGGGCTATGGGTTCCATCTGATCGATGTTTCTCTCACGTTGATAGTTCTCTCCTTCTTTCTCCCTTTCCCTCTAAAATCAATGTTTTGGAATTGGCATGTGGACTTTTCCCTGTTTTCATTTCATGAAGGAATTTTTTCCTTTTTAATCCTTACCTGGAGATATTTTTTTCCATTGATTTATAAGGAGAGTAGTGAGGGCGTGGGGGAGAGAGAGAGAAACATCTATGTGTCTCAACATTGATTGGTTGCCTCCTGCATGCATCCCTGCCGGGGCCAGGGAACGTACAACCAAGGTACAGGCCCTTGACTGGGAATAGAAACTGAGACCCTTGGGTCCTTGGGCTAACACTCTAACCACTGAGCCAAACCGACCAGGGCTCATGAAGAAATCTGTCTAGGGTAGACAAGAATGCTGAAAATGAATAATATTTTGGAATTATTTTTCTTCCAAGTATAAAATGAGAATGATACTTCCAGTTTTCCCAGAGAGTACTTGCTTATTAATGTGGCCTAATTCTTTAATTTGGTTATATGCCACATTTCATGTCTCTCTCCTGGCCTATATACTATATAGAATTGTTCAGATTATTCCAACCCACACAGAATGCTCTTTTCTTTTTTTCTGAATTACTATAGCATATATAATCGAACTACATTGTGACACTGAATTTAATAATGTTGTACATGTACAGTTTTCCCACCTATAAGTTAGGTCAGCGATGCCAACAGGTGGTCTGCAGACCACTGGTGGTCCGTGAGGTCTGAAAGGTTGGCAACCACTGAGCTAGGTAGCAGAAAGTGATAGTGTTACCATTTTGCATGCTTGGAAACCATTTGCCCAATTTCAGAGTGCCGAGCCCAGATTATAACTAAGTTCAATTGAGTTCTAGTCCAGTTGGCTTTCCACAGAATTGTACAACGATGTTCATTTTGTTGTCCATTTGTTTCTTGTATGTGGATCTTCTAAGTTCTTTAAGGACCAGAAATTCCCTAAAGCTACATAGGCTGTTTTCTGCACAACTCAGGGAGCTGTTAGCATCTATTACTTTTGTTTTTATAACTCCCTTCACTACTCACTGGACAGGCAATAGGTGTTTAAAAACATTTTTGGCCTTGTATTAAGTTCATTTCAGAGTTGAACAGCTTTAGCATTTTAGCCTAGAATTTTAGCATCCTTTATAATAAAGAGGTAATATGCAAATTAACCCTCACACCTTAAAGCCATCACAAGATGGTGGTGCGCACGGGTGGGGGGTGGGGGGTAGGGCCGACTGCTCTGTATGCCTGTAGCCACAGTTCCCATGACCAGGCCAGCAGGAGAGTGCAGTTGAGGGCGATTGGGCCGGCAGGAAAGCGGTTAGGGGGTGATCAGGCTGGCAGGCAAAAACGATTAGAGGCATTCAGGCAGGAAGGCAAGCGATTAGGAGCCAGCAGTCCTGGATTGCGAGTTGGACATCCCCCGAGGGGTCACAGATTGGAGAGGTACAGGATGGGCTGAGAGACGACACCCTCTCCCCTGCACTCCGCCCCCCCCCATGCACAAATTTTGTGCACCAGGCCTCTAGTCTATAATAATCTATAATAATAAAAGCATAATATGCTAATTAGACCAGATAGCCAAACGACCTTCTGGACGAAGCCGGGGCTTCGAGGGCCGAGTCCCTTGCACAAATTTTGTGTATCGGGCCTCTAGTATGCTTTGAAAACAAGTCCCTCCCTCCCCCAAAAGTAACATTTTTTTTTCTCACTATGAAAATAGTACAAACTTATTAAGTAACTAGAGCCCGGTGCACAAAATTTGTGCATGGGGGTTGTGACCCTCAGCCCAGCCTATGCCCTCTTGTAATCCAGAAACCTTCAAGTAGGGTCCCTAGGCCTGGCCTGGTGATCAGGGCCTATCGGACTTTCCTTCTCCCAGCTACCAGCAGCTGGCCCCACCCCTGTCATTGCCACTGCTTACCATCTGTGCATGCTGCACACTCCTCCCCCTGCCTCCAGTTGCCTCCCTCTACTGGTGACAGGCATAGGGTGCCATCGCTTGGCTGACCTGGACCTCCCTCTGTGGGGCAATTGCTGGCTGGGCCCCGCACACCTGCCAGAGTGTTGCTGGCCGATGGCCTGGGCCTCCCTCTGTGGGCGATTGTGGGGCTCAGGACCAATTGCATCACACCCACCTTGGTTGGCCTGGTGCCAGTGGTGTCATAGCATGGTTGTCTGGAAGATTTGTTCTGCTGTTCAGGCATTTGGTTAATTTGCATATTATGCTTTTATTATTATACATGTTTTCTTACAAAAATGATACATATTAAATATAGACAGTTTAGGGAATACCGATAAGCAAATAAGGAAATAAAAATTGACCATACTTATGCTACTAGCAAGAATTTAGATGCCCGTGGCATCTAATACTTTTCTGGTAAAAACATTTTCTTTTTTAAAACGTTTTCAAACCAACAGTCTAAATCTGTAGTCTGTAACAAAAGAAAAATGTGTTTGTTTAGGAGTTTCAAAGCAAATTGATATTGTCTACAAGCACTGTGTGTGTGTGTGTGTGTGTGTTTGTGTGTGTGTGTGTGTATTTGCAAGGTTTAAACTATATAACGTATCCACAACTCAAACACTTGCAGTAAAGTACTGTATTTGACTGTAGCATTTTTTTTCCTTTAAATCCTATTAAGGGATTTTGACATTTTAGAAGCTTTCAAACAGGAAACATGTCTCCCAGGGAAGATTATTCAGCACTATTTGAAAAATGAAAAGTGAAAGTGAGAGTTAAGATAGGGAGATTTAAGCTTTTTCTGAAGCTTCGAACTGAATATGGAGTTTTCTTCCTTAGGCACTAATTGCTATCTGAATATCTAATATGAACGAGTCTGGTTCACCTAGATAAGATTAGAGTATTGGGATTTTTGAGGTGTTTTAAAATAGTTTAGTGTTGCAATATTTGTTAGAATTTTTGCTTTGGCAATCATTTTAATTTTCTATTTGCTTTGGAAATGGAGATGGTTTACTTTTCAAGGTGATTTATTTTTTTTCTTGAGGTGGCTCCTTAATTTTAATTGTAGTATCAGTTCTTTTCATGCATGCTTTTGTATGTAGTATCAGTTCTTTTCATGCATGCTTTTGTAAATATAGTAACTAACATTTGTATTTGTAAAGACATTTTAAAGCTTTGTAATCATGAGCCTAAAAATAGTGGCCTTTGGCTTGTGATTCCTTCAGTTTCTTTGATTGATTCTGTTCTTTGCATTTCAAATGCCTTTAAATGTTTTTCACTGTATTTTTAATTGTCAGCTTTCATATGTAGTCATCGGAAATTGACAATTAATAAAATATACTGGTGGTTGTAACGTGAAGAGGGAAAGTGATGAATTCTATAGCTCATGAAAGTCTTCTAAAACCAGTGATTAGTCAAATTATTCAATGTAGTAATTTATAAATGTTTATATATTGCTCTATAGAAGTAAATTTCTGATAAGTAATTTCTAATACTGTGTTTTTCTTTGAACAGATCATGACAAAATGTTTAAGATGAGTGAAAAAATCTTACTCCTGTGTGTTGGAGAGGCTGGAGACACTGTACAGTTTGCAGAATACATTCAGAAAAATGTGCAGCTTTATAAGATGCGAAATGGTGGGTAGCACTTAGAAAGTACCTTTGGTTGGTTTGTTTTTAACTTTGAACTGAGTATTCTCTACTGACAGTTCTACACATGAGCAGACCGATGTGGTCATAGACCTATTTTTGAAACTTTACTTTTAGACTCTTCTTCAGATTGTAAAGATTTTCTATAAAAATTCAGAACAGGAAACCATTATAATTATTTTCCTTATCTCTAAAATGGAATTGTATTATTAATGAATAGTATGTACGAAAATGCTTTGTAAACTTAAAGCTCTGTAATTTTAGGAGTTTTACTATGTCATAAAAGAGTCCTGCTTTGCCTCTTCAGCATGTTTTTTTTTTTAATTTAATAAATCTTTATTGTTCAGATTATTACAATTGTTCCTCTTTTTCCCCCCAGTGCTCCCCTCCACCTGGTTCCCACCCCACCCTCTGCCCTTACCTCCTCTCCACTGTCCTTATCCATAGGTATACGATTTTTGTCCATTCCCTTCCTGCACTTCCACACCCCTTTCCCCCCGAGAATTGTCAGTCTAATCCCTTTCTATGCCCCTGAATCTATTCTATTCACCAGTTTATTTTGTTCATCAGATTTTTATTATTATTTTTTAAATCTTTATTATTCAGTTTATTAATTACATTGTTTCCCTTTTTTTCCACCTATAGCTCCCCTCCACCCGGTACCCATCCCACCGTCCGCCCTCATCTCCCCCACACTGTCCTCTCCCATAGGTTCATGATTTTTGTACAGTCTCTTGCTGCACCTCCCACACCCTTTTTCTCCCTAAAAATTATCAGTCTATTCCCTCTCTATGTCCATGATTATGTTATATTCACCAGTTTATCCTGTTCATCAGATTATTAATTCACTTTATTTTTAGGTTCATTTGTTGATAGATGTGTATTTGTTGTTCATAATTTATATTTTTACCTTTTTATTCTTCCTCTTCTTATAGAATATCTTTCAGCAATTCATATAATATTGGTTTGGCGGTGATGAACTCCTTTAGGTTTTTCTTATCTGCGAAGCACTTTATCTGCCCTTCAATTCTGAATGATAGCTTTGCTGGGTAGAGTAATCTTGATTGTAGATTCTTGCTATTCATCACTTTGAATATTTCTTGTCACTCCTGTCTGGCCTGCATCGTTTCTGTTGAGAAATCCGCTGACAATCGTATGGGTGCTCCCTTATAGGTAACTAACTGTTTTTCTCTTGCTGCTTTTAATATTCTCTCTTTTTCTTTTGCCCTTGGCATTTTAATTATGATGTGTCTTGGTGTGGTCCTCTTTAGATTCCTATATTTTGGGGTTCTGTGCACTTCTTGGGCTTTTAAGTCAATTTCTTTCACCAGGTGGGGGAAGTTTTCGGTCACTATTTCTTCAAGTAGGTTTTCATTGTCTTGCTCTCTCTCTTTTACTGGCACCCCTATAATTCGATGTTGGTATGCTTGAGGTTGTCCCAGAGGCCCCTTACACTATCTTCAGTTTTTTGGATTCTTTTTGCTTCTTGCTTTTCCGGCTGAGTGGATTTTGCTTCTTTGTATTTCAAATCTTTGACTTGGTTCTTGCGGCCGTCTGGACTGCTTTTAGGTTTTGTATAATATTTTTTATTTCAGTCAATGTATGCTTAATTTCTAGTTGGTCCTTTTTCATATCCTCAGAGGTCTTGTTCATTTCCTTGTAGGTCTTGGCCTTTTCTAGGAGGCTCTTGAAAAACCTTATTACTGTGGTTTTGAACTCTATGTCTACTCATCTTTTTTCCTCCATTTCTTTCACATTTGATTTCTTCCCATTTCTCTGCATTGTGGCTGCTTTCCTGAGTTGGTCCATTAGCTTTGTGTGGTAGATATCCTCTAAGAGACAGTGGCTCAGCCTCCCCAGTTACCTGAGGTGGATACTCTTGCTGCAGTTCTTTATGGGTTGTACAGTATTGTTGAAAGTAAGCCCAGCTTATTGTTGTTAGCACTAGGAGGGTTTGACCTCCATGCCAATTGGCTGTGAAGGTAAGCTGTGTTCAGGTTGGATGGGCAGAGTCTCCGGGCTGAGCAGGCAGCGTCAGCTCCGCCCTATGCTGCACTAGGGTCTCTGTGGCGGGTGGTGATGGCTGCACACACCTCCGAGAGAAGGCCGCCGCCGGTCTCTACCTGCTGCCAGACAACTCAGCCTCTCCCCTAATGAGTCCGCACTCCCAAAGTCTCGCCCAGGGTTGTAAAACAAAGCAGTCCGGTGGTCTCCTGAAGGAGGGAACAACTCACGAGTCCTCTCTGCGCGGTCACGCACTTCTGTTCCCAAGTTTACGTGCAAACAGCTGTTCCAAGTTTACACGCACTCTCCACAAGCTCGCAGACCTCTGCTGCACTGGGCTTCAGCGTGCTTTCACACTGCCCAGTTCTACCCCGTATGAGTGTGGGCTCCCCGGACCTTGCCTGGAACTGGGGAATCAGTACAGTGGGACGCCTCCGCCCTCTCTGTTGGAGAAAACCAGCCGGGTTGGCAGCTGCCTGCCCTCTCCACTGGTGTATGCGCAGGACTCCAAAGCTCTCTCCACGCGTATCTTCAACACTGTGCTCTGCCGTCTGAGTCACAGTGTCCTATCTTTACTTTTATTTGTGGTCTTCAACACTGTGCTCTGCCGTCTGAGTCACAGTGTCCTATCTTTACTTTTATTTGTGGAATTTTCACTCAGCCAGCTTTCTGGTGATTCTGGATGATGTTTGTTCTGTCATTAAGTTGTGGTTTTGGAATTGCTGTGTGGGGCAGCAAGATAGGTGTTTACCTATGTCGCCATTTTGGTTCCTCCTGCTTTGAGTCATTTTTCTGTTCATCCGATTTTTAATTCATTTGATTTTTAGGTTTACTTGTTGATAGACATGTATTTGTTGTTCATAATTATTATCTTTACCTTTTTCTTCTTCTTCTTCTTTTTTAAAAAATATATTTTATTGATTTTTTTACAGAGAGGAAGGGAGAGGGACAGAAAGTCAGAAACATCGATGAGAGAGAAACATCAATCAGCTGCCTACTGTACACTCCCCACCGGGACTGTGCCTGCAGCCAAGGCACATGCCCTTGACCGGAATCGAACCCGGGACCCTGCAGTCTGCAGGCCGACGTTCCATCCACCGAGCCAAACCGGCTTCGGCTCTTCTTTCTTTTCTTAAAGAACACCTTTCAGCATTTCATATGATACTGGTTTGGTGGTGATGAACTCCTTTAGCTTTTTCTTATCTGTGAAGCTCTTTTATCTGCCCTTCAATTCTGAATGATAGCTTCCCTGGGTAGAGTAATCTTAGTTGTAGGTTCTTGCTATTCATCACTTTAAATATTTCTTGCCACTCCATTTGGCCTGCATAGTTTCTGTTGAGAAATCAGCTGACAATCTTATGGGTGCTCCCTTGTAGGTAACTAACTGTTTTTCTCTTGCTGCTTTTAATATTCTCTCTTTGTCTTTTGCTCTTGGCATTTTAATTATGATGTGTCTTGGTGTGGTCCTCTTTGGATTCCTTTTGGGTGTTCTGTGTGCTTCCTGGACTTGTAAGTCTATTTTTTTCACCAGGTGGGGGAAGTTTCAGTCATTATTTCTTCAAATAGGTTTTCAGTATCTTGCTCTCTCTCTTTTTCTGGCACCCCCATAATTTGGATGTTGGTATGCTTGAGGTTGTCCCAGAGGCTCCCTTATACTATCTTCAATTTTGGGGGTTCTTTTTGCCTTTTGCTTTTCTAGCTGAGTATTTTTTGCTTCTTTGTATTTCAAGTCTTTGACTTGATTCTCGTGGTGCTCTAGTCTGCTTTTAGGTCTCTGTATAATATTTTTTTATTTCAGTCAGTGTATGCTTAATTTCTAGTTGGTCCTTTTTCATATCCTCAAGGGTCTCGTTAAATTTATCAGCCGTTTCTAGAAAATTCTTGAGAAATCTTATAACTGTGGTTTTGGACTTTATATCCAGTTGGTTTTTTTCCTCCATTTCTTTCATTTGTGATTTGTTTCCTTGTCTCTGCATTTTTGCTGCTTCCCTGAGTTGGTCCAGTAGCTTTGTATGGTAGATGTCCTCTATGGGACAGTGGCTCAGCCTCCCAAGTTACCTGAGGTGGACACTCTTGGTGCACCCCTTTATGGGCTCCACAGTCTTGTTGTAGTTAAGCCTAGATTGTTGTTGGTATCACTGGGAAGGGTTGACCTCCAGGTCAATTGGATGCTCTATCCACTGAGCTGTCTAGGGGTTTGGCTCAGTGGATAGAGTGTTGGCCCCCAGACTGAAGGGTTCTGGGTTTGATTCAAAGCACATACTTCAGTTGCAGGCTCAATCCCTGCCCTAGCTAGAGAGCCTGTGGGAGACAACCAGTTGATGTGTCTCTCTGACATCGATGTTTCTCTCTGTTTCTCTCCCACTTTCTCTAAAAATAGCCGGTGAGGATATTTTTTTAACAACAACAAAAAATTTGGCATCTCAAGATCTCTTTATTGTTTTTTTTTTTAACACCTATGTATTTGTACTTTTTTTCCTTTTACAGAGAAAACCAGTCTGTTGATAGATAAATAGCTTAAGCAAGCTACAATAGTTAAATGTCACCTTGGTTCTGTTTTGTATTCAAGAATTATAAATCAGCTATTTCACAACTATTAGATGGGGAAAGGGACAAGAAGTAAGATTGTACTCCTTATTCTGTGTATTTTATATATTGTCGAGTGTACAAAGGGTGGTAGACTGTAAAAATAGGAGTAGTGGAATGATTTGGGCTACTGTTATTCCTTCTGCTTTAAGTATGACTATTTATCTCTTGGACCAGGTTATGAATTGTCTCCCACAGCAGCAGCTAATTTCACACGCCGAAACCTGGCTGACTGTCTTCGGAGTCGGGTAAGCAATATAACAGGCAGCCTGGATAAGAGCAGAAAAATCTTCTGTGCTTCTTTTATATTCCATTATATATGAGTAGTACTTTTGCCATTTTTTGGCTTTCCTGAGCTCTTCCCATTGCTACTCATTTATTATTTTGTCCTTTTGGATTTGTTTTCTCTTTCTCTGTGGTTACTAATTAAAGCCTAGAAAGCAAATATAGCCCAGAGAATTTGGATGGTGCACACCAACATGAAGTCCTGTGATAGCTTTTTAAAATTCTTTTCTTTTTTAAAAATATGGTTTTATTGATTTTAGAGAGAGAGAAAAACATCATTTGGCTGCCTCCTACATGTCCCCTACTAGGGATCAAGCCCAAAACCCAGGCACAACCTGGGCTTGTGCACTGACCAGGAATGGAACCAAGCAACTTCTTGGTGTATGGGATAATGTCCAATCTACTGAGCCAAATGGGCTGGGCTTAAAATTTTCAAAGTATTTTTATAGCAAGCCATGTTGCTTAATTCCTGTGGTTCAGGATCCCCACATGATAATAGAGGTGAAATCTTAATAATAATGGAAATTTTATCTTGATGTTGTCTGTCTGTCTATGACTATTTTTGACAAAGCACACAGAATTGTTCCTCCTTGCTTATTCTGGCCTTGTTGCTATCTCAGAGTTATCTTTGTTCCATCAATAGGATGTTAAAAGATGCAATATTAAGTTAGGGATTGAATGTATTAAAGTTTGTGCAGAATGTTCCAGGAAAGTTCATATGATTGCTAAAGGTGTGCATTATTTCCTTCCCACAGGGACTAAGTGACCAGAGCCTTACCATGTGACCTTACCCCCTGTGCCTATTTACTCAGCTATGAAATTGAGATAACTTTCTAACCTCACAGGAGTGCTAGGAAAATGAATGCTTGTATCATAATATTTAACATTCATATGACTTTTGCCCAAAGCATTTTGCTTAATAATTTAATCTGTTCAATATTCCACTGAGATGTATAGTGGCTAATTCTCTATCACTGATACAGAATGAAAGGTACAAGGTGGCAAAGGTACTACTAGCTCCAGGTCACATAGTGTTGGCAAAGCTACACTAATGGTGCCATAATTACTTGACAGTTCTGCCTTAATCAGCTCCTTAGTTTTTCAGTAGTGTTTCTAAAAATTTGGTGCTGTTCATATTTTTTATTAATAGTGTTAGCTTTATCTGCACTTGCTTAAGCTGAGTTATGACAGAATCTAAACAAGTACATGTAATTTTTTTAAGTTAACTTATTACAGGTCTGTAAAGCAGTTTATTTTCTAGTGCCTAATAATACTGGGTTGAGAACTTCTCAATAATAGAACTTTTTCCCAGTGCTAGCTTTGATCGAGGGATTTGTGCGATACGAAGGATCATAAAATTTAAAGAGAAGCCAGAGACATGATGGATTGGGAGGAGAAGATAATTTTATATACATTTGTTTTATCTGGGTGAAAGGTCAGTGGCCTTTTGTTAGTCACTCATTCATGAGAAAGGGAAATGGGTCAGATATGACTTTTGCTACCCAGAAGTTCCTATAAAATCCAATAGTGTATGCTGTGGCTTTCTGTGTAAAATATTCCTCTGATTTGTCAGGCAGAACTGGAATAAGAATTCCAGCTTTGGGCACAATAAATACTTTTTCATAAATGCTGTACATTAAGTGAAATAAGCTTCTTTTAGAATTAGATAAGAGTGGTTGATATGCTTCATGCAAATGTAGTGAATCCAGATAATCTCCCAGCAGAAATGTTTGATGTCTTAACAGTTATTCTGTATAGACAGTGATATAGGGCTCTAGTAAATATTGACTACCTCTGCCTTGCATTTCTAGGTCTAATTCCTGCTCCCCCACACTTATCAAAATAGGTTATTTGTTTTATGAATTTATGGTTTAGTAATTTTGTTCTGGGGAGAAAGGTCATGATAGTTTTTCAGTCTTCCTAATAAGTGCAAAGTCATTAGATTTGGAACATTTACACAGTCACACCAGTTAGGACATGAGATTTATTTTAGCATGCATAACTTTGTCTCTATAGCTGAAATTGTTAGATTTCCAGTTAGTCATGTGTGTGCTTGGTGGTGGTATTTGGTTGGAGGACATTTATTTATCACAGAGTACATAATCTATGTAAATTGGTTCTTTAAGAGGAAAGCAGGTTAGCATGGTTGTTAGGTGTAGTCTCTGGAATTAGACTGCCTGAGTTTAAATCTTTGCTCACTGACTTGCTGGCTGTGTGTCCTTGAACCAGTGCCAAATTTAATTTTCCTACTTAAAAAATAATAGCACTACTTCATAGAATTATAAATATTAAGTGGGATAATCATGCAAAGCTGTTAGCATAGTGTATAGCATGTACATCTAATTAATAAATCACTTGCTTTTAGCTGCTGCTGCTGTTTGGCTGAAGAAGCAATTTAATAGCTAATAAGTTCATTTCCTAAGGGACGTCCTTTGTTGTGCTATTTTAGTGGAACTGATCTGCTAGTAAAGAGAGGGCTATAAAAAAATTATTGATGCCCTGGCCAGTTTGGCTCTGTGGATAGAGTGTCAGTCTGCAGACTGGAGGGTCCAGGCTTCGTTTCCAGTCAAGGGCATATGCCCAGGTTGCAGGCTCAATCCCCAGTGGGGGTCCTGAGGAAGCAGCCGATTGATGAGTCTCTCTCTTCATTGATGTTTCTCTCTCTCCCCCTCTCTTCCTTTCTAAAATCAATTGTTCAGTTTATTTATTTATTTTTTTATTTCTACTGAAGCTGATACTTTATTTTTTTCAATTTTTTTAATCTTTATTGTTCAGTTTATTAATTACATTGTTTCCCCTTTTTATCCCCCTATAGCTCCCCTCCACCCTGTACCTATCCCACCCTCCACCCTCCCCTCCCCTCCCCACTGTCCTCTCCCATTGTTGCAAGATTTTTGTCCAGTCTCTTGCTGCACTTCCCACAACCCTTTTCTCCCCAAGAATTGTCAGTCCATTCCCTCTCTATTTCCATGTCTCTGTTATATTCACCAGTTTATCCTGTTCATCAGCCTATCAATTCACTTGATTTTTATGTTCATTTGTTGATAGATGTGTATTTGTTGTTCATAATTTATATTTTTACCTTTTTCTTCTTCCTCTTCTTAAAGAATATCTTTCAGCATTTCATATAATGTTGGTTTGGTGGTGATGAACTTCTTTAGCTTTTTCTTATCTGCGAAGCACTTCATCTGACCTTCAATTCTGAATGATAGCTTTGCTGGATAGAGTAATCTTGGTTGTAGATTCTTGCTGTTCATCACTTTGAATATTTCTTGCCACTCCTGTCTGGCCTGCATCGTTTCTGTTGAGAAATCCGCTGACAATCGTATGGGTGCTCCCTTATAGGTAACCAACTGTTTCTCTCTTGCTGCTTTTATTATTCTCTCTTTGTCTTTTGCTCTTGGAATTTTAATTATGATGTGCCTTGGTGTGGTCCTCTTAGGGTTCCTATATATTGGGGTTCGGTGCACTTCTTGGACTCCTAAGTCAATTTCTTTCACCAGGTGTGGTAAGTTTTCAGTCACTATTTCTTCAAATAGGTTTTCATTGTCTTGGTCTCTCTCTTTTTCTGGCACCCCTATAATTCGGATGTTGGTATGCTTGAGGTTGTCCCAGAGGCCCCTTATACTATCTTCAATTTTTTGGATTCTTTTGGTTTCTTGCTTTTTCAGCTGAGTGGATTTTACCTCTTTGTATTTCAAATCTTTAACTTGTTTCTTGGGGTGCTCCAGAGCACTTTTAGGTCTTTGTATAATATTTTTTATTTCAGTCAGTGTATGCTTAATTTCTGGTTGGTCCTTTTTCATATCCTTGAGAGTCTCCTTTATGTCCTTGAAGGTCTCCTTCATTTCCTTGTAGGACTCATTCATTTCCACATTGGTCTTGATCATTTCCTTACAGGTCTCGTTTAAATCCTTGAGGGTCTTGTTCATTTCCTTGTAGGACTCATTCATTTCCACGTTGGTCTTGATCATTTCCTTTGTGGTCTTGCTTATTTCCTTATAGGTCTCGACCTTTTGTTGGAGCCTCTTGAAAAACCCTATAACCGTGGTTTTGAATTCCATGTCCAGTCGTTTTTTTTCCTCCATTTCTTTCACATCTGATTTCTTTCCATGTCTCTGCATGGTGGCTGCTTCCCTGAGTTGGTCAATTAGCTTTGTGTGGTAGACTTCCTACTAGGGACAGTGGCTCAGCCTCCCCAGTTACCTGAGGTGGATATGGGCTGCACAGTCTTGCTGAAGTTAAGCTCAGTTAATCGTTGTTAGCACTTGGAGGGTTGACCTCCAGGCCAATTGTCTGTGAAGCTCAGCTGTGCTCAGGTTGGATGGGCGGAGTCTCCGGCCCAAGCAGACAGCGTTAGCTCCGCCCTGTGTGGCCCCAGGGAACCTGCGCCGGGAGCAATGGCCGCCAGCACCTCTGAGAGAGAGCCGCTGCCAAGCTCCACCGGCTGCCGGGGAATTCAGACTCTCCCAAAATGAGTCTGCAAGCGCAATGTCTCACCCAGGGTTGTAAAACAAAGCAGTCTGACGGTTTTCCGAATGAGAGAGCGAGTCGCGGAGCGCTCTTTGCGCCATCACGCAGCTGAGCTGTTCGCGCAAGCTGCCTTCTCCACAAGCCAGCAGACCCGGCAGCACCCGAGCTTTGGCATGCCCTCCCACTGTCCAGTTTTCACCCCGTATGATAGTGGGTTCTCTGGACTTCGCCCAGAGCTGGAGAATAAGTCCAGTGGGACGTCTTTGTCTCCCCGTTCGAGAAAACTGGCCGGTTTTCAGCCGCCCGCCCTCTCTGCGGCGCGCGCTCCAAACCTCTCTCCGCACGAATCTTTCAACGCTGTCCGCCGCCGCTCCTCCGAGTCACAGTGTCTTATCTTCACTTTTATTTGTGAAATTTTCACTTGGCGAGCTTTCTGGTGATTCTGGAAGGTGTTTGTTCTTTCGTTAAGTTATAGTATTAAAATTGCTGAGTATGACGGCAAGATAGGTGTTTTACCTATGCCGCCATCTTGATTCCGCTCGAAAATATATATTTTTAAATAGAAATAGAAATAAACCAAAGTTGATAATCTGTTATGTGCTAGGCTTTGTTTTAGATCTATTCAGTCCAGTGTGGTAACAAACAGTCTATGTAGTTGTTTATATTTAAAATAATTAAAGTTAAATAATATTTAAAATTCACTTCCTAAGTGAGGGTCTTCTGAATTTTGAGTGAAAGGTAAAACTTTTGTTTCTATAAAAAAGTATTTGTTTCTCAGTTACTTTAGCCACTTTTCAAGTATGCAGTAACCATATGTGGCTCTTGGCTACCATATTAGACATTGAAGATAGCATTTTTATCATCATTCTCTTGGACAGTGCTATTCTAACTAATTATATTTGTGATCTTATGTAATGCTTATTATGACATCGTAAAATGAGTATAATTCTCATTTTACTTACAAGAATACTAAGGTTGGTTAGTAGGGTAAATATTTCTCTTATCTGTCCAGGTATATCAAAGGCACAAAAGACTGAGAAGTAGGATTCTTTTATACTCTCTTCTATATTAGATATTTAACTAATGTTTGTGCATTTGAGAAAACATAAAATGTTCAATTCTATTAAAATGCCGAGCTCTCCATATAGGATTATGTAGATAAGGTATAGATAAGTACCCATTATAGGTATTCAATAAATTTGGTAAATTCATCCAATTACGTTCTCATATACCACTTCAAGTGTTATTATGCATTCATGCACTGGAAGGGAATTTTATTAACGTGTTCTTAATGAATGGATGTTACTTCATGGAAGAATTACAGATCTGAGATCAGGAAGAGATGAAAAAAAAAGAGACAGATTCAGGGAAATACCAAGTCTTCAGTTTAGTTTTTATTTAAATGCATGTGTACATTTAAGTTGGTCTGCTCCTGGTTACACCCTAAAGAGCAGAAAAATGCTAATTAGGCTTTTGCTATGGGTTTGACTCCCCAATTTTGAATATTTATGAGGCTTTTTTGAGCATAGATTGTAAAGGCAAATATGCCAGATTCCAGTCTCTTCTCTGATTCGTACTATTTGTATTATCTTGAATAATTATGTTTGCTGAGTTTCACTTTTTTCATCTGATAAGAAGGAAGGGGTATCAAGTGTGGCAAATTAGGAGAACTGAGAATTAACCATTAGTTTAATAAAATATGTTTGGAATGAATGAATGATACCTCCTTGGAAAAATAGTAGATATTTAATAAGTGACTCCATCATTTAACAACTGCTGTTTGGGTTTTTAACAGGATTATTTTGAGAATTTTGTGATGACTTATAGGGATAGTTCACAAGAGGCTTTTTAAAATTCTCCCTATGATTTGATTATTTGGCTATAAAAGGGAGAGTGATAAGCAATAGAGCCGTTTGTTGCTTGAAATGAATTATGTGGCATATTTGGTATAGCCCATCTTAATACCTTAAAATTTTCTGTTACTATCTACTAAGATCTCTATTTTACATATGTGGAGACTGATATATGAACCAGTGAAATCTAATATCCTTGGGGAATGTCATGTTTGTGGCAAGGCTTAGAACAGCGATTTTCAACCTTTTTCATCTCATGGCACATATAAACTAATTACTGAAATTCTGCGGCACACCAAAAAATATGCTTTTTGCTGATCTGACAAAAAAATAGATATACTTTTGATCCTTTCACACTGAATGGTTATTGTTGTGTTGACTGTTGTCATTCTTTAATTTGACAATCTAAGGGATTGAATATTGCTGGCTTAGAGCAGAATGCTGTCCTCCATTGTATGTAATCTTCAGGGCTTTCCTACTGCTACTCACTGGCCAAAGTATTTTCATAGCACTTTTTCTGAAGTGCTTGGTGAACTTTTAGTAATTTGTCTTTTTATAGATCTATACTTATAAATGATTAGTAAGTAAACAGTAGAAATAATAAGTTGAAAAAACATATCCAGCCTCATATATTGATTTTCATATTTTATTCAATGACGCTGCCTAAGGAAGGCCAGTGTGGCAAAACTTTAGATCTGCTTCATACATGTCAACTCAACATGTGTCTATTTTATGTATCGGGGTTCCGTTCATGATTTTATTTGAAAAAGTGGCTTCACTCTCCCCTTCCCATCAAAGGTTAAAAATTAGGGGTATAGTTCCATGGTTGGCAAATAGCGGCTCTCGAGCCACATGCGACTCTTTGGTCCCTTGAGTGTGTCTCTTCCACAAAAATGCCACAGCCTCGACGAGTCTGTTTTGAAGAAGTGGCATTAAAAGAAGTTTAAGTTTAAAAAATTTGGCTCTCAAAAGAAATTTCAATCATGTATTGTTGATATTTGGCTCTGTTGACTAATGAGTTTGCCGATCACTGGTATAGTTGAAAGAGCCCTGTTCCAGAAGGTTAGCACTAGCTCTCCTGCAAACTAGTGGAACACCTTGGGAGAAAGAAATAATTTGATTGGATAATTTTTTATGCTTTCTTCTGCCCCTCCAAATAGTACCATTTAAAGATCTGCTATCAAGACCATAATTAGACTTGAATTTGTTTTGTTTTGTTTTTCAGTGAAAGGGAAAGAATATGTAGGAAAAAATTTCAGGTATAATTTATTTCCAGAAGTGACCATGATTTGTCCCATGATTCTGGCCCGAATTTAAGTATGTTTGGTCTACTTAATAGGCTTGTATAGTGTGCTCCTGTCCTGGAAGAATCCTATTGTTTTGAACCTTCTGTTCTGACCATTAGAGTTATCATCCTCTTGCCTTTGGTGGCTGGCACAAAGACATCAACTGTTTATATTGATATAGTGAGGTCATGTGATCTTATGAACAGATGGCCCAGGTGAAACCTTGACTTTTTAGGTCTTGTCCCCTAAATACGACCAGCTTTTGTTACATGTGATTAAAATGTCACAAGGGTAATTTCACATACTGTTTGGCAAATGTGGTTAGCAGGATGTGACATGACACAGCACTGCCTTCTTCCTCCAAGTGCCATCTCCCTTGAGGCCTTTTCTCCCCTACTCGCCCCCTCTCACCCATGCCCAAGCTTGCCTTCCAGCTCACCTGCTCCAGATGGGCGGCACAGTGGGAGGACATTGGCAAAGGCAGATGTGTTTATTTTCCGGAGACAAAAAGTTGTGCTGCTGCAGATGGCAGTGCCTTGAAGCAAATGGCAGCCTTTGACACTGCTGCCACATAGCCTGGGCATCTTGACAAACAGAGCTGGCTTACTTTTGGTGATGGGAAGATTGAAAAAAGAAAATCAAGATGCTCATCATAAAACTCATGGAATTTAGTACAAATAGCAGTTCTATTAATCCTGGAGAGCAATTTTCTTTTCCATGAGACTGCAATTAAAATTTTCACAATGGGCCAAAAGTTATATGTCTGTTAATTATTTTTGTCTCCCAGCCCTAATAGGACATAAAGTAAAAACCGAAAATATATGGCTATGTTTAGGTGGGTATTCAATGATATTGCAAAACACTTGTGCATCCCAGGTCATATCTCACAGGAATCTCTTAAGATTGGCAGTAGGTCATGTCTGCCCCATTGGAGATACTTATATTATCCAAGGCCCAGGGACAAATGTGCCGTGAAATTGAAATGCCTTAATTAATATGACAATACTTTATGTTTATAGTGTTTTTCTACCAAGAAGAATAAGAATTCTGATAGCTGCCCTTTTAAGCAGTTTGCTTATGCTGTCATTAGGGTTTGACGTAGTCAATTAGGAAGTTAAAGACTTAGATATTGAATCATTATACTTACTAGTCTCTCTCCTAAGAAAAAATGGCTTAAGAAGACTCTTCTTTGAAAGTTCCTGGCTTTATCAGGAAATCTTTTATTTCCTTCTTTTTAAAAAGTATGTGCTGTTTTTTCCCAGCCCTAGTGCTGATGAAGTTAGGAGTTTGCAGGTGTCAAGTCCTCCCCCTCCTCTTCCCCATCTCTCTCCAGGGGGTTATATGTGAGAAGGTGTTGCTTTCTCACTCAGAGAGCATATATGTGCTACCCTGTTGGATGCCTGCTGTGAGCAGAGAGAACCCCTGTTCTGATTGAATGGAATGATGCTATTGGGTGGCTGGGATTATGCAACCCCATAATGCCAAGTATCCACTTAAAGCATCTTTCCTACCCAGAGTGGAGGTAGAGCAATATAGGTAATTAGTCTAAATTTGTATTCTTTTGAAACTTGTGTCTTGAAAATTATATGATTTCCTATGGTATGGGTTAAGCCAGGAGCAGCAAAGTACTGTGTTTGCTTAGTAAAAACCCAAGCATATCTTCTTATTGATTTTTAGAGAGAGAGGAAGAGAGAGAGAAACATCTATTGGTTGCCTCTCATATGTACCCTAAATGGGAATTATCCTGAAACCTTTCAGTATACAGGATAACACTCTTAACTAACTGAGCCATCTGGCCAGGGTAACCTGCTTTTATTTCTTAAACTAGACGCCCGGTGCACGAAATTTGTGCACTGGTGTGGGGGGGAGTGTCCCTCAGCTCAGCCTGCACCCTCTCCAATCTGGAACCCCTCGGGGGATGCCTGACTGCCAGTTGGGATCAGGCCTAAACCAGCAGACGGACATTCCTCTTACAGTCTGGGACTACTGGCTCCGAACTGTTCACCTGCCTGATTGCCCCTAACTGCTTTTTCCTGCAGGCCCAGTCCCCCCCCCCCCCAACTGCCCTTCCCTGCTGGCCCCATCACCCCTAACTGCCCTCCCTTGCCAGCCATCTTGTGGGAGCCATCTCATGACCACATGGGGTGGCTATCTTGTGACCACATGGGGGTAGCCATATTGTGATGGTCAATTTGCATATCACTGCTTTAATATATAGTATGTTTGCCATTGGAAATTCAGTTTACCTGAACATTTAAGATTCCTTTAAACCAGTATCTTGGCCTGTGTGAGCATGCCCTTACATACTCACAGATACAAATATACATATTCCCTGACATCTTGGAGCCTCTTTATCTGCCCTGGCTCAGGATCATGCAAGGATATGAGCCTAGGGGCTGTTCCCAAAAACTCTGAGATTTCTTTATTCTCTCCTAAAAAATAAGTATCTAAAATGAAGATCAGTAGGGTCTTGGATGGGGAAAGAGTTGACTGTTTTGTTTCTTGACCTAGGAATGCATATTCACTTTATTCCTTAAACTGTACATGTATATTTTATGCATTTTTATATGTATGTGTTATTTCATTGAAAAAGTTTAAGAAAATAAAAAGGAAGGATTAAAGGACATGAAAGCACAACATATTTTTTGGAAGTTAAAAATGAAAAAAGTAAGTTCATGGAATATTACTTGGCTGTAAAAAAAGAAGAAAATCTTAACCTTTTGTGATAACATGGATGGATGTGGAAATTATGCTAAGTGAAAGGAGTTAGAGAAATAGAAATACCTTATGATCTCACTTATATGTGCAATCTAATCAACAAAATAATTTAACAACAAAATAGAAACAGAAACATAGTTACATAGAACACACTGGCAGCTGTTAGAGGGGTGGGGGATGAAGGGGTTGAGTGAAAAAGGTGAAGGGATTAACCAAGAAAATATCTATAATAATAAAAGTGTAATATGCTAATTAGACCAGACAGCTGAATGACCTTCTAGACGTCATTCCGGATGTCCTTCTGGACGAAGCCGCCATTATGGGGGCGAGGCAGAGGCAGTTAGGGCAGACAATCAGAATGGTTAGGGGCAATCAGGCAGGCAGCAGAATGGTTAGGGACAATCAAGCAGGCAAGACAAGTGGTTAGGGATGATCAGGAAGACAGTGGTTAGGGGCAATCAGGCAGGCAGGCAGATAGGCAAGTGGTTAGGAACCATTGGTCCTGGATTGCGAGAGGGCTGTCCTACTGCCAGTTTAGGTCCAGGTCTAAACCTGGCATTTGGACATCCTCCAAGGTGTGCAGGCTGGGCTGAGGGACACCCTCACCCCCTGTGCATGAATTTTGTGCACCGGGCCTTTAGAACATGTATAGACAGGACTACAGTATAATATTAGCCAGAGGGAAAGGAAAGTGGGAAGAGGGAGGATAAATGGGGATGGAAAGAGACTTGCATTGGATGGTAAGCACATGATACAGTGTGCAAATGATGTGTTGAGTTGTACACTTGAAACTTTTATGGTTTTATTAATCAGTGTTCCCATAATCCTCCTATATAATAAAAGAGTAATATGGTAATTGACCATCATTCTACAACACCCATAGCCAATCAGGGGGATGTGTAAATTAGCGGGACAAAGATGGTGGCAGCCATGGAGCCAGCCAGAGAAGGCGGGAGGCATGGGTTGCCCCTGGTGATGGAGGAAGCCAAGCTTCCCATCTGCCTGGGCTGGCTGCTGAAGGAGGAGCCTGTAAGCAGCGGCCTTGGACCAGGCCAGAAAGAGTGGGAGGCTTGGGTTGCCCCCAGTACAGAATGCATTGCAGAGTGACAACTACTATAAGCCATACAAATGGATAGGTGCTCTGAGAACAGAGTCTAACTTGAACCTTGAAGGACCAGCTGTCAGTAAGGCAAAGATGAAACAAAAGGGAAAACTGAAAGTGCAGACCAAGGGGGTTTGTAAGAGAATATGTTCGGGTTAGGCACGGTGGTTTTCTAATGATAATTCGGGGCAGGGTCAAATAGTCCTTCTGAGACTCCTGCTCCTAATTTTTAATCTGTTTTAACTGGTAGGGTTCCATATACAAATCAGGACTCTACTGATTGAATAAGAGACATAGATAAGTATCTTTGTATAAGTTTTTATTTTATAGCTAGCATCCAAAATAAAATAGTTTGCTAAATGCAGCTGAGGTTTTTAGGGGAATGGTAAGAGATTGAAACCAGAGAGGTAGTCCACGTTATGAAAACTTTAATGAAAAGGCTTTATGCTAACCCTGGTAGGATTTCTCAGTGGTTAGAGCATTGGCCCATGAACTGAAGGTTCATGGGTTCTATTTCAGTTCACGCTCCATACCTCAATTGCAGGCACAGTTCTTGGCCGGGTTGGATTGCATGCAGGAGGCAACCAATCAATGTGAGATCAGTGTTTCTCTCTTTTTGTCTCTCTCCCTCCCTTCCATTATCTCTAAAAATCAATAGAATAGAAATGGCCTGGGTGAGGATTACAAAAAAGGAAAAGCTTTATGCTTAAAGCAGTGTGGGGCTTTATGGAAACTTGTTGGCTATGAGGGGTTAACATCAAACGAAATTTAATTAGACCATTGGCTGCTCTTTGGTAGAGCTTTTGGGAAAAGAAGCAGGGAGACCAACGAGAAGCTTCCATATCCATTGAAAAAGCAGGAATAACTTGTGTTGAACCTAGGCTGCTGATGGGGGGAGCACTGTGTTCTAATAGAAGGGATCCTTAAATAGCCTTCTCCCCAAAATTTCCTTAATACTCTTTAGTTGCTAGGGACATCTGAAACATATACAATCATATATAGTCTTTTTTTCCCCTAGCAGATTTATTTACTTGTTTGGTTATTTTTATCCTCACTTGAGGGTATGTTTTTATTGCTTTTACTGGTAGGGAAAGAGGAAGGGAGAGAGAAACATCGATTGGTTGTTTCCCTATACAAGTATGTGCCCCAACAGGGACTGAACTTGCAACTTAGGTATATGTCCTGCCGGGAATTGAACCCACAACCTTTTTGGAGCCTGGGACAATGCTCTAACCCAGTGGTCGCCAACCTTTTGGACATCACCGACCATCATTGGTCTGGGGACCACCAGTTGGCGACTGCTGCTCTAACTCATTGAGCCAACTGGCCAGAGCAGCAGACTTATTTATTAACTCAGGGAAATGCGTCAACTCTGATGGTCAACATTAATAGATACTCGTGTGCATGTTTAAGATGTAGAAATTAATATATGCCTTGTGTACAAAGCTTGTCTTCAGCACTTGAATTTTTGAGAACTGCCTTAAAGGTATATGGAATCTTACATTTTCCCTGGAAACTGCCAGCTCATTAAAAAGAAGAATTCAAGTGGCCTTGTTGCAGACATGGTGTTGTTGGTTTTGCCATTGCACAATCAGCAATTTCATTTTGATGTTATTTGGAGAAAGCAGTATTTTTGATTAGCAAGTAAAATTAATGTAGAAAACAAATACTGTGTTAACTAGTTGGTATAATAAGGCATCTGTGCCATGTTGCATTTCAACTCATTAAATTTCTAAACTTTAATTACAATAAGATTACAACTTTAATAGGAGAACATTCAAACTTGGGGTTAGTCATGGCTTTAGAGAAGTAAAATTTAAAGAAATTTTGGAATTATTGAAGGGGAACTCTAAAATTTAGTTTTGTTAAAAATTGAATTATATACAATATTTATTTATTTATTTATTTATTTATTTATTTATTTATTTATATTTGCTCCTAAAATTCAGATTCAATTGACATTTATTGGTCACTTATTATTTACTAGGCCATCATCCAGGAACTTTTAACACAGGGAGCATTTTTAATTTTTCACAGCTCTCAGGCAAGCAGTGTTATCTCTTTTACATTCAGGTTGGCACTTGAGGCTCCAAGGCCAGATGACTACCACAGATAACACAAATATCCTATATAATAAAAGCATAATATGCAAATTGACTGAACAGCAGAATGACTGGTTGCTATGGCATGCATTGACCACCAGGAGGCAAATGTGCAATTCAGGAGCTGCCCCCTGGTGGTCAGTGCGCTCCCACAGAGGGAGCACCACTCAGCCAGATGCTGGGCTCACGGCTGGCAAGTGCATTGGTGATAAGGAATAAGGGGTTCTGGACTGCGAGAGGAATGTTTGACTCCCCAGCTTAGGCCTGATCCCCCTTGGAGGGATATCCAACAGGGACATCCCCTGAGGAGTCCTGGACTGTGACAGGGTGCAGTACAGACTGAGGGACACCCCCCAGTGCATGAATCTCATGCACCGGGCCTCTAGTAAATTCATAAGGACCTAGCTGGTTTGACTCAACGGATAGAGTGTCGGCCTGAGGACTGAAGAGCCCCATATTCAATTCTGGTCACATGCCCAGGATGTGGGCTTGATCCCAGTGAGGATTGTGCAGATCACAGCTGATCAGTGAATCTCTCTCATCATTGATGTTTCTATCTCTCCCTCTTCCTTCCTCTCTGAAATCAACAAAATTATATTTTTAAAAAGTGATAAAGGCACATTTGATCTCAGATCTTCATGGTTTTCTTTTGTTTTATTTTTTAACTTAATACATCTTTATTGTTCAGATTATTATAATTGTTCCTCTTTTTTCCCCCCATAGCTCCTGTCCACCGGTTCCCACTCCACCCTCTGTCCTTGCTTCCCCCCACTATCCTCATCCATTTTTGTCCAATCTATTCCCACCCCCCCCCAACGCCCATGAGAATTGTCAGTCCACTCCCTTTCTATGCCCCTGATTCTATTATATTAACCAGTTTATTCTGTTCATCAGATTTTTTATTCATTTGATTTTTAGATTCTCTTGTTGATAGGTATGTAATTGTTGTTTATAATTTTTATTTCTACCTTTTTCTTCTTCTTCTTAAAGAATACCTTTCAGCATGTCATATAATACTGATTTGGCGGTGATGAACTCCTTTAGCTTTTTCTTATCTGTGAAGCTCTTTATCTGACCTTCAATTCTGAATGATAGCTTCGATGGGTAGAGTAATCTTAGTTGTAGGTTCTTGCTATTCATCACTTTGAATATTTCTTGCCACTCTGGCCTGCATAGTTTCTTCTGAGAAATCAGCTGACAATTGAATAGGTACTCCCTTGTAGGTAACTAACTGTTTTTCTCTTGCTGCTTTTATTAGTCTCTCTTTGTCTTTTACTCTTGGCGTTTTAATTATTATGTGTCTTGGTGTGGTCCTCTTTTGATTCCTTTTGTTTGGTGTTCTGTGTACTTCCTGGACTTGTAAGTCTATTTTTTTCACCAGGTGGGAGGAGTTTTCAGTCATTATTTCTTCAAATAGTTTTTCAGTATCTTGCTCTCTCTCTTCTTCTGGCACCCCCATAATTCAGATGTTGAAGTTGTCCCAGAGGCTTCTTACACTATCTTCATATTTTTGGATTCTTTTTGCTTTTCTGGTTGAGTGTTTTTTGCTCTTTTGTATTTCAAATCTTTAACTTGATTCTTGCAATCCTCTAGTCTGCTGTTAGATCTTGGTATAATATTTTTTATTTCAGTCAGTGTATGCTTAATTTCTGGTTGGTCCTTTCTCATATCCTCAAGGATCTCACTAAATTTATTGGCTTTTTCTAGGAAATTCTCAAAAAACCTTATAACTGTGGTTTTGAACTCTATATCCAGTTGTTTGTTTTCCTCCGTTTCTTTCATTTGTGTTTTTTTTTTTATTGCAAACTTTTTTCTTTTCTTTTTTTAAATTTTTTTTTATCTTTATTGTTCAGTTTATTAATTACATTGTTTCCCCTTTTTATCCCCCTATAGCTCCCCTCCACCCTGTACCTATCCCACCCTCCACCCTCACCTCCCCCTCCCCACTGTCCTCTCCCATTGTTGCAAGATTTTTGTCCAGTCTCTTGCTGCACTTCCCACAACCCTTTTCTCCCCAAGAATTGTCAGTCCATTCCCTCTCTATTTCCATGTCTCTGTTATATTCACCAGTCTATCCTGTTCAACAGCCTATCAATTCACTTGATTTTTATGTTCATTTGCTGATAGATGTGTATTTGTTGTTCATAATTTTCATCTTTACCTTTTTCCTCTTCCTCTTCTTAAAGAATATCTTTCAGCATTTCATATAATGTTGGTTTGGTGGTGATGAACTCCTTTAGCTTTTTCTTATCTGCGAAGCACTTCATCTGACCTTCAATTCTGAATGATATCTTTGATGGATAGAGTAATCTTGGTTGTAGATTCTTGCTGTTCATCACTTTGAATATTTCTTGCCACTCCCGTCTGGCCTGCATCGTTTCTGTTGAGAAATCCGCTGACAATCGTATGGGTGCTCCCTTATAGGTAACCAACTGTTTCTCTCTTGCTGCTTTTAATATTCTCTCTTTGTCTTTTGCTCTTGGCATTTTAATTATGATGTGCCTCGGTGTGGTCCTCTTAGGGTTCCTATATATTGGGGTTCGGTGCACTTCTTGGACTCCTAAGTCAATTTCTTTCACCAGGTGTGGGAAGTTTTCAGTCACTATTTCTTCAAATAGGTTTTCATTGTCTTGGCCTCTCGCTTTTTCTGGCACCCCTATAATTCGGATGTTGGTATGCTTGAGGTTGTCCCAGAGGCCCCTTACACTATCTTCAATTTTTTGGATTCTTTTGGTTTCTTGCTTTTTCAGCTGAGTGGATTTTACCTCTTTGTATTTCAAATCTTTAACTTGGTTCTTGGGGTGCTCCAGGGCACTTTTAGGTCTTTGTATAATATTTTTTATTTCAGTCAGTGTATGCTTAATTTCTGGTTGGTCCTTTTTCATATCCTTGAGAGTCTGCTTTATATCCTTGAGGGTTTCTTTCATTTCCTTGTAGGACTCATTCATTTCCACGTTGGTCTTGATCATTTCCACGTTGGTCTTGATTATTTCTTTGCAGCTCTCGTTTATATCCTTGAGGGTGTTGTTCATTTTCTTGTAGGACTCATTCATTTCCTTTGTGGTCTTGCTTATTTCCTTATAGGCCTCGATCTTTTGTTGGAGCCTCTTAAAAAACCCTATAACCGTGGTTCTGAATTCCTTGTCCAGTCGTTTTTTTTCCTCCATTTCTTTCACATCTGATTTCTTTCCATGTTGCTGCATGGTGGCTGCTTCCCTGAGTTGGTCAATTAGCTTTGTGTGGTAGACTTCCTACTAGGGATAGTGGCTCAACCTCCCCAGTTACCTGAGGTGGATATGGGCTGCACAGTCTTGCTGAAGTTAAGCTCAGTTAATCGTTGTTAGCACTTGGAGGGTTGACCTCCAGGCCAATTGTCTGTGAAGCTCAGCTGTGCTCAGGTTGGGTGGGAGGAGTCTCCGGGCCAAGCAGACAGCGTTAGCTCCGCCCTATGCGGCCCCAGGGACTCTGTGCCGGGGGCAATGGCCGCCAGCACCTCTGAGAGAGAGCCGCTGCAGAGCTCCACCGGCTGCCGGTTGCCGGGGAATTCAGACTTTCCCAAAATGAGTCTGCATGCGCAATGTCTCCCAGGATCGTAAAACAAAGCAGTCTGACGGTTTTCCGAATGAGAGGCAAGTCGCGGTGCGCTCTCTGCACCGTCACGCAGCCGAGCTGTTCGCGAAAGCTGCCTTCTCCACAAGCCGGGAGACCCGGCAGCACCCGAACTTCGGCGTGCCCTCCCACTGTCCAGTTTTCACCCCGTGTGATAGTGGGTTCTCTGAACTTCGCCCAGAGCTGGAGAATCAGTCCAGTGGGACGCCTTTGTCTCCCCGTACGAGAAAATTGGCCGGTTTTCAGCCGCCCGCCCTCTCCGCGGCGCGCACTCCAAACCTCTCTCCGTGCGAATCTTTCAACGCTGTTCGCCGCCGCTCCTCCGATTCACAGTGTCTTATTTTCACTTTTATTTGTGGAATTTTCACTCGGCGAGCTTTCTGGTGATTCTGGAAGGTGTTTGTTCTTTCGTTAAGTTGTAGTATTAAAATTGCTGATTATGACGGCAAGATAGGTGTTCTACCTTTGCCGCCATCTTAGTTCTTCCGTTTCTTTCACTTGTGATCTGTTTCCTTGTCTTCGCATTTTTGCTGCTTTCCAGAGTTGGTCCAGTAGTTTTTGTGTGCTAGGTGTCCTATAGGGCTCTGTGGCTCAGCCTCCCCAGTTACCTGAGGTGGACACTCTTGGTGCAGCCCTTTGTGGGCTGTGTGCACAGTCTTGTTGTAGTTAAGCCTTGATTGTTGTTGGTATCACTGGGAGGAATTGACCTCCAGGCCAGTTGGCTGTGAGGATCAGCTGTGTCTATGGTGGGAGAACTTTTGTGCTGGATACATCCTTAGTGTGTTAAGCAAAAACATTTGAACATAAGTTAATCGTTATTAAAGGAGAATGACTATTTTTACATTATGATTTTTGTATCTGCCAACATCAGATATACTAAATATATTTTCAGAGTATGACCTAAGGCATAGAAAAGAAAAGGGAAACCTTGGTTAGACAGTCTCACTTTCCGAGTAATGTTTCTTTTATTTTGTCTTGGGGTTTGATAATGAAAGGTTTGCTTCGTTTGAGACACATTTGCTTCCTCTTCCTCTCAGTTTAGTGTGAGGATTTATAAACATGGTCTTTTAGTGCTACAAAAGATAAATGTATCTGAAACAGGAGAGAGAAAGAAAAGCCAGACAGTTCGTTTAACTTAACTTCCTTGTTGTGAAGTTCAGTATAATTTTTCAATCCTGATCATTCACAGAATTAATAGGAAACTGTTTTCACCTTCCAACTTCAGAGCTTATTAGTTCAAAGTCTTAGAGGGTAGCCTTCCTGCTTCATCTGTTTCACTTCTTCATCTGCTCTCTCTCCACTCCTACCTCCCACCTTGCTCACTCTCAATCTCCTATTCATACCAAATCACTTGCACTTCCCCTAACCTGCTGTGTTTCTCCCCCAATATTTGTGCCTTTGTCCATTCCACCACTTTGCTGATCATGCTTCCCTAAATATACTTCCACATTTCCCAATGGCATTCTTCAGGGACACTTTCTCTGTACTTTCCCACGCACATATATCACCCTCAGCTTTGTGTTCTCATGACAATCTAGGAATACCTCTGCCATAGTGTTCTTTTATATTTGTTTTCTTCACTGCCTTCCACATGTAAACATAGGGATGTGTGTTTGTGTAAATGAAACTTTAATTTTTTTCATGAACATGTATTGATTGTTACTTATTAAATTCTTATCTTCTAAAAGAGATATTTTTATTAGCCCCATTTTCCTGATGAGGAGATGGAGGCACAAACAAAACAACAAAGTTCCCAGCTGGTAAGTGGAAGGGCTAGGATTCGAGCCTTGCAGGCTGTGCTGCATCAAGTCTCTGCCAGAAACAAGGAGCTTTAGGAGGGGCACAACAGGACATGATGGGAACTGTCACAAATAGTGACCGGATTCTGCCTTCCTTATTTGATAGTCCTCCCAGTTGCCTCAGGGTAAAAGCCCAGAAGGCCATAAGGCCCTGCATGACCCCTCCCTGCTCTCACCTCCTCCTTGTCTTCACCTCACTCAGTTCTATCCAGCCACGTAGGGCCTGCTGTTTCTCCAATACCCCAGGCACAGCCTAACCTCAAAGCCTTTGCACTGGCTGTTCTCTTCACCTGAAACACTTTAAAAAAAAAATCAGCATTTGGAAAATGCTGTGGGCTGATTGCTGTCTGAAGGACAGTTTCCAAGCCCACAGAGGGCTTGGTAGTAAATAGTATATTAAACTTTTTAATTGGCTGACTCTTCTTTAGACTGATTGCAGCTATACACTGTTTTCTCTTTTCAGGTACCTCTGGACATCTCAACTTAAGCTCATTGGGGCCACTTGAGTTTTTTCATTTGCTCTACCACCTTTCCCCTTATTGAGATTTAACAACTCTTTCTCCCTCATCCTGTAGTCTACTAGTTAGTAATTCCTGTCAGTTCTGTCTTCTGATATTTCATGTCTTCCCCTTTATCCTTACTGCTTCTGCAGTGTTCTAAGACATGAAAAGGGCTTGGATTGGCAGGAGGTTGGGAATAGTTTTTACTGGCTCCTCAATGGATTATAGACTGAAGTTCATCTTCTTTAGGAAGCCAATGCCAATATTCGTCAGTTCCTCTCATTACATTTCCTCTCTGTTTGCTGCTGAAATTCACTAGGTATACATGTCCCATATTCATCACTACCCAGATAGTCCATGTTTCTCTGTTTATTGGCCTTCACATATGCTGTTTCTTCCATCTGGAATCCTTTGTACCCTGTCTACCTTGTGAGCTCCTTCCAGATTCAGGCTTCCATCTTCATCACCTGGTATAATGCTTCTCAGAGTAAATGCCAAATAACATTTATTGAATCTGTAATATATTCACACTAGTGGCTGGGTGCACGAAATTTGTGCACATAAAGGGGAATTAATTAGAGGAAATATTTTAATATTGCTATTTGTCCTTTCTCTATGATAGAAGTGTCAGAGATGAAAGAAAATTATTAAAATGTATATGAAAATCTCCCTCCTGTCCGAGTCTAGGGCATGCCACGGGACCTAGAGTCAAGTCCCCACCCACCACCTGCACGTACTTCGAAAATGCAGGAGACCCAGACCCGGTTGGCCCCACCCCCATTAAGCCCCTCCAGGCAGGGGGTGAAGCCTCAGGTTCCCAGCCTGGTGCCAGGTGGCAGGGTGCAGTCTCAGGTCCCTGGTCAAGCCCCACTGGGCGGGGGACATGGCCTGAGGTCCCCTGGCCCAGCACTGGGGCGGGGTGTGTGGCCTGAGATCTTCCGGGGTAAGGGGCATGGCTTGAGGTCCCTGTCAAGCCCTGCGGGGCTGGGGGCGCGACCTGAGGTCCCTCATCTCAGCTAGGCACCATGCACTCTCAGGTCTCGGTTGTTTGGTCGTGACATCACGGCATCCTGGCTAATTTGCACATTTATTGTGTGTGTATATATATATTCCAAATGCAAACTGAAATTGACTAGGGCATCTGTCCATTTTATAGTCTCATAGAAATCTTGCATGATTTGGTTGAAGCCTTTTATAAACTGTACATTTATACTTAAGGCATAGTCATTGTTATTAGAAAAAATAAAGGATTGGTGATTTCCTTTAAAAAGGCTGTGTCAAAGAGTATACAAATGATTCTGTATTGCTTAGGCATTAGGGATAGATAGTTCTTCCCCAGCCCTATCTCTATCCAGAGAACCATAATCTTTTAGAGCTAGAAAAGGTACTTGCTAAATCAAGTTGGATGTTGCTGAAATCTTTGAGATCTTTTTGTTTGAAATGGTGAACATTGCAAGTTATATCATCAAATCCACCTAAAGCAAATAGCTAGTAAATTCTGATTATTATTGGAAACCAGGGGGCCAGTACACAAATTTGTGCACCTTGAAAGGAGCTGTGAGCCATGAGGCTGTGGTGGGCACAGGGGCAGGTCTCACCCTATCCTCTGCACCCCAGCCTGGCCCCTCCTGCCGCGGCTCCCGGTCCCTTGTCTGCTGGCAGCCCTGCTCTCTCTCCTCCACTCTCACACACTGATGGCGTTGGCCCCGCTTGCACCCGCTGACAGCGTGGAGTGATTGGGGCTGGTGCCAGCAATGGGTGCAAGTGTTGATTGCCTGCCCTGATTGCCCATCAGCAGCAAGGGGAGGGAGGCAGAGAAAGCCTGAGGGGCAATTGCACCAGCGGAGGTATGAGTGCTGGGTGGGACAATGGCTCATGGGAGCAAAGAATTTTCAGTAACCGATGCCCTGCCTTGGTCTGGCGCCTGCACTCTCCTGCTCCACCATCCTGCCATGGCTGATATCAAACATGTTCTGCATGTCCCCTGCTGGTCAGCACATGTCATAGCGACTGGTTGTTCAGTTGGCCCACTGTTCGGTCTATTTGGTCTGTTAGGGTTTTATATAGAGAGATAAGCTCTTGCTTTAGAGTTCAGAGCACCAGTATAAGAAAATAATAATTCATCCATCTTATTTGTTAATGAATTTGAAATTTTGGGCACTGCAAAGCAGTTAAGGGGTTGGTATCTATTTATCATCACATGTATTTATTGAGTACCTACTATGTATCTTACATAGTTTTAGACCCTTTAGAGCAGCAGTCACCAACCATTTGGACCACTAGGACCACCAGTAGTCCATGTGGTCCACCGGTTGGTGACTGCTGCCCCAAAGGTTTCCTTAAACCAGCGATTGTCAATCTTTTGGACTTCACGGACCACCAGTGGTCTGTGGACCACTGGTTGGTGACTGCTGCTTTAGAGGAGTCATAATGGTCTGGTGTTAAACCTGCCCTTTTTAAACTTAAAATATTGGTCACATAAGATGTAATGCATAAAGTAGAGAACAATAGATGCTGGTTTACAAAGTAGTACATTCTGAAATATTTGAGTGTGAAACTGACATTTACATATTGAATCATAATTTCCATTTGTAGAGGCAGCATGGTTTCCTAGAAAAGCACACAAGACTTGAAATCAAGAAGTCTGAATTCTGTTACTGACTCTAACACTAATTAGCTGTGTAGTTTAGGGCAAGTCACGATTTGTGAAAGAGATGTTAGATAAACCAGTTGAGCTTTTAGGTCCCTGCTAACTATGACCTGCATTTTTGTGAAATATTCTCAGTGGCAAAGATGGAATTTTAGGCAGCTTTGACAATCGGCTGCACTAAAAGAAATAGCAGGCACTTCCCTTCAAAGCCCAATCTTCATTTAGTGTATTTAGAAGCCTATTTATTTAAACATTGTCACCATTATAAAAGTCCTTTGCCCCATTAATAGTTCTGCATCTCCTTCCAAATTACTGTCCCTCCAGGCATGGAAGTATGCTTCACACACTGCTTAATGTTCCAAGGTGCAGCACATTGCAAAAGAAGCTGCACTGTTTTCCAAGGCACCTCTCAGCAATGTCGTTCTATTCAATTAGAGGTGGCAAAGGCTGGCCCGGCTCCAAAGGAAGACTGTCAATTCCTCTCTTTTTCTGTGTCCACGCTCAGCAGGATGCTTCCTCACGCCCACCTCTCTCCCCCTTGCTGTGACTTTGGCTTCCGCCAGATGTCACACTGCTCCTGTCACCACCCAGATTCTCATCGCTGATTTTGTTGTTTCAGTGTATTT
The DNA here is from genome assembly GCA_027563665.1 of Antrozous pallidus. Classification (NCBI taxonomy): domain Eukaryota; kingdom Metazoa; phylum Chordata; class Mammalia; order Chiroptera; family Vespertilionidae; genus Antrozous; species Antrozous pallidus. Next base: position 189,438,062 of record CM050508.1, read on the forward strand.
ATTACAACTGTTTTCTTTAGCTGTAAAATTTATGGAATTTCACACTCTTCTTAATCACTACAGTGTTTCTTTTTCATGAAAGAGGAAATATGCAAGGAGTTGGAGGGAAGGAAATGTTTCATTTAACGTAAGGAAAGTTTACATGTGTGTCCCATGTACATCTCCCATTCCTGACTGTACAAAGGAACAATCTCAAGTGTACAGAGTAGAACTGAGCTCCGTTCTGCAGAGCTTAGAGGTACTTGGGAAATCCATCGCAATCCAAGAGAAGTGCATAAAAGATGTGTTTATTGGCTAATTCCTCTGACTAAAATCATACTCATTTTAGCAGCCAAAAAAAGGTGAATAATTTTATCTGCCCTCTGTGGAACATCTTCATAATCTTATTATCTATTTAGATCTGTTAAATAATGTAGTAAGATCCTAAAAATGATGATGATGGTAGTAATGATCATAACGATAACTAATTATATTATTAGTATATAACAAGCATTATATAGAGCACTTTATATTTATCTATTTTAACCTTGCCATAATCCTATAATGATGCACACTGTTTTGCTTTGTGTTTTTTATTGATTATTTAATTAGTAATTATCGGTCTGTGCAGATTTTCTATTTCTTCAATATTTAATTTTTTTTTTTTTTAAATATATTTTATTGGTTTTTTACAGAGTGGAAGGGAGAGGGATAGAAAGTCAGAAACATCGATGAGAGAGAGACATCGATCAGCTGCCTCTTGCACGCCCCCTACTGGGGATGTGCCCGCAGCCAAGGTACATGCCCTTGCCGGAATCGAACCTGGGACCCTTCGGTCCGCAGTCCGACGCTCTATCCACTGAGCCAAACCGGTCTCGGCAATTTCTTCAATATTTAATTTTGAAAGTTTGTATGTTTCTAGGAATTTATCCATTTCTTCCAGTTTGTCCAGTTATTAGCATATAATGTTTTTATTTTATTTTAATTTTTCATTTGCAGTGTATATCCAGTATTATTTTGTATTAATTTCAGGTGTATAGCATAGTGGTTAGACAATCATATCTATTACAAAGTGTTCCCCCTGATACTTCCAGTACCCACCTGGCAGCATACATAGTTATTACAATACTAGGGGCCCGGTACACAAAATTCATGTACTGAGGGTGGGTGATCCCTCAGCCCAACCTGCCCCCTCTCACATACTGGGACCCCTCTGGCCAAGGCTTTAGGCCTTGGGCACGCAGCCATCGCCCTGCAATGGGGACGATGGCTGGCTCTATCCCAGCCCCATCCCAACCCCACCCCTCCAGCCAGGGTCTTAGCCCCAGCCAGCTCTCCCCCAGCTAGCACGGGCCTTGGCCCTCCCCACCCAGGCTAGGGCCACCTCGGCCACGCTCCCCCAGGCCTGGGTTGCCTTGGCCACGTCCCCCGCGACCTGGGCCACCTCGGCCATACCCCCCAGGTTCCTCCAGGCCTGGGCCACCTCGTTCACGTGCCCAGGCCTCAGCCACACCCCCACACTCCTGATTGACTGGTGGGCATGGCTTGTGGGTGTAGCAAAGGTACGGTCAAATTTGCATATTACTCTTTTTTTTTAGATAGGATTATTGGTTATATTCCCTATGCTGTACTTTACATCCCTGTGACTAATTTGTAATTAGCAATTTGTACTTCTTTTTTTAATATGTTTTGTTGATTTTTTTTTTTTATAGAGAGGAAGTGAGAGGGACAGAGAGTTAGGAACATCAATCAGCTGCTTCCTGCACACTCCCCACTGGGTATATGCCCGCAACCAAGGTACATGCCCCCTGACCAGAACCAAATCTGGGACCCTTGAGTCCTCAGGCCAATCACTGAGCCAAACTGGTCGGGGCCCAATTTGTACTTAATCCCTTCATGTTTTTCACCGATCCTCCACCCCCCTCCTCCTGACAACTATCTGAAGTGCTCTGTTTTTATCCTGTTGTATAGATGAAGAAGATCTTAAAATGACTTAAAACTCTCCACTTTAAAAATAAGTTTATATCATATATTTTTTAAAAGAGGAAAAAGTACATTTGTGTAGGTTATTTTTCCCCACTTGTAAAGAGGCAAAATTTGAAAGATACCTTATTTTAGAAGCTAAAATTCATTTTGAATACTCAGGGTGGTTCATAAAACAATTTATTTTTTTAGTATATCAGATACAATTTTTAGCACATTGGTATTTGTACTGTGAACTGTTGCATGTTTTCAATGAAAACACTAAAAATGAGAGATTAGGTTAAATGACTAACTTTTCTAAAGCCACACATCTGGTAATAGAGCCAAATTTCAAATTCAGTGTCTAATTCTGCATTGGCCCAGCTGTTTATTCTGAGATATTTATTTATGTTCTTATTTAATTCTAAATGCTTGACCTGTATCCTAATTTTTTATTTTACTTAGCAGCCCATGTCTAAAGGGAGGTAGAAAGAGAAGAACACAAGAGTCTAGCAAAGGGGTGGGGGGCAGGTGGGGACATGTGCTGGGGGGTAGGGGAAGCTGGAGGGAGGAATAATGGGGGGGGAGGAAAACATATATACTACTATTGAATATAAGTTATACTGCAAAAAAATAATAAAAATTAATTTAAAAATAAGAGTCTAGCCAAGACTGGTTTGGCTCAGTGGATAGAGCGTCGGACTGTGGACTGAAGGGTTCTGGGTTCGATTTCAGTCAAGGGCATGTACCGTGGCTGCGGGCACATCTCCAGTGGGGGCGTGCAAGAGGCAGCTGATCGATGTTTCTCTCTCATCGATGTTTCTGACTTTCCCTCTCCCTTCCACTCTATAAAATATCAATAAAATATATATTTTTAAAAATTAAAAAAAAAGAATCTAGCAAAAAGCAACAATATTTGTGCATTCAGAGAAAAGCTGGCCATTGATTTAAGCTTGAATCAGCTGAAACCGGTTTGGCTCAGTGGATAAAGCGTTAGCCTGCAGACTGAAAGATCCCAGGTTCGATTCTGGTCAAGGGCATGTACCTTGGTTGCGGGCACATCCCCAGTTGGGTTGTGCAGGAGGCAGCTGATCGATGTTTCTCTGTCATCAGTGTTTCAAACTTTCTATCCCTCTCCCTTCCTCTCTGTAAAAAAAAAAATCAATAAAATATATTTAAAAAATAAAATAAAATAAACTTGAACCAGTTCTCAAAAGTAGGACTTGTCACTTTCTGACATTTGTTTAGTGGTTTTCTTAATCTTTCCACTTGTGATACTAGGTATTAACCATATATATATATATATTAAAATACATATAATGCATTTCTGGTATGATTATTATTCATTCAGCAAATACTTATTGAGCATACAGTATATGCTTATACATCTTGAACAAGCCAGATATAGTCCTGCCTTCATGGAACTTATAATTTGTATAAATATTTGAATAAGTAGGTTGTGTCTTAAGCATACTAAGTATTTTCCTAAACATACCACAGTCACTTGTATTGTGTGTTGTAAGACTAGCACAAAATTGAATGTTTTGGAATTTGTCTCATTCCAAGAAAACACTAATGAACTGGAGTATAACAATCAAGAAATCCATAACTATAGCTTAATCACTTGGAATGTCATGATTCTTAGAGGAGCAAGAGAATGATAATACACAACACTTTATTTGAAATTTTAAAAAACTAGTGTGAACCAGAGATCTTTAATGGAGTATTGTCAGAAGAATTTCAGAAACTGCAAGTTGTTACACAGATGTATTGATTTAATTAGTCTAGATAACACCATTTATTTATGCTTAAGCATCTCACACATGCAAAAGTTGGTAATTCGAAGTCACACAATAATTTGTGAGTTCTCTTCTGTACCACATGTTGTAGCTTCTGAATACCAACTTTGACAAGTGTGTGTGTCAGATACTTAAGCATAAATAAATGATGTTATATAGAACAATTAAGCAATAGAGTTCGCTTTAGGAATTCTGTTGACATAATTTATATATACAAATTAAGCAACTGTTACAACCCAACAACTGGAATGACTGGTTGGCCAGTCACTATATGCCCACTGACCACCAGGGGGCATGGGCAAACGCTCAATGCAGGAGCTACCCCCTGGAGCGCCACTCAATCCTGGCAAGTGGAACAGTGGCACCCAGCCCCAGTTCTGGCTTCGCCTGGCCACCTGCCACTTAACATACTGCTACATCCCTCTTACCCTATAAGCCTGCAGGTACAACCTCCAAAGAACGGTTGAAGTGCAGATACTGGGAGTAATCAGGACAAGCCTGATATCACTGCCGGGCTCCTGAAACTCTCTACCTCAGGCATCGAGATCAAGTCTTATTCCTTACTGATTGCCCTGGAACTAGAGAAAGACAGCAATATAACAAGGTGGCAATCAGGGTAAAAGTCAAAGAGAGATGGATATGAAGGGTGTGGGTATGGGCAGCAGAGTACCCTGCCCCCCAAGATCCCTAACTTAGTATTGTTCACCTTGGAGCGTCTCTTATCTCGCTCCAAGCTGCAGAAAGCATCCAGCATGGCCCAAGGCATCCACCAAGGACCTCTCGGCGGGCAAGGCCTGACCCTGGCTGCAGAAGGGACATTTGCAAATATTTTTTCAGGAAGCTATAAGGAGGAAGACAAACTCCCCATGCAACTTCCCAGCAGCTCACAGGGACGTGGAAACTCCCTGGGCACATGAGCGTGGGCTCCCATTTTCCTTTCAATGTGCACGAATCCATGCACCGGGCCAGTAGTTTTATATAAACTCTTTTGGTAGTGACTTTTTAAATGACATTAGTTGTTTTAAACACAGTGTAATTTAATAATAGTATGGTCAAGATCCTCACTGGAGACAGAACATATCTGGGTTCTGCTAGTTAGGCCTCTCTTTGGATATCTGGGTGGATTCTTAACATGCCATTGCATGGATGTTCTGGCCAGTGAATGAAGAAGAGTAGAGTTATCCTTTTAGCAAAAAGATGAACTCAGGAAGGAACCAAGATGGCGACATAGGTAAACACCTTGCTGCCCCACACAACAATTCCAAAACTACAACTTAACGACAGAATAGACATCATCCAGAATCACCAGAAAGCTGGCTGAGTGGAAATTCCACAAATAAAAGTAAAGATAGGACACTGTGACTCAGAGGAGCGGCAGAGCACAGCCTTGAAGATACACCCGGAGACAGGTGCGGAGCCGAGCGCGCGCGTGCGCAGAAAGGGCAAACCCGACAGGTTTTCCCCCAGAGGGAGGGAAAAGGCATCCTACTGCACTGGCGAGGTCCGGGGAAGACACGCTGAAATTCGGGCGTGGCACAGGTCTGTGAGCTTGTGGAGAGGGCGAGCTTGTTGAGTGCGGGTAAACTTGGAAATAGCAGTTTGCGTGTAAACTTGGGAACAGAAGTGCATGACCATGCAGAGAGGACTGGTGACTTGTTCCCTCCTTTGGGAGACCACCGGACTGCTTTATTTTACAACCCTGGGTGAGACTTTGGATGTGCAGACTCATTTGGGGAGAGGCAGAGTTGTCTGGCAGCAGGTGGAGATCAGCAGCGGCTTTCTCTCGGAGGTGCGTGCAGCTGTTACCACCCGGCACAGAGACCCACGCGCCGCATAGGGTGGAGCTGACGCTGCCTGCTCAGCCCAGAGACTCTGCCCATCCAACCTGAACACAGCTTACCCTCACAGCCAATTGGCATGGAGGTCAAACCCTCCTAGTCTAACAATAATAATCTAGGTTTAACTTCAACAATACTGTACAACCCATAAAGGATTGCAGCAAGAGTATCCACCTCAGGTAACTGGGGAGACTGAGCCACTGTCCCTTAGAGGACATCTACCACACAAAGCTAATGGACCAACTCAGGAAAGCAGCCACAATGCAGAGAAATGGAAAGAACTCAGGTGTGAAAGAAATGGAGGAAAAAAAGATGACTAGACATAGAGTTCAAAACCACAGTAATAAGGTTTTTCAAGAGGCTCCTAGAAAAGGCCAATGAACTTAATGAGAACTACAAGGAAATGAACAAGACCTACGAGGATATGAAAAAGGACCAACTAGAAATTAAGTATACACTGACTGAAATAAAAAATATTACACAAAGACCTAAAAGCAGTCCAGAGGACCACAAGAACCAAGTCAAAGATTTGAAATACAAAGAAGCAAAATCCACTCAGCCGGAAAAGCAAGAAACCAAAAGAATCCAAATAATTGAAGATAGTGTAAAGGGCCTCTGGGACAACCTCAAGCATACCAACATCCGAATTATACGGGTGCCAGTAAAAGAGAGAGAGAGCAAGACAATGAAAACCTACTTGAAGAAATAGTGACCGAAAACTTACCCCACCTGGTGAAAGAAATTGACATAAAAACCCAAGAAGTGCACAGAACCCCAAAATATAGGAATCTAAAGAGGACCTCACCAAGATACATCATAATTAAAATGCCAAGGGCAAAAGAAAAAGAATATTAAAAGCAGCAAGAGAAAAACAGTTAGCTACTTATAAGGGAGCACCCATACGATTGTCAGCGGATTTCTCAACAGAAACGATGCAGGCCAGACGGGCGTGACAAGAAATATTCAAAGTGATGAATAGCAAGAATCTACAAACAAGATTACTCTACCCAGCAAAGCTATCATTCAGAATTGAAGGTCAGATAAAGTGCTTCGCAGATACGAAAAACCTAAAGGAGTTCATCACCGCCAAACCAATATTATATGAAATGCTGAAAGATATTCTATAACAAGAGGAAGAATAAAAAGGTAAAAATATAAATTATGAACAACAAATACACATCTATCAACAAATGAACCTAAAAATAAAGTGAATTAATCTGATGAACAGGGATAAACTGGTGAATAGAACAGAATCATGGACATAGAGAGGGAATGGAGTGACAATTCTTGGGGAGAAAAGGGGTGTGGGAAGTGCAACAAGAGACTGGACAAAAATCATGCAGCTATGGGAGAGGACAGTGTGGGGGAGGTGAGGGCAGAGGGTGGGATGGGTACCAGGTGGAGGGGAGGGAGGTATAGGGGGAAAAAAAGGGGGAACAATGTAATTAATAAACTGAACAATAAAGATTTTTTTAAAAAGATGAACTTATTTTGTGATAGTTATTTTGTGAGTGTATTATTAAATCTCTTGGGGAGAGAAACCTGTTAGGATATTCTCTCTCTCTATCTCTATCTCTATCTCTCTGTCTCTCTTCCCCCGCCTCCTTCTCCTTTCTTTCTTCCTCACTGCCTCCCTCTCTCCTTTGCTATTGTAATTTTACCTACAAGAATACCAAGTTATTTTGTTTGCCTCATTTTGTAGTACTGTTTTCACACTTTTAAAATGCTATTAATTATACTGTATATATTTTTATCTTTAACAGTTTTGCTGTTGTTTAAAGTGGTAAGCTGTCAAAAGGAAAGAGCTAATATACTAGGAATTTAGGTAGCATCTTTTCTTCCAAAGTTTGGGATACTAGTGACCTGGTGCATGATTTCTTTTATTTTTCCTCACCATACTCCCTAGAAGATAGAAAGGGGAAAGATTAATTAACCCAGTTTTACACTTAAGGAAACAGAAGCTCATAGGGGTTAACTGTCTTACTCCTAAGGTCATATGTACTCAAAACATAGTCACAGAATGCAGCAGAGAATTCCAGAGCCTGGCAGAGTGTAGCACACTACCTACTGGGAAATGTGATAGGCAGGTAATTATTTTCTCAGAAGACTTGACTACTGCTGGTCAATTCTTACTCCTTGGAGATTATCAGCCATCTTATCCTCAAGGCAGAAACTTGTTGCAGATTAGATCTACTCTATAACCTGGGAGAGATGTTACTTAGCACAACTGGCTTGGAATTTCAAGTAAAATAATGTATTTTCATGTGTTCTAACGTGGGTTTCTTCAGGCTGCCAAATGCTCATGTTAACCAATGTTCAAAGAATGTAAGATATCACTTTTATGACCATTAGCTGTTATTACTTTACTAGAGGCCCAGTGTGTAAAATTTGTGCACAGGTAGGGTCCCTAGGCATGGCTGGCAATCAGGGCCAATCTGTGGGGCAACTGGCGGGACGATTGGGGGGGCCCCCCACTGGCACCCACCGTGGCTAGCCTGGTGCTGCCCATTTGCTGGCCCCAACCCCCAATCACTCTGCCACCACTAGCACTCACCTTGGCTGGCATGTGGGTTGGGGGCAGCTCCTGCATTGAATGTCTTCCCCCTGGTGCTCAGTGCACATCATAGCAACCAGTCATTTCACCATTCAGTCGATTTGCATATTAGGCTTTTATTATATAGGATTATATAGGATGTTGTATTATAGTAGAGCATAAAGGTATTCAATTTCATTTAATGTGCTCTTAATTGAATACCATGTTTAAGAATGAGCACATAACCTTGGGCAAGGCCTGCTTACTGTAGCAAATGCAAGAGGGAAAACACATTTTACTGAGAAAAAGGAAGCTATGTAAGACAAGAGTCATGTTGCTGATGCCTGGGGGTATAGGCAGATTGAATTTAACAGGGAAAATGGCCCAGCTGGTATAGAAAAGAAATAATCCACTTGGACATGAAGAACAAACCAGACTTAGTCAAGGTTCTCTATAGGAACTTGTATTCTTAGACTTGCAGGTAAAAAAAAAGATACCTTTAAAAACAAAAACAAATAAAGAAGATCTATAAATCCAAGTTATAATTACTTTTTGTTTGTCTCATTGATAAAAATTACTTTTTTTTTTATCTTAGGGGAATGTTATTATATTAGAAAAATGTTAGCATTTCACCTAAATCTACAGTTCTTCTATGTTTTTTTAAATTATTATTCATGTACTTCCATTATTATTGCCTGCATTAAAAGTTTAGTGATTTAACCTAAATATTTGAGACCTACTGTCCTTCCCCTGCCCAATAATTGTTTCTAATAGAGGGGCATACAGTTAACCACTTAAGATTTTAGTTCAGGTCCTCGGTTCGAGCCTGTTCATTTAGGATGATGTGGTTTGACACTCTCAGAATTGTGTTTGTTGGTTTCACCCAGTAGGAAAGACACAAGAGCACCCATGCTTTGCCTTTGAAATGTTTTTGTAACAGGTTCTGGTCCATAGGCTTTAAGAAAACAGCTTTTTCATGTACCTGAAAGTGCTCCAAGTATTCTTCTCTTCCAAGAAGACAAGTGGACCTCTTACCACATTCTGTGCCCTTTAGGGTTCTCTGAATTTTACGAATTACTTAGTTGCTGCTATTTTTTTATTCATCAAGACTTAGAATGTTCCTGTTTGTCATAAGAAGCAATGTTGGTGTTACTCCTTTGATGATCACTTTACCATGTCTTTCTTTTGCAGACCCCATATCATGTCAATCTCCTCCTGGCTGGCTACGATGAGCATGAGGGTCCAGCCCTCTACTACATGGACTACCTGGCAGCCTTGGCCAAGGCCCCTTTTGCAGCCCATGGCTATGGTGCCTTCCTGACTCTCAGTATCCTGGACCGATACTATACACCAGGTAAGTATCAGCAATCTAGGTAGGGAAACATAGCAGAGCTCTTTCCTCAGCTGCTTCCTGATTTTGTGCACTACCCCATGGAGTTGGGTGGCCAGGGCTTAAATAAGTAAATTCAGTTGCCCTTTCAAAGCTGCTTTCTCTTGTGGGTCAGTACAGTTATTGAAAAGCTGATAAAATTCCTTCTTGAGCTTATGAGCATGAACAAGTTCCCCAGAATGACAACTGAGGATTCCTTTGTTTAAATGTCAGAGCTTTTGAAGGCCATAGTCTAGGACCTTTCCTTGGTTCTTATCACTTAACTAGTGACCTGGTGCATGAAATTCTTACACATTAAAAGGGAATTAATTAGAGGAAATATTTTAATATTGCTATTTGCCCTTTCTCTATAATAGAAGTGTCAGGCATGAAAGAAAATAAGTAAAATGTATATGAAAATCTTCCTCCTGTCAGATTCTGGGGTGTGCCATGGGAACCAGAGTCAAGTCCCTGCCCACCCACATGCGCCTTGAAATCACACCAGACCCGGCAGGCCCCTCCCCCATTGGGCTAGATCCAGACCTGGCTATCTCCACCCCCATCAAGCCCCACTTGATGGGGGTTGTGGCCTCAGGTCATCTGGCCAGGCACTGCAGTGGGGGGCATGGCCTGAGGTCCCCCAGGCTGGGGGGTGGGGAGGTGTTCCTTGATGTCCCCCAGGCCAGGCCAGTGGGTGCAGCCTGAGGTCCCCCATCAAACCCTGCCAGATTTGGGGCGGGGAGGGGGGTGCACAGCCTCAAGTCCCCTGGCCTGGCACCAGTGGTGGAGTGTGCTGCCTGAGGTCCCCTGGCCCAGCACTGGGGTGGGGGGTGTGGCCTGAGGTCTCCTATCAAGCCCCACATGGTGGGGGTGCAGCCTCAGGTCTGCTGGCCCGGTGTCAGGGCAACAGCCTGAGATTTCCCAGCCTGGCGCCAGAATGGGTGGTGGGGCCTGAGGTCTCCTGCTCCCACCAGGCAGGGGGCGCAGCCTTAGGTCCCTGTTGATTGCTTGTTAAGGCTCATTGCGAGAACTTGGCCTCTGCTGTGGGCAAAGCCCATCTTGTGTTATGCAATCCCTGCCTCCACTGTGGGTCCAGCCATCTTGTTACGGTGTGGTGGTCAATTTGCATATTCCCTTTTTATTAGATAGGATGGCTGCCCCCCTCCTGCAAGATAAAGTTGGCTCTCTACATGTCAATAAATTGTCAACTTGGCAAAGCCTCCGACATAGAGATGCTTTTGCACTAAGTTCTAACTTCTGACCCCAATCCCAACTTTGACTTTAGCCACTGTGAGCATTAGACGTTTGGAAATCTCAGCTTTTACAGGCTATAGATACAGTATAGATAACCACTCTCTCCTTACATTCTGTTCTTCCCTTATTCAATCTGCCTTACTCATTCCTTTTTGGTGCTGCCCCCTCACTCAACCTCAGCCTTGCCAGAGCTCACATCCTGAAAAGAATTAGCCTGGCCTCCTGGTGACTGTTTCTTGATTTGGCAGCTGTCAGTAATACAGCTGATTTGCCCACCAATATAACCACCAAACACCCCTGAAGCCTAACTGCATAACATGTCATCCCAGTTTGACATGCCCATGGATAGTTCCTTTGGCTCCTATTTTATGGGAGTCTCAGCCCCATCCTATGAATTGTCTTTCCATTGTTAAACTGAGAACCAGCTGGGAAAGTGATGCTGGAACTCTGGCCCTGTCCTTCTTTTTCCTGATTTGCAGCTGGCTAGGGCAGATGGAATTGGTTTAAGCCCTGGTCTAAAGGGGGTGTGGGAGAGAGGTAGGGGGGGGGATGGGGGCTATAAAAAAGAGGCAGACTGCTGGACTTCTCTAGAGGCAGGCCCCAGCCATGGGAGGCAGAATTCCGTCATGCTTACCCTTCTCTATAGCAAATCGATTTGCAATGGCTTGTGGCTGCCAGAGCATTGGGTCTGGGGCACCCTCAACTGCATATGGAATAAGTTTGTTGCAAGCTAGAAGGCTAGGCATTTTCCCCCTTTTCCTTTCGTGTGACATGCTGACCTGAGGAAGTTTGAAACTTAATCAAAAGTTAATGGCAGTACCTTGGGTGCTTGGCCCCTGTATTCTCTTTCAGATCTCTCACGTGATCGGGCATTGGAGCTTCTCAGGAAATGTCTAGAGGAGGTGAGTAGCTCCCGTGGGATTCTGAAAGGACTGAAAAGAATGCTTTGTCTCTCTTTTCCAATGTTGTTCCCATTCCTCCATTACATTTTTTCTGATCCTTGCCAGAAGGTGTAATAAATACCCACTAACCAGATGTGAAGTTGCTGTCAGGGATAGAGTTTGGTGGGGTCATAAGCTTATTTTTTCCTCCTATTCATGGGTCATCTGCTCATCAATGTCAGTGTTTTACAATTTAATTACTTTTCTTTTTGGTTCATCCAGACCAGTGGTTCTCAAATTTTAGCATTATAATAATCATCTGAGGAACTTGTTTTTAAAAACCAAATAGATTCAGCCTCCAGCCCCTTCTGATACGTTTGTCCTGGTATAGGGCCTAAGAATAGCTTAACTAGCAGGCCCAGGTGATTTTGCTGCAGGTGGGAACAGGGCCGTTACTGGAACAACTGCTGCCCTTTATACCTACTTTGTTCTTGTTCTGTCTGGAGTTGCTAGTGTCTGCTCCCCTTAACAGTGCATGAGTCCTGGAGAGGAAGCCTCTCCTGAGAATTCCAAAGGCCATAGAAAGCCCCTAGAAAGCTTTGGGCAGAAGCGGAGAGTAGCCTTTACTTTATGAGGCCTCAGACCCCGCCCAGTCTAGTACTGCTCCTAAGAGTCAGAGGCTTTGGGGTGTGTGTGGAGGATGAGAAGGAAAAGAAAGCAGCTCCCTTAGGCTTTTTCATTCTTTTACTGTTCTTGTGACTTTAGGATTAACTTGAATTCGTAGTCTAATGAGAGAGTGGGAGGATGAGAGCAAGTGGGTGGAGGGGATGCTATGGACATAATGCCAGTTTGCCTCTTACACAAGCCTGTCATTTTCAGCCCACAGTGCCCCCTTCTTCCTCTTGTTTGTGAATCCCCTTTCCAAAGCCGATGCTGAGAATAAACTCGTGATTTTCTTAACCATTCAGCTAAGAGGTCATATTAGCCTAGCCGGGCAATCCCAAGTATTCAAGGAGCTGCCAGGAAAAAGCCATTGGAATATTAAATGCTTTGAGACTTTATTCCTCATAAATCCTAAAGGTGAACATATTAGAAACCCAGATTTCATTATTGTTACCTTTTCTTAATCTTGAGTCATGTTTCTGGGTAATAGGAGTCATCAGAAAGAGAGGATTTTGAAAGTGAACTGGTTGTTGCTGTCCAGTTCTCAGAAACATCCAGGGAGGGATTGCTTAAGTCTGGGGAGGTAGACATTTCTGGGGTAGGCTCCTCAGGAAATGGGAACTTCGTGCCTTTTTTCTGGAGACTATTAAGTGAGGTGTCCAGGACAGGTAGCCACAGGAGCAAAAATTTCCTCCACTTGTCCCTCAGTAATCTCCAGCCAGGTTAGTGGGACTATCTGCTTCCATGCACACAAAACCATGCAGCTCCTTGAAACAGTCTCTTAAGCAGAGAGTCTTATAAGATGCAGAATTGTTACTTTAGTGATGGGTCGGCTTGAATTAGGAGGCAGAAGCAGAGTTTGTACCAAGAGCAGTTCTGCCAACATCCTTCCCACCACCCCTCCAGCTACACAATCAAACATACCAGGCTCTGATAATATGGGTGGGTGACTGGAGAAAACTGTTAGGACCTAGGGGTACATTGCTTTGGTCCAAAGCTTATTCCTAGGGTGATCACTCTTTTGTTGGCTTACCACCTTGGAACATTTTAAAAGAGAAGTATGTATTTGCCAGGCTGATTGGTAGAAGACTGTGGGGAACAGATAGACTGTCTCATTTTTTCATCAGCTGACTGGCCAGAGACAGACTCCCAGCTGCATCTCCCAGTTCTTGCTCACCACCTTCCAGTCGGCTTTCAGCTGCAGTTTGGGCTTTCTTCAGTGTCCTAGTCCCAGCAGCTCTCACTGGAATATAAGCTTCACAAAAGCAGGGATTTTTATCTGCTTGTGCGCCCAGTGCCTCACTGAGAGCTGGCCCATCAGTAGTGCTCAGTAAATGTTTGTAGACTGATTTCCTTTGTGTCTCTCTGCAGCTCCAGAAACGCTTCATCCTGAACCTGCCAGCCTTCAGTGTTCGAATCATTGACAAGAACGGCATCCATGACCTGGCCAACATCTCCTTCTCTAAACTCGGCTCCTAACAAAATGCCCTCTCTCCCACTTGCCAGGGAACTTTTTTTGATGGGCTTGTTTATTTTTTTCTACTCTTTTGACGTGTACTCTTGATAGATGGTTAATTCAGAATAAAGCTCACTATGGATAAATTGAGCTCTTTAGTTTGAATCTCAATTTAACTGACATCATCACCTCAGGAAGGAAATGGAGGAAGGATTATCTGCTTGGACTTTTGGCCGAGACTGTCTTTCCTCCTGTTATTTTCCCTTTGTTCATGCTGTAATTGCCCCTTTGCAGCCCAACACCCCCACATTCTGTTTCACTGCCTGACTTCTTTCTCATCTAGCTCATTTGTATATCATGCTGACTAATGTCTCATTCCTTCTAAACCTAACCTAAAATTTTTTAAAATAATGTGACTAGATATTACATGCACTTAGTAAAAATGTGCACACAGTACAAAGACATAGAAAAAAATGTTTCTCTTATCTCTAAAATTTGATCACCTGCTTCCCCTCCCAGAGGAAACTTCAGATATGCTGTTCCAGTATAACGTGCACATGCACACACACACACACCCTCTTTTAAAAATAAGGCTGCACTCACACCCAGGTTTCAACTAAGTAGGTTTGGGGTTAGGAATACTTAAAGCTTACCAAATAATTATCCTCAGTCCTGACAGAGAACCACTGCATTGAAGTTTCTTTGAGGCAGTGATCCTCAAACACTAAAATGCACACATCCTAGTCCTCTGGCGGACTTAATTAAAACATAGCTTTCTGGGTCCTACCCCTATAGCTTCACATGTTTGGGGTTGGCCTGCGATTTTGCATTTTCTAACATTTCCAATTGTAAAATAAACCCTATTTTATCCAACTCTTAATACCACATAAAGATAGGGTTTGGGTTCACATGAAGTGAAATATCATCTCTAAGATACTACCTGCAGATCAGAACATGTGTGTTAACATCAGATTTAAATGTCACCACACTTTAATACACCAGTGATAAATGCTTTACACCATAGAAGAAAGTTAATTATTGTATAATTGAGGGAAAAGATGATTCATATGTACCACTGTTTGAAGTGGGTTGAAGAGTGAAGTGGGATTAGGGGTATAACAGTCTTTCAGAAACTTACTGCCAGGGAAATAGATGGGGAAAGGATTTATATTTTATAAGATAAGAGATCTTAGAATGTATGTGCTTTGGAGATAATCTAGTAAACTAGTAGAGGGATTCTGATGATGCAGGAAAGAAAAGATGCCTAAAGAGTGAAATTCTCAAGTAGATGAGAGAGCTAGGTTAGTATTGCCTTAAAACACACACACCCACAGTCATCAGCATTCACTCACATACAGACCAACCACCCATGACTGACACATCTCACAGGCCCACCAAAGTCACAAATAATGTACATGTAGACCCATGAGTCACTTCACACACACACACATAGAACTAAAAGCCACACTGATAAGCCAGATAGACCCACCATCTGTACCCCACCTCACATAGGCCCCTCCTAGGACTTCCCTTGAGAGGCAAATCCAGGCCTGGGCTGAAGGAGGACAGGGCATTGGGTAGTGGACCTTCACAACCAATGGAAAGCTTTATTAAGAGAACTAGAGGCCCGGTGCATGAAAGTTGTGCACAGGGGCGGGTGTCCCTCAGCCCAGCCTACACCCTCTGCAATCTGGGACCCCTCAAGGGATATCTGACTGCCCACTGGGATCGGGCCTAAACGGTCAGCAGGACATCCCTCTCACAATCCAGAACTGCTGACTCCCAACTTCTCGCCTTCCTGATTGCCCCTAACTGCTGCCTGCCAGCCTGATGACCCCCAAACCACTCCCCTTCTGGCCTGTTTGCCCTTAACTGCTCTCCCTTGCAGGCTTGATTGCCCCCAACTGCCCTCCCTTGCAGGCCTGGTCCCTCCTAACTGCCCTCCCTTTCAGGCCTGGTCACCCCCAACTGCTCTCCGCTGCTGGCCATCTTGTGGCAGCCATCTTGTGTGTTGGAGTGATGGTCATTTTGCATATACTATTTTATTAGGATAGAGGCCTGGTGCATGGGTGGGGGCCGGCTGGTTTGCCCTGAAGGGTGTCTCGGATTAGGATGGGGGTTCCCTTGGGGTATGGGGCGGCCTGGGTGAAGGTCCTATTATGGTTTGCAGGCCAGCCTTATGTATCTACTACAATTGAAACTTTAGCCTGGAGTGGAGCCAAGCCTGCTCGCTCTGTGGCAGCAGCCATTTCTGTTGGGATTTATTTATCTTCTATAATTGAAACTTTGTAGCCTGGAGTGGAGGCCTAGGCCAATCAGAGCTGCAGAAGCTTGGCTTCCTCCATTGCTGGGGGCAACCCTAGCCTCCTGCTCTCTTTAGCTCTGTGACTGCTGCCATTTTTATTGGGGTTTATCTTCTATCTTTGAAACTTTGTAGCATTGAGTGGAGACCTAGGCCTGCAAGGGCAGGTGGAAAGCTCTGCTTCCTCCATTGCTGGGGAAACCCAAGCCTCCCTCCTGTTCTCTGTGACCACAGCCATCTTGGCTGGGTTTATTTGCATATCCGCTCCTGAGTGGCTGGTGGGTGTGGTGGAGGTATGGTCAATTTGCATATTACTCTTTTATTAGATAATATGAGAAAGTATTCTGAGATTGGGGAGGTGCATCGACCCGCAGGGTCAAAGGAAACATCAACAAATACAAAATTCCAGCGACAACCTCAGGGTCCCTAATACATCTTTCTTCCCTCTAGCTTCCAACATCCCCCAAAACTCCTTAAAACAGAAACACCTCCATCCTGGTCTGGCTAGACATCTTGAAGCATGAGCAGAAAATAGTGAAACGAATATTTAACTTGGGATAAATCAGTGGCACTGGACATTTTAAAACTTTCAAATTTAATTACAACACACAAATAAATAGGACAGACAATGACGGGGCTGTGAAGTGCAGCCTGGATTCAAGTTCTACAATTTGTGCTTTGTCTTCTTTGATCCTGCCCACTTCTTTCCAAGAGTGGGAGGAGTCCAAAGAACTCCTGGAGTTTTCCTGCCAGCACCCCTTTTTTGAAGGTCAAGATTCTCGGATGAAGGGTGCCAACTCCTCAGTAGCACCTCTGGTTTGTCAACAGTTTCCCTCCTGTCATCAGTTAAAAACAGCAAGACCTTGGACCCTAAGAGTACCCACCACTGCCCAAGCACCCTTGGCTCAGCCCCAAGAACCATGCCAATTTCCTGTTCAAGCACTTAGCAACCCAGGGTTAGAAAATTGCAAACAACAGGGCCCTTATCAAACCACCACAGAGAGGCCATCCCCACCGTTTCCAGCCCAGGCCTCTAACTCGGGGTCCCTGGATGAATGTTCTCTTATGGGCCTTACTCCAACCCCACCTTTTAATCCTTTCAGGCCCAACCCCAGGAGCTAAGACCTCATTTCAGGCCTTGGGAGCCCCTTAAGGATGGGGCCTGGGAAGCGGTTATTTCCGATGCTTGGCATCCTTCTCTGAAGCTTTAGTGTCACCATGCCCACTGCCTACATTGGTTAGAAACATCTTGTCCAGCCCCTTGAGTGACTCCAGCAAGTAGTTCTGGAAGGCAGTGAGGGCAGCACAGATGGCTGGCCCACCAAAGCCATGGGTGATGAGGCTAAAGTGTGTCAGGCAACTCTGCACACCAGGCTCCAGGATGAGAGCAGGGCGGCTGTTGCCCAGTGGCGAGCGGTCTTGAGCCATCAAGTCTGCAAATTCCTTGCAGATCTGCCTGGTGAGGGAAAGAGGGTCAAGGTTAGAGGTCAGAGGTCTGAGCCTAGAGAAGGACCTACCATGTTCTGGGTGCTTTATCTATGTTATATTTATGATTGTTGACCCTGCTAATAGTCTGCCAATGATGATCATACCCATTTTACAGAAAAGGAAATTAAGGTTCAGAGACATTAACTGATTTGTCCCACAGCTAGTAAACAGCACATGCCAATACCCTAGGATCTTTCTTCTTATGGACATCCTGCCCATATTCAAAGTCTAGCTCTACCACCTTATCCAGGAAACTTTCATTGATCCACTCTCCTAATCCTACTCCCACTCTAAATATCAGTGCCTCACAGAGCTTTGAAATTATCAGTGAACAATCTAGAATCTGCCTTGAATAATTGAAATAATAGCTCATAGTGAACATGAACTGAGGCCTACCATAAATGCTGTAAGTGTTTCATCTCACTTAGTCCTCACAACAAATCTATACTCTTATCATTATCCCATCGTATGATGAAGAAACTGGTTTCAGATAGGTTAGATCAGCGATCACCCAACTTTCAGACCTCGCAGACCACTGGTTGGTGACCACTGGGTTAGATGACCTGCCCAAGTGGCTAAGCTGAGATTTGAATCCAGCTCTAGTTGGCAGCCATTGTTTGTTTCTTTGTGCATCTTGTGTGTGGCTCAGGCAGAAGAATCACCCCTGTCTCACCTTTGTGTCACCATGGAACCCAGTCAGCATCTTAGACATGAGTGGGACCCAGGAAGTGCTTAATGAGTTGGCTGGTTAATGAGTGAGGTGAGTCCTGCCCTAGGTGTGTTTCTTAGCTACAATGTGAGCAGTCTCAAAGGTTTCATGAGTCATGGAAGTCCCTTGAATCTGTGATTCCATTTCTGCCTAGGGGACTTGAAGCCTCAAAGAGGGGAAGATAGAGTTGTGATTTGGAAGACTTGATTAGGTGGGGGTACTGGCTGGTGTTCTAAGCAGAAGAGTAAGACCAAGGATGCAAGGACAGGAGAGATCAATTAGAGTGGGTAGGGTTTGTGTGGGCTGGATTGTGGGGTCCTCAAAGGAGTCTGGACTTTACCCAATGGATTGGTGGTTTTCAATTTTTTTTTTATTCCTTTCCTTTCTATGTCTCACTCTGTCTCTTCTTGCACTGGGATTCTTTCTAAAAACTAAATCTTAATGGAATAGCAGCTCATTAAACAGATCCCGAAGCATTCCCACAGAATCTAGTTTGAAAATCAATGCAGTAGCAGTGGGAGCCATTGAAGGTTCTTGGACAGGGGAGCAGTGCATGTGCAGGGAATCTGAAGGAATAGTGCTGGAGTGAAGATCCAGGAAAGAGATTAGAAGACTAGAGCTGAGGTGGCAGCATGTGAAGGGTAGTGAGGGAGGCAACAACGAGAGTTGTGGAGAGGTTAAATGTGAAGTAAGGACAAGGGGTGATCAACCTGGGGCCTGGGTGGGCATGGGTGCGCTCATGAAAATCACTGGAACAAAAGGGCTGATGGGTGAGGCTCAAGCAGAGGGAGCAAGACCATGGGACCTCAGAGCCATGATGGGACTAGGGCTGGTGGTGTCATGGGGCGGCGTATGGCAGCGTGGCACAGACTACGTAAGCCTGTCTGACACCATTTTTGCTGACTCACAGAACCCAACTATATTCATATATGTCCATGTGTGCTCTGTAGCATGCACAGCATTGAGTGTAGGTGTGGTATGTGTGGTGCCACTTGTGCCCATACGTGGGGTCTGTGCATTGCACCTACATGTGCCTGTTCATGGCACCCACGACAGCCTGTGCATAGTGTCCAAAGGTGCCTACACTGCACCCTCACTCACTTGGCAGCCAGCAGCATGTTCTTGCGGCTGTGCTGCTCGCCGGGGTCAGCATGCTGTCGGCATAGGTACTCGGCAGTTGCCTTGGCTGGGAACTCGGTTTCACAGATGTAGCCAAAGTCTCGGGCCAGGTGTATGGCCTCTCCTGGGAGGAGGAGAGGGAAACAGATGAGCTGTCACTATAGCCAGGTGTACCTTTGAGAAAGGAGCACTACCTTGAACCTTGACCCCCTGGCCAGGGCCTATACTACCCCATCTTGCTTCTATAGATACCTTCCTCTGATTTCCCACTCCAGCAATCCCATTGCTGTCCCTTGGGGCCACCAGGGATGGACTCTGAGTTCAGGGATGGGAGCTGAGCCCACTCTGTATCCCAAAGCTTGAACTCCAGATAACCAAACCCAGAGTCACCAACCTCCAGGGAAAGTACTCTAACCCTCTTATCCCTTTCGCTCATCCAATCACTGGCTACTACTCCCCACCACACACACACACATGCTCTCTATTATGGGCACATGCATACACACACACACACACAAAGGCTGTACATACATATCATACACAGCACTTACTCATACATGACGGAGAACAAGCATGTGATTAAACACACCCTCCTGCACTGGAGACAGTCACACTGGATGACACAGGTCCCCTTGTGCCTCAGGGCCCACCCTCAGGCCTCACTCACCCTCCACCAGCGAAGTGAGCAGTGTCACGTTGGCAGCCTTGCGACGGCCAGCTGGCAAGTTGAGCCCAATCTTCTCCAGCCGTTCCCGTAGGCAGCGACCTCCATTCTTGGACTTGGCCCTTCACGTGCACAAAGAGAGACAGACACACACTATGAAGACAAGAGAGAAGCATACAGGCTAAGTGACCTTGTGCTTCCACCAACCTCTGCTGAGGCGTGGGTCTGACCCTGGGGACAGTCTGGGGCCTCTTTCAGCTGGCCCCAACCTCTTTCTAACCTCACTGGCTTTGTAGTCAAGATGGTGGGGAAGGGGCTTAGCTCCAGGAGCCCCTCATTTCTCCCTAATCCTCTCAGTAGCAGGATAGCTCAGGGTGTGGCAAGATAGGTCTTTTCCCCACCTTTGCATGCCGGCTAAGCCATACACGGCTACCCAGGGACACACAGATCTTTATACAGATACACTGGGACAAGAAGACACACACAGATACATACAGATACATACAAAGATGAATGCACACCGAGGGCCAAGAATAAACACACCCCAATAGAGACAGACATACAGAGATAGACTCAGACACCAGCCACACATGGGGACAAAGACAAATGTTCACACGAAGTCAGGATCTCAGGGACATGTACAGACACACACATTCACACAAGCCCCTCTGGGATGCTCGAAGAGACCAGGAATAAGGAGATATTCCCATACCTGCACAAATGCAGCCCCCACACGGAGGAACATACACATATCTTGCTCCAGATGTACATGTCATCACATACACATAGGGTAGGACACACCCCATCTAACACATCCCACTGGAAGTAACACAGGAAACTCACATTCATGGAACATATCTTCCTAGCCACCCCCTACACCACACACACACAAACATGCACTCATGCATGCACACACATGCACACACCATCCTCAGGCACACCAAGACTCAGCCCTATCTAGGCACAAAGATATGCACAAAGAGAGAGACAGACACACAACTAGAAGCTAACTATGGACCCCAAAACGCACGCAGATGAGAGGCTTTTGCTCCACAGGGGATGGGCTTTGGGACCTAGGGGGTCCCTTTTCTAGAGGAGGCGGTGAGGGGAGCACTCTTCTTCCCGGACCCAGCCTTGTCCATCCTGCCCAAGATGGGTGAGTCCTCCAACCCTCCTCTATGCCCAGACTTCTTCCTCCACACCCCACCCTCAAGGCCTCAGACCTATAGTTGCTGCTGGGGACCCAGACCTCCCCTCCAGGAGACTGAGGCATAGGTGGCCCTGTGGCTTTGGGTGAGGCTGGACCCTCTTTGATCCCCTGAGGTCTGAGATGGCCACAGATTCTGGCCCAAGTACTGTGCAGGGAGCTGTGGGTTGGCCTTCCTACCTGCGAAGGACACCACCCAGGAGTGAGGCGTTGAGGCACTCGGGAGGTGAGAGTCGCCGCTGGACCTCCCCCACTGTCACCTTGTACTTGGATGTCGAGCTGAGCAGTGACAGCCGGCCTGGCACGGAGCAGAAGACCTCACTGGGGTTCGTGATGCCGCCAACCAGGCTGTCTCTGGCCAGTGAGAGGGCCGAGAGGCTGCTGGCTTTGGAGGGGATGGGGACTGTGGAGCAGAAGCAAGAGCAAAGGAGAAAGACAACACTGAGCCAGGGACTTAAGGACACTAGCAGCTGTGGCGTGAGCACTGTGGTGGAACACCGCTCTGAGCTGAGCACCAGGCTACCTGCTGTGCACATTGAAATGTCCCAGCATCTTTCAGAGGAAGGTTCTACGATCCCTGCTTTAACAAGGAAGAAACGAAGGCACATTGATGTTAATGTGACTCACCCAAGTTCACTCAACTAATGGGTGGTGGAAACTGAACCTAGAGCTGCCTGGTTCTTGAACCTGTGTTCCCTTCACTCAGCCAGGCTGGTTCCCTGTTAAAAACTCTAACAGCCCCAGCAGACTCTTGGAGTTTGGGCATGTATGGCCCGAGTGGGAGCTGGAAATGAGGAAATGGGGTCTGAGCTGGAGGCAGGATCCCTGGGTCACTGTGGCAGGGCCCAGCCAGATCAGGGCAATCACAAGGAGTCCCCCCTGCCCACCTGTGATCCTATGTCTTCACCTCCCCCAGAGAAGTGAGGGGATAGGGAGGTTGCAGCCCCATTAGGCCTCCAGCCCTGGCCCTTTCCTGCAGAGTCACTCTGGGATGCTCAAGGAGACCAGGAATAAAGAGACACCCTCTGGCCCCCTCCCCCAAATGCTCTTTAATTATCTACCAACAGCTACAAAGGGCAGAGAAGGGAATCTGAGAAGTTGATTTTCTAAAATCACTTGAACATCCTTGCCTCTAAAAGGAAGTTCTTCCTGCAGTCTAACCTCCACCTTCCTGCTTAGCTTCAGAGGAAAGGGAGAATACCAGAGACACTTATTTCCCCTGAGGCTTAGCTTCTTTCAAGGAAGTGAAAGCCTTGGTGTTAAAAAAGAAAAAAGCAGGTCTTATGTGTGTGTTGGTGGGGGGCGAGGGGGATGACGGACATGTGGGGAGTCTGGGGCCAACAGTTATTGAGCACTCACTATGCTATGAGCTTATACAAACAACCTCACTGAATCTTCAGAACAACTCACAAGGGGGCTACTAGTACATTTATTATTCCCATTTTACAGGTGAGAAAATTGAAGCCCACAGAGGTGAAGTAGTGTGCCTGAGATCACACAGCTGGTAGATTTAGAACCAGCAGCAAGCCCTGGACTGTGATAGCAAAGACAGCGCTTTTAACCCCTCAGCCGTTCGGCAAGTATTTGCTGAGTGCCTATGTGCCAGGAGCTGTGCTGGGCCTGGGAATGCAGAGGCAGACAAGGATGACCAGGACCTAGCCTGGCAGAGCCCCTCCAGCTTTTCCCTCTCTGGGTGTGCATTCCCCCCTAGCCCTGTCCCCCAGCCAGAAACCTCAGGGATGCCCTTCATACTGCCCTCTCCCACCACATCCCATCTATCACCATGCCCTAGGTTTCCATAACTCCACATGCCCTGAATGTGCACAGACACTACTTCCTGCCTGAATTTCAGCACAATCCCTGCTCTGGTCTCCCTGCCCTGCTGCAGGGGAAACTTTCTTAAACACACATCACTCTCCAGCTTAAAACTGGTCAG
Organism: Antrozous pallidus; assembly: GCA_027563665.1. Classification (NCBI taxonomy): domain Eukaryota; kingdom Metazoa; phylum Chordata; class Mammalia; order Chiroptera; family Vespertilionidae; genus Antrozous; species Antrozous pallidus. The sequence goes on from CM050508.1 coordinate 189,461,221, forward strand.
TGTCCAGTCAGTTCCAAGCTCCATAGCTGGACACAGTGATGTCCCCTGTCCTTCAGGAGGTACCGACTCTACACCCAGTGCTTTACATTAACAGCTCTGGGAGTGAATGCCATTATTCATCCCCATTTCAAAATGAAAAAACTCGGTTTTGGCACAGCAATCAGGAGCACGGACTCTGATCATGGACTCCAGAGCTCACATCCTAACCATCATCATAGCCCACTTCACCCTCCTTTGTAGCCTGCCCATGCAAGTTCCAGGGATTCTCATTCAGTAGATGTGAGGTGGCATCCCAGAAATCCCATCTTGTAACAAGTACCCCAAGGGATTCTGACACAGTGGTTCCTTAGACCACACTTAGAGTATCACTGTCCAAAGCCTGAGGGGGAGGGACAGCAGGAAGAAGGCAGACAGAAGAGGTAGTGACCCTCCTCCCAGCCCATCTGCGTTTCCTCATCTCCCCAAGTGGGGCCTGCTGGTTAAGTTTCCTTCTCACCAACTGCCAAAGGGGTTCTTTTATTTTATTATGTATTTATTTTACATATTTTTATTGATTTCAGAGAAGAAAGGAGAGGGGAAGCGATATAGAAACATCAATGATGAGAGAAAATCATTGATCAGCTGCCTTTAGCACACCCCACACTGGGGATCGAGCCCATAACCCAGGCATGTGCCCTTGACTGGAATTGAACCTGGGACCCTTCAGTCCACAGGTCGACACTTTATCCACTGAGCCAAACCGGCTAAGGCCAGAGGAGTTCTTTTAAATACAGTTCCTACCCTTCACTCCCATGCTCTACACTGCCCTCTGATACTGTCCAAACTCTCTGCATGGACACTGGTTTTTCAGCCTCTCTCTGGAGCAGATGGTGGCCTGTCTGGGAGGCAAAGGAAGCAGGGTTGTACAAGTGCAGGGTCCAATTGGGTCTTTACATAGTAAATTTTTGATAGTTTGTTTATCATGGATTTTTTGCATTATTTTTATTTTAAAATGTTGCATTAAAATATATTATGTATCTAAATCTTGCCTCAGAGTGAGAACCTCACCCTAGGCCTGGCCCTGCTTGGATATTCATTTGGAAGCTCACACCCTCCCCACCTCCCTCTCCTTCCCCAGAGCCAAGAGGAGCAGAGGGGAGGTGACTGTTTACATCAGGCCCCAGTTTTGCCCCAGAGATTCCCCCTGAGATTGGAAGCTGGAGCCCAGCAGAGAGGGATTCCCCACCCCCAAGGAGGCAACCCATTCTCCTCCAAGGGAAGGAGGACTATTTCAGTTCTCTCCAAACCACTCCCCTCCAACTTTGACTGTATAAACTGAAACCCATGGAGATGTTTAGCCTTTATAAGCGATCTGGCTTTCCCAGGGACAGGGCATTTGCTGTGCCTAATGCAGTGAAAGCAGCAGGATCCTTTCTACACCCCCTGCCCTCAATGCACTAAGACTTCAAAACCCATCATTATTCACTCAACAAACACCCACTGGGCGCCTAGGGAACCACCGCTTCCTAGTGTCTCCTCCAGGAAGCCTCCCAATCTCAGGCCCCTAGCCCCTTGCTTCTGAGCTCCCCCCACCACCCGCACAGGCCTTCTCCCTGCCTGTCTCAGCCAGAAAATATTCCTGTCCAGGTCTGTCTTCCTCTCCACGCCCGCCTGCTTTCTGTGCCCCTAGGACAGGTCGCAAAGCTGGAGGAAACAAATGTGGACAGACTTCCCCTGGGGTCGGTTGGGACCCCACCTGCCATTCTCAAACCCACGCCGTGGCTTTCAAGGGCTGCGCATACGAAGTGTGTGGTGGGGCCGGGGCTTCGCCTGGTGGGGGCGGGGGCCAGGACAAGTGCTGGAGAGCCAAGATTTTACAACCAAGGGCTGGGCCCCGACAACTTGCAGGCTCTGCTCCCCGAGGAGCCCAAGGTAGGAAGATCACACCGCTTTGGGACAGGCCCAAGCTGCCTGCCTCCTTTCCCTCCAGCATCCAGAGCTCCAGCCATCCCGCACACGGTCGGCCCTTCCGCCGGAGCCGGAGCCGGGAGATGCTGAGGAATCGGATGCTTCAGTAGCCAAGACTGATTGCCCGTAAATCCAGGGCCCGGTGACGGATGGAGGTCCCCACAGCTGCCGGCAGGTGCCAGACGAATTCAGGACTCCCCGGGGGCTCCCTGTGCTTCGGAAGGGCCTGAGGGCGAGGCAGGGCACTCATTCACAGCCCAAGGAACCAGTGGCAGGACCGAGTCCCGCATTGCCAGCGGAGGACCCAGCAAAAACTGCCCGCTGCGAGCAGAGCTCCAGCTGGACCACCTGTTTAGCCGAAGGGCACAGCCCCAGGCCCGGACCCGGGAACCAGCATCCGTATGTGCAAAGCCTGACTGCACCCGCCTTGCGCTTCGGGCTTTGACGTCCAGGATGGGGCGCCCAGGATGCCGGTTACCCAGCTCATTCAGCCCCGACCCCCCGCCACTGCGGTCCAATGTGTGCTTGCGCCTGATCCACACCGACAACCACATCTGCTTCTCCACCTACCCCACCCCAACCCACCCCACCCCACCGCCCCCAGCCAGCACAGCAGGACTCTGGGCAGTCCTGGCCACACTTCACCGTGTTCCAGGGACTGCCTTTGGGGACCGGCCCACACCTTGAACCCGGGATTCATGGAAACTGATGTCCCTTGAAAGAAACCAACTCCCTCCTCACAGCCAGTCCTCCCACCCTTGCTCTGGTCTGGGGATTGGTGTTTACTGTACCCAGAGAACAGGCTGATTTTCTATTCTTCCCCAGGCAGAAGTCCTCAAGCCCCTTTCCAAAATGCAGGGAGCTGGCTAGTCACTCCCCTCCACCTGCCCTTAGGTCTCCCAGCCCCTCCAGCCAAGGCACTGGACATAAAGACTATGGTCATATCTCTGGGTTGACAAGAGTTTTTCCTTCTGAGGTGTTAAAAAGAAAATACACACATACACCACACAACTAAGCCACCACAGTGCCCACACCCCAAAGAGCTAGGTTCCCACTTCAGGCAGCCAGGTTCCCAGAGTCCTCCCAAACCCAAGCTCCAGGTCACAGCCCCAATATCGGAAGCCCTCCTTCTTCAAGTTCAGGAGGTCTGTCCCCTCAGCTTGCCCACACACACCTCAAGCAGTCCAAATAACTCTCAGTCCAGTCCTAGCTCCTCCAGGTCCATTCCCACCCCCATCTCCACTTACACCTCCGCCCCAGCTTCTGCTGGGAACAGGTGGAGGGCAGACAGAGCCGTGCTTGAATTCACTCTTGAAAAACAGCTCGAGCCAAATCCCACTGGAGCAACACCTCGGATTTGTCTGTGCCTCTGGATTCCTGCCCTACATCAGCCACAAATCTAAAGGTCTACGCCCAAGGCCTAGACCCCTCAGAATCTCTGTCTGTTTTTCTCTGTCTCTTTCTCACCTTTTCCTGGCACAGGCCAGAACTCAAGCCAGAAAATCCATTTGAAACCCCTGTCTTTTTCTAGTCCATCTCCCCACCTGCCCGCCCCCCGCCCCCCCCCAAATATCCAGGAAGTGACCCTCACATGCTTAGAGATCCTCAATACTAAAGATCAAATTCTGGGACACAATGAAGACCCTGATACACATACAGAAACCCCCAAACATAAGGAAATGTACACCAACATGATAGAAACGCACCACACACTTAACAACAGAAACACATATACCAATACCAGAAAGACACCTAGGAAAGGAACATACAGGACCTGAACTCACACTGACACCCCGGAGCAGGCCGGCCCTCACCCCTCTGCACACATACCAGCTCTCTTAACCTTAAATGCCAAAAAGGCTCCCGCTTGGAGAGAAAATTCCCCAGGGAAACGCAACATTTACCACCGCCTTCCCTCCCTGCACCTTCCATCACCCGCCCAGGCCCTGCAGGGAAGGAAGGGGGCAGAAAGCCCTCGCCACACTTAGCAAGTGGTAAGGCTCTGCAATGTGGGAACGGCAACTCCATTCTCACCTCTTAGGAAACAGGGAAGTGGTTTAACTCCTTCTGCAAATGAACTCCAGATCCACAAAAGCGTCTTCCCCTCCGTAGGGAGAGGCCAGGCGCCTGGGAGGCTGGACTGGTGGGCAAGTTGGGTGAGCGCTGATGGACTCGCTCACCCCAGGCCGCAGGCTCTGGGACCAACTCACCAACCTGTGCAGCTGCCCAAGCTCTGGCCAGCCCCCCCCCCCCCCCCCCCCCCCCGTCCTCCCCGCGTCTCCACTTCCCCTCCACTGGGCCGAAGAGTGCCCCGTGGCCCCCAAGCAAAGCAGGGACGCTCGGGAGGCGCGCTCCATGGGGAGAGAAAACGGATCTGTGCGCCCAGGGGCCTGCACCGAGATCTCGACTGACTCTGCCCGCAGGTGCACGCCGTTCCTTACCTTTCTTGATCACAGACTGGTCCAGGAGGCTCACCCCCGGATCTTCCATGGCCTGCAAACAGAAGAGGCGGTGGTAAGAGTGCTTGTGGGCCTGGTGTCTTTTCGCTCCCCAAGCCCCGCAGCCCCTGCTCCCTGTCCTGCCCGCTCCCGTGCGCTCTGGGCCGGTCGCCTGGGGTGGGACCAGGATTCGCCGAGGCCCGGCACCATCTGCGCGCCCCATTTGGGCCCTGGGCACCTCACCATCACCGTAAGGGGGTTTTGAACCTTAGGGAATTTTGAATCTACGCTCCGGTTCGGCATCGATGCCCTACGAGGCGCAGCCGAGAGGGAGAGCGGTGGCTCAGCCGCTCCCCGTTTGTTCCGCGGAGGGGTGCCGCCATTCAGGCGTGGCGAAGAGACTCGGTCCCCGCCGCCTTAGGGCCAGGCAGCACCTAAACCAGGAGCTGGACCCTAAATCCTGGGAATAGATCCTAGAAATCAGAGTGAGAAGCCGCAGGCTGCGGGGGAGGTTGGTTCCCCGTTTTCGCACTCTCCCTCCAGCCAGGGCCCTAAATCTGGCCCGTCCTGGACAAGCCCGGCCTCACCTGCAAGTCCTCCAGGCCCGGGGGCGCCGCCAGCCCGGGGAGGCCGAGGGGCGTGTCCGCCAGGCCGTGCGCGCCGTCGGCCAGGCTGTGCAGGAGCCGCGGCACCGCAGCGGCATAGTCGCGGCGCGGGTCCAGGCCCAGGGGGCGGGCGGGCGGCGCCAGCAGTCCCCGGCGGCTCGGTGTGGGCGCGGGCGGCGGTGCGGGGCGCGGCCCAGGCGGCCTGCGGAGGCTGCGGCTGTGCCAGGGGCGCCAGGCCGCCGTACGGGTCGCCCGCCAGGTGCGGGAAGGCGGCGGTGGCGTCGGGCGCCTGGCCGTAGGGCAGCGGCGGCTGCGGGTAGGGCGGCGGGAAGTAGGGCGGCTGGAAGTCGGCGGCCGAGGCCGCGGCCGGCGTGTGGCAGAGCGGGGGCGCCGGCCCGTAGGCCGCCTGGGGCAGGGAGGACAGGCGGGCCCCTCCCGCCGCTGCGCCCAGCCCGTCGGGGCGCTCCTGGAGAAGGAGAAGGGAGCGTTAGGGGGCCGCCCACCACTGCCAGGAGTCCGGCCCCAGAGGACCCTCTTCCCGGACAGCTCGCAGGGGCCCAGCTGCCGTCCGACTCGCGTCCGGGGGCCCGAGGCTTATTCCTGGAGACCTGCGCTCACCGTCCGCAGCCGGCGGAGCCCCGGCGGTCCCCTCCCTCTGAGATTTCGTTGTAGGAGAAGGATCGGACGGTCCAGCACCCAGGCCTCCTGCAGTCCACGCACCCCCGGGCCCCAGACCACTCACCATGGGGGAGTAAGTGTGCACCAGCATGGGGCGGGCGGCGCGGGGTGCGAGGCGTGGCGGCGCCCGACGGCCAGCGGGCGGGAAGAGCGCGGGAGCCTGCACAGCCCGAGGGGATCACCTGGCGCCTGAGTGGAGGTCAACCCAACCTGGAACCCAGCGGGCGTCGGGTCCTCAAGTGTGGGCGACCCCGGGCGAGTCCATGGGCGCGGGACGTGGGGCAGACGGGTTCTAATCGCACTTGGGAAAGTCGGACCGCGGGTGCCCAGCGCCCGCCCTCCTCCCTCTGAGCGCAGCCCGCTCCATGCACTCCAGTTATAGTGGCGGGGGCGCGCCGGACCTCCGGGGGCGCGCATTAAAGAGACAAGCTGTGGCCGCTTTCTCCCTTCTCCCCAGCGGAGGCTCCGGGGGAGGCGGGGCTTGGGCGCGACCCCTTTGGGGTGAGGAACGCCTCCTGAATCCAGTCTCCGCGCGGGTCACCCAGCTGCTGTGAAGCAGAGGATTCCAGGCTGGGACCTAGGGGCTTTACTGCTTCTTTGCCTTTGAGCAAAGCACCGCTGTTCCTCAACTTCAGCTTCCTTGTCTGTAAAATGGGCATCCGTCCTTTCTCTGACCACCTCGCCTCACCGTAGATGAGGTGGGCGATCGTGAATGTGGGAGAAGTTTGTGAGCTGCAGACTCAAGGCCACCGGCTCCTCGTGTGTGTGTGTGTGTGTGTGTGTGTGTGTGTGTGTGTGTGTAGGGGCCATCCGTCTCTCTGAATGTTTCCAGATCAAAGCGCCTCTGAGGGTGCCCACTTACTCCCTGGGGTTGGTAGTTTCCAGTCCCCAGCCAGCATGTGAGTAAGCTGGAGAGGATCTCTCCAGACAGCGAGTTGCCTGGGACTAGGGCTGAGCATGAGTTCCATCTGAGGAGGGCGGGCCTAGGCTGGTTGAATGTGGGCCTGTTGAGTGAATCTGTGTGTAACTGACACTGGATGGTGTGTGATCCTTACACTAGCAAGCGCAGACTGTGTTACCATGGCAAGCAATGGTAGCTTTCAAGCATGTTCCAGTCTCTGTGGTCACTCTATCTTTCTTTATCCCAAAACCCAATCCTGTCCTCCTGAGAGAAACAAGGTCAGAGATTAAAGAAAGGGAAATGAGAGGAATGCTAAGGGGAATAAGAATTAAGAAGGCAGAAGGAAGGGTTTTTTTTGTTTGTTTGTTTGTTTGTTTGTTTTTAAGCCAGAAGGTGTTCAAATGTTCAAATCAGGGTAAAGTAGAAATAGTCCCAGCAAACATTTATTACAGAGTGTGCCAGACTCTGTGCTAAGTACTTAATGAATATTGAGCTATTTAACCCTCACAACAGCCCTGTGAGATAGAAAGCCTTATCACCCCCATTCTCAGGTGAGGAAAATGAGGCACAGAGAGGTGAACTGACTTGCCCAAGTTCAAGCAGCTAGTTAAGTGCCAGAGCCGGGATAGTCTGATTCCAGCCTCTCTCCGTGCTCAGAATTCCTATTCTGTGCTGTCTGATACTCAGGTGCCTAGAATTTAGTCCTGACTTCAACCGACCTGTGCTTCTGGGCAAATCTCTCTTCCTCCCTGAACTCAGTTTCTGCAACTTCAAAAACCACAATAACTTAGGGGAGGACAGAGAGGACTAGATGTGGGAGACAGAACATAAAGGTAAAAAAATTTGAGATAGAGGAGAAGGGGAAATAGAGGAGATACCATTAACCCATGAAATGTGGGTGGAGGAGACTTGAAAGGGGTATCCCAGGAGGTACATGGAAGGTGCAGAGCTCTGGTCTGGGTCATCTCAGCCTGGGGGTCTGTGGGGGATGAGGACGCTAACAATAGCTGAAGAGTCACCACTAAGACCTTTCCAGAGGTTGGCACCACAAGCTAGAGTGAAGGATGAAACAGAACTGGGTGGCTCTGCAGCCTCCGAGCCCAGGACAAATCAGAGGTCAGGAGTATGCTTGAATGTGTGCCTATATATGTGGGTGTGTGAGTCTGTGGTGAGACCACCCTCAACTTCAGCAAAGGACCTCAGAAGTCAGGCTCCAGGACAGGTGTATGTGTGTTGATGCATGGCATGCAGGTAGGTAGACCTCTTTGGGAGAAGTTCAGGGAGGCAATCTGTCATGCCTGTGTCCAGCTGTGGGAGCCCCTGCTTTCTCCAGCAGGCTTGGGGAGGCCAGAATGACAGGATGGGCCTGTCCAGTGACCTCTTTGGGTTTCCAGTGGCCTCCTTGGGTTAAACATATACACATAAGTGTATATGTTTAAACATACATAACTTCCCTGCAGTTAAGACACCCCCCTTTTTACCTTATTTTTCCTTCTTTTCTGGCCACTTCTCAGTCTTCTATCTCCTCCCTTTCCTTCCTCATCCTTAGTGTCAGTCATTCGTCCTCAGAATTGCAGCTTTTGCCTTTTCTTCCTATCTACAATCTTCACGAGCCGGTTCATCTCCTCTCAAAACTTTAATGACTACCGGCTGTTACCAGGCAGCCATTCTGGCCTCCTGTCTGCTGTTATCTCCCAGCTCTGTTACCGCCAGTCTGTATCTCTCACTAGAAATCAATTAGATGCAATTGCCAGTAGGACACTTCCTCCAGACATCTTGTTGCCACCATCTGAAACTTGCCAAGTTCAAAACTGAACCTCAACATCTACTTCACCCCACCAGCAACCTCTACCTCCTTATCCTCCTGACCTCTGTGGTTCCATAAATGGCACCACCATCCTTCAAATTAAAAATAGAGTCATCCCAGACTCTGACTCTGACCTCCCCCACCCATAAGCTGCTTCTCATGGAATGTTGTCATTTCTAACCCTTAAACATATCTCTCCACCTCGCTGTCTGCACCCTGAGCTACACTCTTTCTCATAGACCACTAATTCTCAAAGTGTGGTCCCTGGACCAGCATCACCTACATCATGTAAGAATGTGTTAGAGGTGCCAGCTCTTGGGCCCCACCCCAAATGTGCTGAATCAGTATCTTGGGGAGGGGGAGGCAAGTGGCAATCTGTGTTATAATAAGCCCATATAAGATAGATTCAAGCATAGTATAGTCCGTGAACTACTGCCTAGACCAGTGGTCGACAAACTGTGGTTCTTGAGCCACATGCGGCTCTTTGGCCTTTTAGTGTGGCTCTTCCACAAAATACCACAGCCTGGGTGAGTCTATTTTGAAGAATTGGTGTTAGAAGAAGTTTAAGTTTAAAAAATTTGACTTTCAATAGAAATTTCAATTGTACTGTTGATATTTGGCTCTGTTGACTAATGAGTTTGTTGAACACTGGCCCTAGACCATCACAAACCCACTAACTGGTCTTCTGCCTTCACCCACATCTCTTCTCATCCAATTCCAATTTCATTCAACACCAACAGTGACTAGACCATGTGACCTCCCTACTGAAAACTCTGCTGGGGCTCCCCAAGACCCATCTTCAGGGGGAAGCTTAAACATTCTCACCAGCATTCCAGGCTTTTCGTAGCTGCAACCAGTTTTCCTTTCCCGCCTCATGAACTACTTCACAAATGAAAGGAGAAAGAGAAAACGTGTCCTGCACTGGGGTTGATGCATGGCAGGTGCTCAGTGAATGCATATGAAATAAATGACAAATAAATCAATGGATAAGTTTATGAATCCTTCCATCTATTGAGGATTCCTATAAGAAGATTCCCTGCAAGCATGGCCCTGGGAGCTAGAACCCAGATAATAATCGAGAAAGTCATCTGAGAAAGAAGTGATTTTGCTTATGACTACTGGAGAGAGGGATGTTATCCATGGCCTGCTGCTGACTTGGGGGACTTTAAAAATTTAAGACTCCTATGGCTGCAGACTCTGTTGCCCTTCTCTTTCTGGGCCAAGGGACTCTTCATTCTGTCAGGCATGGGCTGTGCTGGTTTCTCTGGACACATGCACACATGTGGAGGCCTGAGATATGCATGGGACATGCAACATGCACAGAGACACTTAGGGGAAACACACATACCACATGGGAATACAGGACATATATTGACACACATGTTCAAACATACATATATCCCCATTGGCATATCTTCCTTCAGGCTCAGAGTTTTCCCTCTTTTTTCAAAAGTGAGTTCGCATTTGGACTTTTATGTAAAGAAAAAACTCAGGCCTGCCTCCTTTATTGTGGCACAGCTACCCTCCTCCCATCCTTTGATCACCTCCTGCTCTGGGCCTGGCGGGAGTCCCGGGTGGAGAAATCTGGCACAAGGAGATGCTTAGGCTCCATCTTGTGGTTAAATCTCACAACTGCAGCTGGGGTCTCCCTATTCCCTGGAGGATGAATTACCTGGCCTCTCCTAGTTAGCCTAACCCCATTCCAGAGGCCAGAATTCTCTGACTGTCCTTCACTAAAGTACAGACAGAAAGCAGTCAGCCTTGTATTGTGAGGCTTTCTACAGCGTTTGGCTCCCCCACCACATGAGAGACAGCACTTTGAGAGCAGGGACCCTGAGTGGTTGCCACTTGCTTTGGGGCTCTTCTCTTTGAAGTTCCCCAGATGACCTCAATCACTTCCATGACTTTAAGGACCTTCTGTAACAACAACTTACAAATCTGTTGCTCATCCAGACCTGTCTCAACTCCAGAGCTCAGAGAGCAACTGCTCCCTGGATATTCCCCACGTAGCACAAATGCACCCTTTACATTTAGAGCTCATATTTTTGCACCACCCCGTTTCCCAGTGTTCCTCATGAAGTGACTGGCCTTATCTTCTCAGTGGCCTAGATCAATAATCTGAAAGTCATCTTTGGCTCTTCATCCATCTTCACTTCCAATTAATCACCATGCCGTATTAAATAACTCCTACCTATATGTTCTCATTCCTCACTGCAGTTGGCTTAGTTCAGACTTACTACCTCCTCTCAAGCTCTGTGCTTCAGTTGTCTCTTACAGCCAAAATTATCCTGCTTCAATGCAAACTGGATCACATTCAATGAGCTCAAAAGTCTGCAGTCTCAGCATGATTCCACATCTAAGCTCCTTAGCACAGCACAGCAGGACTTGTTAAGATCTGGTTCATGTCCGCTTTTCTTCCCCACTCCCCACTCTCTCCACTCGAGCGTTAATGACCTACTTGCAGTTCCCAAGCTTCTATGCCTTACCTGCTGTTCCTCTGCTTGTCTACCTGGCAAGCCCTCCTCATCCTCAGGTCTCAGAGCGAGTACTTTTCCTGGACTTACTCAGCCATGACTTTCTGTACATCCAGTAAGTAAATAAATATCCCTGTCTATAAGGAGGCATTTAGAACATGCTTAGAAAATGCTAGACTTGAGGGCCTAGATGGAGAAGAGTCTGCAGAGTGTGGGCCCTGGGCTGGGCTGGCTCCAATCTGAAAGCTTTGGCTCAGACCTGGTGAGGCAGTGGGTGGTCTGTTCATCTCCTGCTGAAGTCTCAGGCCCTTCCCCTTTTCACTTGCATAGAACAGAGGTGAACAGCTGGTTGCCTGAAAGCCGCATTTGGCCTGCAGATGTCTGTTGGGGTAGTAGTGATTGAATTTTTAAAAAAATTATCAACATTTGAAAGTCAGATTCCACATAAAAATTAGAATTTCTGAAATCTCTTTAAAAATTGGAGGATGTGGCCCTGGCCAACTTGGCTCAATGGTTAGTGTCAACTGGCAGACTGAAGGGTTGCAGGTTTGATGCCCAATCAAGGGCATGTACTTCAGTTGTTGGTTTGATCCCCGGCCTGTCATACACATTCAGGAGGCAACGGATTGATGTGACTCTCTCACGTCAATGTTTTTCTCTCTCCCCACCATCTAATCTCTCTAAAAATCAATAAAAAAAATATCCTTGTGTAAGGATTTAAAAAAAAATTAGAGAATGTGGCATTGCCACTTGGCAACAACCTGCCGACATGGAGGACAGCATTTCATCTGTACAGGTCACCAGGTCCCACCAGGCCTGGTCACATCAACATGAGTTCACAACCCTGCACTAGCGCTGACGGCTGCAGGCTGTCAGGTGGCCTGCGTGAAATCCTGGCTCTGGCACTTAGTAGCTGTCACATAGGTAGCAAATCATCTACCTATGCCTAAGTTTCTTCACCTGTAAAATCAGGACAATGCCTGCTTCATAGGATTCTTGGGTGGGCTGAATAACATTTGTGAAGTATGCTTGTATTCAGCAAATGGTAGCTGTGATTTGCAGGGACCCCAGAGAGAAGATGCAGGATAGACCACACAGGAGCCATCTTGTCACCAATGAACATTTATTGTGTCCACATGTGCACAGCTTTGAACTTGGCGATCACAGAACGCACTGGGGATAGGGGGGTGGGGGAGGAGGGAAGCAAGGAATCAGGTGTGTGTTGGGGTCCCCTTGGGTTCCTAAGAATGGTAGTCCCTGCTGGAGCCGCCAGTCGCGTCTCTGCAGAAAGGAGTCATAAGCAGGGGTGGGGTTTAAAGCCAGGCACCACGATGGCGATGGGGTGCAATCACTAGGCAAACATGCGGTTTCTAGGGAAGTGTCCCTCTCAGCCAGGCCAGACGGCACCAGCGGGACAGAAATGAGATGCTCAGGTGTCCAAGCAGCTAAGGACAAGCAAAATAAATACCCCCCCAACCCTCATCATCACTCTGCTGCAACATGACACAAAAGCTTAGAGACCAGGACCCAAGGGCTTCTGGGTTCCCTCAAGGAAGCTCAGGTGGAAGGTTTGCCCTCTCCAGGCCTGTCTGCCCAGATTTCGTTGGACCGATGGGCATTTCAGACCCTGGGTCACTTAAGTGATAGGAAAAACTGTAATGTCAATGGCCTGAACCTGCTCTCTGCCCAATAGGGCCAAAGGCAAGAATAAAATGGCCAATTTAAAGAATATGGACCTGGGAGGCCAGAGGGGCACCACAGCTTAGGGGAGCCCACACCCTGGCCGGCAGGGCATATGGGTTGAAGCAGCCAACTCCTGCCAGTCCTGACACACCCTGGGGCCTCCCTCCTACGGGAGAGCCAGACATTGGGCACAATGACACCTAGGTGCCCCCTTCCTGGGGGCCACTCCAATCTTCCCCGTCCTGGCAGGGACAGCCACGTTGATTTCCAAGACAACCCCTGCCCCCGAGTGGCCCCAGGGGGCGGGACGCAGTTCCTTACACTTGAAGGGTGGGCATCATGCCCTTGCCCTTGAAAAAGCCAGAAAGCTGGGGTGTTTGGGGGTGGAGTTTGGAGAGGGGAATCCAGTTTGGGGGCTTCAGGGAAGAGGCCTCCTCCCTCCTTCCCTCACTGCCCACCCCCAGGTCTGTCCCCAGTGGAAAGCCCTCATGGCTCAGACAGGCATTGCTCCAGGGCAGCCATGCGGTAGTGGCTGGCCGTCTCCTCACCCGCCTGCAGCCTCATGGCCTCCCGGCACAGCCGGTTGGCCCGTGCCAACTCCACCAGGACACCCTGATAGGCAGCAACCATCTCAGGCTTGACGGAGGTGGGGCTGACGCTGCCGAGCAGCTGGAGCAGCTCCTGTGGCCAGCGGGAGCGCAGGGCAGCGGGGGCCAGCCAGGGCAGCAGTGGCACGCAGCCAGTGAAGGCCTGCATGCCCAGGAACCAGAGCTCCTGCAGATCGGCCCAGATGCCCTCATAGTCAGGGGACAGGGCCAGCACTGCCTGGTCTGAGCCAGGCGTGGCCCGCGCCACGTGGGACTGGGATAGAAAGAGGATGGCGGCCGCGAAGAAACCTCTGGATGCCGGTGTTCCTTGAAGAGCTGGAAGGCAAGGGAGTGGGGGCATTAACCAGAGGGGCCAAATGCTTTGCCAGACCCTTACTTTCCCTTTCTATGGGGGCACGCAAGGAGCAAAGCATAGCCTGGAATGAGTCTTCCTGGGTTCAAGCCCCACCTTTGATTTCACTGTGTAACCTTGGGTAATTCACTTTTCTGGGTTTTGTTTCTTCACTTGTAAAATGGGACCTACAGTAGTACCACTATCTTAAATATCTGCTGTGAGAATTAAATGTAATAATCTTGGTGCACTCAACTTCAGGGTCAGACCTTCCTGTAGCCTGAGTTCCTGGGCCCAGGGCTCCTCAACAGGCTGAGGAAGTTGCACCAATTTGATTCTTGGGCCAGAAGAGGGCGCCAGAGGGGACCGGGAGCTTGTGACCTAGCTTTGCTTACCGGCTGGGCTGGGGGGTCACCCCTGCACTGCAGACTGTCTCCCAGAGGCTGTTAGCTTAACCTGGTGGCATTTGTGGGTGCACCAGCACTGGGTCTCTGCTCAGGGCCTGTGGTGGTGATGCTTGGGACTGAGGGAGTTCAGGGCTAGAGAGCGGGGGGCTCCTTGTCCTATTGCTGGGTACCCCCTTGGGATCCTTATACAGAGGCAGCTGAGGGTACAGGCTCAGTACACCCTGTTTCCAGGCATCTGCTCAGCTCTTCCAACCTGACAGATGGGGCACAGGGAACAGGCAGGGACAGAGGGACCTAAGCAGACACCCACGGCCAAAATGGGAGAGACAAAGGGCTGGTAGGGGCGCTCCCCCCTCCCCGCCCCCCACCAGCCAGAGTAAAGCAGGGCTGGGTAGAGGGTATGTGCAGAGGAGCCAAGCACTGAAGCTTGTCACAGGGAGGTGAAGTGCCGGGCAGAGAAAAAGCTCAATGGAGAGAAGTCAGGTTTCTGACTCAGGGCTGGGTGGGGGTGGCTCCACCTTGAAAACACAGGATTCGGGTTCCTGGGGCTGCTGGGTTTCTGAGTAGGCCTGTACTTACACCCACCAGACCTTGCCTTAAAAGTCTTCAGAGAGAAGAGAATATCACCATTTTGCGAAGAAGGGTAGGGTGGGGTTGGGGATGGAGACATAATTTAGAGAGTTCCCCTGACTGGAAAATTCCGTAAAGCCATTGTCTGAAATGGCGACATGTCCAGTAGCCAGCGGGTCCTCCGCCCGTTAGGACCGGGTCCCAGGACGCACCTGGAGAGGTGCTGAGGAGCCGGGCCATGAGGAGGCCCAGGGTGGCCACGTTGGCAGCGAGAAGCAGCCTCCCCTGCTGCTGCACCAGCGCAGGCAGCGACGTCATCAGGGTGTTCATAAGAGATGTGAAGCAGGCATCTCGCCTGGGAAGAAAGAGAAGTCAAGATGGAGGATGAGGGAGAGGACAGTCAGACCAAATCCTGGGAAAACCTGGGATCCTGAGGGCCCAGTTTCACCAGGCCAGGATTTGGCAAAAAATTAGGCAGCAGGGTGGAGAGTTCATCTGGGCTCCATTCATGGCATCTGAGCTATGACTAGAACAGCCAGATGTGCCCAGAGGGATTCCAGAGATGCCACATAATTGTGTGAGTGGTCCAGTATATTCTGAGACCCTTTCGGGCTAACACTAACAGGAACATATGGGCACAGGGAAGCAAAGTAGATGGAAGTTTGGGCAAGTTTGAGCAGTACCCCCTTTGCTTCCTCCAACCTCCTCCCCAGCCTCACTTGATCAGTCCTGGTGCAGTGACCACGAGGTTGAGGAAGATGTGGCAGCAGGTCTGCAGGCCGATCTCCACGCTGTCAGGCAGCACGGAGGTGTCATGGCCCGGGGATGTGAGTTCCCACTGCTGCAGGAAATACTTGCACAGAAGCGAGGGTGCCCCCTCCTTGATCAGGATCTCCCGTGGCCCATCTTCAACTGTCAGGTGGCACCAGCCGGGCAGAAGGAGCCTGGGGATATGAAAGGGACACATGTATGAGGAGTGGGGAGAGACTCCCTTTTTGGGGGCAACCCATGTAAGAGAAATGGAAGTAGGGGAGGAGGATACATCCTCATAGATACTGTAGAAAAAGTACAAGCTTTGGAGATGCATAGGCCTAAGCTCAGACTTGGGGGCTCTGCCACATGGTGTGAGTGTGGGCAGTGACTTTAACCTCCTTATGTCTCACTTTTCTCATCCTGAAGATGCAGATGAGACTGATGTCACAGATTTGCTCTGTGGATGTAATGAGATCATTTTTTCGTAAAGGGTTCAGAAAAATATCTGGCATGATATTCAGTAAGCAAGAGTTCTCTCCTAGCAAGAGCAATCTGGGGTTGACAAGTGAGATTTGGCAGTCCAGGAGTCCTGTGGGAACAAGCCTTCTCAGACAAACAGAAACAACCCTCAAGGCAATCTCCAGTCAGGATGTGATGATTGGAGGGGAGGTGTGTGTGTGTTACACTTTTCTTTAAAACAGCCTGGCTGGACAAACTGCAGCTACAAACTCACCGGAGAGCATCCCCTGGCCAGGAGGGCCCTGGAGGGGTGGGGGAGATGGCCAGGTTGGCCACCTGCTGAGAGAGGTCATTGGCTTCCTCAGCCTCCTCATAGAGGGTCTTGGCATAGCGGACGAGGAAGGGCAGCAGTTGGCAGACCTCCTTGCGCAGGGATGAGGTCTCCTCGGCCAGCCAGGCGCCCAGGATCCGCACCGAAGCAAACACAAAGGGCTCCTTCTGCTTCTCCGGCCCCACCTGTAGCCACAGGACCCCCTTGAGATGGAGCAGGATCCCTGCCTGGACAGCATGCCAGCCAGCTTTGGAATAACAACTAGAAGGGAATTCTAGCCTGGGCCCTCAAGGGCGGGTCTGTTGAGCCAACTGGATTACAGATATCATGCCCTTGTTCTTGCTGGGACTCAACTAGTATTCCCCTTGTCCTGACACCTCTGAAATTCCTCAGGGCTAGAAGGAAACTTGGAGGTCCAGAGCTAAGTAAACACTGCCTCTAGAGCAGCTCTGAACTGGGAGGAGTTAGCTGAACTTCTACAGAGAGCAGGAACCAGGCAGCCTCGCTCCTTTCCCCCCCCCGGGTTTCAAGTGTGTATGTGCATGCGTGTAAAACAATGCTACAGATTGAGCAGAACAGACTGCTTCAATTGTGTGTGTGTGTGTACTGGGCGGAAGAGTTGGGAGTGGGAGGTTACTGTGTTATGTGCGTGTGTGTACTGTGATGTGAGTGCACATACGGCGTGTGGTATGATGCTTGTGTGGAGGCAGAGGAGAGAGAGGAAGGCCCGGTCACACACTACATCCAGGAGTGCTGCAGGATCAGCCCTCAGTAAGAGCATCTTCACTGTCTCCCCATCTCATGGAGGGGCAGGAGTTTTACTTTCGCCTTCCCCATGCCCACTGGCTCCCCCCACAGTGGGTCCCCCGTGTGGGTCACTGCACCCTCACCTGCTGCAGGTAGTGGATGACAGCCCCGATAGCCTCCTTCATGATGCTCACAAGCTGCACCTTCTGTGGCTCCTTAAGCAGTGACTGCTCAACGCGGGTGCATTCCTGGATGCCCAACTCCATGAGGGCATAGCAGGCAGTCACCACATCCTCTTTTACCTCTGTGCCCGTCTCCTCCAGTGCCAGCCGTACCTCCACGCACGCTAGGTTCACCAGCAGGGCCAGGAACTTGCTCCCGGAGCTGCCCGCCGGGATCCAAGTGGAGCCACAGGCGTGCGCCAGACGGGCTGCCAGCTTTAGTGCAGGGTTGCGCTGCCAGGAGCTCAGCTTGCTGCCGAGGATCCGTGCCAGCCCGGCCTGCAGATCCCGGAGGCATTCAGAGGGCACGGTCGTCGGGGGCAGAAAGAGAGGCAGCAGTTGGCAGAGCTCAAACTTGCTGGCGTCTTCGGCTTTCTGGAAATCTTCACTGAGGCCCCGCAGCACCGCCAGCAGGTCGGGCTCCGCCTCCTTCCAGCACTGTGTCTCAGCAGCAGCCAGCAGCCCCACCAGAAGTGCCAGGGCTTGGTCAAAGCCGTAACCATGCCCCAGGTATGCCTGACACAGGGCAGACACAGTGCCACCGGCAATGAGGTGCCGGGGCCCGCGGGGTGTGCCTGCCACCGCTGTCAGGCACTGGTAGGTGTCATCGATCATGGAGCGGCGGGCAGCATCATCAGGGTCCCCCCTAGCTGTGAGGAAGGTGCCAAGGATGGGGATTTTGTTTAGGACCTGGGGATGGGCAGCCAGTTCAGGATCACTGCAAAAGCAGGCCAGCAGGGCCACACCCAGGGCTCGGAGAACGTGGTCGGGGCAGCCATCCGGCGCCTCCTTGGTGGTCAGGAGACGATTGGGGAAGGTGAAGCCCACGGCATCAAAAATCCGCCGCCGAGTTTTGGCATCGATGTCACCTGATTTGACTGCCTTGGTCACCTGAAGGGGGAGTATGTGCTATCAGCAGGATGAAAGAGGTGGCAAAGGCTGTCCCCTTGTACCGCGGGTGTTGACTCT
Source organism: Antrozous pallidus (assembly GCA_027563665.1). Lineage (NCBI taxonomy): Eukaryota > Metazoa > Chordata > Mammalia > Chiroptera > Vespertilionidae > Antrozous > Antrozous pallidus. The sequence goes on from CM050508.1 coordinate 189,479,150, forward strand.
AGCAGGATTAGGTTAGGTAATGGGACTCACTCTGGGATCAGGAAGCCTCCCAGAGATCATTTCATCCAGCTCCTTCCTTCTCCCTGGAGACAGACAGGTGTGACTTCTAGGACCCTCCATCTACGATTATCTCTGTGGAAGGGAGGTCCAGCCCTCCTCAACTAACTGTTCTGCCACTTCATCACCTGGTCAGTTAGGAAGTTCTTCCTGATGTCTAATCTAGATGCCTACAACCTGAGTTGGAAGGGGGTTAGAACGCAGTATTAAAAATCCTCCAAGGATTTAGAGTTCCTTCCTAATTGCTCCCTTCAGCAACGTTTCTGATCCATTCCCGCCACATTCTCAGAGGAAATGGCTCCTGTGTCTCGCCACTCTGCCTGTCAAAACATTTCCCCTTACATTTCCCCTAAACACTCCTCTGCTGCAGTGTGAGCCCTTGACTCCAGAGCCTTCTCCTTGTTGCCATGGCAAACAAGCAGCGGGCTGTACTCCCTCCTCCCTTCACCCCCCACACGCCAACCCCCCTCTTCCCAGCACTGCAGCTTCTGCTCTGCTGTCCTCAGCTTGGGTTTCTCCAACAGGGTTAAGCCCAGAGCCAGTTCCTTTATCCTCAACCTCCCTACTGCCATCCTGGCCATCCCCCTGGGACCCCTTCCCAGTCGCTTCTAGTCCTGCTATTCTTTCCACCCCCGGAATAACCATCCCCAGCACTCAAGTACTCTGCACTAGTTACTACCTGCTGCTGTTACCCTATGAGTCAGCTCCCATCTGCTCCGGGACACCCCAGAGAGCAGACCTAGGCAGCCTCCTCCAAAGCTCCTAGGGCCACAAGCATTATTCACCCCCATTCTCCCCTTTGCCCCTCTATTCAGTCCAAAGAGCATCCCGAGTCTACTCTGGTGACTCCAGGGTTGCCAGCAGCACCTATACATCCTTGGGGATTTGCTGACCCCATTCCTAGGGGGCCCAAGCACCCAGCCCTTCCCACCTCCCAATTTTCAGTTGGCTCCTTACTAGCAGCAGGGCTGCAAACTGCTCGCTGTCATTCTTGGCCTCACGGAGGGCTCCTAGGTAGCGCTCCAGGGTGGGGTTTCGGCCCTCTGCCTGGTTCAGAGCTGGCTCACAATCCGAGGCCATGATGCCCGTCTTGCCCAACTGTGAATACAAGAGGGACTGAGCATCCCTCTGCAGTGGAGGGGCGGGGGTGGGGGCGGGGGCAGGGATGGGAGTGGAAGATGGAAGGAGGGATTAGCACAGTGGGAGGGATGGGCTCCTCAGGAGTGACCTCCCTTTAAGGGGCTGGACCTTCAAATCTTTAGGGATGAAGGGACCCCGGTCCAAGGTCACCTCCAGAAATCAGGAATGAAAGGACCATGCATCCTGCTGCTCAGTTGGACAGCTCTCCTCACCAATCTCCTGGGAGTGGGAGGGAGCTGGCCCCACAGTTCAACTGTCCCCTGACACCAGAAGCCTCGTTTTATTTCCCTCCACTAAGGCACACAAGGAAGGAGTGGTGAGGACAGACAGGTAGGAATGGAGACATATACGAGTGAAGTTCGATTATCCGTACTCAGACTGACCTGAGGGAAAAGGGCACCCTACGTTTCCTTTCCCCTCCCTTCTTCAAAAAAGGCAGGACAAGCCTCAACTGAAGTGAGGATGCAGGGCGCAGAATACCAAAGGCTTGGAGGCCCCTCGGGGGACCCCACCCCTCCAGCCAGGGCTCTCGGTCGCCCCCGCAGGCTCCTTGCCTCCTCTCCTTTCCCTCCCTCGGGCGGCAGCAGCAGCAGCAGCAGCAGGAGCAGCAGAATTAACCCCTTGCTCTCACTCTCCTCGCCCTTCCCGCCTCGCTACCAGCCGTGGATGGCGGCAGGGGCTGGAGAAGCAAGAAAGGGTCCCGGGTAGTTCCCAGGACAATGGAGAATCCAAAAGCCGGATAATCGAGGAAGGGCTGCTGAGATGGGGAGATGAGAAGGGGAGAAGGGTTCCTGGCAGTCACCACCTGTCCGGCCGCAGCCAGGTCACAACACGACATTGATGAAGTCACGACAGGGCGGCGATGAGATCACACTTCACGATGATGCGGTGATGTCACGGAGATCACGGCAAAACCACAAGGGACAGCCCCCAGAGATGAGAGGGCAAATTAAAAAAAAAAAAAGCTATATATTGAAAAGAGCTGTGACAAAATGGAGTCTCGACAGGGCACGATGATGTCGCGATATGGCGCGATGGAGTCACGATAGGGTCTCCCGGGTGTGTCGGCGTCGATCAGCGCCGGCTCGGAGAGGCCCCGGCTGGGAGGCAGGGGAGGGCCTGAAGGGGGCTGAGCTCACCAGGCTGGGGCCCCGAGCGAGCGGCGAAGTCCTCTTCGAGCGAGCGCGATGCTCCAGGAGCCTGGGGCTGCTGCTCACGCCGCGTTGCCCACTCCCAGCTCCCGACGGTTGTAGCTCCACCCCCACCCCCGCAGCGCTCTCGACCAATCAGAGGCGTCTAAACTCCGAGCCCTGGCCAATAGCACGGAGGGGCGCTAAGCCGTCGAGGGTGCTGCCGCGGCCGCCATCTTGCTTGTGGGTATTGCCCGAGTCCGGGGCCCGGGCGCGCGAAGGGCAGGCGAAGGCGTGCAGATCGCCTCTGGCGTGCGGGAGGCGACGGCCCGGAGGCTCGGGTCCCTCATCCCGTAGGTAGCTCTACCTCCCAGACCCGCCCCTCCTCCCGGCGGTCTCGCGGCTGGAATTGAGTTTCCTGGGGGGTAGGGTGGGAGGGCTAGCTGAGCAGGAAGAGTGTATTTCCGGGTTGCTCCCGGAGGTGGGAGGAGACGGCGTTTCCGGCCGCCGTCGCTGTCCGGGAAGGCTAAGGCGAGAGGGAGCTGCTGGGTGGGAAGCCCGTGCTACCTTCTTCCTCTTCCTCCCCCGCCCTGGGTGAGGGGAGCGGAGGTGGGGTCCCGACCCCATGGACAGGGAGGAGGCGGAGGCGCCCGATAGCCGGAGCCCCGCTGTGTGGCTCTGAGCCCCGGTAGGTGGCCCGAGGAGGCCGGCTGCCCGGCCGAGGCCGAGGACCACGAATTCAGGGGAGGGGCAAGCGGAACGGGCTGTCTCTCGGGTGCGCTGCGGGTTGATGGGACCCGGAGGTGGCGCTTCTGGCCCGGCTGGGACTGCCAGCTGCTGCTGGCTTTAGAGATGCGGAGGTCGGGTCCCAGGCTGCAGCCCTCTCCTCAGGCCGGGCCTGGCCTTGCAGCTCCCTCCATCTCCTGTAGGACTGACCGGCTCGGGGCCCCGCGGTCTCAGCCCCCTCGACGTCTGCAGCCTCGCCCTTAGCCGCTGTCTCAGGTGTTTGGTGTTTCCACCCTCAATCTAAAAGTTGATGCAGCTTGAGGGGGGCGGGGCTGAGCACGACGTGTAAATTACTCCGCGGAAACCTGCCTTATCCAAGGCTTGGACTTGGGAAATTATGCCCCACGGAAGGGGTCCCGTGGGGGCTGCAAGGAGCTCAAAGGTGAAATGGAGGAAACCAGAAGAGAACCAGGCAGGATTCCAGGAAAGCTTTGCCTTCTCTCACCTCATAGTGGTTGTGCCCAACCGACATGAGATGCAGCAGGTGAAGAGAATTAGCCAACTCATGTGTTTTCTTATATGATTAACAGACTGGAAGCTAGGAACAAATTGGATAGACGACCCCCCTTTCCCCCAACAATCTGTTCATTCCCCCAGCCATTTGGAAAACAATGTCTGCAAATATAAGCAAAGCTATTTATTCATGGCAGTCTGTTCTGTAACTTTCTCAAATATCTGAGACTTTTTTTTTCCTTAAAGGAAGCTTTATTCTTGATTACTCACACCAACTGAATAGGCTGTTCAAACAGATCTTATCGCTGTGTACATAAATGGAGTTCCACGTATGTAGCTGACAGACTGAACTATGATACATTGCCCATCAACCTGAAGTATTAAGTAAACATTACCCCCTGCTCTGTCTGAACAGCTGCTGCAACAGAGAGTGCTTTTATTTCGGGTGTACTTGTAACGCCCCAAATGCCAGAACTGTTGCAAGCTTTTCTAGATTTTCGTTTGTCGAGTATTGTGGGGGTGTGCGTTGTCTCCCTGGGCTGTTACCGTTGATTCTAGATTCTATAACCAGTCATTTGGATCTTAGTGATGTGTTGTTCCTGCCCTGGTCAGCAAGCCTTCCACTAGACCCCGCTGTGATTTGTGCCCTTTGGCAATTGTAGGTTTCATAGGAATGACTGGTTGGGAGTTCATAGCATAGCTTTGCCTCTCTCTCATGCATGATTTGTAAGACATTGTACTTTAATCAGCTTGCCAATTCAATAGTGTTTATTACTCCCATTTTCAAAACCTGTTCATTTAATCCTTCTGTCGCCCACCTGTCACACTATTATTGATAACAGGTGCTGAGTAACGTTGAGTTTAAAATCCTTTTGTGGTAGACAGAAATTGTTGCTTAAGATACATTCTGTCTCTCACTCTCACTGTCTCACTCATTACATCTTAGCAGGCTAGATATGCTGGATATAATAGTACTTTTAACTTAGGTATTCTCTTGAGCATGTCTCTGGTGCACACACCTTTCTGCCCCCTCTCCCCTAACATCCAATTACAAAACAACTAGAAACAGGAATGGGTGGAAGTGAATGAGAAAGATGAAGTCCTTCGTATGTTTAAGACTCATTGAGAGCTTTTACTTGGTTGGGCTGTATCTTTTGTAGCCGTGTGTGTGTGTGTGTGTGTGTGTGTGTGTTTCCTATTAGTATTCATATCCAACCCATGCAATGCCATTCTCCCTGTATGTTGGCAGGCAGCGGGGGCTGTCAGTCTTTGCCATTTGTCAGATGTGGATGACAGGTACACATTTTAGACAAAAGATTTAAAAAAAAATTGATCTAAGAGATATGACTTGGTCCAAACCCTAACACTAAGAGAAAGGAAAGGAGGGAGATCTAGGGAAGGAGGGGGAGAAGGAGAGGAGCATGGATGTAAGAGAGAAACATTTTATGGTTGCCTCCCAAACATGTCCTGATGGGATCAAACCTGAATCCTGGGTGTGTGCCCTGACTGGGAATCAAACACTAACTTCTGGCGTAGGGGATGACTCTCCGACCAGCTGAGCTATATAGGTCAGGGCTTGGACAGAACGTTTTTGAACGGCTTCTTCAGAACTTGATCAACTCTGATAATGTTGACAGGGTTTATATCATTATATGATCTAGGGAAGTTGTGTAAACTGATGTAAAATCACATTTTCCTCCTGAAAGGGACATAAGTCCAATAGCCCCTAGATTCTAGAGTAGCTAGCACAACATCTAGCTCACAGTAAAGGCTCAGTAAATACTTGTTGAATCTGTGAATTCGAGTCAGGAATTGCAAATAATTTTAGGGGTCAGGGAGGTGACGTTGAAATATACATTGGATAAAAATTTAAGATAATGGTGGGGGCAGTAGCAAACTGAAGAGTATATGTCCTGCCTAAACAAACAAACATGGTTACATAAAACCTTCAGGTCCAACCTCATCTTTTCATAGATAAGAACGTGTAGCGGTCAAAGCCACAAAGCTGTTAACAGAACTGGTACTGAGACTCAGATCTTTTTTCCAGGCTGGTATTCTTTCCATTCTTCCACATAGTTGATTTACTGTTAGACTAGAAAATAATGGAAGATAAGATGTTTCTATTTTACAGTGGGTTCATTTCACATCCCTTGCTATCTTTTTATCCTGATAATTATAGGCTATGTCAAAGCGAAGGTTTAAAATTTATGGGCAGAGATGAGCAGTGAAAGACAAACTTGAAATTTTTCTTCCCCCTAATTTGTCATGTTCTCTATCTAGCATGCCACATTTCTAGGAATCAGTTATTAATTACTTGGCATATTATTTCTTTTCTTTCTAGTGGACTGGTTCTGCCTATCTGGAAGGCAATGGAGAAGAAGCTGGGAGTCAAGCCAAGTTCTGCTTCCTGGATTTTATCAGGATTTTGTTGGCAGACATCTGTAAAGTGGTTGCGAAGCCTGCATCTGTTTTATATTTGCTTCTGCTTCAGTGTGCTGTGCTTGTCAACAGGTACTATTTTCTTTTTTTTCTTTTTTCTTTTTTTAAATGTATTTTATTGATTTTTTACAGAGCAGAAGGGAGAGGGATAGAAAGTCAGAAACATCAATGAGAGAGAGACATCGATCAGCTGCCTCTTGCACGCCCCCCACTGTGGATGTGCCCGCAGCCAAGGTATATGCCCTTGCCGGAATCGAACCCCGGACCCTTCAGTCCGCAGTCCGACGCTCTATCCACTGAGCCAAACCGGTCTCGACGGTACTATTTTCTTGATAGATTTATTAAGGTTTTTAAAAAAGGGCATTTTGTGTGAGTCCTTCAGTTCATTTTAAAGAATATATAGGGGAATTGGTAAAACAGAAGGAGGCAGAAAAGCAGTGTGCTAATTGACAGAACAGGCTATTGGTGGACACTTAGTTGGAATTATTTGTTTTGTTTTGGTACTAATAATTGGGTTCTTTCTCATATGAGAGAATTGGCACACTCATTTGGAGATTTGTTGAGGTGTAATGAAAAGAGAAAAGTTTCAAAGTTGGACAGACCTGACACCTGGACTTAGTGCTGGATATTTCCACTTAATAATAATAAAACTGAGCAAATTACCTGTTGTCTATAAGGAAGGTAAGACCTACCTCATAGTTTGATTTGGGAAATAATATAAATAATATGGTACAGCATCTGAACATAGGTGCTTAGTAAATGATACTTTGCTTCCTTTTATAAAGGAATCAATGTTACAGAGAGAATGTATTCCTTGCTTTTCCTATAGAAAAGGATTATGCTGATAGATTTCATAAAGTATGTTTTCTTCCTAGAGAATATTTCACCAGCTTAGAGCATCTTGCCAGAAAAGAGTGCCAAGAAAGCTAGATTTCAAAGGATATCCTTTCTTTTCTTTTCTTTCCTTTCCTTTTCTTTTCTTTTCTTTTCTTTTTTTCTCTTCTGTTCCCCTTCAGTTCATTTGTTGACATTGTTTCTTTCAGAGTATGAAATGTGAGAAAATAGCAATTTGAGAAAGACTTCTGAGTATGCTACCATTCTGGGTAGTGACCAAAAAAGGTTTATGTTGTAGAGACCACTGTCTGGGATAACTAATCAGCCTTTTGCTCCTGTAGTTACAAAGGTTTCATTGCTTTCCTAAAGGAATTGGCGGTCATGATCTTGAGACTCAAGTAATTGCTATATTTAGCAATTGAGGTAACATCAACTTTGGGGTTTTTGTTGTCTTGCAGAGGTGGTTGGTGATTGCATAATTACAGCCCTGGAAATTGCAGTTGACAGAAAGCTGACCTAAATGTGTTTTCACCTAGATGATGCTTTGCTGGGACAGCTATTTCAGGCTAACATTTTATGTAAGATCATTTGAATTAAATAAGTTACTGATTTGGCACAATCAGAGTGGGAAAACCACGTTTTTTGGAATGTACCTACAGTATTCAGAACCCCTGGTTACAAACCATACCTATCTTATCTCATTTAATTCCAGGATAAGCCTAAAACGAATAGTTTTATTCTCATTTTATAGATAAGGAAATTGAGGCCAAATGACTTGACTAGGATCACATAGCAAGAACGTGATAAAGCCAGGATCCTAAACCCGGGTTTGTCTGCTCCAAAGTTCATGTTATTTTTCCATGCTACTGTACCTTCTAACTACAGGTGATCTTTTGGAAGACCAAAAACAATTTTTTCCCCTGATATTTGAGGGATTCCAAGTACAAAGAAGAAAGAAGCATTTCCTAGTTTTTCTGTATTTTTTGGGCTAATACTTGATTAGACATTGTACTGTGGGCTCCTTGGGTTAGTTTTAATATTCCTGAGCTGGGTGTTTAAAAACAGCATCCTAGTCAGCAGATTGAGTATTGAGGTACAAAGTTGGTATTGTTAGGAGTGGTTCTAGTAGGGATTAGATTGTACTACTTGTGTTTTAGGAAAGGTTGGAACTTTTGCCATGAAAGAACCAAGAATCAGGTGTGTTCAAACTGAGTGAACATGCAAGCCACACATGACAAATTTGTTATGTATTTTAATTGATCAGATCTCTTATCATTTAAAAAAATACAGTATTCTAGAAGAAAAAACTGAATACAGGATATAAACAGAGAGTAACATATATAAGAAATTAAAATGACTTATAAACATTTAAAAAATGTCCCTTCTCATTACTAACTAAAGAACCACAAATTAAAGTGACATAATTTTTAATCTATCATATTGATGGAAATGAATGTAAAAATATCTAGTGCTGCCAAGGGGTGATGTGCTTGCCCTTATATTGTGCTTGGGAATTTGAACAGAGAATTTTTTGGCATAAATATCAAGATCTTCAAAAGTTTTATGATTTTGACTTAGTAATTCCCCTCCTAGGAATTTATTCCAAGGACACAATTAGAAGGAGAACATTCATCAACACGCACTTATTCTATGTTGCATAACATTGTAATAACTTCCCTACAATTGAAAGTTGTGATTGTTGGGCAGTTGTATTCCCTAGCAATGGGAATACAAGAACAAAGACACAAAAGTATGAAACAGCCTGATATATAGTGGAAGTTCTACTAGTATAAGCAGTTTAGTGTTGCTGGTATATAAAGAGCAAAGCTGGAATGGCAGCTCCTGAACAGGTAGATGGTGTTCAGGTAACAAATGATCTTGTATGCCATGCAAAGAATCTTTGATTTTAATATTTTTAGGTAGGTGGTCTACAAATTTTCTTGATTATGTACTCTAATCCATAAAAAAGTTAAGGATGTACCCCACTATGTGTTTGTTCATAGGTTATAACAAGTACCATTGTACTGGCAAAAACAAAAATTTAAAGGGATCAACTAAAAAACATAAAAATAGCACTAATATTTTCATATTCCAGTGATTTGTCTTGTGCACCTCCTGTAAGCAAGCATTCTACCTTAGAGATCATTGCTTTAAGGCTGTGGTCAGCAAGCTGCGGCTTGTGAGCCACATGCGGCTTTTTGGCCCCTTGAGTGTGGCTTCTGCACAAAATACCATGGCCTGGGTGAGTCTATTTTGAAGAAGTGGTATTAGAAGAAGTTTAAGTTTAAAAAATTTGGCTCTCAAAAAAAAGTTCAGTCGTTGTACTGTTGATACTTGGCTCTGTTGACTAATGAGTTTGCTGACCACTGCTTTAAAAAATTAGGAGCTACTGAAAAATATAAGCAGAAGGATAATACTGGTAAATATTTACATCATTTTGCTGGGATATAGAAGAATGATAATAGTGGGGATTGAAATAAGATGAAAAGGGGAGGGGGTGTCAGGACTAGAGTAGGATATCTATTAGGAAGTGAATGAAGTAGTCCAGGAGATAATTGATGAGGTTGTTTTTCAAGGAATTTCGCACTGAAGAGAGTAATTTCACTCAGTATAGAAGTAGTGCTAAATAGATGGGTAGAATTTAGGAGTTCTTTAGTAAGAAATTAGAGAAGGATATATATATATTTATTTATTGAGAGATATAATTCCAGAACATTTCTTTAAACCTCCGTCCGCTAAAAGAAACCCAGTACTAATTAGTAGTCATTTTCTATTCGTCCCTCTTTCTAGATTCTGGAAAGCACTAATCTATTTTCTGACTCTGGATTTGCCTTTTCTGGATATTTCATATAAATGAATTCATACACTATGTGATCTTTTATGTCTGGCTTCTTTCACTTAGCATGATGTTTTTAAGGTTCATTCATATTGTAGCATGTATCAGTACTTCATTCCTTTTCATGGCTGAATAATATACCACGTTCTGATTATATACCTTGGAGTGGAATTGCTGAATCATATGGGAATTTTTTAACTTTTTGTTTTCTACAGCACCTGAACCATTTTACATTTATATCAGCAATAAATGAGGGTTCCAGTTTCCCTCTGTCCCCACTAACACTTGTTATTGTCTTTTTTATTATAGTACAGGATGTTACTGAAGTTTAGAAAAATCAGGGAGGGCTTTATGGAGGAAATAGAACTTGGCTTATGCCAATTTGCAGATAGACAAACAGTCACAGTAAGAAACAAGGACTGGTAAAATAACCAGATGGGTACTAAGTTACATATTCGTTCAACAAATATTTACTGAGCTAGACATGTTCTTTGTGAATAATATCTAGCCAGTTCCCAGCCAGTGATGCTTTCTGAGTGCGGATAGACCACATCAGACATCTAGTGAAGTCTGGCCTCTGCTCAAACCTTGGTTTTTGCCAAGGTAATCAGTGACCTTCCAGATGGAGACCATTAAGTTTTTTTTTTTAATATATACATTTTTATTGATTTTAGAGAGGGAGAGAGAGAAATAGAAACATTGGTGATGAGTCATCAATCAGCTGCCTCCTGCATACCGCCCCCCCCTTTGGGATTGAGCCCACAACCCAGGCATGTGCCCTGACCGGGAATCAAACCGTGATCTCCTGGTTCATAGGTCAGCGCTCAACCACTGAGCCACACTGGCTGGGCAGACCTTTAATTTTTATTGTAGTTAACATCTCTGCTGCATTGCACACTTATTCTTGTGACTTTCTTTGGTTATCTTAAGTTATAACAGACTTCACTTTGTTTTCCTTCCTGCTGATGCATTAAGCTTTCTAATTATTCTTCCCTCACTCCCTTCTTAGCTTGTCCCTTAAATGTTTTGTTCTTCGTGGTTCTGTTTCTACCTATTTTGTCTCATTCTTGTGTGTTCTCTCTGGGCAATCTCATTTCCCCCCATAATTATAACCTATGTGCCCACTACTCCCATATCTATAATTGTTCATTCACTTCTGTCTGGGTTACAAGCCATATAGCCACTACTATGTTATACATCTGCAATTGGATGTTTCAACTACCTCTAACTTTTTTTTTTAAGATTTTTTTTTTTGAGGGGGGGGACCAAGATGGCGGCATACTGCTGCCTCACACAACAATTTTAAAACTACAGCTAGAAGACAAAATGGACATCATCCAGAATCACCGGAAAGCTGGTTGAGTGGAAAATTCTACTACTAGAAAGAAAGAGAAAAGGACACTGAGACTCAGAGGAAGTGCGGAGGGCAGAGGTGTGGAGATGCGCACATGGAAAGGGCAGGCGGCTGAATACACGGTTTGCTTTTTTGAACAGGGAGGGAGACAGGCACCCTACTGCGCTGAACTCCAGTTCTGAGCGAGATTTGGGGAACCCAGACTCATATGGGGTGAAACTGGACTGTCAGGAGGAAGCACACTGAGACTTAGTGGAGTTGCAGAGGTGTGCAAGCTCACAGAGAGGGTGTGAAGCTGAGCGCGTCACTGGCTCTCTTGTTCGGAAGGAAAACAAAACCTCCAATTGCACTGTACTCCAGTTCCAGGTGTGACTTTGGGTATCCAGACTCATTTGGGGAGAAACTGGACTGTCTGGCAGTGGGCAAAACTTGAGGGCAGCTTTCCCTCAGAGATGCGTGCAGCCTTCCCACAGGACATTGAGATCCAGGGGCTTCTTAGGGTGGGGCTGGCAGGAACCCAAGGCTGTCTGTTCAGCCCTGAGATTTCGCCCCATCCAAGCTGAGCACAGAGGCTCTCCCAGCATGGACACAGCTGATCCTTATAGCCAATTGGCTGGAGGTCAACCCCTCCCAGTGACACCAACAACAATCTAGGCTTAACTACAACAAGACTGTGCAACCCATAAAGGGGTGCACCAAGAGTGTCCACCTCAGGTAACTGGGGAGGCTGAGCCACTATCCCTTGGAGGAGACCTACCACACAAAGCTACTGGACCAACTCAGGGAAGCAGCGAAAATGCAGAGACAAATCACAAATGAAAGAAATGGAGGAAAGCAAATGATTGGATATAGAATTCAAAACCACGGTTATAAGGTTTTTCAAGAATTTCCCAGAAAAGGCTGATAAATTTAACGAGACCCTTGAGGATATGAAAAAGGACCAATTAGAAATTAAGCATACACTGACTGAAATAAAAAAAATTATACCAAGATCTAACAGCAGACTAGAGGATCACAAGAATCAAGTCAAAGATTTGAAATACAAAGAAGCAAAAACAGCCAGAAAAGCAGAAAGAAAAAATAATCCAAAAAATTGAAGATAGTATAAGGAGCCTCTGAGACAACCTAAAGCATACCAACATCCAAATTATGGGGGTGCCACAAAAAGAGAGAGCAAGATACTGAAAGCCTATTTGAAGAAATAGTAACTGAAAACTTCCCCAACTAGGTGAATGAAATAGACTTGTAAGTCCAGGAAGCACACAGAACCCCAAACAAAAGGAATCCAAAGAGGACCACACCAAGACACATCATAATTAAAGTGCCAAGAGCAAAAGACAAAGAGAGAATATTAAAAGCAGCAAGAGAAAAACATGAGAGCACCCATACGATTGTCAGCTGATTTCTCAACAGAAACTATGGGAGTGGCAAAAAAATATTCAAAGTGATGAATAGCAAGTACCTACAACCAAGGTTACTCTGCCCAGCAAAGCTATCATTCAGAATTGAAGGTCAGATAATGAGCTTCATCACCACCAAACCAGTATTATATGAAATGCTAAAAGGAATTCTTTAAGAAGAGGAAGAAGGAGAAAAAGGTAAAGATAAAAATTATGAACAACAAATACATATCTATCAACAAGTGAATCTAAAAGTCAAGTGAATAAAAAATCTGATGAACAGAATAAACTGGTGAATATAACAGAATCAGGGGCATAGAAAGGGAGTGGACTAACAATTCTCAGGGGGAAAATGGTGTGGGAGATGTGGGAAGAGACTGGATAAAAATCATACACCTATGGATGACAGTGGAGGGGAGGTAAGGGCAGAGGGTGGGATGGGAACCGGGTGGAGAGGAGGTATGAGGGGAAAAAAGAGGAACAATTGTAATAATCTGAACAATAAAGGTTTATTAAATTTAAAAAACCCACAAAAACACAAATATCCCAGACCAAAAAAAAAAAGAAGATTTTTATTTTTGCCCTGACTGGTTTGGTTCAGTGTATAGAGCATCATCAGCCTGTGGACTGAAATATCAAGGGCATGTACCATGGTTGCGGGCACATCCCCAGGTGGAGGTGTGCAGGAGGCGGCTGATCGATGTTTCTGACTCTTCCTCTCATTTCCTCTCTGTAAAAAATCAATAAAATATATTTTTTTAAAAGATTTTTATTTTTACCAATTTCAGAAAGGAAGGGAGAAGGAGATAGAAACATCAGTGCTGAGAAAGAATTATTAATTGGCTGCCTCCTGCATGCCTCCTGCTGGGGATCAAGCCCGCAACCCAGGCATATGCCCTGACTTGGAATTGAACAATGTGACCTCCTAGTTCATAGGTCAATGTTCACCCACTGAGCCACACCGACTGGCACCTCGAACTTAATATATAAAAACTGAACCCATGATCTTTTAGCCCTCTTCCTTCTTTTTTATCCCCTACAACCATGAAAAGATCACCTTCACTCATATTTTGAGGTAGAAATCCCCAAATCATTCTATACCCCTTTCTCTCCTCCACATTCAAATCACTGTTTGAAGAGTACCATCTCGCTTTTCCAGGCAGAGTGTTCCATTCCTCTGCATGTGCTGTTATCATTCTGCCGGATGATTCAGGTAAACATAAGCTGCTTTGTAATGCTTTCCCTGGGTACCTTTAGTTGAACTGTTCTTTAATGTTCTCATGTAGCGTCTGTACATCTCTGCCACATTATACTGTAGGGTTTTAGACTTTTGAAGAGAGGTCTGAGTAGGCCGTGCTCTGGAGTGTGACCTACTCTAAGGTGAAGCCTTCCTGGTGTTTGGTGATCTGCAACGTTAATGTCATTTCTTTGCTCTTGCAGAGCTGGAATTCCAAAATGCTTCTGCCTTCTTCCCCCAGCACTGCATGACTTCTGGTGATTCTGTTTCCCTCTCAATTCTGTACCATCTACATCTGATAAACCTCAATAGTCTTGCCCTCTGCCTTTACATCCCTCCCCCTCAGCCCAGTAGTGGACTCTCCCAATGGACTTCTGGGGCCCTGCCCCCTCTTTTCACAGTTCCTTCATCTTCATTGTCTTACGACTCAGATTCTAGGCAAACTCAGATGTCTGCTTCTTGGTCTCATTGAAGCCCCTGCTCTGTTTGGGGTCCAGCTTTCTGTGCCCTAGTTGGGAAGTTGTCCCCCACAGAGAAATGGGCAATTGTAGGGCTCACTTCAAGTGTCCCTTATTTCGAGGGTTATTGCCTTGCACTGCCTCTTATCTCCTGAAAACAGTTGTCATGTATATTCTGCCCAGTTTTATATTTGGAAGTCTCGTACTAGTTACTCCATCATGGCTGTGAGTAGAAGTCTACTGTGATTACCTGCTTATGTATCTGCTCATGAAACTGTCTTATTCATGAAACATGCCAAGCATCTGGCACATAGTAGATAACAATAAAGGTTTGCTGGTTTAGCTTAAAGATATTGCTGGAAATAGCACCATGTTGGAATACACATGTTAAGGAGAATCATTCTTTCCTATTCTGGTTTTCAGTCTTCTTAGCCCATTAATTAAGGACACTTCACTTCCCAGGAGGGAATAATATTTGGAAGGAAAGTCTTCTTTTTCCTACCCTTTCTCTGGCTGTCGTCATGAATGGAAGACGGATTTTCCTGATTGGTGAATTTGGAAAAGAATCTTGTTGTATAAAATGACTAGTCTTCAGGATTTGTATGTGTTATCTCCCTGCCATGTTCTAACTGGTTTGTCCATGGTAGGACAGCCTGTATTTGTCCAATTGGTTAAATTTCATTCTGCATAGGAAAATATTAGAAAGCCTATTGTGATTATACATCTAAGCTATGTTCTCCAGTCACCTTATCGCTTCTTATAATGATGATATTTTAATCTCTGTCTACCTCTTACTGCCATGTTTTATTTTTTAATTAGTCCCAATCTCTGAGTGGAAGAGAATAATTATCACCCTTTAACCCTATAGAGACTGCGGGTGGGACAAAAACAGCTCCTGGTCAGGCAAGAGGTCTTTTCCCCACTAATTCTCGTTTTGATCTCATAACTGCTTATATTTGCCTCTGGCAGACAGAAAGTACCTTCTTTGTACCTGCCCTTTGATTGTACTCTGAGGGCTGTAGCCCCTGTTGTACCAGTCACACCAAGTGGTATCATTTTCTTTTAAGGGAATAATATATTTTGAACATGCATTGGTCTTATCTTCAAGAGAAAAGCATTTTCAGAAGACTTTTAGGTGGCATTATATCCTTGCTCTTCTTGTATCTGCTGGGCACCTAATTTAAGGTGAATGACTAATGGAATATGTCTTACAGCAATGAGCCTTCAGCAGGAACTTTCTCCTGCCAAACTGTCCTATATTCTTAACTACATTGCAGTATAGGGAGGTAATAAATTATTAATCCTAAATCTGTCTCCTCAGATTGTAGGATAATGACTTGAGTACATGGCAGCTGGGGGAAGGTAGAGTGTTCTGGTTGTTAACACAAACTATGCAAGCTTTTTTATTCTAAAAGTCAGCTAGCATTGAGTAAGTCAGTGGTATCTTGTTATATCACAATTTAATTGCGCTAAGTAAGACGATTCAGAATCCTCTAAAGTTAGTCTCTCTTCCAGTGAAATAAAGTAATTGTCTCTTTGAATACTTTTTAGTAAAAGATAATCATCTTAAGTCCTTCTCTCTGTCTTGGAAAATTGTAGTTTTGGTTGGTTTTTTTTGCCTTTTAGAAACATGCAAACACATTTCTTAACAAAGTGAAGAGGGATAAGAAAATGACATAATTGGCCAGTAAATCCAATTTAATTTAAAATTTTTCTTAAGTTGACTTTCCTCAGGAAGTCCTGAAGGGAGAAAATAATAATATAGTGGAGGAGCTTATAACCACAAAATAACAAGTGCAGGGCCAAAGCAAGACCTTTTGGCTTATTTTGGAGATTGTATAAAAATCTTACTAACTGGGGAGAACCAAGATGGCGGCATAGGTAAAACACCTATCTTGCCGTCATACTCAACAATTTTAATACTACAACTTAACGAAAGAACAAACACCTTCCAGAATCACCAGAAAACTCGCCGAGTGAAAATTCCACAAATAAAATGAAAAGAAGACACTGTGACTCGGAGGAGCGGCGGCGGACAGCGTTGAAAGATTCGCGTGGAGAGAGGTTTGGAGCGCACGCCGCGGAGAGGGCGGGCGCCTGAAAACCGGCCAGTTTTCTTGATCGAGGAGACAAAGAGGTCCCACTGGACTGATTCGCCAGCTCTGGGCGAAGTCCAGGGAACCCACTATCACACGGGGTGAAAACTGGACAGTGGGAGGGCACGCCGAAGCTCGGGCGCTGCTGGGTCTGCCGGCTTTGCCAGCTTGTGGAGAAGGCAGCTTGCGCGTGACCTTGGGAACAGCACAGCTACGTGACCACGCAGAGAGCGCTCTGCGACTCGCCCTCTCATTTGGAAAACCGTCAGACTGCTTTGTTTTACGACCCTGGGTGAGACATTGGGCGTGCAGAGTCATTTGGGGAGAGTCTGAATTCCCCGGCAGCCAGTGGAGCTCGGCAGCGGCTCTCTCTCAGAGGTACTGGCAGCCATTGCCCCTGGCAGAGTCCCTGGGGCCACATAGGGCGGAGATAACGCTGTCTGCTTGGCCCGGAGACTCCGCCCATCCAACCTGAGCACAGCTGAGCTTCACAGACAATTGGCCTGGAGGTCAATCCCTCCAAGTGCTAACAACGATTAACAGCTTAACTTCAGCAAGGCTGTGCAACCCATATCCACCTCAGGTAACTGGGGAGGCTGAGCCACTATCCCTAGTAGGAAGTCTACCACACAAAGCTAATTGACCAACTCAGGGAAGCAGCCACCATGCAGAGACATGGAAAGAAATCAGATGTGAAAGAAATGGAGGGAAAAAAACGATTGGATATAGAATTCAAAACCACGGTTATAGGGTTTTTCAAGAGGCTCCAACAAAAGGTCGAGGCCTATAAGGAAATAAGGGAGACCGTAAAGGAAATGAATAAGTCCTACAAGGAAATGAACAAGACCTGCAAGGAAATGAGGGAGACACTCAAGGATATAAAGGAGACTCTCAAGGATATGAAAAAGGACCAACCAGAAATTAAGCATATACTGACTGAAATAAAAAATATTATACAAAGACCTAAAAGTGCTCTGGAGCACCCCAAGAACCAAGTTAAAGATTTGAAATACAAAGCAAAATCCACTCAGCTGAAAAAGCCAAGAAACCAAAAGAATCCAAAAAATTGAAGATAGTGTAAGGGGCCTCTGGGACAACCTCAAGCATACCAACATCCGAATTATAGGGGTTCCAGAAAAAGAGAGAGAGCAAGACAATGAAAACCTATTTGAAGAAATAGTGACCAAAAACTTCCCACACCTGGTGAAAGAAATTGACTTAGGAGTCCAAGAAGCGCACCGAACTCCAATATATAGGAACCCTAAGAGGACCACACCAAGACACATCATAATTAAAATGCCAAGAGCAAAAGACAAAGAGAGAATATTAAAAGCAGCAAGAGAGAAACAGTTGGTTACCTATAAGGGAGCACCCATACGATTGTCAGCGGATTTCTCAACAGAAACGATGCAGGCCAGACGGGAGTGGCAAGAAATATTCAAAGTGATGAACAGCAAGAATCTACAACCAAGATTACTCTATCCAGCAAAGCTATCATGCAGAATTGAAAGTCAGATGAAGCGCTTCGCAGATAAGAAAAAGCTAAAGGAGTTCACCACCACCAAACCAACATTATATGAAATGCTGAAAGATATTCTTTAAGAAGAGGAAGAAGAAAAAGGTAAAGATGAAAATTATGAACAACAAATACACATCTATCAACAAATGAATCTAAAAATCAAGTGAATTAATAAGCTGATGAACAGGATAAACTGGTGAATGTAACAGAATCACGGACATAGAGAGGGAATGGACTGACAACTCTTGGGGAGAAAGGGGGTGTGGGAAGTGCAGCAAGAGACTGGACAAAAATCATGCAACTATGGGAGAGGACAGGAGGGGGGTGAGGGCGGAGGGTGGGATGGGTACCAGGTGGAGGGGAACTATAGGGGGAAAAAAAGGAAACAATGTAATTAATATACTGAACAATAAAGATTTAAAAAAAATAAAAATAAAAATCTTACTAACTCTAACAGCTTCCAATTCAAGGCATTATTATGTGGAATTGGCCAGAACATGACCAAGAACTATGTGTCTAGTTAGTGTTTGGACATTTCTTTCTCAGCTGAGTATTATTGGAGAAATTGGGTCAAAATGCATAGCTTTTGGTTTAAGGGTTTGCATTTTGAACTTTCTAATCCTTTATCCAAGAGCTTCCTTTAAAAAAGTTAGCCCATGTGGTTAGCATCCTTTAGACACTTTTGGTTCCTGACAGTACTGGATTAGTTTTAGAGAGAAGTTAAGAATTGATCTTGATATCTACCAATTCATCAATTAAGCAAGAGACAGAAGGCACTCAGGAGTCAGACAAGCCTCAGTGTGAGACCTGTTCTATTATACTAAAGGCCTGTTGCACAAAGATTTGTGCAATAGGCCTTCCTTTCCCTGGCTGCCAGCACCGATTTTCCTCCGGCACCCAGGACTCAGGCCTTCGCTCTGGTCATCGCCTTCCATCTTCGCTCCAGCTGGAGCCTTCAGTCTTCTCTGATCCAACCAGAGTGCAGCTTCTGAAGCTCCCTCTGCCCTCACACTCATAGCAGGCATCCTGACCCACCCAGCCACTTTGTGTCTGTGTATGCAAATTAACCCATTAGCTTTGCTGGGTTAATTTGCATACTCACTCCTGATTGGCTGGTGGACATCATGGAGGTATGGTCAGTTTGCATATATTTCTCTTTTATTAGTGTAGATACTGGTTAATGTTTCTGAAACCCACCTTTCATCAGTTTCCTTATCTACAAAATGGGAATGTGAGTGCCTCTCATAGAATTGTGAGGATTAAATAAAATGTTCATGCAAGTGCTTACACTACTTCCAGGTGCATAAATAAAAATTCAGGAAATGTTAGCAGAGTCATTATAATATCTATATATATAAGGCTGATATGCTAAGTGTCTGACCATCCGGGTAATGACATCATATAGCAATGCCCTGTTTCCTCTCCCTAGCAACTAGCCGCCTTGCAGTTTCTTTAGTCCAGGAACATGACTTGCTTTATAGCCAGGTGCAAACATTTCATGCTTTAACCAAATGCCTGTGAAGCGTTTTCCCATGCTTCATCTCATTTGATCCTTGCAGAGTCCTGGAGTAGGTAGATAGGAGACTCGGTAGAATCCTATTTTCTTTTCATTAGTTGGAAAACAGAGATTTAGAAAGCTTAGAAACTTGACGCAACTAAAAAGAAATAAGAAATGGTGGACCTTGAAAATGACTTCAGGTTTGCTCACTGCACAAAATATAGTCAAACACTGCTGCAGTTCAATATTTTACCCTTTGTTCTCCCTGCATGATTTACAATAATAATCTGCTTCGTGTTGATATTTACTGCTGTGTTGCCAGTGGTAACATGAAAGAGAAGTTGGGGTGCTTCACTGGGATGGAAAAAGTTTAGCTAAATCAGAAAGCAGATCTACTTACGCAAATTTATTCTATATATATAAAAGGCTAAGTTGACTTGCACATGCATGATACATACAAAGCTCGCTGACGCCAATTGCATGCGTGTGTTTTGATCTGTCATTGTTGATTGTGAATTTGGGTGACACTTCTATTATAGAGAAAGGGCGAATAGAGATATTAAGATATTTCTTCTAATTAATTTTCTTTCAATGTGCACAAATTCCTGCACCAGGCCACTAGTGTTAATATAAAATCCTGTTTGGTTAAACTCTTCTCTAATTCCAGGATGACCAAGTGGGCATCTGGCTTCTTTAAACCTCTTTCTAGTGGGATCTCAGTCCCTACATTTTTTTTTTTTTAAATATATTTTATTGATTTTTTACAGAGCCGAAGGGAGAGGGATAGAAAGTCAGAAACATCGATGAGAGAGAGACATCGATCAGCTGCCTCCCGCATGCCCCCCACTGGGGATGTGCCCGCAGCCAAGGTACATGCCCTTGCCAGAATCGAACCCGGGACCCTTCAGTCCGCAGTCCGACGCTCTATCCACTGAGCCAAACCGGTCTCGGCAGTCCCTACATTTTTAAAGTATAATGTAGGAGACCTAGACTTTCTTTCTTTTTAAATCTTTATTGTTGAGAATATTACAGATGTCCCTCTTTTTTCCCTGCATTATATCCCTCCACTCAGTTCCTGTCCTGCTCAAAGCCTTTATCACCTTATTGTCTGTGTCCATCATAGGGTAATGCATAGATGAATCTAAGATCTTTGTTTGATCTCTTCCTGCCCCACCTTTCCCTCTGGGAATCATCAGTCTGTTCTGTTTCCATGCCTCTGGTTCTATTTTATTCACCTGTTTATTCTGTTCATTAGATTTCTTATTCGTTTATTTTGATTTTTAGATTAAATTGTTGATAGATATGTATTTATTGCCATTTTATTATTCATATTTTTATCTTTATCTGTTTTTCTTTCTCTTTTTAAAGAATACCCTTCAACATTTCATGTAATGCTAGTTTGGTGGTGATAAGCTAGCTTTTTCTTGTCTGTAAAGCTCTTTATCTGATCTTCATTTTTAAATGATAGCTTGGTGGTTTGAGAAATCAGCAGTTATCCACATGGGTTGACTTTTTTAAAGGAAGCTCTAGATTGTAGGTCCTTGTTATTCATCACTTTGAATATTTCTTGCCACTCCCTTCTGGCCTGCATAGTTTCTGTTGAGAAATCAGCTGACAGCTGTATCGGTGCTCTCTTGGAGGTAACTGCTTTTCTCTTGCTGCTTTTCAGATTCTTGTTTTGCCCTGCCAGTTTGGGTCGCTCAGTGGGTAGAGCTGCTATATCTCCTAGAGTTGGTAGAGTGATCTTATATAATAGGTGTCCTATAGTCCAGTGGCTTAGCCTCCCTAGTCACCTAAGCCAGGCACTCTAGGTGCGCCCCTTTGTGGGTTGTGTGCACAATCTTGTTGCAGTTGAGAACTGCTTGCTATTGGTGCCACTGGGCGGAATTAACCTGTAGGCCAATTGGCTGTGAGCACCAGCTGCGGCTACAGTGGAAGAGACACCCTGATGGATCAGGACTTCAGTGGGGCTTTGGTGCTCACTGAGTCTGTCCCTTGAGTGTGCTTATGGATGTGTGGAGTTCTAATCCGGTGTGGTCTGATGCTGTCCACTGGGTGCACTGGCTCCTGGATCTCCTGCTCAGTCACAAAAAGAAATTGTAAAATACCCTAAATTTTTAATATGTTAAAAATATTGATATATTTTATATAATATAAAATATGTTAATATTTTATATTAAATATTAATATAGTTTAATTAATATATTAATAAAATTAATATATTTTTATGAATTTCAGAGGAGAAATTCAGAGTTTGCAGAGAGGTGCAAACTCTGCCACTCCCTGGAGCTACAAGAGGTCTGCAGATTTCTCCTATTTGTATTGTGTTTGTAAATACCTAGGCAAGGCCCAGCTGAAGGCAAGAAAGGCTGGTGCTAGGGCCAGGTCTTGGGCCTGTTGTTGATAGGTTTGGAGCACCCTGACCCAGCTGCTGCTTGTTTGAGACATTTAGCAAAGTCTGATGCAAGAGCAAGAATAGGCCATTCATATGCAAAAGTCACTGCACACAGGTTGGATGGGGCTGCAAATTGGATCCAGTGGGGACTCAGGGAATACCCCGGGGAGAGCAAACAAAAATGGCTGCCAGTCAGCCCTGTGATCTGAGAGCTCCCAGAACAGGAATAATGACCTCTGCCAGCACCTCCATCTGGAAGAAAGTTGCCCCCAAGTTCCTGTCCTGATGCCAATCCAGTTCCTCCTCAAATGTGTCCTTAGTGCTGGAGCTTAGAAGAAGCAGGATCTTGTAAGTTCAGTTCATGTGCCTGCTCTTTAAGAGGAACAGCTGGGTCTCCAGCAGCCTCCAAGTCACTGACCCCCAATCCCCTCTGGTTTTTGAGACCTTTAGTTATGGGGACTTTTTTCCCAGCTCCAGAAGTCTGGGCTGGGGGTATGGTGTGAGGCTGGGACCCTTTGCTCCTCGCAGGGCCCTCTGCAGAGACGATCTCCCTCCCGATTTCAAAAGCAGCACCGTGGGTGCTGGGTTCAGCCCATGCCATGCCTCTGCCCCTCTTACCCATCTCACTGTGCCTTCTTTTTTACTTCTCTAGTTGTAGGACTTTCATTCATCCAGCTTTCAGGCAGTTCTGGGTGATAATTGTTCTGTATTTCAGTTGTAATATTTTTAAAAAATATTTTTATTAATTTCAGAGAAGAAACAAGAGGGAGAGAGAGATAAAAACATTAATGATTAGAGAGAATCATTGCTCAGCTGCCTCCTGAATGCCTTCTGGTGATCCAGGCAACAACCTGGGCATATGCCTTTCACTGGAATCAAACCTGGGCCCCTTCAGTCCACAGGCCAACACTCTATCCACTGAGCCAAACCAGCCAGGGCTTAGTTGTAATTTAGATGTAGTTGTGGGAGGCAGCGAGGACAGGTATTTACCTACATTGGATTCTAGGTTCTCCTCTGGCCTTTCTTCATTGTCAGGAAAAGTAGACCTCCATTCATACAGCTTTACAGGTCTGAGGTTGGTTGAAGCCCATGACAGGGTGAGCTGTATTGTGCATTTTCCATAATTGTAACATGCCACTAAGGAGCATGACTGGCTAATTTCCTCCTTCAGCCAAGGATGCTTTCTCTCTGGAAGAGGACACTTCTGCTGCCATGACACCACGTGGCCCTCCACCCTAGTTTCTTTCCTGCAGCACTGATGATGTGCCTATGCCTCTTCTAGGCCAGATTAGCTTTGTCTTTTGGTCAGAACAGTGTTTTGACTGGAGCTGATTCAATAGTACTTTTGGATTTTTGTTTCAGAAGTAGCTTGCAGAGTTAGTCCCTTCCTTCCAAATGTATTTACTGAGAGCTTACAATCTTAGGCATTAGAAATGCAGTGAAATGACAGACATGGTCTCTGTACTCATAGAACTGGCAGTCTTTTGATTCCTTTGTCATTTCTAGGGAGCAGAAATTCTTTTTGAGAGGGTAGATGTTACTGTATCAAGATTTCCTCCAAAAAGGCTGAGGCCTTCCTAGGGTCCCATGGTAATTCAGTGACGGAGACCCATTCTTCTTTGCAGAATCCTAGGAATGTAAAAGACTAAGCAATTGATATCCCAAGCTGGTCTAAATAGAATAACCTTCTGCTAAGATTTATATAGGTGAAGCCCCTATCTACAGTATAGTAGGTCTCCAGCTTTCAATCCAGCCCTTTCTCTCCACTACTGATAATCCACATTCCTGAATAAGCAGTGAGGGTGGCTATCTGGAGATTTAGAAAAAGTGCTACAGTTGTACTCTTTAGCCCCAGTGTGGAAGTATGTGTTCTCTGTTGATTTCATGGGTATTAGGTGTATTCAGCCAGTCAGCTCTTTGAAATCTTCTTTGCATCAGGGTGCTCCTTGCTTTTTGGCATCAGGTTGGTTACTCAGGCCCTCAGGTGAACAGTTCCAATGCTTAGCATCTGGTAAACACTAAATTATACAAATCCTGAGCGTCTCTGGTTAGTCACGAAAAGAAATTGTAAAATACCCTAAGATAAGAAGGAATTATAATGTTCCGGATGGTGCATTAACCATCAGAGAGGCTGGCTAGGAGAAACAAAAGCAGAGAAGAATGCTGGCCAAGGCCTCTCTGAAACTCCAACTACAGATTCTGCCCCCAAAGATAATTGCCCGGCGTGACTCACTCCAATGCCCCTTTTACACTCTCCCAGCAAATTACAGGATTTTAAAGAATGCCCTTTTTCTTCCAACTGGCTTAACTTTATGCTTCAATTCTAAACCAAGTAGCACATTTGAGTTTGAAATAAATATGTGCTCTTAGATTCTCTCTTTTAGGTAACAAAGGGAATGACTAGCATTATCAGACCTGGGAGATGGGGAGGTTTTACTTCTGTAGCTCTAATTTGAGAGTCAAGCTTAAAATCTTAAAGAACTGCCATTCTGAGTGTTAAGAAATGCCCTCCCCACCTTTTTTTCTTTTTTTGATAACACTGTTTATTGTCCTTAACTGAGGGCAGCTTGAGTCATCTGCAGGCTTATGGAAGTAAGCCTGGTAGAATGAGTGAGTCTTAATCAGATCAAATGAAGCAGCCTTGTAGGGAGAAGCTGAGAGTGACGTTCCATTTCAGAAAGCTGAGTGGTCTGTGTCCTACTGGGTCAGTCTCTGGCTTTTGGCCTGAAGCAAAACAGCCCCCTGTGATGAAGCAGTGCAAGCTTTCTTCTACTTGTGCATTCCATCTCATCAGTTAGTTTCTTACAGCTTGGTTTCAAAATCGCTCTCAGCTCTGCTCTGCAGAGTATGCTTCTAAGCTGAACCATGACATTTCTCACAGTGCACTTTTCAAAAAACGGCGCATTTTCATATTATTTCTCTGTGAAAGGTGAAAGGTTGGTGTTTGGCCTCTAAGCTCAGGTAAGCAGACCTTGAGTAGGATTATTTGCCTAAGATGTCAAGGCAGAATCAAAAGTTCTCTGGCCTTTTCATGGAGACTTTCACAGCCAAGCATACCCGCCTTTCCTTTCCCAAGCTGTTTTGATTGAACTGTTTCGATTGAGCTGTTTCGCCTCCACTCTCATATTTTATGTGGGGGTTGCTGTCTTGGCAGCACGGCTGCTTCTGTCAATGAGGAGGAAAAGGTAAAGAATAAAGGCCCTCTGTGCACTGACGTGTTTTCAGGGTTATTTCCTGTGTGCTTATGGTGTGTGTGTGTCTGTCTATCTGTGTGTTCTGTGCAGAATATAAGGCAATCCAAGACACATTTGATAGCCATAAGGCTTTATGTTCTGCCTAGAATTAATGTCACTTTTGAAGCATTAGAGAAATATTGCCATTTTATAGATGAGAATAAGGAAAAATCAGTTTCTCTGTGGTTAGAAAGAGACCATACTAGGTAATTTATAGTCAGAAGTATTGACCATTTGCCCAAATTTTTACTCCTGTCAGTAGAATGTGTGAATTACAATCAACTTGAAAATGGAGCTATAAGGGGAAGATACATATAGATACCTGTCATAAAAAGAAAATATATTAAAAGCCACACATTTGCAATAAATAAATCAAAACTATAAAATTATCTGAATGTTAGTATTGCATTATCTTTATTTTTGTTGTTGTTGTTAATCCTTACCTGAGGATATTTTTTCCATTGATTTTTTTTTAAGAGGGAGTGAAAGGGAGGGGGAGACACAGAGAGAGAAGCATCCATGTGAGAGAGACACATTGATTGGTTGCCTCCTGTACATGGGGCCGCAGATTGAGCCTGCAACCCGAAGTACATGCCCTTGACTGGAATCAAACCTGAAACCCTTCAGTCTGGGGGCCAACGCTCTAACCACTGACAAAATTGGTAGGGCTGCACTACACACACACACACACACACACACACACACACACACACTCTAGATGCCTGGTGCATGAAATTTGTGCACAGGGAGCGGGGGGAGCAGGTTCCTCTCAGCCTAGCCTGCGCCCTCTCCAATCTGGAACTACTCAAGGGATGTCCAACTGCCGGTTTAGGCCCAATCCAGCAGTTGGATACCCCTCACAGTCCAGGACCACTGGCTCCTAACTGCTCACCTGCCTGTTGGATTGCCCCTAAATGCTCCCCTGCTGGCCTGGTCACCCCCAGCTGCCCCCCTCCCACCAGTCTGGTCACTCCCAACTGCTGCCCACCAGCCTGGTCGCCCCCAACTTCCCTGCCTGTGGGCCTGGTCACGCCATGCAGCCTGTTGCTCAGTCATTTGGTTACCCCTCACTAACCCCCCTGCCGGTCTAGTCGCCCCACATGGCCTTTCAGTTGTCCATTCGGTTGCGATGTCGCTTAGGCTTTTATATACACTGAGTGGCCAGATTATTATGATCTGTGAACGCATAATAATCTGGCCACTCAGTGTATATCTTATATAATAAAAGGCTAATATGCAAAAGTTCGGCCAGTAGGCAGGCCGGCCGGCCAACTGCCCATGTCCCCTCGCCAGGCTGGTCTGACCCCACCCATGCATGAATTCATGCACCGGGCCTCTAGTAGCCAGATTATTAGGCATTCTAAGATCATAATAATCTGGCCACTCAGTGTATGTAGATAAGCTTAAGTGACCAGCCAACAGTCTGACTGGTAGCTATGACGTACACTGACCGAAAGGGAGCAGATGCTTAATGCAGGAGTGGAAACCACAGGCATGGAAACATGGAACAGACTGATGAATTTCAGAGGGAAGTGGGGAGGGAGGAGGGCAGGAAAAGATTAACCAAAGATCTTAATTACATACTAGAGGCCCAGTGCACAGACTCATCCTTGGCCTGACCTACGCCCTCTCACAATCCGGGACCCCTCGGGATGTCGGAGAGCTGGTTTTGGCCCAATCCCTGCAGACCAGGCTGAGGGACTTCACCAGTACATGAATCCATGCACTGGGCCTCTAGTTCTTTAATATTTGTTTTTATTGATTTGACAGAGAGAGCAAGAGAAAAGAGAGAAACACTGATGAGAGAAAAAGAAATATGGATCATTAGTTTCCTCCTGCATATCCCCTACTGGGGATAAATACATAACCCAGGTGTATTCCCTGACCTGGAATTGAACTGATGACCTCTTGTTTTATAGGATGATCTCAACCACTTCGCCCCACTGGCCAGGCCTGCATTATATTGATGATTTTAACTTGATTATACATTTCTAATATTTGTGCTCCCTTAAGATATGCATACAGAATTTTAATACCTTCTTTAGGATGCTTAATTCAGATCAATGATAATATCTGTGTGTTAAGGGTACACTATACATGTATTCAATTTAGGTCCACAAATACTGTCCCCATCAAAATAAAACCCAGTTCCTGCCATCAGAGAATTCACACTATGGAAGCAGAGATAGATGTAGAAGCTTAAGTATCATGATAAATTCCAAGATGCACTGTGGGAACACAAAGGGTGGGACAGGGCTGATCTGAACCCTGTTCTGCAGCAGCTTTCTGAGACAAGTGATATTCTGATCCCTTTGAACTTTCTTCTACCAGATTTATTTGAAGTGTTTTTTAACCTGCAGAGCTCTCTTACTTCTTTATTTTAGAAGAGGGAAGAGTATGTACAGCTCTGTAAAGTCTAGAGAATAAGAGCCCTAAGAAAATTATTTCTGTACAGACACAGATTGGCTTTGATTTCATTTAAATAACCCGGCTCCCAAAAATTCTAAAAATACTAACTACTCACATAATTTCGCTTTCATTTACACACACACGAGAAAGCATCTGTAGCTCTGCGTTTTATTTGCAATAAGCAAAAAGTGGTTTGAGATATTTAAGTATTCGAAGCTTGGTTGTATTGAGTCTTTACATGTCCCAGTTCAGCCCACTGCAGTTTTTTTTTTTTTTTACACTTACATAATGTTCCAAAACCAGAGATTTTTTTAATGGATAAATTGACATAAACTTCTCCTCTATTGGCCATATTTGCTAAAATAACACATCATGGTTTGCTGTATTATTTCCTCCCAAGCTTACTGCTATTTTATTTAATTTACATACCTCTGCCAGAGCCCTCTAAACCAGCAGTCACCAATCGGTGGTCCACGTGGTCCAAAAGGTTGGCGACTGCTGCTCTAAATGGCCTTCTCTTTTAGAAACAACAAAATCAGCACAGAAAAAGAAAAGAAAGAAAGGCCTTCCCATAAACAACAGTGCTCTGATTCAAGGTTCACTGTGTGGGTTTCAAAAGAAGGTTGTTATGATTGTGGTGAATGCAAGCAATTTATTAGCCCTGCAGTGGGAGATAGCAATCAACTGCAGGTTTGTAACAATCACATCTACAGTGGGCTGTACAGGTAACTGCTAGATCCTTGACAGCATATCTAAGTACTTTTCTCTTTAGAAAAAAACATTTTCTTTCTTTTTAGAACCATTTTTATGTACAGGCCAAAATTTATCTGTTATCATTTGATACCCGTGATTTTTAAAGTACAATGACGATTACACAGAGAGGTGTGGGTTCCATCACGCTGTGACTTGGAGGCGTGCTCTCCTTGCTGACAGCATTCTCCAAAGTCTTTTAGTCATAAGGTGGTGGGAGAAATAAAGAAGCAGGAAATTCTGAGTATGTCACATGTAGCATTGTAACCCCCTATTTAGTTTTTTGTTGTTTTTTTTAAGTACATGGTTAAGTCATTTACCTTCAATCTGCTTTTATAATGCCCTTGATGGCTGGATAATTTCTGAGCAGATGACTTTATGGTAGGAGAGTTATTTTCAGCTATACCAGTATTTGTGTGGTTTTTTAAAAAATATATATATTTTATTGATTTTTTACAGAGAGGAAGGGAGAGGGATAGAGAGTTAGAAACATTGATGAGAGTGAAACATTGATCAGCTGCTTCCTGCACACCTCCTACTGAGGATGTGCCCGCAACCAAAGTACATGCCCTTGACCGGAATCGAACCTGGGACCTTTCAGTCTGCAGGCCGATGCTCTAGTCACTGAGCCAAACCGGTTAGGGCTCAGTGTTGGTACTAATATTCTTAATTATAACTTGGTTGTGAAAATGGTTTTGGACTAACCTTAACAGATAGGTCTTTTGAAACTTAATAGCAACTGTATCCAGTTAATGCAAACTTTTGATTAGTAATTATCAATCAGGTAGACATTAAGGCATTAAGATTATGATAGACTGGTTTTCATTTTGTCAGTTAGGTGACTAGAACTTTGAGAGTTTTTGTGGGGAGGTTCCCCCTTTTCCCTTCTCATCATTACTCAGGAGAAGAGAAATTAAATGGATCTAGATGTCATCAGGAATGAATGGTTCTTTGCTTAGTGAACTGGGAAGCCATTTCCATTGTTGCTGTATTCCATGATGAAAGCTCATCCTGGTTGTGAGTGAAATGGGGTGGTCTGAAATAGATATCTCAAGGAACTGAAATTTGCTCGCCCTTTCATGAGGAAAGATTGCTTTGAGATTTGAAAGGATTTTTTCAGTTTAGTGTTTGGGCAGGAAAAGCTGTTTCCTAGCTGGTTATGTTAGATGCAGTTATCTTTTTTTAACCCACTTAGATTACCTACATTTTCTCTCTTTGCACATCTCTTATCATCCCTCCCTTTCAGTGCGCTCCTCACTTTAATGTGAAAAGCTCTTTCTAGCCCAGGCAGTATGGCTCAGTTGGTTGAACATTATCCCATGCACCAGGAAGTAGTCGGTTCGATTCCTGGTCAGAGCATATGCCTGGATTTTGTGCTCAATCTCCAGTAGAGGACATGCAGGAGACAGCTCATGGGTGTTTCTCATCGATTTTTTTTTCTCCCTTTATCTCTTTAAAAAGTCAATAAAAACATTTTTTTAAAAAGGAAAGAAAGCTCTTTCTAATTTTTTAGTGAACTAGGAACGTTTGCTTTGTTCTCCTGTGTCACTTCTTTTATTCAAAGAAATTAATTAACATTAGGGATCTGACCCAAATGACTAAAGTTCTAGTAACTCCATATTGGAACTGACTTCTTTTGCTACATTTTGTTAGTTAAAAAACAAAAAAAAACAAATTTATTTAAATATTAGAGAAATTTAAAATTAACATTTTTTTCTATGCCTGCTATGTGCCAAGTGTTTTGATGGCCTACAAATACAGAGATATAAGATAAAACCTCGGCATTTAAAGAGGACAGAGTGTGTGCGGTAGACAAATGAATATGATCCAGTGAGAGAAATACTGCCATAGAAGTCTATGTAAAATATGCAGAAGAGAAGTGAGATAGCCGAGACCGGTTTGGCTCAGTGGATAGAGCGTCAGACTGCGGACTGAAGGGTCCCGGGTTCGATTCCGGCAAGGGCATGTACCTTGGCTGCTGGCACATCCCCAGTAGGGGACATGCAAGAGGCAGCTGATTGATGTCTCTCTCTCATCGATGTTTCTGACTTTCTATCCCTCTCCTTTCTGTTCTGTAAAAAATCAATAAAATATATTTTTTTTTAAAAAGAGAGAGAAGTGAGATGAAGGTTTCATCAAGGAAAACTTTCTGGAAGGAGTGGTGTCTGAGCTGAAATGAAGTGTAATAACAAC
Source organism: Antrozous pallidus (assembly GCA_027563665.1). Classification (NCBI taxonomy): domain Eukaryota; kingdom Metazoa; phylum Chordata; class Mammalia; order Chiroptera; family Vespertilionidae; genus Antrozous; species Antrozous pallidus. The sequence continues at coordinate 189,509,367 of CM050508.1, forward strand.
AAAAGTAATGGCAGCCAATATTTACTGAGCTTTTACTACATGCCAGGTTTTGTATTACTACTTTGCATGGCTTATCTCCTTTAATATCTATAATGTTATCCTTTCTTTCCCTCCCTCCCTCCCTCCCTCCCTCCCTCCCTCCCTCCCTCCCTCCCTCCCTCCCTCCCTCCCTCCCATAAAGAAACCTGGAATTTTGACCCAAGATGATATAGTAAGTTGACTGGATTGAGATTCAAATCCAGGCAAAGCCTTACCCAGACTTGTGGGGTGGGGGCTAGAAGATAGAGTGAGATGGAATCATGGTATTGATTGTTATATGGGATTTCTTTTGAAACAAAATTTTAAGCTCAGTCTTCTGAGAGTTCTCTATGACTCTCAACTTGGAGACTGGATATATTTTCTCGTTAAACCAAGATTAAATGAGTGTTGTTTTCATAGTTCTTTTAACCTGAGAAGTATAGTTATTCTGCCTTAAGTAGCTAGATAACATTTCTCTCCTCTTTGGCCTGTAAATTTGACCCTCTTTCCTTTTATATAAATATATTTTATTGATTTCAGAGAGGAAAAGAGAGGGAGAAAGAGATAGAAACATCAATGATGAGGGACAATCATTGATTGGATGCCTCTTGCATGTCCCAGACTGGGGATTGAGCCCGCAACCCAAGCATTTGCACTGACCAGCAATCGAACCGTGACCTCCTGGTTCATAGGTCGATTACAGTAAAAGGAAAGGAGTCAGACTATGGATACAAAACCTACTCATTCTTATTTAGTAGTTAGTTTAGTTACAGCAAATGTTTTCACTGTGCTCTTAAAGCTAGGCACTTAGCAAAGGCAATGAGTAGTAATTACTTTCTTTTTTCAAAGGACTGCTTTTGTAAGGCTACTGCTACCTTTCAATCTAACCTGTGTAGAGTTGAGGAAAAAAGTGTTCTCCTTTTGAAAAGGAGAGAGGGCAGTGGTTATTACTACCCTGGCTTTTTCCAAACTTCATAAATACCTGATTGTGCATTTTAAAGGATTTAATTACCTCCTCTGCTTGGCTTTCTGAATATGCTAACCCCTGCAGGAAAGAACTAGTGTTGGAGAGTAATGTGAAACCATTTTTGTATTTGTTTATTAGTGGGAGTGCAGGTGACACATACTGACAGTCAAAAGGAAGGTGGAGGGTGCCCCCTGGGGTGGTTTCTTTTTGAACAGTTCCTGTGAGTTGTTTTTGAGATTAATAATATGCCTGCTTATCTCATTTTCATATAGCAGCCTTCTTGGCTGAGACCTGCTGCTTCTGAGAGAATGCATACTTTATTTTACTTTAATTTTTTCATCACTATTGCATACTTTTGATGATAACTACAGGAAGGCACATTATATGGAGCCATAGTTCAGTCACCGAATTCACCAAATTTAAGGCTTCTGCTCTACTGTTTGATAATAGTTTATTAAAGGAAAGCTTTGAATGTATTCTTGACCATATTTTAAAATTGTGAGAGTTCAAGAAAAGAGTTTTAGTTCAAATGAAAGCTCGAAGTAAGTACACCTTTTACCTATAAAATTTCCTAACTATGTATTGTTTTCCACAGCAACTTGATTCTCCTTGCTGCTCATTCCCACCATCTCAGCTCTTCCATTGGGATGCAATTTGATGAATTTGGTTAAAGCATGAATTCTCAAGGACCTTAACAATATCGCTCCTAAAATAGGGGACATTCTGTCTCTGCTTTCCTCTTGGTTGCCAGCCAGCAGTTTCCAAGTTAGCTGGAGAAGTTAAGCTTGTTACCTGAGATATAAGAATGCTAGAGGCAACAGCGCTATCTCTAAATAATTCCAGTTTTTCACAGCTTCCTAAAAATATTTGGTGAATTTTCTAATGGTAATAATTCATATATTCTATAGACTTTTCTACCCTGGGATTTGGAATTAGGAAACCTTGTCTGAACTTTGTGCCATATTTATTAGAATTTTGTCTTTTGAGAAGTAATAAGCAAGCATTGCTAGTTCCACAGCCTTCTGTTTTGGGAATCTTCCAAGTAATGCATATGGGAGTCCTACGGTCTCTGCTTTGCTATGGTTTTGAAAATAAAAGGATTGGCTCTGTCCCCTGTTCTCAACTTGGTAAGCTCCTACCAACAATGAGTTCCAGACTTTCCCAAAGGGTTTTTTAGTCTAGGTTCCACCTATTGTAAGCCAGGACCCCCCATTCCCCCTTTTTTAGGAAAAGGATTTAGTATTGCTTTTGCTTAGGCCCTGGGAGCAGAGCCAGGCAATGGAGGCGTGGGCAGGGATCTATAATTGGAGCTTGTTTTCATCTTACCTTTTATCCATGTTACATCTAGAATCCAATATTGACTCTACAAATGATTCCCTGCTTCTTCCTCTGGTGAACTCTTTATCTTGAGAGTAACAACAATGAAAATTGAATCTTGGAGAGGGTAAATTGTTTTTCAAAGATTAAATTACTAGTAGCCCTAATCAGTTTGGCTCAGTGGATAGAGCGTCGGTCTGTGGACTCAAGGGTCCCAGGTTCGATTCCGGTCAAGGGCATGTACCTTGGTTGCGGGCACATCCCCAGTAGGGGGTGTGCAGGAGGCAGCTGATAGATGTTTCTCTCTCATTGATGTTTCTAACTCTCTATCCCTCTCCCTTTCTCTCTAAAAAATCAATAAAATATATTTTAAAAAAGATTAAATTACTAGTAAATAATGGACCCAGAGCTGAAACCATAACCTTTGTCTTTTAACCATTTAAGGTGGTTAACCATCTTTTAATAATCTAAAAGGAAGAATTACCCACTGAATGGATGGAAAATAATTGTTTATCCCCTATATTTTTATTATTGAACATATAGTGGGACAACATTAAATAAAAAATAACTCAGTCAAGCCCTAGCCAATTTGGCTCAGTGGATAGAGCATCATTCTGCCGATTGAATGGTCCCAGGTTCATTTCTGGCCAAAGGCACATGCCCAGGTTGCAGGCTCAATCCCCAGTAGAGGGCGTGCAGGAGGAGGCAACTGATCAATGATTCCCTGTCATCATTGATGTTTTACATCTCTCTCCTCCTCTCCCTTCCTCTCTGAAATCAATAAAAATATAGTTTAAAAAAATAGCTCAGCCAAATCCCACTAAACATGGGAAGCCAAGAGCTCATAGTATCTTCTTCCCTAATTGGGAATTATTGGAATTATTTTTCTTAGCAACACTGTAGCTATCTAAACCTCCCTAGTCCTCATTTCTTTTATTCCTGGTCACTAAGTGTTTCTAACCATTTGTCTTCCCTTGAGGTAAGACAAAGGATCATATTGTCAGATAAGATTCATATGAATTGGAGAGCTTACCATAATTAAACTTTAGTAATAATTTTAACAATACAACAATCAAAAAGTACAAGTGAGGGGAAAAAAAAGGTACAAGTGAAGTAGGGAGTCTGGAACATCGTGTATGTACCCCAGGTTTCCTTTCCCTCATTGAACGTGTTCTCTAGCCAGAGTAATGGATGAGATCTCTAACTGAGGCTTCCAGACCACCTCTTTAAAGAGGTTCTCTAGGGTGCTTGGACCTTTAATAAACTGGGAAATTTATTCTGAATCAAGAGCATCAGCTTTTGCTTCTACAGCTGGTTTGGATCACCTTCTCTGACTATGTATTTTTTCAAAACTGTTCTTCTTTTTTGTTGCTTGTTTTTATGGCACATTTGTTGCTTGTTTTTATGGAACATTTCTTTTATATTATCAAATATTTATATAGCTTATGTGACATTCTTCAGGGAGCCATGGAAGCAAAAGAAGGCTTTTCCAGGACAAACCAATCTTGTAGCTTTCCCTAGCCCTGCTTTTATCTCCTTGTCTTTCAAAGATCAGGATTTAATCAGAGCTGTTAGCAACAGCCAGGGAATTATAATTTTTTGCTATCTACCCTTTGATGGGAAATCTCATTAATCCCATTGACTGTTTTCCCTGATTGTAAATCTGTTTCCCCGAAATTCCATTGTTAAGACATCCACCATGATTTGCCTCAAAGCTTTCACCATTTTATACCAAAGATAGATAGGTAGCAATCATGTCATCAGTTCCTTATCATATTTTCCATCCTTTCCTTTTTTCTTGCTATGAAGTGCCTTAACCATTATGATTTGTGTGAGTCAGATTTGATATTCCTGTATAACTGTGCTTTTCAACTCACTCGCATTATCACCTCTCCCTTTCCAACTTTTTCACTGTGACAGGAGTCTATTGTGTTATTAAATCCTCTTTATACTAAGACTTGTTAGTGAAGACAAGAGAGAAGGCCTTGCTGGTGTGGCTTAGTAGTTGAGCACCAACCTATGAACCAGGAGGTCATGGTTCACCTGATCAGGACACGTGCCTGGGTTGTGGGCTCGATCCCCAGTGTGGGGCATGCAGGAGTCCATGATTCTCATCATTGATGTTTTTCTTGCTCTCCCTCTCCCTTCTTCTCTAAAATCAATAAAAATATACACATATTTTTTTAAAAAAAGATATGAGAGAAGGGGAATGTTCTGAGGCCTGGCTTTTTCTTGGAGAAAGATACTGTTTTCTCTCTTGCCTGCAGGCAGTGGTTGCTCATTCTCCCATATTCCATGTACCTATGAGTTTGGAGGTGGATTTGATGTCCTTATCATTCTTCACTGTCATTTCTTGAACGTTACTCCTCCACTTTTCATGTAAAAACTCCTGCTCTTTGAGGTTTATACCACTTCCTACCGCTAATCATTACTCATCTACCAACAATCATTCATCCCTCTGATTTATTGTGGCAAATGGGGCTCATCTCTTGTTAAAGTCCTGTCATCAGTCTGGATGTCTTCAGTATGACCTATGTGATACCTGGCCGCCTGGTTTCCTGACTGTTCATTCTTTTTGTTGGTATTGTTATTGTATTAATTAGCAATAATTGGAAATCACTGAGATCATTATAATTTGAAAGAATTAAACGGAGATATTGAAGACTGCAAACAGAATATGGCCACTTCCCAAGTATTCTTCTCTTAGCAGAATTATGTCATTTTGCCTTTTCTCTGATGAATATTTTTTTTCAGTAACTTCTGGAATTCTTTGAAACTAACTTCTCTGTCTCCATTTCTTGTCCAATTCTTTAAAGAGGTTCTCTAGGGTACGTGGACCTTTAATAAACTGGGAAATTTATTCTGAATCAAGAGCATCAAATTTTGCTTCTACAGCTGGTTTGGATCACCTTCTCTGGCTATGTATTTTTCAAAACTGCTCTTCTGTCTTTTTTGTTGCTTGTTTTTACGCTTACATTATTATTTAATTGTTTATTATTTTCCATGTGAACAACTTGAAACCTAACATGTATTATGCAAACATAAATAACTTTATAGTAATGTGTGGCAAACTTGAAGGCAAAAACATTACTAGAAATGAAGTACCTCAATAAGTTCAATTTACCAGGAATCTTCTTTAGAAACATATTTTGCGCTCATTTTGGTGCTCTCAGCTTTCTAGTTTTCCTCTCCTAAAGACAGCAATGCCAATTTCTTGAATATTCTTCCAAAAATAGTCTATGCATATTATACATAAACATTATATTCTTTTTCTTCCCAACACAAATGGTAGCACGCTATACATACCATGCTGCACCTTTCTTTCTCATCATAGTATATCCCGGATATTATTCCATATCAAGATGATATAGAGTGGTCTTATTCATTCCAGTAAATATGTGGATCTTCCTTAATTTATTTAACCAGTTCTCTATTGATGGATGTTATTCCCAATATTTTTTGGTCTCAAACAACATACGTTGAATATCTTTGATATTATGTGTGATACTATAACTGTTCAATAAATTTCAAATTTAGATACCTTTATTTTATAAGGCCAAGTTTCTTTCCTTCAGAGTACTTCTATTAGTTTGCAATCCTACATTTATTATTATGTCTATTTAATTTCTGTCTCTCTTTTCCAAGTAATGAGCTCCATCAAAGTAATGCCTAGCATGAAACAGATGCTTAGTAATATTTTTTAAAAATATATTTTATTGATTTTTTTACAGAGCGAAAGGGAGAGGGATAGAAAGTCAGAAACATCGATGAGAATCATCTATCAGCTGCCTCTTGCACGCCCCCTACTGGGGATGTGCCCGCAGCCAAGGTACATGCCCTTGACCGGAATCAAACCTGGGACTCTTCAGTCCGCAGTCGGACGCTCTATCCACTGAGCCAAACCGGTCTCGGCATTAGTAATATTTGTTGAATGGCTGAATGAATAAGGAGATAAGGATACTATCTAGGTGGGATATAAGAGGTTATTTTTTATACCAGTAAGAAATAATTTGCTCCTCTATAAAAATCAAATTTGCAATGTATCCATTTTCTATAAGTTAACATATAAATTGAGGCTCTACTCAATAGTAAATAGAAAGTCAAGTAAAAGTACATTTTCTTAGACAGGGGTTGGCAAACTTTCTTAAAAGCGTCAGATAGTAAATATTTTAGGTTTTGCCAGTCTTAGGATAATTCTTTTACAGTTACTTAACTCTGCCATCTTAGAGCAAAAACAGCCACAGACAAGACATAAATAAATTAGTCTGAAGATGTTCCAATAAAACTTCATTTACAATAGTAGGCAGCATGTGGAGTTGACTCTTGGGCCATAGTTTGCTGCCCTTGGTTTATTGAATGAATAGGATATTTCTTTTTTCATTCCTGATATAGTTAATTTGTCAGTACCCTCTTTTTTTCTATCATCAGTCTGACTAGAACTTTTATCAGTTTCATCAATCTTTCAAACAACCAGCTTTTGGTTTCTTTCATTTTCTACATTGTTTTTTGTTTGCTTTCTCTTTGATAGTTACTCTTATCTCTGTCATTTCCTTTCTCTACTTTTTGGGATATAATTTACTTTTCCTTTTCTAGCTTTTATAATGAAAGCATAGATCATTGATTTTTTTTTTTTTGCTGTTAAAATTTAGTTTTTATTTTCCTAAATATTTTTGAATGCATATTAATATACCAGATTTGTGCACATTGAAAGGAAATTACTTAGGAGAAAATTTTTAATATCACTATTCGCCCTTTCTGTACAGTAGAAATCTCAACCAAATTCATAATCAACAATGACAGATCAAAACACATGCATGCAATTGGCACCAGTGAGAAGAGAGCTTTATATGTATTGCACTTGTACGAGTCAGCCTTTTATCGTATACTAGAGGCCCAGTGCATGAATTCGTGCATGGGGGGGGGTGTTTCTCAGTCCAGCCTGTACCCTCTCCAATCTGGGGCCCCTTGAGGGATATCTGATTGCCCTTTTAGGCCTGACTCTACCTTGTAGGACATCCCTCTCACAATCCAGGACTGCTGGCTCCCAACTGCTCGCCTGCCTGCCTTCTTGATTGCCCCTAACTTCTTCTGCCTTCCAGCTTGATCACTCCCTAACTACTCCCCTGCAGGCTTGATCACCCCCAACTGCCCTCCCTTGCAGGCCTGGTCCCTCCCAACTGCCCTCTCCTACTGACCATCTTGTGGCAGCCATCTTGTGTGTTGGAGTGATGGTCATTTTGCATATTATATTTTTATTGGATAGGATTAGATAGGATAGAGGCCTGGTGCATGAGTGAGGGCTGGCTGGTTTGCCCTGAAGGTTGTCCCGGATCAGAGTGAAGGTTCCTTTGAAGTGTGGGATGGCAGGGGTGAGGAGCTGTGGTGGTTTGCAGACTGGCCACATCCCCTGGTGACCCAAGAAGAGGACCTGGTATCTGGGATTTATCTTCTATAATGGAAACTTTGTAGCCTTTAGCAGAGGCCTGGGCCCACCAGGACGGGTGGGAAGCTTGGCTTTCTCCATTGCCAGGGGGCAACCCAAGCCTCCTGCTCTCTCTGTGGCTGCAGCCATCTTGGTTGGATTAACTTGCATACCCACTCCTGATTGGCTGGTGTGCATGGCTTGTGGTGTAGCAGAGGCATGGTCAATTTGCATATTCCTTTTTTATTAGATAGGATAATAAAAGCCCGATATGCAGATTGTTTGACTGGGAGTTCAACTGCTTGCTATGATGTGCACTGACCAACAGGGGACAGCACAGAAAATGGTGGGTGTTGGCAATGCTGCAGGTGACAATGGAGGCACTGCCAGCCCTGATGGGCCCCAACCAGAGGGGACTGTGGCAGGATGGTGGGAGCAGATGAGCGGATGGCCCCAGGCCAAGGCAGGTGCAAGTGGGAGCATGATTTTCCCACTGATCACCCTGAAGACAGGGACCAGTGAGGGAGCCAGGTGGCGGGGTCCAGCCCAGGTCAGTCGCCTGCAGGTGGGATGGTGGAGCAGGTGAGGGAGAGGTGCCAGACCATAGCGGGGTGCCAGGCGGGACTGCATAGTTGCAAGATGGGTGTGTGTGAGCTGGGTCTTATGAGCTGGGGCCTGATCCCTGCAGGCCAACTTGGGGGACCCCACCCATGCACAAATTCATGCACTGGGCCTCTAGTATATGTAGAATAAATGTGCGTAATTAGACCTGCTTTCTGACTTGGGTAAACTTTTTCCAGGCCAGTGAAGCACCCCAACTTCTCTTTCCAGTAATTGTCACCAGCACAACAGTAAATATCAACACAGAGCAGATTATTATTGTAAATCATGCAGGGAGAACAAAGGGTAAAATATTTAACTGCATCAGTGTTTGTCTATATTCTGTGCAGTGAGAAAACCTGAAGTCATTTTCAAGGTCCACCATTTCTTACTTCTTTTCAGTCGGATCAAGTTGCTAAGCTTCCTAAATCTCTTTTCTGGCTAATGAAAAGAAAATAGGATTTTACAGAGTCTCCTACCTACTCCAGGACTTTCATGAGGATCAAATGAGATGAAACATGGGAAAATGCTTCACAGACATTTGGTTAAAATGTGAAATGTTTGCACCTGGCTATAACACAAGTCATGTTCCTGGGCTGAGGAAACTACAAAGAGGCTAGTCACTAGGGAAAGGAAGCTGGGCATTGCTATGTGATGTCATTACCCAGCACCCACAGTGACTGTTGCTGGGCTGGGCTGGACTGCTCCATGGGGTCTTGGCAGCATGGGCTGCGTTTTGGTGGGGTGTCACTCTGGGGTGGTGGTGGGACCTGTGTCCCACTTGGGAGAAGCTGAGTGTTGGTTTGTCAGCAGTAGGTCTGTAGTTGCTGTTTATTTTTAAACTAGAAGCCGTTGCATGAAGATTCATGCAATAGGCTTTCCTTCCCCGGATTGCCAGGACCAGTTTTCCTCTGGAACCTGGGACCCAGGCCTTCCCTCTGGCTGTTGTCTTCCGTTTTTGCTTTGGCCGGCTGGAGGCTTCACTCCAGCCGGAGCCTTCAATCTTCTCTGCTCTGGCTGGAGTGCCACACTGCCACTGCCTCGTCTCTGCCCCCAAGGGTGGGCACTCGCCACCGCTGTCGCCGCCATCACCGCCTCGTCTTTAAGCCCGGGGGCCAGGTGCTCGCTGCCGCCACTGCTGCTGCAGCTTTGTCTCACACCTAGGGCCAGGCGCTTGCACCACCTAGCCCTGCCCCCCGCTCCTGATTGGCTGGCAGCATAGCCAATCAGGAGCCAAGGTACGGTCACATTTGCATGTTAGTCTTTTATTAGATAGGACTAGAGGCCTGGTGTGCACAAAATCATGCATGAGTAGCTGGCCACTGTGAGCCAGCATGCCACATGAGCCGCAGGACCTGTCTCACCGCACAAGCCATGGGCCCCGCCCTGCCACCACGAGCGGCTCACGGACTGGAGGGGAGAGGGGGGAGGATCAAGAGGCACTCTATGCACCTCCTGGTGACCAGTTTGGTTGCTTCTGCTTGCCTGAGCTGGCCACCCTGCCCATCACCACTCATAGCTCTTGCCCCGCCCTCCTCAGCTCATAGCTCTCTCTCTCATAGTCCTCTGCCACTCGTAGCTCTCTGCCGCTAGTAGCTTTCACCACGAGTAGCTTGCTGTCCTGCCCCGCCCGCTGTGAGAGCCACTGTTCATTTGGTTGTTATGGCGTCATGGCATTACAGCCACAGGCTTTTTATAATACAGAGAGCAAGTGTGTGTCATGGCTGCTCCTGCCTCCTGGTGGTCAGTGCACGTCATAGCTACTGGTCGAATGGACAGACACTTGCCTTTTATATATATTAACTAGAGGCCTGGTGCATGAAATTCATGCAGGCGGGAGGGGAGAGTGTCCCTCAGCCCAGCCTGCACGCTCTCCAATCTGGGATCCCTCGGGGGATGTCCAACTGCCCGTTCTGGGATCAGGCCTAAACGGGCAATCAACATCCCTCTCACAATCCAGGACTGCTGGCTCCCACCTGCTTGCCAACCTGCCTTCCTGATTGTCCCTAACCACTTCTGCCTGCCAGCCTGATCACCCCTTTACCACTTCCCTGCAAGCCTGATCGATGTCTAACTGTTCCCCTGCCAGCCTGTTTGCTACCAACTTCCATCCTCTGCTGGCTTGGTAACCCCTAACTTCTTCCCTGCCAGCTTGTTTGCCCCTAACTTCCCTCCCCTGTAGGCCTACGCCCCCCTCCCCCAACTGCTCTCCCCTGCAGGCCTGGATCCCCCCAACTGTCCTTCTCTGCAGGCCCAGTCACCCCCAACTTCTCTCCTCTACTGGCCTGGTCATCCCTAACTGCCCTAACCTGCAGGCTTGGTCCCTCCCAACTGCCCTCCCCTGCTGGCCATCTTGTGGTGACCATCTTGTGTCCATATGGAGGCAGGATCTTTGACCACATGGGGCAGTTGTCTTGTGTGTTGGAGTGATGGTCAATCAGCATATTTACTCTTTTATTAGATAGGATAGAGGCCTGGTGCATGGTGGGAGGGTGGGCAAGTACTCCTGAACTGCAGAACTTCTCCTACCTTCATTCAGGGCTGTGCCTCTTGTTTCAGTTGGGCAGTTAATTTTGGTTGGAAGAGAGAATCTCCACAGACACCAAATTCTATAGTTTTCTAGCATCACATCCCTATACATGTCCACTGCATAGCATCCAGGCATCTCCATTCAATTGAGTAAAGGACATAGCCACATCCTCAAATGTCAAGTAATCCCTGATCTAGGTACTTGGTAGTCTTGGAGCCATCTGCCTCCTGAACTGTTCTCCCAGGCAAGGGCAGAGAATCTTGCATAAACCAATAGTTCTTAGTGCTAGAAGTCCAAAATTAAGGTGTTGGCAGTGTTGATGTTCTAAGACTTTAGGTGGAATGCTTCCTTGACTCTTCCTGGCATTTGGTGGTGACTGTCAATTCTTAGCATTCTGCGGCTCTGCCTCTGTTGTCACATGGCCTTCTCCTTGTTTGTCTCTCTAGATCATTGATTTTAGACTTTTATGAAATAAGTATTTAAACCTATAAATGTCCCTCTAAACATTGCTTTAACTACATCCCACAAATTTTTATATGTTTTAATTTTCATTAAAATATTCTCTAATTTCCATGTAGTTTCAGTTTACACTTGGCATAAATTAGTGTTCAAAGATTAAAGAGGACCCTTATCCAGATGTCTGGAACTCTTTCTATGTGGAGCTTTTTCCTTCTGGTTGTTTGCTTCAAAATTCTTTCACAGTCACTCTGAATTCTCTTTCCTCAGCAACACCTCTCTGTTTTGCTTTGGATCTCTTAACCTGTACAACCATTTTGAGCTTGCTTCTATGGAAAGCCAAGGTGGTCATACTTTGTTTCCTCTTTTTTTTTTTTTGAGATCACAACCCTGAACTATCTGTTGTTCAATATCTAAAAACAGTTGTTTCATATATTTTGTCTGGTTTTCTAGCTTCTCATGGTGGGAAGGCAAGTACTATAGCAATTTCTTCCTTAAAGGCAGAAGTGGGGAAGAGGGGTTTACAGTACATTTTTCAAAATATAAAATGGTAGCTTGCAGAAGAGTACAATTTATTTTCATCTGTGTGGACCTCTTCAATGTTAAACATGATAGAATTATTCTGAGAAGAATGAAGAAAAATTGATATAAAGGTAACAGTAGTTACTGAACAATATTTTGATTTCAACAAAGTCTATACACTCAACTGTTACCAAGATTCATACCATTGGTTACTTTGTGGGAAGATGAATGAGGAAATGAGGGGTATTTCTGTAGCTCTTGATAACTTTTTTTTTCCATAGTTGCTATTTGTTCATTATTTTAAAAATATTTTTTTATTGATTTCAGAGAGGAAGGGAGAGGGAGAGAGAGATAGAAACATCAGTGATGAGAGAGAATCATTGATCGGCTGACTTCTGCATGCCCCACTCTGAGTATTGAGCCCACAACCCAGGCACATGCTCTGACCAAAATCCAGCCGGTGACCTCTTGGTCCCTAGGTTAATGCTTAACCACGAGCCATGCCAGCTGAGCTCTCTTTTTCCTAAGGAAGCTTTGTCTTTTTATGGCCTTCCAGACTGTCTTGTTCAGTGTTAGGGTGGTGCTAATGTGTCTCTTCTTGTAAAGAACAATGGCAAGTTGGCTTTCCTAGCACTTGCTTAACTCAGTGATCCAGAAGCCTGCCTTTATTTTCTCAGAGCCTGGTGTCCACATTTAGTCTCTTGGACATTTAGTAGGTATTTTCTGGGAGTTAGGTTGGCTTTGGATGATTATCAGTTTGTTGCTTTAGCTAGTCATAGTCCTTTTTCAGTTATGTGTAGAAGCAGACATGATTATCCATCTCTTTAATACTTTGATTCTTCTGCATATTTTCTATATTACTTCTAAAATATACTTTATCTTATAATCTCAGGGCCAGGGCTAGGGTGAAGAAAGAGGCACATAGGACATAAAATTTAAGGAGACATACTCTCAAGGGTTGGGTAAGCCAACATTGCACTTGAATGACTCTGAGAATAAGCGCCTCCTTAAAGTTTGGGCCCCAGGCACCTCTCTTGCCTTATCCTGATTCTGGCCCTATATCACCCTGACCACAGTTGGTTATAGGGACCTATATAGCAGTACCTTAAAATGAACTCTGTGTAACAACTTTCATTTAGATAATGCTCTGACTTTAAGAATAAGAAGTGAAAATCAATGCTATGCTTAAGTAATTCAACAGCCCCAAAATTCCTCCATAAGCAGCATTAGCCAGAATTTTGGACCATTTATCTAGGTTAACCACAGAACGACATTGTTTTACCTATCATGACGTAGCTTGTCATGATCAAAATTTTGTTAAGCTTGACTACTGGTCTGCTGATAGCATGATATGCAAAACCACCTGACTCTGGCAAATAATTGGTTAGAACATGATAAACCTGTAACCTGCAAAAGGTCAAGCATCTGTTTGTATTGCTGCCAGTTCAGTGGGGGACATATTCCAGCTTGTTTAGCTATCTGCTGTTCTGCTCTCTTACTCTTCACACTGTTCCTGAGAAACATCTCGGTGTACACGTGGGCCCCCCTACCTTCCATCCCCTTCCTCCATATACTACCACCAGAATAGCTCTATTGATTTTTTTCTTTCTGATTTACAAACTGGATGGAATTCTTTGTAAAAGGTCTACTTGGAAGGGAATTATTTAGAGAGGAACCAGCAATGAATGTGGAGCAGTACTCTACAAGCTAAAATATCCTGAGCCAAAAACACTCTCTTTTGCACCTTCTGTTCCTCTTACTATATAGCTTTCCCACTCTCTTAAAAACCAGTTTTCATGCCGAAACCGGTTTGGCTCAGTGGTTAGAGCATCAGCCTGCAGACTGAAAGGTCCCAGGTTCGATTCCAGTCAAGGGCATGTACCTTGGCTGCGGGCACAATCCCGATAAGGGAGTGCGCAAGAGACAGCTGATCGATGTTTCTGACTTTCTATCCCTCTCTCTTCCTCTCTGTAAAAAAAAAATCAATAAAATATATTAAAAAAAAAAAAAAAACAGTTTTCACAATAGCCTCAATGTTGGTGTTCAGGATTTTTTACAGAGCAGTAGTTTTTATTTCATCTTTAACTATTTTCATTCTTTGTTTTTAGATGCCAGTGAGAGCAGGTGCAAGCAGATGAAGACACAATTTGGAGTTGGCTTGAGATCTGGGGGAGAAAATTACCTTCGGCTTCTTGAAGGAACCCCTTCTCTCCAGGCATGTTGGGCTGCCTGCTGCCAGGACTCTGCATGTCATGCCCTTTGGTGGTTAGAAGGGATGTGCATTCAGGCAGACTGCAACAGTCCCCAGAGCTGCCGGACTTTTAGGACAGACTCCTCCAGTTCCATGCTGGTGTTTTTAAAGAAATTCCAAGCTGCAGATGACTTGGGCTTTCTACCTGAAGATGTTGCACCTCATTTTCTGGGGCTAGGTTGGAGCAGGGCATCTCAGAGGAGGCAGAGCCTTCACAGAGCTCCACTCCGACCTGCTGTATCTTCCAGTGACCAACAGAACTTAATCAGGAGGCTTCAGAAGAGAGAGAGTCCTGGTGAAGAAGTTATGCCTGTAGTGACGCAGCATTCTGAAGTGAATGACTCCAAGGAACTAGGTGATTTGAAAACCAATGGCTCCGAAGAGGTAAGCAAATTATGAATAAGGAGCAGAGAATCTGTTAAATCTCTTTTTACATTTGGCACACGTAGGTAGTGCGGCTGTGCTTGTGGCCAGTCCTCCTAGGCTGAGGAGTGTATGTATAAAGCTGCTTAGTGTCATCTATGCAGGTGCTTCCCAGATGAACAAGGGTAATTTGACCTTAGAGATATTCACTCCATGCAAGTCTGACATCGTTTTGATAAAAGCAGAAAGTTGCTTATTATCTAGTCTAAACTGGTTGTTGGCTACAGGTAAGTGCCATTGTGTGGGTGTTAGTCTCCACCAACAATTCTGCAGTGATTTCTGCCAGATTGCAAAAACACTTCTGATATGGTTGCAGACAAGTTCTCCTCCTCCTTTCCCCCTATATCCTGCCTGTAAACATATTCCTTATGAGGTCATTTCTATTCCAGTCCGAAGTAACCAGGGCTGGTTAGTGTATATTAAGACCTGACCTGCTGGGCTAGGAGGCTGGATGTGGCCGTCAGCCAAGAGATTTCTACAGTGAATTCTCATAAGCTTTCTATACAAAAGGAGATACCACCAGTAGAGTTTATTCCGCTTATTATGTTTCTTCACTGTTGATCTTCCAGAGCAAATTATTAAAAGGAATGACTCACTTCATGCTCAGTCTCCCTTGATTCCTGTGACTTATTTTTGTATTTGTTTTGTCCTAGTTGTCTCTATCAAGTTGAAGCCAGAGTGGGGAGGCAGTACTGCATGCCTGGCACTGTGTGTGCTGATTATTTTGCCATGTCATTTTATTTAATTTTCAAAGCAATATTTCCAAATAGATGTTACTAACCCTGCTTTACCCTTTCAAAGTTTGTTGGGTGAGGGAACTGAGGCCTAAGTTAAACAGTTTGACCATGCAGCTAATGAATAGCAAACCTAGAATTGGAACTCAGATTTAATATTAAGAAAATAACTTTCAGTCCATATTAGAGATTATAGACTTAGGCTTAACATGCCCATAAACATTTATACACACCTATTATCAAGGTCAGGCACTTTTCTAAGCACTGAAGATACATAGGTAAACAAGATATGATTTGTTCCCTCAGGAAGTTTACAGTCTAGTGGAGACTCAGACATGAAAATAGATATTTACCATAGTGTATAAATTATTGCATTAGTTGAGGCACCATGTATGCAAGGCTCAGTCTATCAGCAAATATTTATTGCACATTTACTAGAAAAGGTTACTATACTAAGCTAGGCGCTAGGAATATTATAATAAATAAGATAAACATGATTTCTGCCCGAATAGAGCTTACACTCTGGCAAGGAAGACAGACATTACATTTATAATAATTAGACAATTATAAGTTTGATGCAGGTTGTGAAAGGATAAATGCAGATACTTTAAGACCATCTAGTAGGGACCTAATCAAAACTAAGGGGTAAGGTTAGGCTATTTTAAGAAAGGAAAGTTTAATCTGAGACTTGAAGTAGAAGTAGGAGCTAGGGAAAGAAATAAGCCAAGGATATTTCAGGCAGAGGAGATAACAATTTCAAAGTTTGCCATGTGGCAAGATCAAGAAGTTGAAAGACACTGGTCTTGTTTGTCAAACAGAGCAAGAGAGCTAGCTAGTGGTGCAAGAAAAGACTTGAGAGGTGTGCAAAGCCTTAAGGCCTTTTTAAAATATTGATCTTTATTTAAGGAAGAAATGGGATGATCAGATAGGTTTCTGTGTGGTGAATAGACTGGAGAAGGACAAGAATGTACATGGAGCACTCAAATAGGAGGTTCTTCAAGCAAGGGAACCATTGAACTAAAAAAGGAGGTTGAAGATACAAGAAAGGGATAAAAAATAATCTCTCGGAGCTATGGTCCTCAGACTTCAGTGTGCATCAGAATCACCTGAAGGTTTGTTAAACATTGCTGGGCCCCAGTCTGAGAGTTTGTGATTTAGTAGGTCTAGAGTGAGGCCTGAGAATTTGCATTTGTAAAATGCTGGAGAATGGTGAAACTACTACTGGTCTCAGAACCATATTTCGGGAACCATTGCCTTCTAGGACAGGGGGGTTAGAATCCAGAGAATGGAATACAAGATTAGCTTTAAGCAAGAGAAGAGACATCCCCTTCATTGTGATAGGAAGGAAGAAATGCATGGATGTAAGGGCAGCTAAGGTTTGGTAGAGAACATTGTGGTAATTTTAATCTTGTTCCTGTTTTTTTTTTTTTTTTTTTTTTTTTTTCCCGAAGTGGGATAGTTACTGACAGCAGAAGCAAAGATAGCTGGAGTGGAGTAGGTGGGTAGAGGCAAGAATATCAGAAGTTTAGAGAGAGCAGTAAAGGTCTGAAGTAGCCATTGTGAAGCATAGGAGATGGCAGAATAGGTAAGGAAATAGAAAGATTACTGAGCAGCATTGTAGAAGGAGACCATGAATTTATAAGAGTGGTACTGATAGTTTGATTCATCCAAGATTGGAACTTTGCCAGTCTTGTGTAGAAGGAAACTGGGGCATGGAAATTGAAGTTATTGTCAAGAGAGTGGTTGAAAGAGAGATTGTAAGAAGATAGGAAAAGAAGCAAAGATAGGTGCTGACAGAGATATGATAGAAGAGATATACCTGATATTCATAGGTTTTGCTGATAGAAACCAGACATGTGGGGCACAGGTAAATGTTAGTCCTGGAAAGATAGGAGGTAGTAGTCAGGGATATTTGAAGTTAAGATTTAGGAGGTAGAGAAGTGCCTGTAGGATGTAGGGTGTAGCTGTGGAAGAAGGTTACTGGTGTAGAGTGGAGAAGAAATTTATTGACAGGGAGCTCAAAAGTACATACTAAATGAGCTATCCATGTAGACATTGAAATAGACTTTACCATGATGATGATAATAGCAATAGCTAATGTTTACTGAGTGAGCACTTAATATATGCCAGATACCATTCTGTACCCTTTACATGTATTAACTTTTTAAATCTGTACAATAAATCCTATGAAATAGTATTATCATCTCTAGTTTATAAATGAGGAAGCTCAAAAAAAGAAAGGTTAAGAAGCATTGCCAGTTTGGCTCAGTGAATAGAGCATCAGCCTGCGGACTGAAGGGTCCCAGGTTCAATTCCAGTCAAGGGCATGTACCTTGGTTGTGGGCACATCCCTATTAGGGAGTGTGCAGGAGGCAGCTGATCAATGTTTCTCTCTCATCATTGTTTCTAGCTCTCTATCCCTCTCCCTTCCTCTCTGTAAAAAAATCAATAAAATATATATTTTTAAAAATAGCATGGCCAAGACAACATAGCTAATATATGGTAGTATCAAGACTTGAACCCAGGCACTCTGCTTCTATCCAGAGTCTACCATGTTTCCCCGAAAATAAGACAGTGTCTTATATTAATTTTTGCTCCCAAAGATGCGGTAGGTCTTATTTTCAGGGGATGTCTTATTTTTCCGTGAAGAAGACATTTATTGTTGAACAACAAAAAAAGGAAATTTATTACCTGTATACGGTACGGTAGTAGTTGTCATCACAAACCAGCATAACCAGACAAACTGTGAATCCTACGGTATCAACAATTTCTTGTTACTACCATTATTTCCATGTACAACAATCTATGGTACATTTACTGATATTTACCAGTATGAACACAAAGTAAGATTTATTCAGTGACAGTCATGTCATCATCTTCTGGAACATCATCATAACAATCCAAACCCTGAATTTCCTGGTGAATTTCTTGTGACTCCATTTCTTTCAGAATCAGTGGACCAAATCTCTCATGTTTAGCAGTAGCACTGTCCTTAAATGAGTACTTCGTGTCAAGATAGCCTGCTCAAGTGCATTAGCAATGCAGCTGTCGGTGATTTTCTCCTATGAATTCTTTACCCAAGTCTCAACCTCTTGCAGTTTAGGTTTCACAAAGTTTCCACGCTGATTTCTCTCCATTCTATTTTTTTTAATCTTTATTGTTCAGTTTATTAATTACATTGTTTCCCCTTTTTATCCCCCTATAGCTCCCCTCCACCCTGTACCTATCCCACCCTCTACGCTCACCTCCCCCTCCCCACTGTCCTCTCCCATTGTTGCAAGATTTTTGTCCAGTCTCTTGCTGCACTTCCCACAACCCTTTTCTCCCCAAGAATTGTCAGTCCATTCCCTCTCTATTTCCATGTCTCTGTTATATTCACCAGTCTATCCTGTTCAACAGCCTATCAATTCACTTGATTTTTATGTTCATTTGTTGATAGATGTGTATTTGTTGTTCATAATTTTCATCTTTACCTTTTTCTTCTTCCTCTTCTTAAAGAATATCTTTCAGCATTTCATATAATGTTGGTTTTGTGGTGATGAACTCCTTTAGCTTTTTCCTATCTGCGAAGCACTTCTTCTGACCTTCAATTCTGAATGATAGCTTTGCTGGATAGAGTAATCTTGGTTGTAGATTCTTGCTGTTCATCACTTTGAATATTTCTTGCCACTCCCATCTGGCCTGCATCGTTTCTGTTGAGAAATCCGCTGACAATCGTATGGGTACTCCCTTATAGGTAACCAACTGTTTCTCTCTTGCTGCTTTTAATATTCTCTCTTTGTCTTTTGCTCTTGACATTTTAATTATGATGTGCCTCCGTGTGGTCCTCTTAGGGTTCCTATATATTGGGGTTCGGTGCACTTCTTGGACTCCTAAGTCAATTTCTTTCACCAGGTGTGGTAAGTTTTCAGTCACTATTTCTTCAAATAGGTTTCCATTGTCTTGGTCTCTCTCTTTTTCTGGCACCCCTATAATTCGGATGTTGGTATGCTTGAGGTTGTCCCAGAGGCCCCTTATACTATCTTCAATTTTTTGGATTCTTTTGGTTTCTTGCTTTTTCAGCTGAGTGGATTTTACCTCTTTGTATTTCAAATCTTTAACTTGATTCTTGGGGTGCTCCAGAGCACTTTTAGGTCTTTGTATAATATTTTTTGTTTCAGTCAGTGTATGCTTAATTTCTGGTTGGTCCTTTTTCATATCCTTGAGAGTCTCCTTTATATCCTTGAGGGTCTCTTTCATTTCCTTGTAGGACTCATTCATTTCCACGTTGGTCTTGATCATTTCTTTGCAGCTCTCATTTGTATCCTTGAAGGTCTTGTTCATTTTCTTGTAGGACTCATTCATTTCCTTTGTGGTCTTGCTTATTTCCTTATAGGCTTCAATCTTTTGTTGGAGCCTCTTGAAAAACCCTATAACCGTGGTTTTGAATTCCATGTCCAGTCGTTTTTTTTCCTCCATTTCTTTCACATCTGATTTCTTTCCATGTTGCTGCATGGTGGCTGCTTCCCTGAGTTGGTCAATTAGCTTTGTGTGGTAGACTTCCTACTAGGGATAGTGTCTCAGCCTCCCCAGTTACCTGAGGTGGATATAGGTTGCACAGTTTTGCTGAAGTTAAGCTCAGTTAATCGTTGTTAGCACTTGGAGGGTTGACCTCCAGGCCAATTGTCTGTGAAGCTCAGCTGTGCTCAGGTTGGGTGGGCGGAGTCTCTGGGCCAAGCAGACAGCGTTAGCTCTGCCCTATGCGCCCCCGGGGACTCTGTGCAGGGGGCAATGGCTGCCAGCACCTCTGAGAGAGAGCCGCTGCCGAGCTCCACCGGCTGCCGGGGAATTCAGACTTTCCCAAAATGAGTCTGCATGTGCAATGTCTCACCCAGGGTCATAAAACAAAGCAGTCTGACGGTTTTCTGAATGAATGAGAGACAAGTCGCGGAGCGCTCTCTGCGCCGTCACACAGCCGACCTGTTCGCGCAAGCTGCCTTCTCCACAAGCCGGGAGACCCGGCAGCACCTGAGCTTCTGCGTGCCCTCCCACTGCCCAGTTTTCACCCCTTGTGATAGTGGGTTCTCTGGACTTTGCCCAGAGCTCGAGAATCAGTCCAGTGGGATGCCTTTGTCTCCCCGATCGAGAAAACTGGCTGGTTTTCAGCCGCCCGCCCTCTCCGCGGCACGCGCTCCAAACCTCTCTCTGTGCGAATCTTTCAACGCTGTTCGCCGCTGCTCCTCCGAGTCACAGTGTCTTATTTTCACTTTTATTTGTGAAATTTTCACTCGGCGGGCTTTCTGGTGATTTTGGAAGGTGTTTGTTCTTTCGTTAAGTTGTAGTATTAAAATTGCTGATTATGACGGCAAGATAGGTGTTTTATCTTTGCCGCCATCTTAGTTCTCTGTCTCCATTCTATTTTCAATGTAGTCATTAATTTCCATGAGCAAATTGTCCTTGAATGGCTTGTTTATTGCAATATCAAGAGTCTGGAGATAGGCCGTCATTCCTGGGGGAATCATTATTTGATCTATTTTTCTTTTGTGAAGAAATTTTTTCATGTCTTTAGCATGGTGAATGCTGGCTGCATCCCAGACTAGCAGACCTCTTTGGCTCCCTCGCATAACAAGCAGCAGCATTAAATCAACCCACTTCCTTATAACTGCTTGTGTGGCCCAGGCTTTTTTAGTTTCAAGAATGAAAATATTATCGGGGAGGTCTTATTTTTGGGGGGATGCCTTATATTACAGCAAGAGACAAAACTAGAAGTAGGTCTTATTTTCAGGGGATGTCTTACTTTTGGGGAAACAGGGTATTCTCTTAATTAGGCAAGGACTTGGGGTGAAGAGGAATTTTGAGAGCCAGATACCAAAGCCATCAGTAAAGTAGGAGGAGTAACTAGTATATTGGGAGATGACAGCTATGATGAGAATTGAAGTATAGTGCAGCAAGATGGCAGAGGAGAAAAGGTTTTTACAAAGAAGATAGAAGAGTTAATTGTTTGCAAAGAGAATTGGGAAGGGGAGTCAATAACATAGCAACCTACCTTCAATTCTAAAGTATCGGAGAATAAGTAGCCATCATACACGGAAACAGTATCCTCAGGGGAGGGCAGGCTTACAGTTAAGAATAGGTGGTCAGCTGAAACCCGTTTGGCTCAGTGGATAGAGCATCAACCTGCTGACTGAAAGGCCCCAGGTTCTATTTCGGTCAAGGGAATGTATCTTAACTGCAGGCACCTCTCCAGTAGGGGGTGTGCAAGAGGCAGCTGATCGATGTTTCTCTCTCAATGGATGTTTCTCTCTCAGTGGATTTTTCTGACTTTCTATCCCTTTCCTTTCCTCTCTGTAAAAAATCAATAAATAAAATATATTAAAAAAAATAGGTAGTTACTATTTTATGGGCACTTGACCTGTGTGGTTATACAAATCTCCATTTTTAGAAAAGCCCTGTTTTTGGTTTAATGCTCTACTGTTGTTGTTGTCTTAAAATTCTTAATAATTTTAGTAGATTTTGAACAAAGGATTCTGCATTTTCATTTTGCACCAGATCCTGCAAATTATGTAGCCTGTCCTGCAGGAGGTACAGGGAACAAAACATGAAACGACTGAGCGTACAAGTGATTTATTAATCATGGAGTAGTAATTCCAAGACAATTCAATGGAATATTTGGGTGAAAGAAAAGGAGGTTGAGTCTCACAGTAGAGGAAGTATGGATGATTATAGGGATAACAGTTTAATATGGTAAATGTTTAACAGCTGGGTTTTCCTAGAAAACAAAAACAAGCCCTGAATTGTAGACTTTGTCAATTTCATAGTGTAAATACTATCACCACAGCCAATTTCAAGCTACTAACATGAACTCACTGAACACAGAGTTAGGAGAGATGAGTACAGTCCGAACACTACAGGATAATTGTGATCAATAAAATTAGAAGTATGTTGGGGCTGAACGATGGATGAATGATTACTCTAACACACGTTTTTGTGAAAGAGAAGGGCTAAGGCATTTACTTGACTATCATCACCAAGTAGTCCCATTCGCCTGCCTCCTTAGGTTTTTATTGTCATAACCTGTAGATACAAGTAGGGTAAGTATCCTTGAGAAAGTATATGCTTCTACGAGGTCGGGTCTTTAAAGATTAAACATAGCGATTCTAGCAAAACACCCTTGGGGATCAGACTTGTTTGGAAAAGTCAAGGTAGGGGCTGCCATCTTCATCAAGGTCCCTTCAGAGGCCCCGACATTTCAGAGATTCCTCCTTACAGACATTCCAACCAAGTCCAGTGCTTCCCCACAGAAGTAGACCATTAAAATGAAAATATGGTAGATTTAGACCTGATAATCTCCTGGAAGATGGTGAAAGCTCAAACTCAGTCCTTACAGGCTTCATCTGTATGCTTGAAGCAAGATCCTGTATTTTTCTTCTTGTTCACCAGCTGTGGGCAGTGGCAATAAATTGCTGCCAGTGAACAAGATCTCAGATTTAGTGGTCTAACATGGAGAATGGGTGTGGGGGGAGGAATACTGAATTAGAATTAGGAGCCCCAAAGGTGGGAGTGAGCCTTTGTGCACAGAGGCAGCATAGAATTTGGCATCTTTTGAGAACTGCAAGCATTGCTAAAAAATGGGGCCAAGTGAAATCTTCAGATCCAAACAAGTTATGTTTGACCTTACATACTATGCTTAGGAAGGCTGTGGATAGCTTTGGAAGGGTGGTGAGGTCACCTTCCTTTACATTCAGAACGGTTACCTGGTAGGCATTTCTTTTAGGAGAGGACTTAGTGTTCAAACTTCTGTTTATGCACTACTAGGGAATGGAAGAGAAATGTATACACAGCAGATCTTCTCCTTCTAATTAGGGATGACTGGCTAGCAGCACTAGTTTCTAGTTTGTACTGTTTTCACTAAGGTAGGTCAAGCAACTCTGCATCCAAAATGGGAAGAAATTGTATCATAAATTGTTCCTGTCTTGCCTGAAATGTCTGCAGAGCTCTAGAGGCCCCGTGTCAGTAGCATTTTTCATTCTTTTAGAAATATACATATATTGTATCCAAGAGCAGGTATTGTGGATCTTTTGCAATTCCCAAAGTGGAAAGGAATATCATCAATTTATTTCCCTCTCTCAAAGAAGGAGAAGCTGATAATGCTTGGTTTAATTACCATGTTGGCTCTATGCCGTGAACCTTTGAATTGCTAGCAAGAGGAGCCTGCAGGTTTGTTGACTTGGTACTGGAACATTTGCAATATAAGCATTTCGGTTTCTGGCAATTAATTGCTGCCTTTGTGAAAGAAGAAGGGAGCATTAGCATTCTCTTTGAGCTCAGGAAATGCAGATCCTATTAGGTTATCTCTACACATAAGGTTTGACTGAGATCCCCCTCTCTCTACCATCCATCTCCCTGTTTCCAGTCAATAATCACAGCATTTCAACCCCTACAAGCCAGGGGCTTTCTGAGGAACAAATGACTGAGTGGATAAATGAGCCAAGCCCTTGGACACCTCCCTGCTGCCTTTTTTTTCACCGAGGAAAACTCTTGTCCAGAGCATACACCTCTTCCCAGGAGATGGAGGTGTTGAGTGTGGGCAGTGACACAAAAGAGCCTCTCATATCTAAGGACAGAAGCCCCAGTAGATCTCTTTCTTCCCTTCCCCTCTGCTTTTGTTTTGTTTTGTTTATTGGGGTTTTGTTGTTGTTGTTTTTGCTTGGTTGCTTTCTTTTGGTTTTTGTTTTTAAGTCTTTCCTTTAATCCTTTGGGCTTGTAAAATTTTTGCCAAGGATTCATTTATTATTGTGACCATTATTTCCTAACAAATTTGGAATCCCTCAGGACCTAGTTTGCCCCAAATTGTCATCCTTAATTATCTGAGCAGCAGACACCAAAAATTTTTTTAGCCCTAAGCACCCCCCTCAGCTCTTTGCCTGTGTAATTTGTATGGGTTTCTGACCCTTGAGTGACCTAGGCTTTTCTAATATTGTCTGTGTGCATATATTCACTAAACACTCCCCCAATCCCACCTCCCCTCCCTTCTAATCTTAAATGAGTAGCTTATTGCATGAAGAGAAAACCTGGGCAGCTCATTTCCTTGTGTGTGTGTGGGGTGTGTGTGGGGGGGGGGAGGGGGTGCAGAAATTCCTACTATTGTACTTTTTCCTTTTTCTAAAGTATTAGTGCCTGAACTATAATGCCCTTTATTTTTTTCTCACAACTGTTGTTTACTTTCTTTCTTAGTATTCTGGTTCTTTAATTTGCTTATCTGATTTTACTATGTGAAATGAATTTGACATGTTTTTGTTGGCTACTTTGTAAGTTAATTAATAAGGCAAGAGTTGATTTTGGTGTGAATTTATTAACAGATCCTTGCTAATTGGCCAAACTTGAGCCACAGTAAAAAAGTCTCAAAAGCTGCTAAGTCTTAGTTAACAAAACATCCCTCCCCATTTCTCCTTTCTGTGATGGTCTGTTTCTCCAGGGAGATCTGAGAAGACATAACTTTGGACAAACTACTACAAATTTAAACCCTGCGTTATTCACTAGCCTCATCTTTAGTTGCTAAGAATTGGCTTGGGTTATGTCTTTCATTCCCCACTGGCTTTGCTAGTGTAGGAAGACACTGTAGGATTTTTGTTTGTGACAATATAGTTTTTATTTTAATACAGTTGTGTCTCAAATCAAAATGTTTTAAAAGCTGAATTTTTGCAAATTATCCTATATAATAAGAGCCTAATATGCAAATTGTTTGGGAGTTCGACCACTCCCTATGATGTGCGCTGACCACTAGGGGTGGCGCGGAATATGGCAGATGTAGGCGACACAGCACTGGCAGTGGGCAACAGTGGAGGTGCTGCCAGCTCCAATGACAGCGGGACTGTGGCAGGATAGTGGAGCAGGTGAGTGGGCGGTGCCAGGCCAAGGCAGGTACAAGCAGGAGCCAGACACACAGATGGCAACCAGTGGTGGCAGCGGGGGTTCGGGCCACTGCCCAGCTCCCAGGAGCTGAGGGAACCAGGGATGGGCTGGCCCCTATAGATTGGCCCGCAGGCAGGATGGGGAAGCAGGTGAGGGGGTTGGCATCAGGCTATGGTGGGGTGCCAGTCAGGGCTGCGAGGCTGGGGGTGTGAGCTAGAGGCTGCAAGCCAAAGGGCATGAACTGGGGCCCGATCCCCACAGGCCACCCTGAAAGACTCCACCCAGGCACAAATTCATGCACCAGGCAGGCCTGCAGTTCTTTAAGTAAACACCGGGGTAGCATGTACCTTACCGAGGAGGGTCTCTACCTAGACTGTGAAGTTATGACCCAGGGAAGTATCAGCATCCTGTGTGTACCTTGAAGACTACTACTCAAAAGAGAATAGATCATGATGGAGGTTTTTTGTTTTTTGGTCATCTTGAATTATTATATTAGTCATAACCAATGGCGCTGGCTTACTTGATTTGGAGAGAGTAGCTCCCAGACTGAGGGTGAGGAGAAAGGAGGAAGGAGCAAGAGGGGAAAAAAGGAAGAAAAACGAGAGATGGAGAAAAAGAACATGAATAAAAAACTTTTATCATTCTGAATAAAGCTTCTTTGAAGAAGAAATAGATGTACTCCTGAGGCACTATTATATGACTTAGAGTTTGCTCAGAATTGGGTTAGTTTTTAAGATTTCTGTCAAATGCCAGAAAAAAGTTGTCTAAGAAAATTTCATTCAAGTGTCCCAATCCTATATCATCCCCTAAAATGTCACTATTATTTCAGATTTTCTGAAGTAAAATAATTTTTCATATCTCCTTTTCCTGTTTCTTTAAAAATCATAATTCTATATAATAAAAGGCTAATATGCAAATACACCAAACAGTAGAACAACCAAACAGTACCGAATTGTTGTTTTGATTTGCATCTCTCATGATTAGTGACTTTGAGCAGGTTATCACATGTCTGTTGGCCTTCTGTCTTCTTTCGAAAAGTATCTGTTTAGATCAGTTGCCCATTTTTTGATTGGGTTGTTTATCTTCTTTATGTTAAGCTACATGAGTTGCCTGTAAGTGTTGGAGATTAAACCCTTATTGTTGATTCCATTGGCAAATACGTTCTCCCATACAGTGGGCTTTCTTGTTGTTTTATTGATGGTCTCCTTTGCTGTGCAGAGGCTTTTTATTTTGATGTAGTCCCATTTGTTTATTTTCTCTTTAGTTTCCATTGCCCTAGGAGCAGTATCAGTGAAGAAATTGCAGGGGTTTTTCTGCCTTTGGATTCCTCTAGTATTTTTATGGTTTCCCATCATATGTTTAAGTCCTTAACCCATTTTGAGTTTATTTTTGTGTATGGTGTAAGTTGGGGGTCTAGTTTCATTTTTTTTTTTGCATGTATCTGTCCAATTTTCCCAACACCATTTATTGAAGAGACTGTCTTGATTCCATTGTATGTTCATGCCTCCTTTGTCAAATATTAATTGAGCTTAGTGATTTGGGTCAATTTCTGGGTTCTCTATTCTATTCCATTGATCTATTCCGTGGTAGTACCAGGCAGTTTTGAGAACTGTGGCTTTGTAATACAGCTTGAAATCTGGTATTGAGATCCCACCTACTTTGTTCTTCTTTCTCAGGATTACTGTGGCTATTCAGAGTCTTTTTTTTTTTTTATTCCAGATGAATTTTTGGAGACTTCTTTCTAGGTCTGTGAAATATACCATTGGTATTTTAATGGGAAGGGCATTGAATCTATAGATTGCTTTGGGTAGTATGGACATTTTAATGATGTTGATTCTCCCAATCCATGAACATGGTATGTTCTTCCATCTCTTTACGTCTTCCTCTATCTCTTTTTACAGTGTCCTGTAGTTTTCTGCTTATAGAGGTCTTTTACCTCCTTGGTTAAGCTAATTCCTAGGTATCTTAATTTTTTTGGTGCGATGATAAATGGGATTGCTTTTTTAGTCTCTCTTTATGTAAGTTACTATTGGTGTATAGAAATGCCATAGATTTGTTGGCATTAATTTTGTATCCTGGTATATTGCCGAATTTATTTAGTAAGTGTATTAGTTTTTTGATGGAGTCTTTCTGGTTTTTTATGTACAATGTCATGTTATCTTCAAATAAGGACAGCTTTACTTCTTTTTTTCCAATTTGGATGCCTTTTATTTCTTCTTCTTGTCTAATTGCAGTGGCTCCAGTACTATGTCGAACAGGAGTGGTGAGAGTGGGCATGCCTGTCTTGTTCCTGTTCTTAAAGGAAATGGTTTTAGTTTTTGTCCATTGAGTATGATGTTAGCTGTGGGTTTATCATATATAACTTTTATTGTGTTAAGGTATGATCCTTCTATTTCCACTTTGTTGAGAGTTTTTATCAAGAAAGGGTGTTGGATTTTGTCAAATGCTTTTTCTTCATCAATTGATATGACTGTGATTTTTATCTCTCAATTTGTTTATGTGATGTATCACGTTTATTGATTTGCGGATATTGTACCATCCTTACATTCCTGGGATAAATCCTACCTGGTCATGCTGTATGATCTTTCTGATGTAGTGCTGGATCCGATTTACTAGATTTTTGTTGAAGATTTTGGCATCTATGTTCATGAGGGATATTGGCCTGTAATTCTCTTTCATTGTGCTGTCTTTATCTGGTTTTGGTATTAGGATGATGCTGGCTTCATAGAAGGAGCTTGGAAGTGTTCCTTCCTCTTGAATATTTTGGAATAGTCTGAGGAGGATAGGTTTTAGTTTTTCCTTGAATGTTTGGTAAAACTCCCCTGTGAAGCCGTCTAGTCCTGGGTGTTTGTTTCCTGGAAGCTTTTAATGACTGCTCGACTTTCTTCCATAGTTATTGGTCTATTGAGATGTTTAGATTCTTCCTGATTGAGTTTTGGAAGTTTACATTTTTCTAGGAATATGTCCATTTCCTCCAGGTTGTCCAGTTTTGGAATAGAGTTGTTCATAGTATTTTTTAACAATCCTTTGTATTTTGGTGGAGTCTGTTGTTATTTCACTTCTTTCATTTTTTATTTTATTTGGGTCTTCTCTCTTTGTTTCTTGGTGAGCCTGGCTAGAGATTCATCAATCTTGTTTATCCTTTCAAAGAACCAGCCCTTGGTTTTGTTGATCTTTTGTATTGTTGTTGTTTTTTATCTCTGATATTTATTATTTTCTTCCTTCTGCTTCCACTGGGCTTTACTTGTTGCTCTCTTTCTAACTCTTTGAGTTGTAGGGTTAGGTTATTTATTTCTATTGTTTCTTGTTTTTTTTTTCTTTTCTTTATTGTTCAGTTTATTAATTACATTGTTTCCCCTTTTTTATCCCCCT
Source organism: Antrozous pallidus (assembly GCA_027563665.1). NCBI lineage: Eukaryota > Metazoa > Chordata > Mammalia > Chiroptera > Vespertilionidae > Antrozous > Antrozous pallidus. Next base: position 189,537,870 of record CM050508.1, read on the forward strand.
ATATCTCCCCTCCACCCTGTACCTATCTCACCCTCCACCCTCACCTCCCCCTCCCCAATGTCCTCTTCCATTGTTGCAAGATTTTTGTCCAATCTCTTGCTGTACTTCCCACAACCCTTTTCTCCCCAAGAATTGTCAGTCCATTCCCTCTCTATGTCCATGTTTCTGTTATATTCATCAGTTTATCTTGTTCATCAGCCTATCAGTTCACTTGATTTTTATGTTCATTTGTTGATAGATGTGTATTTGTTGTTCATAATTTATATTTTTACCTTTTTCTTCTTCCTCTTCTTAAAGAATATCTTTCAGCATTTCATATAATACTGGTTTGGTGGTGATGAACTCCTTTAGCTTTTTCTTATCTGCGAAGCACTTTATCTGATCCTCAATTGTGAATGATAGCTTTGCTGGATAGAGTAATCTTGGTTGTAGATTCTTGCTATTCATTATTTTGAATATTTCTTGCCACTCGCATCTGGCCTGCATCGTTTCCGTTGAGAAATCCGCTGACAATTGTATGGGTGCTCCCTTGTAGGTAACCAACTGTTTTTCTCTTGCTGCTTTTAATATTCTCTCTTTATCTTTTGCTCTTGGCATTTTAATTATGATATTACTTGGTGTGGTCCTCTTTAGATTCCTATATTTTGGGGTTCTGTATACTTCTTGGGCTTTTAAGTCAGTTTCTTTCACCAGGTGGGGGAAGTTTTCAGTCACTATTTCTTCAAGTAGGTTTTCATTAACTTGCTCTCTCTCTTTTTCTGGCACCCCAATAATTCGGATGCTGGCATGCTTGAGGTTGTCCCAGAGGCCCCTTACGCTATCTTCTATTATCTGAATTCTTTTGGTTTCTTGCTTTTTCAGCTGAGTGGATTTTGCTTCTTTGTATTTCAGATCTTTGACTTGGTTCTTGTGGCCCTCTGGACTGCTTTTAGGACTTTGTGTAATATTTTTTATTTCAGTCTGTGTATGCTTGATTTCTAGTTGGTCCTTTTTTTATCTGTGAGGGTCTGGTTCGTATTCTCAGAGGTCTTGTTCATTTTCTTGAGGGTCTCATTCATTTCCTTGAGGTTCTCATTCATTCCTTGTAATTCTCATTCATTTCCTGGTTGGTCTTGTTTATTTCCTGGTAATTCTCATTAAGTTGATCGGCCTTTTGTAGGAGCCTCTTGAAAAGCCTTATAACCGTGGTTTTGAACTCTATGTCTTGTCGCCTTTTCTCCTCCATTTCTTTCACACCTGATTTCTTTCCATATCTCTGCATGGTGGCTGCTTTATGTGGTAGATATCCTCAAAGGGACAGTGGCTCAGCCTCCCCAGTTACCTGAGGTGGGTACTCTTACTGCAATCCTTTATGGGTTGTATTCAGTATTTTTGAATTTAAACCCAGCTTGTTGTTGTTAGCCCTAGGAGGGTTTGACCTCCAGGCCAATTGGCTGTGAAGGGAGACTGTGTTCAGGTTGGATGGGCGGAGTCTCTGAGCTGCGCAGGCAGCGTCAGCGTCAGCTGCGTCCTATGCGGCGCTCGCGCGCGCGCGGGTCTCTGTTGGATGGGGATGGCTGCAGACACCTCCAAGAGAAAGCCGCTAGTCTCTTCCCCTTGCCAGACAACTCTGCCTTTCCTCAAATGTGCCTGCACACCAAAAGTCTAGCCCAAGGTTGTAAAATAGATGGTTTCCGGAACCAGGAGACAAGTTTCCAGGGGGCAAGTTGTGGGCTTGCGCGACCCTTGTGACTAGGAGCCTCTGCTGCGCCCTGCTTCCAGAGTGCGTCCCCCGGACCTGGGACCTCGCCTGGCACTGGGGAATCTGTGCAGTGGGACGTCTCCACGTACCCCGGATCTCGGACCTCGCCTGGCGCTGGGGAGTCCGTGCAGTGGGATGCTCCGCCCTCCCCGTAGGAGAAATCCGGCCGGGGGGTGCTGCTCCAGCCCCAGCCCTCGTGCGCGACCAGGACAGCTCCTAACCTGTTTCCGTTTGAAAGGCTGCGCTCCCGCCACTCCTGAGTCTCAGTGTCCCACCTTTACTCTTATTAGTGGAGTTTTCATTCAGCCAGCTTTCTGGCGATTCTGGGTGCTGTCTGTTCTGCTCTTATGTTGTAGTTCTTAAATTGTTGCGCGGGGCAGAACAATAGGTGTTTACCTATGCCGCCATCTTGGTGTTCCTTTCGTTTCTTGTGTTTTTTTTTGCAGTAGGCTTGTAGAATTATGAACTTCCCTCTCAAGACTGCTTTCGCTGTGTCCCATAGATTTTGGATTGTTGTGTTTTCATTGTCATTTGTTGCCATGATGTTTTTTATTTCTTCCTGATCTCTCTGGTAACACAGTCATTATTTAATAGCATACTGTTCAGTCTCCATGTGTTTGATTTTTTTGGATTGTTTTTATTGTAGTTGATTTCCAGTTTTATGCCACTGTGACCTGAGAAGATGCTTGATAAGATTTCTATCTTCTTGAATTTGAAGTGACTTTGCCTATGACCCAACATATGGTCTGTCTTTGAAAATGACTCTTGTGCACTTGAGAAGAATGTATATTCTGTGGCTTTGGGGTGAAATGTTCTGAAGATGTCAATTAATTCTATCTGGTCTAGCAAATCATTTAGGATTGATGTTTCTTTGCTGATTTTTTGTTTAGAGGATTTGTCCAATGGTGATAGTGGGGTATTAAAGTCTCCTACTATGATTGTATTGCTGTCAGTCTCTTCCTTGATATCTTCCAGGAGTTCTTTTAAGTATTTGGGTACTCCTGTATTGGGTGCGTATATATGTTTACCAGAATTATTTCTTGTTGGATTGCTCCCTTTAGTATTATGAAGTGGCCTTCCTTATCTCTTTTTATGTCCTTCACTTTGAGGTCTAATTTGTCAGATATAAGTATTGCTACCCCAGCTTTTTTTTTTTTTTTCATTTCCATTTGCCTGAAAAACCTTTTTCCATCCCTTCTACCTTCAGTCTGTGTGCATCTTTTTTTCTGAGGTGGGTTTCTTATAGACAGCAGACATATGGGTCATGTTTTCTTCTCCAGTCCATTACCTTATGTCTTTTGATTGGGGCATTTAATCCATTTACATTTGTATGTAACTTTCTGTCTTTCTCTGGCCACTTTTAAGATTCTTACTTTGTCGTTAGTGTTTGCCAACTTACTTATAATGTGCTTTGATGTTGGTCTTTTGGGCTTCATTTTGTTTGGGACTCTGTGAGCTTCTTGGATTTGTGTGGATTTTTTCTTTCCTATATCAGGGAAGTTTCCTGTCATTATTTCTTCAAACAGGTTTTCTTCTGTTCCTTGCTTAGTTTCTTCTCCTTCTGGAACCCTTATTATGTGGATGTTGTTTTGTTTCATGTTGTCACAAAGTTCCCTTAGGCTCTCCTGCTTTTTTTAAATATATTTTATTGATTTTTTTACAGAGCAGAAGGGAGAGGGATAGAAAGTCAGAAACATCGATGAGAGAGAGACATCAATCAGCTGCCTCTTGCGTGCCCCCTACTGGGGATGTGCCCACAGCCAAGGTACATGCCCTTGCCAGAATCGAACCCAGGACCCTTCAGTCCGCAGTCTGACGCTCTATCCACTGAGCCAAACCGGTCTCGGCCTCCTGCTTTTTACCGGGATCCTCTTCAGATTTTTAGAGTTCTATCCACTGAGCCAAACCAGTTTCAGCTATTGTTTGATGTATTTTGTCTGGCTTTCAAATTGTTGCAGATGGGATGATAAATCTAATCTCAGTTACTTCATCTTTTTTATTTTTTAATATGGTCAAGCCTGAAACCTGGGGATGTGCCCTGACCAGGAATCAACTGTGATCTTCTGGTTCATAGTTTGATGCTCAACTACTGGGCTGGCTGTTACTCTATAACAGAATTGACTAGAAGCAGAATTCTACCATATTTTTTGTCTTTTTAAACTTTATTTTTTATGAAATTCATTGGGGTGATGTTAGTTAATAAAATTATGTAGGTTTCAGGTGCATCATACTATATTTATTTTCTGGGGGGAGGGATATTCACCTGATAACTACTACTTATTCTTCAAGACTCACCCAAAGCTGTATTTCTTCTAGGAAGCCTTTTCTGATACTCTCTTTCCCAAATCGGGCTCATATGCTCTCCTAAATGTGCAATAGCCCAAACTCTATCATTATCTTTTCAGTCTGAGAACATGCCCTTATTGTTCAGATTCAGTCCTTCCAACTATATCCTCCATCTTATCCCCTTGCATCTTGAGTTACTCTTACATTGTTCTCTCTTTTCATTTAAAATTTTGGAGGATAGTCTGCACTTGCTTTCCCTTCTTCATTTGCTTTTATTTAATCCTCAGCCTTGTAGAATTTGGTTTCCAAGCTGTTCTTGCTGGGGTCACTGGTAACTTCACTATTGCCAAGTTTATTTATTTTTTTATTTTTTTTAATATATTTTATTGATTTTTTTTTACAGAGAGGAAGGGAGAGAGATCAGACAGTTAGAAACATCGAGGAGAGAGAAACATCAATCAGCTGCCTCCTGCACACCCCCTACTGGGAATATGTCCACAACCAAGGTACATGCCCTTGACCGGACTCGAACCTGGGACCTTTCAGTCCACAGGCTGACGATGGACGCTCTATCCACTGAGCCAAACCGGTTTCAGCACAATTGGCAAGTTTATTATTTTAAGTCCTTATTTGATTAAATCTCCCTGCATTGTTTCATATAGATTGCATTTGTCCCTTTTTTCTTGTTTTGACACTTTCCTGTTTTTTTCCCTTCTCTCCAGTTATTCCTTTTTAGTCAGTTTTGTAGGTCATTTCGTGTGCTCACATCTTAAACATTAGTATTTCCACATATTCTATTTTTTACCCTGTTTCCTTTACTTACATGTTCTTCTTGGGAAAGCGCATTTATTCCCATGGCTTTATTACTGTCTTTGGTATCTTGATTCCAATTCTGGGATCTCTGTTTGAATTTTCCAGAGGTACTTCATATTCAGTATGTCTAAAATATAACCTGCTTGTTATTTTCTTAGAGCCAGGCTATCTTAGTTTTTGACACTGCTATAGTTAGTCCCTCACTCAAGCTAGAAACATGGAAGTCATTTTAAATTTTTTTCACCAAACTGTGCATTTCAGTTTCACAAATATAGAAACTTAATATTTTAAAATCTCCATTCCTCCGGGTGAATTTTCAGTAATGATGGCAGAGTAAAGTGGTCTCCTGAACCCTCTCACATATAATAATTATAAAACATGTAAAAATTATACTTAAAGAAACTGGAAATGCTCCAGAAGCAGACAGAAGCTAGAGGAGGAGTTTACTCTTGACAAACAGTAATTGGGTCCTGCATTCTCCGTCGTCTGGGCCAGCCGGTTCTGTTATCTGCTGTCTCCCCTCGCTCGCCTGCGCCTTCCTGAGTCACCTCTGCCACCATGGCCTAGAGTGGTGAAAGCAGAGAAAAGGACCATATGCCTCCGACGGCCGCTGCTTCTGCGGAACCCAAGTTCATGAAGGTCACTGAAGACCCCGCAGGAGGAGGAGTTTGTTGTGCCGGAGGATAGCTCTGTGCAGCAGTTCAAGGAAGAAATCTCTGAACGGTTCAGATCACATACCGTCCAACTTAATGTTGATATTTTCTGGGAAAAAATTTTAAAAGATCAAGATACATTGAGTGAGCATGGAATTCATGATGGACTTATTGATCACCTTGTCATCAAAACACAAAACAGGCCTCAGGATCACTCAGCCCAGCAAACAAATACTAGTGGAAGCAATGTTACCATATCTTCAGCTCCTGACAGTAACTCTGCATCTGGTTCTGCCCCTAGCAGCACTTTTGGTTTAGGTGTTCTTGGAGGACTTGCCTGTCTATGTAGCTTAGGTTTGAATTCTACCAACTTCTCTGAACTACAAAGCCAGATGCAGTGGCAACTAATGTCCGATCCTGAAATGATGATCCAGATCATGGAGAATCCCTTTGTCCAGAACATGCTTTCAAATCCTGACCTGATGAGGCAGTAATGATGGCCAATCCACAAATGCAGGAGTTGATACAGAGAAATCCAAAAATTAGTCATATGCTGAATAACCCAGATATTATGAGACAAACATTGGAACTTGCCAGGAATCCGGCAATAATGCAGGAAATCATGAAAAACCAGGACCGAGCCTTGAGTAATCTGGAAAGCATTCCAGGGGGATACAGTGCTTTACGGCACATGTACACAGATATTCAGGAACTAATGCTGAGTGCTGGAATCAGTTTGCTTCCTTAGTGAGCAATACATCCTCAGGTGAAGGTAATCAACCTTCCCGTACAGAAAATAGAGATCTATTACACAATCCATGGGCTCCACAGGCTTCTCAGAATTCATCAGCTTCCAGTGGCACCACCAACAATGTGTGTGTGTGGGGGGGGGGGGGGGGGCGCGGAGCACTGGTGGTAGTACTGTGAGCAGAGCTGGGCAGAGTTCTGCACCAAGTTTGGGGCTTGGTGTAGGAGCCAATTTTTCAACATACCAGGAATGCAGAGCTTGATGCAACAAATAACTGAAAACCAACAACTTATGCAAAACATTATGTCTGCCCCCTACATGAGAAGCATGATGCAGTCACTAAGCCAGAATCCTGACCTTGGTGCACAGATGTTGCTGAATAATCCCCTATTTGCTGGAAATCCTCAACTTCAAGAACAAATGAGACAACAGCTCCCAATTTTCCTCCAACAAATGCAGAATCCTGATACATTATTGGCAAAGTCAAACCCTAGAGCATTGCAGGCCTTGTTGCAGGTTTTGCAGACATTAGCAACTGAAACATCCAGCCTCTTCCCAGCTTTCTTCCTGGCCTGGGGACATTAGGAAGCACTGGAGGCTCTTGAGGAACCAATGGCTCTAGCTCTGCCCTTAGGGAACACCCAGACCCACAGAAGGAACCACGGAACCTGGACACCAGCAGTTTATCCAACAAATACTGCAGGGCTTGCTGCAGTAAATCCTCAGCTACAGAGTCCAGAAGTCAGACTTCAGCAACAACTGGAACAACTCGGTGCGATGGGGTTTTTGAACTGTGAAGCAAACTTGCAAGCACTGATAGCAACGGGAGGTGATATCAGTGCAGCTATTGAAAGTTTACTGGGCTCTCAGCCATCATAGCAGCATTTCTGTATCTTGAAAAAATGTAATTTATATTTTATAATGGCTCTTATATCTTTAAAGTACCTGCTATATTTCATTTTGACTTTTGGAATTCTGTGCTGTTATAAACAAACCCAATATGATGCATTTTAAGGTGGAGTACAGTAAGATAATGTGATTTTTCTCTCTGTGTGTGTCTTTTTTCCCCTTGTAGAACAGTGAGAATCAATGCTTTTTCATTTAAGGCCACTGCATGCATCAAACACTTCTGTATTTATTATAATTTTTTTTTAAAACATCACCTTTTGCCGAGACCGGTTTGGCTCAGTGGATAGAGCGTCGGACTGCGGACTGAAGGGTCCCGGGTTCGATTCTGGCAAGGGCATGTACCTTGGCTGCGGGTACATCCCCAGTAGGGGGCGTGCAAGAGGCAGCTGATCAATGTCTCTCTCTCATCGATGTTTCTGACCTTCTATCCCTCTCCCTTCCGCTCTGTAAAAAATCAATAAAATATATTTTAAAAATAAATAAATAAAAAATAAAACATCACCTTTTATTTTGTCCTGCATCTGTCCAGTTTATTTGCTTTTTAAATATTAGCCTATGGTAGTAATTTATGTAGAATAAAAGCATTAAAAAAAGCAAATAGTTTACACTATAATTTGTGGATATAATATTGCTTGATGTGACTGGCATGTATTTTTGCAAACAAAATGCTGTAAGATTTATACTACTGACAGATTTACTTTATTTGTATACAATATATTATGCATATTTGGGAATTCATTTCTGGAAACATACTGCAGTAGATTATCTTGAGCCAAACCCATGCCACCACCTCTGTTCAGGCACTTATTTCTCATTTGGATACCACAGCACCCTCCTGAGTGGTATTCCTCAGTTGTCTTCTTCAGACCCGTATACTAGGCAGCAGCCTGAATGATCATTTAAAACAAAGCTGAAGTTGTCATTTCCCTGCATACAACCCTTTAATTGCCTACCCTTAATTGGCTCATTAAAGTAGCATATTCTGTCGTCTTTAGTCTGGCCCTTGACTATCTTTTTGGCTCATTTTCCGTTACTTCCTGCCTTTTTGCTTATGATTCTCAGTTCCCAATACACACCATGTTAACCTCATTTTTGTGTGCCTGTCCTCATCTCTGACCTTAGCTTTTTGTCTGGTTTTACTCTTTAAAACTCAGCTCAAGATCCCCCCCCATAGCATTTATTTATTTATTTATTTATTTATTTATTTATTTATTTTATTTTATTTTATTTCAGAGAGGAAGGGAGTGGGAGAGAGAGATAGAAACATCACTGATGAGAAAGAATTGTTGATCAGCTGCCTCCTGCTTGCCCCACATTGGGGATTGAGCCCTCAATCTGGGCATGTGACCTCCTGGTTCATAGGTCAATGCTCAACCACTGAGCCACACCGGCTGAGCCGGAGAGCCTTCATTTTAAACACCCTTCTTTACATGTTTCCTTTCAGAATTAAATACTCTCAGATTTTGTTTCTTTGGTTCATCATAACTTTTATGAATATATTTATAATTTTGGCTTACTATGTTTTAAGTTATCTCTTCCCTGCTAGATTGTGCACTTTTGACTATAGTGATTATGTTATATTTATATTTTGGATCCAGAAGGTCTGTTTAATATAGGTGCTTAATAAGTATTTTTAGAAAGATTGAATATAAATGTTAAGTGAGAAAAGAAGATAAAAGTACTATAAATAGTATGATTATTACTATTTTGTTTTAAGCAAAACTTTTTCCATAGAAAAAAGACTAGGAAAATTTATATCATTATTTTAACACGTTAGTTCGGGTGGTGAGATTAGTTTCTTTAATATTTTTGACAGTTTTGCATTAAAAACATTTAATGTGCAATTATTTTATGAGACATAACCTAAAAAACAGGCTGTATAACTTTGCCTACTCAACTGAATTTTTGCATTTCTTTAGGTCCACAAGACAGTTACAATTTCTAATCCCCTAACCACAGATCTGGCTGGGGAGATTCCTGTTTGGTCAAAGACTGTATCAGTCCAACTTGTGACGTCAGAGGATCTGGGTACTACGTCTAGCACTCAGCAAGTAAAAAACCCTGGGATAACCCAGATTGCTACCCCTCTGCCAGTGACTCCCTCCTACAGTTATGCCACCCCTACCCCACACACCTCTTTCCAGAGCACCTCTGCACCATTTCCAGGTGAGGCCCTTTGCTTCTGTCCATAGAGAGAGGATGGGAAAGTAGAACATTTGATCAAAATGTTCCCTTTTAGTGGAAAGAAAGAAGGGAAGCATGCCTTTTAATTTATATAGGTTAAAGAAAAATAATCCTATAAATATCCCTGTAATCATAGGATTGGGGGCTCGGGGTCCTTTTCTCAACAGGCCCCAACCTATGGGAATTTATGAAGCTTATTTTCTCAAAACCAGATTCCACTATGCCTGGGACTTAAAGGCATAAAATTCAATTAAGGCCTTAGCCAGTGTGGCTCAGTGGATAGAGCATTGGCCTGTCGACTGAAAGGTCCCAGGTTTAGTGCTGGTCAAGGGCATATACCTCGGTTGTGGGCACATCCCCAGTAGGAGGTGTGCAGGAGGCAGCTGATCGATGTTTCTCTCTCATCGATGTTTCTGGCTCTCTATCCCTCTCCCTTCCTCTCTGTAAAAAATCAATAAAATATATTTTAAAAATTCAATTAAGAATGTTCAAGGAATCAAGCAGGCAGAGGCCACTGGGAAGAGATAGTTGGATCTATGCACCTATTTTCCTCTGTGCAGCTGAGTGTAGGCCAGATATTTATCTCTCTGATTTTGACAGCACCTTTATTTTTTAAAGCAACCCGTAGGAAGATTTATACTTAGAATATTACCTGAACAAGTCTGTGCTTCATAAGTGCTGCTCTAAGGTATTAGCCGGAAATGGTTAGTCAAGGAAATCAAGTTGATCTTCCACTCCCAAAAAAGTCAAAAGGGTGAAGCAAAGCCAGTAAAAATGTTTCTTTGCCAAATTCTAATTTCCAATGGTCTTTTTAAATTGTAAACAATGTAAAATTATGGGTATTAATCCTGTGGCACTAAAGTAACTTTTTTATTCAGACAAAATGCCTGTAATTTTTGGTATAATTATGAAAGGTTTGGGCTGTATTGCATTTTTGTCCATTATAATTTCTCTGAGCATAGCGATTTCTGTCTTTCTTTTCTTTTTTTGAGAGTCACTTCAGAGAATTCTATTCCACCTCCTGGGGTGTCTAAATGGTGAAGCTTCCATGATGGATGGTTTTATTTCTCCCCAATGCATGCAGTGTTCCCAAGCAGACAGATAAATTTCAAATTTCATATTTTTCAAGAAGCTTTCTCATGTCCAGTCTTGAAATATAGGTGGACTAGCCAGTTATTTGATTGAAACTCTTTAGTTCTAAGGTCCCATACCAAATGAACAATTATTGTCAGAGAAATAAGGTTAATATAGTCAGTGTTTCTCAACAACCTGTAAATATTTTTGGCTGTTACAACTATGGAGAAGGGGGTGCTGCTAACATCTGGTGGGTAGAAGCCAGAGATCCTGCTAAACATCTTAGAATATACAGAACACAATTTTCCTCATAACAAAGAATTATCTGGTCCAAAGTGTCAAAGTTGAGAAATCCTAACATGTATGAAATAGGTGGTGAATAGTATAAAAGACCAGTATATAGCTATTAACTGATGTAGTGTTCCAAAAATGCTAAAGTAGTTCAAGAAATAGATCAGTTTGAACTGAAATGGTCTGGGAAGATTTCTTGGAGAGAAGAGTGGCTTTGAGCTAAAAGCAAAGTACTGTATTTAGAATAAAGAAAACACACACCCAAGTTGAATTCCCAAAGCGTATACTTCAATACCTTGACTGTGTGGCTCAGTTGTTTTACTGTTATCCCATGCATGGAGAGGTCACTAGTTTGATTCCTGTTGGGGCACATACCCAGGTTGTAGGTTCAACCCCAGTTGGGGTGCAACCAATCCATGTTTCTCTCTGACACTGATGTTTGCCTCTCCCTCACTCTTCCTCTCTCCCTAAAATAAATACATACTATTTTTTTTTAAAAAAGGATAGACTTCAATGGGAACACAAGACGGAAAATGAATATAACTAGAGACATAATTGAGTAGAAAGCATGAGATGATATGATTAAGGATAATGATTCTCTAGTACCAGGTTATGAATTTGGCCCTGAACATGGTGGGGTGGGCATCTTGAGTAAAATGGTGGGTGAGTGTTTTAGAAAAACTAATGGTGGTGGATATTTTAGGGAAACAGAATGGATTAGAGTGGGAAGAGCTAACAGAAGGAAGAATAGTGAAGATTCTTGAAATAATCCAAGTCGATGGTTATAACAGTTGGACTGGAAATAAATTAAGGTTGGCTTTGTGATTGACACATGCTTTTCTTCTAGAAACTTCATATATATTTTTTAATATTTTTTGAGAGAGAAATATTGATTTATTATCCCACTTATTTATGCATTCATTGATTGATTCTTGCATGTGCCCTGAGCGGGGATTGAATCCACAAGCTTGGAGTATCAGGATGATGCTCCAACCAGATGAGCTCCCTGGCCATGGCCTTCATATGTGTATTTTATTTAGAAAATTATTTATCAGCATGAGGATGATCCTTGAAACAGGTAAGCTCTGTTTATTGAGCTCTAAACAAACAGAGCTTAAAGGTAGACCACAGTGTGGAAAACTTAGAGAAAAGAAGAAATGTAGAATAATATGGTGTCATGATAGTGAAGTTTTAATATATAGAGGCAGTCAGCAGTATTAGATGCCACGGAAGTGAAGGATGAGGGTGGAGAAACAGCTGTTTGATGTGCCAAGAAGCACTTTGTTAATGGCCTCAGAAGATCCTGTTCAGTGAAAAGTGGAGGCAGAATCAAATTTCAGGCGATTAGAGAGATAAATAATGAGGATATGAAGGCAGTAGCTGAATATTGTTTATCAAAGAAATTTGGCCACAAAAGAAAGGAGAGAAATGAGATAGTTTGGGTCTAATTTTTTTAAAGTATATATTTTTATTGATTTCAGAGAGGCAAGGAGAGGGAGAGGGAGATGAGGGAAAATCATTGATTGGCTGCCGCCTGCACGCCTCCCACTGGGGACCAAGCTGGTAACCTGGGCATGTGCCCTGACTGGGAGTCAAACCGTGACCTCCTGGTTCATAGGTCGATGCTCAACCACTGAGCCACACCGGCTGAGCAAGTCTAATTTCTTTTTTTTAAATATATTTTATTGATTTTTTTACAGAGAGCGATAGAGAGATAGAAACATCAGTGAAAGAGAAACATTGATCAGCTGCCTCTTGCACACCCCCCACTGGGGATATGCTCACAACCAAGGTACACGCCCTTGACTGGAATTGAACCTAGGCAGATGCTCTATCCACTGAGCCAAACCAGTTAGAGTGAGTCTAATTTCTTATCTCTTGTATATTTTCGTTGTTTACAGTTATAAAGAAGCTGGTCATATCTGCTGGAGAGAATGTCCAGGTGACCCTGCCTAAGAATTCAGTCCAGTTAAATGCATATGTTCTCCAAGAACCACTTAAAGGTAGTAAAACATCCCCTTAAATTTGAGTAATGTTTTAATTTATAATGAAATGTTTTAATTTATAATTTAATTTATAATGTTTTAATTTATAACCTATGTATCTTAACTCATTTACTCACTGCATCAGTCCTGTGAGAATAGGATAGAGCATGCATGTGCATAAATATACAGTATATGTGATATGCAAGGTGATATAATAATGTTTGCGATCATAGGCTTTAATGTCAAGCCTGGATTCAAATCCCAACTCACCTGGTCATTAGCTAAATGATTTTAAGCAAGTTATTTAGTTTCTCTAAGTTTCTATTTCTCAGTAAAATCAGATTATTTCTACATCATTAGGTTACTTTAAGCAAAATTAAATGTTATATAAGACATCTACTTCAGTGCCTAGCATATAGCTGATGCTCATTAAAGGTTGTATTATACCAAAAGAAGAAACTGAAGCTTAGGTTGATCTCTTTATTTTGGCCAAACAACTAGATAATAGCAGGTACAAAACTTACAGAGAAGTTATTCAAGACTACTGCTACTGTAAATGTGTTACTTGAAAAAAACAAAACAAGTCCAATACAATATACAAAACTGAAATTTATAAATATATAAATTAAGGGATGATTAATTCATTGGTAAGAAAACTTTTATAATATGAACATCCCTTTCACCTTTGAAATATACATTAATATACCAAGGTTTGATTTATAAACACATACATATTCTCTTAAGACTGTCTATGACATGAAAGTGAACATACTGTGATGGAAAATGATTGCATTGAGTCTATATTACTGTCATTTATAAAATTAATCAAGTAGAATGCCATACTCGATTCAGGAAGGAGTACTTCCATTGTAGGTATACACATTTCCAGTACAGTATTTCTACTTTGTATCAAATAGTACATATATGCAAAAGGTACTTTTCCAGAACCTGAATGCCCTCCCACTCTGTTCTATATTTCTGTCCTCAAATTGAGTTTTCCATGTGAATTCATTCCACCTTCCTCTAGATAAGTTTAAAAAAAAATCCTCACTCAAGGATATACTTAGTGACTTTAGAGAGAAGGGAAAGGAGGGAGGGAGGAAGGGAGAGAGAAACATCAATGTGAGGGTGAACATCTTCCATACATGCCCTAACTGGGGATCAAACCCACCACCTTTCATTGCACAGGATCGTGCTTCAACCAAATGAGCCACACGAGTCAGGGTAAAGTTTTTTCTCTGCTCTGGTGCAGAGATGAATGGGTTTGATGGTCTTTGAAGGTGGTGGTGAGGAGAGAACTGCCTTGAGGTGCCATTGCTTTTACTCTTTGGTGAAAGATATGCTGGGCTGTACTGAATTTTTTTTTTTCTAATCTCTGTTTGCATGTACATTTCTGTGGGTTAATATTGCCTTGTATTTCATTATTCTAAAGCACATCAGTTCAGAAACAGATCCTTTTAAACTCTGAATTCCCAGGTTCTTCAGCCTTTAATCAGATACATAAAGTTAATGTTTCAAACTTTAAAAGGGTGGGGACAGTGAGGTAGGATCAGCTATGCCTGCTCTTCATCCCTCTTCTGTGGCAGCCCCTGATGCAACTCTAAGGATCCCTCCAGGGTTTGGAGGCACAGTTTTGAAAACCACTGCCCTAAATTATTAAAAACTACCAATCTGTCTAACAGACCTATACTTAGCCATTCCTACCCTTGGATACATTTTTGGCTGTAAGGCATAATTCATTCCCTGAGTTTTTCTGCCCTAGGATTAATCCTTTTTGGAAATTTGTGTTGTTAGCCTCATATGTAAAACTAGAGGCCTGGTGCACAAATTCGTGCATGGGTGGGGCCCCTTGGCCTGGCCTGGGGAATCAGTTCAAAACCAGCTCTCCAACATCCCATGAGGGGTCCCGATTGCCAAAGGGTGCAGGCAAGGTCAAGGGACCCCACCAGTGCATGATCAGGGCTGAGGAGAGACACAGGAGGTTGGCCTGCCAGGAAGGGCTTGTGGGAGGGATCCAGAGCATGTCGGGCCATCTTGCTCAGTTCCGATCAGATTAACCCCAGCAGCATGCTAACCTACCGGTCAGAGTGTATGCCCCTGGTGGTCAATGCACATCATTGCAAGCAGTTGAATGGCCTTAGCATATCATTAGCATATTATGCTTTGATTGATTGAATGGTGACTGGATGACCAGGCACTTAGCATATTAGGCTTTTATTATATAGGATTGTCAGTTCCCAAAATAGTATGTGTCTATTTTCTGTATGGAAAAATATGTTCAACTATAATTGGAAGAAATGTCATCTCTTACACCAATTCTACTTCTACTGCTTCTTCCCTGTTCCTTATCTAGCCCGCTTCTCCATGCACATTTGTGTGAGCTCCTGGGCTGAGAACTGGGGCCAAAAGAAAACTAGTGTTTTGGAGTCAAAGGTGGAGTAATCGATCTTGTATCTCAGGCTTATAAAAGATCTGGTCTTAAGAGGAAGGCTATCTTAGAATTAGGTTCTGTGTGTTAACTTTAACTTTTGAACTTGTGAAATAAAAAGATAAGCATTCTCTGCTAAGCATTTGAGATTTCTCATATTTCCTTTTATTTTTTACTTTGGGGTGTAACTTAAACTAAACTTTCCTACCAAATCCCACTCTTTCCTAGCCAGACATGCATTTTGTTCCCCCAAGTTTAAGACTACTTTAACTGGGAATGGATTTCATTTAGAAAATGGCATTCTTTCTTTGCCTCACCCAGTCATATAGCCTGAGCTACAAATGAGGACCATTTAATGCTGCATTTGATCTTAATTAACTTCATTGGGGCCTGTTTAAGTGGGCCATCCTCCACCATCTTCTGCAGTGTTATTTCGCTCAGCTGGAATGAAGCAGCTCTTTTAACTCACCAGGGTATGATGACCTCAGTGAGTCAAGCATTGTTCGCATTGTATAAAAAGCTATTTTTGAACCATGTTATTTAGAAGTTATTGCTCTTCTTTGTTGCAAAAGAAATTATACAAGAAAATGGCCTTTGTTTCCAATGAGTTCATCTATAGTGGCTGGTAGGGCAAGTTGTCTTTGATATACCACCCCAGGAGAAATCTGGTATTTTGAGGGAGGGTTGGTCCTGTGTAGCGTGGGTATGAGGCAGGATTGAGCATTGCTGGGAGAAAGTGGAAGAAACCCTGATTATAGATAGCTGAATTAGCAGAACATACCCTTTCTTTCAACAGAATGTTTGGTTTTTCTATGGGTTTTGGAGTTAATCTTAAAAACTAAGGCCTTGTTAAGATTTAGAAGAGATTTGTTATTGGCAGGCTGTGTGGCTGCCCTCTTTGTGTGTAGGTGTATGTTTTGATGATTTTTGTAACTGTCCTTCCATAGGAGAAACCTACACCTACAACTGGCAGCTGATTACTCATCCTAAAGACTACAGTGGAGAAATGGAAGGGAAACATTCCCAGATCCTCAAGCTATCCAAGGTGAATTCGTATCCTGTCTTTTGCAAGACCGGGTTAGAGATGTTGACCATTTAAAACAGTTTATAATGTAGAATTTTCTGTCAACACTGAAGTTGGAAATAATGTTTCAGAAGTGAATTCTTCAAAAATCTTTACTGGCTGACATCCAGTATTTGTTAGTATGTGATTTTCAAATTTTCATATATAATGAAAAGACTAGATAAGCATGGTGGTGATAGCTTTTGAGTGCAAATATATGCTCAACTGCTTTTAAGGGTAACATAAGAATTTTAGAATTTGGGAGATAAGGTAGGCTATTTGTGGTCACATGTCTGTGTAAATTGGCGCAGTCTTTTTTTTAGACTCACTATAGTTATTAAAAGCTATAAAAATTTACATATTCTTTAGTCAAGCAATAACTTTCTTCCTTCCTTCCTCCCTCATTCACTCTCTTCTTTTCTTCCTTCCTCCCTTCCTTAATAACTGATTATTGTACACTAGTTATGTGTCAGGCATTGTTACCAGTGAGTTAATTTACCGAGATACTGACTGAAAACAAGTAATTATAACATGGGATTCACTAGGTCAGAGCAGAGGATGTTGAAACCCTGGAGAGTCAGAGTAAATTTTTTAGAGTTTGTTTAGTTGGGTCATGAAAGGTTACGAACTTAACTGGATAAAGGGTAGAGTGATAATACTGTAAACGGGATGTAGTATGTCCACTGGGCCAAATATTAGCTAGGAAATGTGGGAAAAAGAATTATATGTGGTTCAGCGACCCTGTAGTATGAAAAGAGCAGTGGCACAAGTAAGTTGGGGAGATGCAGAGGCCAGATTGCACAGAGCCTTTTAAGGACTTTGAATCTTATCCAGAGGGAACATGGAGCCTTTGAAAGGTTTCAAGCAGAGAAAGACATGTTCATATTTTAAGCTTAGAAAGATCACTCTGACCACAGATTGGAGGAGATAAGACTCAAACCAGGGAGACCAGTGAGGAATCTGTTGGCAAATGTAAGTGTAAGATGATAATAGCTGAGTAAAAAAATACTAAATAAATAAAAATTTAAAACCAACTATTGAGCTCATACCATATGCTAGAAACAATGCTTTTATGCAATTATTTTATTTAATCTTTACAACACCCCCAAGATGTAGATATTAATATATGGTTTATAAATGTTAAAATGAAAAATTGGAAAAATAAAGTGGTTTGGTCAGAGTTTATAAAACTACTAAATGGTACTTTTGAACGGGAACTTTCTGGCTCTAAAGCCCTCCCCCCAGTGTCTTTAACAACTGTGCTATGATGAATGATTAAAAACTAAGGTGATGGCAATGTAAATGGAGAAGTGACTTGATAAGACTTGGTGATCAGTTAATTGGGTGAAGATGTTGAAGAGAAGTCTAGGATAATTCTAGCCTTTGGCATAAGCTTGTTGGTGGATATTGGTGTGAATGTGGTGACATTCACTGAAATGAGCACAGAGAGAGGAGCAGGTGTAGATGATTAATTCATTTTTGGACAGAGTGAGTTTGAGATACCTGTGAAACATTTGAGTGCAGGTGTCCAATAAAGGGTAACTGATTGGAGATCTGAACTAGAGAGATAAATTTACACACCAACTTCAAATAACATCAGTAGATGACAATTAAAGCCATGGTAATAGATGAGATCATCCCGGGAGTGTAGAATGAAGAAATAAATGGTCTGTGATTGGATGTTGGGGAACACTGTCATTAAGGGAAAGAGGAAATTGAAGAAAATGAGGTGTGGGCAGGGAAGTGAAAGCCAAGGAAGGGAGAGCATTACAAAAAGAAGGAAGTGGTCAAAAACGCTCTATGCAGTCAGAGCATTTACCCAAAGAAGGTAATTCAAAAGAAAGAAAAGGATGTCACAAGAATAGGTTACAATAGTAAAAATTTGGAAACAGTTCAAATAGCCAGCAATGTGGAATGCTTATGTGAATTATGGCACATTTATTCATATACTTTTCTGCAGCTATTAAAGTGACTATTAAAAAGTCTATTATAATGGGAAAAGTTGATGCTAAATGAATGGGAGAAAGAACAATAAAAAATGTGACTCACACTTTGATTTTTAGCTAGACTTTGAATACCATTGACATACAAGCTCCTTGAAGGCAGGGATCTTATTTATCTCCAAATCCCAGGCTTTGGACAATAGCTGGTACATCATTGGTTCTCAATAAATGTTTGTTGAATTGAATGAACTGCTTAAAACTGTTGTTTTGTGTAGTTAAGTATTGGGAGGAAATAAGAGATATAGGATTAATTCATGTGTTAGGACAGTGGGATTTTGGGTGATTATTATTTTCTTTTATATTGTGTATATACAGTTAGTGAAAGTCAGTAGGGAAAAATAGGTATTTGAGAGCTATTTGGTATTTTTACAAAATGTTTTTCTTTGCAGAGATGATTGCTTTAATTTCATAACACTGAGAAGTAGGATGGTAGGGCCCTTAATGTTTTTCTTAAAAGAAAATGGGGGTACAGAGATATTGAAATCCCTTCTGTTATTCCAGAGTCAGCTAGTAATAAGATTCACATTAAAAGCTATGATTTTTTTTTTTTAGTTTATAATTCGTTGTTTCATCTCTTTGGTTAGTTTACTTTCTCCATTTTGAAAACAGTGCAAGAAGAGAATGCAAGAAACACCAGGAGAAAGTTCACATATGTGTGATTTTAAGTATAATTGCTCCTCTTTATGGTTGACTATAAGATTTTCTGTCCTTTTTGCAGCTCACTCAAGGCCTGTATGAATTCAAAGTGATTGTAGATGGTCAGAATTCCCATGGGGAAGGCTGTGTGAACGTGACGGTAAAGCCAGGTATGTTTCTCAGTCCTGGCTGTGCCTCCACTGCTCCCTCTGAAGATCCCAAGGAGGGAGATTTGATTTTAAGGGTTTTTAATTTCTATTCTTTTTTTTGTTAAGTCATTTATTGGGCAATTCCTAATTCAATGTAGAAAAAGATATAGGGTGGCAAAGTATATACTTTTGTTCTAGTTGGAACACTTTGCTGACCTACAGTGCAATATGGCACTGAGCAAATAGCCTGTCTGCCTGAGAACTACTTCTCCAGTGGATCATGCTGAGAGAGGACCATGTGTGGTAGTTAAGAGATGCAAGAAAGCCAGGAGCCTAGGAAAAGTATGTAGGAGAACCAGCCAAGTGGCTGGCCCTTTCTGATCTCTTTCCAGAAATGTGGGTATTTGTACATAGACTTCCTCACAGAACCCCTGCCATTCCTCCTTCACATTGAACACCAAATTCCATTATTCTTTTTAAGGGATCAGTAGATTACACTGTGATAGCAGGGTATCTTGTTTTGCATTTTCAGAGATATTTAGGGGAAATTGGCAAGTGGCCCATATATTGGCACAAATTCTTAATACTGTTCTGTCTTTGTTTATAATAGATTTTCTTTTAATTCCTTTAATTTTGTAGCCAAGGTAATACTTTCTCTTTCTTAAAAATGTGTTTAGCATAAAGACCATTTGATCATTTCTCAATGAAAAGGCCACCTGGCTCGCAGTCATTGAGGTGGACTAGAGTGAGTGGTTTGTGACCTTTCCACCACCTGGCCTTTCCAACACACCTCCCACATAGCTCCCAGGAGGTTGAGAAATTACTCATCTTTGGCACAGTTGTGGCAAGGGATAGTTTGCTTTCCAACGCCTTTGTTGCACACATTTTATTTGTCCACCTCTGGTCAGCTTGCTTGAAAGCAGTCACTTGCTACTTTAGTACTTTTCACAAACTAGATAGCACATGAGCATTGAAAGAATGCACAGGGTGTGGTCTTAAGAAGAGTCAGGTTTGCAAGAGGCTTAAACACTCCTAGATGTCTTACGTTAGAATGCCAACCTGGTCTTGTGACTTTCATACTTGACGATGCTTCAGACACCGGTTAGGTAATGGAAACATTTGTAATCTACCCAGCGGTGGCCCGCTCTTCTTATAATTTACAAAGCCCCTCTTTTAATTTCTCCTGGGTCATTTTCTTACAGAGCCCCGGAAGAATCAGCCTCCTGTCGCCATTGTGTCACCACAGTTCCAGGAGATTTCTCTGCCAACCACGTCTACAGTCATTGATGGCAGCCGTGAGTACTTACTGCACACAGTGTTTTAGGAACAGCACTCACTGAGTATTCTGGTCAAAGATTTGGACCAGCATTCTGCTTAGGCTTCTTGACCACCTTATGGGAAGACCAACCATCTGAAGCAACTGATTAGGAAGAGAAAACCAGACAGACCCTATTTAAAACCCCCATGTGGCTTGTTTGAAGTAACATTTCTATTCTGAGATGGTAAGAAAGTGGGATTATGCATGCATTTAGCATTATTTTAGTTGGAACTTGCTGGTTTTCAAATTTTTTTAGATGGAGTTGCCATTCTCGGTTATGGAAATAAAGCTCTTTCCTATCATGGCAAGATGAGTAACTGGAAGTCTTATTTGAGGAGCTCTGATCCAGCCATCACTGCCTAATAAGATTGTCAGCCTTCTCCTGGGGAGGCTCACAGAATGTGCTCCACAACCCTGCTTGGCTCACTACATGTCCCTTCAGAGGACGGGAGGGGATCTCTGGGTCTTTGCCATTGATCCTGGCTGTGTGGGTGCAGGAGGTTTCGGGCCTGTCATCGCACCAATATTTGCTTGGCTTCTCTTGAGACCCATTAAGGTCCTTTTACCCTGACTGTCTTGGCAGAGTTTTTGGCAGAGGTAGCCACTGCTTTAGCAGAGGAATGAATCTCTAGCAGTGTTAGACATTTCATGTAGATAGTTCTAACAAGAGGAGGCTAGAAGAATAGCAGGCTAAGAGGAAAAGACAGGACAGGAAGAGGCACTTGTGAGAGTGGTAGAAAAGGTTCATATAGTACCATTTCATTTTATATTTTCGAATGGGTCAAAGTTAAATAATATGTAAAGGTATAAGGCAAAAAGAATCTCTATCATCCCTGTCTCCCAACTATCCAGTTTTTCTGCAGACAAGCAGTGGCATTATTTTATATATCTTTCCAAAGATACCTTATGCATAGATAAGAAGATACATATACAGTCTTTATGATAAAACAGTATATACAATGCCTGTTTCTATATGTTGGATAATTTTTCTGAATCAGTATATGAAATACTTTATTCTTTTTTCCTTTTAACGACTATATAGCCTTCCATTATATAGATGTACAATTTCATTGTTTGAATATATACTTGTTTTCAGTCAATCTCTATTGATGACCATTTAGATTATTTTTGGTCTTTCACTATTACAAATAATGTTACTGTGAATAATCTTGTAAGTATGGTGATGAACACATATGTAAGGATATCTGTAGGATAAATTCCTAGAAGAGTAATTGCAGGGACAAAAGTAAGTTTTGCCAAATGGCTCTTTACAGTAGTTGTATCAATTTATGCTTTCACCATGACTTAAGACAGTTCCTCTTCCTCCACACCTTTACCCATTTATGTGTCATTAAGCTTTGGTCTTTACCAATCTGATAGGTTTTAAATGATATTTCAAGTGAAATTTAAATTCGCATTTTTTTAAGTGAGGTTGAGTATTTTTTCATGCATTTAAGAATTTTTTATTTTCCTTTTTTTATGCAGTAACTTTTTAACCAGAGTTGCCTGTGTTGGAGTCCTTGGAAAACTATGCAGTGGAATAGTCATAGAGAGGCAGAATGACCTAATATATTCATAGGGAAGAAATAATCTGGAGGGCTAGCCTGTAATTTCATGAAGTTTCCCTAGCCTCAAATATCTATAGATAGTTGCCCTCATTTGTGTAAACTGAGTAAGTGCTGAGACCAGGCGCTCTCATGTTGTAACCGGTGTTTCTTTATGATCAAGAAAGCACTGATGATGATAAAATCGTCAGGTACCATTGGGAAGAACTAAAAGGACCTCTGAGAGAAGAGAAGATTTCTGAAGATACGGCCATATTAAAACTAAGTAAGCTCGTCCCTGGGAACTACACTTTCAGGTAAATTCAGGATCCTTCAAGTTTACCATTGGCCTTTACTTTCCTTATGGGTTCTGCATTCTTACAGGAGTAACTCTGACAGATACCAACTTAATTGTAGAGTGGCTGAAAATATAGCCTGTGGTTGCATTAGTTCTTTGAGCCCTACAGTAATCGTGGTCACAACACAAATAACTTTCTAGGGCAAAAACCCTTGCATAATAGATTAGGATCCACAAGAATTAGTCCTTTTCAAAGCCTTACCTGGCAGTTCTCCAGATATTTTTAGGATTTCTGTCATTAAGTGAAGCGACCCATCTTTCTTTGCCTTTTCTCAGGAATAATCTAGCATGAACCTACTACCATCTTGTCTCTTCCCTATGAGAAATGCTTCTTTAACTTAGTACCTCAAAACCTTTACTTTTTAAAAAATATTTTTTTATTGATTTTAGAGAGGAAGGGCGAGGGAGATAGAAACATCAGTGATGTGAGAGGATCATTGATTGACTGCCTCCTGCAGGCCCCTCACTGAGGATGGAGCCTGCAACCTGAGCATGTGCCCTGACCAGGAATTGAATCGTGACCTCCTGGCTAATAGGTCAATACTTTTGACACATGGTTTATTTGAATATGAGTTGTAGGATCTTTCTCTATTAAGGCTTTTTGGAGAATTTTTAATAAAGACAGTCCTTTTGAGAACAAATGTCAATATTTTAGAATATGATTAATAAGAGTCTGAGGCTGACTCTAGAGTAATCCTCTTTACATTTGCATAATTCCTTGTTACAAAGTACTGTATCATCCAAATACCATATGTACATGATACTGTCCTCATTATATATCTGAGAAAAACGAGACTCAGTCTATTTGCTAAACTGCACTGAATTGCAGATTTTCTAACCCCCGTGTCAGGCCTCATTCTACTTTGTTCCTTGACTTGACCCATGTCTATTTTGTTTGCTTCCTAGAATGTTCTTCTCAGTCTGTTGGTGTACTGCCTATCCTTAGGGACCTAAGTTTTCTTTGAGGCTCTCTTAGATCCCTCGAGAGAGGAGAGAAGGTTACACTCAGTGCCCTTATGTGGTGCCTACCACGGTGCAACAGCTTATTCTTGGGTGTTTGTGTTCCCACCAGATCTGACATTAATCAAGTTTTAGACACTGCCAGAGACACAGTGGTGAGCGTCGTACACCACACCTACCGTATAAATACATGTGCAGGTTCTGACTTAGCGGCACTGTCACTGACTCAAGACTTCAGGAGAATGAAAGGTAGTTGCCATTTAACAAGGTTGAAGCCTTTTCATTGGCTTAAAATGGAAAAGTGAATTAATTTTTCTTAGATTTCTAATATAGGAATTTTAACATTTATAGAATTTAATCTGGGCGAGGTTGATGTTTTGAAAAATAACTATTGGTGTTTGAACATTTGCTATGTGTTTAGTACTGTTCTGAGCTCTTTGCAAGCAGACAGCCATTTAAACCTTACAACAACTATTATAATTACTCTTATTGTATAGATTAGGAAATGTAGGTACCAAGAGGTTAAGTAACTTGCCCAAGGTCACAGAAGCAGTCTGAGCTTTTAACCAAGGTTAAAAACAGCATTTCAGATGGATAGGGTATTAGGAATCTATTCTTTTTTTCTAAGCCTCAATCTATGGACTAACGGGGTTGAGTTTGATTAGCATTAAGGTCCAATCTGATTCCACTCATTAATCCTCTACCCCGCTTTTACATGGCAGTATCCTTTTCCCCCAGCCCTGCGGTCAGCTGCTGTTTGTGTCCAGCATTCTTGCATGTAAGCTGGGGATCGAGGGGAAAGTCAGTAACGGGCAGCGTCCATTTTGGCACCTAGCTATAACTTGCTTTTATTCTGAAATAGGAGACAAATAGTATATGGAAAAAACTGAAAACAACAGGCAAACTGGAAAATGAAGAAAACTTCTGTGGATTTTTCTTCTGATGTTTGATTTGCATGTCTGTGTATCTGATATTTTTGTGCTCTTTTTCTCAAGGCTGTAATACTAAAAATCCTCTTCAGACCATAGGGAAAGGCGAGGCTGTAGGATAAAACCCCACAGATGCCTGGCTCTGGCTGGCCGGTGGTGAGATTTAAACAAATGACATGTCTGTCTTTTTTATGCTTTTTATCTTTCTGTCAGCAAAATGGAAGGAGCCCAAACCTCCTTGCTTGCTTATGCTCATATTTTGAGGTGGCGAGAGCAGCGTTAGGCTGTTCGGCTGGCCGGCATCATTTAGGTAACTGCCCTGTTCTTATAAAGGAACATTATTTTTCTCTTTCTAACCCTGTTTCACACTGGCACAAACTGTGACACTTTCGCATAGGAGAATTCATTTCCATCTCGGGCTCCTGTCCTGCCACAGCCAGCCCTCCTAGCCCATCCCAGAGGGCCTGTGAGTGTACAGAGCCAAAAAGGATGGTGGGGAGAAGAGCCTGTTGCAGTCGGAGCACTAGTTAACGTAGCTTCTCTGTAATCCATAGGAATAGGGACCAGGGGCTCTCTCTTAAGATTTGGTTTCTAGGCTTGGTAGTCAGAGAACTGGGCTTGCGTCTTGGCTCGCAGTGGGGTGCTGGGCAGGTTACTCTGCCTCTCTGAGCTAAATGGAGATTGATGGTTGCCGTGAGGACTAGATCCGACAGTGCTTGTACTGGTCCCAGAACACGGGTACATGCAGGCTGCAGAGCGAACAGCGCTGGGGACACTGCCTGGGCTCAGGTCCTCACTCCACTACTTTCAAGCTTGGGCAAGTTACTTAACCTCTCTCTGCCCTACACCCTCATATGTGTAAGGAGTAAATGAAGATAGAACTTTATAGAGCTGTTGGTTATTGAGTTCTAAACCACTTGGGATCAGTGCCTGGTACACAGTGAATCCTCGGTCAGTGTTAGCTTCTGGTAATACTCTCCCTTTCTAAGAGGAATGGTAAGAACTGGTTACTAATTAGTAACCCTTCCACTCTGGTATTTCTTATTCTTGATTTTCAATCCTCTTATGTTTCTTCTTCTTTAATGGAAATCATTCCTGATTGTACTCCTCTCTCTGCCCTGGTAGCTTGACTGTAGTAGACTCTGATGGAGCTACCAACTCGACCACTGCAAGCCTGACAGTGAACAAAGCTGTGGATTACCCGCCTGTGGCCAACGCAGGCCCCAACCAAGTGATCACCCTGCCCCAAAACTCCATCACGCTCTTTGGGAACCAGAGCACTGATGACCATGGCATCACCAGCTATGAGTGGTCACTCAGCCCCAGCAGCAAAGGGAAAGTGGTGGAGATGCAGGTAGGAGGGAAGGGTTTCTATCTTTTCTTGCCCAGGTGAATTAGAGCTACTGGACCGGATCACCCATCCAAGGCTTGTTTTTGCTGTATTTGAATTTTTTAAAAAAAATCCACAAAGTTTAAGGAGCCTTTAATTAACATACTATCAAAAACCTATGTCTTAAATGTTTAGTATCAGAAGAAAAGACTAGATGAGAAATGGTAGCTACTCTAGGATGATTCCAGAGAGTCGAACTATTTAGAAGCTATATGGGTGTGAATCTTACAAATCGGAGTAGATTGCCCAACTAGGTGGCGAGCTCTTCTCTGCAGACATTTATTTATTTATTTATTTATTTATTTATTATTTTAGCAATGCTTTATTTTTTTTTTTAATATACATAATTTTATGGTTTAAAGTATTACAAATAGTAATGTATACGTTTCCTTTTTCTTCCCCCATTGACCTCCCCCCGTCTCCCCCGCACATGTCCCCCCCCCTCTTGTATCCATTGGCTATGCCCATATGCATGCATACAAGTCCTTCAGTTGATCTCTCACAGCCCCGCCCCCCACTCTCCCCTGCCTTCTACTGTAGTTTGACAGTCTGTTCAATGCTTCTTTGCCTCTGTATCTATTTTTCCCCATTATTTATTTATTTAAAATATATTTTATTGATTTTTTACAGAGAGAAAGGGAGAGGGATAGAAAGTCAGAAACATCAATGAGAGAGAAACATCCATCAGCTGCCTCTTGCACATGCACCACTGGGGTTGTGCCCGCAACCAAGGTACATGCCCTTGACCAGAATCAAACCTGGGGCCTTTCAGTCCATAGACCGACGCTCCATCCACTGAGCCAAACCGGTTTCGGCTCTCTGCAGATATTTAATAAGAGACTAGATCTGTCACCGCCCAGGTAACATAATTAAGGATGGAGTTGTGGTGAGCCAGAGAACCTGAGCCCCGACTGAAGGGGCCAGCTGCTCCTCAGGCCCCGCTGGTTGTGGCCAGATGGAAGTACGGCCCCATTATCATCAGGAAATACAGGTCTTTATGTGAAAGTTTATAACTTTTAAGACATATCGGCTCAACAAACTGTCTGCAAGAGGCTGTCAGGTTTCCCCACTGTTGTGAAGTTCCTCCATTGGAGTTTGTCCTGAGTTATGTAATGTTCCTTGTGACACTCGGGAGTCTATGTTTCTAGATTTGAGGCATGACCTAAAGCCCACGTTTCACTGGGTTTAGTTTAAGTATTGTGTTGGGTTTCTCTGCTGCAGCAGAATCTGCACAAATCTGTGAGGGGACAGCATAGCGTGACATAGCACCTGGAATTGCTGCCATGTTTTAATGAGCACTTCATTAGGAAGAACACTTGTAACCTTCGTAGGAAGAACACTTTTAAAAAACGTGTTATTATATATTCATGGTCTTCTTTCTGCCTTTGGTCTTAGAGGCTGATCTTGGTTATCTTGATACATTTCCCTGTACTCTCCCCTCCCTTGTGAGAGCTCTGATTTTATTTGAAACTGCTGCTGTATCAGGGAGGGTTGTTCCCTTTGCGGGGAAACTTTTTAACAAAATATCCCACAGCGTCTGATCCAGCATTCACTGATTTTCCTGAACTCTAGGAGGTAGTAGCCTAGTACCAAATAGGTTTAGAAAACTGGGTAAGTCTCTTAGACCCAAGCAGGACTTAGCGTATGATGTTGTGATTCGGGGAGGCTGCTTTTCCATGGTCTGTATTTCTATATTCAGGGTGTTAGAACACCAATCCTGCAGCTCTCTGCCATGCAAGAAGGAGACTACACTTACCAGCTAACAGTGACTGACACAATAGGACAGCAGGCCACCGCTCAAGTGACTGTTATTGTGCAGCCTGGTAAGTCCAACCTTGAGGTGCAGGCTCTTCTATTGGCTGGTTCCTTTAACCTTGGGGAGAAGAGGGTTTGGGGTCTGAGCTGTATGAGTGAGCAGTAGGAGGTGCCAATCCACTGAGCCCCTAGCAGCTCCTATTGTTCTCGTAACTTCTGTTGTCCATTCCCCTAGCCTCAGCTGATCCCTTGCCTTGGGCTAATGTGCCTTCAAGGAGACATAAAAGGTAGAGTCTCTGCCATCCCAAATCATATCATATGTTTTTTAAGGACCAGCTTCAAGCCTACTTCCTTAAGAAAGCCCTGTCTTATCACTCCTGCCCTTTCCTTTGAACTCCTAGAGTATTGTATTTCCCATTTAGCACAGCATTGTAACTTCATTAAATTCTACCATGTTCTTTCAGAAGTGTTCTATGTTTCAGTCTTCTACTCTGCATCGTGAGTTTCCTGATCACGGCCCAGCACGTGTCTGTCCCACAGGCTCTGACCATCTGTGGGCAGAGAGGCAGAGTCCTCACGGCTTCCAGAGTCTGTCTCCCAATTGGATCATCTCCTTTCCCAGCTGACTGCCTGCTTGTGATCTGTATGCCTCTGTCTTCTAGAAAACAACAAGCCTCCACAGGCAGATGCAGGCCCAGATAAAGAGCTGACCCTCCCCATGGATAGCACAACCTTGGATGGTAGCAAAAGCTCAGATGATCAGAAAATTATCTCGTTTCTCTGGGAAAAAACACAGTGAGTACTGACACAAAGCCTTACTTATGCAAAGGCTCCAGATATTTGCAGAGTAAGGTTTTACTTATTTTTTTAGTGTACTTGCTGTGCCCTGATTGGGTGGCTCACAACACACCAAAAGGTTGCAGGTTTGCTCACCAGTGGGGGCATGTATAGGAGGGTGTTTCTCTCCCCCACCCTTTCTCACCCTCCCTCCCTTCTTCAGTCTCTAAAAATCAATAGAAATAAATTTAAAAAATTAAAAATCAGTTAAAATATTCTCAGGCAAGGATTACAAAAAAAATTTAAGCGCTTACTTGCTCTTGTTGGCTTATTCAAGGGGGTTGTGACTGAGAAAGGTTTTCAATGCCAAACTTCAACACTAAGAAAATTATATAAGTTAGTTTTTGTAAGACATAAAGAATGTAAGCATCAGCTAGTCCCCAGGTAGTAGTTTGCAGTCCTGGTGCTTTTACAGGTGTAATCCATCTGCTGAAATGCATAGTTTAATTACACTTGTGAGGCAAGATGGAAGGGGTAATGGAGCAGAAAAATACTGTTGCTCAAAATTAACTGGGTAAGGCTGGCAGGCGGATGGGGCAGAGCAGCTATGAAGGAAAATTGAAAATCTGCAAAATGAAAGCATTGCTCTATTACTATATCCTTGAAGACTACACTTAACCAACTACATTAGCCAGAGGCAAAAGGCAGTGACCAAATAATACTAATTAAAGTGGAATCACCTAATTGAACCATTCCTGGCTCTCACAGTTTCTTTCAGCTCCTTTAAACCATAACAGTTGAACTCAAAAGTAGTGAAAGAATTCCAAGGAAGAGTTATAAGTTAAAAAGGAGCTAACTTTCTCTGTTTCCAAAGGTAGCAATCATAGAATAGACTGGGTGTTTTGTTTTTGTTTTTGGTCAGGGATATTAGAGGTGGATGGGAAAGGGCTTTAAATGGACTACAGAAACTACTTACTATTGGTGAGTTAGATTCTAGAAATTATTTTTCTCAGCTCTTCTTTCTATCTTTTGGAGAACCTATTCTGCTTTAGCCCCATGTGTTTTAATTATAAATCCTGAAGATACTAGTGATGCATCTTTTGGTTGAGTTTTATTAGTGTTTACAGCAGAACTAATGCTTATTAGCAAACTTCATTGGGGAGAATCTGTTTCAGGAGAGGCTATTAGGGCCAAAGCCATAAGTTTAAATAGCAAAACAAAACGGAAAAGTCTGCAGATTCCTCTGGTTGTCCTGTAGTTTTAAGGAAAGATCTGGGGCATTTTGACTCTTGAGCAGGACTGAAGAGTGTGTGCAGTGTTGTGCCTGGGTGTCAGCACACAGCTCACTCGCCTGCTGCAGGCTGCCGAGCGGGGCCCGGGGAGGAGGAAGGATGCCCGGTGTGCCAGGTCCCCTGTGCTTCCTGTCTGGGAGCTGGCGGGAGCTTTGCTTCTAGAGCCAGTAGGAAGAGGATGGTTTTACCCTGAGATTCTTCTGCAGCTTTGGCCCATTTCCTTTCTTTGGCTTTTCAGCAAGAGTGAGTTTGTCATATGATTAATAAATGTGTTTTGCTTCTTTGCTGGCAAGAACTGGACCAACTACTGGGCCAGAAATACTTTTCAGAAACATCACTATGAAATCATTCTTTTGATCAGAGACCTGCTTAGAACACTTTCTTCCTTTTACAAACTGGAACAGTGAAGAGTTTGAATGTTCTAGAAGCTCATATAAAGGATAAGGTTTGATCTGTTTGAAAACTGGTGAATGGAATTTTCTGATCAGCAGGTAGCCTGTATTGTGGGACCAAATGACACTCTGTCCAAATGGAATATTTTAAAACTTGTTCTCTCAAGATCTGGGAAACAATAGTTCATGTTTCATCTGAGGCAATAATTGTGTGCACCTGCTGAGTCAGGGACAGGAGAGCAGCAAACAGGTACAACTCCAGCCTCTGGTTTCTCTCTTTGTCCAGGGGACCTGACGGGGTACATCTCGAGAAGGCTAACAGTAGTGTCGCCACTGTGACTGGCCTGCAAGCGGGAACTTACGTGTTCACCTTGACTGTCAAAGATGAGAGGAACCTGCAAAGCCAGAGCTCTGTGAATGTCATTGTCAAAGAAGGTACCTCCCTGCCCTGGGCTGTTGCAGCAGCCTCAGGGTTAGATAACTGAGGAATTCATCATCTCTTGTTTGGCTGCAGAAATGGGTTTAGAGACAGGGTGTGGGGAAGAAAGTTGGGGTAAGGGCAGCTCATACTTGCTTTTCTAAAACAGTCTTCATTGAGAGTGATTGTAAGGTGGTTTTTCATTTCTTGCATTCATCTCTCTCCCTTTTTCCTTTCCTTCGTTCTCTGTTGAATAGGGAAAGAATTAAGTTGTTTTTTTTCCTTTGCATTTTTATTTTGCCTCTGTGCTGCTAAGACCTGGGGTTTCTCTGATTCTCCCACTAGCTACAGTGACACCTGCTGTCAGGCTTCAGAATGACTGTCCCGCACTGTAGCTTTCTGTGCTTTTCCTGTGAAGCTGCACGCTGAAGCCAACGTGAGACAGGAGTTGATTGGCCTTGCTCTGGTTTGCAGGCTCATGATCAGTAATGGCCTCGAGAGAGGGCTCCCACCTGACAGTAGGAAAAACCATCAGATATTATCCATATTACCTATATTTGTGGTATCAGATGGATGAAACCTAAACTCCCAAGGCTTTAATCCAACTATGGGCTTTTGTTTTCAATTATCCTATACCTCCAAAGGACAGAAATGGGTTCCTTTCAGGGAGACTGCTGTGGGAATATAGGAGGAAACTGCACTTGTCCCCTCTGTTGTATGGGTCAGAGAGTATTTCTCTCTCCATGGGACTGGAGACTCAGGACCTGTGGCAATGGAGGCTTTAAATCTACACCTTTAGCCCTGGTCAGTTTGCTCAGTGGTTAGTGTCAGCCTGTGGCCTGAAGGGGCATGACTTCAATTCCTGTGAAGGGCACACACCTCAGATGCAGGCTCGATCCCTGGCTCCGGTCAGGATGCATGTGGGAGGCAACCAACCGATGTGTCTCTTACATCAATGTTTCTCTCTCTGTCTCTCTCCCTCCCTTTTACTCTCTAAAAATCACTGGAGCCGAACCGGTTTGGCTCAGTGGGTAGAGCGTCGGCCTGCGGACTGAAAGGTCCCGGGTTTGATTCCGGTCAAGGGCATGTGCCTTGGCTGCGGGCACATCCCCAGTGGGGGGCGTGCAGGAGGCAGCCGATCGGTGCTTCTCTCTCATCGATGTTTCTGACTTTCTATCCCTCTCCCTCCCTCTCTGTGAAAAATCAATAAAATATATTTTTTAAAAAAATAAAAAATAAAAATAAAAATCACTGGAAAAAATGTCCTTGGGTGAGGATTTACAAAAAATAAAAATTCAATGCTGTTAGTTGCTTGCATGGATAAACTCCTAAAACAGTTCTCCATTTAGTTCCCCATAAACATGATGAAGAAGCACCTTCTTTTCCCCGCTAGAATATTATATGATTTCAATGATTTCTTTTAACTTAGAAACAAACAAACCACCTATAGCCAAGATAACTGGGAATGTGGTGATAACCTTGCCCACGGACACAGCCGAGCTGGATGGCTCCAAGTCCTCAGATGACAAGGGAATAGTCAGCTACCTCTGGACTCGAGATGAGGGGAGCCCAGCAGCAGGGGTAAGTGTGCCAGGAGCTGGAGAGCAACACATGTTCCAAGGGGTGAGATGGGGAGAGGGGGCTGACCCAGACGGTCTACTGTTTTAACCAAATGGTTTCTTATATCAAACCTGGGTTGCTCTCTGAAATCCAGGGAGGTTAAATGACTTGCCTAGGGTCACTCTGCAAGCTAGCGTGGCACAGGATGTGTTTCTCTTCCTAACCCGAGCAGCCATGGGCTGCAGTGCTGTTCCAGAGCAGAAATTGCTGGGGGTGAAGCAGTCCAGCTCAGGGGGGTCTAGTGGTGACAAAGCAGCAACTGAGTTTGTTTTGTTTTGCAAACATAGCCATGTTATTCAACCCTACAGGAGGTGTTAAATCACTCTGACCACCACCCTATCCTCTTTCTTTCCAATCTGGTTGAGGGAACCTATACATTTCATCTGAAAGTGACTGATGCGAAGGGTGAGAATAACTCAGACCAGACCACTGTGGAGGTGAAACCTGGTGAGTTCATTTAGTGATGAGACTGAGTGGGATTGCTGGATCAGCCAAGCAGGGCCTCCATCCTACTCCCCAGCATGGACAGAGCCAGATTTTTTTAAAATCTAGAAACCCCAAGCTGAAAATCCCTTAGAGTGTGTCTGTTCCAACATCACCTCTCCTACCCACACAGGAATACGGACCTCCTCCTCCTCATCTCAAATGGAGAAACAGAACCTCAGGGTGGTTTTGTCAGAGCCGGGTCTTTGTGCCCAAGTCCAGCACTTCCTGCTCTACATGTGACTGATGGGAGAGGGTACCCTGGGGATCTAAGCACAGGAATAACTTGAGTCATGATGTCTCATCACCACTCAAATGCAGAAAACATTTATTTTTATAAGTTGAGCCTCAGGCTTTTTCTGACAATCCAGGGAAGGTAAAGTAACTGGTGTCTTCACATTTTTCAGATTTGCAGAAAAAAAAATTTCTTAAATAGAAACATGTTTTTATTTTGCTTTGAGGCTAATTTGGTTTTAGAGAGGAAGTGAGTGTGGCATGGGGTAGAGCTTGATAAATTTCTGAGCATCTGATGAGGAGGGATTCACTTTAAACCCGCTCTGTATTATCTAGGCCAGACCTGTGTATCGGCATCTGAGATGGGAAGGATCTTGGCAGATCTTCCAGTCCTTGTCGCATCTCTCTGAAGGATGGCACCCAAGTCACTATAAAGTCTCTTCTGTGGCCCTAGCTGGTTTGACTCAGGGATAGAGTATTGGCCTGGAGACTCAAGGGTCCTGGGTTCGATTCTGGTTGGGGGCACATATCTTAGTTGTAGCCTCCTCCCCGGCCAGGGCCCTGGGTCAGGGTGCACACAGGAAGCAACCAATCAATGTGTTTCTCTCACATTGATGTTCCTCTCTGTCTTTCCTGCACTGCTCCAGTCTCTCTAGATCAATGGAAAAATAGCCTCCGGTGAAGATTAAAACAAACAATAAAGTCTCTTCTGTTTAAAATCAGATCCCTTTGTCCACTGATTATGTAAATTATACATCAGAACAAGCAAATGTTGCATTCAAGTGTGTGAATAAAGTATTCTGAATAATCACTGAACTTCCAAGTGTAGAACAGTCTTTAGGATATAATCAAAAGTAAAGCACAATGGTTTCCCAGTTCTAAGTTGTGAAAACACCATGTAGCTGTGTGAGGTGACTCTAAGGAAATCCTTGATTTTGGGATCCTTGTGCCTGATTTCTTTTGTGTTGACTGTTTTCAAACCTACAGGGCAGATGCATTCCCATTGATAAGAAGGTTGAGATGGGCATTTTCCCTGCCATTGTTGTAGACAAAGGACACCAGTCCCTGAAACCAGATGTGGATCTGGAGAGGTTGCTAGATAAACTCCCCACCCTAGAGTTCAGCAAAGCCAGCTGAGGTTTCAAAGCATGTTTCTCTCTCTTTCTCTCTCTCTCTCTCTCTCTCTCTCTCTTTCTCTCTCACACTCACTCTCGCACTCCCTTCACTAAACACTTGCCTCCCTGACACCCCCCTCCCCCCAGAACATGGTGGTAATTCTCAGGTTGACAAAGGGACCAGGAGTCCTTTCAAAACTCCAACACCATTTCCGTACACTCATTCCCTCCTCTCCTGGGCCAAAGCACATGCACAGGGGCGGGTCTGTGACCTCTCCTGCTTCTGAAGCCACCACTAATCCGCATGCTTTCCAGATCCCAGGAAAAACGACCTAGTGGAGATCATCTTGGATGTCAACGTCAGTCAGCTGACCGAGAGGCTGAAGGGGATGTTCATCCGCCAGATTGGGGTCCTCCTGGGGGTGCTGGATTCCGACATCATTGTGCAAAAGATTCAGCCATACACGGAACAGAGGTAGCTGGGCAATGAATTGGGGGAGAAAAGGAAGACCAACGCCTCCCCCCATCTCCCGGGCTTTGTGACTGAGCTGAGAAGAGTGGGCTCTCTGTCCCGGAACCACTCATGGTGTCCGTTTCTTTAATGAGCTCCTCTCTTCTGATATGTGTCACATGCTCTGTACTAGACACTGCAGCAAGGTGCCAGGGCATCAGCTCAGAAGAGGTCCGTTATGTTTGAAGGCCAGTCAGTAGGGAAATAATCAAGTAAACATCAGTACAGGGTGGGTTTGACAGAATGTGTGGTATTGTGGAGGCACAGAGGCAAGGGTAATTAATTCTTCCAGAGGTTGGGGAAGGCCAGTGGTCGGTACTCATTAGTCAACAGAGCCAAATCTCAACAGTACAAAGATTGAAATTTCTTTTGAGCGCCAAAATTTTTAAACTTAAAACTTCTTCTAACACCAATTCTTCAAAATAGACTCTCCTAGGCCATGGTACTTTGTGGAAGAGCCACACTTAAGGGGCCAAAGAGTCGCATGTGGCTGGCAACCCGCAGTTTGCCTACCACTGGGGTAGGCAATAGTCCAAAGATTCTTCCCAAAGTAAAACTTGCCGTGGTCAAGCGTGGGGAAATCAGGAGGACATTCAGAATGGGGGAACAGCAGGAGCAGTGGTCCTCTGGTGTGAAAGCACAACAGTCCCTCTGGAAGAAATCACAGGTTCAGAGAGCGTACTGGGCCCCAGAATGTGTAGACTGAGAATAGTCATATGCAAATCAAGAAGTTTATATTTTGGGCTGGAGGACTCGAGTTAGTTTGTTTTATGTACCTAAAGTTTTTATTTTGTTATTAAAGCAAGGATATTGGTGGCGTTTTATAAGGGAGTTCAGTAGTGTGAAGACTAGACTGAAATAGGAAGACCAAAGACTGGGAGACCAAGCAGGAAGTTTTGGAGTAGTTTAGTAAAAAGGTAATAAAACCTGAATTAAGGTAGCTACAATGGAAATAGCAGAAGAGGAGAAGAAACTAAGGAGAAATGCAGGGGTAAATCAACAGGACTTGGAGACCCTGTGAGGTATCAAAATGAGGCTTTGGGTGTGGATGCCTAAATAGATGTGAATGCCATTAATTGAGATCAGTGATACAGAAAGAATCAGTTTCAGAAGATAATGAGTTCAGTTTTGACTGTTTGACTTGGTGTGCCTATGGGTTGCATGGGGAGGTGTTTCATCAGATAGTAGCAAGTATAGGCAGGGACTTGGGATGAAGGAATAGCCAGAGAGAGGGAGTCTGCATCCGAGCAGGAGACAAAGCCATGAGGCCAGAGGAGACACACCGGGGACTGTCAAGAGGGCTGAGGACAGAGCTCTGGAGAACCCATACTTAACGAGGAAAGTAAGAATTAGTAGTCAGAGGGGTGGGAGGAAAACCAGGTGGAGCTGGTCTGCTGTAAGTTAAGAAGGGGTGAGGAGAGGGGGCTGCCAAAGGTTTCAGATGCTCACAGAGACACAGGTGTGGTACGAACACATTTTACTCAGATGTTGGGGGGTCAGAGGACAAACTCATTTTATGGTTTGAGGATATAGAGATGGGAAGTATAGCACCTCTTTGAAGAAGTTGGTGCTGAAAATAACATGGGGAATAAGATCAAAAGGACACCTTTAAAGACAGGAAATACTTGAACATTTTTACAGACTGAGGAGCAGGTGTGGGAAAGTAGACAGGGGCGTTTGGAGGGCATAAGGGGACGTAGGTCTTGGGGACTGGCCCTGGTCGAGCAGGAGCACCACTCTGGAGGTAGAGGAAAGGAGGGAAGATGTGCTTTTGGGGTGAATTTATAGGTAGAGAGGCTGAAGCTTGAGTCCATTAGTGCCAACACCCTGTGTTTCGTCTCTGAAACTGGAGATCAGGCCTTCTGCTTGAGGAGGTGGGGATGAGGTGGGCAGCGTGAGGAAAGTGCTAAAGGTTGGGGGCAGCAGCTCCAGGAATGGGTGGTGGCTTGAGCAATGTTGGTGTCTCAGCCAAGGTGAGAGACAGGTGAGAGCAGTGGTTTCCAGAATCACCTGGAGCTTTGATGAACATCATTACCCGAGCCTCACCCACAGATGATCTCACTTGGTCTAGAGCAGTGGTCGGCAAACTCATGTTAACAGAGCGGTAAACTGTGAGGTTCGAAAGGTTGGTGAGCGCTGGTCTAGAGCAGTGGTTTCCGTGTGGGTGGTCGGTGAGCGCTGGTCTAGAGCAGTGGTTTCCGTGTGGGTGGTCGGTGAGCGCTGGTCTAGAGCAGTGGTTTCCGTGTGGGTGGTCGGTGAGCGCTGGTCTAGAGCAGTGGTTTCCGTGTGGGTGGTCGGTGAGCGCTGGTCTAGAGCAGTGGTTTCCGTGTGGGTGGTCGGTGAGCGCTGGTCTAGAGCAGTGGTTTCCGTGTGGGTGGTTGGTGAGCGCTGGTCTAGAGCAGTGGTTTCCGTGTGGGTGGTCGGTGAGCGCTGGTCTAGAGCAGTGGTTTCCGTGTGGGTGGTCGGTGAGCGCTGGTCTAGAGCAGTGGTTTCCGTGTGGGTGGTTGGTGAGCGCTGGTCTAGAGCAGTGGTTTCCGTGTGGGTGGTCGGTGAGCGCTGGTCTATGTCAGTGGTTTCCGTGTGGGTGGTTGGTGAGCGCTGGTCTAGAGCGATGGTTTCCGTGTGGGTGGTCGGTGAGCGCTGTTCTAGAGCAGTGGTTTCCGTGTGGGTGGTCGGTGAGCGCTGGTCTAGAGCAGTGGTTTCCGTGTGGGTGGTCGGTGAGCGCTGGTGTAGATCAGTGGTTTCCGTGTGGGTGGTCGGTGAGCGCTGGTGTAGATCAGTGGTTTCCGTGTGGGTGGTCGGTGAGCGCTGGTTTAGAGCGATGGTTTCCGTGTGGGTGGTTGGTGAGCGCTGGTCTAGAGCAGTGGTTTCCGTGTGGGTGGTCGGTGAGCGCTGGTCTAGAGCAGTCGTTTCCGTGTGGGTGGTCGGTGAGCGCTGGTGTAGAGCAGTGGTTTCCGTGTGGGTGGTCGGTGAGCGCTGGTCTAGAGCGATGGTTTCCGTGTGGGTGGTTGGTGAGCGCTGGTCTAGAGCGATGGTTTCCGTGTGGGTGGTCGGTGAGCGCTGGTCTAGAGCGATGGTTTCCGTGTGGGTGGTTGGTGAGCGCTGGTCTAGAGCAGTGGTTTCCGTGTGGGTGGTCGGTGAGCGCTGGTCTAGAGCGATGGTTTCCGTGTGGGTGGTCGGTGAGCGCTGGTCTAGAGCGATGGTTTCCGTGTGGGTGGTTGGTGAGCGCTGGTCTAGAGCAGTGGTTTCCGTGTGGGTGGTCGGTGAGCGCTGGTCTAGAGCAGTGGTTTCCGTGTGGGTGGTCGGTGAGCGCTGGTCTAGAGCGATGGTTTCCGTGTGGGTGGTCGGTGAGCGCCGGTCTAGAGCGATGGTTTCCGTGTGGGTGGTCGGTGAGCGCCGGTCTAGAGCGATGGTTTCCGTGTGGGTGGTCGGTGAGCGCTGGTGTAGAGCAGTGGTTTCCGTGTGGGTGGTCGGTGAGCGCTGGTGTAGATCAGTGGTTTCCGTGTGGGTGGTCGGTGAGCGCTGGTCTAGAGCAGTGGTTTCCGTGTGGGTGGTCGGTGAGCGCTGGTCTAGAGCGATGGTTTCCGTGTGGGTGGTCGG
Source organism: Antrozous pallidus (assembly GCA_027563665.1). Classification (NCBI taxonomy): domain Eukaryota; kingdom Metazoa; phylum Chordata; class Mammalia; order Chiroptera; family Vespertilionidae; genus Antrozous; species Antrozous pallidus. The sequence goes on from CM050508.1 coordinate 189,575,529, forward strand.
TGAGCGCTGGTCTAGAGCAGTGGTTTCCGTGTGGGTGGTCGGTGAGCGCTGGTCTAGAGCAGTCGTTTCCGTGTGGGTGGTCGGTGAGCGCTGGTGTAGAGCAGTGGTTTCCGTGTGGGTGGTCGGTGAGCGCTGGTCTAGAGCGATGGTTTCCGTGTGGGTGGTTGGTGAGCGCTGGTCTAGAGCGATGGTTTCCGTGTGGGTGGTCGGTGAGCGCCGGTCTAGAGCGATGGTTTCCGTGTGGGTGGTCGGTGAGCGCTGGTGTAGATCAGTGGTTTCCGTGTGGGTGGTCGGTGAGCGCTGGTCTAGAGCAGTGGTTTCCGTGTGGGTGGTCGGTGAGCGCTGGTCTAGAGCGATGGTTTCCGTGTGGGTGGTTGGTGAGCGCTGGTCTAGAGCAGTGGTTTCCGTGTGGGTGGTCGGTGAGCGCTGGTCTAGAGCAGTCGTTTCCGTGTGGGTGGTCGGTGAGCGCTGGTGTAGAGCAGTGGTTTCCGTGTGGGTGGTCGGTGAGCGCTGGTCTAGAGCGATGGTTTCCGTGTGGGTGGTTGGTGAGCGCTGGTCTAGAGCGATGGTTTCCGTGTGGGTGGTCGGTGAGCGCTGGTCTAGAGCGATGGTTTCCGTGTGGGTGGTTGGTGAGCGCTGGTCTAGAGCAGTGGTTTCCGTGTGGGTGGTCGGTGAGCGCTGGTCTAGAGCGATGGTTTCCGTGTGGGTGGTCGGTGAGCGCTGGTCTAGAGCGATGGTTTCCGTGTGGGTGGTTGGTGAGCGCTGGTCTAGAGCAGTGGTTTCCGTGTGGGTGGTCGGTGAGCGCCGGTCTAGAGCGATGGTTTCCGTGTGGGTGGTCGGTGAGCGCTGGTGTAGATCAGTGGTTTCCGTGTGGGTGGTTGGTGAGCGCTGTTCTAGAGCAGTGGTTTCCGTGTGGGTGGTCGGTGAGCGCAGGTCTAGAGCGATGGTTTCCGTGTGGGTGGTCGGTGAGCGCTGGTGTAGAGCAGTGGTTTCCGTGTGGGTGGTCGGTGAGCGCCGGTCTAGAGCGATGGTTTCCGTGTGGGTGGTCGGTGAGCGCTGGTGTAGAGCAGTGGTTTCCGTGTGGGTGGTCGGTGAGCGCTGGTGTAGATCAGTGGTTTCCGTGTGGGTGGTCGGTGAGCGCTGGTGTAGATCAGTGGTTTCCGTGTGGGTGGTCGGTGAGCGCTGGTCTAGAGCGATGGTTTCCGTGTGGGTGGTCGGTGAGCGCTGGTCTAGAGCGATGGTTTCCGTGTGGGTGGTTGGTGAGCGCTGGTCTAGAGCAGTGGTTTCCGTGTGGGTGGTCGGTGAGCGCTGGTCTAGAGCGATGGTTTCCGTGTGGGTGGTCGGTGAGCGCTGGTCTAGAGCAGTGGTTTCCGTGTGGGTGGTCGGTGAGCGCTGGTCTAGAGCAGTGGTTTCCGTGTGGGTGGTCGGTGAGCGCTGGTCTAGAGCGATGGTTTCCGTGTGGGTGGTCGGTGAGCGCTGGTCTAGAGCAGTGGTTTCCGTGTGGGTGGTCGGTGAGCGCTGGTCTAGAGCAGTCGTTTCCGTGTGGGTGGTCGGTGAGCGCTGGTGTAGAGCAGTGGTTTCCGTGTGGGTGGTCGGTGAGCGCTGGTCTAGAGCGATGGTTTCCGTGTGGGTGGTCGGTGAGCGCTGGTCTAGAGCGATGGTTTCCGTGTGGGTGGTCGGTGAGCGCTGGTCTAGAGCGATGGTTTCCGTGTGGGTGGTTGGTGAGCGCTGGTCTAGAGCAGTGGTTTCCGTGTGGGTGGTTGGTGAGCGCTGGTCTAGAGCGATGGTTTCCGTGTGGGTGGTCGGTGAGCGCTGGTCTAGAACGATGGTTTCCGTGTGGGTGGTTGGTGAGCGCTGGTCTAGAGCAGTGGTTTCCGTGTGGGTGGTCGGTGAGCGCTGGTCTAGAGCGATGGTTTCCGTGTGGGTGGTCGGTGAGCGCCGGTCTAGAGCGATGGTTTCCGTGTGGGTGGTCGGTGAGCGCCGGTCTAGAGCGATGGTTTCCGTGTGGGTGGTCGGTGAGCGCTGGTGTAGAGCAGTGGTTTCCGTGTGGGTGGTCGGTGAGCACTGGTGTAGATCAGTGGTTTCCGTGTGGGTGGTCGGTGAGCGCTGGTCTAGAGCAGTGGTTTCCGTGTGGGTGGTCGGTGAGCGCTGGTCTAGAGCGATGGTTTCCGTGTGGGTGGTTGGTGAGCGCTGGTCTAGAGCAGTGGTTTCCGTGTGGGTGGTCGGTGAGCGCTGGTCTAGAGCAGTCGTTTCCGTGTGGGTGGTCGGTGAGCGCTGGTGTAGAGCAGTGGTTTCCGTGTGGGTGGTCGGTGAGCGCTGGTCTAGAGCGATGGTTTCCGTGTGGGTGGTTGGTGAGCGCTGGTCTAGAGCAGTGGTTTCCGTGTGGGTGGTCGGTGAGCGCTGGTCTAGAGCGATGGTTTCCGTGTGGGCGGTCGGTGAGCGCTGGTCTAGAGCGATGGTTTCCGTGTGGGTGGTTGGTGAGCGCTGGTCTAGAGCAGTGGTTTCCGTGTGGGTGGTCGGTGAGCGCCGGTCTAGAGCGATGGTTTCCGTGTGGGTGGTCGGTGAGCGCTGGTGTAGATCAGTGGTTTCCGTGTGGGTGGTTGGTGAGCGCTGGTCTAGAGCGATGGTTTCCGTGTGGGTGGTCGGTGAGCGCTGGTCTAGAGCAGTGGTTTCCGTGTGGGTGGTCGGTGAGCGCTGGTCTAGAGCAGTGGTTTCCGTGTGGGTGGTCGGTGAGCGCTGGTGTAGAGCAGTGGTTTCCGTGTGGGTGGTCGGTGAGCGCTGGTCTAGAGCGATGGTTTCCGTGTGGGTGGTCGGTGAGCGCTGGTCTAGAGCGATGGTTTCCGTGTGGGTGGTCGGTGAGCGCTGGTCTAGAGCGATGGTTTCCGTGTGGGTGGTTGGTGAGCGCTGGTCTAGAGCAGTGGTTTCCGTGTGGGTGGTCGGTGAGCGCTGGTCTAGAGCGATGGTTTCCGTGTGGGCGGTCGGTGAGCGCTGGTCTAGAGCGATGGTTTCCGTGTGGGTGGTCGGTGAGCGCTGGTCTAGAGCAGTGGTTTCCGTGTGGGTGGTCGGTGAGCGCTGGTCTAGAGCGATGGTTTCCGTGTGGGTGGTCGGTGAGCGCTGGTGTAGATCAGTGGTTTCCGTGTGGGTGGTTGGTGAGCGCTGGTCTAGAGCGATGGTTTCCGTGTGGGTGGTCGGTGAGCGCTGGTCTAGAGCAGTGGTTTCCGTGTGGGTGGTCGGTGAGCGCTGGTCTAGAGCAGTGGTTTCCGTGTGGGTGGTCGGTGAGCGCTGGTGTAGAGCAGTGGTTTCCGTGTGGGTGGTCGGTGAGCGCTGGTCTAGAGCGATGGTTTCCGTGTGGGTGGTTGGTGAGCGCTGGTCTAGAGCGATGGTTTCCGTGTGGGTGGTCGGTGAGCGCTGGTCTAGAGCGATGGTTTCCGTGTGGGTGGTTGGTGAGCGCTGTTCTAGAGCAGTGGTTTCCGTGTGGGTGGTCGGTGAGCGCTGGTCTAGAGCGATGGTTTCCGTGTGGGTGGTCGGTGAGCGCTGGTCTAGAGCAGTGGTTTCCGTGTGGGTGGTCGGTGAGCGCCGGTCTAGAGCGATGGTTTCCGTGTGGGTGGTCGGTGAGCGCTGGTGTAGAGCAGTGGTTTCCGTGTGGGTGGTCGGTGAGCGCTGGTGTAGATCAGTGGTTTCCGTGTGGGTGGTCGGTGAGCGCTGGTGTAGATCAGTGGTTTCCGTGTGGGTGGTCGGTGAGCGCTGGTCTAGAGCGATGGTTTCCGTGTGGGTGGTCGGTGAGCGCTGGCCTAGAGCGATGGTTTCCGTGTGGGTGGTTGGTGAGCGCTGGTCTAGAGCAGTGGTTTCCGTGTGGGTGGTCGGTGAGCGCTGGTCTACAGCGATGGTTTCCGTGTGGGTGGTCGGTGAGCGCTGGTCTAGAGCAGTGGTTTCCGTGTGGGTGGTCGGTGAGCGCCGGTCTAGAGCAGTGGTTTCCGTGTGGGTGGTCGGTGAGCGCTGGTCTAGAGCGATGGTTTCCGTGTGGGTGGTCGGTGAGCGCTGGTCTAGAGCAGTGGTTTCCGTGTGGGTGGTCGGTGAGCACTGGTCTAGAGCGATGGTTTCCGTGTGGGTGGTCGGTGAGCGCTGGGTAGATCAGTGGTTTCCGTGTGGGTGGTCGGTGAGCGCTGGTCTAGAGCGATGGTTTCCGTGTGGGTGGTCGGTGAGCGCTGGTCTAGAGCAGTGGTTTCCGTGTGGGTGGTCGGTGAGCACTGGTCTAGAGCGATGGTTTCCGTGTGGGTGGTCGGTGAGCGCTGGGTAGATCAGTGGTTTCCGTGTGGGTGGTTGGTGAGCGCTGGTCTAGAGCGATCGTTTCCGTGTGGGTGGTCGGTGAGCGCTGGTCTAGAGCAGTGGTTTCCGTGTGGGTGGTCGGTGAGCGCTGGTGTAGAGCGATGGTTTCCGTGTGGGTGGTCGGTGAGCGCCGGTCTAGAGCAGTGGTTTCCGTGTGGGTGGTCGGTGAGCGCTGGTCTAGATCAGTGGTTTCCGTGTGGGTGGTTGGTGAGCGCTGGTGTAGATCAGTGGTTTCCGTGTGGGTGGTCGGTGAGCGCTGGTCTAGAGCGATGGTTTCCGTGTGGGTGGTTGGTGAGCGCTGGTCTAGAGCGATGGTTTCCGTGTGGGTGGTTGGTGAGCGCTGGTCTAGAGCGATGGTTTCCGTGTGGGTGGTTGGTGAGCGCTGGTGTAGATCAGTGGTTTCCGTGTGGGTGGTCGGTGAGCGCTGGTGTAGATCAGTGGTTTCCGTGTGGGTGGTCGGTGAGCGCTGGTCTAGAGCGATGGTTTCCGTGTGGGTGGTCGGTGAGCGCTGGTCTATGTCAGTGGTTTCCGTGTGGGTGGTTGGTGAGCGCTGGTGTAGATCAGTGGTTTCCGTGTGGGTGGTCGGTGAGCGCTGGTGTAGATCAGTGGTTTCCGTGTGGGTGGTCGGTGAGCGCTGGTCTAGAGCGATGGTTTCCGTGTGGGTGGTCGGTGAGCGCTGGTCTAGAGCAGTGGTTTCCGTGTGGGTGGTCGGTGAGCGCTGGTCTAGAGCAGTGGTTTCCGTGTGGGTGGTAGGTGAGCGCTGGTCTAGAGCGATGGTTTCCGTGTGGGTTGTTGGTGAGCGCTGGTCTAGAGCGATGGTTTCCGTGTGGGTGGTTGGTGAGCGCTGGTGTAGATCAGTGGTTTCCGTGTGGGTGGTCGGTGAGCGCTGGTGTAGATCAGTGGTTTCCGTGTGGGTGGTCGGTGAGCGCTGGTCTAGAGCGATGGTTTCCGTGTGGGTGGTTGGTGAGCGCTGGTCTAGAGCAGTGGTTTCCGTGTGGGTGGTTGGTGAGCGCTGGTGTAGATCAGTGGTTTCCGTGTGGGTGGTCGGTGAGCGCTGGTCTAGATCAGTGGTTTCCGTGTGGGTGGTCGGTGAGCGCTGGTCTAGAGCAGTGGTTTCCGTGTGGGTGGTCGGTGAGCGCTGGTCTAGAGCGATGGTTTCCGTGTGGGTGGTCGGTGAGCGCTGGTCTAGAGCAGTGGTTTCCGTGTGGGTGGTCGGTGAGCGCTGGTGTAGAGCAGTGGTTTCCGTGTGGGTGGTCGGTGAGCGCTGGTGTAGAGCAGTGGTTTCCGTGTGGGTGGTCGGTGAGCGCTGGTCTAGAGCGATGGTTTCCGTGTGGGTGGTTGGTGAGCGCTGGTCTAGAGCGATGGTTTCCGTGTGGGTGGTCGGTGAGCGCTGGTCTAGAGCGATGGTTTCCGTGTGGGTGGTCGGTGAGCGCTGGTCTAGAGCAGTGGTTTCCGTGTGGGTGGTCGGTGAGCGCTGGTCTAGAGCGATGGTTTCCGTGTGGGTGGTCGGTGAGCGCTGGTCTAGAGCGATGGTTTCCGTGTGGGTGGTTGGTGAGCGCTGGTCTAGAGCAGTGGTTTCCGTGTGGGTGGTCGGTGAGCGCCGGTCTAGAGCGATGGTTTCCGTGTGGGTGGTCGGTGAGCGCTGGTGTAGATCAGTGGTTTCCGTGTGGGTGGTTGGTGAGCGCTGTTCTAGAGCAGTGGTTTCCGTGTGGGTGGTCGGTGAGCGCAGGTCTAGAGCGATGGTTTCCGTGTGGGTGGTCGGTGAGCGCTGGTGTAGAGCAGTGGTTTCCGTGTGGGTGGTCGGTGAGCGCTGGTCTAGAGCGATGGTTTCCGTGTGGGTGGTCGGTGAGCGCTGGTGTAGATCAGTGGTTTCCGTGTGGGTGGTCGGTGAGCGCTGGTGTAGATCAGTGGTTTCCGTGTGGGTGGTCGGTGAGCGCTGGTCTAGAGCGATGGTTTCCGTGTGGGTGGTCGGTGAGCGCTGGTCTAGAGCGATGGTTTCCGTGTGGGTGGTTGGTGAGCGCTGGTCTAGAGCAGTGGTTTCCGTGTGGGTGGTCGGTGAGCGCTGGTCTAGAGCGATGGTTTCCGTGTGGGTGGTCGGTGAGCGCTGGTCTAGAGCAGTGGTTTCCGTGTGGGTGGTCGGTGAGCGCCGGTCTAGAGCAGTGGTTTCCGTGTGGGTGGTCGGTGAGCGCTGGTCTAGAGCGATGGTTTCCGTGTGGGTGGTCGGTGAGCGCTGGTGTAGAGCAGTGGTTTCCGTGTGGGTGGTCGGTGAGCGCTGGTCTAGAGCAGTCGTTTCCGTGTGGGTGGTCGGTGAGCGCTGGTGTAGAGCAGTGGTTTCCGTGTGGGTGGTCGGTGAGCGCTGGTCTAAAGCGATGGTTTCCGTGTGGGTGGTCGGTGAGCGCTGGTCTAGAGCGATGGTTTCCGTGTGGGTGGTCGGTGAGCGCTGGTCTAGAGCGATGGTTTCCGTGTGGGTGGTTGGTGAGCGCTGGTCTAGAGCAGTGGTTTCCGTGTGGGTGGTTGGTGAGCGCTGGTCTAGAGCGATGGTTTCCGTGTGGGTGGTCGGTGAGCGCTGGTCTAGAACGATGGTTTCCGTGTGGGTGGTTGGTGAGCGCTGGTCTAGAGCGGTGGTTTCCGTGTGGGTGGTCGGTGAGCGCTGGTCTAGAGCGATGGTTTCCGTGTGGGTGGTCGGTGAGCGCCGGTCTAGAGCGATGGTTTCCGTGTGGGTGGTCGGTGAGCGCCGGTCTAGAGCGATGGTTTCCGTGTGGGTGGTCGGTGAGCGCTGGTGTAGAGCAGTGGTTTCCGTGTGGGTGGTCGGTGAGCGCTGGTGTAGATCAGTGGTTTCCGTGTGGGTGGTCGGTGAGCGCTGGTCTAGAGCAGTGGTTTCCGTGTGGGTGGTCGGTGAGCGCTGGTCTAGAGCGATGGTTTCCGTGTGGGTGGTAGGTGAGCGCTGGTCTAGAGATTTGGTTTCCGTGTGGGTGGTCGGTGAGCGCTGGTCTAGAGCAGTCGTTTCCGTGTGGGTGGTCGGTGAGCGCTGGTGTAGAGCAGTGGTTTCCGTGTGGGTGGTCGGTGAGCGCTGGTCTAGAGCGATGGTTTCCGTGTGGGTGGTCGGTGAGCGCTGGTCTAGAGCGATGGTTTCCGTGTGGGTGGTCGGTGAGCGCTGGTCTAGAGCGATGGTTTCCGTGTGGGTGGTTGGTGAGCGCTGGTCTAGAGCAGTGGTTTCCGTGTGGGTGGTCGGTGAGCGCTGGTCTAGAGCGATGGTTTCCGTGTGGGCGGTCGGTGAGCGCTGGTCTAGAGCGATGGTTTCCGTGTGGGTGGTCGGTGAGCGCTGGTCTAGAGCAGTGGTTTCCGTGTGGGTGGTCGGTGAGCGCCGGTCTAGAGCGATGGTTTCCGTGTGGGTGGTCGGTGAGCGCTGGTGTAGATCAGTGGTTTCCGTGTGGGTGGTTGGTGAGCGCTGGTCTAGAGCGATGGTTTCCGTGTGGGTGGTCGGTGAGCGCTGGTCTAGAGCAGTGGTTTCCGTGTGGGTGGTCGGTGAGCGCTGGTCTAGAGCAGTGGTTTCCGTGTGGGTGGTCGGTGAGCGCTGGTGTAGAGCAGTGGTTTCCGTGTGGGTGGTCGGTGAGCGCTGGTCTAGAGCGATGGTTTCCGTGTGGGTGGTCGGTGAGCGCTGGTCTAGAGCGATGGTTTCCGTGTGGGTGGTCGGTGAGCGCTGGTCTAGAGCGATGGTTTCCGTGTGGGTGGTTGGTGAGCGCTGTTCTAGAGCAGTGGTTTCCGTGTGGGTGGTCGGTGAGCGCTGGTCTAGAGCGATGGTTTCCGTGTGGGTGGTCGGTGAGCGCTGGTCTAGAGCAGTGGTTTCCGTGTGGGTGGTCGGTGAGCGCCGGTCTAGAGCGATGTTTTCCGTGTGGGTGGTCGGTGAGCGCTGGTGTAGAGCAGTGGTTTCCGTGTGGGTGGTCGGTGAGCGCTGGTGTAGATCAGTGGTTTCCGTGTGGGTGGTCGGTGAGCGCTGGTGTAGATCAGTGGTTTCCGTGTGGGTGGTCGGTGAGCGCTGATCTAGAGCGATGGTTTCCGTGTGGGTGGTCGGTGAGCGCTGGTCTAGAGCGATGGTTTCCGTGTGGGTGGTTGGTGAGCGCTGGTCTAGAGCAGTGGTTTCCGTGTGGGTGGTCGGTGAGCGCTGGTCTACAGCGATGGTTTCCGTGTGGGTGGTCGGTGAGCGCTGGTCTAGAGCAGTGGTTTCCGTGTGGGTGGTCGGTGAGCGCCGGTCTAGAGCAGTGGTTTCCGTGTGGGTGGTCGGTGAGCGCTGGTCTAGAGCGATGGTTTCCGTGTGGGTGGTCGGTGAGCGCTGGTCTAGAGCAGTGGTTTCCGTGTGGGTGGTCGGTGAGCGCTGGTCTAGAGCGATGGTTTCCGTGTGGGTGGTCGGTGAGCGCTGGGTAGATCAGTGGTTTCCGTGTGGGTGGTTGGTGAGCGCTGGTCTAGAGCGATCGTTTCCGTGTGGGTGGTCGGTGAGCGCTGGTCTAGAGCAGTGGTTTCCGTGTGGGTGGTCGGTGAGCGCTGGTGTAGAGCGATGCTTTCCGTGTGGGTGGTCGGTGAGCGCCGGTCTAGAGCAGTGGTTTCCGTGTGGGTGGTCGGTGAGCGCTGGTCTAGATCAGTGGTTTCCGTGTGGGTGGTTGGTGAGCGCTGGTGTAGATCAGTGGTTTCCGTGTGGGTGGTCGGTGAGCGCTGGTCTAGAGCGATGGTTTCCGTGTGGGTGGTTGGTGAGCGCTGGTCTAGAGCGATGGTTTCCGTGTGGGTGGTTGGTGAGCGCTGGTCTAGAGCGATGGTTTCCGTGTGGGTGGTTGGTGAGCGCTGGTGTAGATCAGTGGTTTCCGTGTGGGTGGTCGGTGAGCGCTGGTGTAGATCAGTGGTTTCCGTGTGGGTGGTCGGTGAGCGCTGGTCTAGAGCGATGGTTTCCGTGTGGGTGGTTGGTGAGCGCTGGTCTATGTCAGTGGTTTCCGTGTGGGTGGTTGGTGAGCGCTGGTGTAGATCAGTGGTTTCCGTGTGGGTGGTCGGTGAGCGCTGGTCTAGATCAGTGGTTTCCGTGTGGGTGGTCGGTGAGCGCTGGTCTAGAGCGATGGTTTCCGTGTGGGTGGTCGGTGAGCGCTGGTCTAGAGCAGTGGTTTCCGTGTGGGTGGTCGGTGAGCGCTGGTCTAGAGCAGTGGTTTCCGTGTGGGTGGTTGGTGAGCGCTGGTCTAGAGCGATGGTTTCCGTGTGGGTTGTTGGTGAGCGCTGGTCTAGAGCGATGGTTTCCGTGTGGGTGGTTGGTGAGCGCTGGTGTAGATCAGTGGTTTCCGTGTGGGTGGTCGGTGAGCGCTGGTGTAGATCAGTGGTTTCCGTGTGGGTGGTCGGTGAGCGCTGGTCTAGAGCGATGGTTTCCGTGTGGGTGGTTGGTGAGCGCTGGTCTAGAGCAGTGGTTTCCGTGTGGGTGGTTGGTGAGCGCTGGTGTAGATCAGTGGTTTCTGTGTGGGTGGTCGGTGAGCGCTGGTGTAGATCAGTGGTTTCCGTGTGGGTGGTCGGTGAGCGCTGGTCTAGAGCGATGGTTTCCGTGTGGGTGGTCGGTGAGCGCTGGTCTAGAGCAGTGGTTTCCGTGTGGGTGGTCGGTGAGCGCTGGTCTAGAGCAGTGGTTTCCGTGTGGGTGGTTGGTGAGCGCTGGTCTAAAGCAGTGGTTTCCGTGTGGGTGGTCGGTGAGCGCTGGTCTATGTCAGTGGTTTCCGTGTGGGTGGTCGGTGAGCGCTGTTCTAGAGCGATGGTTTCCGTGTGGGTGGTCGGTGAGCGCTGGTCTAGAGCAGTGGTTTCCGTGTGGGTGGTCGGTGAGCGCTGGTCTAGAGCAGTGGTTTCCGTGTGGGTGGTCGGTGAGCGCTGGTCTAGAGCAGTGGTTTCCGTGTGGGTGGTCGGTGAGCGCTGGTCTAGAGCAGTGGTTTCCGTGTGGGTGGTCGGTGAGCGCTGGTCTAGAGCAGTGGTTTCCGTGTGGGTGGTCGGTGAGCGCTGTTCTAGAGCAGTGGTTTCCGTGTGGGTGGTCGGTGAGCGCTGGTCTAGAGCAGTGGTTTCCGTGTGGGTGGTCGGTGAGCGCCGGTCTAGAGCGATGGTTTCCGTGTGGGTGGTCGGTGAGCGCTGGTCTAGAGCGATGGTTTCCGTGTGGGTGGTCGGTGAGCGCTGGTCTAGAGCGATGGTTTCCGTGTGGGTGGTCGGTGAGCGCTGGTCTAGAGCGATGGTTTCCGTGTGGGTGGTCGGTGAGCGCTGGTCTAGAGCAGTGGTTTCCGTGTGGGTGGTCGGTGAGCGCTGGTCTAGAGCAGTGGTTTCCGTGTGGGTGGTTGGTGAGCGCTGGTCTATGTCAGTGGTTTCCGTGTGGGTGGTCGGTGAGCGCTGGTCTAGAGCAGTGGTTTCCGTGTGGGTGGTCGGTGAGCGCTGGTCTAGAGCAGTGGTTTCCGTGTGGGTGGTCGGTGAGCGCTGTTCTAGAGCAGTGGTTTCCGTGTGGGTGGTCGGTGAGCGCTGGTCTATGTCAGTGGTTTCCGTGTGGGTGGTCGGTGAGCGCTGGTCTAGAGCAGTGGTTTCCTTGTGGGTGGTTGGTGAGCGCTGGTCTAGAGCGCTGGTTTCCGTGTGGGTGGTCGGTGAGCGCTGGTCTAGAGCGATGGTTTCCGTGTGGGTGGTCGGTGAGCGCTGGTCTAGATCAGTGGTTTCCGTGTGGGTTGTCGGTGAGCGCTGGTCTAGAGCAGTGGTTTCCGTGTGGGTGGTCGGTGAGCGCTGGTCTAGAGCAGTGGTTTCTGTGTGGGTGGTCGGTGAGCGCCGGTCTAGATCAGTGGTTTCCGTGTGGGTTGTCGGTGAGCGCTGGTCTAGAGCAGTGGTTTCCGTGTGGGTGGTCGGTGAGCGCTGGTCTAGAGCAGTGGTTTCTGTGTGGGTGGTCGGTGAGCGCCGGTCTAGATCAGTGGTTTCCGTGTGGGTTGTCGGTGAGCGCTGGTCTAGAGCAGTGGTTTCCGTGTGGGTGGGGCACACACCCTACAGGGGCAGTTTGACTTTTTTTTTTTTAAATATATTTTATTGATTTTTTACAGAGAGGAAGGGAGAGGGATAGAAAGTCAGAAACATCGATGAGAGAGAAACATCAATCAGCTGCCTCCTCCTGCACGCCCCCCACTGGGGATGTGCCCGCAGCCAAGGTACATGCCCTTGCCGGAATCAAACCCGGGACCTTTCAGTCCGCAGGCCGACGCTCTGTCCACTGAGCCACACCGGTCCCAGCGGCAGTCTGACTTTTAAGGGGAACAATTCAAGAATGAGTTATTAACGGTGAATTTTTTGCATGTCTTATGGTTCTAGGGCCCTCACATACAGTATATAAATATATATTGTGACATATTTATGCATTTCACTTCTCTATTATATGTTTTGAAACTTTGCTATTTTTTCATCTCTCTTCATATTTTTTATTGTTGCTTAACAATTTTTTAGTGGCTTCTTCCTCAGTACTTCAACTGTCCTTTTGTTCTTTTATTTTTCTCTTTTATGGATGCCATGTTCTTTGGAAGCTTGTTTAGACCAAGTTAATGGCCTCTTAGGCTTCCTCTATGTGAATAGGAGTTCACTTTTTGAATAATAAGCATTAATGTCATGGCGGGGCCATCAGGATTTTAGAGATGCTCAGGTGAGGCATAGCCAAAAAAGGTTGGGAACCACTGGTCTAGAGTGAGGTTTGGGCACCTGAAATCTAAAGGTTCCCCAGGTGAACCTAACATGCGGCCAGGGTTCACGGGGTCAGAGACAGCCTGGTGACTTAGAACTTGGTTGGTAAGCTCTGCTCAGCAGCCTGGGAGCAGGCAGGAATCCATCTAGCTGGTGCTGTTGGCTGGGAGCAGGCAGGGATCCATCTAGCTGGTGCTGTTGGCTGGGAGCAGGCAGGGATCCATCTAGCTGGTGCTGTTGGCTGGGAGCAGGCAGGGATCCATCTAGCTGGTGCTGTTGGCTGGGAGCAGGCAGTGGAAGCAGTGAGCGTGCTGGTCAGAGCTCTGGGTTTGCTCGCAGACCTGCTGCCCCGCATCAGGCGGAGGGAAGAGAGGGGCGTCACAGTGGCTGGGGTCCTGGCTCGGGTTTGGTCGGTGGAGTTGAGGAATGTTGGAGGGATTGGATACTGCGAGGGAGTAGTTACTGTAGTGAGGAAGAGCATGGTCCTTCCACCAGACAGGTTACCTCCCCTCTCCAAACCTGTTCTAGCAGTAATAGTGCCAGTACCCATTTTATAGGTTTGTTATTGAGGATCCACAAAAGTAATGTTTGTATAGTCCCTGATGCACAGTAAGTGCCCAATTAATGGTTGTTATAAGTTTATTTTGAGACATGTTGGATTCAAGGTGCCTGTGGAACATCTACGACAGATATTCTAGCAAGCATTTAAAGATTAAGATTTGACCACTCAGGAGAGACGGGGAAAGGAATTATAGATTTGAGAGTTACTGTTATATAAACAGAAATTGGAACTACCCGTGGATTAGGTCACTATAAGAAAATGAGAAAAGGACCACAGATCTTTTATGTAAAGATTTGTTTCTTGATTCTAGAGTTTATGTTGCCCATTGTTAGCCTTTTTGTACAATAAGCTTTTAGAAAGACTTTTGTGCCAGTGCTTCCCAAAGTTTTATGTCATACCACACAGGAAATTATGCCATTTACCTGGCACTTTGGGGTAAACAGAGTTCACTGTAAGCACCTGGTGCCACCCAGCTACGCTGTGTGCGGAGGGCGTCATATCTTGGGCACCCCTATAAACCCGTGTGGCCCACTGCCTGAGGAGTTCGGTCTGTGAGACTAACAGAAGTAAAGAGGCAGGCTGCCCAAGTGGAGGCCAAGCATAGAGAACGGATCTGGTGCCACCCAGGTGTGAGTTCAAACACGGTTTGGATAGAAATCGACAGCCAGAAACAAACAGATTCGGGCCTGGAGTCACAGAACTCGTTCCAGCCACCCCGTCGTGCAGTCTCGTTACTGTGGTCGTAACGGTCGTTGGCCTGATAACTCACATTTCACAAAGCATGTGGTTTGGCACACAAGTAACGCAGGCACAAACCAACAGCGCCACAGTCTTAGCTGTTAAAGGGCTGACAGCGGGGATGTGGTCATAACAAATCCCCATTTTCCGGGCCTCTGATGACCTGTTTGGTATGGGTCCTCTTGTTAGCTGGGGGAGCTTAGGGCATTTCCAGAAGCATAGGCTTTGGGATCAGACATATCAGGGTTGGTATCTGGCTCTGTTGTAATGAACTGTGTGACCTTGGGCAAGTGTCTTAACCCCTCTGAGCCCGCGTTGTCCTTTGTAAAATGGAGCCGACACCGATAAGGCCAGCTGTAAGAGAATGCATGTATCACTTGCACAGGCTCTGGCACAAGCACAGGTGCTTGGCAAATGGTAGCTGCTCTGTTGTTAGTGACAACTTCAGCTTATTCTTATATACCGTTGTCTTCTCTGCAGCACCAAGATGGTATTTTTTGTTCAAAACGAGCCTCCGCACCAGATCTTCAAAGGCCATGAGGTGGCAGCGAAGCTCAAGAATGAGTTGCGGAAACAGAAGGCAGACTTTCTAGTATTCAGAGCCCTGGAAGTTGACACTGTCAGTGAGTAATTCTGGGGTGTTGGGAGCAAGACCCCAGCCAGTGCCCCCTCTCACCTGTCAGTCCCCACTGTCCTCACACATTGCCCGTAGTTACCGTCACAGTTGGCTACAACTGGAGCAGTTAGAAAGGCCACTGGAACATGGTTCCATTGTTAGTTTTTTATTTTTTAGAGGAAGGGAGGTAGGAGGGAGAGAGAGAGGTGGATGTGAGAGAAACAGGGCCTCCTCCCCTGTTCTGCAGGAACATGGAGATAATTTCTGCCCTCCACTACTGTTCCCATGAGGGTCCCGATTCATAGAGCTTCTTAACCAAGGGTCTGTGGGCCCCTGAGAGTGTTCAGAGGGCGGTACAATTGAAAAAAATTACATCTTTCTTTCCATTAACCTGTAACTGAAATCTGTTTCCCTCAGTTATGAAGGCAGGCAACAAACTACACTGTTAATAGAACACATGACTTTGAGGCAATAACAATCAGAGGTAATTTCTATCACACAACATGACGACATATTTTTACTCATCACTATGTTAATCAGTTGCGAGATTCTCTTCTAGATCTTGCTCCTTTATTTTTTAATAAAAGCACACATTATTTTTCAAAATTATATTCTTAGATATTTTTCAAACACATTCAATGTAATTGCTTTCCTTTATAATGCTGTGCATTTTATTTTGCCAATTAAGTTATTCAGAGAAGGGGGTCTGTCGGACGTGAAATATTAATAACTGCTGATACACAGAAACAATAAGTAAAACCAGTCTGGAACCGCCCTGGCTGTGTGGCTCGGTTGGTGGGTGGTGGGTTCCATTTCTGGTCAGGGCACAAACCCAGGCTGGGAGTTCAATCCCCAGTAGGAGCGAGTGTGCGAGGCAACCGATTGATATTTCTCTCACATCCACCTCTCTCTCCCGCCTGCCTCCCTTCCTCTAAAAAATAAAAAACTAACAGTGGCCTTTCTAACTGCTCCAATGGCCTTCCTAACTGCTCCAGTTGTAGCCAACTGTGACGGTAACTACGGGCAATGTGTGTAGAAGCTCTTAGAGCAGGTCTTCAAGAAACGTCTCCCAGGACACTGAATGGGGTGCCCTCCTGCTTTCACAGGCACTAGAGGCTGACTGTCCCCCAGCTCTGACTCCTGTCTTTTCTCCCTTTTCTGCCACTTTCAGCATGCCAGTTGAACTGTTCTGACCATGGCCACTGTGACTCCTTCACCAAACGCTGCATCTGCGACCCTTTTTGGATGGAAAATTTCATCAAGGTGCAGCTGAGGGATGGAGACAGCAACTGTGGTGAGTTTTCTGCGTGGCACTGTGCCAGCTGGCCCAGCACTGACTGGTTCTGAGTGCTGCGTGGGTGGGTTGGTGTTTCTGAGGCAGATGAGCAAGCGAGGACTGTGTGTGTTTCCCGTTTGCAGAGGACTTTTACTTCTTTCCTCTGCTCTTGCTCAAGGTTAGAGGAAAGCGCTGAAGCAGTTGTGTAAGAACCAAGCTGAAATCACACCAGCTGCTCACTGCAGCTGCTCACTCAGCCTACACCAAACCAGCTGCAAGGCCTGTCTCTGCTCCCCCGTCCCTCTGGTGTAGCTCCTTACAGCTGCCCCCGAACCCGGGTCTCTGAGAAGGACTGGAAAGCGGTTTAAAACTTGAGCTGCCTTCAACTCTGATGTCTCCCCTCCCTGGGGAGCCCTGGTCATCCTTGTCTACAGAGTGAAGCCATCTCTCGCTCAGGTGGGGGCAGCCAGACCTCCCTCTAGCCTCTCTCTATAACCCTGGCCATTTTGATTTTCTTGGCAGAGTGGAGTGTGTTGTATGTTATCATTGCTTGCTTTGTCATTGTCGTTGCCTTCGGAACCCTGTCCTGGACTGTGATCTGTTGTTGCAAGAGGTAAGTTGGATTATCTTTGGAAATTCATTCAGGCTTCTAGTCACTGTTGTCACTCTTCAGACTATCTGGCCCTTTCCACACGGAAGGCACCGAGTCCTGGGCTCCTCCCGTCCTGTCAGTGTACAGTGCTCTGGCCCACACCCTTCAGCCAGTGCCGTCAGCCCAGTGACACCCAGCCCGGGAGGGCAGCCTGGGCGGGAGTGGGAGGGCCTGGGCATGGAACTCGGTCGCATCTCTAGGAGGTGTGTCTTTTCACACTCCACGCCTCAGCCACACGACCTTAGGAGATCATTTTGTTTTCGGCCTTCCTCACTCACTGGGATTCGCACGTACACAAGTGTTCACACAGTTACAGACTTAGGTTAGTCATGGTTATGGGTAATGGGTTTTTTTCATTTGGTCTTCCTATCTAGTTTTATAATACTTAATAGTAATGCTTATTATGTTTTTCATTATAAGTATGATTTCCACATTTACTGTGTATCGAGCACCATGATAAATTTTATGGACAATATCTGTTTTAATGCACGACAACCTTTCCGCGTCCTACAGACGCCACCTGTCCATGGACACTCAGTCAGTAGGTGGCAGCACAGAGACTCAATCTGCAGGATAACCACACATGAGACAGAAAATTAAAAGCACTTTTAAAAATCCCCACCACCACCAAAGACCATCACCATTAACAATTTTCTTGGCTTAATGCTTTCCTCTCCTCCCTATACCCCTCAAGCATACAGCTTTCATTTTCTTCACATTTTTAACCAGTCTGCCTCTCGGTACCACTGTGGACTGGTGAGTCCATGTTGAGATATCCACGTCTCCCTTGCCCTTTCCTGGAGTTGGTGAGGATTATTTGAACAAATTACAGTTGCCAACTTTCCTGGCTGAAAGGCAGGAGAATCAGCTCTCCCACCAGCGCAGGCACGGCCGGCATCCTGGGGGGTCTACCTGAACCTCACGCACAGCCTCCTTCCTAAGCAGGCGAAAAGGAAAACCCAAGAGAAGAAGCAAGTACAGAATCCTGGACGCCACCGATCAGGAAAGCCTGGAGCTGAAGCCAGCCTCCCGAGCAGGTAGGCCCTGGGGGCTGGGCTGGGGGCCGCCTGTGCGCCCCGGCGGGAGCCGCTGTCGCTGGAAAAGCACTGTGTGTCCTGCCTGGTGAAGGCTGAGGGTGGGCTTGGCCCTGTGCTGGCAGGAGCTGCCTGTTGGACCAGCTCTGACGCCAGGCTCTCTCAGCAGTCCTTTCACTTTGCAGACAGGTGAGCCTCCTGCTCTCCTTTGCCTGCTCATTCCCTGGCGTTTCGCTCTCCAAGCTGCCTGTGTGGTCAGGCTCAGGGACTGTGGCTCTCCCTTCTGTGCAGACAGGTGAGGCAGTGGTGCTATTAAAGGGATGTCTGCCAGCTGACCTCCTTTCACCTCTCCGGTGTTTACCGGTAGATCCACAGGCTCTGTCCTTGTCTCAGCGGCAGAGAAGGGCAGGTTCCCAGCTGGTCCCATGGGTGGGGCGGGGAGTCAGGACTGCAGAGGGCCTCCCTTCCTCACTGGGCTGTCATGGGGGGTTTCCATCCGTCATGGATGCCACAGGACAGGCAGCATCTATACTTACTCATCTGTGAACATGGATTGAAGCCACTGTTTACCAGGCCCTGTGCCAGATACCACTTGAATTTTAGCAAACCAGACAAACTCATAAATACAAACAAAAGTGATAATGAAAGGTCTTTATAAAGATTAACAGTCAAGCTGAGCCCTAAGGGATGAGTAGAAGTTATGTAAAGTCTGGAAAATAGCATTTCAGGCAAAGAGGAGTGATGTCATCTGCTGGAAAGAGCAGAGGACATCTGAGG
The DNA here is from genome assembly GCA_027563665.1 of Antrozous pallidus. Lineage (NCBI taxonomy): Eukaryota > Metazoa > Chordata > Mammalia > Chiroptera > Vespertilionidae > Antrozous > Antrozous pallidus. Next base: position 189,593,211 of record CM050508.1, read on the forward strand.
AAGCGGAATGAGGCGACATGATGATCATGGGACAAGTGGCATGAGGCTGGACGAGTAGGGAACTTGCTATAGGTTCCTTCTAAGAGCAGTAGGGAGCCACAGATAGTTTTTAAGCATTGAATGGTGCAATATGGTTGACATTTTAAGACTACTGTGTGAAGGAATTGGAGAGGGGCAAGAGTGAGTGAAATGAGATTCGCTAGAATGTCCTTATGGTAGAGATGATGAGACAGAGGCAAATACACTTATGGGGGAACTTAATGAGGTTCGTGGTATGTTGTCAGAGGGGTGTGAGAGGAAGGATGGTCCTCCCACAAGCTCTAGTGCTTGGAGCATCTCTGGGGTGGGTGAGTTACTGCTCGCGATGAGAACGCCTGGAAGAAAAGGAAATTAGATGTTTGTTTCAGGACAGTTATGGATTGGGATGAGGAAGTGAGGCTGGAAGATTGACAAGGATCAAACTGAAAAGATCTGTACATCAGCCTAAGCAAGTAAGCATTTGTTTTGATGTGATGAGAAGTGACATCTTCAAAGTGCTGGCTTTGGGAAAATTAGTCTAATAGCAGTTCATCGATTGAATGGAAAAGACAGCAGGAAAGGCCGGGTTGGCTTCTGACTGGACAGAGAATGATAGCACTGTTGACAGAATATGGACATCTAGTGCAGTGACGGTTTGAGTGAGAGAAGATGAGTTACATTGAAGTCAACAGAACAGTTAAGAAGAGAAGTGTCAATATATAGGGATCTTCTATGTGCTGGTGGTATCAGTCGGCACCACATAAGTGGGTCAGGCCCCTCTGGGGAGAATGTGTAGGGATAAGAGAAGAGCCCAGGGCTGAGCAGCCTAAGGGTGGTCATTAAGAAGGGAGAAGGGGCCATGGAAGAGTGGGCAGCAGTGTTTGCTGCTGCAAGAAGAGAACTGAGAAGGATGACAACACAGAGTAGTTCTGGTCACCTAAAGAGCTGGAGTGGGGGGGGGGTAAGAGATCAACCAAAGGACTTGTATGAATGCATATTAGCATCACCAATGGACACGGACACTGGGGTGGTGGGGGCTTATCCTGGGGGGCGGGTGTGGAGGGGAGGTTAGGAGAAAAAGGAGACATATGTAATACTTAATTTAAAAAAGAGAGAGAGTAGTGATGGATGACAGCAGAAAGTGCAGGTTTCTGTTTTTTTTTGGGGGGTTAATATTTGCTCAAGGATATTTTCCCATTGAATTTTAGGGAGAGAGAGAAACATTGATGTGAGAGAAATACATTGATTGGTTGCCTCCTACACGAATCCCCAACCGAGGAGGAGCCTGCAACCAAGGTATGTGCTCTTGACCAGAATCGAACCTAGGACCCTCTGTTCTGCAGGCCAATGCGCTCTATCCACTGAGCAATACTAGCAAGGGGGAAAGTACGTGTTACTTAGGAAGTAGGCATTGTGGAGGCCCTACTTTTTGAAAGTCCTCGTAGAAGCCGAGTAATGAAAAGTAGAGAAGCAGCACAGGGCTTCGAAGGCAAAGTGTCCTCAGATGGGGTTCACGAGATGGGACGGTACAGGTGTGGTTCCTGAGGATGGAGGGAGTAGGGCAAAAAGGAGAGGGAGGAAAAGCTGGCTGGCCACACTGAGTGCTGGGTTGAAAGGCAAAGTGGGAAGGTGGATTGCAGCACGGCAGGTTTCTTGTGAAAGGGGAAGGTGGTGAGGAGGAGCCCGAGAGACCGTTGTGGCCAACCACGTCTGTGTGATAACTACACTGAGGCGAGGCTCAGCAGGCCTTTCTCTGAAGGGCAGTGTCCCAGGGGGCGGTGAGAATGCCCTTGGATTTGGGGTCGCTGACCAGGCCACAAGCCCTGGCTCTTGTTTTAGGCTCTGTGGATTAGCAGGAGCAACCTAGATCAGAGTCACTAGCAGGACGAGGGAATGGGATTTGAGGCTATATCGTACTAAATATGGACTTGAAGTTCAGCTTGAAGAAGGAAATATTAGTGGGGCATGTTGTGGAGGAAGACATGTTGTGTAGAAGTGTTTGCTGGGAGCCTGGGTAAGCCTAGGGGAGGGGTGACTTGAGACAGAGTGGTCCCACCTGAGGGAACTCTTGGGGAACAAAAGCCACCAGGTGGAGCATGGGGTGTGTCCCCTCCCGAGACGAGATTCATTTTTATCAACTGTTCTTTTGGATTTTGTTATGCTATTCTATCAACTAAAAAATATATTTTATTGAAGTATATTAAGTTGAACCCTGTGAAATTACTATTTAGCTTCTAAAAATGGCATTTTTGTGGTTCAATAGTTTGAGTTTTCACAACTGAACAGGCACATATAATCAGCCCCCCCAGAAGTGTCTTTGTGCTTCTCTCTAGCCACTGTCTCCCCATTCCCTTACTTCTAATATCTTGGGAGTTTGATATAAATGAAATCAGTGTATTTGGCTCCTTTCAACTCAACATTGTATTTATCACAGTCACCCATATTATTAGGCAGAGCAATAGTTCATTCTATTTTTTATTTTATTGATTTTTTTTTACAGAGTAAGGGAGAAGGATAGAAAGTCAGAAACATCAATGAGAAGCATTGATCAGCTGCCTCTTGCACACACCCCACCGGGGATGTGCCCGCACATGACACTGACCAGAATCGAACCCGGGACCCTTCAGTCCGCAGGCTGACGCTCTATCCACCGAGTCAAACCAGTTTTGGCAGTTCATTCACCCTTACTGCTGGACTGGAGGCCCAGTGCACAGAATTTGTGCATAGATAGGGTCCCTATTGCTGGATGTGGGGCATCCAGCAAGGCGATCCCTCTTCCCCCCTTGCTGGCACCCACCTTAGCCAGCCTGGCCTACAGGCAGCTCCTGCATCGAACATCTGCCCTCTAGTGGTCAGTGTTTGTCATAGCAACCGGTCGGTCTACTGTTCAATTCGCATATTAGGCTTTTATTATATAGAGTAATTTCCAGTTTGAATATTTTTATTTTTCAGGAATACTGTTATTTGGCAATTGCTTTCTTTCTATTTTTGGCTGTTATGAGGAGTGGCATTATAGATGTTCCTCTGCTATGTCCTCAGTGGACATATGTATGGGTTTCTGTTAGGTGTAGACCTACGAATGGAATTGCTGAGTCATAGATGTCTGTTCACCTCCAATTATGTTACCAGTGTACCAGCTTGTACTATGTAGTGAGCAAAGGTCACTCACTTCTTCAAGCAGAGCAGAAGCCCACAATGGGAGGGGGCCCTGGGTAGTGCTATGTATTGTGGACCCAGGAGCATTTCTCCCTTCAGGTTGCTGTCCTCTGCAGCTATGGACTGGAAGGGCTGTGGGGAAGAAGGGAAACTTCGAGTGGGGACTGGTTGGGGAAAGCCCCCAGAGGGCACAGAGGCAGGGGTATTTCATTTACAGGGGTATCGAGGACCTTGAGCCTCACCCGGAGTGGTTCTTACGTTGGCTAACCCCCCACCACATTGGAGAAGCCCAAGATGCCGAGGGTTCGTCTTTGGCCCTGCTGCCCTGCAGTTATGTCCCAGAACTGTAACTGAGATGGTCCCCAGATGCAATAAGAGTCTAGTTGCCTTCAGCATTCACAGACTGCAGGCATGTCTGGCGGGGAAGGGGCACAGTGGTTCTGAATCATTTGGGGATCTGAGTGGGACTTCGGAAGGAAAAGTGATTGTTGGATGATGAGGGTTCAAATACCTCATCTGACTAGTCACCTTTTTAGAAAAGGAGATAGGTTAGCTCTTGGGTGTGGGAATGCCAGGACTCAGAGCGCTGCCAAGCTGGATTCTCATTGTTGGAAAAAAGTCCCATTTCTAATCCTGCAGTGCTATCTCAGCCTACCTTTTGCTTTCTCTGGAATATTGTTTGTGCCAGTCAGAGCCCAGGCCATCTTGCTGTTGGACAGGATCCGCCCTAAAGCCATGGCCAGACCACATTGCACAGTGTGGCCTCTGTAGCCACAGGGACGGTAGAAATGTGACCTCCTCCATGGCTTGGAGAATCTCGGACGTCTTTTCTGACCTCAGGTGCTTCTTACAGGTCCTTGTTTGCATATTCTGATGAACTGATGGTTTGGAAAACTGTCTCAGGGTCCCTATTTAGTCAGGCTCACCCATCTCCGGCCCCGCTCACTGAAGCCAGTGCAAACATCTTTGTAGTGAAGTCCAGGCTGAATCAGTGTTAGAAACTGGCAAGCACGTCATACCCATACTGAGCCAGAACGCGGAGAAAGCGTTAGAGCTTGCTTTCCTGCCTTTTAAGAACTCAGACTGTTCATAAAGGGAGATAAAACATTGTGCTTTTAAGAGAAAGAGAATGTCATTGGGTGGCACTAACCAAAACTACTGGAGATAATCAGCGTTGGAACTGTTGGTCTCATTAACTCTGACTTCCCTTATAGGGCTATTCCAGCTAGCCAGCACTGGGAAGACTCAGGAAGCCGCTTCTTTCCCATCTGCCTCTCCGAGTGCAAGAGGGGACCTTGACTCCCTGTCCCCCTGCTCTTCAGGCTGGGAAGAGGGTATAGCTCAAGCTGGGGAAGGTTGGGGCTACTGATGCAGAAGTCCCTTATTTCCCTTGCAGGTGTCAAACAGAAAGGCCCAATGCTGAGCAGCAGCCTGATGCACTCTGAGTCGGAGCTGGAGAGCGATGATGCCATCTTCACGTGGCCAGACAGAGAGAAGGGCAAACTCCTGCATGGCCAGAATGGCTCTGTGCCCAACGGACAGACCCCACTGAAGGCCAGGAGCCCACGGGCGGAGCTCTTATAGCCAGCCACCTGGTCTGTATCCTCAGGGTAGAGGTTGGCAGTGCTGGGGTCCAGAGCATTGCCAGGCTGGTTCTCAAACCTCCCATTTCAGTGGGCAGCTGTTCTGCCAGCATTCGCTGGTCAACTCCCCCCTATCATCCACAACCAGAGCTGCTTCTGCCTGGATCCAGAGACGTTCTCCAGGAACCCTGAACAAAGCTGTGAATGAAGAGGTTTCCTCTTTAAACCATCTGGTAGTCGCCCCTCCCCTCTTACCTCCTCTCCTGCCCATATCTTCACCTCAGGGCCTCCTTTTTTGCAAACCCCTCCCCGGCTCTGAGGGTGGACACAGCCAGCTCCCTGTTGGCAGTTTTGCACTCCCAGAGCACCTGCACAGCGAGGACTGGCTGTGCCCCCCACGCCTGGATATAGAACAAGCACTACCAGTTTACAAGGGCCTGCCCTATATCCTCTTCTTTGGAATCACTGGTTCCAGAGGATGTAGCACCCCTTCTCCTCACCACAGATGCTGGGCTGGTGGTGCAGACATAGTGTCTGGCCCAAGGGCAAGGGAGAGCTGGCTGTTGTGTCACAGCAGTGAGGCTGGACATAGACTGCCTCCCCATCTCCTCCTGACCAGTGCTGGCCGAGAGCAGAGAGCCACAGCTGACTGGAATGTTATGGCATGAGAGCGCATGTGTGCAATTGTTCCATGTTCGTGTGTGTGCGCGCGCGCGCGCTAATTGGCTACTCACAAGGCTACCCTGACCTGGAAAGACTTTCAGCTCCTTGGAAGAGACTTCCTATAGTGTCTGGGTATTGAGGAATGGGAGCTTTCGGGGGGGTGACTTTTTAAAAAGCTTACAGTTTATACTGCTGTCTGTTGTGAGATGATTAAACATGCTATTTAATTGTACATGTGCCCACTGACTGTGCTATTGTGCTCCATCACTGACCTATACCATAGTGCATCCCTGAGAGGTGATGGCCGCCAGCAGGGAAGTCGTGGGCCTGGCATCAGCGCTGTGGCCAGTGGTGCTGGGGTTGTGCCTGGCTGCTGGTGGAGGAGTGCATCCCTCCCGGCCCCTGCTGGCCAGCTGCCCTGGGAGGGGAGTTTTCTGTCCTTCATTCAATGCCCACAGCTCCCCCTTACTCCAGGGCCTGTTGCCAAGGAATGCCAAATAAAAGGCATCCTTGCATTTCTGGAGCCCCACTAGATACTGTGCACATAGAGGAAACTTACCAGGAAGCAAAAGTCAAAACTCCTAGGGCTGGAAGGCTACAGCCTCGGCCTTTCTGCTTGGGGAGAGACTGCTATTTGTCCTTACAACTTCCCTTTGGCCCATCTGATAAGTGCAAGGAGCTGAAGAGGTAGGTGGTCACACAGTTACTCTCTGAAAATAGGATGGAAAGAAGGTGCATGTAGTCGGGCCATTAGTCCCTGGAAAAGAGTTTCAGGAGCATGGATAAGGCCCTTGGCTTTTGTGGAATCTGTGTTGATTGGTTTAAGGGGCCTATACATTCTTTTGTTATGCCCAGACCATGAGTATAACCTCTCCCAACTATTACCCCTCAGTTTAGGGGTGGGGTTGGTGGTGGCTACCTAGTTACAGTATTTTCAGCATGCAAAGGACAGGTCTTGGCCAGTTTCTATCCAATTCTCAGTGCAGATTCAAATTTGCACTAGTCTAACCCTAATCCTCCCCCACCCCTTCTCCCTTCTGAGCTAATGACCTCCTGGCAACAGTAGCTGTGGGGCCTATGCTGACTGCCTATTAGAATCACCTGAGCATGTTTTAAATCACACTACCTGGAACCCACACACGGGAGGTTTTGACTTTTGAATATTTAACTGAACTTTTAATAAGTCCTCTTATAATTTGTGAAGCCATACCAAGTCCTGGACTGGGGAGAAATAGCCAGTTGGATTTGGCAGACACTGAGGTAAAGTACCCAGACACACTGCCTCTCAAGCACTGCAGGGAGAGGCCCTGAAGCTGGTTGTGGCAGAGATCAACTCTTCACCAAACCAAGGTCCTTTCCCAGGACTCACAGCTCATCTGCATTTCCAGACTTCTGCACAATACGGCAGAAGAGAATTCCATCTGCAGGCCTGGCCCATGGACGTTTTCTGAGACTCCCGCTCCCTTCCTCAAACTGCTGGCAGAGCAGAGGCGCACTTGGGGATCCTTCTTTCTGAACCACCATCTGGAAGAGAGCCGCCCTACCAGAATGGCCTTTAGATTATGAGAGAAATAAAAATATATTTAAAAAAACTCATGTTAAGATTATGGGTCTAAACCTACCAGTTTGGTTCAGTGGATAGGGGTTGGCCTGCGGTCCCAAAGGGCACATACTTTGGTTGCAGGCTTCTCCGCATCCGGGTTCTGCTCGAGTTGCATGCAGGAGGCATCTCACATCTATGTTTCTCTTTGTTGTTTTTTTCCCCCCCTCTCTCTTCCACTCTCTCTAAAAAGGTCAATGAAAAAATATCCTTGGGTGAGGATTAACAAAAAATAATGAAGTTAAAAAGATTATGGGTCTAGGCTCACTTCTGTCACCGGTCTTCCTGTGTGTACCTTGGCCCAAGTACATTACTAGGGTTGACAATGATGCCTCAGCTCAGGCTGCCACAACAGATTTACGCTGCCCTACACGGCGTAGCAGTACTGACAGCCATTGCAGGCAGGAGGGTAGAACTATGAAATTACAAACCTGCCTCCATTGCTCCACACATCCCAGCACAGACTACTAGAGGCAGTTGAGTCACCCTTCCCATCCACCCCTCAAGAGAAAACCCCACCCAGCAGTGACAGCAGCCATTAGGGAATTCTGGGAGCTCAGAAAATCAATTCTCTACTATCCACCATATTCTTAGGGGTGCCCCTTAACTCATGTAGGTACTTGGCATTTTTCTTAACAAAAGCACTGCTGCTCTATTGTGATTATAGAGGTTCAAATACTGCAGTTAAGAAAGAAAAAACTGTGCTATACCACCATCTAGTGGAAAATAAAGTGCCCTATCAACATCCTGAACTGTTGAAAGCAAAACAGTAAACAAAGTTCACTCCCTCAAATGCACAGATGGAGAAACAATCCATCAAATATAATGACCAATCAAGGTAAACTGGGAGCACACAAAATGAAATGTCCAGAAACCAAACTCAAAGTCATGGAAGATGGTGACTTAAATGTCAAAATTTAAGATTGCAGCTATGGAGAAACTTCAGTGGTAAACAAGAAAACTCGGACAGTTCGATGAGCTGATGAACAAAAGTGCTTGTCTAAAGACACGAACTATAAAAAGAACCAAACAAACTCTGGAGCTGAAGAACTCAAATGAGTTGAGGAATGCACTAAAGAGCAATGAAAAGAGAGCAGATCAAATGGAAGAGAGAAACAGCTCAAAGATGGAAATCTAGAAATGACCCAGGAGGGAGAAGAGAAATGAGAGTTTAAAATGAAAGAACTCTATGTCCTGGCCTATGTCAGCAGTTAGAGCATTAGCCCATGCACTAAAGGGTCTCAAGGTTTGATTCCGAGTCAAGGGCACATACTTAGATTGCAGGTTTGATCCCCAGCCTAGTTGGGGCATGTGCAGGAGGCAACCAATCAATGTGTCTCTGTCCCATCAATGTTTGTTCACCTCCCTTTCTCTTCCATTCTAAAAATCAATGGAAGAAATATCCTTGGGTGAGGATTAACAAAGAAAAAGAACGCTGAAAACTATCCAGCATTATAAAGAGCAATATACGGGTACCAGATATACCAGGAGAAAAAGGAACAGAGCCCACTCAAATAATTGAAGAGAACCTCTCCAAACCATAACACCCATTATATCAATGCAAAAAGACCTTCTCCATGACACATTTTATTCAAATTGTCAAAAACAATTCCCATGGAAGTCAGGGAGAAAAAGAGACTAATCTACGAAGGAAACCCCAACAGATTATCAGATTTCATAGTAGGACATAAGACAGGAATAATGGAAGGAAATATTCAAAATATTGAAAGAACCATCAGCCAAGGATAATATATCTAGCAAGTTAGTCTATAGATATGAAGGAGAAATGAAGGCTTTCCTAGACAAAAGCTGAGAATTTATCACCATAAGACCTGCATTGCAAGGATTGTTGAAAGTAGCTCTTTTATTGGAAACAAAAAGACAAAGGTACACAAAACTGAGTAAGATGACTAACAGAAACAGGAAACTGGAAATCTACTTCAGAATGTGGTATTAAACAGTTGTAACTGGTTAATGGGGGGCAGTGAAGAGATGCTAACTGCAATGTGGTAATATCATAAAAAGGGAGAATTTGTGACCACAAAATCATAAAAGTGGGGTGGAAAGTGATGTGAGTGGGTACAGGTGAAGGAAGATAAGACTGAATCAGAAGAACAAGGACTACCATATGTATGAAACATTTTACATAACCTCATGCTAACCACAAAACAAATATCCAGAGCTGAGATTCCAAACATAAAGAGGAAATGGAGAAAAACAACAACATAGAAAACCACCGAACTAAAATAGCAGATAGACTCACAAAGGGGGGGGGGGGGAGAAAGAGATACAAAAGTAGCAAGAAAAGATAAATTATCTATAGTAAGTTAATACATCAATAATTCCCTAAATGTAAATGAACTAAACATCAATCAAAAGGCATAGAATAGTGGGACAGATTAAAAAACAAATCCCAACTTTAATAATGTTGCCTGTGAGAGAGCACTACAAAGACAAACATAGGCTCAGTGAAGGGATGAAAGATGAGCACTTACACCGAACAAAGTATTTCAAGATAAAAAAGTTAACAGACAAAGATGGCTATTTTATAATGATAAAGGGAACAACTAATCAAGAAGACGTAACAAATATATATATATGGACCCAACCTGATGAGAGCACCAAAATATACAGAATAATTTACCAGTAGACCTAAAAGAAAGAAAAAAAGATAAAACTACAATTCTAGCAGGGGACCTTAATCCCATTGACAGCAATGAGAGATCACCCTGACAAAAAGTGAATAAGGAAATAGCATTAAATGACACATTAGACCAAATAGACTTAGTTGATATTCTACAACTGTCCCTCCTAAAATGACACAATACACATATGCTTATAATTGTTGGTCTTCAAACTTTTTCGGTTGACCTGGACATTCTTTGTTTTTCCCATCAAAATCACCATTTTTAAAGCGCTTAACCAGTATTCACAAGTATCTTGAGATGGAGAATGTTCACCATAAGCTTCCCAAAGTATATGATAACTTTTTCTTCAAAATAATGAATTAAAACTTCCCACAAATGCTTGTAAGCGTAAAAATATCTATGATGTTAACACCTTCAGCAAATTGACATGAAGTTCTGAAGCTGTCAATACAACAAAATAGCATACTTATCAAATCGCATATATTATCAAGATTTGTGTAACTCCATCTATTGAAAATAAAATCCTCATAATTAACCGGTACACCTGCCTATATGATGACTAATCATGCTACTGAACAACTAACTATAGATTCAAAGAAGAAATAAAAGAGGTGAAAAGATACATGAAAATACAACATACCAAAAGTTTTGGGACACAAAAGTAGTATTAAGAGGGAAGTTTATATGTACAGCCAGTGCTCGATTTAAGTCGGACTCTCCTAAAGCTGTTTCGTGGTTACATCGCCATCTCCCATTTACGGTATTAAAAAAAAAGTTCCGTCATTTCGATATATATACATATGTGCTTTATGTTTTTTATTATTTATTTACCACAAGTAAAGGTAGGAATTATCTTTATTTTACTGTTTCATTACTGCTGTGTATGTGCTCCATGTAAGTGATGTAGGTGCTTATGTAGGTGGGTTCCGACTCACAGCAAAAATCGTCGTGCCACAGGAATGGATCTCCCTACGTAACCCGAGGACTGCCTGTATACTAGTGTCCCGGTGCACGGATTCATGCACATTGAAAGGAAATTCACTAGAAGGAATATTTTAATGTCACTATTCGCCCTTTTTCTATAATGGAAGTGCCAACCAAATTCATGATCGACAATGACAGGTTAAAACACACGTGTGCGATTGGCACCAGCGCGAGCATTATATGTATCACCACGTGCGAGTCAACTTAGCCTTTTATAGACACAGAATAAACCTGCTTAATTAGACCTGCTTTCTGATTTAACTAAACGTTTTCCAGCCCAAGTGAAGCACCCCAACTTCTCTTTCAGGCAATTGTCAGCAACACAGCAGTAAATATCAACACAAAGCAGATTATTATTGTAGTTCACACAGGGAGAACAAAGGGTAAAATATTTAACTGCAGCAGTGTTTGACTGTATTCTGTGCAGTGAGAAAACCTGAAGTCATTTTCAAGGTCCAACATTTCATACTTCTTTTCAGTTGGGTCAAGTTTCTGAACTTTCTAAATCTCTCTTTTCTAAAATAGCAGATAGAAGGAAAGAAATAATAAATATCAGAGTAGAAATAAGTGAAATAGAGATTAAAAAGGCAATAGAAAAAAATTAATGAAACAAAGAGCTGGTTTTATGAAAAGATAAATAATAAATAAACTTGACACACAGCTGGCTAAACACACTAATGAAATAAAATCAAAGAGTAAGTTACAACAGACACCACAGAAATCCAAAGAAGTATACAAGCATACTATGAAAGTCTATATGGCACCAAATTTGATAACCTACAAAAAATGGACAAATTCTTAGAAGCATATGAACTTTCTAGGCTTACTCATAAGGAACTGCAAAACCTAAATAGACCAATCACTATAGTAAGGAAATAGGAAGAACAATCAAAACATCCCCCAAAATGCTGGTTGCTTCCTCAACCTCCTCTAAAAATACTCAAGAGGAGGAATACTTCCCAACTCATGTTAGAAGGCCAACATCACCCAGATACTAACACCAGGCAATAAAATACAAAAAAAAAAAGTTAAAGGCCAGTATCTCTGATGAATAGGATGCAAAAATCCTAAATAAAATACTAAAGTCACATCAATATATTAAAAGGATCATACATCATGATCAAGTGGGGTTCATCCCAAGGATGCAATGATTCATCATCCACAAATCAATGTGATATACCACATTAACAAAATAAAACTTATATGATCATATCAAAAGACGCAAAAAAAAAAAAAAGCACTTGAAAAGATACAACATCCATTTGATAAAAACACTGAATAAAATGGTATAGCAGGAAAGTACCTCAACATAATAAAGGCCATATACGGTAGTCTTTTCCACTTTTTTCTGATTTTATTACTATTTTATTTTTTCCCTGTTCTTTCTTTAAATTGTTGAATTGAATGATTGCTTTATTCATTCATAATCTTTGTTCCCTGAAAATGATTTCATGAAAAGGAAACATGATTTTAAATCTAATTTTTCCCTCTCGGTTCTGTTTCAGCTGTGTTCCCAGATTCAGACAATAATTTTATCATTGTAGGTGCTTTTCATTTTCCTTTTTATTCCAAAGGTTATCCATCCTCCCTTTTACCCAAAATTTTGTTAGTTTTCAGGCTGTTTATGAAGTAATGTCCATATTTATAATTTTTATTAATTGTATCAGTATATAATCCACCTTTTTTTGCATTAAAACCTTTTTATCAAATACTATGAATATTGCTTCCCCAGATATCTCTTAATATTTGTCTAATAATATTTTTGCATCACTTTTACCCTTGTTAGATTTCTTAAAATTTAACCAGTCTTTTAAATTTTTTACTCATTTATATCAACTCATGAATTCCTATTTTATTCATTAGGTTATAATCTGATACACAAATTGTCCTAGATTTAACCAATGGAAGCCTCTTCTGTCTGCCTTCTATTTTCTTCTGACACGTCCTTATCTTTTTTTTTTTTTTTTTTTAGCCTTTACATACTCAAAAAGTATTCCAGAATTATCTTTTCCCAGTCTTGGAATCAGTTACCTCATGCAAGAGCTCTTGGTATGCTCAATGCTACCAAGGTAAAACTGTTTCGATACCATGTCAGTGGACAGAATCAATCAATCCATAAAATACATACACACACTAGTGACCCAGTACACGGATTCATGCACATTGAAAGGAAATTAGAGTGGCCAGTGGGGCAGGCCTGGGCGAGATGGGCCAGACACGCCCTGGATCCAACCTCCCATGGTCCCTCCCCAGCTGGCTGCACCTCGGGTGGCACCACAGCGGAGTGAGTAGGATCCCTCCGGCAGGTGGGGTCCCTCAGCCTGGCCTGTGGGGACCGGGCCAAAACTGGCTCCCCAACATCCCCGGAGGGGTTCCAGAGTGAGAGGACACGCTGCAAAGTTGCTGTCATACGGAGTGTGCAATGCAAACACAAGTGTGCAGTAAACCAGATTCAGGACTGGCAGTGCCCCAGCAATACCTAACCCACGGCCAAAGGTGGAATCGCACAGCCCTGCGAGGAATTGGGCTCCCTCTTCTCTGGTTCTCAGGTGTGTCATCCAAGAACTGCCACTGTCAAGTCACTGCAGCTCGGCAGCTTCCTGCATTGAGCATTTTCCCCCTGGTGGTCAGTGCGTGTCATACCAACCAGCCCGTTGGACAGTCAGACGGTCACTTAGCCTTTTATGTATATACTCATATCACTAAATATAACTATGTCTATCTGTCTAAACCTATGAAGTCATACCAACTCTTCCAATTTCAATTCAACATCTCAGGGTCCTTCCTAGCCTTCACCCTTTCCACGTTCATAAACCCTTTCTCAAACAGTGAGAAATCTGGCTCCCATTATGCTCAATATATGTATACTTATTTCTCAATCATTTAACTTATCTGCACAATGTAATCAGTCTCCTAACCATTCCAGCCACTCACTGCCTCACTTGCTCTGATGCTGTGCTGCTTCACTGTGGCACCTCTCACCAGCGGGCTTCCATGGGCTCCAGGCACACACCAATTGCTCCATGCTTTCACTTCCTCAAACACTAATGTCTCTATGCAGAGAAGGGCAAGTAAATAAAGATGGGAAAACAAGGGTGAGAATCTGTCTTCAGTTAAATTTAAGACGTTTATATTCATTGTAATTTAGAACTTATTTCTGCTGTTATTTCACAATTTCTACTTACTGTACTCCCTCCCACCTCCCTGCTGCTTTCCACTGAGTAGCAATGGATAATTTTCTTCTGCTTAAAAGGTAACACATTCTGCTTTTTTATATGGCTGAGTGGTATTCCATTGTATATATGTATCACAGCTTTAACTGTACGTTGAAAGACAATTAGGTTGTTTCCATATCTTGGCCATTGTGAATAATGCTGCAATAAATACAGTGGTACATATATCTTTACTTAACATTTGAAAGCCAGGCAAAAGTAAATGATGTTATTATTATTCCACTTTGTGAAAAAAACTGAGGCACAGGGAGGTGAAATAATTTACAAGCTATACAACCAGCAAGTGAAAAGACTAGCATCCAAAACCTTGGATCTTCCATTCTGTAACAATACCTCTGATATTTTTTCAATGATAGTAACATATGATGATGATAGACAAGAATTGGGGGTATTATTGCTTAATTCTATCCTAAAATTTCAACTCAGTACCATAGGGAACCTTTCCAACATGGAAAATTAAATTCTGAATTTAACAGAAAACTGGGATTCATTAGCAAAAATTCATTTTACTTTGGACTTTTTAGAAAAGTTCTATTTTACAAAATTAGTAATGCCACAAGGGCAGTTTGATAAAAAGTTTATATGGAATTGAAGGTATACTTGTAAAGATAGCTCTAAAATCTAAGGAAAATACCATTTAACCCCACATTCCCAAATTAAATACATAAATATTATTATGTATACTTTATTCTAATCCCACAATTTCAAAATTGTATAAGCTGAATGGATGCAAGCTTTGTAAAGTTTGCCTGAAATGAAATATATACAATTTACCTGATATTTCTAATTTTCAGGGTTTTGAATATAAGTTAATAAATTAACTAAAAACAGGAACAAGTCTTCTGATGCAAGAAAGAAAACGACCGAAAAGACTGTAATGAAACAGGATGTTCACTGGACTGAGTAAACACCAAATAATTTATTTTATGAAAACTGCTTTCTTTGTTATATATCATCTGTTGGTCATACCAATATGGTCAAACAGAAAAAAATATTTAAAATTATTTCAAGAAAATTATAAAGAAAAAGAATAACCCATCAAATACAAATATACTATTTTATTCTAAGGGAATATTTATGTGGTTTCTTGCAAGGGGAAAACCCAAAAGTGGTTAAAAAAAAAAAAAAAAAAAGAACAGAAAGGATAATTTAGTTGTTTCTCTGTGTTTGATATATTTTTTTCCTCCTGGAAAAAAATAGTTTTACATAATTTTAATAAAAATTTTTAAAAGCAAATAATTGGACACAAATCAACAGCTATGCTTATGAGGAATGACCAATATTTTCTTGTATGAATTAATTTAGGATCTGAACAACTTCGTGATTTAATATGAAATTTAAATCCCAATATAGTCATTTACGTGGGGTATTGGCTGTTCTCAGTTAAAAAATACAGTTTTTTTTTCTTCTTCTTCTCTGGTGTTTTATAACAATTTCTCTACTGTGCCAAGAATATTTGTTTTTCATACATCTACAGAAAGGGAAATGTTAGTGTTTATACAAAACATAAAATGAATATATTGGGGACTATTACACCTGAAGTTTCTGGACAGTTTATTGGCAGACTTATGAGACAATTCAATTGTTTTTCCTCCATATTAAACAAGGTCTGGAAGTTAAGAAGTCTTCCAATCAGAGATGACAAACACAGATGGAATTAAATCATACAGAACTGGAGCGGATTTACTTCTTTACACAGTTCTCATAACAAAAATGAAATTTGTCACAGGCTGAGGGACAGAACCATCAAGCACACAATGTCAAAAGGCCTAGTTTTAAATTTTTATTGTAGTAAAAATGACTTTCATTTACTCATTAAAAAAACAAACAAACCCTGCCACTCCCACCTAAAAAATGGGACACACTGAAAAGAATTTCAAGGTTAAAATTTCTAAGAGGCTTTGGACTTCTCTCATTTCTATTAGGGTCAAATTAATCCCTGCTAAAGAAGTTTTGTGATTAGCCAACATCATAAAAGCTTTGATTCAAAATTTTGTGGGGAAGAAACTAAGAATGGAGATGAGAGAAATGGATCAATATGTCAAACACACTATGACTTGCAATCCTCAGAAAACCACTAAAACAGCTAGAGTTTGGAATAATGCTATAAGAAGACCTGCTTATGACTGTGAAAGACAGTCAATGTCTTTGTATCCTAGCCCCATTTCAAGTTCCTTAGGACAACAAGGTCATCTTCCAAATGCTTTGTATAGGAACATACTAAGATCTTTTCTATCATAATTCTGATAGCTAAATAATACTGTGTCTTTGTGGAATCATCCACAGATTTGACAGGAGAGAGACTATCCTTTTTGCAATTTCACAGGCCTCCAGAAACTGGTGCTAAAGACAAAATAAGAGGAATTACTTAGGAAATAGGAAGATAAAACAATGAAAGGAAAGCTGCCATTTGGGGATAAAATGAAAACGAAAGTAGAACCCCCATTTCTGTGCACCACAGCTCATGCCATGAGACAGCAGCAATAAAGGCTGACACCCAGAGAAGTGGGCATTTTAGTGGGTTTTCTAGAAACATTTCAAGACACCTGGGGTCTAATGGCTCCACAGTATTTCTCTGTGTGTAACTGGACTGCAGAATTTCAACCCCTTTACCTTAATTTACCCACATGGACCCACAGCTGAGATGGCTAGACCCAGGAAGTAAAAGGACACAGCATTCTGGGAACAGCAGGAAAGGCCTTGCTTCCTGATGCGAGGGCCAACGGCAAAGCACAGAGGCTTCGATCCTTCACAGAATTGGCTTGGCAGTGAAAATCAAAATCAAGACCCCTTCACTCTCTACCTTATAATAAAGGTTCAGTATTTTTATTGGGTCTTCAAGTCTGGGTCCCACAGTCTTCATCTGATGTCACTCTTAGCTCTGTACTATTGCTCCCCTGACTTTGACATAGGGCTCCTCCAAGTAGCATATTGCAGCCAAGGTTTCACTCCAAAGTTACCTCTCTAAGGTCTAAGGTTACTATGGTAGAGTTTTATATAACTGTTTTCCTTAAAAATATTCCACAATTTGTTATTCCCAAACAAAATAAGACTATGCACCACTCGGAGAAATTGGTTAGTCATTCTGAAGATGTCTAAGAACTATATCACTGCCCAAGAACATTTCTCAGTTCACATTCTTTCCTTCAGTTTTCTGTTGTGCACCCACACTGTGGTTCACGAGTTATCTGTTTTCCATTATGTTATACTCGAGTCAAGGGGACTTGGACTCATACATCGTTTTCCAAAGCCTGGATGTGTTCACAGTTTGGTGCATACCAATGTGTATGAAAATAGGAACCCCACTTCTGCTTTAATCTGACAATTCAACATCAGAGTCTTCAGATTTGGCTTTGGCAAGTTCTTCGTGTACCTCCCTCACCATGAGAATACGTGTTAGCATGGTGTCCAGGGTCCCAGGGTCTATCGGGAATGTGGAGTACCACATGGGGCTATTCGGGACACAGGAACGCTCAGGTTGAAGGTAAAACACATCATTCCTCTGCTTCACACTTTCAGAACTATCCACAGGAAAAAGAGAAAAAAAGAAAGAAAATTGGGGATCAGAGAGCAGAGGTAATACACAACTACTCTTTAATGTAATGGCTCTCAACTGTGCTCTGCTCTGCCTTATATCACAGATCAGCAACGTACCCACACAGTTTATAAACACTTCCCCCCCAGAGCACCCTATAACTCCACATCTTCTCTCCCACACTCAATAAATCATATTGGTTTGGAAGTGAGTCTAATGTTAGTAGAAGTCACAGTGTAAATCCTTCACAGACTTTAGTACTTATAACATTTTTAGGAGCAACAAATTTAACTCACATGTGACACTATGGCTGAGAACCACATTTCCTTAGCACTCATTATCCCGGAATGAACCTTATGAGCACTCAATACATTATCAAAGGGCAAACACAGTCATCCTATTTCTTTGAAAGAAAAGTGCATTGGTGTGATTTTACAACTCTAAAGTCATAAAGTTTCTGTAAGAAAAAGACCACCCAAATATTTCCAAAACCTTAAAAACAAATTACTTTTGTACTTATACTTTTAGCTACTTAAAAGCTCCTCTAAATATCTTTTCTATATAAATAATAAAATCACAGCAATTTAGGTAACAGTTGCAAAGATCAAATGGTGGCAGGGATTCTTATTCTTGTTTTTGAAGAGGTTTTTGGAAAAAGATTATCAAGATAAAGCAATTTGTTTCTTAGTTCAAAATCCAGATACAAGAATGGGGAAATAATGAAATAAGAGGCAAATCCATCTTTAGACTTTGACTTTAGTCACAGGCGAGCTACATTCCTGATATTCGAGCATCGGAAATCCAGAGTTATGTTAACTCCTTTTTGAAGATACTATATCTAGTTCAGGGCAAAAGCACTTACCATTTTGACAGGTAGAACTCATAAAGTCTGACAGGGCATCTTAGTGGGTTGTCTGTATTCTCTGCCATTTCTACACCCACTGGAACCTCGTCATCTTCATTTCGTTTCCTCTTGCCAACAGTTAGTTTATCTTGAGGCAAGAAATAATTTTTAAAAGTTATATTTTTCAAGTATCAAAACACCCAACAAGCTTTGCTTCCCTCCTCTTTCCTTTCCCTTACTTATTCAATAAATATTTACTGAGCACCTATTGAGGTGCTAGATATAATTTTAAGTTGAGAGTTAATAGCATTGAACAAAACAAAGTCTCTGTCCTATAAAAGTTATGTTCCCCTGCTCACCAAAGTAGGGGGAACATGGTAAAAAGCACCGTGCAGGAGAGTATGTCTCAGTCCGTGCCTAACTTAAAGAGACTTTAATAGGACGGGTCTTAAGGGTTTCAGGTGTTCTCCTCTGGCAGACATTAAGATAGAAGTTTTCACCTCTTTATTTAAAATATTTATACTCTCCTGGCCGAGTGGCCCAGTTGCTCGAAGCATCACCCCACACATCAAAAGGTTGTGGATTCAATTCCCAATCAGGGCACATACCTAGGTTGTGGGTTCTATTCCTGGTTGAGGTGCATATTGGAAGGAGGCAATTGATCGATGTTACTCTCTCACACTGATGTTTCTCTATTTTTCTCTCTCTTTGTCTCTCTCTCTCAAATAAAAAAAAACATGCCCTCAAGTGAGGATTAAAATAAATAAAGTATTTCACAATGAGGCATCAGTGTCCTCTGGGCATTTGTTCAAGTTCCTTTTATTTGTCATAGTATTATGAGAAATGGAACCTTCATTGGGAAAAGAAATTCTCAATAAAGTGAGCATTTGCTAAGAAAAGAGCAAATCGCCGAAACCGGTTTGGCTCAGTGGATAGAGCGTCAGCCTGCGGACTAAAAGGTTCCAGGTTCGATTCCGGTCAAGGGCATGTACCTTGGTTGCGGGCACATCCCCTGTAGGGGATGTGCAAGAGGCAGCTGATCGATGTTTCTGACTTTATATCCCTCTCCCTTCCTCTCTGTAAAAAATCAATGAAATATATTTTTAAAAAAGAGGAAATCATTTTCCCCTAACAGAATTCTGCAGAGGCCAAGGGTGAAGACATGGCAAGTGGGCTCTTTCTTTTCCACTTTCCCTTTCAATTGTCAAGAGAATAACAGGTGGATCTCAGGACCTACTTTCTTCCCTCTTACCCGCACAGAACTTTCCCTGGCTTCCTGCATCAATTGTCATTTAAACAACAATTCGCCCCAGTTTTCTATTTACAGGCTAACTAAATCAGGAAGACTTTGTTAGTTACAAATTCAGAAAAGAAGCTGAACTTATTACAAATCTTATTAGGTACCTAAGATCAGAAAACAGGGAACTGCTACCTGACTGCCTCTCCTCCCCAATGAATATCAATTAAGAACACAAAGTGGGCCATATATGAACAAATAAAAGGAAAAGGACAGACATGTAGTGAACAAGCAAATAAATCTTAGTATTTTCTAGAGCAGTGGTCGGCAAACTGCGGCTCGTGAGCCACATGTGGCTCGTGAGCCGCCGTTTGCTGCTCTGTTGACTCGAGTTTGCTGACCACTGTTTTAAAGTAAAGGAGAAAAAAATTAACACAAAGATGAATATCAGAATTATTCTTTAAAATTTTACTTTGAGTAATTTTAAATTCTCACATTGAAAATATTCATTTCACTCTTTTTAAAATATATATATTTTATTGATTTTTTTTACAGAGAGGAAGGAGAGGGATACAGAGTTAGAAACATCGATGAGAGACAAAATACAATCAGCTGCCTCCTGCACACACTTCACTGGAGATGTGACAGCAACCATGCCCTTGACCAGAATCAAACCTGGACCCTTGAGTCCGCAGGCTGACACTCCACCCACTGAGGTTAGGCCTATATATTTCACTCTTATCCCAAGAAAGTAACAACTGGATTTTTGGAACTTTAGAACTTACAACTTTGATCAAAATCAATTAATTTAATTTCCAGTTTCATAATAATATTGATTTTTTAATCTTAAAGACAAACTATTACTTAATAAGACTACTATTGGAATGAAAAACCATAATCCTTCTAATAAAATTGTCATCACTACTATTACTCTATTGTGTATAAAAGCAGTAGACTGTAGGCCAGCTTTTAAGTTTCTTCAAAACTCGACATCTTATTGTCAATTAAAAAGAGGTGCTCTGGTCAAAAAGAGATTTAGAAACAGGAAATTTAAAAGTTAAACAGATTCCTTTTACTAGTAATTGACCCATCTGTTGCCCCTAAGTCAGTGATTCTCAACTTAGCTATATATTTAAATTCCTCGGGAGGCTTTAAAATAAGGATTATTTGGGCTCTACCAATGCTATCAGGATTTGTAACTTAAAGGCCAGTAAAAGTAAGTGATTCCTCTTATTTTGAGAAAAAGCCTTGAACCTAGCCATGATATAAAGCATTTAAATATTAAATAAAAGCTACACAATTACCCCTCTGCAATGATTTTCGATTTAAATACTGAGATGTCAATAGAAATCTTCCAAACTCCACCACACACCTGGTTCTGACTCTGGCTTCTGTAAAGGTGGAAAGAATCTCAAATATGTCATCTTGGTACTGTACTTCAAAATTCTGGTCCGTCTCATCACATGGGCAAAGGAAAGCTTCAAGTGCTCAGCAACATTCTTTAGTTGAAAGTATTTGGTATTGAAGAAAAGAAGGGTGTTCAAGAGGACAATTGGTGAATAAGCGCCCAGCTGTTTGCACTCCCACAAATGTTCTTCTTCAATTCGAGAGAACATGTAACCTGGACCGAAGAAGGGGGTGAAGGAATGGGGGAGAAACAGCATTGAGCTCCTGATAAATAAGATAAGATGCGGGGGTGGGGGAAGGGGACTGACTGTTGCTCTCCTTCCCCCTCTTCCTCACACAGAAAAACAGGGAAGGCACTGAAAGAAGAGGTCAGATGATCGCACACTGAGCACTCTCCTGACACAGCTTTAATCTACGGCTACAACAGACCAGGAGCCGGCAACTTTCCTGTAAAGAGCCAGATGGTAAATATTTTAAGCATTTTGGGCCATATAGGCTCTGAACAACTTTGTTGAAGTAGAAGGTAAGGAGGTGTAGACAAAACATAAACAAATAGATATAGCTGTAATATACCATAAAGTTTATTTATAGACACAAATTTGAGTTTCATATAATTTTCACATGTCTCACAATATTATTATTCCTTAGAGTCTCCCTACCCCAAAACCATTTAAAATGTAAAAACCATTTTCAGCTGATGGGACCACATCCAGAAACAGGCAGCAGGCCAGACCTGGCCCATGGGCCACAGACTCCTGTTCCAGTTCAATACGCTTCCTGTTAAATGGTTCAGTTTTATTTAGGCAAGATTGTAAGAAGGCAGTTAGTGCCCCCTGCTTCTTCCCATGCCCTCTTATTTTAATCTTGATTTTAGCCAAAAGGCCAAGAAGTGGTCCTCCTCCTATTTTAAATTTACATTGAGTGATAAAGTTATGACTTATTTGAGATTTTTCTTGAAAAGCAAAGGTCTTGCAAAATAACTAAAATAAGTATACCTTTAAAGGCACCTGCCCCAGGATACTCCTTAAGTACAGGCCTTTCTACATGTTCTCTACCCAACCTTTCTGTTGCTGATTCTACATTCTATTTTTAGAAGACTATCCACAAATATTACTTCCATATATCTATGTCCTTAAGCCTCCTCTTTGAATGCTAAATGCATCAAACCACAATGCTGTTCTTCAAAGGCGCTCTGTAGCCCATCAGAAAGGGAGACAAATTCCAGAGCATCACATTCAACTCTCCAGTCCTAGCTGAGAAGCCTAAGACTAGGCATGAATTAGGGGTTTGTTCCATGACCTATGGTCAAAGACAATTTGAAGATCAAGATTAAAGTCTCAATAATTAGTTCAGGGTACTTTTAAACAATTAAAGAAGGCCCACTGCTAACAGAGTCTGGAAGTAGAATATGTAGCAGTTACTAGTATAGCATGCAGCGCTGCTCAGCCAGAAGCCCAGCTCATGTCTGGCAAGCACAGCAGCAGTGGCGGGAGCCTCTCCCACTTCGATGACAGTGCTAAGGATGTCTGACTAACAGCTCAGGCCTACTGACTGAGCAGGCCTAAGTAGGCAGCTGGACATTCCCCAAGGGCTCCTAGTCTGTGAGAGGGTGCAGGCAGGGCTGAAGAACCCTTCCCAAATTTCATGCACTGGGCCTCTAGTCATCGATAATAAACCTAAGACATTCTCCTCAGGAGTTCAAATACATTACAAATCAGGACAGAAATAGAAAATGAACAATTTATAAAAAGATAATCTTACAACTTAAGCAATTTAAGAAAGTTTAAGTTTATCATGAAAAAAATCAAAATAAAAATTGATCATCCTACCATTAGGAAGTATTGTAGGTTCCCATATTTTCAAGAGTTTGGTAAGTTCAATCATAAATCTGGAATAGGGCTCTGTAAAAATGTTATCTATTCTACCATTTTCAAACAGGTACTACAAGAGAAAAAAAGTGGAAACACATGTTAATACAAAGAAAAGACTTTTTTAAAGATTATTTTAAGTAAAACGTATTATTAACCAATGTCATCACAATAAAAATTTTAAATATAAACATTTTTAAAAATTATTTAAAGAACATAGGTTACCTTTTATCTTTACCCTTACAAAATTATAAAGCATTTTAAGGATACTCATTAAAATACCAGGATCCCATCTAAAGGCCCCTTCCACATGGACTGACCTCTTTTCTAACCCTGAGCTCACAAGGTAAAGTTTTCTATTTGCTTTGTAAGACACGGAGTATACAGAAAAATTCTAATGAATAAGTACCTTTACTCAGTTAATGAAACTGATATGTTAAAAACTGCTCCTACTTTGTATTTCCCAAATCATTTTTCTAACTCATGGTAGGATCTACAGGTGTGCTCTCAGAAGTTTTTGCTTGTCAGCCTGCCTACAAGATCACTTCCTGAAATAATACAGTTAGCTAGTGTCAGGTGACCCGAGGATGCCCAAATTAAAAAACTATTTATTTGGAGCCTTCTAATCACAGTTCTCAATTCTTTGTCCCACAACAATAGCTTTCAAAAAGTTCAAGTCTAAATGTAGGATGTAAAACTGCTAATTATAACCATTAAGAACCCTATCACAGGCTGGGAAACAAGCAACAGCCTGGGTAAAGTACTGTTAAAAAAACATTTTGAGAATACAGATCAGATCAGATAAAATCACACAGGGGAATAAATTTGCATTCATAGAGTAACACAAGGTAGCATTTAATTATATGCTAAATTTTTTGTGTGTTTTTAAGATTTGGTATTTTAAATTTATTTGAAAAGATGCTTGATATTATTAGTCATTAGGGAAATGCAAATCAAAACCATAATAAGATACCACCTCACACCTACCAGATGGCTATTTAGAAAACAAAAATTAGATGTTGGCAAGGAAGTAAAGATAATGGAGCTTTTATACATTGCTGTTGGAAACATACAATGGTGCAGCCATTATGGAAAATGGTTTGGTAGTTTTTGAACAAGCTAATCAGAGATACCATATGATCCTGCAATACCATTCCTAGGTATATACCCAAAGATTTGAAAACAGATATTCAAACAAAAACTTGTACATAAATATTCATAGCAACACTCACTATTCATAATAGCCAAAAGGTGGGGAAACAATTCAAAGGTCCATCAACAGATGAATGGATAAGCAAAAAGTGGTATATCCAACAATGGAATACTATCCAGCCATAAAAAAGGAATTAAATACTGATTCATGCGACAACACTGATAAACCATGAAAACACTATATTGAGTGAAAGAAGCCAGGCACAATTTTACTTACATTAAATACTCAGAATAGGCAAGTCCATATAGAAAACAGATTATGGTTGTCAGAGACAGGATGGAAGAGGTAATGAGGAGTGATTGCTTAATAGGTAGAGGGTTTCCATATAGGGTGATAAAGTTATAGAAATAAATAGTGGTGATAGCTTCACATCATGAATGTACTTAATGCCACTGAATTATACATTTTTATGTTTTGTATATTTTCCCATAATATAAATATCATACTACATATATAGTCTGGCAAGTTACTTTTACTCCTTAAAATGTATGCCTGTAAGAGCTTTTCCATGTCAATATCTCTAGAAGCAACTCAATTCCTTTTTTTGTTATATAGTATTCAATAGTATAGACATATTGATTTAAACTTCATTCTCTAGGGGATTTCTGTTTTTTGCTGTTATAAACACTGTTATACTGGAAATACTAGTATATACATGTACATGCCTCTTTGGGGAGAAATAATAATCAATGAACTGTTTGCTAGACTGAAGAATCTATATGATTTTGAGACTTAAAAACCACTGTTAACTTGCGCTCTGAAAAGGACCGCCACCACTGCACAGTCTGTAGTAACACTTGTGTTATCAAACTTCTCAGTCTGCCACATTCTGATCCGAGAAGAGAAAAGATTTCCCTGGTTACAGTTAAACACCTTTCTATATTAGAGAAGCAGTCTAACATGGTGTTCATAACAGACCCTGCAGCGGAATTATCTGGGTTCAGGTCTGTCCCCCCACCATTTACGACTTTTGAGATCTTAGGCAAGTGCCTGAAGTAACAGTTCTTACACTTCACAGAGGCGTACTAACCCTTAAATTAATATACAGAATGGACTTACATTAATACACAGCATGCACCGTACATGATTGTTAGGTGTTCATGGTACATCCTGTCTATTAGCAATCTGTTGTTTTTCTTCTATTACTTGCCTATTTGTTTCTTTTGCAATTATCACCTTCCCAGTTAATATCAACAGTGGTGTGGTCCAGGTTTTAACATTATAGTTTGTTATGTATTTTCAAAACTCTTCACAATTAGCATGATTATTTTCATAATTCAAATGAAGAAAAGAAAGCACATTTGAGATGTCAACATAAGTATCCTTTTCTCATTTCTTACTGTTAAGGAAAGTTGATTTGTCAAAATAAATAAAAGTTTCATAATATTTATATCCTGTAACAATTATCTGTCAATCTGTTAATTTATGGCCTCTTTTTAATAGTATTATTATATGAAGTCATTTATTAATATCAACAAATAAGAGTTGATAAACATACTAAAAAAATTTCATAGCTTTAGTATTTGTATCATAAATAAGAGTATTTCATGTACAGTAGAAGTATAGCCGAAGTGTAAAGAACTGAAATGTTTTTGACTGAAATCATGGCAATGATCACAATGTACTGATTATATTCAAATTATTAGAATATTATTAACTGCCTCAAAACATGTTATTTCTTGATATATGCAGTGGGAAAATTACAAAGTGTTCTTTAGATCCAAAATATAAATGTCATGAGTACAGGAAGTGTGCTAAGAATCTTCACTATTTTTACCTAAGCAAAATGCATAAAGAGCACATCCGTGGTGCTTAATAAAATTGATTGAAGAATATATAAAAGTCCTATCATAAGGTAATTTTTAAAAAATATATTTTATTGATTTTTTACAGAGCAGAAGGGAGAGGGATAGAAAGTCAGAAACATCAATGAGAGACATCAATCAGCTGCCTCTTGCACGCCCCCTACTGGGGATGTGTCCACAGCCAAGGTACATGCCCATGCCGGAATTGAACCCGGGACCCTTCAGTCCGCAGTCTGACGCTCTATCCACTGAGCCAAACCGGTCTCGGCCATAAGGTAATTTTTATCACTTACAGTGTAGAAGCTGGATTACAGTTACCGAGGTGTCACTTTAATTTTGTGGAAAAATAAATGCTTTCATGATTAACTACACATCAAAATATTATAAAAATATATTGATATACAAAAATGAATTTCAGATGTATTAAAGATGTCAACCTAAAAAAATATTTTAGACAAAAATCTATGAGAATTTTTTAATTCAAGTAGGAAGATCATCCTAAGCAACAAGGAAAACCCAGAATCTATCAAGAGAAACTGAACTTATGTAAAAAAGGAAAACTTCCTGAATGACAAAAGATAACATAAAAACCAAAAGACAAAAACATACTAGAAAAGTTTACTTAAAATGTTTATATTTAAGTTACTATCCCAAATATAAAAGATTCTACAGATAAGAAGGAAAAATTCAAATGACCAACAACATAAAAAGACATTCTGATTTATAAAAGTTGATCTCTGGGTGAATCTGAACGTTTGACTTCCTCCCCTTCCCCAGTGTGAGCTCTAGAATATGCACACAAAGCCCTGAACAATCGATCACAGGATTTCCATTAGTTCTGCCTCTGTGGTGAGTGGCCCTGATGTTATCTATCTGGCTCTGGTACATGATCCTTTGATCACCCAAGCATTCTCGGATTTAGGAGATATAAACACATGGGGGGGGGGGGGGGCCCACGGTGGAAGGCACAGGAGTCCACTTTGTCTTGCTGCCACCTAAGGCTGAATTTCTGTAGGTACGTTCCCTATTAAACACTTTCAACCAACAAGGTGGACTTGTCTGCCTTGTTCTTTGGACTTTTGGTTTCTTCAGTGTTTGAGGGCCATTTTATATATATGACCCTGAAAATATCTTAAAACTGGAGAGAGGAAAAAAAAAAAAAATATATATATATATATATATATATATATATATATATATATGCCATAAACTAGAAACAAAAGCACCTATTAGGTACACAAACAAAATATATTTTCTTTTCATAAACAAACAAAAAAATTTTCAGACACAAAATATTGACTGAAGCACTGTTTGTCAGAGTAAGAGGGGAATAATCTGAATATTAAAAAAAGAGAGAAAAGGCTGAATAAATGACATACTATTTATAGTCATCCAGAGAGATACACAGATTGAGAAAAGCAAACTGGAAAAAAATGTGAATGGTACGGCTCCCAGTTTGCTGAAAACTAAGCAAATTGAAGAAATGAAGATGGCGGCACAGGTAACACCTAAACTGCTGCCTCGCACAACAATTTCAAAACTACAACTAAAAGACAAAATGGACATCATCCAGAACCACATGAAAGCCGGCTGAGTGGAAATTCTACAACCAGAAAAAAAGAGAAAAGCAACGGGAATCAGAGGAGCTGCAAAAGCCTGAGGTACGGAGACGCGCATGGAGACAACAGGCAGCTGGGTGCCTGGCTGGCTTTCCCTAGTGGGAAGGAGACAAAAGCTCCCAACTGCGCTGAACCCCAGTTCCGACAGTACTGAACCCCAGTTCCAGGCGAGACCCTGGTGACCCAGGCTCATATGGGGGCGGGGGGGAAATCTGGACTGTCAGGAGGAAACTCAGGGGAGCCGCAAAAGGCAGAGGTCTGGAGGCACGTGCCCAAGTGCACACAGAGAGGACTGAATGCTGAGTGTGCCGCTTTCTCTAGCGGGAAGGAAACAAAAGCCCCCAACTGCACTGAACCCTAGTTCGTACTGCGATGAACACCAATTCCAGGTGAGAATCTGGGAATCCAGATTCATTGGGGGAGAAACTAGACTGGCAGCGGGTGAAACTTGAGGGTAGCTCTCTCTCAGAGGTGCTTGCAGCAATTACCAAGGGACACTGAAACCCAGGGGCCTCAAAGGGCAGGGATGACGGAAAGCCAAGGCTATGTGCTCAGTCCTGAGACTCAACCCAATCCAAGATGAGCACAGAGGCTTTTGCAATTTTGCAAGTCTTGTCCCATAAGGCTGTCTCTAGCAAAGAAGCGCTCCTAGCATAGACACAGCTGATTCTCACAGCCAATTGGCCTGGAGGTCAATTCCTCCCAGTGATACCAACAACAATGAAGGCTTAACTACAACAAAACTGTGCACACAGCCCACAAAGGGGTGCACCAAGAGTGTCCACCTCAGGAAAATGGGGAGGCCAAGACACTGGGCCATATAGGACAACTAACACACAAAGCTACCATACCAATGCAGGGAAGCAGCGAAAATGTGAAGACAAAGAAACAGATCACAAACAAAAGAAATGGAGGAAAACAAATGACTGGATATGGAGTTCAAAATCACGGGTATAAGGTTTTTCAAGAAAAGGCTGATAAATTTAGCGAGACCCTCAAGAATATGAAAAAGGACCAACTAAAAATTAAACATACACTGACTGAAATAAATATTATACAGAGACCCAATAGCAGACTAGAGGAATGCAAGAATCAAGTCAAAAATTTGAAAAACAAAGAAGCAAAAAACACTCAACCTGAAAATCAAAAAGAAAAAAGAATCCAAAAATTTGAGGATAGTGTAAGGAGCCTCTGGGAAAACCTCAAGCATACCAACATCTGAATTATGGGGGTGCCAGAAAAAGAGAGAAAGCAAGATACTGTGAAAACCTACTTGAAGAAATAATGACAGAAAACTTCCCCCACCTGGTGAAACAAATAAATTTGCAAGTCCAGGAAATGTTGAAAGGTATTCTTTAAGAAGAGGAAGAAAAAGAAAAAGATAAAAATTATGAACAACAAATACATATCTATCAACAAGTGAATCTAAAAATCAAGTGAATTAAAAATCTGATGAACAGAATAAACTGGTGAATATAACAGAATCAGGGGCATAGAAAAGGAGTGGACTGACAATTCTTGGGGGGAAAGGAGTGTGGGAAGTGCGATAAGAGATTGGACAAATATCGTACACCTACAGATGAGGAAGCATGGGGGAAATAAAGGCATAGGAGGTGGTGGGAACCAAGTGGAGGGGAGCTATAGGGGGGAAACAGAGAAACAACTGTAATGATCTGAACAATAAAGATTTATTAAATTTAAAAAATCTAAGCAAAACAAAAATTATTAAACATGTAGGTGAATTGAGGTGCAGCACAGGGGAAGGTGCGGCAGCACTATCACCTTGGGGAATGGGAACGGAGGGAGAGAAACGTTTCCTACAGTCACACTGAGCACACACTATTCACCTAATTAAACCAAACACTGCCCTAGTCGGGCTGGCTCAGTGGACAGAGCGTTCGCCTGTGGGCTGAAGGTCCTGGGTTCAGTTCTGGTCGGGGGCACATGCTGGGGTTGTGAGCTCAATCCCTAGTGTAGGGGTGTGCAGGAGGCAGCCAGGAGGCAGCCGAACAATGAATCGCTCTCATTAGTGATATTTCTATCTCTCTCTGAAATCAATAAAAATAAAAGAAAACTTTAAGAATTAATGCTTAAATAAAATACCCCCCAACCCATAAACAAGTGGAAGGAAATTTGGCAAAGTAAGAAAAGAAAAAAATCAATGGCATCCAGAGTTCTACCACCCCCAGAAGATAACCACTATAAACATTTTTGATGCACTGCGTTTTGTTATGTATTATTATGACTAGTTTTTAAACCACTACATGTTAATATACAGCGATATGCATAAAATGTGTACTCTGGTTCATTTCAATGTTTTAATATTAATATTTTTACATATACTAGAAGTCACTTAAACAATTTTTATTGGCTACATAATATACAACTTTATAAATATAATTTGCTTAACTATTACACTTTGATGGACATTGAAGTTACTTCTAATTTTGTGCAATGATATCAGAGTACTAGCTTTGACAGATTCCTAAAAGCGAACTACTTGCAAAAAAAGAGTATGAATAGCCGGGCCGGTATGACAGTGGCTGCGCATCAACTGTGGGCCAGGAGGTCACGGTTCTTCTATTCCTGGTCAGGGCACTTCCTGGGTTGTGGGCTCCATCCCTAGTGTGCAATGGGCAGGAGGCAGCTAATCAATGATTCTCTCTCATCATTGATAGTTCTATCTCTCACTCCCTTTCCTCTCTGAAATCAATAAAAATATATTTTAAAAAGTAGTATTAATATTTAATTATATTCCTGAAACACGCTCAAAACTGCTTTCTAGAAAGTATGTACTAGTTCTCACCTGCTCTAAAGGTGAACTCGACTCACAGAACTTGTATCAATGTTATAATTTTTTTTTAAATATATTTTATTGATTTTTTACAGAGAGGAAGGGAGAGGGATAGAAAGTCAGAAACATCGATGAGAGAGAAACATCAATCAGCTGCCTCTTGCACGCCCCCTACTGGGGATGTGCCCGCAGCCAAGGTACATGCCCTTGCCGGAATCGAACCCGGGACCCCGCAGTCCGCAGTCCGACGCTCTATCCACTGAGCCAAACCAGTCTCGGCATCAATGTTATAATTTTTTTTATTTTTGCTAATATGATAGACAAATAATGGTATAACTTATTTTAATTATTTTTTTAAAAATGTAAATGATTCTATATGATTTATATAAATGTACACATACATTCACCAGTCTCCTGTGTCACTTCTTATGTGGCTTGCTATTTTTGTTTTTTTGTTCATTTAACAATAAAATGCACCATCCTCAATTTTTGTTATTCTACTAATACTCTCAATTCAGTATACAAAAGACTATATGATCAAGATTTTTTTAAATCAAGGTAAGTGCTTCATGAACAAAGGGGAATATTTGTAAAGTGTTCTAACCATAATGCGGCACACGTGAAACTATTACAAACAATATTGTGATGTTAAATGTAAATGTCATTGAAAAAAATGTTTTATCATAAAAAGGGAATAAGAACATATTATAGGAACAATACCAACTAATCAATATACACTATAATTTTCAACTTAATTCACAAGTCCTATCAGAATTATTAAAAATGTAACATTTTATAATAATTATTGAATATGATACCTGCTGAATTCCAAGGCACAAGTATAAGATACTGTCTGGGTCATATTTTTCACCATTTGGTCTCCGCACCTCTTGGATAAATTGGCATAAGCCCACACTCAACTCAGCAAAAGTGCATGACAGAATATCTTCCTTCAGCTTGATAGAGCGGACTGTGGAAAGATAGAAGACATCTGAAATATTAATTTATAAGAAATGTAATGCCTGGCTGGTATGGGTCAGTGGTTGAGAGCCGACTGCAGGAGGTCACAGTCTGATTCCCAACGAAGGCACAGGCCCGGATTGTGGACTCCATCCCCAGTGTGGGGCGAGCAGGAGGCAGCCGACTGATGATTTTCTTTCTCTTGCCTTTTCCCTTCCTCTCGGAAATTAATAAAAAACTTACTGAACAACAACAAAAAGGAAATACAGTACCATTTATTTGATTCATTGAATAAGTACTGACTACTGTGCCCCCGGTGCTGTGGTGCACATCGTTGAAGCCATGGGTTCAGACAGATCCTGACCTCAAGGTTTTTTAGTTAAAGAAATAAACACAGTGCATTATATGTGGTGTAACTGGTGCCATGATGTTCATTTAAATGGGAATCCATGAAAATAAATGAAGGAAATCTAATAAACGAGAAGGGTCAGGTCAGATTCTGGAGAATGTGACACAAATGCTACTCTCTGAAAGGTGAAGAAGAGTTAAACAGGTAAATAAAGAATCTGAGCTACTTGTAAAGTTTAAGGAAAAGAAACAAAATCCCTTATATTAACATAATTAACTCATGATCAAAAGATACAATTTTACCTTTATAACAAACCTTTAAAATTGGTAGTACATAAATTTTTTTAACAATTAAGACTTCAATTTCTAAATAATTTTAAATATTCCATTTATAATCTGAAATTGATAATGATATTACAAATAATCACAACAAAATGAGTTTTACCTCTACAGCCTGGCTCTGAGGAGTCTTGGGAGAGTGCATGGTCTTGAGCACTTCCTAAGGGGTCAGAACATGGGCTAGACGAAGCATGTTCAGTTCCTGAAAGTAAAGCCAAAAGTAGAGTTTTATGAAATTTTTGACCTGGTATTTATCCTTTTAGAGTAGATTCATTAATTTACTTATATTCCCTTTATCCCCTAAGTCAAAACACAAATTCATGCTGTGTATTTACCGCCACATTTCAGATCCCCCTGTTCTTCCTTGGCATTTTTCCACTGAACCCAGTTCTTCCAGGCATTTACCCCATACATGTATTTCAGTGTCATCCCAGACACTGAGCACCCTTGAAAGGCTCCTTGAATAAGACTCCTGGGCTCCACAGGTACTATAGACTTCTTTCGTCCCTGTCAGAATTCCAAAAATACAGAATATAAAATTTAGTCTTGGATCTTTAAGAATCGGCATTCTCAAAGCTAGAAAGGGCATACATTTACAGAATATGTAAGTTAGTACTAGATCTGAAAGATCCGGTGTTCTTAGAGCTGAAACAACCTTTGGAGAAAAAAAGAAATTGAAATATGTAAGACCGTATGTGATTATTACCAGCATTTGAGTGTTCACCATGGTCTAGGATCTGGACCTACCAATGAAGTAGAGTAACATTACTACCAGGACTGACTGATGAACATGTAGACAGAACATACTCTGGGCATAATAAAGCCTCAACAAGTTCTCAAAATATAATGTAATTAAACTAGAAACCAATAATGGAAGGATGCTAATACTCAAAACTGGAAATGAAACAGCACATTTATTAATAACTTCTGGGTCAAAAAACAACAACAACAAATGCAATTTAAAAATATTTTGAACGTAAGTGAAAATGTAAAAAAACATCAAAATATTTGTGATGATGCTAAAACAGTGCTTACAGGGACAGTTATAGTATGAAGATGATTAATGAGAAATGAAAAAAGTCTAAAACCAATAATCTAAAGAAACTAGAAAAAGAACACAAAGGAAAAAAAGAACATAATAAAAACAGGAGCAAAAATCATTTTTAAAAAGGGTAGAAAAAAATGAATAAAACTAAAATCAGGTTTTATATTAAGATAAAAAAATTGATAAACATCTAGATAGAATTTTTTTAAAAAGCACACACAAATTACTAATATGTAATCCAACAGACATAAAAAGACTAGTAAACAAATATCGTGAGACATCCAATAAATTTGACATCTTTGATAAAAGAAAAACACAAATTTTATGGAAGACACAAATGACGAAGCTTGCTCTGGAAGCAATAGATAACTTAAATAGCCACAGAAATTGAATTAATAGCTTAAAATCTTCCTACCAAAAAATCCAGAGCAGGCCTCACTGCTAAAATCTGCCCAACAGTTAAAGTACTACTCAGAAATAAAAAGGAATAAACTGCTGATACATGAGACACATGGATGAATCACAAACATTATGCTAGTCCTGGGCAGTTTGGCTCAGTAATTAGAGCATCAACTGCCTACCAAAGGGTCGCAGCTTCCATGTCCAACTAGGTTACAGATGGGATCCCCAGCCCTGGAAAGGGTTCATGCAGAGTCAACCAATCAATGTGTCTCCTACTCTCTAACTCTGCCTCCCTTCTTACTTCCACTCACTCTAAAAAACGAACAAAAACAAATACATTATGCTAAATGAAGGAAGCCAGACACAGAACACTACAAATGACATGATCCCATGTATACGAAATTTTAGGAAAGGCAAAGCAGTACCATTTCAAGCAGAACTACAAAGCAGACTGGTGGTTTCCAGGAGTTGGAGATGAAGACAGATTGCAAAAGATCACAACAGAACCTGTGTTACGATTATGATGGTAGTCTATACTGCATACATTCAAAGCCCATCAAATTGTAGACGTAAAATTCTAAATGTAATTATAACTCAACAGCGCTAAAAAGAAATACAGCTATTATTCTTTTAATTTTGGTATGGGAAAGTCGATGTGTAAGTCACTATTACACTATACTAGTGTCCTGGTGCACAGATTCATGCACATTAAAAGGAAATTAATTAGAAGAAAATTTTTTTCTGTTCACTTGATTTTTAGATTCACTTGTTGATAGACATGCATTTGTTGTTCATAATTTTTATCTTTGCCTTTTTCTTCTTCCTCTTCGTAAAGAATGAATACCTTTCAGCATTTCATATAATACTGGTTTGGTGGTGAACCCGTTCAGCTTTTTCTTATCTGTGAAGCGCTTTAACTGACCTTCAATTCTGAATGATGGCTTTGCTGGATAGAATAATCTTGGTTGTATGTTCTTGCTATTCATCACTTTGAATATTTCTCACTACTCCTGTCTGGCTTGCATAGTTTCTGTTGAGCAATCAGCTGACAATCGTATGGTTGCTCCATTGTAGGTAATTTTTCTCGTGGCTGTTTTTAATATTCTCTGTCTTTTGCTCTTGGCATTTTAATTATGATGTGTCTTGGTGTAGACCTTTGGATTCCTTTTGTTTGGGGTTCTGTGTGCTTCCTGGACTTTTAAGTCTATTTTTTTCACTAGGTGGGGGAAGTTTTCTGCCATTATTTCTTCAAATAGGTTTTCAGTATCTTGCTCTCTCTCTTCTTCTGGCACCCCCCTAATTCGAATGTTGGTACACTTGAAGTTATCCCAGAAAATCCTTACATTATCTTCAAATTTTGGATTCTCTTTTTCTTTTTGCTTTGCTGGTTGCTTCTTTGTTTTTTAAATCATTGACCTGATTCTTGGGGTTCTCTAGTCTGCTGTTAGGTCTCTGTATAATACTTTTTATTTCAGTCAGTGTATGTTTAATTTCTAGTTGGTCCTTTTGCAGATCCTCAAGGGTCTCGCTAAATTTATCAGTCTTTTCTAAAAAAATTCGTGAAAAACCTTATACCTGTGGTTTTAAACTCTATATCCAGGCGTTTGCTTTCTTCCATTTCTTTCATTTGTAATCTGTTTGTCTTCACATTATTGCTGCTTCCCTGAGTTGGTATAGTAGCTTTGTGTGCTAGGTGTCCTATAGGGCCCAGTGGCTCAGCCTCCCCAGTTACCTGAAGTGGATACTCTTGGTGCACCCCTTTGTGAACTGTGTGCACAGCCTTGCTATAGTTAAGCCTTGACTGTTGTTGGTATCAATGGGAGGAATTCACCTCCAGGCCAATAGGCTATGAGGATCATCTGTGTCTACACTGGAAGAACTTCTGTGCTGGAGTCACTCTCTTGAGACAAGACTTGCAAAATTGCAAAAGCCTCTGTGCTCAGTTTGGATGTGCCAGAATCTCAGGGCAGAGCATACAGCCTTAGCTTCCCCTCAGCCCTCCCCTATGAGGCCCCTGGATCTCAGTGTCCCTAAGTAATCACTGCAAGCACCTCTGAGAGAGAGCCTTCCTCAAGTTTCGCCTTGAATGAGTCTGGGTTCTCAGAAACTCGCCCGGAACTGGAGTTCAGCGCAGTCAGGAGCTTCCATCTACCTCCCACTTAAGAAAGCCAGCCGCGCACTCAGCTGCCTATGCACTCAGCAGGCAGTCCACTCCGCACACACACCTCTGGACCTCTGCCTTCCGCAGCTCCCCTGAGTCTCAGTGTGCTTTCTCTTTTCCTGACAGTCCAGATTCCCCCCGAATGAGTCTGGTTTGCCAGAGTCTTGCCCGGGACTGGAGTTCAGCAGTTGAGAGAATTAGAAGAAATATTTTAATGTCGCTATTCACTCTTTCTCTATAATAGAAGTGTCAACGAAATTCATGATCGAGAATGACAGATGAAAACACACACATGCGATTGGCGCCAGCAAGAGCTTTATATGTGTCACACATACGTTGAGTTAACTTAGCCTTCAATAGATATAAAATAAACTTGCTTAAGTAAATCTGCTTTCTGATTTAGCTAAACTTTTTCCAGCTAAGTGAAGCACCCCAACTTCTCTTTCAGGTAATTGTTGGCAATGCAGCAGTAAATATCAACATGAAGCAGATTATTATTATAGATCACACAGGGAGAATAAAGGGTAAAATATTTAACTGCAGCAGTGTTTGTATTCTGTGCAGGGAGAAAACCTAAAGTCTTTTTCAAGGTCCACCATTTCTTTGTTTCACTCAGGACAAGTTTCTAAGCTTTCAAAATGTCTATTTTCTGGCTAATGAAAATAGGATCCTACTGAGTCTCCAGTCTATCTACTCCAGGACTTCTGTGAGGGTCAAATGAGATAAGGCACGTGAAAATGCTTCACAAACATTTGGTTAAACTGTAAAATGTTTGGTTACAAGTTGGGTTCCTGGATTGAAGAAACTGGAAGGAGGCTAGTCACTAGGGAGAGGAAACTGTTGTTGCTACATGATGTCATTACCCAGCCCCACATCAACTGTTTCTGGGCTGGGCTGTGGACTGTATTTTGCACCATGGGATCTTGGCAGCATTGGGTACAATTCGGCAGGGTGTTGCTCTAAGGTGGTGGTGGGTCCTGTATCCCACTTGGGGAAGGCGAGTGTTGGTTTGTCAGGGCCAGGTCTATGGTGCTCCTTATTTTTGAACTAGAGGCCTAGGGCACAGATTCATGCATCAGTGGGGTCCCTTGGCCTGGCCTGTACTGTCTTGTAATCCGGGACCCCTTAGGGGATGTCAGACTGCCAATTTCAACCCAATCCCTGCAGGCCAGGCTGAGGACCCCACCAGTGCACAAAACTTCTTTGGTTAATCTCTTCTCACCCTCCCTTCACTCCTCTGAGATTCAACATTCTATTCCATGTTTCCATGCCAGTGTGTTGATCGTCTGTCCCCGTGTGTTGATTGTCTGTCCCCTGGTGGTCAGTACACATCATAGCTACCAGTTGAATGGTCACTTAGGCTTTGATACTAGTACTAGAGGCCTGGTGCATGAAAATTCATGCATTGGATGGGGGTTCCCTCAGCCCAGCCTGCCCCTTCTCACAGTCCAAGAGCCCTCAGGGGCGGGAGGTGACCCAGTGGTTAGGGAAAGGTGATACCCCCATCATACCTCTGCTGCTGCCACTGCCAGCAGCACAAGCCTCAGTCACCCTCAGTTACCTAAGCCTAGGGTGGCCCTGGGCAGCTGGAAAGCCACTATCCAAAGCTTGCCTGCACCTCGAGCATTAGCTGGGCAGCCGCCATCCAAGGCTTACCCGTGCCTCAGGCTGGCCCTAAGCGGCTAGGCAGCCAATATCCAAGGCTTGCCTGGCCCTTGGGCCAGCCCTGGGCAGCTGGGGGATTGAGAGTGGGTCCAGCCACACTGTACACCTGCTGCCCACCCCTGGTTGGTCTGAAAGGACTGGGGGACTCCGACGGGACTGAAGGGATGGGGCACTGCCATCTTTGTGATGGTGTGATGGTAAATTTGCATATCCTATCTAATAAGAGTAGTATGCAAATTTGATTGTACCTTCGCTACACCCACAAGCCACAGCCATGCCCACCAAGCAATCAGAAGCAGATTATGTAAATAAACCCCGAGATGGCTGCCGCCACTGAGAGCAGGAGAAAAGAAAGGCTTGGGTTTCCCCAGCAACAGAGGAAGCCAAGCTTTGCTGGCCTAGGCCTCAACTCAATGCTACAAAGTTTCAATTATAAAAGATACAGAAATGGCAGAAGCCACTGAGCTGGAGAAAACAGAGGTTTGGGTTTCCCTGGCAACAGAAGAAGTAAAGCTTTCCGCCTGCCGTTGCCGGCCTATGTACAAAGTTTCAAACAGAAATGGCTATTGCCACAAAGTGAGAAGAAGGCTTGGCTCTGCTCCAGGCTACAAAGTTTCAATTGTAGACATAAATTAATCCCAGATCCCAGGGCCACGACTTGGGTCACTGGGGGGCATGGCTGGCCTGCAAACCTCCACAAGCCCCTCGCACAGGCTACCCCTCACCACAAGGGAACTTCTACCCTGATCTGGGACACTCTTCAGGGCAAACCAGCTGGCCCCCACCCATGCACCAGGCCTCTATCCTATCTAATAAAAGAGTAATTTGCAGATTGACCATCACTCCAACACACAAGACCGCTGCCCTCATGTGGTCAAAGATCCTGTCACCATGTGGACACAAGATGGCCAGCAGAGGAGGTACCAGGCAATGCAAGGGAAGGCAGTTTTGGATGATCAGGCCAGCAGGGGAGGGCCATTGAGAGGTTCCAGGCCTGCAAGGGAGGGCAGTCGGGGGTAATGAAGCCTGCAGGGGAGGTCAGTTAGGGGTGACCAGACCGGTAGAGGAGGGAAGTTGGGGGCAAACAGGCTGGCAGGAGAACAGTTAGACATCAATTAGGCTGGCAGGGTAGTGGTTAGCAAGTGATCAGGCTGGCAGGCAGAAGCAGTTAGGGGCAATCAGGGAGGCAGGCAAATGAGCAGTTTGGAGCCAGCAGTCCTGGATTGTGAGAAGGACTGCTGGTAGGATTGGGCCTAAACGGGCAGTCGAACATCCCTCAAGGGGTCCCAGATTGGAGAGGGTGCAGGCTGGGCTGAGGAATACCCCCCCACACACACCAATTTTGTGCACCGGGCCTCTAGTTCCCTCTTTATTAGATAGGATATATATATGGCCAGTACAAGTGATAACAGATCCTGCATTGAGTGTCTGCCCCCTGGTGGTCAGTGCAAATCATAGCTACTGATCAGACGGATGGACACTTAGCCTTTTACATACATAGATTATATAAACTAGTGAGCCTCATTATAGTATTTTTAAAAAGCTAAATTTATATTTTAAAAAATAAAAAATTTATTACAAAGATTATAAAAAGGTTTTTAAAGTAAACAAACAAAACACAGCAAATTCCTGCTGAAGAAATGTAAAATATAAGATAATGGTTGACTTTAAGAAACACACACACACACCACAAAGTTGTAAAACAAAGAATGTAAGTTCCTGATCCGGGCAATACAGAATTTTGTAAACTACTGGAATCAATTAAGATTTATAGAATAAAGAAACAAAAAGAAAAGTTAATCTACTGCTTACTCTTCGTCTGGGCTGGGGGAAGCCATCTCTGTGTCGTCGTCTTGTTCGGGAACGTACCTGGATTCCCTGCCCTTTATTCAATGGGTCAAAGGATTCTATAAGAATCAGCAGAAAGCATAATGTGAGATAAATAACTCACAGGCTTAAAGACTATGACTGAGAAAGAAAACAGCAGATAATAATCACTATATTCATTGTTTTATTTGTGATAACATAAAAATTTCACATATATCCTTAAGAGAAATAAAGGATATTGCATTTAAAGTAGGAGTTTATAAACATTCAAGAAAACCGCCTTTATGGTTACTGTGGGAAAGCTTAAAAACATATACAAATTAACATCTTATAAGAACAACACGGTACAAATTAACACTTTCAAAGGCAATAACTATGTGTGCCCTAGATTATTATTATACATTATAATTGCTTCATAATGTCAACTTGGATTAGTACCAATCTTCTAAAATAAAAGACTTTCAATAGACAAATTACACTGCACAAACCTGACGGAAAGTCTGCTTCCAAATCCTGTTCAGTTTCCCCTTTTGAGAACTGCTTCAATTCTGAATCAGCCTCTTGCACGGCATTTGACTTTAAGGCATAATGATTCAACTCTTCCTCCCAGCTATGTGGAGTAGATACTGCCTCTGATTCAAGATCACCACTGTATGTGCTTCCTTGGTCTGAGATAGATAGAAAACACAGCCTCAAAATAAGATAGACTGTTAACACAGCCAGAAACCTTCCTGAAACCCCAAAATACCCAAAACAGATATGGTTGAGAAACAATTACCCAGGTACACTAAACAATGAAGTAACTTATTTACCAGTCTCATAGAACTGGATTCGTATTGTTGGTATACAGTTTAAAGTATTACCTAAATTTTTAAAATCAATATTTGAGGGGGAAAAACAAAACAATGTTTGAGGTAGCTTTTATTATTCTCACAATAAATTAGCACACAATCACAGAGATCCACTACCCCTAAAATAGCAAAAATTTCAAATATTTAATCCAAGCATGCTAACACTTTATGGGTTTGTATCACTAACAGGACAGTACATAATTCTAAGATACAAAATATATTTACAATTACAAACCTTTTTCAAATATTTTAGTGTCTAGAAAGAGTTCTTGTTCAGAAGTTTGGGATCCTAAAGAAAAAGAAAAGCACATAATAAAGAATTTATATGTATACACAAAGGCAACTGCATCAAAATAAAATGATGATACTACATACATGAATCACAGAGAGAGTTCTTAAGAAAATAGCCATCATATGCAGAAAGAATGTTTTATTAATAAAAGTAGACATAGTAGTAAATGAAGTTAAATTATAACAGCAGTTAAACTTCTAGGAAGCAGTATGAAAGAAGTCATGACAACCTTTATTTTGCATTTTGCACTCGTTGCTACCTGAAATTCTCCCCCCCCCCCAACCGTTACACACACACACACACACACACACACACACACACACACACACGCACACACAACATATTCACAGATCGAAAAATCTGTTTAAATTCCTTTCTACCACTAAAATATAAGCTGCTATAACACTGCATTGGAAAACCAACAGAATTAGAACATAAGTTACATGAGCAGCCTACACATGGAATTAAACAGAACACAGTTCTATCAATTATAAACTACTTTAAAGGTAAGAAGCTAGCTCTGCCAGTCTGGTTCAGTTTTTTAAAATCATCTCCTGTACCAAAAGGTTGGTAGTTTGATTCCAAGTCAAAGCACATGCCCAGGTTTCAGGCTTGATCCCCAGTAGGGGCGTGCAGGAGGAAGCCAATCAATATTTACCTTTCACATTGCTGTTTCTTTCTCTTCCACTCCCTTCCTTAATAGTTTTTACTATTATTAAAAACATAGTAATAAAAACTTTTTTTCAAAGACCCAGGAAAATTACTTCTTTCTCTGAAATCAAAGGTAAGTTAGCCGATCCTTTCAGGTAAAATTCGTTTTCCCCTCCTTTATGTTGTTTAAACTATTTTATTTTACTTACACTATAGTGATTACAACTATCTGTCTTGAAGCTTAGTTTTGAAAGTTCTTCTGTCTCACTCCAATTGTAGGCTAAGGCAAAGTCACTATATTTGTACAGAGGAAGCACTTGATAAATGTTAACTGTTAACATGAATGTAGAAGCCAATTTAAATTGAGGTTTACCATCAGGAATTGCTTGAACTTCCACACTAAATATAATATCAGAAAGTTAGAAGATAAGCATAGGGACAATATTCTAAGATACTGAAATTCATATATAAATGGGTCAGAATTATGAGACCATACACTAAAGAACAAAATGAGACCAGAAACACTGGAATTAACAAATACGCTTTTTACTCATCACTCAGAACATATATGCCTTAAAAACTTACTGGCAACACAACAGAAAACTTAACAGTTTTTCAAATGCTACAGTGTTCAAAAAATTATCTAGCATTTGTTATGTAATATCAAATCCCAGTTAGCTTTGTAAAAACCGTCACTGAAAAAGAAAAAACTTGTCAGAAAAGAATGATTTTTTGACTCATCAGTGATATATTAAAAGGCTTTTGTGAAAATTCACTGATGTGTGTCAACTATCTTAAACACCATTTTATCTCTTCTTATCATTATACTAGTGGCCTGGTGCACAGATTCATGCACATTGAAAGGGTATTAATTAGAAGAAATATTTTAACATATTAATAAATATCTTAATAAATAAGTACTTGTCGATGACTGTTCTTCAGACATTTTCTGTCGACAACGCCGGCTTCTTTCAGCTTCAGAAGTACATTGTGCCAATAGTTGTTCTTCAGACATATTCTGTCGATGACGTCGCTTTCTTTCAGCATCAGAGATGCCGTGTGCCAATCGTTCTTCAGACATGTTTTGTCGACGACGCCGGCTTCTTTCGACTTCAGAGGTGCGTTGTGGCAACAGTTGGTCTTCACACATATTCTGTTGATGATGCCGCTTTCTTTCGGCTTCAGAATGTC
This sequence comes from Antrozous pallidus, assembly GCA_027563665.1. Taxonomy (NCBI): domain Eukaryota; kingdom Metazoa; phylum Chordata; class Mammalia; order Chiroptera; family Vespertilionidae; genus Antrozous; species Antrozous pallidus. The sequence goes on from CM050508.1 coordinate 189,635,150, forward strand.
AACAAAAACAACCAAATTTACGATCGACAATGACAGATTGAAACACATGTGTGCGATTGGCACCAGCGAGAGCTTTATATGTATCACACATGCGTGAGTCAACTTAGCCTTTTTTATCTATACCATATATATATATATATATATATATATATATATATATATATATACACACACACACATACATACACACACACACACACTATATACTACACTAGGGGTCCTTCGGCCTTGCTTGTGGGAATCGGGTGGAAACCAGCTCTCCAACATCCTCCAAGGGGTCCTAGAATACAAGAAGGCACAGGCCAGACCGAGTGACCCCAATGGTGCACGATCGGGGCTGAGGAGAGACCATGGGAAGTTGGCTGGCCAGGAGGGACCCAGCCTGTACCACCCAGTCCCAAATGGCCAGACTCCAACAGCAAGCCAGTCGTTTGGAACGCCTGCCCCTTTGTGGTCGATGTGCATCATAGAAATGGGTGAAATGATCAGAGAACAATTAGCATATTAGGATTTTATATATTAAAGCCTAAATATGCAAAAGTGTCCATCCCGGTAATGAAGTCTTTAGCAACACCCCAGCTTCCTCTCCCTAGTGCCCACTAGCCTCCTTGCAGTTTCTTCAACCCAGGAACCCAACTTGCTTTAAAGCCAGGTACAAACATTTCACACTTTAACCAAATGTCTGTGAAGCATTTTCCCTTGCCTCAACTCATTTAATCATCACAGAACTCCTGGAGTAGGTAGATGGGAGACTCAGTGGAATCCTAGTTTCTTTTCATTAATCAGAAAACAGACATTTAGAAAGCTCAGAAACTTGTCCTGACTGAAAAGAAGAAATGGTGGACCTTGAAAATGAAGTTTTCTCCCTACACAGGATACAAACACTGCTGCAGTTAAATACTTAACCCTTTGTTCTACAATAATAATCTGCTTCGTGTTGATATTTACTGTTGTGTGTCTGACAATTACCTGAAAGAGAAGTTGGGGTACTTCACTGGGCTGGAAAAGATTTAGGTAAATCAGAAAGCAGGTCTAATTAGCAAGTTTATTCTTTTTTTTGCTTTATTTAATATTTTTCTTTACTGTTTTTAGAGAGGAAGGAAGAGGGAGAGAGAGAGAAACATCAATGATGAGAGAGAATCATTGATTGGCTGCCTCCTGCATGCCCCCTAACTGGGGATTGAGCCTACAACTTGGGCATGTGCCCTGGGCCAGAACTGAACCTGGAACCCTTCAGTCCACAGGCTGATGCTCTATCCACTAAGCCAAATCAGCTAGGGCATAAGCAAATTTATTCTATGTCTATAAAAGGCTAAGTTGACTCACACATGCGCAATACATATAAGGCTCTTGCTGGCACCAATCACACACCATGTGTTCAGATCTGTCATTGTCGATCGTGAATTTGGTTGACACTTCTATTATAGAGAAAGGAGGAAGAGTGATATTAAAATATTCCTTCTAGTTAATTTCATTTCAATGTGCATGAATCTGTGCACAGGCCACTAGTATATAAATAAAATTGTTATTACTGTAGATTATGCAGATCTATAATAAAGAGTAAAATATTTAACTGTAGCAGTGTTTGACTATATTCTGAGCAGTGAGAAAACCTAAAAGTTTCAAGTTCTACCATTTCTTACTCCTGCTCAGTCAGGGCAAGTTTCTAAACTTTCTAAATATCCATTTTTCAGCTAATGAAAAGACAGTAAGATTCTACTGAGTCTTCTATCTACCTATTCCAGGATTTCTGTGAGGATCAAATAAGATGAGGCATGGGAAAACTCTTCAGAGACATTTGGTTAAAGTGCGAAATGTTTGCACCTGGCTATAAAGCAAGTCGGGTTCCTGGGCTGAAGAAACTGCAAGGAGACTAGTCATTGCTAGGGAGAGGAAACCGGGTATTGCTATGTGATGTCATTACCCGATGCCTACAGCATTTTAAACCATGGGATCTTGGCAGCATTAGCTACAATTTGGTGAGGTGTTGCTCCGGAGTGGTGGCAAGGCCTGTGTCCCACTTGGGGGAAGCAGAGTGTTGGTTTGTCAATGGCAAGTCCACAGTGCCATTTATTTTTTTAAATATATTTTTATTGATTTCAGAGAGGAAAGGAGAGAAATAGAAACATTAATGATGAGAGGGAATCGACTGGCTGCCTCCTGCGCATTGCACCAAGCCCATAACCAAGGCATGTCCCCTAGAACGGAATCGAACCTGGCACCCTTCAGTGCGCAGGCCGATGCTCTATCCACTGAGCCAAAACGGTTAGGGAGCCGTTTATTTTTAAATGGCCAATGCACAGCATGGAAACTCCTGAATTGTGCATCTGGCCCTGTTGGTCAGTGCACATCACAGCTACTGGTGGAAGGAGGATACTTGGCCTTCTTTATATATAGATCATTTCCTATATCCAAAATTCAGACGCTATTAATTAAGGCTAAAAACCTTTCAGGAATCTTTATTGCTGAGTTCTGATAAATATCATATACCATTTGCTTTGGAGTCAGACAGATCTGATTCAAATTCTGGTTCATTTACTTACTGATTGTATAGCCTGGGCAAGTAAAATATCCTATTTTCAACTGAGGAATCTGAAGTAAACAGTAAACCCCCAATAGGGTTGTTGTGACATTAAACAGGATGAGTACATAGTGAATGTGGGACAATTCCTAGACTATGGTAAGGATATAAATGTTAACTATTGTTATTATCATTATTCTACCCAGAATAAGATTTATCTATCAATTACTTGAGCCAATAGTTTTCCATCCTGCTACTAAAATGGTAGTTGTTACACAACTAGAGGCCTGGTGCACAAATTCATGCACAGGTGGGGTACAGTGGCCACCCCAGCTGGCGGGGTAGAGGAGGTTGAGGGAAATTAGCCACCAGCTCCACCCCCATTGGGCTGGTTGGCCAGTCACAGTGCATGTCACAGGAACCGGTCTTTCCGATTGCATGGCTTTTATTCACAGAGATAGGAATTCTTATCTGAGGACCATGATTTCAATACACAGATAAAATCAGAAAATGATCGTGAAACTTGGATTTATGGTTTTCTGGAATCATTTACACTAAAAACTATATTGAATATCAGCACTTAGTTTCCTTCATTAAAAATCAGAACTTTCAGAGATATCAACAAGGTTAATAAATCCACAGACTTGGTATTTAAACACAATAAAGCATTTAGAAACACCATTACTATCAGTCTCTAAAATTATTTATTACATGAAAATGTATAGAAGTCTTTTTCTTTCTTAACTTTAAAATTGTACCAACCTCCCTGAGACAGAGTCTTCTTCTCTTCATCTTCTACAATCATTTCTGCCATCTCAAGGAGATCAGCTTCAAATGGATGTGAAGGAAGCTTTTCGTTAAGGTCTTCAATACTCTCAGTGGTTTTATCTTCATTATCCGTTGAGGATGGAATAAGCATAGGGACAGGCATCTGAAAGATCAAGGATGGACTGAAGATTTTCTTGAGCAATAGGTTCATCATCAAAAATATTATTTGTAAGAAGATTTAGGTACTATAATAATAAACAAATATAAGATATTTTTCTATTGCTAATAATTAAAGTATTATTGCTGGTTTGTTTTTATAAGAATATAGCCATTTAAAGAAAAATTCAGTATGAGCTTTCCTGCAAACTCAAAATGTGTATCTGAATTCTCTACATGGATAATTAAATAACACACCTTTGTTTTGCTTTTGATTATATTTCTTGCTTAATATTTTCACACAACTGTTTCCCTTAAAAATTCAATACTGAGGAAAACTACATTTCTAATAACAAAATCAACAGTTTTCTTTAATAAAAAGTAAGAATAATGTAAATCACAATGTTCATCTTTTCAACCTTCCTAGAATCTAGTGTTCTGACACACACACAATTTCTGATCTTGGTCTACCTGAGATTTATGGTTTCGCAGAATCATCAACACTAAAAAGTGTATTTAATATCAGTATTCAGTTGTATGAAACAATATAAAAAAACTACCTTTTAGCCTTCTCTGACACGGTAAGGTACAAATAGAAGCAGTCCGTTATGTACTCTACATTAAATAATATGGTTATACAATAATAGCTAACCAGAGTCAGGTATATTTTACCAACAAGTGAAAACTTTTTTATAAAACGGTTAAAATTTTATTAGAGGAAAATGTGTACTGACTTAATCTTAGCATATGCATAATTACTCACTGGAACTGGAATTCCAAATGGGACTGGTGCATACTGAGTATACAGATGAAGAGGTATGGGCACAAACACTGGTACAGGAACTGGCACCACAATGACCTGGGATGGACTTCGAGTGTCTTCTAATGAAAAAAAGCACAAAAACAAAAAGGGTTAAAAACAACATTTTAATAATTAATATTTTTTAAAAGTATACAGAGATTTATAGTTCAAGAAAAATATAATCTGTGACACTAGGTGTTCATAAAAAGAAGAAATGCCCTATCTGGTTTGGTTCAATGGATAGAACGTCGGCATCCAGACTGAAGGGGCCCAGGCTCAATTCCAGTCAAGGCACATGCCCAGATTGTGGGCTCTATCCCCAGTGTGGAGTGTGCAGGAGGCAGCCAATAAATAAATCTCTCTCATCACTGATATTTTAACTTTCTCCCTTCCTCTCCAAAATCAATAAAAATACATTCTAAAAAAAAAAAAAAGAATAAATAACTATAGCAAAGAAACATAGCATTAACAAAAAAGTAGGCAACACAATGATTATCAATGATATTAAGATAAAACTAATGAAAGATATACTGTGGATGAATAAAGGGAAGGATGGAAACAGTAATCACAGATGAGGGTTATGGAAAGCTGTTAACATTAATAAGTAGATTATGTTAAAAAGGAGCTTGAATAAATAAAGGCCCATTTTCGTGAAATAATTTCTAATAGTAGTGGGGAGCAATTACAGATCCTTTAGCACAAAGTAATATGACAAAAATAGCATTAAAGAGATTAATTTGGCTGCCAGCAACTCAGGGAGTAAATGTATATAAAGTGTAAAAGTAGGAGACAATTACAATATGTAGAGCTAACATGATGAAGGCTTGGACTAGGGTGACATGATACCTAGAAAAAACGTGTGTGTGTGTGTGTGTGTGTGTGTGTGTGTGTGTGTGTAGAACAAGAGGTCCCATGCATGAAATTCGTGCACGGGTAGGGTCCCTAGGCCTGACTGGTGATCAGGGCTGATCAGGGCCTTCCAGCTGCTGGCCAGGGCCTTCCTTCTGGCTGCCAACTGCTGACCGGGACATTCCTTCATTTTGCACCATCATCTCGCGGTCAGTGCACATCATAGCAAGTGATCGAACTTCTCATCTCCAGAACTCTTGCGGGGACAATTTGCATATTAGCCTTTTTATACATACATACATACACATGTGTCTATATATGTCTGTCTGTCTAATATGCAATCCTATCTAATAACAGAGTAATATGCAAATTTGAACGTGCCTTCGCTATGCTACCAGCCAATCAGGAGTGGGGGACAGGACTGAGCAGCATGAGGCAGAAGGTGGGGCTGGGCCGGGCCGTGATGGTGGGCCCCCGATCGATCGCAGCAGCGCGGTGGCTGGCTGAAGGCCGGGGCGGGCAGAGGGCAGAGCCGGGCCGTGATGGTGGGCCCCAATCGATCACAGCAGCGCGGTGGCCGGCCTACAGCACAGCTAGGGATGTGGCCAGGCAGCCATCGGCCCTGATCTCGGCGCCATGGCTTCGCTGGATGCCCCAGGCCGGAGGCAAAAAGGCCTTACCAAGCGGCCTTTTCACCCCCAGCCCCCAGCAGGCTGGGCCGGACTGTGGGCGTAGGCAGTGATGGCCCCAATCACAGAGTGATGGCTGGCTGGGATTCCCTGGCCAAGGTCCCCTGCCCAAGGACGGAAAGCCTGCCAGAGGCTTTCGGCCTTGGGCAGGTCAGGGGTGAGCCATCAGTAGGATATCCCCTGAGGGCTCCCAGTATGTGAGAGGGGGCAGGTTGGGCTAAGGGTCCACCCACCCCCAGTGCACAAATTCCGTGCACCGGGCTCTTTTTGTGTGTGTGTGTGTGTGTATACATACATAACATACATACGTACATACATATATATATATATATATATGCTAAGGTATTAGATCTTGAAAACTAACCTTAATATGAGCAGAAAAAAGTAGGAAGGATAGAAGATTCATTCAATTATTTAATAAGTATCTATAGAGTCCTTTCTTTGTATCAGAAAAAATATGCTAGCTAACTACAAAATCATTAATGTAAAAGAAAAATCATTCTAGTCAAAAAAAGTAGAAAGCTGACAATTCACCAAGAGTTAGAAGTAGGAAATAATACAGGATCAGTTTTATCATGCTGCAGTGGCTGAAAAAAAGAGTTACCAGAATAAAGATATCTGATAACCAAGATACATAATACAAAATAAGAAGCTATTAATATAACAAAAATATAGGACTAAGTCACTTATAGCCTGCTATGCAATGTGGTCCATGGATCAGTAGCACTGACATCATACAAGAGCTTGTGAAAAATGTAAAGCCCTAGGACCTACTGAATCAGAATCTACATAGTAAGGTTCCAAAGTAATTCATATGCATATTAATGTTTGAGAAACACTGGCCTATAGGATAACCTTCTAGGATCTAGAAATACAGGATTCCTTTTCAACTGAAAAATTCTGGGGCTTTCATTTAGCAACACAGACCCATTCCGTAGTGAAACAAGCAAAGCAGGTGAAAACAACCATTTACATTATTTGGAAATTGTCCTTAGGGCATACATCAAATGGAGAAATATTTATTCAGGAAAACCTACTGAAATTCAGTAAGAACAGTAGTCGTCTATAACAGTTGATTCACCACCTGCTTCGTATCACCATTCAATGGACTGAAGCTGCATTCTGGGTGGATGTAGTCAGGAAGAATGGCTTCTTTTCAGTCAGTTCCCAATCAGGGTTTACTGTATCTCACCAGGAGGAGCAGGCCACCATTACTTCTCATCTCTTACAACTCCAAGTTTAAGAGGTTAATTTCCTGGTGAGTGCTCCCTTCCTCTACCCAGCTCCCACTCACAAGACAGAAGCCCTTCTACAGTAATGGCAGGCTAAGAATAGTGGGGTCCAATCATCCTCACTCCAGAAGACTTGTAGGGCAAAGATTACATGTTCTGACAAGCAAGCTGAGAAGATCAGAGGCTAGAAGTGGCACAGAGATTATGCTGGAGGAGAGGGTGTGGTGGAAAGAAAGGTAGTTCATAAGGAAAAACCCTGAAGCCCTCCACAAAGAAATTTATTTTATTTGAAAAAGAGTATAAAAAAAGTTCAAGCCTAAGGGAAAGACAATAATTACTCTTGAGGAAAACCAAGATGGCAGCATAGGTAAACACCTGAAATTGCTGCCTCACACAACCATTTCAAAACCACAACTAAAAGACAAAACGAGTATCATCGAGAACCACAGGAAGGCTGAGTGGAAATTCTACAACTAGAGGGAAAGAGAAAAGCACACGAGGACTCAGAGGAGAAGCAGAGTTACAGAGGCACCCAAGTGCGCAGAAAGGGCTGGCAACTGAGTATGCCGTTGTCTTTTGCAATCGGGAGGAAGACACAAGCTCCAACTGCTCTGAACTCCAATTCCCAGGTAGGACTCTGGGGACCCAGACACATACGGAGAGAAACTGGACTGTCTGGCATCGGGCGTGACTCACAGGCAGCTTTCTCTCAGAGGTGCTTGCAGAGATCATTGTTCCTGCACGGTGCTGCAGAACACAGAGACAGGACCTCTTCCAGGCAGGGATGATGGTGAGCCATTGCTGTTTGCTCCACCCTGGTGATTCCCTGAGACCCCTCCCCACCCAATTTGTGTGCAGAGGCTTTTGCATATGAATGGCCTGGCCCTTTGCAATCAGAAAGCTAACGTACTACAGATGGGAAGCTCACAGAAACCCAAACAAAAGGAATCCAAAGAGGACCACACCAAGAGACATCATAATTAAAATGCCAATAGCAAAAGACAAAGAAAGAATATTAAAAGCAGCAAGAGAAAAACAGTTACCTACAAAGGAGCACCCATACAATGTGTCAGTTGATTTTCAACAGAAACTATGTAAGCCAGAAGGAGTGGCAAGAAATATTCAAGGTGATGAATAGCAAGAACCTACAACCAAGATTACTCTACCCAGCAAAACTATCATTTAGAATTTAAGGCCAGATAAAGAGCTTCAGAGATAAGAAAAAGCTAAAGGACTTCATCACTGCCAAACCAGTATCATATGAAATGCCAAAGGGTAATCTTGAAGAGGAGGAAGAAGAAGAAAAGGTAAAGACAAAAACTATGAACAACAAGGTGACAACAAATACATATCAACAAGTGAATATAAAAATCAAGTGAATAAAAAATCTGTTGAACAGAATAAATTGGTGAATATAATAGGATCAGGGGAATAGAAAGGAAGTGGACTGACAATTTTCGGGGTAAAGGGGTGTGGGCGCTGTGGACAAAAATCATACACCTATGGATGAGGACAGTGGGGGATGATGGAGGTAAGGGCAGAGGGTGGGGTGGGAACCGGGTAGAGGGAAACTATGAAGGAACAAAAAAGAGGAACAACTGTAATAATCTACAGTAATAATAATAATAATAATAATAGAAAGAAAAAAAGAAATGAGAAATTTAAAGAATAGTTACTCTTAATTAAGATCCTATCTATATAATTCCAAAGTCTATACTTACTCCATGATTAAAGAAATGAAATGTTTACAGTACAGTATAATCATTCTCTCTGTCCTAACTTGTTAAGTCTCAGATGGTGAAAATACCTAACTCACAGGGATGTTGTGAGAACTAAATTCAACAATGTATATTAGCAACTAAACACATTATCTAGAAAATAGTAGGCACTCAATTAATATAGGCAGACCACATTCCTTTCCCTTAAAAAAATTAAATGAGGAAAGTACAAGAAATATACCTGTCTGGCATTCTTTGTTTTGGGTATGTGGTTTGCATGAGGTGGCTTTAGTCTGTGTGATGGGTTTGCACAATAAAGCTTTATTCTTCAAAAGTCTTGGAGGCTGAGAAGGTGGCAGTTTCAGGGCATCTGTTTGTGTACTTGCCTAGTTAAAAACAAAATCAAAAGAAATAAAAAATTAATCAAAGAAACTAAAGATGTTTTAAAAAGCTTACCATTAATTATAGAAAAGATTATAATTTCTAAAGGAATATTATATTAGAATTACATGGAAAACACAGTACACATTCCTGAAATAGCAATACAGCAATATTTTAATAACTACATATTAATTCTAAATATATCTATTTACCAATTCTGTTTACCAAGAAAAACGCTATTTTTATTATTATAAGCCATTCTTAATTAAGCACAAAGCTGGTAGAGTTTAAAAGGAGGACTGTTTTTCTTGACTAAGTCTTAGAGGCCTTAGTTTTAAGATAACTAGAAATAACAGAATCATATATGATCACTTCATGGATTTGAAAATAAGATACCAATAGTATTCCCAGAGACCAGAAAACACTTAAGATATGCTACTGGCTACTGTTTAAGTCATAAGATTTTCCCATTATTTATTTTAAGTGTAAAGCAAAAAATATTGACTTAAAAAAACGTAATACTTGTTTACTGCATACTTCACCACATAGAAACAAATTACATTTTATAAACATCTTATTTACAATATGACATTACAAATGTTCCCAAAACCTTTTATGCCTGACTTCTGTATAATTAATTTTAATTCTGTACAACAATAAAAAACTTCAGTAACTACAAAGATAGCAAACATTCAAAGAAATTAAAGTGTATGAAATACATAATTAAGTAACCAAAAACCCTATTCCTGAACAAATATGAAATGAGCTCACAAAACGTATTTTAATAAATAAGTAATAATAAAGGGCAAAGTAGTTTAGACATGTTTATACGATATCAAAATGGAACATAAATACAGTGGCAATACTAATAAAAATAAAACTTACATCCCCAATGATTTTTGCTGTTACTGTCGGAACTGCACCTGATATAAATTAAAACATATCTTTAGGATCTTACACAATTAAACATTAGCACTAAAAGCTCATTATTAGACAACTTGAGGCTCAGTGCATGAAATCTGTGCACTGACAGGGTCCCTAGCAGCTGCTGGCTGGCAGCCAGAGCCTCCCTTCCTTTCCCCAGCTGGCCCTGCCCTCTAGTCAAACCCCTGGACACAATTTGCATACTACTCTTTAAGTCTCTCATAATAAAAATATGCCCTACCTTAATTTAATTCATGCAAAGACTAGCATCTAAAGTATGAGAAAAAAATATCTGGAAATTATGAAAACACTAATGCCTACCAGCCCACAGTGAGCCACCATTCCTAATATGAATACATCCAAATCCTATATAATAAAAGGCTAATATACAAATTGTCCCCTAGACTGGGAGGTGACCAGGGGGCAGGGCCAGCCTGCCAACTGCCCGTGGCCCATCCCCGCAGTCGGCCCCACTCCCAATCGGACCCAACCCCAATTGGGGCTGACCAGCTGGATCACACCCATGCAGGAATTCGTGCACCGGGCCTCTAGTATGATAATGATCACTGATCACAAAAAGATAAAGAACCATTATATTCACCTCAAAAAGGCTAGATAAATGCTTTCAAATTAGGTCATACCTTGTAAAACGCTGTTAGAATTCACTGTGGGCTGAGCAGCAGGAGCACTTGCTAATGACACTACATTAGCTATAACTGGAGTTGAGTCTTTTCTTAATGATGGGGGTCCTGCTGAAGCAGCTGACACCATGGAAACACTTGCTGATTAAAATAAAAACAATTTTAAAACTTAATGTAATTTATATGCACATACATAAAAACCAACATATTAAGGAGGTTAAACAATGCTTTTAAGTTAGAGTAAATTCTGTTGAAGCAGTCACCTCAGGTCTAACAAGTGTTTTACTTTTAATTTTTTAATTAGTGAAACTTAATATTCTGTGTACTTTATCTTGCATGACGACGCAGATGATACATTTAAGAGGCCATTTGATTTTAGATTGTTCTTTTTATCCTCTCAAATGCTGTTTCACAGAAGTCAAGGTGTACATATCCAATTATAATACATCAATTGCCATTCTTTCCAAAAAGATCTTAAAAGTTTATTTGATTCATTATGCTTAGAGAAAAATTAAATAAATAAATCATTTTTAATGGGCTTTAATCTCACGGGTTAAACAAAAAATTATCTAAATGTTAACATAATGTGGAAAGAATGCAATTTATGTTTCATGATATTACTGACAATTATTATTTAATGTTCCCAATCTGTAGACATAGTTAGTCCCCTATAGCAAGGAAAGACTAAAGTTTAATTTTACCTGCATTGTTTTGTGAAGGGGGGTCACACATACTTTGCTGATTACAGAACATCAAGATACAAAGCAGGTTACAGAAATGTTTCATTTCTCCCCGCCATTTCAAGGACTCGCTGAGTTTACCCTGTCGCTTACAACCATCACATTTGGCCATCTGAAAAAGAACCAAAAGATGGTAAAAGAGTAAGAAACAAATTATCTGTGATCTGACAGAATAAAATCAGGATACATTTAACAAGTGAGAAAAATAACTCAGAATTTGTCAAAAAACTTTAAGTTTAATTATCTTAAAGTGGTAAATATATATTTATCAATAATTTTATATGAAGCATTAAAAAATCATATCATACTGATGCAAATAAATTGTAATTAAAAAACATAGTGAAGCCCTAATCAGCTTGGCTCAGTGGATAGAGCGTCAGCTTGTGGACTGAAAGGTCCTGTGTTCAATTCCGGTCAAGGGCATGTACCTTGGTTGCGGGCACATCCCCAGTGTGAGATGTGCAGGAGGCAGCTGATCTATGTTTCTCTCTCATCAATGTTCTAACTCTTTTTACCTCTCCCTTCCTCTCTGTAAAAAAATTAATAAAATAAATTTTTTTTTAAAAAAAACTTAGTGAAGTAAGATCTACCTTCCTCAAAGACTTCAGAAAACAAATTCATTTTAGTTAAATGATAAATGAATAAAATTATAATTTTAATTATTTAATGCCTTAAGGCTGTAACAAACAAACAAAAATATAACTTCAGTGACATTAAAGTCTTCCAAAATCTTAATTCATTGCTAGAAAACATAATACATTTAATTCTTAAAAGTAAAAATAAATTGTCCTTCATACTTGGTAAAAAAATAAGGGAATAATATACACCCTAATTTGAAAAATACCATGAATGTGAATTATATTTACCTGGTAAAACAGAACTGTATATTTGGACATACATTCTTCACAACAGAACTCTTCCACCTTCCCCCCCAAATTACTCTGTACCAATTTGGGAGATGCCTGTAAACAATAGCTGCACATTTTACAGTGATTTCCCCAGAGCTTGGCCAAGTCATGTTTATAAAGCAATTTGCAACCTAAAAAAAAAATCAGTAAAGATAAAATTAAAATTAGGCAGAAATATTAAGTATCTCCATCTTTAATTTAAATGCCCTATAGTAAAGTTTCCACAATTGGGCTTTACCAATTAGATAAAGAGATCAATATATAGGGCCAATACTATCATTTACAAAATATTATAGTGCCCAGCCAGTGTGGGTCATAGTTGAGTATTGACCTATGAATCAGAAGGTTACACGCTTCAATTCCTGGTTAGGGCACATGTCTCAATCTTCAGTGTGGGGCATGCAAGAGGCAGCTGATCAATGATTCTTCATTGCTTTTTCTATCTCCCTCTCCTTCTCCCTCTCCCTTCCTGTCTGAAATCAATAAAATACAAATTTTAAAATATATTATATTACATATCATATAGAAAAGGTCAATTTTTTAAAATACTTTTTTATTGGTGCTAGAGAAAGAGGAAGGAAGAGAGATAAAGAGAGAAATATAATGAGAGAGACACATCAACATTGATTGCCTTTCTCCAGCACACCCCACACTGGGAATCAAGTGTATCACCCAGGCACTTTCCCTGACCAGGAATCACAAAGGCAACCTCTTGGTGCACAGGTCAACATCCAGCCACTGAGCAACACCAGCTGGGCTAAACGTCAATTTATTTTATTCAGGTATGTGATATCACAATGTAAAATATATTTTCTTGTGTGTGCTGTGGTCAAAAGGTTTGAAAACCACTAATCTAGTAGGCTAATCCTGTGCAGTTTTAGAATGATACAAAATATTCTAAACATTTAAGATAGTCATTTAAATGAAGAAGAAAGTCTATCTCATATTGATTTGCAAATTCAGATTATTTAAAACAATAAAGTATAATCTTAGGATGCTACCAAATTAAAGGAGTGCCCTTTGAAGCAGCAGAATTAAAAGAACCCTATTAACCTAATATCAATAAATGTTTGTCACATTACCATCATCTTCTGCAATATACTTGGAGGATTGTTTCCTTCATTTTAACATTTAAATGATATGAAGAATTTTATCAGAAAAAATTGAACAAAGCATAAAGGAACAAAAGGGTTTGGTATATACAATGAGGATAAAATAAACCCACATAGTTACAGCTTAAATCATCAACTACTGTTAAAAGAACTAACATGCTTAAGTAGGTAAGATAATCTTCTGTCTTTACCTTCACTACAGAAAGACTTGTCAGCACCTGAGAATCTCACAGTCTCCTTTAAAATTTTCTCAATTTTACAATATTCACACATTGCCATTACATGATTGATTTTTTTATATTCATCAGAACAATTCTTGCCACAGAACTGAAACATTTTACCCTGAAAAAAAAATCATCAAGTACTAATTAAACATTTATTTTACGAAAATCCTTATCCCTCTTATTTTCAAATCAAATAGTGCAATTTTGAGAAATAAAAAGCCAGAAACAATTTTACAAATAGATCAAGCTTATACTCAAAACCTTTATCATAATCCTATACTTCACCTTATAGTCAAGAAGTTCTGGTTTTGTGCCAAAAAGACGGGTGCAGTGCTGACACTTAAGTTTGACAACATTTCGTGAAAACCCAACATGTTGAGACTGGGCAGCAAGACGCTGGAGACCAGCTGCAGCAGAGCTATTGATGGAGGTAGGAGAAACAGCAGAGGTGTTACCTCCTCCTGCTGACACTGTTGAACCTCTGGGGATGCTTACAATTACTTGGCCCTGAGACAAGGGCACTACTGAAGAATTCACTCCTGTTGGTTTGTTAAACAAATTCTGGAAAAGGAGAAAAAACAAGAACAATCTCATAATTTGTTCAAACAAGGCAGTACTGATGTCTAAGTATATCAAGCACAGTTCTAAGCACCTAAGATACATGTGACAATAGGCAAAAATTCCTGCCTGTGAGTAGCTTAGACTTAAAAGGGGGAGTGTCATATATAAATAAAAATAATTCAAAATAATATATTCCCAAAAGATAATCTAGGATATAATAGTACCACTAATTTTATAGAAGGCAGTTAAAAGAGATGCCTCCAAGTACAGGATATGATGAACCAAAGAATCCAAGTTTAAAGGACTTAGTAGAAATTTAAGCAATTCAGACACTAGCAAACACCTAATAAGTTCACATTACTATACAGTTGTAGGCAACTCACTCACTGGAGAACAGAAAGGTTCCTGAAGCCATACCTGGAAAGCTACCACACAACTGTAGCTGCAGAAGTTGCGTATACTTCCATCTGACATGGCTAGATGATACTGAGGGATTGCTGAAGTCTTACAACTGTTACACTGAACTTGTACACCTTAGCAAATCAAAATAAAAGTAATGAGTAATATATATATATATATATATATATACACACACACACTCATATATAAATTTACAAAAATGTATGAGAAAATAAGTAAATATTGTATAAGATATAAAAATTCAGGAGGCAGGTCAAGTTGCAGGAACTGAAACTAAACTCAATCACAGCACATACAGACAAAAACTAACAACATAAAAAATATTTCTTTTAAAGTTGTCAGTCTATCTGGAAACTATAAGACATATAAATCCTGGAATAACTCAGCTGTGAAAAAGAAAATTCATTAAAGAAACCACATAAAATTATTTTGCTAAGGACGGATGCACTAATAAACAAGCCAGTAAACAAACACAAAAAAAGCAATCAGGTAATAGGTGATATTTTATAACACAAATCTGAAATTTTTTAAATTTGCCTTAAAAGACAACCAAATTTGGACAAAAACCTATACTATATAAACAAAGCAATAATTATAACTTTCCTAATGATTATATAAAAATAATTTACAAAACCAGTATTACCTGCAGAAGTAACCATTTTAACTCTGTAAGCAGATAAGCAATTAACAGAACAGAAAAGCTCTGTCTTTCCCAAGCTATTGGTATTTTCAATCATTTCTGCTGAGGATCTCAATGATTTGCAAAGCGCACATGGTGTAATTTTAGCTGATTTCTATTAAGAGAATAAAATAACATTCATTTTTACCAAATTACAAGTAAAAGCATAATTCTTTGAAATGTTTATACTTAACACTGTTGCAATATTTTAAATTAGTGGCTTTCAAACTTTTATAATTACAATCCTCAATAAGAAATAAATTTTACATAGAGGCCCAGTACAAACATATTTCTGAGGTTTTGTGTTTGTATTTTATGAAATGTGTCAGGTAATATACTAGGTGCTATTTCATTCTTACTTCATATATTACCTAAAAATATCGCAGTGACATAGATATTTTAATACCTATTTACCGACAAGAAAATGGACTCAAAAAGTTTAATTGCTTTTCCAAAGTAAACTTCTTTTTGAATATTACATCTGGGAATCAAACATTATATGCTTTACTTCTAAATCCAAGTTCTTTCTCTACCCCAAAGTACATATTAATATGTCAAAAATTTAAGGAATATTGGCTAAACTATAAGTAATAAAATAATTTAAAATTACAATGTTTCAACCTATTGTTACTTCTAGTGTGGAATATGAACCATCTTTCCATTGACTGAATCCAAGCAACTTTTATTACTTGATGAAATTTCAGGAAAACATTTGGACAAAGATAAAACACATGAAAATACTGTTTCAGTTTTTTCCCATATTGAAAGCAAAAACAAGATTTTATAACGGAGGCTAAGGCTCCCCTCCCCCCTTTTTTTTTATAAATCCTCACCAAAGGATACTTTTTCCATTAATTTTTAGAGAGAGTGTAAGGGAGACAAAAGAGAAACATCGAAGTGAGAGAGAGACACCAATTGTTTGCCTCTCACATGTCCTGGACAGGACCGAGAGACTGCACCCGAGGTACATGCCCTTGACCGAATCAAACCTGGGACCCTTCAGTCCACAGGCCAACACTCTATCCACTTAGCTAAAGTAGCTAGAATAGGAGGCTAAGCCTTTTCAATATGTTTGTATATTACTCAGAAATAAATGGAAAAACTATATAATGTTTAAAATTCCAGAATCATCATAAAGTTTTAAGAACAATTTAAGCCTGGCCAGTGTGGCTCAGCTGGTTGAGCCTTGCCCCATGCATCAGCAGGTCGCCAATTCGATTCCCAGGGCACATGCCCAGGTCACGGGCTCAGTCCCCAGTAGAGGTCTTGTAGGAAGAAGCATATTTATGTTTCTATTATCTATCTCCCTCTCCCTTCCTCTCTCTAAAATTTAAAAAAAAAAAAAAGGCCCCACCCGAGTGGCTCAGTGGTTGAGCATCAACCTATGAACCAGGAAGTCACGATTTGATTCCCAGTAGACCTGTGTTGGGGGCTCAATCCACTGAATGGGGAGTGCAGGATGCAGCCAATGGTAATACTCTCTCATCATTGATGTTTCCATCTCTGCTTTCCTCTTTGAAAGCAATAACATCTACACTAATAAAAGAGTAAGATGCAAATTGACCATACCTTTGTGACACCCACCAGCAAATCAGGAGTATGCAAACTGACTCAACAAAGATGGCGAGTTAATTTGCATACACAGGCACTCAGTGGCTAGGGGTGGGATGTTCCATTCCAACCCAACCGCTCCAGGCTTCTAAGTAGCATGGGAAGGGCGGAAAGGCGGATCTGGGCCAGAGCGAAAAGGTGGCTCTGCCAGAGCGAAGGCCAGGGCTTGAAGGCCCATTCTTGCACGAATCTTCATGCATCGTGCATATATATATATATATATATCAATTATATATATATAAAACAATTTAAAGTTCCCAGTAAAATTATTAAATTCACAAATTCTAGTTGACTGTATAAAAATTCACTCCCTAAGAAAACGAAATGATCAGCAAATGCACTGAAACAGAAAGCCATTGTAAAATTTTAAATATAAATAAGTTTTTACTATTCTTTTGATAAAAATTTACTAACAAAATATAAATCAAGTACAAAACTGCATTAGACATTTGTTATACTACAATTCATCCAACTCATTTTCTACAACCCTTAATTCACAAAATAATATATAATCCACATTTATTTTTTTCTTATTTCTGGAAGAGAAGAAAAAAACTCTTAAATAATTAATGGTGGTATTTTTATTTTCAAATTGCAATTTCAACCATATGTATTTGATTTCACGCAGCCCTAACCGGTTTGGCTCAGTGGATCGAGTGTCAGACTGCAGACTGAAAGGTTCCGGGTTCGATTCCAGTCAAGGGCATGTACCTTGGTTGCAGGCACATCTCCAGTAGGGGGTATGCAGGAGACAGCTGATTGATATTTCTAACTCTCTATTCCTCTCCCTCTCCCTTCCTTTCTGTAAAAAAATCAATGAAATATATTTTTTAAAAAAGAATACATGTGCAACTTGGACATTACCCTAGCAAGTAAAATGTGTGTTTGTATATATGTAAACCAAACTATATTTCAAAGGATAGAAGGCTAACACCAAACAGATGGTGCATTATTTTTCTTCTTTGCGCTCCTCTGTATTTTCAAAATATTCTTCAAAAACACGAATCATATATGAAATAAAAGTCATAACTAAAAATATGTATTTCAAATGCATGAACAGAAATATGTGCCACTTCCCTGGCTGGCATGTTCAGTGGTTAGAGCACTGGCCCACATACCAAAGGGACTAAGATAAATTCCCAGTGAAGGAATTGAAGATTCGATCCCTGCCTTAGTTCCCAAGTCAGGGTACATGTGGAAGGCAGCCAACTGATGTTTCTCTCTCACACTGAAGTTTTTCTTTCTCTCTCCCCACTTCCACTCTAAAAAAAAAAAAAACCAACAACAACAAAAAAAACAAGTCAATGGAAAAGATACCCTTGGATGAAGATTAACCAAAGAAAGAAATGTATGCTACTTATAAAACTCGTTCTAAAGTTTTTGACAGGCATTCATTCGACAACTACTATTTATATGTAAAATTACTAATTAAGATAATAGTATCTTAATACTTTTGTGACATTTTCATAAATAATTTCCACCAAAAAATTTAGATACCCCTAAAATAAATGAAGTCATCAGGATTATATATGGTCATGTACCTGCTTATATGCTGTAACACACGTTGAGCTACAAAACTTCTTAGACTGTCCCTCTATCTGAAGCATGTGGCATTGTCCAGAGCCACTGTAACAGTAACCCCCACAGTTCTCACAACAGTTCATGGTGAGGTTATTAGCAGAGCGAAACTTAGAGAAGCACGCATCACTGCAAAGTTTATGTACCACATTTTGGTAATTAACTTCATGTCGAATCTAGGAATTAAAAAATAACAAAATACAAACAACAAGCAGAGACCATCAAAACTTTTCTTTCAGGACAAGCATTACACCCCTTACCCCAATAAAATAAAAAGATAACTTACAACAGCATTCTTCTGACACATGCTGCATTTGGTTGAAATGCTATTTGTATTTATGGTAACAACAGGTTTTCTTTTCAGTTCATATGTTGATAAACATGACTGGCTGCAAAAATCTTTACTACTGGTGGTATTTTCAAACTGGGCACTGATCACATCCTTCGGATTTAAAATGTCTCTAAAGATAAAATAAGCCACAGTATAATTAACTTTTTTTTTCCTTTTTGTGAGATAAATAAAATAAAAGAGGCTATTACAGTATAGGAAAATGTAACTGATATTTAAATCAGAAAACCTGGGTTTTCTTGGATAAACTAATAAATTGCTTTGATTCCTAAGTTCTGTTCTATAAAATAGCCCTAAGCTGACCTGCACGGCTCAGTGGTTGAGCATCGACCTATGAAGCAGGAGATCACAGTTGGATTCCTGGTCGGGGCACATGCCCAGTTGCGGGCTCCATCCCCAGTAGGGGGGTATACAGGAAAAAGCCAATGAATGATTCTCTCTCATCATTGATGCTTCTCTCTCTCTCTCTCTCCCTTTCCTCTCTAAAATCAATAAAAATATATTTAAAATAAATAAAATAAAATGGACCTAATAGAGACTTACTTCATAGAAATGTTGAATTATTACTATACATTGTTTCCAGATTTAAAATATATATGTACATGAGTTATCATTCATAACCTCTCATCAGTAAAAACACAGATTTTAATTTTCTTAAATATTAATACTTAAAAATTTTGTAAAGAACTATCTTTTAAAGGTAAGAATACATTTCAAACTACAATATATATTCTAGCATGATATATAATATTGAACCATTTTTCTATATCTAAATAATTTAACTTGTAGGCATCAGTTACAAAGGGAATACAGATTAAAATCCTATGGATTAAGGCTCCTTACCACTCCACTCATCCCACCCCAAACCAGTCTTTCTATATAATAGTTTTTAAAAACCAATTTTTTAAAAAAGAATGGTTGTTTATTGATTTTTTTTTTAAACAGAGAAGAAAGGAGAGGGAGAAACATGCGAGAGCAACACATCCATTGACTGCCTCCTGCATGCCCTCCATATCCATAGGTGAGGATTTAAAGAAAGAAAAAAAAAAGTCAATGAATGACAGGGAATCAAACCAGCAACCCCTTGGTAAACCAGACAATCTCAACCAACTGAACAACACCAGCCAGGGCAAAAAAAAAATTTTTTAAATACCTTGATAAATTTTTTTAAAGATTTAAAGATTTAATAAGCTGTGTTCTATTAATTCCTGCATCTTTAACAGATTATACTTATCAAGTACTTTTCAGAAAAGATTACAATATCTCTGCTTCAATAAAAGATAACAGTAAACATGAGAATCATCATAAAGAACATCTGATACCACACTGCACTGCAATACACAACTTCATACCTCATCTTATATAGATAATAGCTCCAGACTACTCTGCATTATTTTGCCTTTACAGTTTTGTTTTATTTTAAATTAAGTTTTACTGCCAAAACCAGTTTGGCTCAGTGGATAGAGTGTGGCCCTGCAGACTGAAAGGTCCCAGGTTTGGTTCCAGTCAAGGATATGTACCTTGGTTGCGGGGACATCCCCAGTGGGGAGTGTGCAGGAGGCAGCTGATCGATCGATGTTTCTCTCTCATCGAAGTTTTTGACTTTCTAACCCTCTCTCTTCCTCTGTGAAAAATCAATAAAAATGTTTTTTAAATTAAGTTTTACTATATTTCATTTACAAGGGTATTTATTGAGCAGTTGTATTGAGCCAGACATTATATAACTCCTATTTGAAGATATGGTGCAAGCATGCCCTCAAGGAGCTACTAGTATATTGGGACAACTAGGATTAGAAATTCGTGCACTGGGGATGGGTGATCCCTCAGCCCAACCTGCCCCCTCACACATACTGGGAGCTCTCAGGAGATGTCCTACTGACCACTCACACCCAGCCTGCCCAAGGCCTAAAGCCTCTGGCCAAGCTTCAGGCCTTGGGCACGCAGCCATCACCCTGCAATAATGCCAATGGCTGGCTCCGACCCAGCCATGCCACCACACCCCCCCGCCCCACCCAGGCCTTCTCCCTGGCCAGCTTGCGCTGGCTGCCTCAACCCCACCCCCCACAGTCCTGGCTGCCTTGGCCCCGTCCCCTCCCCCCCCAGCTCTGGCCACCTTGACCCCGCCCCCCCATGGCCCTGGCCACCTCGGCTCTGCCCAACCCCTAGCTCTGGCTGCCTCAGCCACCCACCCCCGACCCAGGCTGTCACCCCAGCCAGCTTGCGCCCAGCTAGCACGGGCCTCAACCCCGCACCACCAGCCCAGGCCTTCTACCTAGTCAGCTCGCGCTGGCCGCCTCAACCCCGCGCCCCCCCGCCCCCCATGGCACTGGCTGCCTCGGCCCTGCCCCCCACAGCCCTGGCCGCCTTGGCCCCACCCCCCATGGCCTGGGCTGTGCGCTCGCTGGCTGGCTGGCTCCACCCAAGCTCCTGATTGGCTGGTGGGCGTGGCTTGTGGGTGTAACAAAGGTATGGTCAATGTGCATACTACTTTTATTAGATGGAATTAGAAAAATAATATATAAAATAGCACAAAAGAAGCATCCTTGAAATATAAGAGTAATGTAATACTTTTGAAAAACATACATACGAAGTGTTATGTAAAAATTGAAATGAAGAAACATTATTTCAGACATTATGTGACATGAAAGGCTACCCAAAAGAAGATGACAATTGAACTGGATCTTAATAAGAATTTTCTAAAAGTTAAAGAGATAAAGAGTTGGAAAATAGTATGAATCAAAGTAATCCTATATAATAAAGAGCTAATATGCAAATGGTCATCACACTTAGACACTCAACACGGGGGAGAGAGGAATGGGGACCAGCCAGGCTACAGCCTGGGAGAAGGACAAGTTGCTCGCCCTGGTGTCCTGGGCACCAGTGGCTGTGCCTATGGCCCAGAAGAGGGATAAGCCAGCCGCTCCGCAGCCCCAGGCAAAGCCAGCCAAGGTACTGAGTGCCTACAGCGGACCAGAGGGAGGGCAGCCCGGGTCACAGGTGCCTGTAACCCGGAGGAGGGAATTCTGGGTCCCAGGTGTGGGGCAAGGCAGAGGCAGTTACGGATGATCAGGTCAGCAGGAGAGCAGTTAGGGGTGATCAGGCAAACAGGCAGAGGAGTTAGGAGTGATCAGGCAGGCGGGCAAAGGTGGTTAGGGGCAATCAAGCAGACAGAGGTGATTGGGGGGGGTGATCAGGCTGTCAGGCAGAGGGGTTAGGAACCAGTGGTCCCAGATTATAAGGGGCAGTTGGACATCCCAGATTGCAAGAGGGTGAAGCCGGTCTGCAAGAATCCCCCGGCCCCACCACGCATGAATTTCACATACTAAGCCTCTAGTGGAAGTATAAAACATAGCATAAATGTAGGTAATTTCTCACTGCTCTCTAGTATGCTGTGTCCAATTACATTATATCTTATTGTAGCAGAGTACATGTTATTCCAGAATAAGAAGCTCATTCAGATACTAAAAGTTCAGAAATGGTACAGAGAACACAAAAACAGTTATTTCTTTTTGTGCCATTATATAATGAAATCCAATCTTTCCAATACTAACAAAATTACCCTAAAAATTACCTCTTTCATGTAGCATTTGAAATACATATATTTTTTTTTTAAGAAGTTTTTACTGACTTGAGAAAGAGAGGAAAGGATGAGAAGAATAGGGAGATAGAAACATCAATGACAGAGAAACATTGATCAACTGCCCCCTGCTTGCCCCCTACTGGGAATCAAGCCCAAATCCCGAGAATGTGCCCTGACAGAGAACTGAGTCAATGATCTTTTGGTTCACAGGTGGACACTCAACCACTGAGCACAGCAGCTGGACAGAAATAGATTTTTAAAAAAACAAATCATTAGGTACCTATGACTGAGGAAACTAAAAATTAAATTATGATTAGCCAAAATATATTCAATTTTAGTTAAATCCAAGATGCTAAAAGGCATGGTAAATAAAAGATTAATAAAAATAAAAAATGTTCTTCCAAACTAATGAGTTTCTTTCTACCTAAACGCTGCTGCTATAAAAACAAGCAGTAACTATCAGAAAGAAAATTTTTTCTAGCTCTACCTATTCAAACTAAATTGAAATCCTTCTTATAGGGATTGACTTACAAATAAAACCTGTTTAATTGTATGGATTATTGGAGAAAGGGAGGATAGCGCATGTGCCAAAATTAACCAGTTGTGTGCCACTGAACAAATCTTTTAACTTCTTTGAATATAATTTTCTTTTTAGGTACAACCCAATTCAGTAATTTGATAATCAGATAACCAAATTATTCCTGACTGTTGTAATGACTGTGTAAATGACAGAGAGAAAAGGTAAAGTGGTGAAAGAAGATGAAAGAGTAGTAGTTCAGGAATGGAAATTATATAAAAAGAAAATCAAGACTGATCAGTGGCTGGGGACTGAGCCTTAGAAAGAGGTATTCTGTACAATGAAGAGCGGGGGGAAAGTAAGAGAGAAAATGAAGAAGAAAGGGCTGAGGTTATAGGTAGGTAAGAATACCTGAAAGAAGAACTGAAAGGGACAAATGAAAAAGAACAAGGAATTAAAAAAATAAATAAATAAAAAGCATAACAGTAAGTGAATGAAGAAGTACGTAAAACAGGAGTCAAGGAATGAGCCCTGGTCAGGTGGCTCAGTTGGTTGGGGCATCATCCTGTACACCGAAAGGTGGTAAGCTCAATTCCAAATCAGGGCACACACCTAGGCTGCAGGTTCAATCCAGAGTCAGAGTATGTCCAGGCAGCAACAGAAAGATATTTTCTCTCACACATCGAAGTTTCTCTCTCTTTCTAACCCCTTCCTCTCTTCTTCCCTTCCTCCCTTCCTCTCTCCCTCCCTTTCTCTCTCCCTCTTTAGAAAAATCAATAAACGTATCCTTGGATGAGGATTTAAAGAAAAAAAAAAAGTCAATGAATGACAAATTGAAAAAAAGAGGAAACATATAAGACTAAACAGCAATAAAAAATGTAATCTTAGCCCTAGCTGGTTTGGCTCAGTGGATAGAACATCAGCCTGTGGACTGAAGGGTCCCAGGTTCTATTCCATTCAAGGGTACATACCCAGGTTGTGGGTTTAATCCCCAATAGGGGGCATGCAGGAGGCAACCAATCAATGATTCCCTCTCATCACTGATATTTCTCTCTCTCCCTCTTCCTCTCCCTCACTGAATCAATAAAAATATTTTTTTTTCAAAAATGCAATCTTAAAGAATAATTACATCACATAAGATCAAGACAGGTAAGATATGACATGTAGGTAAAAATGACCTATCATCAGAACACTAGGCAAACACTACAAACTAAATGAATATAATAAATTTAGATGAAAATCATAACATACAAGGTGGGGCAAAGTTCGGTTTACAGTCATGCTTATGAGAAATACAGCTTATTCTTGTATAATTATTTTTTCATTATTGTATTATTTTCCATATGAATGACTGTAAACATACCTTTCATCCACTTTGTATGTAAACAAGAATAAAAAAACACAGAAAGAGGGTATACATTTTGAAATTAATCTGAGCCCATTTGGTTTCTCCCAGTGGTTGAGTGGTTCGATTTCCCGGTCAGGGCACATGCCTGGGTTTCAAGCTTCATCCCCAATTGAGAATCACGCAGGAAACAGCCGAACAACTATTCTCTCTCATCACTGATGTTTCTATCCCTCTATCCCTCTCTCTTCCATTTTCTAATTAATAAAAAAAAACTTTTTTTAGTTTATCTGAGTTTTCTATGGTCATTCTGAGATGCACTAATTATTTTAAAGAAGTATCTATGATTGTTATAAAGAGAGAAATATTGTTGAAATTTTAAAAAGTGCTGATCACCAAAGTAAGAAATCAAGAAATAGAAAGTTATGTGACATTATTTCATTGCAAAATAAGAAACTACAAAAATTATAACATTAAGCTGATATAATCTTTGAATTTGATTATTAATATAGCAGAATATAGATATTCATGTGTGGTATATTAAGTACTTATTTCTAAAAGCATGTTTCACAATCAAACAGAATAAAGAAAGAAGTCTATCACTGCTAATTAAACTTTAAACAAAGAGATCTACTTCCAGGAAAACATTTAACCATATTCAAATTATTATTTTTGTCTGTATGTCTTTTTCCAACTGAACCAGAAGAGGGAGCAGCTTTTTCCACAGTTAAAGAGCTGCATCCATGTGAGGAACTATAAACACAAATATCTAATAAAGCATGGTTTGTATAGGTTAATAGAAGCCAATGTGATTCTATTATTAGAAAAAGGCATCATTCATCTTTTTCTGACTTAATTGAAAATTTTTGTCAATAACCTTACAAAATGAGCCAAAATTAGTTCATATTGTTCAAATATATCAGGATGTCCTTATAAGGTCTAAGGGTACACATACTTTTTTGCTGTTAAACACTGAAATGGAACCTCCAAAGTAATTTAGAGATATTGAATACACACACACACACACACACACACACACACATATTTGAATCCATGTAAAGAAGAAAATATTAAATGAATTCTAATCATATAATAGGAAATATAACTTTAAATATTTGTTGGAATTAAGTATCTATTGCCTACAGTTACAACCAAAATATTTTGGCCATATAATACCTCTAAAATGGTATAGTTTTTGTTTCATAAAGCATCTCAACTAACAAGGATGAAAAGACAAGTTTCAAAAACATCTCTAATATATAAAAGGCACATTATTTAAAGTTAAAAA
This sequence comes from Antrozous pallidus, assembly GCA_027563665.1. Classification (NCBI taxonomy): domain Eukaryota; kingdom Metazoa; phylum Chordata; class Mammalia; order Chiroptera; family Vespertilionidae; genus Antrozous; species Antrozous pallidus. The sequence continues at coordinate 189,660,743 of CM050508.1, forward strand.
GAAAGCTGAACCCCTGCCATCCAGAAAAAAGAAAACCAACAATTTATCTATTGGTACTAAATAATGTGATATTTCTCAAAAACTAAGGAAATGTAGAAAATTAAACAACACATGGATAAGAACCAAATATCTTAAAAGAAAGAAAATAATTTAGAATTTTGCTATACTTAGAGCAACTTGAACAAGTTTTCTTGGTGGGAGGAGGTGGTTGGCGGGCTGGTGGAACTGTGTATCCAGTGAGGCACAGTGTGGAGCAGAAAAGCTGTGTAGACCCTTTTCTCTGATAAGCAGTTTGACCCTTCTGTAGAATTTTTTTACAACCAGAACAGGAAACTCGAATAGCTGTGGCTGGAACTGAAGGTAGCATTTTATTCATGCCAGATGACGCCAGAGGAGGTTGGAAGCCAGTAGTCAACTGTGGAGCTTTAAAAACAAAAATTTTTTTTGAAAAAAAATGTTTTACTTTGACCATGAATTTTAAATATGAATCAATCTTCCTTTCTCTTCTAAAACTGGACTAGAAACTCAATACTAATTATACAATATGCAATTAAAGCCATTCTAATTGGGCAGAAAAAACTGCTTAGTTTACTAATACAAGGAGATACTTCTCATATTGTTCAGAATAAATAAATATAATCATTCAGTTCTGTATCTTACCAAGAGGACTGCCACTGACCGAAAACACAGCACTAATTTTCAGTTCCCCCTCTTGAGATTTTTGCTGTTGGCCATGATTAAACTCCTTTAAAAATAAAAAGAAGAAGAAGAAGAAATTAAAAAACAGTGGAAAGAATAGATACAATATATCTAAAAAAATCCAAACATTGAAGACATTTTACTACAGCTATATAGGGGTGGAAAATGTTTATTTACTACATTAATAAAAAATAACAGGAGCAATATATAATTATAATAAAGAAGTAAATTTGACTATGCTAAGAGTAAAAGGTCAAATATGAAAGCAGTTACCTAATTAGCTTATAGTATGTACTACCAGATAATTACAAATCATTTTTTTAATTCTTAATATAACTTAATATTTTAAGTTGCTATTTGTCTAGTATAAAAGTAATACACACCCACTATATAAAATTTAGACAAACAGGAATAAGAAAAACATTCTAATCATATTTCTATCAACCCAAACAACCACTGCTATTCTTGGGGTATAGTTTTTTCTAGTCTTTCCCCCTCTTGCATTCAGAGGTTTTCTTTCTTTGTGATTATACTAAATACACCATTCTCATAAAATGATTTTTTTGACCATTTGAATCAACTGAGCATTTGCATATTATTAAATACTAAAGGCCTGGTGCACGAAATTTGTGCATGGGGGACGGGGGATGTCCCTTAGCCCAGCCTGCACCCTCTCCAATTTGGGACCCCTCAAGGTATGACTGACTGCCCATCTAGGCCCATCCTGGTAGGATCAGGCGTAAACGGGCAATCAGACATCATTCTCACAATCCAGGACTGCTGCCTCCAAACTGCTCATCTGCCTGCCTCCCCGATTGCCCCTAACTGCTTCTGCCTGCCAGCCTGATCACCCCCTAACCACTACCCTGCCAGCCTAATTGATTTTTAACTGCTCCTCTGCCAGCCTGTTTGCCCCCAACTCCCCTCCTCTACTGGCCTGGTCACCCCTAACTGCCTTCCCCTGCAGGCTTTATCGCCCCAACTGCCCTCCCTTGCAGGCCTGGTCCCTCCCAACTGTCCCCTCTGCTGGCCTGATCGCCTACAACTGCCCTCCCTTGGAGGCCTGGAACCTCCCAATCGCCCTCCTGTGCTGACCATCTTCTGGTGGCCATCTTATGTCCACATGGGGAGTAGAATCTTTGACCACATGAGAGCCCTCTTGTGTGGTGGAGTGATGGTCAATCTGTGTATTACTCTTTTATTAGATAGGATAGAGGCCTGGTGCATAAGTGGGGCCAGCTGGTTTTACCTGAAGGATGTCCCAGATAAGGGTGAGAAGCAGCCTGGGCGAGAGGCCTATAGTGGTTTGCAGACCAGCCACGACCCCCAGCAACCCAAGCATAGGCCTTGGGGTCTGGGATTAATTTATGTTCTATAATTTAAACTTCAGCTCGCTCAGTAGCGACAGCCATTTCTGTTTGGGTTTATTTAAATTCTGTAATTGAAACTTTGTATCCTAGAGTGGAGGCCTTCGTGCTAGGGCTGCAGAAGTTTGGCTTCCTCCATCACCTGGGCAACCCTAGCCTCTGCTATCTCCAGCTTCATGGCTGTTGCCATTTCTGCTGGGATTATGTATCTTCTATAACTGAAACTTTGTATCGAGTGGAGGCCTAGGCCGGCAAGGGCAGGTGGAAAGCTTGGCTTCCTCCATTGCCAGGGAAACCCACGCCTCCCACCTGCTCTCAGTGGCCGCAGCCATCTTGGTTGGGGTTTATTTGCTCCTGATTGGCTTGTGGGCGTGGCTTGTGGGCAGGGCTGGTGAATGTAACAGAGGTGTAGTCAATTTGCATATTACTCTTTTATTAGATAAAACTAGAGGTCTGGTGCACAAAATCCATGCACAAGGGTAGTGTGTCCCTCAGTCTAGCCTGCACCCTCTCCAATCTGGGACCCCTTGAGGACTGTCTGGCTGCCATTTAGGCCCAATTGAATGGGATCGTGCCTAAATGGGCAGTCAGACATCCTTCTCACAATCCAGGACTGCTAGCTCCCAACCACTCACCGGCCGGCCAGCCTGCCTGCCTACCTGATTGCCCCTAACTGCTCCTGCCTGCCAACCTGATCACACCCTAATCGCTCCCCTCCCAGCCTGATGGATGCCTAACTGCTCCCCTGCCGGCCCAATTACCCCTAACTGCCTTCCCCTGCCAGCCTGGTCAGCCCTAACTGCCCTCTCCTGCCAGCCAGGTAGCACCTAACTATCCTCCTCGGCAGGCCTGGTTGCCCCAACTGCCCTCACCTGCAGGCCTGGTCACCCCCAACTGCCCTCCCCTGCAGGCATGGTCCCTCCCAACTCCCTTCCCTTGCAGGCATGGTCTTCCTCAACTTCCCTCCCCTGCCAGCAATCTTGTGGTGGCCATCTTGTGTCCACATGAGGGCAGCCATCTTTGACCACATGGGGGTGGCCGTCTTGTGTGTTGGAGTGATAGTCAATTTGCATATTACTCTTTTATTAGATAGGATTACTCTACTTCTAGTGGTTAAGCATCAGTGTTTTTTAAGTTGGAGTCCAAGGGTCCTTGAGGTCTATTAGATAATCTCTGGAGAGTCTGAGAATTCTAAAAGAATTTTTTAAAACTGTGTGTTTATTTCAATGACATTTTTAGTGAATGTAAACATTTTAATTCATAAATAACCAAATATAACTGAGTTATACTACAAGTTTTCATTGGAGTTGTTTACTTCTATAAATATATTATTTGTATTGTGAAACCGAAAAGTGCTAGATTAATTCATTGTTTATCTCGCTCAACTTGCAAAAATCCTGCAAGACTTCTTATTCTTGACATTCTCAGGTAACTCCAACATACTTCCTTTCTTTGTGGTAAGGGTTATCTGTACATTACTCAATTTGAAAAATACTGATGTATTTTAACACATGTAACAAATTACACAGGAAAGAGACTGGGTTGAAATGAGAGAAGCACTTGCTTTGGGCATAAAATCAACGCACCAAAAATATCAGTAATCAAGATTAAAAATTATGTTAATGTGATATTCTTTAAAATAAAAAATTCAAGATCCATGATGAATATAGTACCAAATCTTTAAATAAATAAGGACTGGATCAGCATTTCTGGTTTTTCCTTTGGTCTCAGGCTCTATTTTAATGGCCTGGCATGACATTGAGTTACACAACCCCACCCAGTGTCATTTCATTTTTTTTCACACATTCCATGAAGAACATCTTTGTGAATACTCAAATTCTCATTTTTAGGATTAACTCCTAAAGAAATTATCCTTATAGTGGAATTACTAAGTAAACAGATACACAGTAAAGGTTCCTATACGAAATGACATTGTTTAAAAACAAACAGAGTATCACTTAATTGTATTTGTTCTAGTAATTTGTGAAAAAAGCCATCTAAAAGTCTTTTCCCCACTGGTGCTTCAATTTGTAATTCTTTTCTAATATCAATTTATAAAAAAGTATACTATAACGGTATTAGTCCTCTATAACATGTTATCAACATTTTCTCATTATGTAATTTGAGTTAAAATTTTATGTACTGAAGTTCCCATTTTTATGCCAAAATGCTGACATAAATTACCGTTGCGATACCTTCTATTTCTTACAAAGTTCTACTCCTGCAACAAAACTCTAAGAATGTTTATAATACAGTTCTTTAATCCAGATATCAACAAACCTTATCTGTCAGATATTAAGTATTTTTAACTTTGCAAGCCATATTATCAGAACCACTCAATTTTGCCATAGTAGAATAAAACATCTAGAAATTAAATGAAAATGAATGAATGTGGCAATGCTCCAATAAAACTTTATTTACAAAAACTGTGTGCAAGAAAAAAAAAGCAAAACAAGACAGAAACACAGAGAACAGGCTGGGTTTAGCCCATTATTGCTATTTTGCCAGTCCCTACTTTAAATCCACTTGGCATTTATTTATTTTTTATGTATAATAGGCATTTTTCTTTTTTTCTCTCTCTCTGAATAGCTGGTGAATTCCTTCCATTCATCATTAATATATCTAATTCCTTTAAATATGTCTTTTTTGTGGCAATCCATTCTGTATCATTATTAGCCTCCCTGATCCTTATAAAATCACAGTCCTAATGAAAATAATTATGAAAGTTTGACCAATTATTAGAGTTTGCCACTATCTACCTATTTTTAGAACATTATGTGTAATGTGGTTATGTGCATGCCTGTTTACTCCTTCAAAACATCAGAACCTATTGATATTTTCATCAGAATTATATCAAAGCTATACCTTAATTGGAAATAACTGATATCTGACCTTTTTTAAAAAGTCTCACCATTTATTGGTTTCATCTAACATAGTACATTTTAGTTGCTTTGCTATAGAAAATAGTGTGTATCTTCTTACTATATTATCTGAGAAAAAATGATTTATTATTTAACTAATATTCAACTACCAAGTCCATTAAACTTTCACGACTTCTACTAATCCTATCTCATAAAAGAGTAATATGCAAATTGACCATCACTCCAATACCCCAACTTGGTCAAAGATGGCTGCCTCCATGTGAACACAAGATAGCCACCACAAGATGGCCAGCAGGGAAGGGCAGTTGTAGGTGATCAGGCCTGTAGGAGAGGGCAGTTAGGGGTGACCAGGCCAGCAGGGGAGGGCACTTGGGGGCGACCAGGCCTGAAGGGGAGGGCAGTTGGGGGCAAACAGGCCTGCAGAGGAGGGTAATTAGGGGAAATTAGGCTAGCAGGGGAGCAGTTAGGCATCAATCAGGCTGGTAGGAGAGTAGTTAGGGGATGATCAGGCTGGCAGGCAGAAACAGTTAGGGGCAATCAGGCAGGCAGGCAGGCAGGCAGGCGAGTGGTTGGGAACCAGCAGTCCTGGATTGTGAGAGGGATGTCTGACTGCCTAATTGGGCCTAAACGGCAGTTGGACATCCCTCAAGGGGTCTCAGATTGGAAAGGGTGCGAGCTAGGCTGAGGGACACACTCCCCTGCACGAATTCTGTGCATCATGCCTGCAGTTCTCTAATAAAGATCCTTATCAGCCAATTATGATAATTGTCTCCCTTTTCCCCATTATTTCTAATTTCTTTAACATGTATTGGGGCAAAATCCAAGAGTTAAATAACAAAGATGAATCAGTAATTTGTGTTCTTTAGTAATTAACAAGTTTCCATCACTTTAGCTTTAAATTCAATGACTATTATTGATCTGAAGGAGGTATTTCCTAACTACCATCAAGAGAGTATTACAAGAAATGCATAGTGAATTACATGAGATGTCTTCTGGCATCTATGTATCTATCTATATAATCTTACTTGACCTGTTGGTGAAGATAGATATTAAAAGGTGTTTTAACACTGACCAATCTTGACATTCCAATGTTATATACCACAATATAAATTTTAAGTAAAAACAGTATTTTTATCTCAGAAAATTCCAGATAAAAATCAATACTTATTGACATATTTTAATGTTCTCCCATCAGCTCTTTCTTGCTGTAACAATTATTCCAAATTTCTGATACATTTTGTAAACCTCAAATATACATTACTCATGTAATAGAATAAAATAAGTATATATCTGAATGACTCCACTTCTTCACCTTACAATGCCTCCAAGGCAGAATCATGTTATTTTAAGATTCCCCTGATAAAAACTAAATTTACAAATTTAATAACAAACCAATGACTAATAATTTCAGAACTGAAAATGTGGTAACCCAAAAGCTTCCAGAAGTAGAAAAACAGGCTCAAAATAAAACAAAATCCTTTATCAATACTTTTAACTTCCCTTTGTTTACCAAAAATGAAGATCCAGATCACTATCCCAAGAATTTTTTTTAGAAATGAAGAACCCACTTCCTCCTTAGCCAAGTTAACTTGATAAGACTAAAAAAGGCCCCAAAATTTAATCACTGAATTCTGACTTCCAAGACTATGTCACTCATTATTGTGACAAATAATTTGCCTTCCCATTCTAATTCATTTATTTCGATGAAAAATTATAAATTAGCTCTCCTTTTATTATGAGCAAAAAGAAAAGGTAAAAAATTGATTTTAATGTAACATTTACTGATTTTTCAACTTTCAGAACCTATCAAAAACAAAATGGAAAAATGAAATTCTCTGGCTCTTTAAAGTTTGTATTTTAAAAACCTTCTGTAGGCTTTTTTTTTTAATTGAACAACTTTTATTTGCAAATAGATTGGTAAACTAATAAAAGTAGGATCTTGTGGCCCTAGATTGGCTCCTTGTATAATTAACTTATCCTCTAGAACCTGTTTCCTCATTTACAAATAAAGTTAGTATCATCTACTCTGGCCTTCTCAAATAAGAAGATGAAACAACACAGCACACATAAAAACATCCTGTAACTGTAAAAATACTACAGAAAAAACTATAGTGACATGGAATGAGATTTGAATGAAGAAATGTGACATGCAATGGAATTTGAATGGAAATGAAACTGGGAGGCCAAATGATGTTATATCAGTAACAGAAACAGAATGATAACTGACAAATCCAGAAAATTGTAGAAGAAATAATGAGAGCAAATAAATAGAAGCAGTGAAATTTATAAACACAAATTTTAGTACTTTAGTGATTTATATGGAAAGTGAAGAAGTTAAAACTAAATGAATCACAAGAAAAATTATAGAGTGAGTTGAAAGCAAAACTACAAGTTAAACGAAGAGAAAAACCAAGGGAGGTTTTGACAAGGTGCCATGAGTTAAAGCTATGATCTTATTAAATCATGAGAAAAGCTACTACTAGTAATTAATGATCAAAAATAAAATCTATCTGCATTTTATGAACCTCAGGTTAATAGTACTCTTTTAGTTATAATAATACATATTATGGGAATACAGTTTATGGGAAATGAGTAAGAGTGATAAAGCTGATCCCACTTCTAGTAACATAGTCTAAGAAGCCTGAAATACCAAATGAAAGAATATATGCACCCTGCACCCCTATGTTCAATGGCAGCATTATTTGCAATAGCTAAGATCTAGCAACAGCCCAAGTGCCCATCAGTAGACTGACAGGTCTAAAAACTATGGTACATTTCACAAGGGAATACTATGCAGCTATGCAAAAAGAAGGCTCCCTTACTCTTTAAAACAGTATGGAGAGACCTGGAGAGTATTATGCTAAGTGAAATAAGCCAGTCAGAAAAAGACAAGTATAACATGATGTCACTTATACATGGAATCTAATGAAAACAATAAAAACTGATGAACAAAATAGATCTAGAGACATTGAAACATGCAACAGACTGATGTATTTCAGAAGGGGGGAGAGTGTTAATCAAAGAACTTATATGCATACTAGTGGCCCGGTGCACAAAATTTGTGCACATTAAAAGGGAATCAGAGGAAATATTTTAATATTACTAGTTGCCCTTTATAATAGAAGTGTCAGAGATGAAAGAAAATTAGTAAAACATATGTGAAAATCTCGCTCCAGTCAGAGTCTGGGGTGTACCGCGGGACCAAGAGTCAGGTCCCCACCAACCTGCATACCTCGAAATCACTCAAGACCCAGACTTGGCTGGCCTCACCCGCATCAAGCCCTGCAGGGCAGGGGTAACAGCCTCAGGTCCCCCAAACCTGAAGCTAGGGGCGCGACCTCAGGTCCCCTGGCCCTGGCGAGAGGATGCGATGACCATTTGCATATTAGCTCTTTACTATATAGGATAGGATATAGGATATGCATAGCCCAAGGGCAAACAGTAGTGTAGGAAAGGCCTGGGGAGTAAACAGAAGCTGAATAGAGGGAGTCAACAGAAGAAAAAAGGGGACATTTTATAATACTTTCAACAATAAAGATTTTTTTTAAGTGATAAAGCATTAGTAGTAGTGAACAGCAAGAAATACAGGTTTCTAATGGTCATGGGGAAGAAAAACTTGAAAGAACAGAACAATGAAGAAGGGACAGGAGGGAGGAAAACAGAGAAGGAACAGAGGGAAAGTAGAAGGAAAGAAAAGAGGAGGAAAAATAAAAGGAAGAACCGAGGTCCCCTGGGGGATTTCTGGAAGAATTATCAAAGGTCTGCTCCTATAGGTTTGGTACAACTTCATAAAGAAAAGTGGCTTTACCCACTCACATACTGGGTGGGATACCTTACTGAAGGGTCAGGGTAAAGAATGCTTCAGCACCTTATGCCTAGGACCTATACACAATCCTACTTCATTCTCAAGAGTCCAGTCAATCAGGTGGTGAGCCTTTGAAGAAGTTCTTCCCCATTATCATTATGAAACTTCATATACAGGATTTTAAAACACATCTTTACAATCTAAATCTAATATAAAAATGTAGATGTTTGTCTCACAGAATTCTCCAGCTACTAGAACCTCTGATTATTTCCAGAACAATAGTACAAATAATTCTTCCTGATGCCCTCCTCCCCAGTGTATTTGGTTTTTGCTACAATTGACTTTTTGTCCAAGAAAAGTATCACTGGATCATGTACAGTAAGAATGGGATGCCTTTGGTAACCCACCATCATGATTTCTTATGGATTTCCCATATCCACACTGGGGTGTGTAAAGAGACAAGAGACATGTCCCATATACTTACATGGTTGTAATTTTCTGAGGCATACACTGCCACATAAATTTTCCCTAGATATCAAGACATTTCTTTATCCCTAATTCAGATATCCACGATCTCCATTTTGCCTGCTTCTATTAAATATGCTTTCACAATCTACCTTCTATTCAAATATTTTCATGTTCCTTCTCTACCATCTTCTTTAGAGCCACTACACTCATACCCATCCACCTCCTACAGCTTTATCATCACTATTTAGCCATCTTCCACTGCGCACCATGAAATTCTTGCTTACCTGAACAACAATCTGACCGTACAAATCACCTATTACCTATAAATAATCTATTATTCTATCTCCTTACTCTAAAACAGTGATTCTGAATAACAATTTTGTCCCCCAGGGGACATTTGGTAACATCTGGAAATACTTGAGCTGGGGCAGCATTGTTATAGCCATCTAGTAGGCCAAAAATACTGCTGAATATACTGCACAGGACAGCCCCTTACAACAAAGAACTATCTGGCCCAAAATATCACAGTGCTGAGGTTGAGAAACCCTGCTCAAAGACATCTGGATGAAAAAAATCTCTTACACAGAAGTATCACATTCTCAAACCCCCCAGTATAACAGGGACATATGGAAAAGCAAGCTTCCCTCCATCTTAACTATCATTTCAGAGAAAGAACTAATTCACACTATCTTTGCTTCTCAGCCTCTGAATTAATGTGATCTGTATAAACCATAGATAACCCTCAAATAATTGCTACTATTGTATATTCATCCCTTGTTCTCCTCATATTCCAGTATGATTACAGTGCCTGGTATAACTTCTTTCTTCCATCCTAACCATTGCAATGTCATTAACTGCATGAATAACTTCACTGGCTTATACAATAGCTCTATGACTTTTACCTCCAGAGATACACAATAACAGAGCTCTATCCCTATCTTTATTACTCACAGTTCTCAAATTTAGTATCCCCTATTATCCTTCTTTATCTTCTATCCACTGATCCAATGAACTGGTTCTTCAATCAACCTTTCCCAAGATAGCCTGCCCATTATTCCCTCCTGAAAAACATTTAAATCTATACATAGCCTATATTCCACTAACAATAAATGCAAAGACTTATTACCTCATATAAGCTCAATCAAACCATAAACTAATAAACTACCATAAACCTTCAGCTCTATCTTATATCAATCTCTAATCCTTGAAGACTCACACTTTACCTAATACTGCACTGAAACTGTGAAAGTCAGAGTACAATGGTATTTAGGAACAAACAGGATTAAAACCCTAATTACTACTCAGGAAACATTTCATATAACTCCTTGTTGGTTCCTTAGCATTATTCTCACAAGATAATTCAAATTGTCTCAACTTTCATTAAGAGTCTCCTCTAACCCTGTCAACAAACTACTTCACTTTTTAATCAAGAACATCTGTTCTCAAATGAATAATTCATGTGTAAAACAAAAAGAAAGGGAAAAAAAAGATGAAATGTTTACTTGAGCATTGTCAGGTTCGTCTTTAATTTTGTCTAGTAGTCCCTGCTGTGGTGCCATTGCTTTGTCATACTCATCATCCAAAGGTTCTTCTTTAATTCTAATATTTGATGCAAAGGAATTCCCCAGTTCCGAACCAATGGGTTCTTTATTGGCAAATGGATAGCTGGAATCCTAAAACACAATATAAAGGATTAATAAATATTCAGGTTTTAGATTTATTCCTCTTCAGGTTCAACACCCAAAGAAAAATTCATCGGAAATGAAGAACTTCTATGGACATTCATTAGAATCCCTACACCTAAAAGTAAATGTCTAAATATCAAGTACAAATAATCTAAGAGCTGGTACTTTATCTCCTAAGATGTCCTTTCCAAAATAATAAAGTAAATAAAATAAAAATCAGCTCTCTACCTACTATATATAGTTATAGTTTAGAAAGTAACATAAAGAAAATGTTGACACTTGACTTGCCACAGTTACAGCATTCTACATACACACTGAAAACTTACCCTAAAGTTTGTTTCTGGGATTTGTGGTAAATGAGTATGTAATGTTTCTTCAACTTGATTAGCTATTGAAGAAAAACAAAACAAAACAAACACATGTATATGAATAACAAATCTTATAAAGAGTAACCTAAAAAGCTATCATTTGATAATCAACTCTCTTTTCCAACAAAGATGCTCATTAGCATGAGATGAGTACCCCCAAAACACCCAAAAGGTAGTTCTATTTACAGTAAACAATCTGACACCATCTAACTTTTAGCCTCATCTCACACTTTTCCTTGTTCAAATCTAAATAGAGTGGTTATTTTATTCACTATGCTCTGAAAGTTACTTGTGTTTGTTATTCCCCATTTCTGCTTATATCATACTAAGTCCCCATTTACCTATCCTAATCTTTACGCAGTCTTCCAAACTCAGCTCAGGTCAAAATTCACCTCTCCTCTATAAAACCTTTCCTGGCCAATAAGTTAAAAATCATCTCTAGGAATATCCAAAACTCAATTTCAATAATTTTAAAATCTTCATGTACTGCCTGCCTTATGACAAACGCTTCCAAGACTGTCTTTAATTATAAATTAAATCTATGATATTCAACTGGTCACTGATATTTCTAATACTTGTCTCTTCTACCACCAGACATTATGTTACTTGAGGGTAAGTACCCTCATAATGTTCAATATCCCTACAGGGGATACTGAAAATGTATACTGATTGGTTCTTTCTACCATATTTCTCCTTATATTGTCAGAAGAAATTTAAGGTCGATAAGTTAGTTATTCCTTTCACATCTACTGAATATTTAATGAAACATTACTATTTTCACTATAACCAAGAATACAAAGATGAATAAGATACAATCTGTATCGTATATGTAAGGCAAAAATAATACTGTGTGAGAAGGACTATAAGTAATGAAACATGAACAAAATGCTATGAAAATATAGATAAGGAAACAATTCATTCTTGATACAGAAAGTTAGAACTAGAGAGCAGTAGAGGTTTTTGAGTTAGTCACTGCTGAATAAAAAGTACTTTTACAGACGTATATACAAAGAGAGAAAATGGCATGCAGGCAAATAGAACAGTAATAGAAAAAGGATGAATGAGGGAAATAGATGATGTAATCAAGAATGGAGCTAAACTATAGGAAAAACTGAGCAAAGAGGCTCAAGAAGAGCCGCAAGAAACTTCTAAAACATAAAATAGAAATGTTCAATAAGAAAACCCTCCCTAATTTGGTGGGACAGCAGTTTGAATTAGTGCTTACAGCACAAAGAAGTTAAATCCAACTTCAGGTTCCAATGTTCAACCAAAGAAAATGAACAGGTGATTCGAGTATCTTGCCTTCTCATCAAAATATTGCAACCAGGGGAGGGAGAAATGAGCTTTAGAACTATTTTTCAACCATTTATACCATTACCAAAAGTTACGGGAAGAAATTCAGTCACTCTGCAAAGAACAAGGATAAAAAAAAAAAATGACAAGCTTACAATGAATTTAACTATTCATACTTTGCTTAGCATCAGAAGTAATAAAAGCTATTATTATTATATGTTGTTATTCATTGTGGTTTATGGCTCTATTCCAACAATTATTACCTGCTTTATCAAAAAAACTGCTTTTCAACCTTGCATCCACCTCTTTATGGGATTTGTCCAACTGTTTTTCATGTTCATAAGTTAGGTCTCTATTTTTCTCCTTTCCAGAAAATGTCTCTTTGCTGTTTTCTCTTACTAGACTAAAATCTTTCCGTACTGATTTAAAGACAGAAACCTGATCAAACTGTTTAGGAAAGTCTTTTTTAAACTTATTTTGAATCTGTATTTCATTTTCAGGGTCTGATTCATGCTGTGTGACTCTTCTCTCTATCTCCAAGCTATCATCAGTATGAACTGAAGAAACAAGATTGTCTTTTGAACTAAAATCCTGTTCATCCTCATTGTCACTACCAACGACTGGAATTCCTGCAAGATCCCCAGAGTTCAAAAAATAATCATCTTCATCCAGCAATGAATTTTCAGATCCTGTTTGATTCGGCATTCCATAAGGCATGCTGTCAAGGGTAGGAGTTAAGTTGTGGTCTATATCTTCAGACATTTCTGTATCCATGATACCACCACCTTAAAAAGTAAAATACTGTTTAGACAAACAATAATGCTAAAGTTGACCACATTTATAAGGTCTGTCTGGTATTTAATCAAATATTTTTTCTTTCCAAACAAAATATAGGTACTATCACAGTATTTCATTAACACTTTAAGACAGGAGTGACAGATATGACTATCCCTATTTGACAGATAAGGAAACAGGGCCCTAAAACTTGAAAAACTATTGTTAGTTAGGAAGAAAGGCAATGTGAGTTAGGTAAATGTACCAACTTCATAATCAGATATACCTGTGTTGGAATCATAGCATGATCATTTAAAATCTATATTATCTTGAAAATTAAACTTTTAGGCTTCTTTATCTATAGAGAGATGTAATACTGACCTTGGCAATTAATGTGTGGTGGGGATTAATGGCAGTGTATAAAAGGACCTACTAACAATGTAAAAGTGATAATTATAATTAGTATAGTGATTATTCTGGGGACCTGATATTAGAACCCAGGCCTCTGGTCTCAAGAGTCCCAATTTCTCTGTACTAATTCTAATAAACACAACAGTTAATATTTATAATAATAAATATTTAAGCATAAAAATAAAATGTATCCAAGCTAGAATAAATTTTAAAAGTGTTTACCATTTAAAACTATATGCTCGTCTCTCTTATTCCAAAATAAAACGACAAAAAATTTCCAGCTTTGTATTTCTTTGCCCTCATTCACCTTTCTTTCATAGTCAAACTTGTAGGGAAAAGTCTACAGTGGTTTATTCCTACTTCATCTTCACCCTTTAGATGAAAGCAATCTGGTTCCCAATTTTGCATTGGAAATACTCTCATTGAGATCATCAATGATCTCCTAATGGCCAAATCCATTAGGATTTATGTGGCGTACTCCTTATGTGACATATCCCCTTTGATAAAATTCCTTTGGTTTCTCTATTATTTCTTTCTCCCTTTTAAATTGATCTATATACTTCTTTCCTCTATGCACTAAATATCAGCTTTCCTCTAAGATTCCAGTTCTCTTCTCATTTTATACTCTTGGACTACTTTTTTCACCATGGCTTTAGCAGTTGACTTCCTAAGCACTTCAGCTTAGACCCAAGAGTCAGATATTTATATTCTTCTAGGAGCCTTAAGGACTCCAATTTAGTACCTCTAAAACCAAACTCATCCTGCTCCATTCCAAGCATATTTTCCTTGTATTTCTTTCACTTGATTAACAGTTATCATCAAAGCAGCAGTTCGCTCAAGATAGAAAAGAGATACTTCAATTCCTATTGACAATGTACTAACTCAAACCACAAAGGTATCTAAGAAGCAAGCATATTCTTACAAATCTTAACCTGAACCACTTTTAATTGGTCCATGAGCAGCCAAATTGGAACTGACAAAAACATATAGTGAAGCAAACATTAAAAACAGAGGTACCAACAATAGCCTTGCTTTTTTATTTGAAGCCCAGATGAAACCTTCAATGTGGTTGGTTCTTCAAATAATTCCCTGGGTATGCTCCAGAATAAATTCCTCCTTATAATCAAGTCCTAACTGATACAGAGTCCAAATGAAAGTTTTCTTCAAGTTGCCCTCTTCCATAAAGACAACAGAATTCTCTTTTTAAACCATAAATCATTCCATATTATACTTTTCTCTGAAATCCTTTAATTGCAACCCACAGCCTAAAGTACTCATTCATTCAGCACATACAGGGAGAAGCAAAAGTAGGTTTACAGTTGTTCATACAGAATACAATAATTAATAAATAATACAAGAAAAACCAACCATGTTTTGGTTATACACAACTATAAAACCTACTTTTGCCCCACCCTATATTTATTAGAAAACCACTGTGTAATAAGTACTGTGATAATGCCCCCTCTTCACAGAAATAGAAAAAATGATAGGAAATAATTACCATTTGTACTTAAGTAATAATAAATTCAAACAACAGATGCTAAAATCTTAGGAATGTGTACAATTTACTTTCACACAGTATGCCACAGAGAGAGAAGCACAGAGAAATAACAGCATGCATAGTGTACAGATATTCATCGTACTATTCTTTTCATGTTTTATTTTTATTTTTTATTTTTTTAAATATATTTTATTGATTTTTACAGAGCAGAAGGGAGAGGGATAGAAAGTCAGGAACATCGATGAGAGAGAGACATCGATCACCTGCCTCTTGCACGCCCCCTACTGGGGATGTGCCTGCAGCCAAGGTACATGCCCTTGCCGGAATCGAACCCAGGACCCTTCAGTCCGCAGTCCGACACTCTATCTACTGAGCCTAACCGGTCTCGGCTCATGTTTTATTTTTAAACTAGAGGCCTGCTGCACAAAATTTGTGCACTTGGGGTGGGGGTGGGGGTTCCCTCACCCCAGCCTGCACCCTCTTACAGTCCAAGAGCCCTCAGGGGATATCTGACTGCCAGCTTAGGCCCATCCTTGAGGGAGCATCCCTAAGCTGGCAGTTTGACATCTTTAGCACTACTGTGGAGGAGGGAGAGGCACCCACGACCACTGCTGCACTCACCAGCTGTGACTCCGGCTTCTGGCTGAGCAGCTTTCCCCCTAGGGGAGTGGACCGACCACCAGGAGGCAGCTTCTGTGTTGAGCAACTGCCCCCTGGTGGTCAGTGTGTATCATAGTGACCAGTCGTTTCGCTGTTTGGTCGATTTGCATATTAGTCTTTTATTACATAGGATTCTCATAATAGAAAGTTAGGGAGAAAATATAAATAAAATGGCAAGGTATTAACATATATACTTACTAGAGGCCCAGTGCACAAAATTTGTGCACAGGAGGGTGGGTCCCTCAACCTGGCCTGCACCCTCTCCAATCCAGGACCCCTCGGAGGAACTATCCAACTGCTGGTTTGGATCCATGCAGGATTGGGCCTAAACCAGTAGCTGGGCATCCCTCTCACAATCTGGGACCACTGGCTCCTAACCTCTCACAATCTGGGACCACTGGCTCCTAACCACTGGCTCCTGCCAATCTCATCCCCTTAACTGCTCTCCACTGCAGGCTTGATCGCCCTCACTGCTCTCCCTTGCTGGCCTGATCCTCCTAACTGCTCTCTTCTGCCAGCCTGATACCTAACTACTCTCCCCTGCTGGCCTGATCCCCCTAACTACTCTACGCTGCCAGCCTGATCATCCCTAAACACCTCTGCCTTGGCCATGTCACCATGGCTTTGTCCGGAAGGAAATCCTAAAGGTCATCCAGAAGATGTCCAGTCTAATTAGCATATAACCCTTTTATTAGTATAGACAGTACGATAAATCTACCAGACTAAAAGCAAATAAAGGTCAGGGTTAGAGCCTTCTCTATACAACAAGTTATTCTTAATATCTGATTACATTGCATGTGCTCAGTAACTGTTTAATGAATGGAAAGGATATGTATTTCATATGGTCAACAATTTAAGTTCCATAGCAAATGAGAAAATACTAAAAAATAACATTGTAATCAACTGTCAAATTTTCTACATTTACATTCAAATTATGGTACTGGGTAAAAAGGGTAGCCACATGGAAAAAATTGAATCCCTACCTCATACCAAAATAATTCCCAGATTGTATTTAAAGTTTAGACATAAAACTTAAAACAGTTGGAAAACCATGGAACAATTATTTTTAAATCTTAAAGTGGAGAAAAGCCTTTATAATGACACAAAATCCGGAATAAATTTAATAAAATAATAAAAGATCAAATGTAACCAAAGAGAAGAAAACACAACCCAAACCAAAAGATTAAGAATAAACTGGTTAAAAAATCATTTCACCGCACTTTATATGGAAAAAGGTCATTTCCCTACTATGTAAAGACCCTTACAGTTCAATAAAGACACAAGCAACCAAATACATAAAAGCAAAGGATTTAGCATGACCAGTGTGGTTCCATGGGTGAGCACTGACCTATGAACCAGGAGCTCAGGGTTTAATTTCCCGTTTAAGACACAAACCCAGGCTGGAGGTTCAATCCTCAGTAGGGGGGATGCAGGAGGCAGCTGAGCAATGATTCTAATCATTAATATTTCTATCTCTCTCTCCTCCCTTTCTCTCTAAAATCCATAAAAAGATACATTTTTTTTTTAAAGTGAAGTATTTGAACAAACATTTCACAGGAAAGGAAACACTAAAGTTGAACTTTGCTCATAAGTGAAATGCAAATTAATAATGCAATGAGATATACCATGTTCACATAGCAGGTTGGTAATGACAAAATTTTTGATAACAGCCTGGCAGCTATATTATAGGCCAAAGTTTGTAACAAGACCATATGTGAATTGCAAAGCTTAAAATATTTACAATCTGGCCCTTAACAGAGTGTATAAACTAGTACAATCCAAATAAAGAGCAGCTAGCAATATTTATAATACGTTAAATGCACATACCACTTGAGCCAGCAATTCTATTTACCCTACATATATACTCTCATAAGAGATCTATGAAATACATTTTTGGCAGCAACATACTAAAAACAATCTATCAATGAGGCTAAATTAATCACACAACATACCTACAATGGAATATTATATAGTTGTTAAAAAGAAAACAAAAAAGAAGAAGAATGAGGCCACTTTATATAAATCCCAAAGGTTAAGTAAAAATTTGAAAGTGAGGGAGACTATACATATATAGAGTTAGGGCCCAAGTAGCTGTTCATAATTGTTCATATGGAAAATACAATAATTGCACAGCCAGCATGGCTCAGTGGTTGAGCAACAACCTATGAAACAGGAGTTCCTCATTCAATTCCCAGTCAGTGCACATGCCTGGGTTGCAGGTTCAATCTCTAGTGGAGGATGTGAAAGAGGCAACTAATCAATGCTTCCTTCTCATCATAGATGTTTCTCTCTCTCCCTTCCTCTCTAAAATTAATGGAAAAAAAATTTTTTAAGAAAAATACAATAATTATACAGTGAGAAAGCAGGGGAGTGTTGAGGAGGGGGGAAAGAGATCAAACAAAGGATTTGTATGCATGCACATAAGCACAACATATGGAAACAAGACTCTTGGGGAATGGGATGAAGGCGTGCGACAGGGGGAAGAAGAGGCTAGGGGAAGATCAATGGGGAAAAATGGGAGATATATGTACTACTACATGTAATACTTAAGACAATAAAAAATATTTTTAAAAAGAAAAAAATACAATAATTAAAATAATACAAGAATAACTATTTCGTGCAATCATGTTCTAAACCTGCCTATGCCCCACCGTGTATTATGATATCACTACTATATTTTTTAAAAATTTATGTGTATCTGTAATTATCCTAGCAAATAAAAGAGTAATATGCAAATTGACTGTGCCTCTGTTACATCCACAAGCCATGCCCACCAATCAGGAGCAAGAATGAAAATTAACCAAACCAAGATAACTGCGGCCACAGAGAGAGCAGGAAGCTTGGGATTCTGCGGCAATGGAGGAAGCCAAATTTTCTGCCTGCCCTGACCAGACCAGGCCTCTTCTTAAGGCTACAAAGTTTCAATTATAGAAGATAAATAAATCCCAGATACCATGGCCTCTGCTTAGGTCGCCGGGGGTCATGGCCAGCCTGCAAACCGCCAGTCCCCTAGCTCAGGCTGCCCCACACCCCAAGGGAACCCCCACCCTGATCCAGACACCCTTCAGGGCAAACCAACTATGAATAGCAAGAATCTACAACCAAGATTGCTCTATCCAGCAAAGCTGTCATTCAGAATTGAAGGTCAGATAAAGTGCTTCACAGATAAGAAAACGCTAAAGGAGTTCATCACCACCAAACCAACACTATATGAAATGCTGAAAGGTACTGTTTAAGAAGAGGAAGAAGAGGGAGAGAGAAAAATGGCGGCGGAACGGAGGGATTCGATCTGAATCTGCTCACAGGGCAGAGGGAGGGAGCAGCTGAAAGTCGCACAGGGAGCATTTGTCCGCGACTAGGGGGACAGCTGTGCTCCAGGAGAAGATAGAGGACTGCTGGGCTGGCCTCCCTAGCCTGAGCGGCCCCAGTACTGCTGGGTTCTCTCCCTGAGCCAACTGCGCGAGGAGGCGCGCGGAGGCGGACCACGACATCTTGAACGAGAGGAGCCGGCAAACATACAGCTGTCGTACGCGGTACCGCTGGGCTGCACCGCTGGGGCTCCCGGAGCACCGGCGCCCAGGTGGCGCGGAGGCTCACAGAGCCCAGGGAGCGCTAAACTCCAGCTCGGAAAGGTCAGATTTCCCTGGGGGTACTTTGGGCGCGAAACTGAGGGGGCTGGCAGTCTGGGAGATCTGCACCTTGGAACTCAAAACCTGGAGATCTGCACCTGAAATAGAATCTGTGGCTGTTGAAGCTGGTGAACGTGGGAGAGGGCCCTTGGAGCTGGTGGCAGAGTTGATCCCTGGAGCGCAATCGGTTTGGACCTGACAGAGGGGGGAAGCCCGGAAGATTTTGGGAGGGTTCTGGCTGCTAAAACAGCAGTCACCATTAGAGAGGCAGTATTGTTTAGTTCAGGATAAAGAGGACCAAGAGACCCAGAAGTCAATCTAGAAACACTGCCACCCAGGGGCCAAATCACAAATTGA
Organism: Antrozous pallidus; assembly: GCA_027563665.1. Lineage (NCBI taxonomy): Eukaryota > Metazoa > Chordata > Mammalia > Chiroptera > Vespertilionidae > Antrozous > Antrozous pallidus. The sequence continues at coordinate 189,680,642 of CM050508.1, forward strand.
CTCTTATGTGACAGGGAATTGATTATATTTTCTCTTCGACCTTGGGAATACAAGGAATCTATTTTCATCTACACTTTAGTATCTTTTACTCTACCTCAACTTCACCTTTATACCACCACTCTCTGGCTAACCTTTCCCTATTTAGTGCCTTGTTTCCCTTACACTTTTCCCGCTTTAGATTTACCTAATTCTTTCCCCTTACCCCCTGTTAAAATTTCACCCCACTGATATATCTAATCTCTAACCACCTAATCCAAGTGCATATATACCTCTAACTTCTCTGACTTCACTATCTTAAAGTGTTTTTAGCCCTGTCCTGTTGTTGTTGTTTACTTGACTGTTGATTATATTGATTTTTTAAGCAGGTTTATGAGATTGATTTGCTTATTCTGTTATTTTGGTTTGTCTTGTAGGGGGGGGGTTATTTTTATTTTTGGTGTTGTTTCTTGTTTTGTTGTCCTCATCTGCATTGTTTTTGAGATAGATTTTTGCTTCTGCGTCCCCTCACCTCTCTTGATATTAGTAGTTGTATGTAATTTGTATCAATCTCCAAGTACTTGTTGCAGGTTTGGTTCGGATTAAGGGCTGTCCTATAGGAGTTTTCACCCCACATTTATAATTTACTCCTTTTATTTCTTTTTTTTCTTCTCCCCCTTTTCCCATTATCATTTTGGCATTCCTGTCTTTCTTTTTTGTGAGTGTATGTGTGTGTGGGGGTCTCTTTCTTTTTTGTGTGAGTGTGGGTGTGTGAGTGTCTGTGTGGGTCTGGGGGAGGTTCTCTTTCTTTTTTCCCACCTATCACCGAATTTGCCTTTCTCTGGCGGTCACCTTTATTTGGAATTACAATTACTTTGACTACATTCCGGTTCAGTGCCTGGTGCATTGCACCTGGTTGTGTTGTATTTTGTGCCTTTAAATCAACGCAGGAGAGTGAGAACTACATAACCACATACACAGAGAAGAGAGACCATGGGAAGACAAAGAAATAGCCCACATATGAAAGAAAAGCAAGGCTCACCAGAAAAGGAGGTAAACGAAATGGAAGTTAACAACCTGTCAGAGAAAGAATTCAGAGAAATGGTCATAAGGTGGCTGAAAAGAATGGAAGACAAATTTGATAATATGAGTAAGAACCAAGAGGAAATGAGGAAGACCCAGGAAGAAATGATGAAGAGCCATGAAGAAATGAAAAGTGACATTGCTGAAGTAAAGAACTCAATAGAAAGTATTAAGAGTAGACTAGAAGAAGCAGAGGATCGCATCAGTGAGCTAGAAGACCAGGTAGGAAAAAATAACCAAGTAGAGCAGCTACTAGAAAAAAAAATTAAAAAGCAGGAGGAGAGCCTAAGAGAACTTTGGGATAACATGAAACAAAACAACATCCGTATAATTGGGCTTCCAGAAGGACAGGAAACTGAGCAAGGAATAGAAAACCTGTTGGAAGAAATAATGACAGAAAACTTTCCTGGTATAGGAAAGGAAAAACCCACACAAATCCAAGAAGCTCACAGAGTCCCAAGCAAAATAAACCCCAAAAGACCTACGCCAAGGCACATTATAATTAAATTGGCAAACACCAATGACAAAGTAAGAATCTTAAAAGCTGCCAGAGAGAGACAGAAAGTCACCTACAAAGGAACACCCATCAGACTAACAAGTGATCTCTCAACAGAAACCTATCAGGCCAGAAGGCAGTGGAATGAAATCTACAAAGTCATGCAAAGGAAGGGTCTGAATCCTAGAATACTGTACCCAGCAAGGCTCTCAATCAAAATTGAAGGTCAATCAGGAGCTTCACAGATAAAAAAGGACTAAGGGAATTTGTCACCACCAAACCAGCAATGCAAGAAATGCTAAAGGATCTGCTGTAAAAAGAAATAGGAAGCGAAGAAGGATCACAGGGGCAAAGAACAAAAATGGCAACATATAAGCACCTATCAATAATAACTTTAAATGTAAACGGGTTAAATGCTCCAATCAAAAGACATAGGGTAATAGACTGGATAAGAAAACACAACCCATGTATCTGCTGTCTACAAGAAACCCACCTCCGAAAAAAAGACGCACACAGACTGAGGATGAAAGGTTGGAAAAAAGTTATTCAGGCGAATGGAAATGAAAAAAAAGCTGGGGTAGCCATACTTATATCTGACAAATTAGATCTCAAAGTGAAGGACATAACAAGAGATAAAGAAGGCCACTTCATAATACTAAAGGGAGCAATTCAACAAGAAGAAATAACTCTTGTAAACATATACGCACCCAATACAGGAGCACCCAAATATATACAAAAACTCCTAGAGGACATCAAGGGAGAGATAGACAGCAATACAATCATAGTAGGAGACTTTAATACCCCATTATCACCATTGGACAGATCCTCTAAACAAAAAATCAGTAAAGAAACATCAATTCTCAATGACTCACTGGACCAGATGGAATTAATTGACATCTTCAGATCATTTCACCCCAAAGCCACAGAATATACATTCTTTTCAAGTGCCCATGGGTCATTCTCAAAGATAGACCATGTATTAGGTCATAGGCAAAGTCTCTCCAAATTCAAGAAGATAGAAATCATATCAAGTATATTCTCAGATCACAGTGGCATAAAGCTGGAAATCAACTACAATAGAAACAATCCAAAGAAATCGAACACATGGAGACTAAACAGCATGCTATTAAACTATGACTGGGTTACTAGAGAGATTAAGGAAGAGATAGAAAACATCATGGAAACAAATGACAATGATAGCACAACAATCCAAAATCTATGGGACACAGTGAAAGCAGTTCTGAGAGGGAAGTTCATAGCTCTACAATCCTACTGCAAAAAACTAGGAACAGCGGCAATAAATTATCTAACCCAACAACTCAAAGAGTTAGAAAGAAAGCAACAAGAAAAGCCCAGTGTAAGCAGAAGGAAGGAAATAGTAAAGATCAGAGCAGAAATAAATGACATAGAGACCAAAGAAACAATACAGAAGATCAACGAAACCAAGAGCTGGTTCTTTGAAAGGATAAACAAGATTGATGAACCTCTAGCCAGACTCACCAAGAAGCAAAGAGAGAGGACCCTAATAAATAAAATCAGAAATGAAAGAGGTGAAATAACAACAGACCCCATTGAAATACAAGGGATTGTTAAAAAATACTATGAACAACTCTACTCCAACAAACTGGACAACCTGGAGGAAATGGATATGTTTCTAGAAAAATATAACCTCCCAAAACTCAATCAAGAAGAATCTAAACAACTCAATAGACCAATAACTGTGGAAGAAATTGAAGCAGTCATCAGAAAGCTTCCAGCAAACAAAAGCCCAGGGCCAGACGGCTTCACAGGGGAGTTTTACCGAACATTCAAGGAAGAACTAAAACCTATACTCCTCAGACTATTCCAGAAAATTCAAGAGGATGGAAAACTTCCAAACTCCTTCTATGAAGCTAGCATCACCCTAATACCAAAACCAGATAAAGACGACACAATGAAAGAGAATTACAGGCCAATATCCCTCATGAATATAGATGCCAAAATCCTCAATAAAATTCTATCAAATCGGATCCAGCAGTACATCAGAAAGATCATACACCACGACCAAGTAGGATTTATCCCAGGAATGCAAGGATGGTACAATATCCGCAAATCAATAAATGTGATACATCACATAAACAAATTGAGAGATAAAAATCACATAGTCATATCAATTGATGCAGAAAAAGCATTTGACAAAATCCAACATCCTTTCTTAATAAAAACTCTCAATAAGGTAGGAATAGAAGGATCATACCTCAACATAATAAAAGCCATATACGATAAACCCACAGCATACATCATACTCAATGGGCAAAAACTACAACCATTTCCCCTAAGAACAGGAACAAGACAGGGTTGCCCACTTTCACCACTCCTGTTCAACATAGTACTGGAAGTATTAGCCATTGCAATTAGACAAGAAGAAGAAATAAAAGGCATCCAAATTGGAAAAGAAGAAGTTAAGCTATCCTTATTTGCAGATGACATGATATTGTACATAAAAAACCCGAAAGACTCCATAAAAAAGTTAGTAGACTTAATAAATGAGTTCAGCAATGTAGCAGGCTACAAAATTAATGCCAAGAAATCTATGGCATTTCTATACACTAATAGTGAACTTACAGAAAGAGAGACTAAAAAAGCAATCCCATTTACCATCACACCAAAAAAATTAAGATACCTAGGAATAAACTTAACTAAGGAGGTAAAAGATCTATTTGTGGAAAACTACAGGACACTGAAAAAAGAGATAGAGGAAGATGTAAACAGGTGGAAGAACATTCCATGTTCATGGATTGGGAGAATCAACATAATTAAAATGTCCATACTACCCAAAGCAATCTATAAATTTAATGCACTCCCCATTAAAATACCAATGGCATATTTCACAGACCTAGAAAGAACTCTCCAAAAATTCATCTGGAACAAAAAAAGGCCCCGAATAGCCACAGCAATCCTGAGAAAGAAGCACAAAGTCGGTGGGATTTCCATACCAGATTTCAAACTGTATTACAAGGCTACTGTTCTTAAAACAGCCTGGTACTGGCACAAGAACAGACATATAGATCAATGGAATAGAATAGAGAATCCGGATATCAACCCAATCCACTATGCTCAATTAATATTTGACAAAGGAGGCAGGAACATAAAATGGAGTCAAGACAGTCTCTTCAATAAATGGTGTTGGGAAAATTGGACAGATACATGCAAAAAAATGAAACTAGAGCACCAACTTACACCATACACAAAAATAAACTCAAAATGGATACAGGACTTAAACGTAAGACAGGAAACCATAAAAATATTAGAGGAATCTACAGGAAGAAAAATCTCAGACATATGCCAAAAGAACTTCTTTGATGATACCGCTCCGAGGGCAATGGAAGCTAAAGAGAAAATAAACAAATGGGACTACATCAAAATCAAAAGCTTTTGCACAGCTAAAAACAACAAGAAAACCCACTGTATGGGAGAACATATTTGCAAATGTTATTAGTGATAAAGGTTTAATCTCAAGCATCTACAGGCAACTCACCCAACTCAATAAAAGGAGGACAAATGATCCAATAAAAAAATGGGCAACAGACCTAAATAGAATCTTCATGAAAGAAGACAAAAGGAAGGCCCAGAGACACATGAAAACTTGCTCAAAGTCACTAATTATCCGAGAGATGCAAATCAAAACGACTATGCGGTACCATCTCACACCTATCAGAATGGCTTACATCAACAAATCAACAAACGACAAGTGCTGGCGAGGATGCGGAGAAAAAGGAACTCTTGTGCACTGCTGGTGGGATTGTAGACTAGTACAGCCACTGTGGAGAACAGTATGGAGATTCCTCAAAAAACTAAAAATGGAGCTCCCATTCGACCCAGTGATCCCAATTCTAGGAATATACCCCAAGAAATTAGAAAGGCGAATTAGAAAGGATATATGTACCCCTATGTTCATAGCAGCACAATTTACCATAGCTAAGATTTGGAAACAGCCGAAGTGCCCATCAGCAGATGAGTGGATCAAAAAACTATGGTACATTTACACAATGGAATACTACGCCGCGGAAAAAAAGAAGGAGCTCCTACCATTTGTAACAACATGGATGGATTTGGAGAGCATTATGCTAAGTGAAATTAGCCAGGCAGAGAAAGACAAATATCACATGATCTCACTCATTTGAGGAATACAATCAATGACATAGACTGATGAACAAGAATAGATCCAGAGACTGAGAAAAGTCCATCAGAATGTCAAACCTCAGGGTAAGTGGCAGGTGGTGGGAGTAAGTGGAAAAGTCAATATACTTGAACTCTTGAACTGAGGTAAGTGATTTGTGTTTTTACATCCCTGACAAAGTTTATATAAAATTATAAAAAAAATGGCAGCTAGTCTGACATTGAATTGACATGGCCTAGAGCTTGTCATATCCTATGGAGACCAGTCCTTAGGCTAGGCCCTGCTTAACCTCCCATGACACCATAATACCCTTACATGATATTATTCTACAATGTCATTATAATATTTGATATTTGACAACAGCATATTATACAATTATCCCAAATAAACTTACAAACTAATTCTTTGAATGTTGGGCAGCAACTTAAAAAAGAATAGGAAAGAAATTAATCCCTTTCAGAAGGAATTAAGGCACTGGGAAGGCATCCGAGCATTCTATATTGGCCCTTCTTGCCCTTTCTGCCAAGAGGGACCTTCTTGTTACTATCCAAATACACACAGCTGATGCCAGAGTTTTCAGTTCGAGCTGTGGCTGAAGCCTTTGGGCAGCTGGCACCATGGATCTGTATCTCGACCAATGGTGTGAGCTGGGCCCTCTCTGGAGAAGAAACCTGGGTCCCCCGAGATATGTGATCAGTACCGGGACCCCGCCAGCAGGCGAGGGGACCCCAAGGCAGGTACTGGACGTGGAGGCCACAGGGGGGCATAGACTACAAAGGAGACAGAACTGAACCTCACATCACCCTGTTTGGCCCCGGAGGATGGCTGGTTAGCCAGAGACGGGTAAGATTCCTCAGGGAAGGAACAACCTAAGACAGGCACAGTCGCAGAGGGGCCAACAGGAGAGAACTAAAAGGTCAACAGAGGTGGGGCACAGACCCTCATCCACAAACCTTGCAGGGGTTTGAATTCTCAACCCTCCTAAGGGAGGTCTCCTACCCCCATGGCTGCTTCGCCTCCCACACACAACTCATACGGGGACCCAGGCGGCAGACAGAGACTCGGCCAGCAATAGCTGCTCTATATCTAAATTCAGTCTATTACCAGGAATGCTCGGGACCTACTCAAAATTGCAAATATTCCTTTCCACTAGTATTCACAGGGTAAACTAAGATTTCTGCTTGAGTATTAAAATTGACAGGAAAATAGTAATCAAGTTTTCAGATTAATTTAAATTGGCCAAGTGAAATACGAGAATACTCAAGAAAATTATAGTGTACTGGACAAAAAGCTTTTCCTAAAACATTAACTGAAAAATCTATTAGTAGTTCATCTCTCTGTAAAATTGCCTAACATCCAAAGAACCTAAAGCAGTCACTTTGTGTGCAAAAATTAAAATTTAAAATTATCAAGACTGCAATAGAAAATTTCCAAAAGTCCCCATTAATCAAAAAAGGGGAGGGGACAGCGGGGTAATATCATGAAAGGGACAAAAAAAAAATATCGAGTAAGTAAAATACATCTAGAAAATTCTTACTCCAGTAAAGTAAATTCCATTTGTAAAAACAATAGCAGGACACCCATGAAAAAACACACATGATGCCAAAATAAGCTAAAGAAAAATCATTTAGGCAAAAATTAAAAAGAATCCCAAGTCTATTTTGCATAGAGGATCCCTTTGTTAACTTTTGGTCGAGAATGTGTTTGTGTGTTTTCAGAGAACAACTCCAAGACCATGTGGGTTCCTGCGACGGTGAGGAACTGATGGATCTGTTCCAGTCATGAGGACGGTCCAGAGATGGGGGACACTGACGACACCTTGCCATACTAGCAGTCAGCAGCTGTGCATGTCTGCAGGCAGCCCAGGACCAAACCAGAGAGGATGGATCATGCATTGACACGATATGTCCACCATCTGGATACCATTGCTGACTTATACACATAATGAATTATTTGACACTGAAACTGGGACTCAGAAAAGTTGGACATTGAAACCGAGACTGAAACACTTTTTGTTCTTATACATTTATTTCTAGTATGCAGAGGCAAGGTATTTTTGAAGAAAAGAAACAGGGGAGAGTGATTGATATAGAGGCAGGATGGCCTTGAACAGGCTGTCAAGCTACAGGGGGAGGCTTGGGTGGATGGGAGGCAGATGGGGGGGAGATCAACGGAAGGACTTGTATGCATGCATATGAACATAACCAATGAATGAAAGACACTGGGGCGGGGAGGGGGGAAGCTGGGGATATGTGCTGGGGGTTGGGGGAGGCTGGGGAGAGGATAAGGGGGAGGGGGAAAGGAAAACATGTACTACTATTATACTGCAAAAAATCAATAAAAAATAATTAAAAAAAAAAGAATAGTAATACTTAATTTAAGAAATAACAGGAAAAAAAAAAAGAAGAGGAAGAAGAAAAAGGTAAAAATGTACATTATGAACAACAAGTACACATCTATCAACAAATGAATCTAAAAATCAAGTGAATTAACAACCTGATGATCAGGATAAAATGAGGAATAGAACAAAATCATGGACATAGAGAGGGAATGGACTGATAATGCTCGGTGAGAAAAAGGGTGCGGGAAGTACAGCAAGAGACTGGGCAAAAATCATGCAACTATGGGAGAGGATGGGGGAGGGGGGAGGTAAGGGCGTAGAGTGGGATGGGTACTGGGTGGAGGGGAGCTATTGGGGGAAAATGTAATTAATAAACTGAACAATAAAAAAAAGGCAAAAAAAAAGAATAATAGAGTTGGATGACTTATACTAAATTCATTTTATAAGTCTGTTTTTTGAGGAATTTCCTATTTTACTAAAGAGGTCTTTTGTCTTTTGAATTAGTTATTTTATTGGGAAGGATAATAGCATCTCATTGTAGTTGTAAGTTATATTTTTATATTTTGACTAATGCTGTCAAACAAATGTATGTATTGGTCATTCCTTTTCTTTTATGAAGTGTCTTCAAATATTTGCCTATTCGAAAAATTTTATTGTTTGTCTTTTCATTATTAAGTTGTAAGGATTCTTCTTTATATATTCTGGATACAAGTCTTCTATTGTTTAGATCAATAGATAGAAACAGATATTCACTACCTATATATCTCTCTGCATATTCACCCATCCATCTGTTCATATACCCATCCATTCCTTTATCTATTCTATGAGTTGCTTTTTCATTACCTCAGTAATGTACTCTGCAAAGCTCAAGTTTTTAATTTTGATAAAATCCCATTTTATTATTATTATATCTTTGTGGTCTATATTCTCAATGTTCTAAGAAACCTATCCCAAAATCATTAGTATTTTCACTTGTTTTTTTTTATTAAAAACTTTACAGTTTTAGCTTAGCTTTATGATTAGGTTTGTCATCCATCTCAAGTTAGTTTTTGGATGTATTTAATATAAGAGTTAAAATAAATAATTTTTGGATACCTAGCTGTATCAGCAATATTTATTGAAAATAAAAGTGATTTTTAAATATGGTAAGTCTTATTATCTATCCATTTTACCTCAACAAATTTAATTTTTAAAAGCGTAAGAAATATAAAATACGTAGATATGTACAAGACCAATGTTTTGAAAACTACAAACCATTGCTGAGAGAATAAAAGACCTAAATAAATTGAAAGACATTTCTAATTATAATATATACAAGTAAAATAAGTGATGCTAGCATAGAAGTAAATATTAATATTTACTATTATTTACAATATAAATACATATAAATAGAATGTAATAGGAACTCCAAAACAAGATTCCTACACCTACAGAACTTGAACATATTTCAGCAGTGCCAATTCAATAATGAAAACAATAATTGAGATGAAAAGATAAATTATTTAACATATGATAGCACAAACAGCTACTCATTTAAAAATAATGTAGAGCTCTAACCAGTTTGGCTTAGTGGATAGAGCGTCGGCCTAGGAACTTAATGGTACTAGGTTCGTTTCCTGATTCTGGTGAAGGGCATGTACCTTGGTTGCGGGCACATCCCCAGTTGGAGGTATGCAATTGATTTAGGAAAAAAGTTTTATATTTCTATTAAGTTGAGAGTGAACACACCCAAGGCCTGAGCAATTACCTCCCATTTACCAGGTGTACCGGTCAATAATGCAGATTATTTTTCCTTTTTTATATATATATATTTTATTGATTTTTCACAGAGAGGAAAGGAGAAGGATAGAAAGTCAGAAACATCTATGGGAAACATCGATCAGCTGTCTCTTGCACACCTCCAACTGGGGATGTGCCCGCAGCCAAGGTACATGCCCTTGACCAGAATCGAACCTGGGACCTTTCAGTCCACAGGCCGACGCTCTATCCACTGAGCCAAACTGGTTCGGCTAATGCAGATTATTTTTCAATAGATGGAGTTACACATATGTTGATATATATATGATTTTATATATATGCTATTGTGCTGTATTGACAGCAAGCTTCAAAACTTCATATGTCAAATTTTCTGAAGGTGTTAACATCATAGATATTTTTATGCTTAAAAATGTCAAATTTCGACGAAACCGGTTTGGAGCATCGGCCTGTGGACTGAAATGTCCCAGGTACAATTCCGGTCAAGGGCATGTACCTTGGTTTCGGGCACATCCCCAATGGGAGGTGTGCAGGAGGCAACTGATCAATGTTTCTCTCTCACTGATGTTTCTAACTCTCTATCCCTCTCCCTTCCTCTCTGTAAAAATCAATTTTTTTTTTAAATGTCGAATTTCATGCCCAAAGAAAAGCATTTGCGGCAAGTCTTACTTCATTACTTTATTTTGAAGAAAAGTGCCACTGAAAGTTATCGTATACTTCGGGAAACTTATGGTGAACATCCTCCATCTCAAGATATCTGTGAACACTGGTTTAAACGCTTTAAAAGCAATGGTTTCAATATGAAAGACAAAGAACGTCCAGGTCAACCAAAAAAGTCTGAAGAATAACAATTACAAGCATTATTGGATGAAGATGCTCGTCAAACTCAAAAACAACTTGCAGAAAGATTTAAACGTTGCTCAGCAAACAATTTCCGATCATTTTACAAGCAATGGGGAAGATTTTAAAGCAAGGAAAATGGGTATCACATCAACTGAACAAAAGACAAATGGAAAACCAGAAAGTCATCAGTAAAATGTGCTTCAACGGCACAAAAGAAAGTCCTTTTTGCATCGAATTGTGACTGGTGATGAAAAGTGGATTTATTTTGAGAATCCCAAACTCACAAAATCATGGCTTGATCCAGGTCAACCATCAATATCAACTGCAAGGCCAAATTGCTTCGGAAAGAAGACAATCAGGAAGGTGTGGTGTATTATGAGCTTCTAAAACCAGGTGAAACGGTTAATACTGATCGCTACCAAAACAAATAATCAATTTGAACCACGCTTTGATCGTAAAATGACCAGAATGGGCCAGAAGACACAGCAAAGTAATTTTGCTTCATGATAACGCACCATCACACACTTCAAAACCAGTTAAACACACGTTAAAAGATCTTGCCTGGGAGGTATTAACCCACCCGCTGTATTTTATATATATGCTATTGTGCTGTATTGACAGCAAGCTTCAAAACTTCACCAGACCTTGCTCCTTCAGATTATTACTTGTTTCTGAGCAGCACTTCAAAAACGTAAGAAGTGGAAAATCGGGTCTCTGAATGGTTTGCCTCAAAACAAGAAAAGTTCCATTGGGACAGTATCCACAAATTACCTGAAAGATGAGGGAAATGTATAGCTAGCGATGGACATTACTTCGAATAAAGCACTTTTGATGTTGCTCTTGAAATTATCATGTTTTCTTTTATTACAAAACCCACATTATTAACCGGTAAGCCTGGTATACCCTACAGGAAGAAAAGATAAAACTCTCTCTGCATGCCAAATCTAGAAGCCACCTGTTTTTCTCATAACCCAGAAACAACAAATAATTTTCACAGTTAAAAGATTAAAAAAATCAAAATAAAATGTTTCCTGACACATGAAATTGTTAAATTAAAAATTTAGCCTCCTTTTTGTATTGTCTATGCCTGCTTTCATACCACAAAAGCAGAGTCGAGTTGTTCCAACAGAGACAATATGGTCTATAAAGCCTAACATAATATTACTATCTGGCCAGAAAAGGTTGTCAATCACTGTCCTAAAGCAATAGACTTTAAACTTGTTTTTGACAGAGACCCATCTTATAGATTTTACATGAAATTACATACATGATAGTTTCTTATATGTATCAAGAAACATAACCAAGAATGTTCATAGAGGAAAGATTTGTAATCAGAAAGCATATAAACAGTAAAATAAAATTTTAAATTGTGATATATTTTTTAAATAGGACCTAAACTATAAAACTCCTAGAAGAAAACAGTGAAAAAGTTTCATGACACTGGATTTGGCAATTTCTTGAATATGACATCAAAAGCACATGCAACAGTCCTGGCCTGGTGGCTCAGCTGGTTAAAGAGTTATTCCATACACCAAAAGGTTGCAGATTCAAAACCCAGTGGGGGCGCATACAGGAGGCAACCAATCAATGTTTGTTTTTCTCTCTCCCTCTCCCTCCCTTCCCTTCTCTCTAAAATCAACAAACATATCCTTGGATGAGGATTAAAATAAACACACACACAGGCAACAAAAGCAAAAATAAATGGGACTATATCACATTTTTTAAACTTCTGCACATCAAAAGAAATGATCAACATAATGAAAAGGCAACCTACAAAAATGAAGAAAATATTTACAAATCACATTATCACATAAGGGATTACTATCCAGAATATACAAAGAACTACAAATCAACAACAACAACAACAACAACAAAAAACACAACTCAAAAATGGACAAAGGACTTGAATATACATTTCTCTAAAGAAGATATACAAATGTGAAAAGATGCTCAACATTAGTAATCATTAGAAAAAGGTAAATCAAAACTTAAATGAGATATCACCTCACACCATTAAAACGACTTATCAGAAACACAAAGTAGCTGAAACCAGTTTGGCTCAGTGGCTAGAGCGTTGGCCTGCGGACTGAAAGGTCCCAGGTTTGATTCCGCCCTTGACTTGGTTGTGGGCACATCCCCAGTAGGGTGTGTGCAAGAGACAGCTGATCGATGTTTCTGACTTTCACCCCTCTCCCTTCCTCTCTTTAAAATACAATTCTTATATGAAGCCCAGACAGCGTGGCTCAGTGGTTGAGCATTGACCTATGAACCAGGAGGTCATGGGTGGATTCCTGTTCAGGGCCCATGCACTTTCTGAAAAGCACTTCAAAACATACACAAGGGGTGTGTAAGAGGCAGCTGATCAATGATTATCTCTCATCAATGATGTTTCTCTTTCTCTCTCTTCTCTCCCTTTCTGAAATAAAATTATATTTAAAACTAAGTAAATATACATATAAAGTTCATAAACAAGCAAAACTAAACTATATATTGATTAATAATGTTAATGTGGTAAAAACTACAAAGAAAAGCAAAAACTAAGCGAAGTTCAGGATAATGGCTATTTAGACAGGAAAACAAAATTGGACTGAGGAACTGCCATCAAAGGCATGATGATAATGTACATTTTTTTAAAGGTGGGTGGTGAATCCAAGGTTTTTTTGTTGCCATTTTTAAAATATCTCACGTTTTAATATTTTGTGTTTATTTACCACTTTATGAAAACAGCTTTCTGGAGTTCCAAGAAACTCCAGAATAGCACTTAATCAAGGTGTAAGGAAAAATTTTTAAACCAAGACTGAAAACCCTGATGTTAAAATATCACGTTTATGTTAAAAACATTTGTTTCAGAAAAGTTGACACAAAGAAAAGAAAACCAAGAGAAATCAAACCCCCAAAACTATATTATCAAAAGAACTTTAAATGATGCATTCTAAAAGTTAACTTTTCTGAATGACCAATTGTCTATCTTTTAAAATGTATACCTGAATCTCATTTCAGAATTATCCTTTAGCATGCTTACTATGACTCACCTTAACAACTTATTGCAATATAAAAGGCTACAACTTGGCATTAAAAAATACTTTAATAATTGGGAAAGGATATTTTTAAAGTATTTTTATATGTTTTTATTTATTTCAGAGAGAAGCAGAGAGAGGGAGAAAGAGATAGAAACATCAATGATAAGAGAGCAGCATCATCGAATGGCTGCCCCCTGCAGACCCTCTAATGACAATCAAGTCCACAACCCAGACATGTTCCCTGACTGGGAATCAAACCAGTGACCACTTGGTGCATGGGACAATGCTCAACCACTGAGCAGTACCAGCCAGGCCAATTATTTATTTAACAAAGATTTATAACTACACAGTATAGAAGCCAGTACAAATGTTAAACTAATTAAAAGTTGCCTAAATTCAGAGCAAAAGGGATAGGGGAGTGGGGGAAGAACTCATAGATAAAGACAAGTATAGTAATTGCTTGGTGGAGGGGGCTTGGGTGAGATGGGTAAAGGTGTAAGGGAGATAAGTGGTGATGGATAAAGACTTGACTTGAGGTGGTAAACAGACAATACAGTGTACAAATGATGTTTTATAGAATTGTGCACCTGACACCTGTATAACTTTGTTAAGCAGTGTCAATCCAATATATTTCATTTTTTAAGAAATAAAATAAAAACAAATACATTTTAAGAAGCTATTTAAGATCAAATTCAATAAAACTCAACAATGTGCAAACTAAAGTTAACACTGATATTTCACACCCATCAGACTGCCAAACATAAAGAGCTACAATATACACTGAGCATAGCTGTCTTTATGCATTTCTGGTGGGAATGGAAGCATTAAAGATTTTTTGAAAAGCAGGCTAGCAACACATTAAAATTATACATACCCTTTACTCCACAATTTCCACTTTTCAAAATCTATCCACAGACGTAAAACCACTAATATATAAACATAGAATAAGAAATGTTAATGTATCGTTTATCATAGCAAAAAAAAACAAAACAAAACTGAAACATGGATGCCTAAAAATAAGGCAAAAGTGACTTACTATATATCTCAATCATGGAATGGTACACTATAAGACTTGGAGCTGCCCTAGCCAGTTTGGCTTTGTGGATAATGTAGGGAGCAGCTTGGCTCTGCTACCATGGCACATGTGGCGCCCAGCACAGGGCCTGAGTTTGGGGGAACTGCAGTTCTCAGGAGAAAGGATGCTCCAGTGAAACACGTGCAGAAAGGAAAAAGGAAAGTAAGGAGCAAAGTTTAGTAATAACTAGGTGTAAAACATGGGAAATTCAGGATCGCAGGGAAAGAATTTATATGTATCCATGCTTAAGGCTATGCTTCAAGCACGAGGCTGTTCTGTGAGGTATGAACAGTTTTTTGATTTGTAGGATTTTGTGAGTAAAACCTGCCCATGGTTTTCTGAGGAAGGAGAGGTAAATATAGAGGCATGGGAGAAGGTAGAAAAACAACTTGGGGGGGGGGGGGAAACTTAGAGATCATTATATACCTGAAGGTCCAGAGGAAATGCCTGTCTCTGCTTTCGGTCTGTGGTCCCTAATTTGGGACTGCCTAGAGCCCATTCCAAAAAGAGTGAATGAATGTGACAGGGGAATCAAGACAGATGGGGGAAGTTTACCAAAGGCTTCCAACTCCGCCGCCTATTCCGCCTATACCATCAGCGCCTCCACTGCCTCCTCCAGTCCCTGGGGCTACAGCTCCTCTGGGAAAGAACCCTCTGGACAATTCGCTTTCTTCCATTTATGAATGAGGATTGGAGGAAGCAAGGGAACAGCGCCAGTGGGTTTGGGATGATGGGGGTCTGATGCAAACACTTGGAGAGCTTACTGTTGCTCAGAAGCTTCTCCTTTTACCCCCTAAATAAACAGAAATAAGAATGGCGCCTTTGTCTCTACTCCAGCGGACTCTGCATGAGCCCAGACAGGCCAGATCCAGTAATGAAAAACAAAAAAAGGGGGAGAAGGATGTTATGTGAATTACAATGAGGATAGTTGTAATAGGCTCTGCCAGATTAGCCTGGTGGGAGGATGCAAAAACCAGATAAGAGTTTTACCAGATTCAGTAATGATATGGGAAATAGGTTCTATTTTGTATCTTTCCAGAAGGAGCAGGGTAGCAAATTTGGGTGCCAGCATGTTACGTGCATCATCACAATGGACCCAGAGAAGCTCCTTGTCCCTTCATTCAAAAGACTGAGAGTTACCCCGATGACAGCAAAGCGGAAAAATTAGAAATGAAGGCTATGCAAGGGACTGAGGAACCAGGATGGGGTCAGCTGAATAAGTTAACAACTGAGGCCCTGCAGATGGAAGAAAAGCAAGGAGTAGAAGCTACTCTCTAAATCATATTTCTGGTTATGCTAGCATTGGTTAGCTGCCAGTCTTCTAGAAAGTCCTGTACAGCCAAGTCCAAGGACTCTGAGTAAATCAGCAAAAGAAACTTTAATTTAGTAGAAAAATGTTACTGTAGTTTGATTTCTCTCTTATTGCTGAGTTACATTGGCACTGTTTTTGTTAATCATGTCTGGATTTTGCATTTGTATTGTTTCGTTATTATTTTAATAGCCAGAGTTATGTTCTTGATATTCAAGTTTAAAATGTTAACAAGGGCCAAAACTAGTTTGGCTCAGTGAATACAGCGACAGCCTGCAGACTGAAGAGTCCCAGGTTCGATTCCGGTCAAGGGCATGTACCTTGCTGCGGGCACATCCCCAGTAAGGAGTGTGCAATAGGCAGCTGATCGATGTTTCTGACTTTCTATCCTTCTCCCTTCCTCTCTGTAAAAAATCAATAAAATATTTTTCCTGTTTTTTTTATTGTTCAGTTTATTACATTGTTCCCTTTTTTATCCCCCTGTAGCTCCCCTCCACCCTGTACCCATCCCACTCTCTGCCCTCACCTCCCCTCGCACTGTCCTCTCCCATTGTTGCAAGATTTTTGTGCAGTCTCTTGCTACACTTCCCATACCCCTTTTCTCACCAATAATTCAGTCCATTCCCTCTCTATATCCATGATTCTGTTATATTCACCAGTTTATCCTGTTCATCAGATTAATTCACTTGATTTTTAGATTCATTTGTTGATAGATGTGTATTTGTTGCTCATAATTTATATTTTTCTTTTTCTTCTTCCTCTTAAAGAATATCTTTCAGCATTTCATATAATATTGGTTTGGTAGTGATGAACTCCTTTAGCTTTTTCTTATCTGCAAAGCACTTTATCTGACCTTCAATTCTGCATGATAGCTTTGATGGATAGAGTAATCTTGGTTGTAGATTCTTGCTATTCATCACTTTGAATATTTCTTGCCACTCCCGTCTGGCCTGCATCGTTTCTATTGAGAAATCCGCTGACAATCGTATGGGTGCTCCCTTACAGGTAACAGTTTTTCTCTTGCTGCTTTTAATATTCCCTCTTTATCTTTTGTTCTTGGCATTTTAATTATGATGCGTCTTGGTGTGGTCCTCTTTAGATTCCTATATTTTGGGGTTCTGTGTTCATCTTGGGCTTTTAAGTCAGTTTCTTTCACCAGGTGTGGGAAGTTTTAGGTCACCATTTCTTCAAGTAGGTTTTCTTTACCTTGCTCTCTCTTTTTCTGGCACCCCCATAATTCGGATGTTGGCATGCTTGAGATTGTCCCAGAGGCCCCTTACACTATCTTCAATTATCTGGATTCTTTTTGTTTCTTGTTTTTCCAGCCGAGTGGATTTTGCTTCTTTGTATTTCAAATCTTTGACTTAGTTCTTGCGGCTCTCTGGACTGTTTTTAGGACTTTGTGTAATATTTTTTATTTCAGTCAGTGTATGCTTAATTTCTAGTTGGTCCTTTTTCATATCCTTGAGGGTCTCGATCATATCCTCGTAGGTCTTGTCCATTTCCTTGTAGGTCTCATTCATTTCCTTGTAGGTCTTATTCATTTCCTCATAGGTCTTTTTTTTTAAATATATTTTATTGATTTTTTACAGAGCAGAAGGGAGAGGGATAGAAAGTCAGAAACAACGATGAGAGAGAAACATGGATCAGCTGCCTCTTGCACGCCCCCCACTGGGGATGTGCCCGCAGCCAAGGCACATGCCCCTGACTGGAATTGAACCTGGGACCTCTCAGTCCGCAGTCCGAGCTCTATCCACTGAGCTAAACCGGTTTCGGCTCCTCGTAGGTCTTGTTCATTTCCTCATAGGTCTTGTTTATTTCCTTGTAGTTCTCGGTCTTTTCTAGGAGCCTCTTGAAAAGCCTTATAACTGTGGTTTTGAATTCTATGTCCAATCGGTTTTTTCCCTCCATTTCTTTCACATCTGATTTCTTTCCATGTCTCCGCATGTTGGCTGCTTTCGTGAGTTGGTCCATTAGCTTTGTGTGGTAGATGTCCTCTAAGGGACAGTGGCTCAGCCTCCCCAGTTACCTGAGGTGGACACTCTTACTGCAATCCTTTATGGGTTGTACAGTATTTTTGGAGTTAAGCCCAGCTAATTGTTGTTAGCACTAGGAGGGTTTGACCTCCAGGTCAATTGGGTGTGGAGGTGAGCTGTGTTCAGGTTGAATGGGCGGAGTCTCTGAGCTGAGCAGGCAGCATCAGCATCAGCTAAGTCCTATGAGGCGCGCGGGTCTCTGTGTTGGGTGGTAATGGCTGCAGGCACCTCCAAGAGAAAGCCGCCGCTGGTCTCCACCCTTTGCCAGACAACGCTGCCACTCCCCAAATGAGTCTGCACACCCAAAGTCTCACCCAGGGTTGTAAAACAAAGCTGTCCGGTGGTCTCCCATACGAGGGAGCACATCGCCCGTCTGTGCTGTCGCACACTTTACGAGCGCAAACTGCTGTTGTAAGCTACGCATACTCTCCTCAAACTCGGAGACCTCTGCCGCGCCTGGCTTTTAGCGTGCGTACCCCGGACCTCGGACCTCGCCTGGCACTGGGGAATTCGTGCAGTGGGACGTCTCCGCCCTCCCCTTTGGAGAAATCCAGCCGGGATTGCTGCTGCCAGCCCTATAGCCCACTCGCGCCCAGGGCTCCAAACCTCTGATTCCGCACGTATCTTCAAGGCTGTGCTCCGCCGCTCTTCTGAGTTTCAGTGTCCCACCTTTACTTTTATTTGTGGAATTTTCACTCAACCATTTTTCCGGTGATTCTGGATGATGTTTGTTTTGTTGTTATGTTGTAGTTTTGGAATTGTTGTGCGGGGCAGCACAATAGGTGTTTACCTATGCCGCCATCTTGGTTCCTCTCCCCTCAATAAAATATATTTTAAAAAAATAAAATGTTAATATGTCCGTAGTTTGGGTTTTGCATTGCATTGTTATGTTATTTTAATAGTCAGAGCTTTGTCCTTAATGTTTTAAGTTTTACTTCCATTATAGTAGCTTAAAAATTAAAAAAAGGGTGAGATGTAGGGAGCAGCTATCAGATTAAGTCTCAGAATAACCTGTTGGCAAAGCCACAAACAAGTCCCAGCTCAGAGGGCACAGCCCTCTTAGCATAATTAAGCTTGACCTTATGACACTCCCAAGATCTTTCCTGGGTAGCTAATGGGCTGTGGGAGGTGAAGAGTTGGAACTATCCTTGCTCAGGTAGAGGAATATCACAAACTCTTAAATGACAGAAGAGAGGCAGAGAAATTTATGTATATGATAATCCCATTTGTTAAACAAATATAAAATAAAGACCCTCAAAATCCTAATGTATATAATAGTTTTATGAGCATTAGAGAAAAACATGGAAGACTAACTATAAAGCTATTGATATGGGTTTTGAGGGGGGGTAGATAGAGACAATAATATGGGAAGGAGAGGGTAAGCCACAAGAAAAATTTAAAAGTTACTCTTTAAAAAATTATACATATCAGATTCATGCAGCTGTGTTTGTGATTACAGGAAGCCATTAATGTTGTGAAGATACAAATACATTCTCTTTTAAACTATCTTCTGATTTAGAATAAAATATCCTATGACAGGATTTATGCTGTCATAGCTGACTGCATTTTCCAAATATGGTTGCACCAGTACCTCTCATCTACATGCTTTTCTACTATGTGACCTTGATCCTTCTATAAAGAAGTGAAGTCTATATCTTCTCCCGAAACTGGGCAGACTTGAATTTGTTTGTAGCCAAAAGAATGTAGCGGAAGTGATGCTGTGTGGCTTCTAAAGCTAGCTAGGTCAGAAAAGATGCAGCTTCTACCTTATTCACCAAATTACTCTTTTGCTTTTGGAGTCCTTAGCCAACATTAAACAAAAAAGTCTGACTACTCTTGAATTCATTATGCTATAAGGAAAGGAAGGTAATAGGAAGACCTTATCTCCTAAAACAGGCTATACATGAGTGAATGAACTTCCAGATTATTCCAACACCAAGCCATTGAACTTTTCAAATCTTTTCTGGAAAGACCCAAGACACTGTGAGGCAAAAAAAGGTATCTCCAACATACCCTATCTAAATATATGAGTCACAGAATCCAAGAGCATAGTCAAATTGTTGTGCCCTGGCTGATGTTGCTTAGTGATTCAACCCATACATCAAAAGGGTCCTGGGTTCAATTCCTGGTCAAGACATGTACCTGAGTTGCAGGTTTGATCTCAAGCCCTAGTCAGAGTGCCTGTAGGAGGTAACCAATCGATGTGTCTCTTTCACCTCCTTCCCTCCCTTACACTCTCTCTAAAAACCAATGTGGAAAAAAATACTCGAGTAAGGATTAACGAGCAAACAAAACTTACTGTTTTTTTTACACCACTAGGTTTCAGTGTCAAATTCAAACTGTTTCATCTTAAACAATTCAGAGAGTAGGCTCTAGAAAACTATGTTAATTGATTGAAAAAGTGACAATAGTGATGACAAGATCAAATTTCTAAAATATGCCCTTAGGAACTTAAAATTCTTTCATAAAATACTTGGAAGAAAAGCAGTATTTCCTAAGTAAGTGACTTAATATAATTAGGTTTAATCATGTATATAATTAACAAATATTCAGTAGAAATCTGCCTTTATCTGTATAACTAAGAGAACAAGTATTCTAAAAGGCAACAATTTTAGCTTTTAGATCTTTTCATTGGAAAATGGATGAGCATCCTGTATGTGGAATCACCTTATATTCAAACTAGGAGCCCAGAACGCGTTATCATGCAGCGCCGCCCACCCACCTGCAGCCCTGCCTCAATACTCAAACCTGTCCACGCAGAGCGCCTGGCCGAACCCTCAAACCCTCTGGCCGCTTCAAGCCCTGAACTCAGTCCCTCCCGTCGCCTTTCTGGGGGCCTCCCCTTCCCACCCTATCTCCAGAACAATGCAGCAACTCTGCCCCGTCACGGCACCAAACAACATGGGAGCCTCCCACCTGCTGCACTGTGCTCCTCCCCCTGGCAGGTGGGCCGCAGGGTACTCAGAGTGTGAGTGATGGGTGGCGAAGGACTGGTGAGGTAACGGGAACGCTATGGGCTCTCACCCCTACCCTCCCTGGCACAGGATGGTCCCACCTCCTCCGGGGACCTCCCCGCTTCTGACCTGTCTCACCATGTATCACCATGTACCTTATAAAATCCACAGGACAAATTCTCTTGAGAGATGATGAACTGGAAGTTGAAAAACCCTACTTTCTCTTTGACATGCATGAAATGTTGAAGCCTTTCTTTCTTTTAAATCTCTTTCGCTGAAAACACTACAACTTTGAAGGTCAGTGCAACTTCTTCATGTTTAAACCAAATTTCCCAAATTCCTCACTGATGGTGTTAAACTCTATCAGTTTATGTATATCAACAATTAGCAGATACTATATTTTGCTGAAATTTTCAGAAGGGCTATGCCGTAGAATGGCCGAATTTGATCTATAAAACAATATCTGAAGCCCCATGTCCTGGTGATGTTGGCCAATGAATACATGATAGGTATGGTATTATTCTTGACTAGTGACCCAGTGCACGAATTCATGCACACTGAAAGGAAATGAGAAGAAATATTTTAATATCGCTATTCACCCTTTCTCTATAACAGAAGTGTCAACCAAATTCACGATGACAATGACAGACAGAAACACATATGTGTGATTGGCACCAGCGAGAGCTTTATATGTATCGCGCACATGCAAGTCAACTTAGCCTTTTATAGATATAGAAAAAACTTGCTTAATTAAACCTGCTTTCTCATTTAGCTAAACTTTTTCCAGCCCAGTAAAGCACTCCAATTTCTCTTTCATGTTATTGTCAGCAACACAGCAGTAAATATCAACATAAAGCAGATTATTATTATAGATCACACAGGGGGGACAAAGGGTAAAATATTTAACTGCAGCAGTGTTTGACTGTATTCTGTGCAGGGAGAAAACCTGAAGTCATTTTCAAGGTCCACCATTTCTTTCTTCTTTTCAGTCAGGACAAGTTTCTAAGTTTTCTAAATCTGTTTTCCCAGCTAATGAAAAGAAAACAGGATGCCACCGAGTTTCCTCTCTACCTACTCCAGGATTTCTGTGAGGATCAAATGAGATGAGGAAAGGGAAAATGCTTCTCAAACATTTGGTTAAAGTGTAAAATGTTTGCACCTGGCTGTAACACAAGTCATGTTCCTGGGCTGCAGAAACTGCAAGGAGGCTAGTTGTCACTAAGGAACGGAAGCCAGGTATTACTACATGATGTTATTACCCAGCACCCGCAGTGACCATTCCAGTATCTGGGCAGCTTCAGCTGCGATTTGGTGGGTGTCACTCTGGGGTGGTGGCAGGGCGTGTGTCCCACTTGGGGGAAGCCTGAGAAACAGTAAATATCCTTTTTTCTGGAGATGCACCCCAAGACAAAATGGTATACCTTGATTGACCATCTTTGGAATTAGGTGCTTCCTAAACATCATCTATGTAGCCGTCTGCCTTTATATCTAATGGATAGGTAGCTATGTTCTTGAATCCCCTTCATGGAAAGAGACCACTTTCCCTTTCCAAGCTACTCACTTCTCTGCCTCCAAAGCAGTGGTTCTCAACTTTTCTAATGCTGCGACCCTTTAATACAGTTCCTCATTTTCTGGTGACACCCAACCATAAAATTATTTTGTTGCTACTTCATAATTGTAATTTTGCTACTGTTATGAATCGTAAAGTAAATATCTGTGTTTTCCAATGGTCTTAGGCAACCCTGCTAGCGGTTGAGACCCACAGGTTGAGAACCGCTACTGTAGAGCCTAAGACCATCGGAAAACAGATACTTATATTATGATTCATTAACAGTAGCAAGCTTACAATTATGAAGTAGCAACAAAATAATTTTATGGTTGGGTGTCACCACAACATGAGGAACTGTATTCAAGGGTTAGGCCATTAAAAAGGTTGAGAACCACTGCTCCATAGCCCTTAACAGCTCCTTAATAATAATCTACCAGAAAGGAGGAGATACAAGGCAATCTTTACTACATCATTTGCCCTCAACATTTGGTATCAAGTTCCATGCTTGTAACCTCCACCCTTAAAGTGGGGTTGGAACAGAAAAGCACCAGGCATCAGAAACATAAACTCCAAATACTTGGTATAGGGACCCAAGTACAGGAGCTTGGTTAATACAGTAAGATTCCTACTACCACTTGAAGATAGTTGTTATTCAACATCTTTAACAAACAAAACACCCGACTCAAACTTTCATTAGAACCCTATTTGATTAATTACTATCAATACCAATATACAGACTTGAGCAAAGGCATGTCCTAAGGAAGATAATAAAAAATTATTTGATGAAAGTGAGTAGTAGAGACTGAGGGATATCTCCTAACAGCCATGTTTTACTTTGTAACCTTACTTTTCCTGACCATAGATGATTGAGTCAAAGGAAAACATCAAATCTAAGCTGGCACAATCATAACTCTTTTCCTAGGAACTTGAAATTTAAAATGGGCATAGGGAAGAAATAACTCACTGGAACATAACTGCTTTTTGGCAGCACAGACGGAGCAGGCACATGGTCTCATTGAGTTCCCTTTAGGAAATTTGTTTTCTACTCTCCCTAAATTCTATGAAGTATCCCAATACACTTCTGAAGTTTCTTCTGGATAAGCTAGCTGAAGCCTAATTTACTTCCTTGCATGCAAGACAACTAAATCTTCTAAAGATCAGAAGAGCTAGTTATCTCTCAGTATGTAGTATAAAAACTGTTATCACCCAATATTACCTAATTTCAAAGAGAAAGATGGTACTCACAAATCATACTAGATGAAATAAAGTTATAAAAAAATAAAAGAAATACACATTTTCCGACTTAGGAATTATAGGGGACAAAAATTACCCTTCATAAACAAGTGCATGAATATCCTATAATGATTCATCAAGTACTTCAACTAGTACACAAAGATGTATATACGGATACATACTGCATATTACTTGTAATAGAGAAAAAATTAAAATAATGTACACATGTATAAAAGAGGATAGTAAAGAAATTATAGTATAGCCAGACAAAGAAAAATACTGAGTAGCTATTAGAAAGGATGCAGTAGGTAGATTCAATCCACTAACATAGAAAGATATCTAAGCAGTTGATTTAAAAAGTAAGAAAAATTCATATAATTCCCTGCATAGACACATAAACCACACCTACCATATATAGAAACACATACATTCACAGGAAAAATATTGGGAAAGATACATATTAAACTTTTAAAACTGGTTATCTTTGGAGAATGATAAAAACAAAGGCTTGTGTTTTCAACTACATTCATTTTTGTACTATAAAATTGAATGTAATACTTTAATAATAAGAAACAAATTTTTTTAAGAAAATCATGTACCATGGGAAAAAAACAGAGAGAAATTAAGATATCTTGTAAATAAAGTAGAAGCCTTTACCAAGAGGTATATACACTTTATATACTTCACACATACACAAAGTGTGGCTATATGTCAATCTTAAAAATTAAGGTTTACAATTCAACTTGCTGAAAATACTAGGAAGGTGTAATGACATCTCAAATAAATCAAACTGATTTAGATAAATCAGTTATAGATACACGTTCTATCTAGGCTTTTTAATTATCTGTTATTATCTATGAAAATACAATTGGTTTTTTTCTACAATGGTACTTACAGTTCTCTACAATTTCATCAAAAACTGCACCAGTTTTCTGCTCAAACTGAAAAAGAGAAAAATAATATTACCATCATATTCTCCTAGCATTTTTTTAGTATCACTCCCAAATCCCCCAAAAGCTATAGTTTTCAATCCAGAGTACTCAAATTTACAAAAGCATAAATACTGTCAAATAGAGTAAAATAAAACCCTATCTAATAAAGAGGGAATATGCTAATTGACCCTCACGCTATCATAAAGATGGAGGTGCCCACCAATAAGGAGGGAACATGCTAACTGACTGCCACACCCTCAAAGATGGCGGCACCCACAGAAACAAGATAGCCACGCTCAGTCCCCTAAGCCTCCCAGCAGTCCAGGGCCGGCCCAAGGTGCAGGTAGGTAACTAGGATGTCACCTTCCCCCGATCGCTGGGTTGCATCCCACCCCTGAGGGCTCCTGGACTGTAAGAGAGAGCAGGCCAGGCTGAGAGACCCCCTCCCCTCCAGTACATAAATTTTCATGAACGTGGTCTCCAGTTTAGAATAAACAAAAGAAGTTCTCAGGCCAAAATCCACAAACTAAAATTGAAGAGATGCATTAACTATTAAACTATTAACTATAAAAAACAAAAAAACAAAATAGAGGACCATATATATTTATAGTAATAAATGTTGCCAATATGTGCTCTCAATAAACAACTGCTAAGAACTTACTAACATCTCTTGAAAACTATGCAAAACTCCAAATCAACACTAACCTAAACAATCAACATCCTGGGATACCCAAACGTCCTCGCATATTTTATACTAAGTTATTGACAGTTTCTGCAACTTCAAGTGAAATGATGTTTAACAAGAAGAATTTTACCATAGGCAGGTTGATGTATAAACAAGTTAAGTTCTTATGGTATTTGAATGTTATAAGGAAATGATATTGAATGAAATGAAGTCATTTGAGGATGTGTTATACTGTATAATCTCTCAATCTTTTTTTAAAATATATTTTATTGATTTTTTTACAGAGTGGAAGGGAGAGGGATAGAAAGTCAGAAACATCAATGAGAGAGAAACATCGATCAGCTGCCTCCTGCACACCTCCCACTGGGGATGAGCCTGCAACCAAGGTCCATGCCCTTGACCGGAATCGAACCTGAAACCCTTCAGTCCGCAGGCTGACGCTCTATCCAGTGAGCTAAACCGGTCAGGGCTTCAATCTTTTTTATTAACCATATGCTATATTTTGCATTTCTCAGCATTTCTTATTCAAACCTGCAAGATGTTCTGAGAAAAGTTCTCTCATCAAATTAATGTAGGAAATACAAATTTTTTTTAGTAATTTATAATGGTTGTAAATTAAACACTAAGAAGTCAAACTAAAGAAACCTATACTACTTTGTTTCACCCAGCATTTCCCAAACATACCTGGCCATGGAACTGTTTTGTTTCACAAAATTTCCCAAACATATCTGACCACAGAACCCTTTTGAAGGATAACATTTATTAACATACTACAGAAATCTTTGAGAAATGATGCTAAATGCCAGTAGCAGTTGTATCTGCACATTTTAATACAAGGTCATTTTTAATTTAGTAATATACTCCAAAGTCATGTTTTTTCCAGCTTTTCTTAATAATCATGTCATTTGACCATGTGTGGTTTTCACATGTATTGTATAAGGGTTTTTCCACTTGATAGTTTCACAAATACTTAGAAATAAGTGTAGCCCTAGCCGGTTTGGCTCAGTGGATAGATCATCGACCTGTGGACTGAAGGGTCCCAGGTTCGATTCCGGCCAAGGCTACATGCCTGGGTTGCGGGCTTGATCCCCAGTAGGGCACGAGCAGGAGGCAGCTGATAAATGATTCTCATTATTCATGTTTCTATCTCTCTATCCCTCTCCCTTCCTCTCTAACATCAATAAAAATATTTTTTAAAAATAAATAAGTGTAATTATTCAACATGCTAAATAATATTTCTCTCAAATTACTAGTCAAATTAACAAGGAAATCCTATATAATAAAAGAATATTATGCTAAGTGTCCAATTGGTCAATCATTTGGTTGACTGCTCAACCAGTCGCTATGATGCGCACTGACCACCAGGGGGCAGAAACTCCCACCAGTAGGTTAGCTTGCTGCTGAGGTCTGGCTGATCGGGGACTAGGAAGAGGGCCAGACACTCCCTGCAACTCCCCACAGTCCCTCCTTGGCCAATCAACCTCCTGTAGTCCCTCCCCAGCTAGGCAGCCCTGATCAGACTAAGCAAGATGGCCCCAATTGCCAGCCAGGCCAAGGGATCCCACCCATGCACAAATTTGTGCACCAGGCCTCTAGTATTAAAGGATAGTCAATACATGCTTCCTAACACTCTCTTCCTATTAAGACTCGCCTTCCACCACAAATCATCTGCTTCTAATCAACCACAGCAATCTTTCCTACAAAGTATAGATATGTTATCAGAATTGTTCTCAACTCAAAGTTCAGGTGTTTACTATCAATTGAAGTTGAAAAGCAAGATCAAATATTTACTATTTAATTACCATTAAAGTGGTAATATTAGCACTATTTTACCTTGTGGTGAATGTTCTAGTCTATGCAATAAGAAAAATATATATATAAAAAGTATAAACAACTAAGTGAAAATGTTTTTTCATTTTTCATATTTCAAGACAATATGCTTGTCTACTTAAAAGTCGAAGATAAAAGAATAAAATGTTATTAGGAGTAAAAATACATTTCAATAGAGTGACTCTTTTTAAAATTCAACATTTAATAAGTCAAGAGCACTCCTATGAACCATCAATAATTAGTTAAAATATAATGGAAAAAAAACAATTCATAATAAAACTACATATAAAAAATTCTGAAAATAAAGTTAAGAAATATATAAAATCATTATGAAAAAATTATAAAACTTTTCAGAGAATAAATAGGTAATATACCATTACAAAGAGAAAAAAAAATCACTATTATGAAGAATTCAATTGCCTCACAAAATAGGGAAGGTAGGGTAAGAGGAAAAGAGACAAAACCATATCAAGGACATCTGGAAGAATAAAAGTAAAAAGAATATCCAAATGTTGAATTATAATAGTAACAAGGAGAAAAATATCTCAAACCATATATTCAAGGTATATACAATAAACTAAAATATGTGATACTGGCCCTGACAGGTTTGCTCAGTGGATAGAGCATCAGCCTGCAGACTGAAGGGTCCCAGGTTCGATTCCAGTCAAGGGCATGTACCTTGGTTGCGGGCAAATCCCCAGTAGAGAGTGTGCAGGAGGCAGCTGATTGATGTTTCCCTTTCATCGATGTTACTAATTCTCTATCCCTCTCCCTTCCTCTCTGTAAAAAAAAAGTAAAATATATTTTTAAAGAATGTGTGATACTAGCATTGCAATTAATAGATTTATGAAATGAAATTTAAAGAATTAAGTTATGACAAGTAACCATTTAAGGTTAAAATTTCAAATCACCACTTTACACTTGACACAAAAATAAATTTCAATTGTATTAAAAACAAGTTTAAAAAAATAGACACCAGGCACTAGAAATAGGAACATCTTTTACCCAAAAAAAAATCCTCATGAGAAAGTTTAATAAGCTTGGCATATTAAAAGTTAAAATTGTTTGTAAAAATCTAGACAATCTGGGCAAATAAGTTTGTATTAATAACATTACAATGGTTAAAACCATACCTATAGAGCAATCCTAGAATCCACTAAAGAATAGCATCCCAGTACAAAATGACCAAAGATCACAAATAAGCACCATTCAATCTCATCTGAAGTCAAAATTAAAATGAGATACCATTTTCTCTCAGACTAGCAAAGACACAAATTGACATCAATATTCTTTTTTTTTTAACCTAATGTATCTAGGAAAGTTAAAACAAAACATGATATAAAAGCATTGATACAAACAATGACTGATAAATTGATTCAACTTTTAATATCTCCCTGTATACCACATTGAGAATAAAAACACATTTAGAGTGCTTCACTAATTTCCCTTGTGATGAAGTATTTACAACTTTAACGTCACATGCTCTTCAAACTTGGGAGAAATCAACTTATAACTGATCATGTCCAAAAACAGCTTCAGGTAGGAATATTCCTACTCTGTCCAGAGTTTGTCCTTATGATTTCCTAATAGTCACCGCAAATGCTGGCATCATGGGAAACTGTCTTCGAATTAATTTAAATGGGAGGCCAATGTCAGAAGGGGACAAATCAATTCTTGGAATCAAAACCACCTCTCCTCTGCAGATCTTGTTAATACTTCAGCCTCGATTATGCTCAGTCACAATCTTGTGATAATAAACTGTTGAAGCAAAAGCAAAATAACTATTCACCAAGCTAATACTTCCTATAAAATTTTTACTGCCAGAATCTTCGCTTGTCATTAATTTTTTTTAATATGCTGGGTAGTCTAGAAAACATATCATTTGGAGAAACTTTGCCTTGGCTAAAATATTGAGTAAATTTTCCATCAGATTGTTTTTCATCAGAGAAATTTAGGGATAGGCAAAATTGACAAGTAACAATCATTCCACCACAACTGTGTTCAATAAATGCAACCAAATTTTCCTCATTTTCGCTATGAAGGCTGTATTGTTAGTACTTGTCTATGATTGTTTTCCAGACATGTTCTGTAGACGACGCATCTTTCAGCCTTGGAAATACATTGTGCCAATAGTTGTTCTTAGGACAGTCTGTCAACGACATCACTTTCTTTCAGGTTTAGAGGTACATTGTGGCAATAGTTGGTCAACAAAAACATGGCGTCATTACCAGGTGCACCTACAGCCACCATTTGCAGGATGAGCTGGGCTAAGCCACATTTTGCAACATGGGGTCTCAGCAGCATCGGCTGCAATTTGGTGGGCTGTCACTCCGGGATGGTGATGGGGCCTATGTTACACTTAGGGGAAGCCAACTGTTGCTTTGTCAGCCAGGTCCGCGCTGCCATTTCTCTGTAAATGGCAAGTGTGCATATGCAGCAGCTCCTGCATTGAGCACCTGCCCCCTGGTGGTCAGTGCTTGTCATAACAACCGGTCCAACAGTGGGAAGGAACTTGGTATATTAACCTTTTATATATGTAGATTATATAGATAGATAGATATAGATGGGCATTTAGGTTGCTTCAAGCCTTTTTCCAAATATTTTAGAAAAAATATTTATCACTGTATACATAAGTTGGCTTATATATGTCAGTGTGTGTGTACGTAACTGTATGTTTGATCATATATATATATTACATCAATTTCAAGAAGTAGAGTCATGAAATTGAAGAGCATAGGCACTTAATTTTTTTAATATATTTTATTGATGTTTTATAGAGAGGAAGGGAGAGGAATAGAAAGTTAGAAACATCGATGAGAAACATCGATCAACTGCCTCTTGCACACCCCCTACTGGGGATGTGCCCACAGCCAAGGTACATGCCCTTGACCGGAATCGAACCCGAACCTTTCAGTCCACAGGCCGACGCTCTATCCACTGAGCCAAACCAGTTTTGGCAGCATTTAATTTTTTTTAATGTGCTTTTATTGGTTTTAGAGAGAAGAGTTGCCCCGCTCCCTGCCGCCACCACTGCCTCTTGCTCACCCAGCACTGGGGATCAAGCCAGCAACCTGGTCAAGTGCCCTGACCGAGAATCCAACTGAAGATATCTTGGTCCATGGGATGTCTCTCAATTGAGCCACATCGGCCAGACAACACTTACATTTCTGATATATACTACCAAACTGCCCACTAAAAGCACTACATATATAAGGTGAGTTCAGCTGTTTCAAGAACTTCTCTACCATCTTAAATTTGCATTTTGCTATTTTATTTTATATTTAATTGCTTTCATTTTTAAATTTTGAATAATCCTTGTAATTACTAACCACCTGTGATTGTACTATCTTTTAACTGCCTAACTATGGATTTTTTTGGTGACCTGAGGCAATGGTTCCTACATCATTCTAACTAATGATTAACACTTATCAGGACCCTCACCCTCTGCCTGGCATTGCTTTCAACTTTTAAATTTCTTTAATTCCATTTAGCCTCCTTAAAGTCTCATTAAATAAGTACTATTTACACCTCTATTTTATAAAAGAAATGGGGGTATTGAGAGGTTGGGGGATAAACACACACGTCTGAATAAGGCTCCCCAGAAAAAGCCCAAACATCTGACTCTCCAAAATCTGGCCTTCATCATTTCCTGCCTTCATGTTCCAATTAAATCCCCATCCTCAATGCAAATGTTCCAGCTATTACTGTTATAAACTCGAGGAGACCCAGTGCAAAAAATTTGTGCATGGGTGTGGTCCGCAGGCCTGGCCAATGATCAAAGCGTGAGCATCTGGCATGGAAGGGTAGATCCCAGGTGACCTCTGGACCCTGGGCAGCACCTGCCCCAAACACTCCCCTCCAGTTGAATCATTGGACCCCTTCACCCCACCACTGCTTCTGGTCTCTGTCTGCAGGTCAATTGTCTGGGCGATCGAGCCCCGCTTGCATCTGCCTTAGCCTGGTGCCAATCCCTCACCTGCTCCACCATCCCACTGTGGTACCACTCTTGTTGGGGTCCATCAGGACAGGCAGTACCTCCTCTGCCGCCCACTGCCAGCACCACATTGCTAACACCCACCATATTCCTCACAACCCCCTAGAGGTCAGCACGACATAGCAAGCAGTTGAATTCTGGTTTGAACTCCCAGCAAAGGGGACAAGCTGCATGTTAGGCTTGAATTATATAGGATGACCTGTAGCTCACCCAATCTCTCATGTAGTTTTATATCTCTGAATCACTGTGCACTAAGCTCAAGCATTTCCAGTCTTAATTCAATAGTAAGCACGTACTCAGATTGCATAATCACAATTCTTTAATGGTGACATCTCACACAACCCAATCACACAACTTCCTAAACAAATGAGGATTCACAACTCTCTTTCCTAGCATTAGTGCATCAGACTTGTCTACATCTTCTGACAATTAACTGGGGTTTTACAAAAGTGAAGTTTTAACTCCATTCTAAAGACTATCTTAAAAAGAAACCCAAAGCCCTAACCGGTTTGGCTCAGTAGATAAAGCGTTGGCCTGTGGACTTAAGGGTCCCAGGTTTGATTCTGATCAAGGGCATGTACCTTGGTTGCAGGCACATCCCCAGTAGGGAGTGTGCAGGAGGCAGCTGATCAATGTTTCTCTCTCACTGACGTTTCTAACTCTCTTTCCCTCTCCCTTCCTCTCTGTAAAAAGATCAATAAAACATATTTAAAGAAAAAAAAAGAAACACATAAAAAAATAAACATTTTTTGAACAAAAGCCTTTAGTGTTAAACAAAAATTAAAAATAATCTAGTTTCTTTCAACAGAACCCTAATGAAGTCAAGATCCTGTAAAGGATTAGAGATTCCCCATTTCTCAAAGCAGAGGGGGCAGATAAAAGTGTATCCTTGTATAGAGAGATTTTGTTGTAAGCTTAGCACCTACAACAATGTACAACACAGAAGTTCAACTAATGTTTGCTGCATAAAAGAATTACTATTATTAAGTAACTTAAAACTTGTCTATATTAACATGTTAAGCACCATATCAGTCACCAGTGACTGACACTATAGACACTATACTTTCCATCTGGACTTGTCAGTCAGTATACTTTATGTTCAGGCCGCATGAGTCACTATTGACTGACAATACATAACTTAAAAAGTTATATTCTTTTATTAATAAATTTTAAATTATATGGAGATCATAAAAGAATGTACCTAAATATTTCTTACTAAAAAAAATTTTAATGAGTATTATTAAAACATAGTATATACATATATACATATACATATACATATACAAGCACAGTATACACAAAAATGGTTGTCCTGTGCAGGTTTCACAGAATGTTATAACTTCTTCTTTTTTTTTTTTTTTTAATATATTTTATTGATTTTTCACAGAGAGGAAGGGAGAGGGATAGAAAGTCAGAAACATCCATGGGAGAGAAACATCGATCAGCTGCCTCTTGCACAACTCCAACTGGGGATGTGCCCATAGCCAAGGTACATGCCCTTGACCGGAATCAAACCTGGGACCTTTCAGTCAGCTGGTTGACGCTCTATCCACTGAGCCAAACCGGTTCGGCTGTTATAACTTCTTTTGTCAACTTTCTGGCAATCTCTCGTCCAAATTGTGCTGCATTATCTTCGTAGCATTTTTTACAATATCTTCAAACTTTAGACACTCTTCCAGTTTTTTCTTGCGGTTTGGGATGAGATATTTAAGGTATATTTACAGTACTGCTACTTGGAATTTCTTCATCCCGACAATTTGTTAGATGGACATCTAATTTTTTCCAAAATTCTGTGATACTTCCCCTTGCTAATATTTTTAAATAAAATATGAGCATTGAGAACACTAGTGTTTAGTAGGAGCTCAAATGCTAGCTTTTGATAGCATTTCATGGATTTTCTGTAACGGATTATTATAGGCACTCATTTGATCAGATATATCAACTGCTACTTTTCCTGCATTATAATTCACTACAATTTTTGGTTTCCAGTAGTCACATGATCTATTTTCAACAATCACCATCTCTGACGTATGTTTTGTTGAAAGTAAGATATCCTGCTTACCTTCCCATTTTAAAATGGTTATTCCTTTTTAATCTTTTGCTGTAATTTCTCTCCATTTTAATTTCTTCGACATTACTTCATGAGGACTTCCCTGTCGATTTGAACACAATGTTCCTACTAAATGAGTA
Source organism: Antrozous pallidus (assembly GCA_027563665.1). Taxonomy (NCBI): domain Eukaryota; kingdom Metazoa; phylum Chordata; class Mammalia; order Chiroptera; family Vespertilionidae; genus Antrozous; species Antrozous pallidus. The sequence continues at coordinate 189,714,102 of CM050508.1, forward strand.
TTATTATCAAGTAACTTATACGCTAAATCTAAACTCATTTATCAGTTGTCTGTGTACAACATGTGTCCCTTATTGAATACATGTCGACAAAAAGACATTACAACACTAGTTGGAATATTTTCCTTTTCTAAATTTTTCCCTGCATATACACGAAAAACATACATATACCCAGATCTGTAATGCAACTTAAATAATTTAATGCCATATTTGTGGTATGTTTGTTTTAAATAGTCTAAATATTATGCAGCCACGAAATGGTATCAAAGATTCATCGATACATATAGTTTCAGATGGTTCATAATATTTTTTGAAATTTACTTCCATGTTATCTATTAGTTGTTGTTTGCATAAATGATTAGAAACATCTGTCTCCCTATTGTCTGAAAAATGCAACATTCATTACAATATTCCAAATTTATTTCTTGAGATTATTTTTTTGGGGAAAGTTTGCATAAATGCAGGATCAAGCTAATAAAAGAGTAATATGCAAATTGACCATACCTCACTACACCCACAACCCACATCCAGAAGCCAATCAGGATCAAATATGCAAATAAACCCCAACCAAGACAGCTGCAGCCACTGAGAGCAGGTGGGAGGCTTGGGTTTCCCCGGCAATGGAGAAAGCTAAGCCTTCTGCCTGCCCTTGCCGGCCTAGGTCTCCACTCAATGCTACAAAGTTTTAATTATAGAAGATACATTAATCCCAACAGAAATGGTGGCAGCAAAGAAGCTGGAGAGAGCAGAGGATAGGATTGCCTCTGACGATGCAGGAAGCCAAGCTTCTGCAGCCCTGGCAGACATAGGCCTCCACTCCAGGCTACAAAGTTTCAATTATAGAAGGTAAATAAGCCCCAACAGAAATGGCTGTTGCCACAGAACAAGCAGACTTGGCTCTGCTCCAGGCTACAAAGTTTCAATTGTAGAACATACATAATTCCCAGATACCAGGGCCTCTACTTGGGTAGCTGGGCGGTGTGACTGGCCTGCAAACCACTACAGGCCCCTCACCCAAGCTGCCCCACACCCCAAGGAACCCCCGCCCTGATCTGGGACATCCTTCAGGGCAAACCAGCTGGCCTCCACCCATGCACCAGGCCTCTATCCTATCTAATAAAAGAGTAAAATGCAGATTGACCATCACTCCAACACAAAAGACAGCTGCCCCCATGTGGTCAAAGATCCTGCCCCCATGTGGACACAAGATGGCCAGCAGGGGAAGGCAGTTGGGAGGGACCAGGCCTGCAAGGGAGGGCAGTTGGGGGCAATCAAGCCTGCAGGGGAGGACAGTTAGGGGTGACCAGGCTGGCAGAGGAGAGAAGTTGGGGCAAACAGACTGGCAGGGGAGCAGTTAGACATCAATCAGGCTGGCAGGGTAGTGGTTAGGGGGTGATCAGGCTGGCAGGCAGAAGCGGTTAGGGGCAATCAGGAAGGCAGGCAGACGAGCAGTTGGGAGCCAGCAGGCCTGGATTGTGAGAGGGATCTTCAACTGCCCTCAAGGGGTCCCAGATTGGAGAGGGTGCAAGCTGGGCTGAGGGACACCCCCCTTCCCCTCTCCCCGTGCACGAATTTCATGCACCAGACCTCTAGTATACCATAATTACCTATTAAAATATTATATATAAACTTGTTGTAATTATATGAAATTAGTTAGTTATATATTAATTATTTTGTTATATTTCAGTATAGTGAATTCTAACCCATACTAGTTATCAAACAGTAAATTTTTCAAGTAGTACTTGATCCTGGTTTATCCTATTATACTATGACCTTGAAAAAAATTATCTATATACCTGTTTCCTCTTTTATAAAATGGGACAATAATAGTGGCTACTGTTCATGGAGTTAATACAGATTGAAGGGTATGTTACATATAAAATACTTAGAATAATGACTGAACGTAAATGTTTACAATTACCAAATATCATTACTTACTATAGGCCCAATGCATGAAAATTCATGCACTGGATGGGGGGGGGGGGGGTCCCCCTCAGCCCCACTTGCCCCCATCACAGTCCAGGAGCCCTCAAGGCAGGAGGTGACCTGGCAATCAGGGGAAGGCAATGCCCCCATCACACCTCTGCTGCTGGCACAACCAACAGCACAAGCCTTAGCTGGCCCTGGTTACTTCAGCCTCAGGATGCCCTGGGCAGCTAGGCAGACACTATCCGAGGCTTGCCTGAGCCTCAGGTCAGCCCTGGGCGGCTGGGGGGTTGAGGGTACTGGACACCTCCATCTTGGGGCTGTGGGTGCCACCATCTTTGAGAATGTAGCAGTGAATTAGTATATTCCCTCCTTATTGACTTTGTCACTGCCATCTCTGTGAGGGTGTGATTGTCAATTAGCATATTCCCTCTTTATTAGATAAGATAGAAACCTCTGCTAGCTACAAGATGAACACTGAAAATACAAAATCATTGCCAATACTAGAATGGTCTCTTCAAATTGCTCTCTGTACTTGGAGCCAACGCATTCCTAAGACAGATGATTTATACTGTGTACACATGACCTGAAAATATTTTTAATATGTACTACCGTTTTTTAAGTAACACATTTAGCAAAAAGGCAAAAATTAAAAAATAATTAAGGAATTAAGAAGGATAACCTCTGCAATTATTTTATTATGAAATCCTATATAATAAAGGCCTAATGTGCTAAGTGTCTGGTCTAATAAAAGAGTAATGTGCAAATTGACCGTACATTTGCTACACCCACAAGCCACGCCCACAAAGCCAATTAGCTTGGGTATGCAAATTAATCCAACCAATACGGTGGTTAATGTGCATATCCACACACAGAAGCCAAGCACTGCAGAAGGGAGCAAAGCTGTGGAGAAGCAAGCAAGCAAGGTGGGGGAGAAGGGAGGGAGCAAGGCAGAGGAGACATGAAGAAAGGAGGCGGCAGAAAAGGAAGTGAGGCAGCAGAGAAGGGAGCAAGGCAGTGGAGATGGGAGCAAGCAAGGCAGGGGAGACAGGAGAGAGCAAGGTAGTGGAGAAGGGAGGGAGCGAGGCAGCAGGGAAGGGAGGGAGCTTTGCTCAGGCCACAGGAAGCTCTATTCTTGCAGGAATCTTCCTGCAATGGGGTCTCTAGTATGCCAATGATATGCTAAGGCCACTCAACCACTAACTATTACATGCACTGACTACCAGGGGGCATATACTCCAACAGGTAGGTTAGCTTGCTACTGGGGTTTGGCCGATTGGAAATGAGCAAGATGGGCTGGACATGCCCTGGAGCCCTCACATGGCCCCTCCCCAGCTGGCCAATCTCCCATGTCCTCCCCCCGACCCCAATCAAGCACCAATGGGGTCCCTCAGCCTGGCCTACGCCCTCTCGCAATCCAGGATTCCTTGGGGAATGCTGGAGATCCGGTTTTGGCCCCATCCCTGCAGGCCAGGCCAAGGGACCCCACCGATGTAAGCATTCGTGCACCAGGCCTCTAGTCCTACATAATAAAGAGCTAATAAGCAAACGTTTGTCATGCCCTCACACCATCATACCAGAATGGCTCAGACACTCAACACTGGGGAGAGAAGAATGGGGACCAGCCAGGAACAAATGAGCTCATGAGAGGAATGGGGACCAGCCAGGCTGCGGCCCAGGAAAGGGACAAGCTGCCCGCCCTGTGGTCCCAGGCACCAGCAGCTGGGCTGCGGCCTGGAAAAGGGACAAGCCACCCGCCCTGCATTCCTGGGCACCAGCGGCTGGGGCTGAGGCTGAAGCCTGAGAGAGAGACAAGCTGCCCACCCCACGGAACCAGGCACCTGCGGCTGTGGCCCAGGCAAAGCCGCCCACCCAGGCGAAGTCGAACCAGGTCCTGGGTGCCTGCAGCTGGCCAGAGGGAGGAAAGCCCAGGTCCCGGGTGCCTGTGATCAGCCAGAAGAGGGAATCCTGGGTCCTGGGTGCAGGGCAAGGAGAGGCTGTTAGGAGTGGTCAGGCCAGCAGGAGAGCAGTTATGGCGATCAGGCCAGTAGAGGAGCTGCTAGGGGCTATTATGCAGGCAGGCAAAGGCTGTTAGGGGAGATCAGGCAGGCAGGCAGGCAGGCAAGCAATTAGGAGCCAGCAGTTCAGATCACAAGAGGCAGTCGGACATCCCCCGAGGGGTCCCAGATTGGAGGGTCCAGGCTAGGCTGAGGGACCAACTCTCACCCTGTGCATGAATTTCGTGCACAGGGCCTCTAGTATTAAATAAAAGCAATCCAAAACAATACTTCTCCATTAATCCCATCACATATAAAATCAATGCTTTAATTTTTTTCATGTTATATTCTACTAAAGGCCTGGTGCACGGATTCATATACCAGTACGGTCCCTCAGCCTGGAGTGCAGGGATTGAGCCAAAACCTGCTCTCCAATATCCCCCAAAGGGTTCTGTATTGCAAGACAGTGCAAGCCAAGCTGAGGAACCCAACCGGTGCACGCTGAGGCCCGAGAAGGACCATGGGAGGGTTGCAGGGCATGTCCGGCCCATCTCGCCCAGTCTTGATCGGCCGGACCCTAGCAGCAAGCTAACCTATCAGCCAGAGAGTTTGCCTTCTGGTGGTTAGTGCACATCATAGCAACTGGTCAAACGAATGGTTAGACACTTAGCATATTAGGCTTTTAATATACAGAATTCCTTATCTACATGCATGTTCAATTTTTACACATTTACAATATAGGTAATATTTTATAGTGGACATTGTTACTATTATACCACAAATATTTCTCCATTTTGCAAAATTTTCCCTCTTATTCTCCATTTCCTTTTTCATCCTCATCCCTTGAAGGTGATCAATAATAATTGCCTGACCTGTATCCTCCACAACTTTCTCCAAGTTCACAAACATACAAGTACAGACACATATATGGGAAAGGAAGAAAGAACCATTTGTTTTTACAATAATGGAAGCATACTACTTATAAATATGCCTTCTCTTTCTTTTAAGCATACCAAATCAAATTTAATATTCAGAGAAGTTCAAATATGAAACTGATACAACTTATTAGACCAGATAAAATACATACATTTACAAAAGTCATTATTTTATATGTAAACTTTTAAAAGACACAGGGATTTCACAAAAAAATATGGACACAAGGTTTCATTAGATTCCATGCTTTATGACAGTTTGTTATAATATCCAAACATAAAATAATTTCGCTATTTAGAACAAGCCTACCTAATAAATTTTAAAGCTTATTTTAGGAAATAAAATTTCACAATCTTAAAAATTCACTCAAAAATATCCTGACTTTAACGTAAGAGAGAGGATGTGTGTGTTTAATACTAGCTTTCATGTTAACTTGGTACTTTCTATAGCAGAGATGATAGATGAATATACTATGATGCACTTGCTTCCTCAAAGTTCACAGAGAGACTATCATTCAGATATGGTCTGAATACAATCATATTAATCTTATCTAACCCTGGCTGACGTGGCGCAATTGCTGTTCAATTCTCGGTCAGGGCACATGCCCAGGTTGCAGGTTCAGAGCCGGTCAGGATACAGGAGGCAATCAATCAGATCCATGTTTCTCTCTCACACTTGGATGTTTCTCTCTCCTCTCCTCTCCTCTCCCCTCCCCTCCCCTCCTCTCCCCTCCCCTCCCCTCCTCTTCTCTCTCTCTCTCTCTCTCTCTCTCCCCCCCACTTCCTCCCTAACTTCCCTTTCCCCCCTTAACTCTCTCTAAAAAAAAAATTTAATAAAAGCTTTTTTTTGTAAAACAATGTTGGCCAACACATACCTATTATTCTAACAGCCCACAACCATGAAAATAAGACTCCAGGAAGGCCTACAAAGAACTTTAAGGTTGTTAAGCCCAATGATCTTAAAATACACTCTCCCACCTTACCACAACCCAGAAAAATCAGAAGGTCCCTAAATCTGAATCCACAGGAGAGAACTTTGGGATAAAAAGGATGACAAGAAAGATTTACAGAAGCTCCCAAAAATACAAACCAGGTAACTTGGTATTAAAGCCATAGAGCCTCTACTGTAACAAGTAACCTTCTCTTACCAAAAATCAATGTTTTCCGAGTTCCCATTACATGAATATCACAGGTGTCAAAGATGCAAAAAAGCAATGAAATGGGCTCTTCCAGAAAGGAGTTCACAGTTTAGCAAGAGCCAAAATATATTACCCTAATAATCACAAATACCGTAACACAATGCCTATATATGTGCTTAACAACTTTTTGTGAGTTATGATTGTAAAAGTCAAAGGCAGTAAGCATCATAAATACAATGCAATTTCAGGTTAAATAACTGAAAGTTATTATCTAGGCCTATTTCATTTGTTTAAACTTACCTCAAGGAAAACAGTTATTTTAAAAAATACTGTACTGGCCCTGACCAGTTTGGCTCAGTGGACAGAGCATCCCTCTGCAGACTGAAGGGTCCCAGGTTTGATTCCTGTCAAGGGCATGTACCTCGATTGCAGGCACATCCCAAGTAGGGGGTGTGCTGGAAGCAGCTGATCGATGTTTCTAACTCTATCCCTCTCCCTTCCTCTCTGTAAAAAAAATCAATTATATATATATGTGTGTGTGTGTGTGTGTGTGTGTGTGTGTGTGTATAAAAGAAAGATACTGTACTGTATAGTCCCTACTAATCTCCTTGGAGTATACATATGGAATTGACATGGAGTTTGTCTGCCACACACGCTATGGAATCCATGTTTATTGTGCATGCAGGCAATGGAATCCAGGTGGAGTTTATCACATGCACACAGACACATGATGGAATCCATGTGAGGATCATTGCAAGTGGTGCCTGCATAGAAAAAAAGCACACATGTACCACATGTACAATTCAGAACAACCCTACAGAACATTCTAACCAACTACGAAAACCAAAATGGATTAGAGAGTCCAAAAGATACCGAATATAACCCTCCACCACAATAAAACTGGTAAAATTATAGGGAAACCTTTATAAGTGCTATATGTATTTTATTTGTTAAAAGTTTAGACAGCTAAAAGTTTAGATAAATTTTAAGTGTGTAAGAGAAAGAAGAATATGTTTAAAATCTAATTGAATTTGTCACCATAGATGTCTTCTAGAACATTATTATTTTATAAGGTGAATAACAACAGTTTTAGTAGAATTCAGAGATCTCCTTGAATGACATTAAATATCTAAAGTAATTTACCCCCATTATTGGTGACCATATGCCATATGGTCAAGCCTAATAAGGAAGAATCCAGTTTATAACTCAAAGCTTAGAGCACACTTAGGCTGGCAAACCAAACTCTCAGCGCTCCCACGGCAGAATAGCTTTCCACACAGGTAAAACCAAAAACCTACTTTTCCAAAAATGTACCCTGACAGCGTCTACCTTCAGTACCGTATGGAAGGGAGGGAAATCCTTTGTACATATTTATATAAAAATTATTAACTTTCCTTTTGGGGGTTTTATTTTTATAAGAAAAAACAAATTCAGTAGATTTAGACCTCTGAACTTTTTTTTTTTTTTGAAGGTTCACTCTTCACAGTTTTATATGAGAAAAATATATAGAGACATTGGGAGATCTTAAAAATAAAAATTTTCTAAAAGCAAAAAATAATAATAAAATTCAAAGCTTGAAGAAAAATTTAAAAACACGTGCATTCCACACCCATATTTATATTAAATGAACCACTTGAACCTATTTCATACAGCTTAACCTGTTCTATCTATAATTATTGCATGAGGATCTAAAATTTTATAAAACTAAGACTATAAACATTAAATTTTAATTGCTCAAAATACAATAAAATGCCTAAGTAACTGGTGAATGAACAAAGTATAGCTAATCGTGATTAAAACAAGTACAGTAAAATTTTAATGGTAAATCTAGGTTGTGGATATATGGATGTTCCCTGTAAACTTTTCAATTTTGCTGTGTAGTTGAAAATATTTTCCTAATAAATTGTTGAAAAAAATACTAGACACTTCTTTGGTTTTTTATAATTCAAGTCCAACACAAGTACTATCGTTGAGACAAACCTGGATTGAAATCCCAGCTCAATGTCTTAACTAGCCATCTGATCTTATTTAAACCCGCTATGCCTACATTTCTCCTCATCTGAAAAATGGGTTTTACATAGAGTTAATGTGAAGTTAAATTTTTCCTAGAAACCACAGTGCCAGGCATATAAGTAAACACTCAAAATGTTAGATGTTAATATCATGAGATTGCTAATTTTGTGCTAAGAACAATCATTCTCAACAAAGATTAGGTAGTGTCCGGCTGGTGGGGTTGGGCGTGCACCCACGAACCAGGAGGTCACCGGCTGGATTCCTGGTCAGGGCGCTATCCCCAATATCGGGTATAAAGGGGGCGGCCAATTCTCAGATTCTCATCGATGCCCTCTCCCTCTCTCTTTCTAAAATCAATACAAACACACTTTTTAAAAGATTAGTAAGTTTTTCCGCGGTTAGCTTAGCACTAATTTGAGCATTGGGAGACCATTCCCAAAAGGAAGATTCCTGATAGCGAACTCACTACTTAACATTGGGGGGGGGGGGGGGGAGGCAGCCGTAAAAGTCTGAAAAATATTGCTCAATCGATAGCACAATATTGTTCTCCATCTGAAAAAAGAAAAAGTCATTTGGAATTAAATTGTAAAAGTTTCAAGACAAACTTTACAAGGCACTTAACAGCTACAGAACTGGCTTCACCTCTGCAGACTGGCTAGGTGTATCCTCGCGTTGACAAAACTTACCCTACTCTCTCACGATCTCAATTGTCCGTGAAGAAACTGGACTGGAACATGGCATTTATAATTGCCAAAAATCTTTCTCCTAAATCAGGACATGCCGACGACCACCCCCCCCCCCCCACTTGTTCACAGGTTAGAGCACGACCTCTACCTTGGTCTACCACGGTAAGGGGAGAGGAGGTAAAAGAGGCAGGAAAATGCGGCGATGTTCCCAAAGAACCCTCCGGTTATCCCTCACGAGACCCCCTCACGACTTCATTCCCGCCGCCCCCGCCGGTCCTCTCCCCGGTGAAAACTTCCAGACTGATTTGTGAAAGATGCACTTAAGACTATGACACGTCCCGTCCCCAGGCCCAAGGAACCGACCCCCAAAGCTGGGGGGGGGCGGAAATTGTAAAAGCAAACATCCCCCGCCCCTCCCCCTCCCCACCAGCAGCAAATCTTTGTCCCACCTGCCGAACGAGAGAGAACTCGCCAGCGCGCTCCAGACCCAAGCTGGCCTCAGTCCTGCCCGCAACCTTCCCCGAACCCGGACTCGGCGACCCCCGACGAGCCTGCGCTTGGCCATTCCCGGCCCCGGCCCGGGACGCAGCTCCCGCCCCGCCCCCCGCCGCCCGCCACCCGAGTTCAGCCTCACCTCACCTACCCTCCTTCGGGGGCCGGACTCCACCTCTCTCTCCGCCATGTTGGGCCCCGCTTGGAACCGCTGCGGCTCCCGGCGCAGTGGCGGTGGAACCTCTCGGGCCCCCGGCCCCCGCCCACACTGCAGCCACGGCCGCCTCCAGGCAGCTTCCTGGGATCCGGCCGAACCTGGTGCCTGAAAGTGGGGAGGTGGCGGGTGCTGCGCGCTGGCTGGGATATCTTGCGATCCCACGGGTGCGCGCGTGGGCGGTAGGGCCTGCCCAGGAAAGGGGGTGGGGGCTGGGACTCGGGGGGTTAATGGCCTCCAAGGGGCCCCGTGAGTAGGATTATTTTCTCTCAGAGAAATTCCTCCGCCTGCGGTTTCTTAAAGGGATCACTAAACCAGCCCCTTGCGCGCGCCCCTGATGCGCAGGCGCACCTTAAGCCCCTCCTTCCTTTCCCATCAAGCCCCGAGTCCTGAGCCTGCGCGGTAAGTGGCCCAGGGTAGGCCAAGTCCTGCGAGTCTCTGCTTGCCAACAGCTACTCCCACCACTCAACTATGGCCGCTGCCTTAAAGGGACCGTGACACAGTGATGAAGGAGGAATGAAAGAAATTAGTGAAAGGGCTATCTGGAGAATTGGGTGCAATGTTGTTGGGGGTGGTCCAGATCACCACCTTACACCTGATTGCAGAAATACCATTGTATAGAGAAAATGATGGTGAACTGAAGTTCTCAGTGGACCTCTGAAGGTGAAGAATCCCAATCAATGAGAGGACAGAAAAGCCAGTCATTGCAAGGAGACACAGCTTTTCCTGCCTTTAGACAGCATGGTCTGAAGCACAGACCATACATAGAACATTAAGGGCCAATTGATTGCCTAAGCTCAAATTAGATCCTCTGGTGACTCTGAAGACTGAACAAACAACTGGAGATAGTTTACTCAATAATTTGTCCTTAGAATATCTAAACCAAGAGGATTTTAGGAACCATCTACTCCAATGCTCCCAATGGTAAAGTTGCAGCCTCAAGGGAAGTAATTTGTCCCAGGGCACCTAGAGGCTGGTGTGAATAGACTGAAGATTTCAGTCACCTTCATCCAGGCTTTTCAACACACCAAGCTGTCTTCAAACCAAGAGGTAATTTTTTTAACCTAGAAGATTAAAGCTCTACAATACTTTAAGAAATTTGTAATTCTTCTCTGAAGATGTGCCATGATTTGCAGATATGTGTCCTCACTCACCTCCATTGTGGCAGCTTCGAGAATTTGACTTAAAGGATAAGCAACTTAATCTCTAATCAGAAAAATGGGAAATAGATTTGGGTCTATCTGGCACTCAAACCGAAGCTGAGGATGCCTGAAGAGAATGGGGCCTTGATTCATTCCTCTTTACCCATTCCAGCCCCCTACCTGAAGGTGGAGAAAATTGCCCTAATGGTTGTCATGATTATAGCTTGGGGAGAGCATATGTAAGAAATGCAAAGAAGTTACCTCTGAAGATCATTCCCCATGACAAAACAAAAACAAAACATTTTTTTCAAAAGCAACTCCTAAAATCACAGGGTAATGAGATGTAAACTTTTGTTTGTCACTTTAACTTTTGTGTGTCACTTGGTGGCCCTTTTGAAACAGAACTTTCCTAATTTTCCTGAAAACTATCTGCGAAGTTGCTGGAAGTTTCCATGCTGATTCTTGCTTGGGCCTGTTCATCTTTAATTTCACCTCTGCATAGAAAAAAAGGGAGAAGAGCCAAAAGAAAAAATGTATATTTCAGCCAGAATTTTACAACATATATTTCAGTCAGAAACTTCCATTCCGTGTTCAGAACAAAGAGGAAGTAAGAAGAAAAGCCAAGAAAAAGTAGTTTCAGGGAATGTGGGTACATGAAAGGTCTAGTAGTTTCCACCTGTTTTTATTAGTAGTGGAATATTCCCTTCTAATAAAATCTGATGATTTAAAATGAAGTTACTAAATTTGGAGTGGAAATAAGGAATCCATAAACCTGCTCACCAAACCTACCTTTGCCCCCTTTCTTCTTTTCATGTGCCCTCCCACTATTACAGAAATGTTGCATTTTTCAGAACACATTTTAAAGCCAGATTTCACCCAACTCTACATTTTAAAGATGGAGTTACAGAGACCCAGAAAGATGTGACTTGCTTGAAACCACCCAAAGGGTTAGTAACAACATCAGGGCTAAAACAGTTATCTTGACCTCCACCCTAAGGCTGTCTCCTATATCAAACTGTTTCGAGATGATTGCTGTCAAGCTTTTTGTTGCTTTTTATATATTTAATATTCATATCTAACATTTTCCCTTGATGTAGCATAAACATATTATCATGCTGATAAATATTAACCTACAACATTTTTATGGCTTCATATATTTCATTGTATAACTAGAGCATATATTTTTCTGGGTCCCCGCCTCATTTTTTTTTATTTGTCAAATGACCTTTAATTGAAATATTTTTTTTGTGTGGATTTTTTTAAATATATTTTTATTGACCTCACACAGGAAGGGGGTGGGAGAGAGAGATAGAAACATCAATAATGAGAGAGAACCATTGATCAGCTGCCTCCTACACACCCCCTATGGGAGATTGAGCCCACAACTCAGGCCTATGCCCTTAACCAGAATCAAACTCAGGACCTTTCAGTCTGCAGGCCAACATTATCCACTGAGCCAGACCAGCCAGGGCTCCTTTGTGGCTCTTAATTAACTGAACATTTCACTGTACCACTGTTGATGTCATCTATGATGTCATGAGGGTGGCAGCCATCAACATTAAGGATCACAGACTGGCAGTCCCTAGGATCTCTAATGGTTCCAGAGAGTCTCTAGCTAAAGATTGGTGCTGTATAAGTTGGGCAATGTTAACAATCTCACTAAAAGTGTTATTTCCAGCCCTGGACAGTGTGGCTCAGTTGGTTGAGCATCATCCCATGGACTGAAAGTTTGCCGATTCCATTCTCAATCAGGGCACATATCCAGGTTTTGGGTTCAATCTAATGTGCCCAAGAATGTTTCTCTCCCTCTCCTTTACTCTCTCTTTCTCTCTCTTTAAAAAGAAAGAAAGAAGGAAAGAAAGAAAGAAAGAAAGAAAGAAAGAAAGAAAGATCAATTTAAAAAGTGGAATTTCCACTGTACTTAATGTTTTCTTGCCTATTTCTATCTCTTGGAAGTTCTTTGAGGACTTTGCTGATCAGGGCAGAAGCAGAAGGTACTATCTCAATCTGAGCTTATTTGTACTGAATGGTCAGTTTCACTGTAATCTTTTTTTATTTTTTATTAATTTTTTAAATATATCTTTATTGATTCCAAGGAGAAAGGGAGAGGGAAAGAGATAGAAACATCAATGGTGACAGCGAATCATCAATTGGCCACCTCATGCACACACCCCACTGGGAACAGAGCCTGAAACCCAGGCATGTGCCCTTGACTGGAATCGAACTCGGGAGCCTTCAGTCTGCAAGCCAATGCTCTATCCACAGAGCCAAACCAGCCAGGGCAATTTATTAATTTTTTAAAGGGAGAGAAACATTGATTTGCTGTTCCACTTATTTATGCATTCATTGGTTGATTCTTTTATGTGCCCTGACCAGGGATCGAGCCCTCAACATTAGAATTTCTGATAACACTAACCAACTGAGCTACCTGGCCAGGGTTCACTGTAATTTTCAGACAAAGCATACCAAAGTTAAAGGCTAACAAGGGGCAAATAAACAAGATTTCCATCGATGTGGGCACAAAAGACACAAAAGCTTCCATTTTCATAGAAACGTAGGTTCATTTCCATAGAGAGATGCTGAATACAAAGGACTGAAATAAATGTATCATTGTTAACATAAAATAATAGAACCTTTCAATAAAAATTAATATTTTTTCTTGAACATGAACTTACTGGAAACTGAATAACTGCACAAATTAATAAGTGTAATGCAAATAAACCTATTTTTCTTGTTCTCCAAAAGTGAAATATTTCCTGTTGCACACACCAAACAAGTCAGTACAAGACTAATGACATGGCAATCGGCTGTTAAAATATTCGCTGCTAGTATTAGTGGAGAAAAATGGTGTGCCTGCATGTAAAGCTTGTAAAGAAAATGAATGCAACATGATTATAGTAATCAGTCATTAGAAAACATCGTAGTTCGTTATTAATGACTAGTGACCTGGTGCGCAGATTCGTGCACATTGAAAGGAAATTAATTAGAAGAGCGGTCACCAACTGGTGGTCCATGAGGTCCAAAAGGTTGGCGACCACAGAATTAGAAGGTGGCCAGCAAGACTGGGCAAGATGGGCTGGACACGCCCTGGAACCAACCTCCCAAGGTCCCTCCCCAGCCGGCTGCACCTGGGGTGGCACAGTGGCTCAAAGGGCATCTGCGGAATGAGTGGACTCCCTCAGCCTGGCCTACAGAGGTCAGGCCAAAACTGGCTCTCTGACATCCCCTAAGGGGTCCCAGAGTGGGAGAGGGCACTCTGCAAAGTTGCTATCATACACGGTGTGGGACGCAAATGTAAGTGTACAGTAAACCAAATGCTGGGCCAACAATGCCCAGCAACAACATAACCAATGGCTGAAGGTGGAATTGCACAGCCCTGCAAGAAATCAGGCTCCCTCCTCTCTGGTTTTGGGGTGCGTCACTCAAGAACTGCCACTGCCAAGTCACTGCAGCTTGGCAGCTCCTGCATTGAGTGCCTCTTGGTGGTCAGTGCACATCATAACAACCAGTCGGATAGTCAGACACTTAGCATATTAGCCTTTTATATAGATAGATTTATGTATAACAGGGTATTGTAAAAATAAAGTTATGAAATTTTTATTAAAACATTTATTACATACTGTTATAAGTATCTCCTTCTAGTAACTAAGCCCACACACAAGAGGATGAATTCCAGCTGGGCTTTGTTAATAGCAATGCCAATTTGATAAAATAATGGTATCTTACTGTTCACCTAATTTCTGTGAATTATTTAAGGAAATAATTAAAATATAAGTTTTGATCATTTGTATTTCTTTTTTAGGAATGTTAAATGTTATTTAACTCTCAAAAACCAGTGAGGAAGAAATTCAATAGAACTGACAAAACTTTAACTAGATTGACTAAGGAAAAAAGAGAGAAGTTCAAATAAGTAAAATCATAAATAAAATGGGGTCATTACTACCAATTCTATAAAAATAAAAAGGATCACCCAGACATCATGGTTGAGTGTCAACCTATGACCCAAGAGATCATGTTTCAATTCCTGGTGAGGGCACATGCCCAGATTGTGGGCTCCATTCCCAGTGGGGCGTGCAGGAGGCAGCCAATCAATGATTCTCTCTCATTATTAATGTTCTATCTCTGTCTCCCTCTCCTTCCCCTCTGAAATCAATAAAAATATATGTATTTTAAATGTATGTAATGCTATAGAACTGTACACTTAAAATGGTTAAACAGTAAATTTATGTTATATATATTTTATCACAAAAAATGAAATGAGGTAAACAACTTTCCCATTTTAAAGATAAAATATTAAAATCTATCAAGATTATGGGACTTGACACACCTAAGAAGTAGAAATGGTTTTCAAATTCAAAGATTTTTAACACTAACACTTATGTTATTTCCACTACATCAGTATTTATTTATTTATTTATTTATTTATTTATTTTAAGAAAAAAATTTTATTGATTGGAGAGAGAGAGGGATCAATTTGTTGTTCCACTTATTTATGCATTCATTGTTTGATTCTTGCATTTGCCCCTAACTTGGGGATTGTATCTGCAATATTGGTGTATCAAAAAGACATTCTAACCAACTGAGCTACCTGACCAAGCTGTTTATTTGTGTGTTGTTTTTTAGGTTAAAAAATAATTTTTGTTAATCCTCACCAGAGGATATTTTTCCCATTGATCCTTCAGAGAGAATGGAAGGAAAGGGCAGAGACAGAATGAGAGAAACTGATGTGAGAGAGACATATGGACTAGTTGCCTCCCACATTGAGAGAGACATATGGACTGGTTGCCTCCCACATGCACCTTGATGGGGGCCAGGAATGGAGCCTGCAGCTAAGATACATGCCCTTGACTGGAATTGAACCTGAGACCCTTCAATCAACAGGCTGAGTCAAACTGGTCAGGGTTTTATTCAGGTAAAATTTAGATACAGTGAAATACATGGATCTAAAGTATATAATTTAATGTTTTGGTAAATTTATATTCCCATGTAACCACCACCCCAGTCAAGATAGAAAGTACCTTCATGCACCCTTCCACTCAATCTCTATTACCTTTTAAGCAATTATTATCCTGATTCTGTTACTATAGCTTAATTTTACCTGTTCTTCAATTTCATATAAGTGGAGTCATTCAATTGAACTCTTTTGTGTCTGAATTTTTGGTCTCAACAGAATGTTTTTGGTGTTCATTCACATTGTTGCTTGTATTAGTAGTTCACTCTTTTATTGCTGAATAATATTCCATTTTGTGAGTATGCCACAATTTGTTTATTCTTTCTTTTATTGGTGGACATTTGAGTTGTTGGCTCTTATGAATAAGACCTATCAATTCCACTTTTGCAATGTTTGTCACATCATTCTCCAACGGTCCACTTCACTGCATCAACCATAGTTAAGACCCTCACAAATTTCTGTGGGAACTATTTTGTTTTTCTTAATTACTTAAGTAAAAAAATTAAATATAATATATACACCTGATGTGAAATTTAAAAAATATATAAAAGACCCTGGCCCAGTAGCTCGGTTGGTTAGGGGATTGTCTTGATATGCCAAGATTGTGGGTTCAACCCTGGTCAGAGCACATATAAGAATGAACCAATCTTATATAATACTAGAGACCCATTGCAGGAAGATTCCTGTAAGAATACAGCTTCCTGCAGCCTGGGCAAAGCTCCTTCCCATCTCTGCTGCCTTGCTCCCAGCTCTGCTGCCTTGCTTTCTTCTCTCCTGCCTCCCTTCCTCCCTTCTGCTCTGCCTCGCTTGCTCCCCATCTTCTCTGCCTTGATCCTTCCTTCTCCCCCGCCCCGCTTGCTTACTTCTCCACAGCTTTGTTCCCTTCTGCAGTGCTTGGCTTCCTTCTACGCTG
Source organism: Antrozous pallidus (assembly GCA_027563665.1). Lineage (NCBI taxonomy): Eukaryota > Metazoa > Chordata > Mammalia > Chiroptera > Vespertilionidae > Antrozous > Antrozous pallidus. The sequence goes on from CM050508.1 coordinate 189,730,504, forward strand.
TCTTCTGCGTGCAGGCAGATATGCAAATTAACCACTATCTTGGTTGGGATTTATTTGCATACTCACTCTGACTGGCTTGTAGGTGTGACTTATGGGTGTAGTGAAGGTATAGTCAATTTGCATATTACTCTTTTATTATATAGGATATATTAGAGGCCCAGTGCATGAATTCATGTATGGGTGGGGGTCTCTAGTAAATGCATAAATAGCAGAACTGCATGGCTCAGTGGTTGAGCACTGACATATGAACGAGGAGGTCACATTTGATTCCTGGTCAGGGCACATGCCCAGGTTTCAGGCTCTATCCCCAGTTTGGGGTTTGCAGCAAGCAGTTGATCAATTATTCTCTCATCATTGATGTTTCTCCCTTTCCTTTCTCTCCCTTCCTTTCTGAAATCAATAAAAATATTTTTAAGAGAATGAATAAATAAGTGGAAAAGCAAATTGATGTTTCTCTCTCTCTCTAAGAATAAAAAAGATATGAAAGGTTATATAGTAACAAGTATATCTCCCTTCCATTATTGTCTTGCAGCCATCTAATTCTCCACCTTAGAGGCACCCATTGTAATTCTTGCATATCTTTATGGAGCCTATTCATCTACAACACACACACACACACACACACACACACACACACACACACGCTTTCATATATTTTTCATAGAGAATGGCACCTTATACCTTGTTTTTTTCACCAACAAAAATTTTTTTGGGATAATGCTATATTAGTCCTATAAAACAAACTCATTTTCAAATGCTTCATCTTATACTATTGTATAAATACTTAACTTATTTAACCATCTGCTATGTACATTTAGAGTCAATTTTTTACATATATATGCAATTTTTTGCTGTGTACATGTAATTTTGAACAAATATGCATACATTTGTAGTATAAATTTCTCCCATCCAAATACTAACCAGGCCCGACCCTGCTTAGCTTCCGAGATCAGAGGAGATCGGGCGCGTTCAGGGTGGTATGGCCATAGACTGTAGTATAAATTTCTAAAACTTGAATTTCTGGCTCAACACATATGTATATTTTAAATATTGATAGATGATAATGTTTAGTAAAGGTCTGTTTATCTATCATCTATGTATGAAAATTATTTTTTCTCTGTACCTTCACCAACTAAATCTATTACCAGAATTTTGAGCATTGACAGATTAAAAATGGTATTCTCTTGAAGTTTTGAGTATTCTTAAATTTTTTTGATGAATTGAAACATTTTCCCTGTACGTTGGCTACTTCTTTACATCAAGATGTTAAAATGTTCATTGCATTCCCCTCTCTTGTTCTATCAATGGAAAAATATCCTCAGGTGAGGGTTAAAAAAAAGAAAACCGCTCTGATCATACTGCACTAGCCTCTAAATCACCAGTTCTTAAGCTCTTTGCGTCAGGACCCCTTACACTCTTAAAAATGATTGAGCTTTATAGATATGTTTATATAACTATTTATCATATTTAAAATTAAAAAGAAAGTTTTGAAATACTTACCAGTGTATTTTAAATTATAAGAAAGAACCCATTGTGTGCTAATATAAAGAATACTAGAGGCCCGGTGCATGAAATTGATGCAGGGGAGGTGGGATGTCCCTCAGCCCAGCCTGTACCCTCTCCAATCTGGCACCCCTTGAGGGATAGATGTCCAACTGCTGGTTTAGGCCCAACCCCTGCTGGCCTGTTTACTTACAACTGCCCTCCCCTGTTGGCCTGATCATCCACAACTGCAGGTTCTGGCCTACCAGCTTGATCAAACCTGTGGGATCAGGCCTAAACTGGCAGTCGGACATCCCTCTCACAACCCAGGACTGCTGACTCCCAGCTGCTTCTCTGCCTGCCTTTCTGATTGCCCATAACTGATTCTACCTGCCAGCCTGATCACCCCCTAACCACTCCCCTGCCAGCCTGAATGATGCCTAACTGCTCCCCTGCCAGCCTGATTGCCCCCAACTCCCCTCTCCTGCAGGCCTAGTCACCCCTAACTGCCCTCCCCTGCAGGCTTGATCACCCCCAACTGCCCTCCCTTGAAAGTCTGGTCCCTCCCAACTGCCCTTCTCTGCTGGCCTGATTGCCCACAACTGCCCTCCCTTGCAGACCTGGTCCTTCCCCTGCTGGCCATCTTGTGGTGGCCATCTTGTGTCCACATGGGGGCAGCCACTTGTGTGTTGGAGTGACAGTCAATTTGCATATTATTCTTTTATTAGATAGGATTCTTCAAGTTATAGCAGTCTCTCCACTTACTGTATTTTACTTTCCAGGTCTTAGGTAACCTGAGGTCAACTGTGGTCCAAATATATTGAATGGAAAATGCTAGAAATAAACAATTCAGATGTTTTAAAGTATGCGCCCTTCTAAGTATTGTGATGAAATCTCATGTCATCCCACTCCTTCCCACCTGAGATGTGAATCATTCTTTTGTATAGCCACTTCATCTCATCACATATGTATAGAATCATCTCATATCATCACAGAAAGGAGAATGGTGAGTACAGCACAATAAGATTTTGAGAGAGAAAGAAAGAGAGAGACCACATTTATATGACTTTTATTACAGTGTATTGTTATAGTTCTTGTACTTTGTTAGTTATTATTGTTCATAACTAATAATAACTGGGCCTAATTTATGATTTAAACTTTATCATAGGTATGTCTGTATAGGAAAACACATAGTACTATATATGCAGAGGTTTGGGACTATCTGAGGTTTTAGTCATCCACTGAGGGCCTTGGAACATATCTCCCACAAATAAGTGGAATCTACTGTATTAGCAGATACAAGCTTTTCAGAATTCTAATTTCACATGAAAACCTGAATTTGATTTAGTTATTTTTAATCCTCACCCGAGCATATATTTTTTTATTGAGTTGAGAGCGTGTGAAACATCAATCGGTTTTCTCCTATACGCACCCTGATCAGGGATTGATTCTAAAACACGAGAATGAGCCCTGACTGAGAATTAAACTTTGACCCTTTGGTGCACTGGATGACGCTCCAACCAACTGAGTCAGGCCCGAAAACTTAAATTTTATTATTGGCACGTACTATTAGTTGTTTTCCTTGAAGTAACAGTCGCATTTCATTACATTTTGAGAAAATGTCTGCCAAATACCTGAGTCTATACAACCAGTTTGCCTGTCAATTGTCCTATAAAGTAAAAATGGTCTTCCATAAAAAAGGCAGCTAGATCTCCTTTCAACTCAAACAATTCCAAAGTGATTTTTCAAATTTCATAGCTTGATATATGTAGCTTAAGTGCTTTATACCTTTATCACATTTCATCATACAGAATATTAAAAAGATATCTACTCAAGAGTCAAGATTGAAAAAAGTTAAAATTCTTAATTTTTACTTTTTCATCAAGAACATTTGTTTCATCCTGACCAGTTGGGCTCAGTGGATGGATAGAGTGTCAGACTGCGGGCTGAAGAGTCCCAAATTCAATTCCAGTCAAAGGCATGTACCTTGGTTGCGGGCACATCTCCAGTGGGGGGGGGGGGCGGGGGGGGGGCAGGTACGTGTTTCTCTCTCATGGATGTTTCTAGCTCTCTATCTCTCTCCCTTCCTTTCTGTAAAAGGTCAATAATATATATATATATATTTTTTTTTAAAAAGAACATTTGTTTCACTATGATTGCATGGTAGTAAAGAATACTGATTCAGTTTGGAGCAACTGGTTATGGCAACAAGAAATTAACCCACCATTGATCTGCAACATCAATTGAAATGTCAATACAGTTAAAAAAAGCAAATAGCAGAAAGTAAAATGGTGTAGCCAGTACGCAAAACAGCAAAATGACTCCTCAAAAAATTAAAAATAGAATTGCCATATGATATATCAACCCCAATTCTGGGTATATATCAAAAAGAATGAAAAGTAGTATTTTAAAGAGATTTTTGCACATCCAAGCTTATAGCAGCATTATTCACAATACCTAAGAGGTGGAAACAATCCAAATATCTATCAACAGGTGAATGGATAAACAAAATGTGGTATATTTATACAATGGATTACTATGCATCTTAAAAATGGAAGAAATTCGCCAGCCTGTGTGGTTAAGTGGTTGAGTGTCAATCCATAATCCAGAAGGTTACAGTTCAATTTCGAGTCAGGGCGCAGGCCCAGGTTATGGATTTGATCCCCAGGAGGGGGTTTGCAGGAGGCATCCAATCAATAATTCCCTATTGTTATTGATATTTCTATCTCTTCTTCTTCCTTCCCCTTTAAAATTAATTTAAAAATGAAGAAAATTCTGACATATGGCATACATGAATGTACCTTAAAGAATTAGGCCAATACTCTGGCTGGTGTCTCAGTGGATACAGCATCAGCCTGCGGACTGAAGGGTCCCGAGTTTGATTCAGTTAAGCGTACATGTCCTGGTTGCAGTCTCAATTCTCTGTGTGGGGCTTGCAGGAGGCAGCCAATGATTCTCTCTCATCATTGATGTTTCTGTCTCTCTCTTCCTCTCTAAAAATCAATCTACATATATAATAGCTTAAGCAACCGTTAAGGCAGAACAACCAGAACAACCAGTCGCTATGATGCGCACTGACCACCAGGGGACAGATACTCATTGCAGGAGCTGCCCCTGGTGGTCAGTGTACTCCCACAGGGGGAGGGCTACTCAGCCAGAAGCCGGGCTCACAGCTGGCCAACACAGCTGCGGTGGCGGGAGCCTCTCCCGTCTCCACTGCAGGGCTAAGGAGCAGCTAGCTGAGCAGTAAGGAGGCTACTGCTAAGGAGCAGAGAGCCAAGCTGTAAGGAGTGAGCAGGCAAGCGGAGCAAGAGGTTCTGTACTGCGAGAAGAAAGAAAATTAATACCTGAGTGCATTAGAGGGAAACTACAAAAGAAACTAAGGTAGAGAACATCTTAAAAGTAGTCAGTAGAAAACCAGCAGGTGGACATTACCCAAGGAGTCCCAGACTGCAAGAGGGCATAGGCCAGACTGAGGGGCCCACTCCCCTCACCTCAGTTCACAAATTTCGTGCGATGAGCCTATAGTAAAAATATAGGGTTTTTTTAAATTACACTAAGTACAATAGGTAAATATTGTACTGTATGATTCCACTTATAAGAGGTATATAAAGAGATCAAACTCATAGAAACTGGAAGTAGAATGGTGGTTTTCAGGGGCCAGTAGAAAGGGAAAATGGGGAATTATTGTTTAATGAGTATAGAGTTTCAGTTTGCAAAATGAAAAAGTTCTGGAGATGGATGATGGCGATGGTGGTACAACAATGTGAACATACTTAACAATACTGAACTGTACATTTAAAAATGGTTATGATAGCCCAGGTGGTGTGCCTCAATGGTTGAGCATTGACCCATGAACCAGAAGGTCACTGGTTTCATTCCAGGTCAGGGCACATGCCCAGGTTGCAGGCTCGATCCCCAATAGGGGACATGCAAGAGGCAGCCCATTGATCTTTCTCTCATCAATGTTTCATTCTCTCAATTCCTCTCCCTCCCTCTCTCTAAAAACTCAATAAAACATGTTGTTTTAAAATGGTCAAGATAATAGTTTTTATGTTATGTGCTCTTTTTTTTTTTTTTAGGGCCACCAAAAATTTTGGTTTTCTCCCCCCCCAAAAAAAAGTTGAAAGGAAGAGAGATGCTATGTGCTTTTAACCACAGTTTTTAAAAGGCACATAAATTATTATTATTATTATTATTATCATTATCAGCCTCATAAAAAATAGTTTTGGCCCTGACCAGTGTGGCTCAGTCAGTTGGATGACCTGTGCACCAAAAGGTTGCTAGTTCAATTCCCAGTCAGGGCTCATGAGAGGGTTGCAGGCTCAATTCCTATTATGTGTGCAGGAGGCAGTAGGTCAATGTTTTGCTGTCACATTGTTATCTCTCTCTCTCTCTCTCTCTCTCTCTCTCTCTCTCTCTCTCTCTCTCCACCCCCCCTTCCTCCCTTTCTCTATAAAATTCTATTAAATTTTTTTTCAAAAATATTTTTGACCTCATAGACCCTCTGAAAGATCTCGAGGACTCTCTCTCATGAACCACACCTTTATAACTGTAATGTAGCCAGCACTGATCAATGTGTTGGCTTCTAATTGCCTTCAGAATCCAATCCACACTCCACAGTATAGCCTTCAAGATCCTTTGTGATCTGGATTCATTCCCCTTCTCTGTCTCTACTGTCTCTGTACTCCAATCATACAGACAGTTGCTATTCCCCAAACACAAAATGCATTCTCATATTTCTGTGGCTTAGCTCAAGCAACGTTCTAGGAATATATGCTTATTCTATTTTAAATCCTACTTATGTTTTAGGGCCCAGCCCAAACACCTGCCCTGCCAAGTCAGGACAAAGTCCTCCTTCCTATGCACTCTATGTACATTTTGCGTATATCTTTATCTTCCTGTTTATTTCCTCTGGTTTATATTATGGTTGTCTGTGTGTCTTTCTTGCCATTAGATTGTAAAACTTCCAGAATAAGAAATTGTTTCCCTCACAGTATACTAAGAGAGCCTTCTTAGGTGAATCTGGGCAAGTTAGCTGCCCTCCTAACTTCAGTTTCCATTTCTGTAAAACAGGGGTAATGACACTCATCTTGCAAGTTCCTGGGAAGATTCAAGAAGGTCCTGTCTGTGGATGGCTAGCCTAGTGCAAGGCACATGCCAGGCCCTTGATAAATGGGAAGACCCTTTTTTCTCTTAGGTGTTGAATTAACAGATGAGTCAACATTTTTTTCTTTCTTTTTTTTTTTTTTTTTTACATTTTATTGTTTTTTTACAGAGAGGAAGGGAGAGGGATAGAAAGTCAGAAACATTGATCAGCTGCCCCTTGCACACCCACCACTGGGGATGTGCCTGCAACCAAGGTACATGCCCCCAACCAGAATCCAACCCGGGGCCCTTCAGTCCGAAGGCTGACACTCTATCCACTGAGCCAAACCTGTTTTGGCTTTGCTTTGTTTTTGTTAATCCTCACCTGAGGATATTTTTCTATTGATTTTTAGGGAGAGGGAAAAACAGAGAGGAACACAATGGTTGGTTGGTTGGTTGCCTCCTGCACAATCCCTGACTAGGGCCCAGGCCAAAGAGGAGTCTGCAACCAAAGTATGTTCTCTTGACCGAATTCAAACCTGGGACCCTTTGGTCCACAGGCTGATGTTCTATCCACTGAGCCAAACCAGCTAGGGTGAGTCAACAGATTTGAATAAGGAAGTATTGTAAAATTTACAACAAAGGAATTTAGAGAAACATTTGTGATCTTGGTTATGGTTATTTGCTTGGGTTCTTGTCCCAGAATTAAGAAGGGTTCAGCAATCTGGAGAAAGACTGTGTGTAGATTAAGGAGGAGTCCAAAGATAAAAGATAGTTTTTAAAGGCATCGGGGGTCAGAGGAGCTTCAGCTAAAGGAGCTAAAGACTCTCCTTGTCTCAGGAACCCTTGCTTTTTATTAACACAATTCGTTCTAAGGCAAGGAGGAGATAATACACTTCAAAGGGTAGAATTTACAGAAGCATTGTCAGATTGGGGAATAGCCTACAGCTGTTCAGGTGTTTGGCCAACAGGAGGCAATAACATGTAGATTAAGATGCCCTGAGCTGTAGACAATCATCCTATTCATGTTTGGGGGAAGTGCTCTCTAGCCATTCCAACAGGTAATTACATATGTGACTCCCCGTCCTTGTTAAGCCCCTAAGTCTCATCAACCTTTTTTGTTATTGTTTTTATTGATTTTTCACAGAGAGAAGGGAGAGAGATACAGTTAGAAACATAAATAAGAGAGAAACATTGATCAGCTGCCTCTTGCACACTCCCTACTGGGGATGTGCAGCAGCCAAGGTACATGCCCTTGACCAGAATCAAACCTGGGACCTTTCAGTCTGCAGGCCCACCCTCTATCCACTGAGCCAAACCGGTTTCGGCTCATCAACCTTTTGATAAAACTCTTGTAATTATGACATGCTGGAATTGGCTCCTAGCAGTTATTAACAAATAAAATTAGAATAATGAAGTCCTAACAGTTGTTAGGACTTGGAGCAAATTCTTTGTTTTAAGGGAACTCTATCTAGTCTTCTTCCATCATGCTCTGACTTCCCTCATGCGGGTTTGGGCTCATGGATTTTTTAAGGCTTCCCTAGAGAACCCTGGCACTCACAATTTGGTAGGATGATCTTTTAGACAAAGCATGTCAAACTCAAAGGCTAACACAGGCCAAATAAACAAGGCTTAAGTTTATGTGGGCCACAAAAACACAAAAGCTTCAATTTTCATATAAATGTAGGTTTATATTCATAGAGACATGCTGAGTACCAAGGACTGAAATAAATGAGTCATTGTTAACATAAAATAATAGAAACTTTTAATAAAAATTAATATTTTTTCTTGAACATTAACCTACCAGATACTAAATAACTTCACAAATTAATAAGCATAATGCAAATAAACCTATTTTACTTGTTCTCCAGAAGCAAAATATTTCCTGTTGCACACACCAAACAAGTCAGTATAAGACTAATGATGTGTCAATCGGCTGCTAAAATATTTGCTGCTAGTATTAGTGGAGAGAAAGGGTACATCTGTGCATAAGGTGCATAAGGGAAACAAATGTAGCATGATTATAGTAGTCAGTCATTAGCGAACGTTATAGTTCGTTATTAATAACTACAGGCCTGGTACACGGATTCATGCACTTGTGGGATCCCTCAGCTTGGCCTGTGCCCTCTCACAATCTGGGACTGAGAGATGTACTAGTACTTAAAGTGGCAGGCAGCCAGGGCAGAGCCCACTCCCACTTATCCTGGCCCCACTGTGCCTGCCCCACTGTTTAGTAGCACAGTTGTAGCTGTGCTCACCACTATGAATCCGGCATCTGGTTCCTAAAGGTCAGCTGAGCGGCGATCCCGTTGTGGGAGTGCACTGACCACCAGGGGGCTGCTCTTGCATTGAGTGTCTGCCCCCTGGTGGTCAGTGTGCATCACAGCGACCGGTCAACAGGTCATTCGGTCATTGGGTTGCTTAAATTGTTTCATATGTAGATTATGTATAGCAGGATATTGTAAAAACTAAGTTATGAAATTTTTATTAAAATGTTTCTTATATACCATTATATTGGCTGGGCTGCAAAAATATTCATTGTGGGCCTCATGTGGCCCATGGCCTGTGAGTTTGACATGCTCCTTTTAGATAATAGCTGCAAATCAGATAAAATCTGTGAGATATTCAGAATTAAATAAGGTATCATTTAAAATATTCAAAAGAATTAATAGTCTTATTCTAGGAATATGTAAAGAATGCAAGTTTGTAAGATTCCTTCAAGTTTCAAATTTTAAAACTCAAAATTTTAGCCCTAGCCGGCTTGGCTCAGTAGATAGAGCATCAGCCTGCGGACTGAAGGATCCCAGGTTTGATTCTGGCCAAGGGCACATGCCTGGGTTGGAGGCTTGGTCCCCAGTAGGGGACGTGCAGAGGCAGCCAATCAGTGATTCTCTCTCATCATTGATGTTTCTATCTCTCTCTCCCTCTCCTTTTCTCTCTGAAAACAATAAAGAAATATATATTTTTTAAAAACTCAAAATTTTAAATGGAAGACATTAACATATCCTGGATCCTATCAAATGCTAAAGTTTTAAGAACTAGAAAGAAATGGCATAGGCATATCAAGGACCAAGAAATGTAAAATTCTATTAATTAACATGAGTAGAATGTGAGAAAGAGGAAAATTTAGAAAATGTGTATATTTAACATGGGCTGTGTTATACTCCACTTGAAGTTAGTGAGTCATTTATGTAATTTTAAATTCATGGTCCAATATTCTGTGGTCATTCATAAACTCAGTAAATGTTTCTCTTCCTGGTCTGCATCTTGTAACTCTGGAAAGTTTTATATTATATTTTTTATTATTTTAGAAATATATATACACTAGGGGTCCAGTGCACGAAATTCGTGCACTGGGGGTGTGTGATCCCTCAGTCCAACCTGCCCCCTTACACATACTGGGAGCTCTCAGAGGATGTCCTACTGACCCCTTACATCAGGCCGAAGCTTTAGGCCTTAGGCATCCAGCCATCACCCTGCAATGGGGCCGATGGCTGGCTCTGCCCTGGCCACCTTGGCCCTGCCCCTCCAGCCCAGGCCTTAGCCCTTGCAGTGACCGCCCGGCCCCAGGGGTAGCCTGCACTCAGTGGCCTCACATGTGCCTTGGTTCTGCCCCATGCCTTGTGCACGCCTCACACAGTTGCCGGCTGCCTCGCAAATGCCTCAGCCCCACCCCTCACCTCCTGTGCTTGCCAGCCACCTTGGCTCCAGCTGCCAGTGAACACCTGGCCACGGAGGAGCCCCCGCCTCCCCGGGCACTCACTGGCTGCCTCACCCACACCTGGGCCCTGCCCCCCGCCTGATGTGCTCACTAGCCACCTTGACCCCGCCCCCCGCAGTTTGGGTTGCCTCGGCTCCACCCACACTCCTGATTGGCTGGTGGGCATGAGTGGTGAGCATGACTTGTGGGTGTAGTGAAGGTACAGTCAATTTGCATATCGCTCTTTTATTAGATAGGATATAATTGATATTACAGAGAAGAAAGGAGAGGGAGATTTAGAAACATCAACCAGCTGCCTCCCACATGCCCCCTACTGGGGACCGAGCGCAGGAACCAAGGTACACGCCCTTGACCACAGTTGAATCTGGGACCCTTCAGTCTGTGGGCGGATGCTCTATCCACTGAGACAAACCACTTAGCGCTGGAAAGTTTTACAATTTAATAGAGAAAAGTTTAAGAGAATCAAATTATTGTTAGCACCATTGATATTTTATATACTTTTATGTTGAGAGAAATTGCCTACAGATTAGAAAAGCCTGCTAACTTGCCCAACAATGAATGAAAAGAGGCACTCCTAAAGGTACATTATCTTTAAATTTCAACCAATAAACTAGAAGAAGAAATTCCTGAAAGTTTCCAGAGAAGGGGGAAATAGATGATATCCTGAAATTGGAAAGTAACACTAAAAGACAATGAACCCTTTCCAAATTCTGAGGGAGAAAAAGTGGGTTATCAACCTAGTTTTCTTCACCCAGCTATAAAAGTAGGATGATACTTCCAACTTAGAAAGATTCAGTAGATTTACCTTGCATGTCCCCTTAATAGAGAAACTATTGGAGGCTGTGCTCTAGTGAAACAAGGGGATAAATCTAGAAAGAGAATGAAATATGATGGGGAAAACAGAAGACACAATACATGAAAATGGTAAAAAGAAGTCGTATGGTAATAGCTTGTGGCAGATCTAGAAATCCAGCTCATACTCAAGAACAGAGGAACAGAAGGCTCCGGAACAGAGATGTCTGGAGAGTTGGGGGGGAGGGGGGATGAAATTGAAATATCTGATATAAAGAGATCAACCAAAAGACTTGTGTGCATGCATATAAGCATAACCAATGGATACAAGACACGGGGGTGGGGGAGTAGGTGAGGGCATCTGCTGGGGGGTAGGAGAGGCCAGGGGGAGGTCAATGGGGCGGGGGGGGGGGAGAGGAAACATATGTACTACTATTTGAAATACTTTAAACAATAAAAAAATTATTTTAAAAATCTGATATATTTGACCAGTTGAAAAATAACATTGAAAGATATACAGTAGATCTGATGGAGTGCATAAAGAAAGTTAATTTTATGAATATTGAAAACTAAGTAAATAAGCAAACGTAAAAATGAAGCAATGATTAGAAAAGACAAGAGGATAAAAACTAAGTGTAACGTAGTATACTTTATATAACAAGTGAATAACTTATGAAATAATAATGCAAATACTGGTTACTGATTTAACAAACAATTGTAATACTGGGAGAATGAAGAGAGGAAGTAGGAGCAGTGAGTATAAGAGCTACCATAATAGGAAATCAATGAATAGTGTCTGAACTTAAAATCAAGCAATAGCCTTAGCTGGTTTGGCTCAGTGGATAGAGTGTTGGCCTGCGGACTCAAGGGTTCCAGGTTCGATTCCGGTCAAGGGCATGTACCTTTGTTGCGGGCACATCCCCAGTGTGGGGTGTGCAGGAGGCAGCTGATCGATGTTTCTTTCTTATCTATGTTTCTAACTCAATATCCCCCTCCCTTCTTCTCTGTAAAAATCAATAAAATGTTTTTTTTAAATCAAGAAATAGCAGTATGAGCATATGATTAAGGGCATGAAAGTACAGACATACCTCAGAGATATTGTGGATTCAGTTCCAGACCATCACAATAAAGCAAGGATCACAATAAAATGAGTTGTATTCTTTTTGTCAATAGAGGGTGTTGCCTTCAATTTGGAAAAAAATCAGCATCTATGAAGCACAATAAAGCAAAGCACAATAAAATAATACAGGAAAACATAGTGGACAGTCTGGACAGTGGAACTGATGGGTGGGGACTGGAAGGAAAAGGATCACTAGGTTTCATGATAAGCCTGCTGATATTTTAATTACTTGTATGTATAAAAATTTTATCTTAGTGGTTCTGCAATAAATACATGTGTGTTTGTAAATACATACATCTATACATATATGTATATACCTTTGCATGCACTTCTGAGTATACCCTTACAATCAAGTCCAGAAAGTGAAATTTCAAGGTCGGAAGTATACATATACTCAAGGCTTTTTAAATTTATTTATTTATTTATTCTGAAAGAGAGGAAGACAGACACAGAGGAAAAAAAAACACATCAATTTATTGTTCCACTTATTTACGCATTCATTGATTTCTACTTATGTGTGCCCTAACTGGGGAGTGTATTTGGGATGATACTCTAGCCAACTGAACTACTCACCAGGGCATATTCAAGACTTTTGGTACAGACTACCAACTAACTCTAAGTTGATTGTCACTCTTCTCAGCAGATAACTAGTCTGGTCCATCACCTCCTTTGCAGGTTGACAGCAACTCCGAATCCAATTTAACAGGAGGTTATTGTGTGCTTCCTGAGTCATTCCTATGCCATCTACTAGAAACCAAGATTTTAAGCTGGAAAAGTTGTCTGGTCCAAGAAAAGCCTGAACTGAAAGTTCTATTTTGGCTCAGCTATTGCCTACATCTGTAGTTTTTTGTTTTTTGTTTTTTTAAAAAATATATATTTTATTGATTTTTTTACAAAGAGGAAGGGAAAGAAAATCAGAAACATCGACATCGGATCAGCAGGTGCCTGTTGCGCATCCCCTACTGGGGATGTTCTGACAGCCAAGATTCATGCCCTTGACAGGAATTGAACCCGGGACCTTTCAGTCAAGAGGCCGACACTCTATCCACTGAGCCAAGCCGGTTTTGGTTACCTCTGTAGTTCTGAACAAATCTTGTTCTCTGGCCTCAATTTTAGCATCTGTGAAGTAAAGAACTTTGAACCAGAACAGCACTTCTCAACATTTTTACTGCTAAGGCCCCTGTCTTGGATAACATTTTTTATCTACTAAACCAATTGCATTTTCTAAGAAATTATTTATTCTCTTACCTAATGTGTAGTCTCTTATACCAGGTGACAGTCAGTGAGAATTTCTGAATAATAGGCGAGAAGTACCTCTGATAAATGAATTAATAAATTCAAGCCAAAAGAATTTTATTTCCCAGCTTGCACTGCCAGGCTGAAGCAAATACATAACCTGTTGGAATATTCCCAAGCCCCTTGCTGTTTCCAGATTCCCCAGGGTAAATGGGGTAGGATAACTCTCTCAGATCCAAAAATCCATTTTCTCTCCCTGTATACCACCAAAACCAGAAGTTTATTCTGCCAGGATTGTTCCCCAGCTAAATCTGTTTAACAGCTGACCTGGAGCATATTTACTGGAGCTAGGTTAAGCAAAGGCTACTGGAGTGAAGATTGGTACTTTGTCCTGTGAGAAAAGAAGGAAGGAAAGAGGTTTTATTATGAAGTTAATGAAGCTCATGTTTAAGGGCCCTCATTTGCAGGGGCCTTTGTGGGGGGAGGGTGACTACTGGGAGTTAAAGAGAGGAAGCAGTTTGTGATCAAGAAGCATTTCTGTGTACTAGTAAGCATTTCTGGAGAACTGCCTCAAGATCCCAGAAAAGAGAGATCTGAATCGCTGAGTATTCAATAATTTGTCCTGATTTCTTCTTCTCATTATAAACAAATATTCACGTTCATAGTCATATTATACTCATATTCCTGGAGAAAGCCTCTAGAATTGTGAAAGCTCAGATCCTACAAAATCTGGATTTGCTGAGTATATAGATATAAGTGCTCCTAGCCATATAAAAGCTAGCAATCTGGCTTCTCCACGGGAAGTGCAGGAGAAATGGTTCTCACACTTGTCCATGTTTAACCAGCTCTGTCCACTGAGCCAAACCGAGTAGGGTCTGCAGTGCTCTTTTGCTCCTGTTGCCTTGCATTCGCCCACATGGCCCACATACACAATAGACTAATGGACTGCATCTAGTTTAATGTTGAAATGAATGGGGCTCCAACATGGAAAGGAAACTCTGGACACTGGCTCTGATTTTATATCTACTGAAACCCCGGCTACACGACTGGACCAAGGGAAATGGGTCTTTGGAAACCCAAGAATGTAATTCCACAAAAATATTGCATCCTCCTGCGCGAGTCTTAGGAAATTTCTCTTCTTGGGTTATTGAGAGAACTCTACCCCAGCAGCATCCAGAGGAGACAAGCCACACTCCTCTCGGATAACAGAGGGAAAGATGACGGCTCTTTTTTTTCTGTTAATTAAACCAGTGGTTTATACCCTTGTATGCTTTAGAAAGTATTATTTAAAATGCAGATTCCAGGGCGGTGTCCCTGGAGGTTGCAATTACTAGTTTGGGAAGGAATGCAGGAGGCCACATTTTGAGTAAGGCTACTGATGATTCTGATGTACACCACTTCTTGTGAAACACCATAAAAAGGACTGGGTCTGGCCCATCTCTTGCAACTATTCCCTATGTTGCTGATACTCATCCAAGATCTGTCTTAGGGTAGTTCCTGAGAAGACGTGGCCCCTGGAGACTGAGGCAATCCTTACATTTCTTTTCTTCAGTAAAAGATATTCACAGTTGCTATTGTGGAAACAGTGCAGATTTGGAAAATCAGATAGATCTGGGTTCAAATTGTTACATCTCTCTGAGCCTCAATTTATCCATAAAATAGAGATTATAATGCCACTTATAATTAATGTGAGGATTATGTACATTGTCTTATGTGAAAGAATTGTATGCAATGTATCTGGGATGAAGAGTTTTCCCTAAAATGGATGAGATACTTAAAATTCTCCCATTTAGACATTCACCTCTTAGGCCTTTAGTCCCTGTTAAAATGTAATGGAGTTCTAGCTGATGTGGTACAGCTGGTTGGGCATCATCCATGCACCAAAAAATTGCTGGTTCAACTTCCAATCAGAGCACATGCCTAGGTTTTAGGCTCAATCTCCAGTACTGGGTGTGCAAGAACTGGCTGATCAATGTTCTGGTCTCATATTGAAGTTTTTCTCCCTCTCCCTTGCTTTATTTTTAAAAATATATTTTCAAGTGTAATGCAGTAACTAGATGCCCCACTGTTATTTATGTCTTAGTCAAATGTGGTTCATGGATTGTTTAGAGAATGCAAAGGCAGGAAGATGGCTTGGGAGTGTCATGAAAGGAAAGAAAGAAGGAGAGGCTGAGGAAGAAGGGCAGAGTAAAGGGGAAAACCAAAGGCAATTGAGACAAAGTTTTCCAAAGTTATAGTCTTACATGGGGCCAGTGAGACTGATGTACACAATGGCTTTCAGCTTATACTCCTGGTTCCCAGGTGAAGAAATGTTTAAGAAGTGCCAGACAAAAAAAATTTTACCTCTTCTGTTCATGGGAAGGTTGGTCTTGGTATAAAAGGTGCTGAAATTTTTAACAATTTTTGTAAGGGAAGGTTTGTCTTTGGGAGAATACATATATATACACACACACACATATATATATATACACACACATCTATATACAAACACACATATATATACAGATACACACACACACACCCACACACACACACACCCACACACACACATATATACAGCTAATATGCTCAGTGTCCTTCTTACTGTCCGACCAGTCATTATGATGTGCGCTGACTGCCAGGGGCCAGGTGCTCAACGCAGGAGCTGCCATATATGCACACCTGCCATTTACAGAGAAACGGCAGTGCAGACTAAGCCAGCAAAGCAACACTCAGCTTCCCCCAAGTGGGGCATGGGCCTCACAGCCACCCAGAGCAACAGCCACCAAATTGCAGCCAACACAACCAAGACCCCATAGCACAAAATGCAGTTCACAGCCCAGCCCAGTCCGCAAACGCTGGCTGTGGGCGCCAGGTAAGAATTCATGTTTTTGTTGACATTCTGAAGCCAAAATTGTTCACAGAATATGTCTGAAGACCAATTATTGCCACAATGTACCTCTGAAGTCAAAAGAAGCTGGTGTCGATGAATATGTCTGAAGAGCAGTCATTGACAAGTACTTCCAATACTGTTAGAAATTCCCTTCATAGCGAAAATGAGGTAAATGAGAATGCAATTATCAAACACAGTTGTGGTGAGATAACTGTTACATGTCAACTTTGCCTATCCCTAAATTTCTCTGATGGAAAATCATCCGATGGAAAATTTATTTGATGTTATAGCAAAGGCAAAGTTTCTCCAAAAGATATGTTTTCCAGAATACCTCGTTATATTTTTTAAAATTAATGATAAATGAAGGTTCTAACAGTAAAAATTTCATGGAAAGTATTCATTTGATAAACAGTTCCTTTGCTTTTGTTTCAGTGATTTATTATCACAAGATTGCGACCTAACATGATCAAGGCTGAAGTATTAACAGGATCTGCAGGAGAGATTGTTCTGATTCTAAGAATTTATTTGTCCCCGTCTGACACTGGCCTCCCATTTAAATGAATTCAAAGACAGTTTTCCATGATGCCAGCATTTGTGGTGACTATTAATAAATCACCAGGACAAACTCTAGACAGGATAGGAATATTCCTACCTGAACCCATTTTTGGACATGTTCAGTTATATGTTGCTTTCTCTCAGGTTTGAAGAGCATGTAACGTTAAAGTTAAAGTTGTAAATACTTCATCACAAGGGAAATTAGTCAAGCACTCTGAAAGTGTTTTTACTCTTTTTTGTTGTTGTTGTTGTTGTTGTTGTTGTTAATTGGCTGGCTTCATTTTATTTATATATTTATTTTTTTAATTTAATAAATCTTTATCGTTCAGATTATTACAGTTGTTCCTCTTTTTTTCCCTCATAGCTCCCCTCCACTCGGTTCTCACCCCACCCTCTGCCCTTACCTCTCCCACACTGTCCTCATCCATAGGTGTATGATTTTTTTTAAATGTAATAAATCTTTATTGTTCAGATTATTACAATGTTCCTCTTTCCTCCCCCCCCCCCCAAAACTCCCCTCCACCCTCTATCCTTACCTCACCTCCACTGTCCTCATCCATAGGTGTACAGTTTTTGGCCAGTCTCTTCCCGCACTCCCCACACTCCTTTCCTCCCGAGAATTGTCAGTCCACTCCCTTTCTATGCCCCTGATTCTATTATATTCACCAGTTTATTCTGTTCATTAGAATTTTTATTCACTTGATTTTTAGATTCACTTGTTGATAGATGTATATTTGTTGTTCATAATTTTTATCTTTACCTTATTCTTCTTCTTCCTCTTCTTAAAGAATACATTTCAGCATTTCATATAAGTACTAGTTTGGTGGTAATGAACTCCTCTAGCTTTTTCTTATCTGTGAAGCTCTTTATCTGCCCTCCAATTCTGAATGATAGCTTTGCTGGGTAGAGTAATCTTGGTTGTAGGTTTTTGCTGTTCATCACTTTGAATATTTCTTGCCATTCCCATCTGGCCTGCATAGTTTCTGTTGAGAAATCAGTTGACAATCATATGGGTGCTCCCTTACAGGTATTTAACTGTTTTTCTCTTGCTGCTTTTAATATTCTCTATTTGTCTTTTGCCCTTGGCATTTAAATTATGATGTGTCTTGGTGTGGTCCTCTTTGGATTCCTTTTTTGGGAGGTTCCGTGTGCTTCCTGGACTTGTAAGTCTGTTTCTTTAACCATGTGGGGGAAATTTTCAGTCATTATTCCTTCAAATAGGTTTTCAGTATCTTGCTCTCGCTCTTCTTCTGGCATTCCTATAATTCGGATGTTGATACACTTGAGGTTGCCCCAAAGGCTCCTTACACTATCTTCAAATTTTTGGATTCTTTTTTTCTTTTTGCTTTTCCAGTTGAGTGTTTTTTGCTTCTTTGTAAGTCAAATCTTTGACTTGATTCTTTCAGTCCTGTAGTCTGCTGTTAGGTCTCTGAATAATATTTTTTATTTCAGTCAGTGTATGTTTAATTTTTAGTTGGTCCTTTTTATATCCTCGTGGGTGTCAGAATGGCCTTTTCTAGGACATTCTTGAAAAACCTTATAACCATGGTTTTGAATTCTATATCCAGTAGTTTGCTTTCCTTCATTTCTTTCATTTGTGATCTGTTTCTTTGTCTCTGTATTTCCGCTGCTTCTCTGAGTTGATAAAGTAGCTTTGTGTTGTAGATGTCCTATAGGCACAGTGGCTCAGCCTCCCCAGTTACTTGAGGTGGACACTCTTGGTGCACTCCTTTGTGGGCTGTGTGCTCAGCCTTGTTGTAGTTAAGTTTTGGTTGTTCTTGGTATCACTGGGAGGAATTGACCTACAGGCCAACTGGCTATGAGGATCAGCTGTGTCTATACTGGGAGAATGTCTGTGCTGGAGGCACCTTTATGAGACAAGACTTGCAAAATTGCAAAAGCCTTTGTGCTCAGCTTAAATGGGGTGAAGTCGCAGGTTGGAGCAAACAGCCTTGGCTTCCAATCAGCCCTGCCCTATGAAGCCCCTGGGTCTCAGTGTCCCTTGGTAATCGCTGCAAGCACCTCTGTGAGAAAGCAGCCCTCGAGTTTCACTCTCCTCTCCATGCATGTGCAAGCCTCCGGACCCTTGCCTTCCGCAGCTCTCCTGAGTCTGAGGGTACTTTTCTCTTTTCCTGACAGCCCAGATTCCCCCCAGAATGAGTCTGGGTTCCCAGGCTCTCGCCAAGAACTGGAGTTTAGCACAGTTGGGAGCTTCTGTCTTCCTCCCACTTGACAAAGCCAGCCACTCACTCAGCAACCAGTCTTCCCCTTGCGCCCACACATCATCATACCTCATCCTTTTGCAGCTCCTCTGAGTCTCAATGTGCTTTTCTCTTTCCTTCTTGTAGGATTTCCATTCAGCCAGCCTTCCTGTGGTTCTGATGGTGTCCATTTTGTCTTTTCGTTGTAGCTTTGAAATTGTTGTGTGAGGCAGCAGTTTAGTTGTTTACCTATGCCACCATCTTGGTTTCTCCTGAAAGTGTTTTTACTCTTAATGTGGTATACAGGGAGATATTAGAATAAGTTTAATCAATTTATCAGTCATTGTTTGTATCAATTTCATTTTTATATCATGTTTTTGTTGTTTTCATATCAGGTCTTTGTTGTTGTTATATCATATTGTTATTATTTACTAATTTATTTATATAATATTTTCATGTATGTTTTACTAATTTTCTTTCACTTCTGACACTTCTATTGTAGAGGAAGGGCAAATAGCCATATTAAAATATTCCTTGTAATTAATTTCCTTTCAATGTGCATGAATTCATGCACTGGG
Source organism: Antrozous pallidus (assembly GCA_027563665.1). Taxonomy (NCBI): domain Eukaryota; kingdom Metazoa; phylum Chordata; class Mammalia; order Chiroptera; family Vespertilionidae; genus Antrozous; species Antrozous pallidus. Next base: position 189,750,149 of record CM050508.1, read on the forward strand.
CCACTACTAACTTGATAGTCCTCCTGAAATAGAAAGTAAAGCCCTAGAGGCATGACTGTGGCTTGATAAAACACTTCAAGTGAATTGGGAAGTTTGGGACAGGAAAGGAGGATGGGACGAGATAGAGAGAGGTGGAAATGGCATGAGGTTGAGGACTATGTGGAGGAAATGTGGGGTAGCCGAAAAACATTAGAAGAAGAAAAAAATTATGGTATTCACATTGACATTCTTGATGGTAATGTAATGAAGGTAATGATTAATAGCTACTAAATTGGATTTTCCGTCCCCCTCATCCCTGGATTTTCCACATGTATCTTTCACTCTTAGGATGCGTACATTCCAGCTTTGGCTAAGATTTCTGACTGTCTCCCCAAAATTCAGCCTCCCCTTCTTTAACTGTTATACAAGTCTTAACTGAGCATAGAGCTACCAACACTTCCTGGCCTTCCTTGCAGCTAAGTGTGGCCATATGACTAGTTTCTAGCCAATGGAATATGAGTAGAATGAATGAAATGTGCAACTTCCAGATGTATTTTTAAGAAAAAATAATATATCGTCCCTTTCCCACTGGATGTAGATGTGACGGCAGACTGTAGAGCACCCTTCAGAACCAAGCAACCACGGAAGCTTTCATTGTAGCCATGAAGCTAGTTGTTAAGGATGACAGACCCATAAGACAGAATGAACCTGGGTCTTTTACTAACTTTGTGAAACACATTGCCCTACCAGCTTTGGACTGCTTTCTCCAAACCTTTTTGAGAGAAAGAAATTGATTTCTATCATTTTTTAATATTTTTATTCCTTTTTGGTATAGCAACCAAACTTATATCTTAAAATCTCTCTATATAAAAGGCTAATATGCAAAATGTCCCCTCAGGAGTTTGACCAGGAGGCCAGGAGTTCGATCGCTCTCTATGATGTGCACTGACCACTAGGGGATGGCGTGGAATGAAGGAAAACCCTGGCTGGCCGCCAGAAGGCCCCAATCGGCCCTGATTGTCGGCCAAGCCTAGAGACCCTAACCATGCACAAATTTCATGCACCAGGCCTCTAGTAACATATAAGAAAATGCATCACATATGTTCTGAGGCAGAACTTTAAAAAAACACATTTATTTTTTTTCATTATAAAAACAACATTTCAACAAGTGAGATCTGTACCCTTGATATGATGTGATGAAAATGGTACTTTACTTCTGCCGTCTTCCACCCCAAAACCTATAACTTCCATTCAATTGTGAGAAAAATATCTGACAAATTCCAGTTGAGGGGCATCCTACAATACCTGATCATGCTCCCCAAAACTATTCAGGTCATCAAAAACAAGGGAAGTCTGAGAAACTCTCACAACCAAGAGGAACCTAAGAAGGAATAATGACTAAATGTATGTGGTATCCTAGATGGAATCCTGAAACAGAAATAAGACATTAGGCAAAAACTAAAAAATCTGAACAAAGTATGGAGTTTCATTCATAATGACATATTAATATTGCTCCACTAGTTGTGACAAAAATGTTAATAATGTGGTAAACAGTGTGGGATATAAGAGAACTTTCTGTTCTATGTTTACAAATTGTTGGAACTAAATCTACTCTAAAATAGAAAGGTTATTGAAAAAAGTAATAAAAGCCCTAACCGGTTTGGCTCAGTGGATAGAGCGTCAGCCTGTGGACTCAAGGGTCCCAGGTTTGATTCCGGTCAAGGGCATGTACCTTGGTTGCGGCCACATCCTCGGTAGGGGGTGTGCAGGAGGCAACTGATTGATGTTTCTCTCTCATCGATGCTTCTAACTATCTATCTCTCCTCCTTACTCTCTGTAAAAAATCAATAAAATATATATATTTAAAAAGTAATAAAAAATAACATGCCTCATTTCAAAGAATTTAGAATACAGACTGAATCTTTTTAAATCACAAATGCCATAATTCAGCCCTTTGCTGTATCTGTGAGTTTGTATATGTGTGTGTGTTTAAATGAAAACTACCGTACAGTATACAATTTTCTGTCTGGGTTATTTACTTAACATTTGTCATTAAGCATTTAAAATTTTTTAATTTTTTGATTTGACAGAGAGAGAAACATAAATTAGTTCTTCCACATTTTTATGCATTCATTGGTTGCTTCTCCTATGTGCCCTGACCAGGGATTAGACATGAAACCTTGGGGTGCTAAGCTACTCAATAAGAAGTATCATTAAGTATTTTTGTTGCTGTTGTTAATCCTCACCTAAGGATATTTTTTTATTGATTTCTAGAGAAAGTGGAAGCGCTAAAACCAGTTTGGCTCGGTTGATAGAGCGTAAGCCTGTGGACTGAAGGGTCCCGGGTTCGATTCCGGTCAAGGGCATGTGCCTTGGCTGTGGGCACATCCCCATTAGGGGGTGTGCAGGAGGCAGCTGATTGATGTTTCTCTCTCATCAATGTTTCTAACTTTCTATCCCTTTCCCTTCCTCTCTGTAAAAGTCAATAAAATATATTTTTTTTAAAAAAGAAAGAAAGTGGAAGGGAGAGGGAGAGACACACAGAGAGAGAAAAACATTGATGTGAGAGACACACCAAGCCTGCGACAGAGGGATGTGCCCATGACCAGAATTGAACCTGAGCTGATGCTCTATCTATTGAACCATACCACTTAAGGCTCTTTAAGCATTTTTTACTTGAATGCATTTTCCAGCACTTCAAGAGGACCTAAAGCAACAACACTACAAAACAAACAAACACACAAAAAAACTAGATATATTTGATTTCTACAAGGAACCAGGGTTCCCTTAGAGAACTGACTGATTACAGAGCTGGGACAGAATGAATCTGTACCCAAATACATTTTTGTGCCAGAAAATTAGTAGTGCTTAAAGAATAATGGAACATGTCAAAAGGATGCATGAGCCAGCTTGAAGTGACTCCCACCGGTCAAATCTGGGACAAATTGAGAATCAGCACTCATTTATTGGTCAATCATTATTGGTTAGTCAATCATTAGTGAAAGTCATGAAAAATAAAGCATTGAATAAAATAAAAAGGTGGTTTTACTGGTTTACTTTATTGATCCACACCCTTGCCGTTACTAGATATTAGCAATAGTTTACTTTTTGCCAATCTAAAGGGTAAAGAGTAATAGCTCACTATTTTTTAAAATATATTTTTACTCCCTTAACTAGTTTTGCTCAGTGGATAGAGCATCGGCCTGTGGACTGAAGGTCCCGGCTTCGATTCTGGTCAAGGGCACTGCCTGGGTTGTGGGCTGGATCCCCAGTAGGGGCCGTGCAATAGGCAGCTAACCAATGATTCTCTGTCATTATTGATGTTTCTATTCCTCTTGAATAGAAACATCCTTGATGAAACACACACACACACACAAATTTTATATATATATATATATATATATATATATATATATATATATATATATAGAGAGAGAGAGAGAGAGAGAGAGAGAGAGAGAGAGAAATAGAAACATCAATACACACACACACACACACACACACACACACACACACAAACGCGCGCGCATATAGATTACCAGTAAGTAGTGATTCCTAAAGCTATAATACTATGCCCTAGCTGGTTTGGCTCAGTGTATGGAAGCCCGTGGACTGAAGGGACCCGGGTTCAATTCCAGACAAGGATATATGCCTGGTTTGCACACTTGATCCCCAGTGAGGGCATGCAGGAGGCAGCCAATAATTGATTGACTCTCTGTCATCCTTGATGTTTCTATCTCTCTCTCTTCCTCTCTGTAATCAATAAAAATATTTTTAAATTTTTTATATTAAAAAACACACAATATGTTTGGTATTGCGTTGGTTGCTGGGGATATGAATAAGCAAAATCGAGGGCTTGTTTCTTGCTTTCCTGGAGCTTACAATGTAGTGGGGTAACGAACACCAAGAAACCAATTAATAAAACAATAAACTAAGTAAGTGCCATGAAAGAAACAAAAACACTGCACCTTTTCTACATAGCTATAATGTATTACCACCTCCTAAGAAAGGTCTCTTCTCACTGAAATGTAGTTTGTACTTAGCATTAGGAAAGCAAATAGAAAAGAAAAAAAGGGAAGAAGGTAATAAGTCTTTTCCAGCAGCTTTTGGTACAGTTGCTTCCGTTTTCTATCTTTTCTAGCCTGTGTGTTGATTGGCTGCCTCTTGCACACCCCCTACTGGGGATCTAGCCCACAACCCTGGCATGTGCCCTTGACCAGAATCAAACCCTTCAGTCTGCAGGCCGGCGTTCTATCCACTGAGCCAAACCAGCTACGGCCCTTGTTGCAAGTTTGATCCCCAGTGGGAGGCATGCAAAAGGCAGCCGATAAATGATTCTCTCTCATCATTGATGTTTCCATCTCGTTCCCTCTCCCTTCCTCTTTGAAATCAATAAAAATATATATTTTTTAAAAGTCTTCAGCAGGGCTAGAGACACTGCCCAGAGTGTCCACTTTATATTAAAGCACAGTCCAGTCCAGCATTGAGCTTAGTTGTGTTTTCAACTGCAGTTCATTTGTGTGTGGGTTCTGCATGGCCATGGGCAATGAGGCTGCTTAAGGCCATATGGTTACGGAGGCACACGGGTGAGTGTGGGTCACGGAGCAAGAGAGCACCAGGGAGAAAGCAAGAGGTGAGAGAGAGAGAGAGAGAGAGAGAGAGAGAGAGAGAGAGAGAGAGAGAATTCTTTCCGGATTTTAATCTTCTAAGATTTCCCAACTTGCATTGGGTTCCACCCTTTTAGCCAATGATCTTTTCCCCCAAGTTAGACTGATAGGCAAGCATCTTCCCCAAATCACCCCCACTTGACTGCCTATCATCCTTTCTCCCAGTGATCTGCAGGGAATAGACTGATGGTTCCCTGGTGAGTGTGAAGTTGCAGCTTCCTGGTGAAGCTGCCCAGATGACCATCCTTATAATGTCTGGCTTCCCCTTTGCTCTCTTTCTATTATTAATATAAATTAACTAATTATGCCAATAACACTAGGATATAAGTTCCCATTGCAATCTATATATTGGGATTCAAATCTACATTCTAGTAAAATAATAGCATTTGAAAGGGGAGGCAAAGGAGGTCAATGGGGAAAAAAGGGACAGATGTAATACTTTCAACAATAAAGAATTATTTAAAACTAGAGGCTGGGTGCACGACATTCATGCACAGGGGGAGGGTTCCCTCAGCTGAGCCTGAACCCTCTCCAATCTGGGACCCCTCAGGGGATGTCTGACTGCCAGACATCCTCTCACAATCCTGGCTTCTAATCTCTCACCTGCCTGCCTGGTCACCCCTAACTGCCTCCCCTCCCCCGCTGGCCTGATCACCCTTCACTGCCTCTGTGTGTTGGCCTAACTGCCCCAGCTGCCAGCCAGGTCCACCCCCCCCCAACTACCCGTTTCTGCTGGCCTGGTCATCCTAACTTCCCCCACCTGTCAGCCTGGTCATCACCTAACTGCCCCCCCCCATCCACCCTACCGCCCCCGCTGGCCTGGTTATCCCACGCAGCCTGCTGTCCAGTCGTTTGGTTGTCCTTTGGGCTGGCCCTGGGTGTCTGGGCAGCCAACATCTGAGGCTTGTCTACATACACCTCAGGCCAGCCCTGGGCCACTAGGAAGCCGCCATCCGAGGCTTGCCTGTGCCTCAGGCTAGCCCTGAGCGGGTTGGGGCTGAGAGCACTGGACGCTGCCATCTTATGGTTGTGGGTGCTGCCATATTTGAGGGTGTGGCAGTTAATTAGCATATTATCTCCTTATTGGCTGTGGGTGCTGCCATCTTTGTGAGGGTGTGACCGTCAACTAGATATTTCCTCTTTATTAGATAGGATAAATAAATAAATAAAATAGCGTATATTTTATAGCACATCTCATGTGCTAGCTGCTGTACTACATGCTTTAAGTACTCATTTAATCCTCCTAATGCTAAAAGTAAATACTATTATTAGTATCCCCATATTAGGAATGAAGAAACCTCTCTCAAGATCCAGAGAGAATAAGGGACTTGGACAAAGCCATATAACTAATAAATGGTAGACCCAGGACTCAGATTCAGACATAAACTTACTTGCCTCCCAGGAGTAACTTCCACTCTCTATTTCTTGAAACATTTTTAGTTTTGTTGTTGCTGTTTTTCTTTTATTAAAAAAAAAAAAAAAGGCGGGGAGGTGATTTAAAGCATCTAGAGTAGATTAGGTAATTACTTAGAATTTTGAGAAGATGAGAAGCATAGCATAGGGCAATTTTCATATGGAGTTGGATAAAACATCCCAAGAAAAGAGGTTGGAGATGCTAATGTTTATTAATTAAAGGGTTTAGGCTTTTTCAAAATCATATTTTCAGCCTTATCTAGTTAAAAAAAAAACTTTTAAACTAAGGGAAAACAGTAAGGGCAGAAGAGGTCAGTCTTCACTGAGTGGGCCCCATTTGGAAGAAGGGGGAAGGAGGCAATGGAAAGTGGTGGATGCGTGCTGAAATAACTCAAAGGGGCTGGGCGTGGGCGATGGATTTAATCCAGCTCTGTGAATATGCTGTTCAGAATTTTAGCCCATTGACTCCTAGAGTCATCTCTTGTGTGATTGCATCTCTTCCTCCAGAATAATTGGGGCCAACTGTGGAACACAGCAGAAGCAGGCGGCCTGGCTTTGTGCGGTGGATCAGGGCTGCTTCAGAAGCATCAGATTCTCATTCCCAGGAGGGCTCTGCAAAGGCAGCAGGCACGTGGTTCGTGGTCTAAATTCAGCAGGCAGTGAAAAGGCAGTGGGGGAGGGATGGAGGTGGGTAAGGGATGCGAGGGAGGAGCTAGCGCGCAACCTCGGAATCTGACTTATGGTGGGCGTTGGTTGGAAAATCTCTCCATTTACTCCCTTGGTTTACCTCCCTTTGTCATCATCTCTAATCGCTCTGTCCAGTCGAATTTGTGTTACATAACAACCTCTGTCAGACTCAGTTCTGCTGTCAGCCATCCACCAGGCCTGATGAATTCCGAGTCCGGTTTCCAGCCTTGGGCTGGTTGGGGTGATTTACAAAGAGCCCCAGGGGAGGAGGAGCATGCACTCTGCAGGATCCGGTAGTGTCAGTGAAGAGGGCTGGGAAGACTTCCTGTGGTGGGCAAGTGGAGGTCGGCCTCCCTGATGACTTCTGCCCCAGACTTGACCTCTTGTGAGTAGTGTTCCTTGAATTAACCCCAAGGAGAATGGATTTTCTTCCAGTGTAATAGAATATCAAAGAAGCCTTAATTAAGCTCACTAATAACACATTAGACTTTTCCTTCAGTTAACACAGTCATTGCTTAGCCAAATACATCATAGTGCCTTATATTTATCTCATGTATTACCACTATGAGAATTTCACAAATGAAAAAAACTCAAGACTTGTATTATTGGTATGAATTTCTTAAGGGTGAAGGGAACTCACTGAGCACCAAATTGGCCAGGTCCAGGAATTATATCCTTTCTAACACTGTCCTACTTAATCCTCACAAATGTTAGGAGGGAATTATCATCCTTGTTTTCAGTGAAGACAAAGATCTGTTAACGTAAAAAAATAAAAAAAAAAATTAAAACCTGTGAAAAAATTTTTATGACTTTATTTAATCCAAACTGTCAACATATGCCAGGAAGCAGAACCTCAATGAATTGAGATAATGCCCCGGAGAATGGCGGGTTACATGTGTATTTATACATTGCAATCAAAGGAGAGACATAGGCGGGTTCGTGCACTGGGCCTCTAGTCATATAATAATTACACTAGGACATCAGGCATAAACCAAAATTTTCTTAAGCAAAATAGGACATTTGGCTCTAACCGGTTTGGCTCAGTGGAGAGAGCATCGGCCTGCAGACTGAGAAGTCCCAGGTTCTGTTCCGGTCAAGGGCATGTACCTGGGTTGCGGGCACATCCCCAGTAGGAGGTGTACAGGAGGCAACTGATCGATGTTTCTAACTCTGTATCTCTCTCCCTTCCTCTCTGTAAAAAACTACTAAAATTTATTTTTTTTAAATAGGACATTTGTCACATTGTCTATGGGTGACCAGTGCAGGAGGTGTTCAATTTGAAGCTATTACTGATCATATTTAGATGAACAAATTAAGATAATTTTTTTCCTGTATTTAGCATTTAGGCTAGGTTCCAGCACCTAGCAGGCACACAGAGAGTACTTGTTGAATAAAAATGAATGAATGAAAGGATGGGGGAGGGAGCTGGAGGGAGAAGAAGTCGTCTGAGGGGGGAGAGAGAGAGAGAGAGAGAGAAGGAGAATGCTAAAGGCTATGTTAAATTATTTTCCAAAAGGGTTATATCAGTAGTGGCTCTTTCAATTTGTGTTAACTTAGATGAAAAATAGTTATCCCATTTTACTTTGTATTGCTCAGTTTATCAATCAAGACAAATATTTTCCATATGTTTGTTCATTTATTTTGGCTGTTTATTGTGATGTGATTTTTCTTATAAAATTGTATAAATTCTTTATATATTAAAGGTGTTAACCACTTATAATTTTTCTTTGCAATTATTTTTTCAGTTTGACTTTTAATTCTTGTTATTGTCTCATTTTTACATGTAGTGATTTCTATGAAATCATGCAGGAAATTTTTGTATTTTATAAGCATATTAAATCTTAGAAATTTCTCTTTCTGACAAAGATCTGATACTCACTTTTTTTTTCATTCTTTCAGGATTCGATTTTAAAATATATTTTTAATCCTTCTGGAATTACTTTGGTAAGTTTTTTGGTAAGCTAGTTATTCTATCATTTGTTAGCTATTTCTTTTCTAACTCATTGATTTCTGAAGTACCCTTATGATATAAATGCATATGAGTGGGGGCAGGGGGAGCTGGAGTCAAAGGGGAAAGAAAGAGAGCATATATTGTTGGTAATACTTCCAATAATAAAGATTTTAAAATAAATAAATAAATAAATAAATAAATAAGTAAGTAAATATGGAATCTGTCTCTGTGCTATTTTCATCCTCCATTGGTGATTCTGTAAGTTCCAACTCTTTTTGACCTTTAAAAATCAGCTTAAGTGGTTAGTTTAGCAGCCGAAACTTATAAATGCCATTAAGACTATTGTACCTGTGAGAAGAAAGCTTGGAAGTACATTCAGTTTACTATCAGGCTGAGAAGTGGTTAAGATTGGATAGAACACCATAATCGCTTCCGGCCTCCCCTCTTGGATAAATAAGTAGACAGAGAAATAATTAAATAAATGTACTACAAACACAGCACGTGATCTCCAAACAAAGGAAAGCAATGACTGAATGAGAGACTATGTTTAAGCTAATGTCTCTGTTATTGAGAGGGGCGATGCAGATGCCGACTAGATCTGCTGGAAAATTTGAAATCCACCCTCCGTACAGCTTATTTGTTTGGAGGCTCAATAACAATGGAGTAATGGAGTGTGTGCAGCTAGCTGTTTTCCAAGGAAATGGTGGACGTGGCATGGTCCTGAGACACCTAGTGGTGCGGATCTTTACTGCACCCGTATAGTTTGCCAGTTGGGTGGGTCTAAGAACCACTTCTTACTGGGGCTTGTGCATTTGGGGAGCTTGGGTACTCTCTTTTCTGCTCCCAAACAAAATATGTTGAGGTCTCTATTGTGTGCATGACGCTACAGAGACAAGTGCTGATAGATCTGGAAACTTAATAGCCTCTGTAAAGTTGGAACTATGAAACTAAATTAATACAAATTAAATGAACCAACATGGTTTCTCCGGCCCTGAAATACAGTTGAAGATATAAATTTAGTCAATTCAATTAATATTCATTGAGGAGTAGCAATGTGTTTCATCAAGCATATTATCTCCACCCTGTACCCCTTTAGGCCTTATAAAAAGTCAAACCAGAGGATAATTATACTTTTTATTTATTGTAATTATAGTTTTGAATCATAAATTCATTCACATTTAGAGTATTCAAGGTAAAGATTGTCCTACATACTATCAACATAATTTATACACATTTGAATTACGGAGTTGTTTAATATCTGAAATTAGTCACTTATGACTAGGGGCATTCTTCAATGGTTCAGAAAATGAAAGTTAGTGGGTTTATCCATTCACTCATTTATGCACTCATTCAAATACATATTGAGTATCCCAGCCCCAGACTCTAGGGTTAAAATAGTATCTCTGTTATTGCCCTTATGATCTTCCATTTTAAAGGGAACGCTTTAGAAAGTCTCTACAATAAAGTGGGAGTAAAAGTACAGGGTGCCAATCAAATAAAGCAACTGGATCTTTGGGATCATAGAAGGCCTTCAGAGGTATAAGTCAAGTCGTGAAGGATGGACAGGAGCTAACCAAAAAAAGGAAAAGGGTGGCTAGGAAGAGATTATTTTGATGAGAGTAAAATAAGTTAAAAGAACTAAAAGCCAACCCTCGCTGGTTTGGCTCGGTGGATAGTGTCAGCCTGAGGACTGAAGGATCCAGGTTTTGATGCCAGTCAAAGGCACATGTCCATGTTGCTTGCAGGAGACAACCAATCAATGATTCTTTCCTTCTCCCTTTCTCTCAGAAATCAATAAAAACATTTTTTAAAAAAGAATAACTAAAAGGTAGTCAGTGTGATTGCAGCAAAGAATGCAAGAGGGAGAGGTGACTGAAGAGGAAATGATAGCCAGGAAATGGAGGGCAATCTTTGTATTTTTCTCCTAAGGGTAATGTGCAGACAATAAGGGACTTGAAAGAAGAGATTAAGAGCATCAGATTTGCTTTTTAAAAAGATAATTTTGGTTGCTGCCTGGAAAATAGAAAATAGGGCAATTGTGACACCATTTGGGAAGCTTTTGCAAAGGGTTAGGTGAGAAATCATGTTGCTTGTTAGGTTGGATTATAGTGGTGGTAGTTTTTTAATCTGTAAAACTGAGGCAAAGACAATACTATCAATCTCAGAGTTGTAATGAGAATTCAATATTAAGTACCTAATAGCATATAGTAAATGACCAATTAACTTTGGCTATTGTTATGATATTGGTTATTATTTGAGGCAGCTATTATTATATTAAAGGATTTCTTTGGTACACATTTCAAACTTTAAAAAAATTATTGATTTGAGAAAGAGCATGTATGAGAAACTTCAAGTTGTCCCTTTACTTATTTATGCACTAATTGGTTTATTCTTGTATGTGCCCTGACTGCGGATCAGACCCATAGCCTATACACACCGGATGACACTCCAATTAACTGAACTACCAGCCAGGGCCACGTTTCAATCATTTTCCCCATTTTACTTTTTTTTACACACATCAAACTTTTAACAATAGGGTGGGAGTGAGTGAAAGAGGGTTGGCTTTAATTCTACAAACTTATTCATTACTTGGATCTTTTTTTTAAAAAATGTATTTTATTGATTTCAAAGAGGAAAAAAGAGAGACAGAAACATGAAGTAATGGCCAGCCGGGCCATTGCTTGAATCTTTTACAGTTAACATTTACATAGTGTACTACTCATGTCATTTAAAAAAAATAATAACTAAGCCTATTACTGAACCTACGCATCAGCATTTAGAACGAGAGAAGAAAAAAATAGAGCAGAATGGATAAGAACTTAAAATTTAGAGTCAGAGAGATCTGGATTCAAATCCCAGCTCCATCATTCGTTAACTCTATTAGCTCCTGTAAGCCTGTTTCCGCTTCTGTAACATGAGAATAATCCTGGTATTTAGCTCATAGCGTTGTTGTGAAGATTAATTGAGGTAACGGAGAGTCTGGTACAAAGTACTAAATGGTCACAAAGAGGCAGAATGGAGGAAATTAGCAATGTTCCCTTTCCAGATGTGGTTGATACAATCTGAATGTTTTTTCACTCAACAAAAAAATAAATATATGTTTTTTTAGCCCTGGCTGGTGTGTCTCAGTTGGTGGGCCATCGTCCTGGACACCAAAAGATTCCAGTTCAATTTCTGATCAGGGCACATGCTCGAGGTTTCAGGCTCAGTCCCCAGTAGCGGGTGTGCAAGAGGCAGCAGATTGATGTTTCACTCTCACATGTATGTTTCTCTCTCTCTCTTTCCCTTTCCCTCTCTCTCAAAATCAATTTTAAAATGTTAGAAAAATAATTTTTAGAGGAATTAAAAAATGTTAAAACTCATTGAGTGGTGAATTTTATCAAATACCCTTTGAACTTCTATATATATTTTTTATTTTATTTATTATTTCCTTATTTGACTTATTTTTTTAATATATTTTATTGATTTTTTTACAGAGCAGAAGGGAAAGGGATAGAAAGTCAGAAACATTGATGAGAGAGACATCGATCAGCTGCCTCTTGCACGCCCCCCTACTGGGGATATGCCCGCAGCCAAGGTATATGCCCTTGCCGGAATCGAACCCGGGACCCTTCAGTCCGCAGTCCCAACACTCTATCCACTGAGCCAAACCGGTCTCGGCTTATTTGGCTTATTGATGGGATGTATTAGCTTGATACTTTTCTTCTAATATCATAACAACTTCCCTAATGTTATAGACTTCCCTACTTAGTTGTGATGGATTATTCTTTTTTTGAAAGTATATTTTCATTAATTTCAGAGGGTGGGGGAGAGGTAGAGAGAGAAACATTAATGATGAGAGAGAATCATTGATTGTCTGCTTCCTGCAGGCCCCCTTACCGGGGATTAAGCGTGTAACCCACCGGCATGTGCCCTGAGCAGGAATCAAACCGTGACCTCCTAGTTCATGGGTCGCTGCTCAACCACTGAGCCACACCGGTAAGAGGGATCATTCTTTTACTCTACAGTCAAACCTCATTTCTGGAATTCTCCCATCTTGAACAATTCAATTCAACCAAATTGTTGAAGAAAAAAATGTCTGTTGTCAACCAAAACTTCAGTTTTCAACCTGACAACACTTTCATGCTGATACCAAAAAGTATATCTCAAGCAACAAAGGAAAGAATGTTTTTGTTGCTGGCAAAATCTATGATTAGTACAGTTTTGAAATGTAAAGAGTGTCTTAGCTGGTTTGGCTCAGTGGGCAGAGTGTCAGCCTGTGGACTGAAGGATCCCAGGTTCAATTCCTGTCAAGGGCACATGCTGGAGTTGTGGGCTCGATCCCCGGCGGGGGGGGGGGGGGGGGGGGGGGGGGTTGTTGTGCAGGAAACAGCCAACCAATGATTCTCTCTCATTGCTGATGTTTCTATTTCTCTCTCCCTTTCCCTTCCTCTCTGAAATTAATAAAAATATATTAAAACAAAACAAAAGAGTACTAATGTTGCTAAGAGTGTGGAAATGCTCACAAAATAAGAACTACATGCAATTGAGTAGATAGAAAAAAATGTTGATTAGATAAAAAGCAGCTAATCAGTGATAGCATTTTGGAGGCAGTGATATATAAAAAAATCCCCTTAAGACTAGTAAGGGCTAGTTTAATAAATTTAAGAAAAGAAGTGTTTATTTGTGGATTAAACAATATATTAAACATCCTATATAATAAAGCCCTCAGTCGAGGCAACTCCTATGTTGAGCGCCTGTCCCCCAAGAGGGAGGCTCTGGGTAGCGGTGGCGATCTGGGTTTGGGGCTGGCCAGCAGGCGGCGTCAGGCCACCAGCCAAGGCGGGTGCCAGCAGGGCCCCCCCACCTTCCCAATCGCCCTGCCCACTGGTCGCCCCACAGATGACCCTGATCACTGGCCAGGCCTAGGGACCCTACCCTATATATTGGGAACAGTCTCTTAGATTTTAAAATTAAAACCTGGCAAGGCTACTCTAACACTGAAAAAACAGCTATGATGTGCACAGACTCTGGCTTGCTCATTTTGTGGTCGGCCCTGATTCTGACACTTATAACTTCTCTCTGCTTCAGTTTTTCCACCCATACGATGGGGAAAATGGTACTACTACCTCAGAAGGATAATTTTATGTACCGTTTTTTTATAATTAGGGCAAAAAATGTAGTTGTCCATACAACAGTATGCAGCCTTTCACCTGTGTGCAGCCTCCCCGACTGCTAGAGGGAGGTCTGACTGCTGGTTTAGGCCTGACATCCCCCAAGGGGGTCCCAGATTATGAGAGGATGCAGGCTGGGCCGAGGGACCCCTGCCCAGCCCCCAACCTCCACCCCTATTCACAAATTTCATGCCACAGACCTCTAGGATACTATATAAGAGAGGTTGGGGGGAAAAAAGGTTAGAATAGGGAATCACTTGAGGTCTGGAACAATTAATTGAATTTAGATTACATTTTTAAAAATATATTTTTATTGATTTCAGAAAGGAAGGGAGAGGGAGAGAGAGTCCGCAACCCAGGCATGTGACTTGGACTAGAATTGAACCCAGGACCTTTCCGTTCTCAGGTTGACACTCTAGCCACTGAGTCAAAGGCTAGGACTAGACTTTTTTTTTTTTAATGCATTATAAACTTCCTTGCTTCTTCAAAAATACACTAACCAAACTTTTATTACTCAACTCCATTTGTCTTTGTTATTTTTCAATATGTTTTTGTTGATTTCAGAGAGGAAGGGAGAGGGAGAGAGAGATCGAAATATCAGTGATGAGAGAGAATCATTGATCAGCTGCCTCCTGCACACCCCACACTGGGGATTGAACCAGCAACCCAGGCATGTACCCTGACCAGGAATCAAACGTGACCTCCTGGTTCATAGGTCATCATTCAACCACTGAGCCAGGCCAGATGGCTCCATTTGTCTTATAGCCTCTAACACTAAAGTGCCTTTAGAGGTCTCTAATTTTTTTGTATCAATAACTAACAATTTACTGAGCACTTAGTACTAAACACTTCACACATCACGACTTCCCTAAGGTATCGTGTCAGACGTTTGAAGGACCTATGGACAAAGTCCTGGAGATGGAACTAAAGGTTGTTCTTCATTGTTTTGTTTTCATTCATTCATTTATTCATTCAACACATATTATGCATCTCTGGGCTAGTGGTATCACCTTAAAGAACTCAGACAGAATCCTAGTCAGGCCGAAACCGGTTTGGGTCAGTGGATAGAGCGTCAGCCTGCGGACTGAAAGGTCCCGGGTTTGATTCGGGTCAAGGCATATACCTTGGCTGCGGGCACATCCCCAGTAGGGGGTGTGCAAGAGGCAGCTGATCAATGTTTCTCTCTCACTGATGTTTCTGACTTTCTGTCTCTCTCCCTTCCTCTCTGTAATAAATCAATAAAATATATTTTTAAAAAAAGAATCCTAGTCAGAAAGACAATAAACAAGTGAATAAAAAAAAAAAACAAGATAAATACAAACTGCAAAGAGAGCTATCACATACTGAGAGAGGAGGCTTACTTTAGATGTTTTGGTAATTGGCAGGGAAAGCTTTTTTTGAGGTGACAGTCAAGGTGAGACAGAAGAATAGAGATGTTATAATGGCAGAAGGTTGAGTAAGTAGCAAGTTCAAGTAGACCAAGGCAAAAAGCATGCAAAATAACTTGATAAATCATAAAATCAAACAGAGCTCCCTGTAGATGGAATTAAGGAACTTAAAAGATGCTGAAGCAGAGAGAGGTCAGATTGAGTCAGATCATGTAGATCTTGCTAAGGAGTTTGGATTTTATTCTAAGATAAATGGAAGTCACTTTAAATATGGGAGTGTTACAAAATTTACCACATGACGGAAGAACACACAGGAGTACTTGGAGACACAGGAAAAACCCATTTATTTTCAGATGTTTCACCTGTACCGGTACAGTGACTCAGGGGAGACAGTTTCTCTCCAAACCCTGAGCAAGCCAATATGGAGGAAGCTTTCCCTTTGTACGCTTTGGTTTCTTTGTCCCCTAAATATGGGACGGGACTTCTAAACCTTTCCCAGGCTTTGCAAAAAGCCCATTGTTGGGATGGGGGCGGTGAGATCATACTTAAAGGCCTGGCTTGGTGCCAGCACTGATAACCCTCTCCAAGGGTTGTTCATGGTTTATAGCTTCTGTAAAATGGGAGTAGTACTTAGGTAAACAGGTCTTGCAAGATCAGATTGTGGAGAAAAGGACAGTGACTTAATTATAGGCTCTCAAGAATGTACCTGAGGTTACCGGCACAGATTCAGATTGCTAGCCCCCCAAAAATGTCTCACTTTCCCCATCAGGAGGAAAAGGACATCTGAATTGTTATTTTTAATATTTCATGAATTTTTTTTCTTAAAAGATCACTCTAGCTGCCATATGGAAAATAGATTAGAGTGGACCCAGAAAGAGAGGAAGAAAACAAGTCAAATAGTTGCAGTAATTAGGTGAGAGATGGAGGTAAAAAACAATAGATTGCAGTGCATGATAGAGATGGAGAGAAGTAAATGGAATTTGGAGGTAGTACTAATGTTTGGAGTTTATGAAGAGGATGAATCCTTGCTATTTTAACAATGAGATGATACTATTTACTATGCTGGGGAAGATTAGGGAAAGGAAGAGAATATATTAGTACAATGGAGAGCTCCAGTTTAGATATATTAATTGACATGCCAGCTAAAACTCCCAAGTGGAAATGTCTAATAAATACTTGGATATGAGTTGGAAGCTCAAAGGAGAGATCTACGCTATCATGGAAATATACATTTGAAGATTATTAAATTTGAATTCTTGAAAAGGGTCCATAAATGAACCCTGAGAAATTCCAGAATTTAGAGGTCTAAGAGGAAGGAGTCAGAGAAGACAAATTTCTGATGAAGGAGGAAAGTTATGAGAATACTAGAGGCCTAGCCTGCACCTTCTCCAATCTGGGACCCCATAGGGATCAGGCCTAAACCTGCAGTTGGACATGCCCCTCACAATCCAGGACTGCTGACTCCTAACCACTCGCCTGCCAGCCTGAGAGCCCCTTAATTGCTCTCCTGTCAGCCTGATTGACACAAACTGCTCCCCTGCTGGCCCGATCACCCCCAACTGCCCTCCACTGCCAGCCCGATCGCCCCCAACTGCTCTCCCTTGCAGGCCTGGTCCCCTCCCAACTGTCCTCCCCTGCTGGCCTGATGGCCCACAACTGCCCTTCCTTGCAGGCCTGGAACCTCCCACTGTCCCCCCCTGCTGGCCATCTTGTGGTGGCCATCTTGTGTCCACATGGGGGCAGGATCTTTGATCACATGGGGGCAGCCCTCTTGTGTGTTGGAGTGATGATCAATCTGCGTGTTACTCTTTTATTAGATAGGATGGTTTCACAGAGGCCAGAGAGAAAATTATTTCATGAAAGTGCCATCTTTATTGAATGTTGCTAACAGGCAAAAAGAGATGAGCATAGAGAAATGTTTATTGGATTGGAAATCATTGGTATCCTTGGCTAGTTTAAGAACAGGTTAAACAGATTTGGGGTGGAAATGGAGACTTTCAGTGTAGATCACTTGTTTTAGTTTTGTTGTAAATGAAATAATAGGATAAAGGGAAAGTTCTGTTTATTTTTCAGATTGTAATGATCCAGTAGAAGTCATTGATGATCCAAGGAAAAGTCCTAGAAAAGGCATGGCATGTCTGTCTCTCCCCCTCCCTTCCACTCTCTCTAAAAATCAATGGACCCTAGAACTGGAGGGGAGATGCCCTTTGAAAGGAGCAAAGACACATCTTTCATGATATCAGGATGGAAAAGATGGGTATTGAGGGGGACTAAAGTATTGCCACCCCAAAATGTGTCTTTTGGAATATTAATTTTAAGCTGGTTATTAAGAAATGAAAGACTCACAATGAGTCTTTGCTCCTTCCCCTTTCTGCCTAAAGGAATTAAAATAGAAAAACCTGTTTAAAAGACCTTAGCATCATAATATAAACCAAACCCTAGCTGGTTTGGCTCATTGGATAGAGTGTAGGCCAAGGACAGATTGATTCCCTGGTCAAAGGCACTACCTCCATTGCAGGCTCCATCCTGGCCCCAGTTTGGGTGCTTGCAGGAAGCAACCAATTAATATGTATCTCCCCTCCCTTCCACTATCTCTAAAATTCATGGGAAAATATCCTTGGATAAGGATTAACAATAATAATAATAGTAAACCAAATGTGGCAGACAAGGAGAAATCTAGTAGTGCCTGTTTGTTGCATTTCCTTTGTGTCCCATTGTTTCTGGGTGGCACAACGAGAATTTTACAGGATTGATCTTTTTTCTTTGAAATCCCAGACCCCTGCCACCTTCTCCTTTGTCCAAAATAGCACATAAACCTTAACTACCTAATGCATCATTGGTTCTTACATCTTATGGCACCCCAAAATGTACACTAGTAATAAATTTTGGATCTTTTCTTCTGTTATTCTGTCTCATGTTAATTGAATTATTAGCCCAGCTAGAAGAATTTAGAAGGTGGGAGAAAAGTTTTTTTGTTTTTTTTTTTTGCCCTTATAGTACAAAGCAAATTGGCTCCATTGAATGACAATGTTCCTCCCTGATGATTTTAATTTTCTCAAATATGAAAAGGAATTGGTTATATATGGTGAAGTGATAGAAGAGGCGTAGGAGTTTGAACAGAGAAGGCATGAAATACACTATCTCTGGAAGTGGGAAAGTGAAGTCACTAGGGGAATTCGGTAAGAGTGTCAGGAAAAGTCTAATGCCCTTTTGAGACTTGTGGTCACAGGTTTAAAGTGAAAGCCTCCGCCTCTGTTAAGGAAGGTAAATTGCTGGGTCCACCTAGAATGGGGTTTTACCAGGTGAGTGTAATGGAGGAGGGAAACAAGAGTTGTGTTTGTGAGCAATCTTAACGTCTGAACTGTGCTACCCAAGTTATGGTGACCAATCTTAACGTCTGAACTGTGCTGCCCAAGTTATGGTGAGCAATCTTAACGTCTGAACTGTGCTACCCAAGTTATGGTGAGCAATCTTAACGTCTAAACTGTGCTGCCCAAGTTATGGTGAGCAAGCTTAACGTCTGAACTGTGCTACCCAAGTTATGAACGGGAGAGGGTGAGCCCTGGACAGTGTGGCTCGGTTGGTTGGCGTGTCCTCCCAGGCACCAGGAGGTGGCAGGTTTGATCCTGCTTGGAGCAGGAGACAACCCATCAATGTTTCGCTTTGATCTCTCTCTCTCTCTCTCTCTCTCTCTCTCTCTCTCTCTCTCTCTCCCTCTCTCTCTCTCTATCTCTCTCTTAAATCAATTAAAAAAGTATAAAATGTGAGAGTGAAAAAGTAATACATTTAATGGTTTGGAGCTCTTGATGAAATCAAAGAATCAGTTATTATGCTCAGACAGTAGATATTCTTGAAATAGAGATTTTAAAGATGGAATACTTACTGGCAATAATAAACACAACGGTGACCTTTAGGGCAGTTGTGGGGATGGAGCAACTGATATAGGATGGAAGGACAGGTTGTTGGAGGTGAGGAGATAAAGAATTGACAGAGTTTTGGGTGATCATCCACTTAGACATTGATTGAACAAAGAGGTGGAAAGGAAGACAATAAGCCATGGCTAAAGAGCTAATTTTTGTGTGTGTGTGCACCGTTCCCGGAGGTACTGCAATACCGGGTCAATGGGTGCAGTGGCCGGAGCAAGCTCCTATTCCATCTCCCTGCTCCAAAAATTCATTTAATATATTGTTCTAGGATAGAGGACGTATCAGATATTAAACTGATAAGAATACCACACTTGATTTTAGCCAAAAGGCCAGGAAGCGATAAAAGAGCGAATGTTGAGGGAGGAATATCCTACCAAAAACTCCTTCGATGACAGTAAGATCGCGTGTGAAGTCGGCAAGATTTGATTTTTCTTATTTCACTGGCCCAACACAAGGTATAATAAATTGCAGGCACTTAATTTATGCCTTTGAACCAGGGACCGTTCTTTCTGGGAAAGGATAACGACAGGCTGCTTCCGGGGCAATCGAGAAAGAAAGGGGCCCTTTCTCGTCTTTCCTTTGGAGCTGATAGAGCCCTTACTATTTGCTTTCCTGAGAAAATTGGTCTGGCAAACCCATTCAAATTTCTCCCAGCCAATCAAGTGGCCTACAGCCAGCTCCTTTCCCGCTCATTGGCCAACTGGAGACTTCAGCTACTTATTCCGCTTCCCACTAAGAAGCCAATAGAAGAGATTAGCACTTCGTAAAATAATTCCATCAAACACGGCACTTGCCATTGGCTACTGGAGCTACCGATCAAGAAGGAGGCGGGGCCACACCAGCTGGCCTATATAAGAAGAGGACAAAGGCGGCACGCAGCCTGTGTCATCCGCCATTTTGTAAGGAGCAAGGTGGCATCCACATTCCCTGAGCGACTTCTCCGCTTCTGTCTCGACCGCCCCTTGATCACAGCCATGTCTCGAGATCGGTTCCGGAGTCGCGGCGGTGGCGGTGGCGGCTTCCACCGGCGCGGAGGAGGCGGCGGCCGCGGCGGCCTTCACGACTTCCGCTCGCCGCCGCCCGGCATGGGCCTCAATCAGAACCGCGGACCGATGGGGCCCGGCCCGGTACCGGGCGGCCCCAAACCTCCGATCCCGCCGCCGCCTCCACATCAGCAACAGCAGCAACAGCAGCCGCCGCCGCAGCAGCCGCCACCACAGCAGCCGCCGCCGCTTCAGCCGCCACATCAGCAGCCGCCGCCGCTTCAGCAGCCGCCAGCGCATCAGCAGCCGTCACCGCCACAGGACTCAGCCAAGCCCGTGGTTTCTCCAGGGCCCGGCCCGGCTCCTGGGGTAGGCAGCCCTCCGGCGGCCTCGGGCCCGGCGCCGCCCGCCACTCCCCCGACCTCTGGGGCCTCCACGGGGCCAGGCCCTATCCCGACCCTGCCGCCCGCTGTCACCTCGGCGCCCTCCGGGGCGCCCCCGCCGGCGCCTCCGAGCAGCGTGGTCTCCACCACCCCGCCTCAGGCTGGGGGTCCGCCGCCTCCACCCGCCGGCGGCCCGGTCCCTGGACCTAAGCCGGGCCCAGGACCCGGCGGGCCTAAAGGCGGCAAGATGCCGGGCGGCCCGAAGCCCGGTGGGGGCCCGGGCCTCAGCACTCCCGGCGGCCATCCTAAGCCGCCACACCGAGGAGGCGTAGAGCCCCGCGGAGGACGGCAGCACCACCCGCCGTACCACCAGCAGCACCACCAGGGGCCCCCGCCCGGAGGGCCTGGCGGGCCCGGCAGCCGCAGCGAGGAGAAGATCTCCGACTCGGAGGTGAGTGTCTCTGGAGCTACGCGTCCGTTCCCCTAAGATGGCCGCTGCCCGGCTTCGCCCCCCTCCCTCGCCGCCGGCCTCCATTTTGTTGGGAGGCCGGAAGGGCGCCTGCGCGTTGCCGACGGGGGCGGGGCTCCCCGAGGATCTAGGGGTGGGCTGAGCCCGGGCGGGGGGCTGGAGGGGAGAGGCGGGGAGCCGCCGTGCTGGGCCGGCCCCTTAAAGCTAGAAGGTTTTGGGAACCAGGGTAGAGTAGACGGCGAAATGCAGGCTCCCAGAGATCCGGGAGGAGCAGGCCCAAGCCATGTCGATAACGGGATTTTGCTCTTCCTCCTTTCATTTAATATTTGACCGTTTTAATTCACGTCTACTACAGCTTTAATTAGGGATGCTCAGCATATGGTAAGGACGAGGTTGAGATGCGGAATGGTGAAGAAATGGAGGCGGAAAGGAAGGCAGCAGGCCCTGAGCTAATATTGAGGAAGGAATGATCCATCAAAAGCACCCATATGTAGCGAGGTCCAGGGGCCAGGTCTCGAGTATTTGGAATGATTTTGGCTGTTTGGTGGTAGGATGGTTACATTGGAGATCCCACGAGTATAGTAGGACCTTGATTGGACTTTAAACGAAACGGAAGAGCAACCCAGTTGGTAAAATAAAGTTTGGTAAAAGCAAACATTAGTGTGTTTCCCTGCTTGCGGAGGTCACTGGTGTCTGAAAAATCCCTTTCTTTTCCACTAGGGGTTTAAAGCCAACTTGTCTCTCCTGAGAAGACCTGGAGAGAAAACTTACACGCAGCGTTGTCGGTTGTTTGTTGGGAACCTACCTGCTGATATTACAGAGGAGGAATTCAAAAGACTGTTTGCTAAATATGGAGAGCCAGGAGAAGTTTTTATCAACAAAGGCAAAGGATTCGGATTCATTAAGCTTGTGAGTTTGTTGGGTTTTTATGTGTAATAAATAAAGGGCCCCCCCATTTTTTTTTTTTTTTTTTTTTTTTTTGCTACTGCAAATGAACTGGTTTTCAAACGTGCATGAATCAATTGGTCTTTAAATTGTATGTCATTCTTGTGGCCGGTTTGCTCAGTTGATTGGAGCGTGGTCCTGTGTACCAAAAGGTGGGTTCAATCCTAGAAGGGGTGGCATACACAGACAACTGAGGGATGTTTTGCACATCAGTGTTTTATGTTCTTTATCTCAAAAAAACAAAAACAAAAAACAACCAATCATACACACACAAAATCCATATTCAGGGGTGAGCATGAAAGGATAAAAATGTTTTCACCGTTCTTGCAGAAAAGATGAACTGGTATAGTATGTAATTGTTGGTATCTAAGAATTAAGGGGAGTGGGTGGACAAGGTGTTTAAACTACTGAGAACAGTGTCATGGGGCGCTTTCTGAATATGCTTGGAGCTGGAGGAAGAATAGGAATGGGAATTATTAGGCGTATGGCTTTCAGAGTAGGCATTAGGCAATTTTTTAGGTCATTAACATGAGTATGTCTGATAACTTTCAGGAGTCCAGGGCATTGGCTGAAATTGCCAAAGCTGAACTTGATGACACACCCATGAGAGGTAGACAGCTTCGGGTCCGCTTTGCCACACATGCTGCTGCCCTTTCTGTTAGAAATCTTTCACCTTATGTTTCCAATGAACTGTTGGAAGAAGCCTTTAGCCAGTTTGGTCCTATTGAAAGGGCTGTTGTAATTGTGGATGATCGCGGAAGATCTACTGGGAAAGGCATTGTTGAATTCGCTTCTAAACCAGCGGCAAGAAAAGCATTTGAAAGATGCAGTGAAGGCGTTTTCTTACTGACAACGTAAGTTCTTGTGCTTATTTTAATAATTTTTGTTTATTAGCTCGTATGAGGAAGTTGTGATACAACTGGGAAATAAGATGCAGCCTTCTTTTTTATTAGAACTCCTCGTCCAGTCAT
Source organism: Antrozous pallidus (assembly GCA_027563665.1). Taxonomy (NCBI): domain Eukaryota; kingdom Metazoa; phylum Chordata; class Mammalia; order Chiroptera; family Vespertilionidae; genus Antrozous; species Antrozous pallidus. Next base: position 189,773,064 of record CM050508.1, read on the forward strand.
TGTGGAACCACTTGAACAGTTGGGTGATGAAGATGGTCTTCCTGAAAAACTTGCACAGAAGAATCCAGTGTATCAAAAGTAAGACAGATTAAATTTTGGGGCAGTTTTGAAGTTTAAGGGTGAACTTGTTCTAGTAATTTTTCAGTTTTGTTTAAAATGTGCAAAATTCTTCTAAATGAATATGTTTAATTAAAGCATCAGGCTTAGAAAGTTTGAGGTTTTGAAGCAGTTATTCAAATGCCTACTTTTTGTTTCTGAAGTATGTATATTTCACAATTTTGTCTTGTTCTTAAGAACCAAAGTGGTCTTTGCCCCTTGGTGTTCCTTACAAGTGATAGGGCAGGGGGACAGACCAGTGTTTTTAGGGGAGTCAGGTAGTGTTTCTTACGTGCATCCCAAATTGATTCACCTTTAAATATTTTCAGGGAGAGAGAAACAACTCCTCGTTTTGCCCAGCATGGCACATTTGAGTATGAATATTCTCAGCGATGGAAGTCCTTGGATGAAATGGAGAAACAGCAAAGGGAACAAGTTGAAAAAAACATGAAAGATGCAAAAGACAAACTGGAAAGTGAAATGGAAGATGCCTATCATGAACATCAGGCAAATCTCTTGCGTCAAGGTAAAAGACTCCCTGAAGTTTGCTGATGGGATCAATTGTCTTTTAAAAAAAATTACCGCAATCTCATTAACGTAAATCCAAAACGAAATGTTCCAATGTTCAGATCTGATGCGGCGCCAGGAAGAATTAAGGCGCATGGAAGAACTTCATAATCAAGAAATGCAGAAACGGAAAGAAATGCAATTAAGGTAAACTTTTGTTTAAGCCTTTTATTTTTTTAAAGTTTTTATTGATTTTAGAGTGAGAGGGAAGGGAGGGGAGACTTCCACACTAGGCAGACATTGTTAAACTAAGCCTTTGCTTCTGCATTAACATTTAGACAAAGATGAATTTAAATCTTGTAGTATAGGCAAAATTGATTTAGAAAAGATTTGGATAACACTTTGGTTTATATACCTAATGAACATTTCCAGACAAGAAGAAGAACGACGTAGAAGGGAAGAAGAGATGATGATTCGTCAACGTGAGATGGAAGAACAGATGAGACGACAAAGAGAGGAAAGTTATAGCCGAATGGGCTACATGGACCCAGTAAGTAAACTTCTGTTGTCATCTATTTAGAGTAAAATGTCATATCTACTTAATTTTAAATGTGTATTATGATTATATGCCTTAGTTTTATCTTTTTTTTTTTTTTTTGGTAGGCCAAAGATTTGGGAAGAAGCTTTTAGGTTTTTTGAAAATTAAGTCAGTGGGTAAATTAGAATTTTTTTAAAAGTTTTAAATTGCCTTAAATGAACCTTTTTTATTTGTTAGAAACATTAAGTATGGGGAATTTTTTGTACTTTCAAAAATGGTATGGGTATAGTACAGATACATTAAAGTTTTTTTTTCTTTTAGAGAGAAAGAGACATGAGAATGGGTGGTGCAGGAGCAATGAACATGGGAGGTAAGCATGAAAATAAATTCGCAATGCCATTAGAGAACAATATTCTGGTTTAGTTATAACTGCCATTTTTGTTTCCTAGATCCCTATGGCTCAGGAGCCCAGAAATTTCCACCATTAGGTGGCGCTGGTGGCATAGGTTATGAAGCTAATCCTGGAGTTCCACCAGCAACCATGAGTGGTTCCATGATGGGAAGCGACATGGTAATGTATCCTGTGGGACGTAGTACAAAGGAAATTCTCATTTTCACAACTTACGTGTGTGTGTTTTATTTCGTTGTGTGTGTTTCTTTTTTTTTTTTAAGTAGGTGACTGGACTTCTTTTAGTTCCCCTATCATGTAAATCATAATATTGAGGGATACTTTGGCAACATAGAAGAACTCAGTGTGTGGTAACCTAAACAGATATGGTTGCCAACTCGAAGTCAGTGCTGTTAGTATGTTGGAATTATCTTTGGCAATAAGTAGACTTAGGTGCTTTCTATTATATTGCTTTTGTACTTTTGCACTACATCGCATGGCAAATCCAAATTCTAAATGTTAGATAATGTACCTAATCTACATTTCTAAGTGAGCTTAATCAAATGGCAAACTTGTTCACTCAGCTGGCATTTGCCATAACTATATGAATTAGACTTGTAGTTTGCAGCTCCTAGGCATGCTTTAGTGATGTGTAGAATTTTGACCTATATTTGGTGTGGCTTCTATCCAGGGAAAGGGAATTGTTTAAAGTTTTGACTCGTCGTTTCCCACCTGTTGGGCTGTCTATAGGTACACCTTCTAAAATAAACTGACATCTGTTTTGCTACAGAGTAGCAACAAAATCAATGATAATTTTAAGCATACTAGTTGTGTGCATTTGATCTGAACCTTCTTGATGCTATCATGTTTTAATTGTGCAGATAGCCTATCTGGATGCTTTAGAACAACCATGTGAATTGGTTCGAGTGGCTGTGTTTAGGGCTTTACAAATCCTTAGGAGAATTGAATATTGGCTTTAGAAATGGGTTTAAGGAAGAAGACATTTTCACAACTGAAAATTAGTTCACCTACAGGATTTTGGCAAAGAAAGGAAGCTGCAGCATGTAACTCACTAATTTCATTTTACAAATAAGGAACATAAAAATTTAGTGTGGGACCTCACCTATTTTAAAACGCATTTATGGCTTTTGGGGAATTAGAACCATAAATGACTGGGTTACATTAAATGTAGTGCTATAAGCTTGCTTCAAATTAAATTTTAAAAATAGTGTGGGTAACATTTTTGCTTGTGTTTCCTTAAGGCATATTGTAGGTATGTAAGGAAATTGGTTAAAAATGTAACTTCACATGATGTTCCCACAGTTAAAATTGTATATTCCATATAACAGGTTAAAAAAAAACAACCTGTGGGTTTAAGATGTAATGATATAATTATGAAATCCCCAAATTTTCCTCACTATCCTTCATGAAATATATAGTGCAGTGTGCTAAGACCCTAAAATGTTCAGGTTTTTTAAGAATAGTTTAAAGGATTGAGACTTAATCTTATTCAGGTAGCCCTATAGTATTTGTAAGAGACATTTTGAAATTATAACATACAGGAACAGTTAAACCTTGATGCCATTTTTGTTTTTTGTTTAAAAATTTTTTGGGAGGGGGTGGTAATACTTAGTTAGTAGCTGATCTATTTTAAATGGAATTTGAAGGATAGCTCAGGCTGCTGTGCTTGCATATCTTGAGGGTTTTTCTTTTTGAATACATAGCTTCCTAGTACCTGAAACTAGATGGAGTTAGATGGAAAAATAAACTGCTGCTTTATTGCAGTCACTCAAGCATGGTGCTAGGCTCTTTGGGAGATACCAAAACCATGGAATCATAGATAAGTGCCAGTGGACTTTTCAGAATCCTTAGGGGAAAGTTGGACTGTTATGGGGTGGGCTGTATATCCAGTCTGTTTGCAACAACACAGAATAGTACCGTAAACATACTTGTTTCTGGTTATACAGTGATGGCTCCTAAAGGTGGTACACCTGTGAGAATATGGCAACACATTTTTTTTAAATCACGTTACTGTGCCGGTTAAACCTATTAGTCTTTATGCTTTTTTTTGTAGTCTGGTAGCATTTTATTAAAACTTTGAACCTTTTAAGATTTCTGCAACTTAGCAGATGTGTCTTGAGATCTTGAAAAAGCACAAGGTTTCTTATGCAGCACATGCCACTAACTGGTGAGTAGGTCCTTTGTCACTTCTCTGAGTGAATTGAATCTGTCTGGTTGGGCTTGTTAGGCTTACTTGGAAATTAATTTTCCTGTTCAGACCTTGAAAGTGAGAACTTTCCAAGCTTTTCAGTGATTTATTCTGATGTGAAATTTCTTTAACTCATTTTGGAATGGGTTTTCACATCTACACTAATTCTTAAATTTTTTAGCACTACAGGGAAGATCTATTCTTTGAAACAGGTGTATGAGAATGGCTCAAGTGGGAACATACCACAAGGCATGTATTATCGTAAACTAATTTTCAAATTACCCTTTTTTCCTTTCTATGTTCCCGGTACCTGTGGATCGACTCATTGGTGATTGTATCGACGAACGTTGACTACGGAACCTTCTAAAATATTTACTTAACACACATGGACATCAACTACATATAACGAACTGTTAATTACTGTTCCAATAGCGTACTGAGCGCTTTGGGCAGGGAGGTGCGGGACCTGTGGGTGGACAGGGTCCTAGAGGACTGGGGCCTGGAAATCCAGCAGGATATGGTAGAGGGAGAGAAGAGTATGAAGGCCCAAACAAAAAACCCCGATTTTAGATGTGATATCTAGGGTCTCATTCTAGTTTGTTTTTGTCTTTTCTTGTTTAGATATCAATCATTTAAATTTTTGCATTTTAGTAAGAAAGCTACCTTTTTATGGATGTTAGCAGTTCGTTGACCTAATATTTGTAAATGGTCTGTTTGGGCAGGTAAAATTATGTAATACAGTGTTTTGAAACAGGATTTTTTTCTTTTTATTTCCTTTTTTTTTTAACTGTATAATGTTCCACAAGTTATGGCAGTGTACCTTGTGCCATCGAATTTCCAAAGTGTATCTTTTTTTTACTGTGCTTCAAATAAATAGATAAAATAGTATAATATTGATCTTCAATTTTGCCATTCATGCTTCCATGCACATTAGGCTAGGTATTCCACTTTGAAAGCATGAGAGTTTTGAGACCTTCAAATGGCATGTGCCATTTTTGGGAAATGTATTTGTAGGCTAAGTATTGCTTTTTACAAATAAGTACCCCTTTGTTTTAAAAAGAAGAAATACATACTGAAGTAGATCCGTGATTTGATTGTTTGGCATTATAGGAAGCAAGCGGTGCTAAGTACTTAAAAATGGTTATATAAGTAAAACTGAACTGTAAATCTTCATTCAGGAATATGTATTAAGATTGTGGAATTGGGTGTACGACTATTGGTAGGGGAAGAAAGTGGGCATGACTAAATGGATTTTCTATGGCCCTATGAGTTATCCTTTGCTTGAAAGTTTCTGGAGAAAAAGTGGAAAGATCATTTTGTTGCATTCCTCCATTTTTGTTTTTAAGAGTTAAGTCCCAAGCCCTGCAACTGGCTTGTATTGAACTTTCACATTTGAATTAAAGATTGTTAAACATGAAATCTTTTCATGTATTACTTTTAAGTGGTTTATAAAGATGGGGTTTAGTCTGAAAATTTCAACTTGAAAGTAAGAAGTATAGTAACCATAAACTAGGTGTAGCTATATAAACATTTGTACTCTGGATCTTTTATATCTCCTTTTGCTATTTTATTGGGCTAAAACTAGAGGACCATAAATCTACTTGCTCTCTTTTCTAAGAATTAGTGGTGACTGTTGACACTTAGGGTTGCAGATAGCCATTCATTCTTAATGGTAAAATACTTGTTAATCTGTTTTCCCTTAGTTTCCTTTTGATGCAGCACTGAATCTGGAGAGAGTCGCTTATGCTACACAGTGCAAATATAAATGTCCCTCCCACCCATAGTTTTGGAGTGTTTCGATGGTGTTGTCAGTTTATTGTCAACTTCATTGAATCTCCTTCCATTAGAACTAGACATACTGATTTAATATTAAAGAATGTTGTTACTGTTGTCTGTTAGTACAACAGTGGGAATCTGTTTTCCCAATGTATTTATTAGAGGGAACAGCTTCCTAAAAGTAGGTAAAATAATGGTTTGGCTTTGTTCTTAGTTGTGGTTCCATTCAAATTTATACATTATAGAACTCTTTACTATGGAATATGTCTTTCTCCTCACCTCTGTTCTTGCTGGTAATTGGCAAAGGTAAAATTCTAAATCAAGTCTTGGTTAAAATGCTGAAGTTTAGTATTGTGCCTGAGTACAAAGAGAAATCTATTGTTGAAATAATTGAGCACCTTCTTCATGGGAAACTAGATAATACTAAAAGTGAAACACTAGTGGAGCATAAAAGCATGTCACCCAATTCTGGTTGTGTGACAAGTACATGATATGCTAATTAAGGAAATCTCATTAGAAAATAATGTTCATTCTGTTCACCAAGACACCTGGAAATGGGTGTTAGTTCTACCTTCATTATATTAATGAGGAAGTTTTGTCCCCAGTTAAGGTATGAATTGGTGCTATGCATGAGACTTTTCTATACGGAAACAAGGGTCTTGATTTGAAAGAAGTCCATTATAATTTGATTGGATTGTATAGTAGGGACTTGACTAATGATAAAAGAAGGGGTGTTCATGGGACACCCATGGAGGGTGAACTTGTATGTGTGTGGGCGGGGGCTGGAGGGGAAATGGGATAATCTGCCTATAAAATTAATGTTTCAGTTTATTTTTCAGATTACATGCCTTTCTTTATAAGGGATGCTGGCACAGACCCCTAAAATAAGCTTTTGGTAGTACTGTACCTTTGAAGAGTGGTGAAGGATGCTCATGGATAATCTGCTGAAAGTTGTGGTTTTGATGGCCTTACTGAGGGCTGTAGAATTGCTAAATGTTGTTTAGCAAGTAATCTTGCTTAGTTTCAACTAAGTTTTTTTTTTTACTTTAATCACCGAAATAGCAGTGTACCAAGGGTTGTAAGGTACTCAAATAGACTTTTCTGTAAGTCTTGTATATGATAGTTTTTAGCCTAATGGGAATTTAAGTTAACTTAAAAAAATAGTTGCCTAAAAGCTGATTTGAAACTTGGGATGGGGGAGGGAAGGTGGTAGTTTCAAAGTATTTAGCCATTTTTCTCATTTGAAGAAATCACCTGTCCCCATATCCCCCTTTTCCATTCTCATAATTTTGTTTTTAAGAGGAACACTGATCATTTTAAAACTCAGTAGTCCGAATCTTTAAAAACCACATTCTCGAAGAGAGCCCAGTGTGTTTTTAATAGGTATCTCATAAGCATTTAACCCATTGGCTCAGTTAGTGAAATCACAATCCTTTGTTTAGACACTAATTGAACTCATTAACAAGTTCTATAAACCCTACCACTCTGTGTAGATATACCACTATTATAAACATTATAATTGGGAAATTGTAATGTTACACCTGTGCAATTTTTATAAGAGGCATATTATGGCAGATAAAAACTTAAGATACTTGGCTTTTCTTGGGCAAGCCACTAAGTTTTGGTGGAATGTTTTCTGGTGTTCTTGGACTGCAATTATGCACTATTAAAGTAGTGGCCTGCTACATAACTGCATTTAGCCAGCATTTCTGCAGTGCGTAACTGTGAGGAGCGTAGTACCGCAAATGGCAATGGACATTAGGACCCGGATGTAGTATTCCTGCTTGCTCCAAGATTCTCATTGCCGACTGCATACAGGTAGGTAACAAGCAATATAATCTAACTTGGTGACTTGCTATGTACTTTTATTCCGTGGGCATTCTGACATCACACTTCTGACGATGAAATAGCAGTGCAGCACCTGACACTGTATGGTAAAGCTAGCTTATAGCAAAAGTGCGTGGGTTTGGGTTTAGAGCTGTAATTTTATCAGGTAGAACTCAGTGCTGTTGCAGTTCTCAGATAAAAAGTGCAAACTTGACTCCTTGGTATATCTGATTCAGTTGTGGTTTTCTTTAGTTGCATTGTAACTGAAGATAACATGGAACATACCAGTGGTGTGGGGGAAAGGGAACCAAACCATACTTGGGAGGTAGAGTGCTTTTTTAGCCTCTTGATATGGACTGTATAGCATGTGATAATTAGTCTGTTGTAGCAACTGAACTGACCTGCCCCATAGGTCAGCAATGTCAATAATTTCAGAATGCAATCTTGGGTAATTTATTCTGTAGGTTGAGTGAATTAACACTAAAAGTAAAGGGTTTTATTTTTTTCGAAATGTGATTTAATACATTTTTTCAAATGAGCTCCATGGAAACATCTTTGTTACTAACCTGGGCTTAGATGGGAATCTAATGTGAATAGTTCAAATTACATGATTTTATTAAATATGTCTATACTCTAAACCTGGGGAAAATTGGTGTGGCATATTGACATGCCTACAGTTGGATACATGGTGGGAATCATTTCCCAATCAGAAGACTTCGTCGTATTCTGTAGGATAACTACAAATGTTCAGAGTAGGTTTTGAATTTGGTTACCTTAGATTTAGGGATGTGATGTTATAATTCAAGATTTTAATTACAAAAAAAAGGTCTTCATCACCTTATTTTGTTGATTAGTTCTTAAGCTTTGCATCGACTATTATTCCAGACCTCAACTCAACTTTGTTCTCTGAACTGGTTTTTAGCTAGCGTGCATGAGAAACATCTTTCATATGTAATGCTTTCTGCTCTGTAACTGGAAGGTTTGAGGTTTACTTTGCATAAATGTGTGGAAACTCTTCATGAATATGAGAATTCCATTATATCAAGAAAAATGGCTTGCTCTTTAGCAAGCAGTTCAAAGGTAGGAACAAATTTGTACTGTAATGCATAGTCCATTCAAGCAAATAACTTGACTCTTCTGCTAGATGAAAGAAAATGGTGATTAATTTAGCTCTCTACATGAATAATATAATGCAGAGCAAACAAATGTTTAGGTATTAGTGACAAGAGTGTCACTAAGTTGGCATGTAACCCTGATGGGGTTTTCCTGTGGCATGATCCATTAAATCGGTGGCCAGCACTTGCTGCCGTGATTTTAGGGATTGAGTGTTTAGAAATTAAAGCTTAGGTTTATTTATTCAACAACCAGTAACAATTTTGAGAGAATGTGCTTGTAATAATGGACCTCAGGAACATCATTGGGGTGGGGGGTTAACTTTGCTTCTTTCTGCTCTTAAGATGAATAGGTTTTTGCACTTTCAAATGAGAAACTTGTGACTGAAGTTGATTATTAGTTTTGATTTGTACGTAGCCATAATTTGTAAATCTTAGTGCAGAGGGTCTTTAAAAAACCACTCGGTCAAAAATCTGGGAATAAATGGGTTTCAGTAATAACACTACTGAGGTGCTTGCATTGTATTTCATAAGCCTTCTTACAAATCACAATTACTCTTTTTAATGAAAATGGTCTGATGTTCAGAGGTGTGATGCCAGAATGCATTTTCGTACTGTTAGGCCCTTGGAACAGATACAGGTGCTTTCTGAAAGATGAAAGAAATGCAAGGGGTGCTTTCCACACAAGGTTGTAAAACCTGCAAAGACTGTATAATCTCACTCTCCCCCAATAGAGATAGATGTGTGTGATTGGTTTTGGACTTTTATCCTTAATGGGGGTTGCATGTCTCCTATTGTTAATCATTGTCAGCTGCAGTGACACGATCCACAGTCCTGCATTTACTGTCCTTCCCTTAATGATTGTGGACAGGCTTTAGAGCCAGGATGTTTGTTTTGGGCCTTTTTTGGTTTGGGCTTCAGCTGATAATGTTTCAGTGCTCTTGTCAGCTAGTGCAGTTCTCAAAATGGCCTATTAGGGAAAGAACTCGGGATTTGACTGCTCCTAATCATCTGTCATTGCTGCTAGATAATGATTGGCAATTTTTAAGACTCTACTGTGGAAATCTCACAGTTGTTGGTAAACCATCAACCATAAAATGTTGCTTTTGAACACCAGTGCTGAGAAGATTTTATTCAGAGGGTGAAAAGGGAGGGCTGGTTGCAGCATAGGATAATCTGGAGAATGGGAAGAATGCAAAACGATATAGTATCCCTTATGGATGGTAAATGTGCAACAGGGAACTGTTTCATATGCCCTTGGCAGTAACTGATGATAATCAGGGAAGAAGAAACTTAGAATTTGAATTAAGGCTGATCTGTCTGGGTTTGTGCAGTGGCCCTGCAGGTATATATAGTAAAGGTGAATGTCTTCTCCCTCAGAACAAAAAAAAAAAATCTCAGGTTCTTTGCTTGTCCCAATAAGGCAAAGCTTCCCTGCCCTAACTTAAAACTCAGAGAGGACTTAGAGGGAAAGAACGAGGCAAATATATAGGATTGCAGGTTGACAACTGCATTGTGTACTGTGGAATGGGGTGGGGGGGGATACTCTTGAAGGACTTCTGCTGAAGGTGGTCAGCCCACCTGAGATGGAAAACATACTTGAATGGGGAGCAGGGTATGTGCTTCTATGAAAAGAGAGCTGATGTTAAAAATTCAGTTGGTAAGGTAGACGTTGTCACATACCTTCACATAAGGGATAGTATATTTTGGATTGCAGTCAAACTTGTGCTCAGACTGGTGAAAAGAAATAGTAGTTAGGCTTTTGTATTTTAAAGAAGATGCAGTTTTCATTTTGATTCAGGTGTCTATTTTATTTATATGAGAATAATTTTAGATTTTCCCTTCTACCCCCCCCATGAAGTTTCTTCCTATTTTTTTATGCTGTAACTTGCCCCCAATCTTGGTCTCTGGAATTTTACTCTTTAAATTTTGAAGTTAACTAGCATTTTCAAACTTTATGCCCTTGTCTTTTATGTTAACTTTTCTTATTATTCTCTAGGTACGAATGATTGATGTTGGCTGATATTGGAGTGCTCATTCACCTGAAGTAAGTATCTTTAGAAATCTCAACCTTATCAGTAGAGGTCTTTTGGGCTAGATTTAATAATTAAATAATTTGATTTAGCCAGATGGGGTGAAATATGTTTGATTTTTATGATGTTTGTCTCACATAAGATAACCTATCTCTATTTCTGTTTTTGAAAATAGTGTGTATGTGAGAGTTGAAAGATGGGAAATATTACCAAAATGTTAAATAGTAGAATTGGGAAGGTATAATCAAGAGCAGAAAAGAGGGCATGAGTTTAGTGGAGAAATGCTGTTTTTTCAGTATTCTAGATTCACCTTAGGATCCTCTTCAAATTTCCTTAAGGTTCTTTTTTACTTATCTAGTAAATAGTAGAGTAACAGCTCTACTATTGGTAATAGGCAAAATTTCATATGTACAGGTGAAAAAAATTTAGAGTGACCATGGTGTAGACCTTTTTTCTAAGCAATACCACAGCGAAATAAAACAACATTGATTAGAACCCAAACAAAAACAACACGTTACATATTAGTAAGAATGTAATATGCTGAACATGTTACTTTTATTTTAATAAAATTACATTTTTAATAATAGGTGGATAATTGTTCTCAAGCTGTCAAATCATAAGCCAACCAAGAGAGAAAGGCAAAACTTGCAAGACAGAGGAAGTATCGAGGTATGCTAAGCAATCTTACTCTATTAATTGCCTTCAGAAAAAAAGGACTCTTAGGTGGTACAGAAATAATTACTTTGTGTGAATATATCATTTAAGATTTTTAAAAAATAAGACATAAGGGATTTAATTTCTTACATATTAAAATTTGTTTTATAGGAAATACTATTGTAGTTTTTTAAAAATATTTTTTTATTGATATTAGAAAGGGAGAGGGGGAGAGAGAGAGAGAAACATCAGTGATGAGAGAGAATCATGATTGGCTGCCTCCTGTACATCCCCTATTGGGGATCGTGCCCACAACCCAGGCATGTGTCCTTGGCTGGAATCAAATCTGGGACCCTTCAGTCCTCAGGTGGATGCTCTATCCACTGAGCAAAACCAGCCAGGGCAGGAAATACTGTCTTTACAATACTTAATATTTACTTTGTCTTAATAACTTTCTGAGGTTGTAGGCTTTCTTGGTTTGGTTCAAGCCTCAGAAAAACGGACTTCAATTTTCAATTAAAAAATTTGTACAGCTGAAACCAGTTTGGCTCAGTGGATAGAGCGTTGGCCTATTAATATATTCTTGTAAGTAGGAAGTTTACTCAGTTGGTGCTAATAAACTTGATGACTGATTTTTACATCTTTGGGAAGTAATTATTTCCTTTTATTGGCAGGATGAGGTGGACTGTCTGGGAAACCAGTGAAGAAGAGGGCAAAGAGGAATGAACAACCTAATTGTTAATAAAGATTTCTTAAAATCAGATTGTCCTTTTATTCTGTTATTAATAGTCCTAAAAATAGGACTTTTAATTTGCTAGAATTTTCCTATCATGAACTTGTTTCTAGGTGATTTAAAGAGGTTCTGTATTCTAGATATAGAACAGAATATACATTGGGTGGCCAAATTATCTCTGAATGCATAATAATCTGGCCACTCAGTGTATATCCTCCTATATAATAAAAGGCTAATATGCAAATTGTCCTCTTGACCAGCAGGCAAGCTGGCCATGTCCCCTCCCCCCAGCCAAACTGGCTTGACCCAAACCATGCACGAATTCATGCACCAGGCCTCTAATATACATACACACACACAATGGCCAGATTATGTATTCAGAGGTCATAATAATAAGGCCACTCACTGTATATAATTCAGGACTGTTTCTTGAGGCTTTTTTTGCAGAAGCTCCTTCAGTCTTTTTATTAACTAATAAATTAGATGGCAGTTCTGTCCTAACCAACCTGATTTGTGCTTATAGATTTAAGTGAGAGGGAGGGGAAAGGAGAGGAGTGTTCACCTGAGAACATCTATTACCCTCTGTATGTGCCCTGACCACCCCCAGCTAAGCCATCTTCCTGAGCTGGACATCAAATTTTAATGTTTTTGTTTTCATTTGTGTTTTTTAGTGAGAATTCTTTTATGTTCCCTGACAATGGGTTCCATCCTGCAACCTTGGTGTGCTGGGGTGAGATTAACCACCTATCAGATTTTTTTTGGACCACATTTTCAAATCAGTCATTCAGGGTTCAAAGTCAAGAAAGTTTAGAACTCTTCCTAGTTATACCATGTGATTAGAAGATCTAAAAGACAAGTGTGAAGACATGGTGAAGGGAAAGCAATATTAAAGCACATAACTTCTAACATGGTAAAGCCCATAGATTTTAACACATGAAATATGGGGTCATATAATGTATTGTGCCAAAAATGGGTTGAATTCTAAATACCTGAGGTAAGAGGGAGTATGGCACTTAAATGTAAGAGTGGATGACTTGGGAGAAATTGTGAATATCCAGATCCAATTCTGTTCATTGAAAGAATATGGGCAGTATTCTGAACATTTGCAGATTCAACATAAAACTCCCAATTAAAAAATAGGCCAAGGGTTTGAATAGAAATATTTTTAGACGGTGACATCAGCCAATAGGAAAATGAAATTCAAAAACATGCCAATTCAAAATTCAGTTATAAGATAAAAGGTAACTACAGTTAACAGTGCATTGTAGGAGAGAACCAAGATGGCGGCATAGGTGAACACCTATTGTTCTGCCCCGTGCAACAATTCAGAGACTACAACATAACAAGGCAAACATCACCCAGAATCACCAGAAAGCTGGCTGAGTGAAAACTCCACGAATAAAGGTAAAGGTGGGACACAGAGACTCAGAAGAGCGGTGGGAGCGCAGCCTTTCAGACAAACAGGTTAGGAGCCGTCCTGGTTGCGCGCTTGGGCTGGGGCTGGAGCAGCAACCCTGGCTGGATTTTGCCAACGGGGAGGGCGGAGACGTCCCACTACAGATTACCCAGCACCAGGTGAGGTCTGAGATCCGGGGTACGTGGAGATGTCCCACTGCACAGATTTCCCAGTGCCAGGCGAGGTCCGGGGGACGCACCCTGGAAGCCGGGCGCGGCAGAGGTCTCCTAGTCCGAGGAGAAACCCGGTAGCTGGGAAAAGAAGTTTGCCGCAAGTAAACTACGACAGCATAGACATGCGGCTTGCTCCCTGGAAACTTGTCTCCTGGTCCCGGAAACCACCTGTTTTACAACCCTGGGCGAGACTTTGAGTGTGCAGACTCATTTGGGGAGAGTCAGAGTTGTCTGGCAAAGGGGAAGAGACTAGCGGCTTTCTCTTGGAGGTGCCTGCAGCCATCCCCATCCAACAGAGACCCGCGCGCGAGCGCTACATAGGACGTAGCTGACACTGAGGCTGCCTGTGCAGCTCAGAGACTCTGCCCATCCAACCTGAGCACAGTCTCCCTTCACAGCCAATTGGCCTGGAGGTCAAACCCTCCTAGGGCTAACAACAAGCTGGGTTTAAATTCAAAAATACTGTACAACCCATAAAGGATTGCAGTAAGAGTACCCACTTCAGGTAACTGGGGAGGCTGTGCCACTGACCCTTAGAGGACATCTACCACATAAAGCAGCCACCATACAGAGATATGGAAAGAAATCAGGTGTGAAAGAAATGGAGGAAAAAAGACGACTAGACATAGAGTTCAAAACCACGATTATAAGGCTTTTCAAGAGGCTCCTAGAAAAGGCCGATGAAATTAATGAGAACTATGAGGAAATAAGACCAACCAGGAAATGAATGAGACCCTCAGGGAAATGAACAAGACCTCTGAGGATATGAACGAGACCCTCACAGATATGAAAAAGGACCAACTAGTAATCAAGCATACACTGACTGAAATAAAAAATACTACACAAAGTCCTAAAAGCAGTCCAGAAGGCCACAAGAACCAAGTCAAAGACTTGAAATACAAAGAAGAAAAATCCACTCAGCTGGAAAAGCAAGAAACAAAGAATTCAGATAATTGAAGATAGTGTAAGGGGCCTCTGGGACAACCTCAAGCATGCCAACATCTGAATTACTGGGGTGCCAGAAAAAGAGAGAGAGCAAGATACTGAAAACCTATTTAAAGAAATAATGACTGAAGACTTCCCCCACCTGGTGAAAGAAACTGACTTAAAAGCCCAAGAAGTGCACAGAACCCCAAAATATAGGTATCTAAAGAGGACCACACCAAAACACATCATAATTAAAATGCCAAGAGCAAAAGACAAAGAGAATATTAAAAGCAGTAAGAGAAAAACAGTTGGTTACCTACAGGGGAGCACCCATACGATTTGTCAGCGGATTTCTCAACAGAAATGATGCAGGCCAGATGGGAGTGGCAAGAAATATTCAAAGTGATGAATAGCAAGGATCTACAACCAAGATTACTCTACCCAGCAAAGCTATCATTCAGAATTGAAGATCAGATAAAGTGCTTCACAGATAAGAAAAAGCTAAAGGAGTTCATCACCACCAAACCAATATTATATGAAATGCTGAAAGATACTCTTTGAGAAAGAAGAAAAAGGTAAAGATATAAATTATGAACAACAAATACACATCTATCAACAAATGAACATAAAAATCAAGTGAATTTTTAGGCCAATGAACAGGATAAACTGGTGAATATAACAGAAACATAGACATAGAGAGGGAATAGACTGACAATTCTTGGGGAGAAAAGGGTTGTGGGAAGTGTAGCAAGAGACTGGACAAAAATCTTCCAACAATGGAAGAGGACAGTGGGGAGGGAGAGGTGAGGGTGGAGGGTGGGATAGGTACAGGGTGGAGGGGAGATATAGGGGGATAAAAAAAGGGGAAACAATGTAATTAATAAACTGAACAATAAAGGTAAAAAAAAACAAAACAAACCAGTGCATTGTAGAATTGAAATTTGCCAAGAGAATTTGTTCCCACAGAGGTGAGGTGATGGAGCTTTCACAAGTTACATAATCATGTGATTTGGTTTTATCCAATAATGGGTTGCATATACAATGGTGTCATAAGATTAATAGAGCCTTAACTGGTTTGGCTCAGTGGATAGAGCGGGCTTGCAGACTGAAGGGATCCCGGTTCGATTCCGGTCTAGGTTATGTACCTTGGTTGAGGACATATACCCAATGGGGGGTGTGCAGGACAAAGGGGTGCCACATGTTACCTCTGATGATGGTGCTATAAGCAAACCTGTGCTGCCATTTGTGTAACAGTGTAGCACATATAATTATGTACATAATACTTGATAACTGCTGTATTTACTTTTGTTATTTTAAAATGTACTCTTTCTAAGAACGCTTGCTGTCAATATGCCATGTTATACCAGGAGCAACCTCATCTTGTGTTTACTGCATCTTAAATACATCTTTTTCTTGTGCTTGGTTTAATCTCGTTTTGCAGTTTCATGCTATGTAAGCTTATAGTATACTGATGTTTGTACAACCATGGAATCACCTAACGACACATTTCTAAGAAATGTGTCCCTGTCATCAAACAGCACGTGACTATAAAATCACAATGTGCACTTTAAAATCTTAATGGTTTTGTTAATTAAACTCTAAGAAGGCTGGGTTGGGGGAAATCAACACCAATAATAGCTACACTAATAAAAGTAAGATGCAAATTGACTACCTTTGTGATACCCACCAGCTAATCAGGAGTGAGTATGCAAATTAACTCAACAAAGGAGTTAATTTGCATGCACAGGCACTGGGGGGTGGGGGGGAGAACCACAGTGACAATGCAGGCCTTCCACGCTGTTCCAGGCCTCTGGGAAGGTGGAAAGGCAGCTCCATCCAGAGTGAAGGCAGTGCCAGCAGCCAGGGGAAGGAAGGCCCATTAAAAAAAAAAACAAAAAAAACTGATTTTTTTCACAGAGAGGAAGGGAGAGAGAAACATTGATCAGCTGCCTCCTGCACACCTCCCACTGGGGATGTGCCCACAACCAAGGTATGTGCCAGCCGGGAACCAGCCTTTGCCTCACCAATAGAAAGGTCTGGACAAGGAATCCAAAAGGCTTAGTCAACCCTGAAGCTCTGAAAGGTCCAAGCTTACCACTCCCTATCCAATTGAATAAGGGTGGCAAGGGCAACTTCCCCACCAGGTAATCGTGTAAATCCTTCCTGACAAGATAATCGGCTTATTTCCTGCCTAAGGGCAATGGGTGTATTCCCAGAACTATATTTTATCTTTTCAGATCTTTTATCCACTCATCTGAGTCTGATTTACATTGTTTTATAGCTTCAAAAAAATGTTTTAGCCTTAGCTGGTCTGGCTCAGTGGGTAAAGTGTCGGCCTCTGGACTGAAGGTCCTGGGTTCGATTCCAGTCAAGAGCACGTGCCTGGGTTTCAGGCTCAATCCCCAGTAGTGGGCATGCAGGCGGCAGCCAATGATTCTCATCACTGATGTTTCCATCTCTCTCCCTTCCTCCCTGAAATCAATAAAAATGTATTTTTAAAAAAGTTTTTTAGAGAGAAAAAGAAACATTGATTGGTTGTCTCCACATGAACCCCAACTGGGGACTGAACCTGCAACTTGGGCATGCTCAATTAACTGAGCTACCCTGGCCAGGGGTGTTTTATAATTTTTATCGTTTTATTTTTTAAAGAATGTACCTTTATTGATACATTCAATAAAGCGGGGGGCGGGGGATGGAAACATCAATAATGAGAATCATTTTTTGGCTGCCTCTTGCACACCTATAGCTGGTTTGGAGCCTGCAACGTAGGCATATGCCTGATTGGGAATTGAACTATGACCTGGATCTGGGTTCATAGGTTGATGCTCAACTACTGAACCACGACAGTCGGGCAGTCTTTTAATTTTTTAAAAATGTTTTATTTCAGAGAGGGATAGAAACATTAATGAGAACCATTGGTTGCCTCCTGCATACCCCCTACTAAGGATTGAGCCAACAGGCATGTGTCCTTGAAAGGAATTGAACTGGGACCTTTCATTCCACAGGCAGATGCTTTATCCACTGAGCTAAACCGGTTGGGGCATTTTTTTAATTGATTTTTTAGAGAGGAAGGGAAAGGGATAGACAGAAATATTGATTGGCTGCCTCCTTCACGCCAACCTAGGCATATGCCCTGACCAGGAATCAAACCGTGACCTTCTGGTTCATTGGCCAATGGTCGACCACTGAACCATACTGGCTGAGCCGCAATTCTTTTCTGTTCACTTTTATCTGAAACCCATATTCCTTTTAGAAGGGAGAGGACAGAACAACTTTTCTAGCTTCAAGGTTCATGAAATCCTAGTACCTGTATTTTTACTGAGATCTTGTCTTCTCTCCCTCACTTCAATATGCACCTTGTCTTTCCTCTGCCCCTATTTATTGTCCCTGCCTGTCCTGCTCAATTTGGTTTCTACGGCCAGCAGTTTCTCCTTAAATGGATTTTATTTTGGAATGAAGCTTAGGTTTATTAGTTTCAAGAGTTCATAAGGACCTAGCCTATTCCAACATCTTCAGTTCCCTTAAATTCACCTGCAAATTGGCATCTTCAGGCACCTTTCTTGTTTTAGCCATTTTCAAAATGGCTTCCATGCTTTCCAATGGAAAGCTGGTGATTTGGGGGATCTATTCTCAAGGCCATCAGATATCTCACTGCTTTTCCTCCGTGACCAATACAGCCAACCATTATCATTCAGGTCTTATATCTAATCTTTTGGGACTGTGTGGACTACTTTGTCAGGGTTTCATGCAAAAACACACCAACATTTGGTTTTTATATTTAAATGTTAAGAGTTCGCAGAAAAGGATATACAAATGGCTCAAGCACATACCCAACCTTATTCTTTTTTTAAAAAAATATATTTTATTGATTTCTTACAGAGAGAAAGGGAGAAGGATAGAAAGTCAGAAACATCAATGAGAAACATCAATCAGCTGCCTCTTGCACACACCCCACTGGGGATGTGCCTGCATCCAAGGTACATGCCCTTGACCGGAATCGAACCTGGGACCCTTAAGACTGCAGGCCGATGCTCTATCCACTGAGCCAAACTGGTTTCAGCCCAACCTTATTCTTAAGTGAAAGTACAAAATTCCACTCAGAGATTAATATATCTTTATTCAACTAATGGATCGGCAAAAATAAAAATATTTGACTCACATATTGTTGGCAGGACTGTAAATTGGCATAATCCTTGTAGAAAGCTATGTGCCAATCAAAAATAAAAATGCACAAATCTTTTGACCTACCAATCCTAACTTAAAATTTTAACTTACTAATATGCAAGGACTTATGTGCAAAGCTATTAAATGAAGCATTATTTATACTAACAAAACAGAATTAACTTGTCTGTTTAGTAGGGAGTATTCCAATATATCATGGCACATTCATACAATTTTGGGTAGCTGTACAAAAAGAAATCAGAAAATTCTTTGTGTTGACACGGAACAATCTCAAAAATACCATGTAAAGTGAAAAAGGCAAGTTGAAAATAGATTTTTCTTAGACAAACATTTGAAATAAAAACATATTCCAATAGAAACATGAAACTCGGGTAAATTCAGTGAGCAAATACTATATTTTCTTCATCTGATGTATAAACTTTTCCACAATTCCATTGAGTCTTTCAGGCTCTAGCAGTTTATTTACTAATTCCTGTTCAACAGCCATTAGGGCCAAGCCACTAAGCTTCTCTTGTCCCATGGAATTACATAAATATGTTTTAAGACGAGGCAGTATAGAAAATGAGTTTTCAACACTTGAAGTGATTGGCCAAGACAAAGCAATATATAATAGCTTTGATATGCAAGGAATATTGTTATGAAGACCATGCTGGATAAATAAGTAGCCAAGGTTGCTGAAATTGATATGATCATTTATGACAAAGTTGAGCTTTGCATATTGCCGATAAAATCTAAGTTCTGGGATGATGTCTGCATCAAGTTTATAAAATTCTTGGACATGTTTGGCTGTTGCTTCATTTAATGGCTCATCCCATTTTAATAACAGTTCTGAAATTTGCTTCACTTTGTAATAATCAAATTCTGAAAAATATATTTTTAAATTCTGTAATATAGTATCTAATCCTTGGTAATAAATGCCAATTTTATACTGTTCTTCTATTGAGGTAGGAAAAAACATATTGTCTGAATTGCTAAGAGCTCTTGTTTCCTGAATCTTTCTTCTTTTATGAAAAGAAGGTCTTTCAACTTCAAAACCTTTACAGGTTATTTTTTCACATATTTCTTCTGCTTCCTCCCAGAAAATTTTGAAACAGACATCATTTCTTTCAGATGATAAACATTCCAAAATTGCTTCTATTTTTGAAAACAAAGAAAAAATGTCTATGGTTTCACTTCGAAGCTCTTTGGAAAGAATTCCTATAACACTTAATACTCGATAGAGAAACTTCAAACAAAAGATAAATTCAAATTTGGAAACCAGTGTCAATAAATCACTCAACTCATCAGCCAAACTTGTGTTAGAAGAATGGCTTGATACAACTTCCAATGTTTCAATAATGTCTGGAAGGCCTTCAATCACAGATAGTAATGTATGATCATGGAGTGTCCAACATGATTGTGATATATGCTTCTTGCATGTTTTGTTTTGACTTAGCTTACATATCTTTTGAAAATTTGCAGGCATTTCCCTAGACATAGGAATAGTGTTGAACAAAGAACTCAGAGTATTTAGAGCTCTTCGGAGTTCTTTTACTTCTTTACAAAACCTAATTACTGCTAAGTCTAAAAAATGGGCATAACAATGCACGTATAAAGCTCTTGGTTCTTCCTTCTTGAATTCTGCTGCACTTTTATTGCATTTTCCCCTCAAATTAGTAGTACTATCATAGGCCTGGCCTCTTATTTTATTTATATCAACTCCAATTTGCTGCAGATAATTTTTGATAGTCTTGTGTAAGCTGGTTCCAGTCATCTCTTCGACATCTATGAAACCCAAGAATCTTTCTTTAATTATGATAGCTTTTGATGTTTTTTCTGGATATCTTACACAAATCGAAAGCTGTTCTTTAGTGGCACTATCAGTTGCCTCATCACATATTATTGAAAAAGCTGAGGAGACATTGATCTCATTCACAATATCTTGTAACATTTCAGTCTTTATTATGTCAATAATATCATTTTGAATTTCTGTACTATTATAGAAATCAACTTGTGAATTCATAAGTCTAAATATTTCTTCTCCTTTATCTTTTGCTCTGATTTCTAACAATTCTAAAAAATGGCCTTTATTCACAGATGAAACAGACTGGTCCTTTCCTCTTAAGGGTAAACACTGCTTTCCAAGAAATAAAATATTTTCAATTATAAGCTTTAGGTACTTTTTATTTTCTTCCATCTGTTT
The DNA here is from genome assembly GCA_027563665.1 of Antrozous pallidus. Lineage (NCBI taxonomy): Eukaryota > Metazoa > Chordata > Mammalia > Chiroptera > Vespertilionidae > Antrozous > Antrozous pallidus. The sequence continues at coordinate 189,793,857 of CM050508.1, forward strand.
TGAATGAATAGATAAATTGTCACTGACACCTTCATCACAAAACTGGTATTCCCTCCAAAATTGCAATGACTTCAAATGCATTATACTTTTTTCATGCTTTGTGAAATTTTTCAGAGTTTTTTTCCAATTAGAAATGCCTTGGGTTGCTAATGACTCTCCTCCAAAGCTATATTTTTTCTGGCAGAACAACTGGCATGAATAACAGAATGTTAAATCCTTTTTAACAGTGGTTCCTAACTTCTGAAAATTTGAAGACCAAGATTTTTTAATAGTTTGGGATTTACTTTTAACTTTTTGTACTTTAGATGTAAATTTTGGGTAACACAGTCTATTACTTATTTTTATAGATTTCTTATTGAGTGTACCATCTTGGTTTGACACTTGATCCTTTTGTACTTCTATATGGGGTGTATGCTGACTGACTACTGATGACGATGGCAAAAGGCTTCGCTGTTGTTCCACACTATCACCGACTCCACTGCTTGACTCACTGGGTGAACTCTTAGAAACCTTTAGGAGAAAATGATAAAATATTCGTTTTAACAGTTTACAAATAATCAAAAAATCAAATGCATCTATTCTAATAACACAATAAGTGAATAGGTAAGTTACAGTATGAACTCCACTAAAGGGAAGCATTAGCAATTATTTATAATATCTACTTGCAATCTAGAATCAATATCAATGATTCAAAGGACTTTGGTATGTAATTATAAAAAAATTTGTATTGCTTAGGTGAGAATTGCTTAATAAGTATTAAGAAAATTAATAAAGAACCTAAAGAAAAAACAATGACAAAGAATACTTGTCTTTGTGCCAGCTGGCTTGGCTCAGTGGACAGAGCTTCAGCACGTGGACTAAAGGGACCTGGGTTCAATTCCCGGTCAAGGGCACATGCCTGGGTTGTGGGCTTGATCCCCAGCAGGGGGCGTGCAGGAGGCGGCTGACCCGTGGTTCTCTCTCATCACGGTTGTCTCTCTCTCCCTCTCTTCCTCTGTCTGAAATCAATAAATATATTTTAAAAGAATACTTCTCTATTCTGGGGCTAGAGCCTCCACCTTTAACCACTATGCGAAGTTAAGAATACTTCTCTTAAAATATTCTTATTAAGAATTTAAATTCAGCCGAAACCGGTTTGGCTCAGTGGATAGACTGTCGGACTGCAGGCTGAAAGGTCCCAGGCTCGATTCGGGTCAAGGGCATGTACCTTGGCTGCGGGCACATCCCCAGTAGGGGGCGTGCAAGAGGCAGCTGATCGATGTCTCTCTCCCATCGATGTTTCTGACTTTCTATCCCTCTCCCTTCCTCTCTGTAAAAAATCAATAAAATATATTTTAAAAAATAAAACATTTGGAAAAAAAAGAATTTAAATTCAAATTTGAGATTTGGGAAACTGAATATAAATACCAAAAGGCATTTATTTCTCTACTTTTTTGAGCTCTTGGATCAAAATAGGAATTAAAATGCTCAGGTACACGCGCGCGCATGCGTGCGCGCACACACACACACACACACACACACACACTGATTTAAAAAGCTTAAGAAAAGACAGTAGCCAAAAAACCCCCCAGCAACTTACATCCAATAGGACATTTCCTCTTATTGAAGAAACTGTACCTGTTAAAGTATAAATTCAAGATCTTATACCATAATCTATAAAACAGCATCATAAACAATAATTGCTTCTTTCATATCAGGCAACACAAAGAAAACTTAGAATATAGAAAGATTTATCAAGCAGGACAAAACTATGTTATGTCAAATAGCACATCAATTTTTACCTTGTAAGATATCAGAGTTCATGATGGGCAGGGCAGCATGAGTATCTGCCAGTGACATTATATTACTTATAATTGGAGTTGTATCTTTCTTTGGAGAAAGGTGCTTCTCTGGAGAAAGGAGCTCTGTTGAAGTATCATGCACCATGGAAACATTTACTAATAAAAAGAAAAAGATTTCTTATAAACCAGGCAGACTCAATTAGCACTGTTTAATAACAAGTGTTTCAAAGAAAATGAAAATATCTAATAGCTTTAGGTATTGCTATGTATTGGGGTAATTTTTAGTAGGGCTTAGGGATAGCCAGGCTCTTTAGGATAGTATCAACAACAACATTAAAACAATAATTTATATTTCCTATCATTTTATATCTTTTACCTTTGCAAATAATTCCTGTCTTTATACTATTTGTTTGAAATTTCAAAGCAATTTTTCTCTGTGCAATAAATAACACATGAAAAACAGAAAAGAGCCTTAGTCAGTTTGGGTCAGTGGACAGAGCAAAAGCCCATGGACCGGAAGTCCCGGGCTTCATGTACCTTGGTTGAAGGCTCCATCCCAGGTTGGATTCGTGTGGGAGGCAACCAATTGATGTGTCTCTCTCACATTGCTGTTTCTCTCTTCTGTCACTTCCTCCCTTCCACTTTCTCTAAAAATTAATGGAAAAATATCCTTGGGTGAGGATTAAAAAAAAAAAAAAATGCCCTAACCAGTTTGGCTCAGTGGCTAGAGCATTGGCCTGTATTCTGAAGCATCATGGGTTTGATTCTGGTCAAGGGCACATGCCCAGGTTGTGGGCTCATTCCCTGGGGCCATGCAGGAGGCAGCCTACCAATCTCTCTTCATTGATGTTTGTATCTCTTCCTCTTCCTCCCTATCTGAAATAAATAAAATATTTTTTTTAAAAAAGAAGGAAAAACAACAACAACAGAAAAGAGACTCCTACAGAATCTACTAAAGGGTATCACTTCTAACTCTTCTAGGATTCACAAATCTCAATACAAATGAAGCTGGGTTGCTATGCAAGCTAGTATTTTTTAATTCTCATTAAAAAAAATCCTCATCTGAGGATACTTTTCCATTGATTTTTAGGGAGAATAGGAGAGGGAAAGACAGAGAGAAACATCCAATGTGAGAGAAACACCTGTTTGCCTCTTGCAGGTACCCTAACCAGGGCATGGGCTGAGGAGGAGCCTGCAACCAAACCTGGACCGGAATGAAACCTGGGGCCTTTTGGTCTGCAGGCCGACGATCTATCCATTGAGCAAGACTGGCTAGGGCTATGCTAGTATTGCAGAGATTTCAATAATAAGCCATTTTTCAAAATGTACAAGTCCCAGGAGTATCATTCACTCCACTGACTATGTAAATAGCACTATTGACTCTATATGTGCCTCTTTATGGTATTACATAGTTGGCCCTGGTTTATCTGTGCTTTTCTCTTAGTGAAGTTCAAAGTAGTTCCAACTGGCTCTACTTTCATGTGAAAATTTTAATAGCCTTGTTTTTACAAAGCAGGGCTAAGTACAGGATTCTATTCTAACATAACAATCTTTTAAAAAAATTTTTATTGGTTTTTTACAGAGAGGAAGGCAGAAAGGGATAGAAAGTCATAAACATCGACAAGAGAGAAACACAGATCAGCTGCCTCCCCCTCCCCCTTGGCCCGCAGCCAAGGCATCGAACCCGGGATCCTCCAGTCCACGGACCGACGCTCTATCCACTGAGCCAAACTGGTTTTGGCACATAACAATGTTTACAAATATTAAATCTCTGTTGGTGCAGTAGTCTTCCTTTTATACAAAAATACTGGAAACCATTTCTTTGCAACAAGTTTTGAAAGGTTCTAAATTTTAAATCTTAATTTGGAAATGAATCAAGGTTATACATTAAATGAAGCAGTAATATTCTTCAGTAATTACTAAACCTCTGTTTACTAACCAAATATTACCTGTAGAAGATTCCATCTTAGCTTTACTGTAAGCAGAAAAACAATTAACAGAGCAGAAAAGCTCTGTCTTCCCCAAGTCATTGGTAATCTCAATCATTTCATCTGAGTGCTTCAATGATTTGCAAAGACCAGACGTAAGTGTTCGGGCTGGTTTCTGTTAGAAATTAAAATAATATATTCCTGGTATATGACAAATTGTTAACATACTAATCATAAAAATTTACCCAATACCACTGTTCTACAAATTAATGACAGCGAAGCTACATTTTTACCTTATTAAAGACCAGAAAAGACTTCATGAGTTATAATGATTGAAATGCAAGAAACTGATCAATCTATTAGGTAACTATTTGTATTTTTTTTGGCTGACATATTAATAGCAATTACAATACATGTGCAAGCAATGAAAAAAGTGATCATAGAAGATGTTCACCATCCCAAGCAATCAAAGTAAATTTTATGAATAAAAGTAAGTCTTAAAGCTATAGTTTTTTCCTCAAAACCTGTTTGAGAATCAATTCAAGAAAACCTACTGGTGCTAAGGATCTAGAAAAGGTCTTAACACACTTTACAAGATGTTGTGGGAAGTCACTTTTTCTAGGCCAACTTACATGATAAAAATTGCAAGCATATTCAAAGAAAGCATTGACGTAGTAAAAGGTATAGAAATCAAGTGTGTTCAATAAGCAGTACGTGTGCAAAGGAAAAGGAGTGAAACTGTGAGGTTCATCACCTACTAGTATTCTTATACTGAAACAGGAACCATCATTCATGAATTTAAGAAGTTAACACTGATGGCAATGATGACATAGAACTGCTTTTGTGGGCACAAAATACAAAGACAAATTAAAATACCTTATTATTTTTTTTTTTCTGTGAAAGAATATTGGCAAAGAAACAATGAAACAAAAAGCAGAGCATAATTTTGAAAATTTGTATTTTTATCCTTATTAGAGGTCCGGTACATGAACTTCATGCATGGGGTGGGGGATCCTCTCAACCCAGCCTGTGCCCTTTCCAATCCGGAACCCCTCAGGGGATGTCCAACTGCCGGTTTAGGGCCAATCCCTGGCAATTGGACTGCTGGCTCTCATTGCTCACCTGCCTGTCTGCCTGGTCGCCCTTAACTGCCCCTGCCCTGCCGGCCTGATTGCCCCTCACTGCTTATGTGTGCCAGCCTGATTGCCCTTAACTGCACCCCCTGCCGGCCTGGTCACACCTAACTGTCCCTGCTGCTAGCCAGGTTACCCCCAACTGCCCTCTCCCTGATGGCCTGGTCACTCCTGTCCCCCCAATGGGCCCAGTCACCCTTTACTGCTTCCCTCTGCTGGTTGCCCCTCACTGCCCCCTTCTTCCAACCTGGTCGCCCATTGCCCCCCCTGCTGACCTAGTCGCACCTCACTGCTCCCCCCGCCAGCCTAATCACCTCAACTGCCTCCCCTGTCAGACCGATCACTCCCCCATCAGCCTGGTTGCTGCCAACTGCCACCCCTGCTGGCCTGGTCACCCCAAGTGCCTCCCCTGCTGGCTTGGTCACCCCTAATGGCCCCCCCACCGACCTGGTCACCTCTTACTGCCCCCCCCCGCCCCAGCCTTGTTGCCCCCAACTGCCCCTCCTGCCGGCCTGGTCGCCCCACACAGTCTGCTTGTTCAGTCATTTGGTCATCCCTCACTAATTCCCCACTGGCCCGGTCATAGGCAGCCGTCTTGTGAGGACATGAGGGTCAATTTGCAAATTACCACTTTATTACACTGGATTAGTATGATTGTATTTAGAGAAACCCCTAAAAATCTACTGATATTTAACATTAACCAACAATCTATCTATATAAAAGGCTAACATTCTAAGTATCCAACTGTCTGATTGGTTACTATGACTCACACTGACCATCAGGGGCAGATGCTCAATGCAAGACCTGATGTGATGCACACAGAAAAATGGCACCATAGATCCTGGTACCCATAAAGCAACACTCAGCTTCCCCCAAGTGGGACATAGGCCCAGCCACCACCCCGGAGTGACACCCCATCAAATCACAGCTGACGCTGCTGAGACCCCATGGGGCAAAATGCAGCCCATAGCCCAGCCCAGCTCAGCCTGGAAACAGTGGCTGTGGGCACTGGGTAATGATGTCATGTAGCAATGCCCAGCTTCCTCTCCCTAGCGACTAGCCTCCTTGCAGTTTCTTCAGCCCAGGAACATGACTTGCTTTATAGCCAGGTGCAAACATTTCATACTTTAACCAAATGTCTGTGAAGCATTTTCCTGGGCCTCATTTCATTTGGTCCTAGAGTAGGCAGATAGGAGACTCGGTGGAATCCTATTTTCTTTTCATTAGCCAGAAAATGGAGATTTACAAAGTTTAGAAACTTGACCTGACTGAAAAGAAATAAGAAATGGTGGACCTTGAAAATGAATTCAGGTTTTCACATTGTGCAGAATATAGTCAAACACTGCTGCAGTTAAATATTTTACCCTTTGTTCTCCCTGCATGATCTACAATAATCTGCTTCGTGTTGATACTTACTGCTGTGTTGCTGACAATTACCTGAAAGAGAAGTTGGGGTGCTTCACTGTGCTGGAAAGTTTAGCTAAATCAGAAAGCAAGTCTAATTAAGCAAGTTTATTCTCTCTATATAAAAAGCTAAGTTGATTCGTGCATGCACAATACATATACAGCTCTGGCTGGCACCAATCGCATGCATGTGTTTCGATCTGTCATTGTCGATGGTGAATTTGTTTAACACTTCTATTATAGAGAAAGGACGAATAGCGATATTAAAATATTTCTTCTAATTAATTTCCCTTCAATGTGCACGAATCCGTGTACTGGGCCAATAGTAGTGGTATAATTTATAATTAATTGTCCTTATGGGAAAGGTAATAGCTTATCTAATAATGAGCAAACATGTAAATTGACTGTGTCTTCCCAAATTGGTGACCAGCCAATCAGGTGCGATATGCAAATTAACCCAACAAAGATGACGGTTAATTTGCATATGCAGCTGCTGAGTGACAGGGGTGGGACCCAGGCATTCTGCCCCACCCCCGGTCTCTCAGGGCCTTTGACAGCATGGGAAGGAGGGGCTGGAGCGGAAAGAGGTGGTTCCAGAGCATGAGTAGAAAGGGGCTGGGTTGGAGTAGAAAGGTGGTGCCAGCAGCCAGGGAAAGGAAAGCCCATTCTAGCATGAATCTTCATGCATCAGGCTTCTAGTTTCTAATAATACTAGAGGCCCAGTGCACAAAATCCGTGCATGGAGGGGTGAGGTCCCTCAGCCCAGCTTGCACCCTCTCCAATCTGGGACCCTTGGGGGATGTCAGACTGCCAGATGTCAGACAGGGATTGGGCCTAAACCGGCAGTCTGACATCCCTCTCACAATCTAGGACTCTGGCTCCCAACCACTCGCCTGACTGCCTGATTGCCCCTAACTGCTTCTGCCTCCCAGCCTGATCACCCCCTAACCATTCCCCTGCCAGCCTGATCGATGCCTAACTTCTCCCCTCCAGGCCCAATTGCCCCCAACCTCCTTCCCCTGCCAGCCCAATCACCCCCAACTGCCCTCTCCTGCTGATCAGTAACTACCAACTGCCCTCCCCTGCTGGCCTGGTTGCCCCTAACTGCCCTCCCCTGCCGCCCAGTCATGCCCAACTGCCTTCCCCATTGCCCCTAACTATCTTCCATCCTCATGCAGACCTGGTCGCTCTGAACTGCCATCCCCTGTTGGCCTGATTGCCCACATCTACCCTCCCCCACTGGCCATCTTGTGGTGGCCATCTTTGACCACACAGAGGTGGCCATATTGTGAGGGCATGAGGGTCAATTTGCATATTACCTCTTTACTATATAGGATACTTATTGAGATGTAGCCAAAATAATTACATTTCTACCAAACAACCCACTTTTTCTAATAAAATCAATATTTTATTGATTTTTTTTTTTTTACAGAGAGGAAGGGAGAGGGATAGTTAAAAACATCAATAAGCTGCTTTCTGCACACTCCCTACCAGGGATGTGCCTGCAACCAAGGTACATGCCCTTGACCGGAATCGAACCTAGGACCCTTCAGTCCGTAGGCCGACCTCTATCCACTGAGCCAAACTGGTCAGGGCACAACCCACTTTTAAAAATGTGTATATTTTATTGATTTTTTTACAGAGAGGAAGGGAGAGGGATAGAGAATCAGAAACATCAATGAGAGATGGGCATGTGCTCTGACCAGGAATCAAACTAGCCACCGCTTGGTGCATGGGCAACACTCAAACCACTGAGCAACAATGGCCAGGCTAGGTGGTGCTTTTCAACTCCTCTACCCAAATCAGTCCTATCCCATCACATAGGCTGAATAAGTAGGTGCTCAACATAGGTTCTTAAAACCAGGACAAGGCCTGTTTATTAAGTGTGAGGGATAAGGAAGGAAAATAAGGAATGGCATATCTTTCCTTTGGAAGATTTCCATGATTTCATTGTCCCATTTCTGTTCCCAAGACATTATATTCTCTGGTGTGGGCAGTCCGCTATATAAAAAAGATGTGACTTGCCCTGGCTGGTTTGTCTCAGTGGACAGAGCATTGGCCTGTGGACTGAAGGGTCCCGGGTTCAATTCCTGTCAAGGGCACATGTCCAGGTTATGGGCTCAACCCCCATTGGGGGCGAGCAGGAGGCAGCTGATCAATGACTCTCTCACATTATTGATGTTTCTATCTCTCCCTCCTTCTCCTTCTCCCTTCCTTTCCAAAATCAATTTAAAAAAGATATGGCTCGCCCTGGCTGGTTTGGCTCAGTGGATAGAGTGTCAGCCTGTGGACTGAAGGGTCCCGGGTTCAATTCCTGTCAAGGGCACATGCCCGGGTTGCAGGCTCGATCCCCAATGTGGGGTATGCAGACGGCAGCCAATGATTATCTCTCACCACTGATGTTTCCATCTCTCCCTCTCCCTCCCTCCTTGAAATAAATAAAAATATATATTAAAAAAAAAAAGACGTGGCTCATAAATGACCTATTTGAATTGTGGTTTGTTAAGATTCCCATATTTAATAACCTTTTTTGAAGAAAGAATTTATAAGGATAGAGTTGGGTCTCAAAGCATCATATAAATATGTGATAATCCCATATCATGAAAGGGGCTCAGACTGTGTTCACTGCGTCTACCAAAGCTTCTCTGCTCAGACCACCCACTCAAGAATCTCCTGTCAACAGTAGGGGGGTATTTCACATTGGTTTATTTCCTCCTATGATTCACTCAGAAAAAGCATGACATTCTTGATTCACCTTAGCCTTGCTTAGGTATAAAGAAACACATGGGCCCTAGCTGGTTTGGCTCAGTGGATAGTGTTGGCCTACGGACTGAAAGGTCCTGAGCCCGATTCTGGTCAAGGGCACATGTTCAGGTTGCAGCCTCGATCCCCAGAGGGGGGCAATTCTCTCTCATCAATGATGTTTCTACCTCTCTCTCCCTCTCCTTTCCTCTCTGAAATCAATAAAAATATATTAAAAAAGAAATACATGGAACTAAAAACAAAAAACTTTTGTGGCTGACTCTTACCAGTAGACTACTGTTTTTTGTGCTAATTTTATTTGTAGTTTATAAACGAGCTTCCAGCTGCTTGCCTTTCCTCAAGGTAAGATGGTCACCTGAGATTCTGTAGGAAAATCTGCACCTAGCACTTATCATGAATTATTACACAAGGAGGAACTACCAGAAGTCTTTTATTTCATCTCCATTTTACCAACTGAAACTGTTCCCAATGGCATTAAAATCTATTACCCCCACATTTTCCTAAAGTGAAACCATTCACAAGCCAACCAACAGAAGGGACTTTATCTTCAATTTTCCACTGAGTCCTATGCAGTCAAGTTCAAATGGAGTGGTCCTCCCTTTAGGCAACAGATCTTTATTCATACCTGCTGGCATGCTGTAATATTCTTTGAACTGTTTAAGTAATGGGACTGTCCTTCCACCTGAAGTATATGGAACAGATCAGAACTAGTGTAACAGTAAACTCCACAGTTCTCACAACAGTTTATGATGAGGTTGTTAGCAGAGTGAAACTTTGAAAAACAGGCATTACTGCAAAGCATATGTTTCACATTCTGATATTCTACTTCATACTGAATCTAGGGTAAAAACAAAAAAAGATTCAGTAAAAATTCTAGTATTTAAGCAGATCAATCAGAGTCCCTAAAGATGAAAAAAATTGCAACTTACAAGAGTAGTCTTCTGACACACGCTGCATTTGGTTGAATTCCTGTCAGTATATAGCTTAACAGATAGTTTTCTTAGACAAGACTGGCTGCAAAAATTTTTGCTAAAGGTAGTATCTTTCGGCTGGACACTGATGACATCCTTTAGATTTAAAATGTCTCTGAAAATAAATAAGGATATCATTATACAGTTTTGTCATAATTATAATTTATCTCTATAAGCTAAATCATTCCCTCAAACAACCTTCTCCTTTTTTGTTTCATTTAATTGTAGAACTGTGAAATAGTAACAATATCAGCCTTGACATAAGAAAACCCAAATTTAGTATTTAGTTTTTACTTACAGATCATTTTTATTACCTACATGTTATTTACTCATCTATAAAGTAGGGATTATAAAACACATCTGACAGTGCAGTTTTAAGGATTACCTAGCCTGTGTTAGCTGGTGCTAGTAATAAATAATGATGTCACATATTCATACCTGGCCAACTTTGGAATCTATAGGACAAAAAATTTCAAAGTATGGTCTGTAAATCCCTGGGGATCCCCCAGATGCTTTGAGGGGATCCACAAAATCAAAACTATTTCCACATTAAGATGTTATTTGCCGCCAAAACCGGTTTGGCTCAGTGGATAGAGCGTCGGCCTATGGACCGAAGGGTCCCAGGTTCGATTCCGGACAAGGGCATATACCTTGGCTGTGGGCACATCCCCAGTGGGGGGTGTGCAAGAGGCAGCTGATCGATGTTTGTGACTTTCTATCCCTCTCCCTTCCTCTCTGTAAAAAAATCAATGAAATATATTAAAAAAAAAAAAAAAGATGTTATTTGCCGCCCTAGCCAGTTTAGCTCAGTGAATAGAGCGTTGGTCTGCAGACTGAAGGAAGGGTCGGTCCCAGGCTCGATTCCAGTCAAGGGTACATGACCCGGTTGCGGGCTTGCGGGCTCGATCCCTAGTAGGGGGCGGGTAGGAGGCAGCCAATCAATGATTTTCTCTTATCATTGATGTTTCTATCTCTCCCCCCCTCTCTCTTCCTCTCTGAAATCAATAAAGAAACATATATATGTTTTTAAAAAAGATGTTATTTGCCTTTTCACTATACATCTGGAAAGCAACGGTAGGCCCCTTTAATTCTACGCCTAAGTTTATACCCCAAAGAATTGAGAACAAGTACTTAAAAGAACATGTACATGCATGTTCATAATAGCACTACTCACAATAGTTAAAACAGCCTAAATGTTCATCAATGAATGAAAGGATAAATTGTGGAATATTCATGCAGTAGAGTATTATTCAGCTATAAAAAAGAATGAAGCACTGATATACATGCCACAACATGGATGAAGCTCAAAAACACAGTAAGGGAAAGAAGCCAGGAACAAAAGATCACCTGTAGGATTCCATTTATATGAAATATCCAGAATAAATACATAGAACACAGGCTGGTGGTTGCCAGGGGCTGAGGGGACAGGAGCGGGAAATGTGGAAAAACTAAATAAAGCCTTTTACTTAGGAGTGACAGAAATGGTTTAGAACTAGATAGAGGTGGTACTTGTACAACACTGTCAATGTATGAATGTTACTGAAAAGGTTTTTTATGTGAAATTCGATAAGTTGGGAGGGGGGGAAAGCAATGGTGGGTGAAACTGCCAGAACCTTACCATAAATCAAGGTAGTAGCATCAAATTGTACCCATATTAGTACACTCCCAAGCATTCGCTGTAAAAATTACTCACTTTATTAAACCTGATCCTTGAGTACATCACAACTTTTCTGTATGTTAAAATGGGATACAGGCATAAAGAATTACCCATGTACACTCAAGAATGACGGCTGTCTCAAGGAAAACCACGTGTGGGAATGTTAAGACTTATAACTCAGGTTAGCCACTTTTTCTATGAAATATAGTTTCACTGGAAAGAACAACTATTATCCAGAAGTGGATACCTGGCAGATATTTTTTCTCAAAAATGAATTAAGACTGTTACTTCAAAGAAAACAACTGGCAGTATTCATTGCCAGTGATAAAATTTGAGTTTCATTGAAAATAAGAATTTTTGAAAACTTGTATCTGCTACTTCCAGTTTAATCGCTCCCCATCACTTAGACATCCCTGATGAGATTAGTGGTTTTTAAAAAAGTGATTTAAAAAATATTGCATAATAAAATACATCAACATCTGCATAACTCACTGAACCAATATTTTCCAATGATTGCACTTAACAGAAATCATTTATGGGGAAAATAACCAAATAACAAAATAGAGCAATGAGTTTTTTATTTTTATTTTATTGATTTTTTTTTAAAGACAGGAATAGAAAGTCAGAAACATTGATGAGAGAGAATCATCCATCAGCTGCCTCCTGCACACCCCTTACTGGAGATGTGCCCACAAACAAGGTATATGCCCTTAACCAGAATCGAACCTGGGACCCTTCATCCGCTCTATCCACTGAGCCAAACCAGTTTCAGCAGACCAATGAGTTTGAATTTAGCAGTACAAAACGTTCATTGATATGGTTTCAGATTACATATTACAATCAACCTTTAAAAACCTACCACTGTTTTCTGATGTTCTTTCAAAGAAGAGCATCCACAATGATCTAAACACTAGTAGACCACTCCTCCCTTTTCCAATTGCACATTTTGTAAGACCAGATTTCTTTAGACTTCTGCCAAAACAGTATTTTGTAAGAAACTGGATACAGAAGCAGATATGAAAACCCAGCCTGCTATTAAAGCAAAACTGATAAAAACAACACCCACTAAACTTTTCTTCTCACGCAATTTTTTTAAAAGGCTATTTTTCATGATATTCATGTCAACATGCACTGAGTTTATTATTTTAAATCAATTAATAGTTTTAAAATTCCTCAGTTTTAACTTCTAACACAGTATTTATTGGTAGATATAATCTACCTAAAACTAAAACTCTTTGGATCTTCAATAATTTTCAAGAGTGTAAAGGGGCCTGGAGAGCAGAAAATTTGAGAACTGCCACTACAGGAAACGACCAAAATACCTGGCTACCTAGAACCTTTAGAATATCAATATATAGTTTACATTAAATACTTTTTTCTCTTTATTGATCAAGGTATCACAGATGTGTCCTTCTCCCCCATTGCCTCCCCGCCCCGAGATGAAATACTCTTAAAATCAACACTATTTTAACAGTTCAACATTTACAAAGCTTTAGTGTATTATGCACGATTTTCCTATCCTTTTAAATATATGATACAAAAAATAACATGTTAATTTCATTATCACATCATCAATCATTTTATTAGTTTATAACATAGCTCTTCAGATTGGGGGAGAAATTAAGATGGTGGCATAGGTAAACACCTAAACTGCTGCCTCGCACAACAATTTCAAAACTACAACTAAAAGACAAAATGGATATCATCTAGAACCACAGGAAAGCTGGATGAGTGGAAATTCTACAACTAGAAGGAAAGAGAAAAGCTCGCAGAGAATCAGAAGAGCTACAAAAGGCTGAGGTATGGAGACACACACGCAGAGAGGAAGGGCGGCTGAGTGCCTGGCTGGCTTTCTCTGGTGGGAGGGAGAAGGAAACTCCCGACTACACTGAATCCCAGTTCCAGGCGGGACCGTGGGGACCCGGGCTCATACAGGGGGGAATCTGGACTGTCAGGCAGAACCTCAGGGGAGTCGAGAAAGGCAGAGGGCTGGAGGCGTGTGCACGAGTGGGCACAAAGAGGACTGACTGCTGAGTGTGCTGTTGGCTTTCTCTAGCTACAGGGAACCGGAAGCTCCCGACTACGCTGAACTCCAGTTCTGGGCTAGAATCCGGGAATCCAGATTTATTGAGGGAGAAACTGAACTGTCTGGCAGCGGGGCGAAACTTGAGGGCAGCTTTCTCTCAGAGGTGCTTGCAGCATTCCTGAGGGACACTGAGACCCAGGGGCCTCATAGGGCAGGGCTGAGGGGAAGCCACGACTGCTCAGCCCTGAGACTCCACCCCATCCAAGCTGAGCACAGAGGCTTCTGCAATTTTTCAAGTCTTATCTCATAAGGCTGTCTCCAGCACAGAAGTTCTCCTAGCATAGACACAGCTGATCCTCACAGCCAACTGGCCTGGAGGTCAATTCCTCCCAGTGATACCAACAACAATCAAGACTTGACTGCAACAAGGCTGTGCACACAGTCCACAAAGGGGTGCACCAAGAGTGTCCACCTCAGGTACCTGGGGAGGCCAACCCACTGGGCCATATAGGACACCTCATACACACAGCTATCCTACCAACTCAGGGAAGCAGCGAAAATGCGGAGACAAAGAAATAGATCACAAATTAAAGAAATGGAGGAAAACAAACAACTGGATATAGAGTTCAAAACCACATTATAAGGTTATTCAAGAATTTTCTAGAAAAGGCTGATAAATTTAGCGAGACCCTAGAGGATATGAAAAAGGATCAACTAGAAATTAAACATACACTAACTGAAATAAAAAATATTATACAGAGACCTAACAGCAGAGTAGAGGATCGCAAAAATCAAGTCAAAGATTTGAAACACAAAGAAGCAAAAAACACTCAACCAGAAAAGCAAACAGCAAAAAGAATCCAAAAATTTGAAGATAATGTAAGAAACCTCTGGGACAACTTGAAGCGTACCAACGTCCAAATTATGGGGAGTCAGAAGAAGAGAGAGAGCAAGATACTGAAAACCTATTTGAAGAAATAATGACAGAAAACTTCTCCCACCTGGTGAAAGAAATAGACTTACAAGTCCAGGAAGCACACAGAACCCCAAACAAAAGGAATCCAAATAGGACCACACCAAGATCCATCATAATCAAAATGCTCTTCAAGAGCAAAAGACAAAGAGAGAATACTAAAAGCAGCAAGAGAAAAACAGTTAATTACCTACAAGGGCGCACCCATACGATTGTCAGTTGATTTCTCAACAGAAACTATGCAGGCCAGAAGGGAGTGTCAAGAAATATTCAAAGTGATGAATAGCAAGAACCTACAACCAAGATTATTCTACCCAGCAAACCTATCATTCAGGATTGAAGGTCTGATAAAGAGCTTCACAGATAAGAAAAAGCTAAAGGATTTCATCACCACCAAACCAGTACTATATGAAATGCTGAAAAGGTATTCTATAAGAAAAGGAAGAAGAAAAAGGTAAAGAAAAAAATTATGAGCAACAAATACATATCTGTCAACAAGTGAATCTAAAAACCAAGTGAATAAAAAATCTGATGAACAGAATAAACTAGTGAATATAACAGAATCAGGGGCAAAGAAATGGAGTGGACTGATAATTCTCGGGGGAAAAGGGGTGTGAGTGGTGCGGGAAGAGCCTGGACATAAATCATACACCTATGGATGAGGACAGTGGGTTGGGGTAAGGGCAGAGGTTGGGGTGGGAACCGGGAGGGAGGGAGGGAGAGAGGGAGAGAGAGAGAAACATCATTGATGAGAGAGAATCATTGATAGACTGCCTCCTGCACAACCCTCACTGGGGATCAAGCACCCAACC
This sequence comes from Antrozous pallidus, assembly GCA_027563665.1. Classification (NCBI taxonomy): domain Eukaryota; kingdom Metazoa; phylum Chordata; class Mammalia; order Chiroptera; family Vespertilionidae; genus Antrozous; species Antrozous pallidus. The sequence continues at coordinate 189,809,305 of CM050508.1, forward strand.
TGGGCGTGTCATGACCTGGAATCTATTTGTGACCTCCTGCCTCACGGCTCAACCCCTGAGCCACGCAGGCCAGGCTACAATGAACTTCTTAAAATTAGAAACTAGATCACAGTTATCTTTATATCCCCATCATGACACGCCCAGGCCGGGTGCTTGATCCCCAGTGAGGGTGCTTGATCCCCAGTGAGGGTTGTGCAGGAGGCAGCCTATCAATGATTCTCTCTCATCAATGTCTCTTCCTCCCTCCCTCCCTCCCTCCCCTCCCTCCCTCCCCTCCCTCCCTCCCTCCGTCTTCATTCCTCTCTGAATTCAATAAAAAATTTTTTAAAAAGCTCATTATCGCCGAAGCCGGATTGGCTCAGTGGATAGAGCATCGGCCTTCGGACTGAAAGGTCCCAGGTTCGATTCCGGTCAAAGGCATGTACCATGGCTGTGGGCACATCCCCAGCAGGGGGTGTGCAAGAGGCAGCTGATCAATGTTTCTCTCTCATCGATGTTTCTGACTTTCTATCCCTCTCTCTTCCTCTCTGTGAAAAATCAATAAAATATATTAAAATAAAATAAAATAAAATAAAAAGCTCATTATCTAAACTGGGCAGTATCAATTCTTTAAAACATTAATTTTATGATCAATATTTTGGAAGTTGTGAACACTATAAAAACAGACCATGGAACAATAAATCTGGGTGGGTGGATGGTAGTAAAAGAGGAAGGAACAGTGTGTGAATAGATAAGAGGTAAAGATATTTGACTCAGACTTTTAAGACACAAAATTACCCAGTTGGGAAGACAGGCAGAAGATATTGCATTGACAGCAACATGGAACTCAGAAAATGCTTACTGGCTTATATTGTTAGTATATTAGATTGCTGCTTCTAATCTACTAAAGCCTTATAAATAAAAACTCAAAGGGGCAATTTTGTTACAAGTGCCTAAAATTAGCTTAAACTCTGAGCATAGATCTGAACAACTTTCCTACAAATAAGTGTTCAAAATTAGTACATGGGCCTATTTTGGACTTTACTGATTGCTCTCAGGATCTCCTGTTGGTTCCAACTGGGACACTAAAGGACAGAAATGATAGTTCTTAAATACATAGCTCTCTAAAAAAAAGGCATCAAACATGCTTTAAAATGTCATTTTCAAAGCCATTTTTAATCTCATTCATGAAATATATTAGGAATTTCATTAACTAAAAATAGATGAAAAATAATTGCTATAAAACCTTGACAGTGCCCAGCCGGCATGCCTCAGGGTTGAGCATCAACCTATGAACCAGGAGGTCAGAGCTGGCTTCTTGGTCCGGGCACATGCCCAGGTTGTGGCCTCGATCCCCAGTGTGGGGTGTGCAGGAGACAGCTGATCAGTGATTTTCTCTTATCACTGATATTTCTTTCTCTCTTTCCCTCTCTGAAATCAATAAAAATCTATTAAAAAAATAGAATAAATAAAAATCAATTTAAAAAATCTTTAAAAAAAGAGATTCAAATTATGGCAATCTGATTCCCAAACAAGACATCATTTGAAAGGAATTTATGTTCTGAAACAAAGACACTTAAAACTAGCATTAACATTTAATGAGTATTAGCAAACCAAAATTATACTAGATAGGACTTTAAAGCACTGATCTCAAAGCAGAATTCAAAGTTCTGGACATCTTTCATGAATTCATTATGAAATGAATACTACTTCCTTCCTCTGTATCAAATATGCCTTATATATGTAAAAAAGTAAACAACTGTCCTAACCGGTTTGACTCCTGTGGACTGACAGGTCCCAGGATCGATTCCAGTCAAGGGCATGTAACCTTGGTTGCTGGCACATCCCAGGTGGGGGGTGTGCAGGAGGCAGCTAGTCGATGTTTCTCTCTCACTGATGTTTCTCTTTCTCTCTTTTTTAAAAAATATATTTCATTGATTTTTCACAGAGAGGAAGGGAGAGAGATAGAAAGTCAGAAACATCGATCAGCTGCCTCTTGCACTGGGGAATGTGCCTGCAGCCGAGGTACATGCCCTTGACCGGAATCGAACCTGGGACCCCTCAGTCGGCAGGCCGATGTTCTATCCACTGAGCCAAACAGGTTCGGCGATGTTTCTAACTCTCAATCCCTCTCCCTTCCTGTCTGTAAAAAATCAATAAAATATATTTTTAAAGAAGTAAACAACTAAGAACAAAACAATATCTCACAGAAATCTTGAGATTATAACCATCCATGTTTACTTATTCAATTTTTCAAGAAAATTAAATAACTTCATTTATACCTTGGAAGATCCAAAATATCTGTTATTTGATTAATTTGTTTTGAAAGGTTGCTCCCTACACAGTTAAATAAAATAAAATGAGCATACAATAAAAGCTTTGAAAGTCACATTGTTTAAAGTTAAAGAGAAACAGAACTCACATTTTTAATTCTGCAAATCTCTCAATAAACAACAAAATATTTTTTAAAAAATATATTTTTATTGATTTAAAAAGAGGAAGGAAGAGGGAGAGAGAAACATCAATGAAGAGAATCATTGATCGGCTGCCTCCTGCACAACCCCTACTGGGAACTGAGTCTGCAACCCAGGCGTGTGCCCTTGACCAGAATCAAACCCAGGACCCTTCAGTCACAGGCAGATGCCCTATCCACTCAGCCAAACCCGGTTAGGGCTAAAAAGATTTCTAAAGACTCTAATAGAGGCACTGAAAACAGAAGTAGCTTTTCCCTAAACCAAGGTGATATTTCTTCAGAAAAAATGAAAATGTAAAAAACTACAGCCAAGACTCTGATCAAGGCCTTGGCAGAGAAGTAAAAAGGGGCATAATTTAAATTATATACCTTGAGCAGTTTGCACAAGTTCTCTTGGGAAGAGCTGATGCACTGCCAGATGAAATGTACTCAGTGATGCACGGTGTGGAGCAGAAAAGCTGAGTAGAACCTTTTCTCTGATAAGCAGTTTGCCCCTTCAGAAGAATTTTTTTACAACCAGAACAGGAAACCTGAGTAGCTGTGGTTGAAAGTGAAGGAAGCATTTTATTCATTCCAGATGATGCCAGAGAAGGCTGAATTCCTGTAGTCATCTGTGAAGCTATAAACACAAAACAGGAAAGAAAACATTCAGTATTTACATAAATTAAATATGCTTTTTTTTCATTTTATTTTAGAAGCTACTTCTGGATTTAAAACTCAATGCACTATTCAATGACATTCTAAAAAAGAATAAATAGGCTATCATATTGGTCAGAATAAGTAAGATTAATTTAAATAATTCCATTACCACTGTTTGTAAATGTAGTGCTTATTTTCTGTTCATTCTCCTTAGTTTTGGACTGTTGGGCTTGACAATACTCCTAAAAAAAAAAAAAAAAAAAAGAATGAAAATAGTGAACACAATGTATTTTAAACAACCACTTAATTGAAGAAAATAATAAATTATGCTAAAGTCTAGTGAGTGAATTTGTACAATTGAGTTGAACCACGGCACATAGATAAACACTCCCCTTTTGGTGACCTTTAGCTAATAAAACCAATAAATTACTACATTATTTTCCACTAGAAGCCTGGTGCACAAAAATTCGTGCACTAGGGTGTGCGTGTGTGTGTGTGTGTGTGTGGTCCTGGCCTGTGCCTTCTCACAGTCCGGGATCCCTCGGGGATGTCCACCTGCCAGCTTAGGCCCACTCCTCAGGGGAATGGGCTTAAGCTGACAGTAGGACATCCCTCTGGCAGCCCGGGGACCCTATGGGGACATCCTTAGTGCTGCCATGGAGGCAGGAGAGGCTCCTGCTACTGCTGCTGCACTGGCCAGCCATGATCCAGTTTCTGGCTGAGCAATGCTTCCCCTGTGGAAGCACACTGACCACCAGGGAGCAGCTCCTGTGTTGAGTGTCTGCCCCCTGATGGTCAGTGCACATCATAGCGACTGGTCATTCTGCCGTTAGGATCAATTTGCATATTATCCTTTTATTATATAGGATTGCACCTAAATATGACTTCACCTACTAGTAATTGTGTTTATAAAGATCTTGAACACAAAAATTGTTAGATTAGGCTGGTGATTGGCAAACTGCAGCTTGCGAGCCACATGTGGCTCTTTGGCCCCGTGAATGTGGCTCTTCCACAAAATACCACAGCCTGGGTGAGTCTATTTTGAAGAAGTGGCCTTAGAAGAAGTTAAATTTTTAAAAATTTGGCTCTCAAAAGGAATTTCAATCGTTGTACTGTTGATATTTGGCTCTGTTGACAAATGAGTTTACTGACCACTGGATTAAGCTGAATGAGTTTTACAAAGGTTTTTTCTTTTTTTTCACATCAACAGGCAATCTGTCTAAACTTGATCTATTTTTTAATGTGTATGAGTTGAAAAACCAACCAACACTTCCTAGACAGACAACATTCTGCACTGTCACCAACTCAATGGGAGTCATATCTTTACTTGACACTGAGTTACTTTAGGGTTTGTCTAGGCCAGTGGTTGGCCAACTCATTAGTCAACAGAGCCAAATATCAACAGCACAATGATTAAAATTTCTTTTGAGAGCCAAACTTTTTAAACTTAAACTTCTTCTAATGCCACCTCTTCAAAATATTCGCCCAGGCCACTGTATTTTGTGGAAGAGCCACATGTGGCTCGCAAGCCACAGTTTGCTGACCACTGACTGGTCTTAGGCAAAATTCAAGAAATAAATTAAAACTAAATTTACTGGGGAGAAACCAAGATGGAGGCTTAGGTAAACACCTGAACTGCCTCGCATAACCACTTCAAAACTATTAACTAAAAGACAAAATAGACATTATCCAGAACCTCAGGAAGGCTGGCCGAGTGAAAATTCTACAACTAGAAGGAAAGAGAAAAGCACACTGAGACTCAGAGGAGCTGCAGAAGTAAAGTGCAGAGGTACAGAGGCTCGAGCGCATGGAGAGGGCTGGCAACTGCGTATGCGGCTTTTTCAATTGGAAGGGAGACACAAGCTCCTGACTGCTCTGAACTCCAGATCCGGGTGAGACTCTGGGGACACCGATTCATACGGGGAGAAACTGGACTGTCTGGCATTGTGCAGAACTCAAGGGCGCCTTTCTCTCAGAGGTGCTTGCAGTGATTACCGAGGGACACTAAGACTTCGGGGCCTCTTAGGGCAGGGCTGATGGGAAGCCACTGCTGTTTGCTTCACCCTGTTAATTCTCTGAGACTCCGCTCCACAGAAGCTATGTGCAGAGGCTTTTGAATATGAATGGCCTTGTCCTTTGAAATCTAAAATTAACTAACAAACTACAGCTAAGTGAGAGAGACCCAGAACATCCAAAAGAAGGCCCAAGGCCCCACAGCAGCTTGCATTGCTTCACAGCTGGGCCTCATCTGGGCACCTCCAAACCCAAACAAAGAAGAGGAATCTGCAGATCTCTCTGTAGCTCCTCCTGGGTGGCCTCTTGCAGAGGCTAAATTAGCACCTCCTTGGAAATCCAAGAGCCAGTATACCCAGGGGTCAGAGTGGGATCATCCACATTACAACTCCTCAGATCCATAAGGGACCCACTCAGGGGGCAGAATAATTGACCACCAAAGCCCCACTATAGCAAGTCTTGCTTCATAAGGGTGTCTCCACCACAAAAGTTCTACTGGCATAGTCACAGCTGATCCTCACAGCCAATTGGCCTAGAGGAAATTCCTCCCAGGGATACCAACAACAATCAAGGCTTAACTACAACAAAACTGTGTACACAGCCCAAAAAAGGGTGCACCAAGAGTGTCCACCTCAGGTAACAGGGGAGGTTGAGCCACTGGGCCCTATAGGCCACCTACCACTCAAAACCACTCTATCAACTCAGGGAAGCAGCCAAAATGCAAAACAAAGAAACAGGTCACAAATGAAAGAAATATAGGATATAGAGTTCAAAACCATGGTTTTAAGATTTTTCAAGAATTTTCTAGAAACCACCAGTAAATTTAATGAGACCCTCAAGAATATGAAAAAGGACCAACTAGAAATTAAGCACACACGAACTGAAATAAAGAATAATATACAGAGATCCCACAGCAGACCAGAGGATTACAAGAATCAAGTCAAAGATTTGAAATGCAAAGAAGTAAAAAACACTCAACTGTAAAAGCAAAAAGAAAAAAGAATCCAAAGCCGAGACCGGTATGGCTCAGTGGATAGAGTGTCGGACTGAGGACTGAAAGGTCCCGGGTTCGATTCCGGCAAGGGCATGTATCTTGGCTGCCGGCACATCCCCAGTAGGGGGCGTGCAAGAGGCAGCTGATCGATGTCTCTCTCCCATCGATGTTTCTGACTTTCTATCCCTCTCCCTTCTGCTCTGTAAAAAATCAATGAAATATATTTAAAAAAAGAAAAAAGAATTCAAAAATATGAAGATAGTGTAAGGAGCCTCTGGGACAACTTCAAGCATACCAACAACATCCAAATTATTAGGGTGCCAAAGAAGAGAGAGAGCAAGATACTGAAAACCTATTTAAAGAAATAATGACAGAAAACTTATCCCACCTGGTGAAAGAAATAGACTTACAAGTCCAGGAAGCACACAGAACCCCAAACAAAAGGAATCGAAAGAGGACTACACCAAGACTCATCATAATTCAAATGCCAAGAGCAAAAGACAAATACAGAATATTAAAAGCAGTAAGAGAAAAAGTTAATTACCCACAAGGGAGTATCCATATGATTGTCAGCTGATTTCTCAACAGAAACTATGCAGGCCAGAAGGGAGTGTCAAGAAATATTCAAAGTGATGAATAGCAAGAACCTACAACCAAGATTACTCTACCCAGCAAAGCTATCATTCAGAATTGAAGGTCAGATAAAGAGCTTCACAGATAAGAAAAAGCTAAAGGAACCGAAACTGTTTTGGCTCAGTGCATAGAGCGTGGGCCTGTGGACTGAAAGGTCCCAGATTTTATTCTGGTCAAGGGCATATAGCTTGGCTGCGGGCACATCCCCAGTAGGGAGTGTGCAAGAGGCAGCTGATTGATGTTTCTCTCTCATTGATGTTTCTGACTTTCTATCCCTCTCCCTTCCTTTCTATATATATAAAAAAAAATCAATAAAATATATATTTTTAAAATAAAAAATAATAAAAAAGAAAAAGCTAAAAAAGTTAATTCCCACCAAACCAGTTTTATATGAAATGCTGAAAGGTATTCTTTAAGAAGAGGAAGAAGAAGAGAAAGGTAAAGATAAAAATTATGAACAACAAAGGCTTATCTATCAACAAGTGAATCTAAAAATTAAGTGAATAAAAAAATCTGATGAACAGAATAAACTGGTGAATATAATAGAATCAGGGGCATAGAAAGGGAGTGGACTTACAATCCTCGGAAGGAAAGAGGAATGTGGAGGTGGGAAGAGACTGGACAAAAATCATACACTATGGATGAGGATGGGGGTGGTTAAGGGCATGGGGTGGGGTGGGAACTGGGTGGAGGGGAGCAATGGGGGGAATAAAGAGGAACAACTGTAACAATCTGAACAATAAAGATTTACTTAAAAAAAAAAACTGAATTTACTTTTTGCTTCATTAGAAATTTCACCTAGATCATAAGCAAATATTGCAAGGAAAGTTGACCCTACTTAAAGAATAATCATAGCCTGAACCAATTAATCCTTTATAAGTTCTATAGCATATAATATCTTTAAAAGTTTAAGGATAGCCGAGACCAGTTTGGCTCAGTGGATGGAGCGTCGGACTGCAGACTGAAGGGTCCCAGCAAGAGCATGTACCTTGGCTGTGGGCACATCCCCATTAAGGGGCGCGTAAGAGGCAGCTGATCAATGTCTCTCTCTCATTGATGTTTCTGACTTTCTATCGCTCTCCCTTCTGCTCTGTAAAAAATCAAAATATATTAAAAAAAAAAAAAAAGAAGTTGAATCTAAAAAAAAAAGTTTAAGGATAAAAACATTAAACTGTGGTTGAATGTTGACCTATGAACCAGAAGGTCATGGTTCAATTCACGGTCACAGCTCAACACCCAGTGGGGGGCATGCAGGAAGCAGATGATCAATGATTCTCATATTTGATGTTTCTCTCTCTCTCTCTTTACACACACACACACACACACACACACACGCGGGGCCCAGTGCACGAAATCTGTGCACCGGGGGAGGGTGATCCCTCAGCCCAACCTGACCCCTCAAACATACTGGGAGCTCTCAGGGGATGTCCTACTGACCCTTCACCCATGGCCAAAGTTTTAGGCCTTGGGAACCCATCCATTACCCTGCAATGGGGTGATGGCTGGCTCTGCCCAGGCAGCCTCAGCCCCGCCCACCTGACCCTGGCCTTAGCCCCGGCGGTGACTGGGGGCACCCCACACTCAGTGGCCGCTGTGCTTGTGTGCTGCGGCGGCGGCGGACGCGCCCCCCCCTCCCCACGCGTCACAGTGGCCCTCTGCCTCGCGTGCTTGCTACCCACCTTGGCCCCAGCCACCGGTGAACACCAGGCCCCGAGGGGGGGAATGCCTCCCCACGGCCCGCTCCTGATTGGCTTGTGGTGTAGTGAAGGTACGGTCAATTTGCATGTTACTCTCTTATTAGATAGGACTGGTGCCCGGTGCACGAAATTTGTGCACTGAGGGTGGGTCGTCCTTCAGCCCAACCTGCTCCCTCTCACAGTCCAGGAGCCCTCAGGGGCAAGAGACAACCCAGCAACAGGGGAAGGCTGCTGCTGCCACTTCTGGCAATGGAAGCCTTGGTCGGCCCTGGGAGACTGGGGGACTGACTTTGCCGTGTGCCTCCTTGCCCCAGTGGGGCTCAGAGGACTGGGTGCCACCATCTTTGAGGGCAGGGCAGTCAATTAGCATATTCCCTCCTTAATGGCTGTGGGTGCCACCATTTTTTAGGGCAGGGTGGTCAATTAGCATATTCCCTCCTTATTAGATAGAATATATTTTTTAAAAAACCCAAAGTGTAAAGTTTAAAAAAGTTAAAAACAAAATAAGTCTAAGAATTTAAAATGTATTCTACAACTTAATATAGACAGTAGCATCAAAATATATTAGTTATTTGAATTGTTTCAAGTTAAGAAAAACAAAAACATATTAACTTTAGGCCCATAATATCATCCTTTTATCAATCCAAACACCCAATTCTAAACAGCTCATTCTTCTATCAAATCACATTCTTGTACATACTTGTTTTGGCACTGACCACCACCTACCTTATATTATTTGATCAACTGCTTTGGGATTTTAAAATTTCAGCCAATAAACCAGCATCTAAATAACTAAAATTTGTAATTTGATGCTGCTCTAGAAGAAAGAAAACAAGCACCATTTTACCTGAGCATTGTCGGGTTCTGTCTTAATTTCATCCAGCTGCAGCAGTGGTGGCGCCACTGCCTTGTCACCACCCTCTGTTGGTGATTCTTTCATTTGAGTATCTAATGTAAAGGAATTCTCCACATCCGTTCTTCTTGGGGAACAGTTTCCAGATACCTAAAATGAAATATGAGTTGATGAAGAGTTCTGTGATCAGAACTCCCCCCAACTCCTTACAGCCCACTTCTATCTCTGTGACTTTCTCAATAAACTTTCTTTTATAATTTGAGTCTTGGCTTTGAGTTCTTCCCTTAACCAAGGTTCACACCTGGTGCCATTTTCCTGCTGCTAACACAAGCACAAAAGAGTCTTCAGATAGCTTGGTCTCAAGGTTCTAATAGTACCAATATTTACTTTTTCCCCTTCATCCACTCTTCCCCAATATAGCTTTCCTTTTCACTTCTCAACTTTCTTCTGGGACTAGTCTTCACTTCTATTCTCCCTGGTCTGAGTACAGCATAACATCACCAAATCCAAAAATAACCTGATTATTTTTAATTTATCAGATAGTCTTAGAAAATGTAAAGCTTTCTATCTGACATTAATCCAATCATCTGCACTCACTACCTCTCCCCACCACTAACCTCCTATTGAGCCAGTTATTATCTGAATGAACTCCCCTTCCCCTCCTTATTGATTCCTCGCATATATAAGCATTTAAACACATCCAAGGATCCAACCTCTAAACCAACTGCCCCGCAGAGCCACTCTTTCCTTTCTTGAAATTCTCTCCTTCTCTGAGTTCTATGATTCCAAGACCTATTTCTTCTCGTATCTTTTCAAACATTTTCCCCACCTGTTTCTAAAGTACTTGTGCTCCCCCAATGCATACTTCTTCATGTGGACAAAAGAAGGGGTTCTATGGGAAGTAACCTCACAGGGTGATCAAATCATAAATTCCTAACTGGGCAGATCGTGGTGGGGTAGTCATGCCCCTGGCCTATAACTTTTTATTTTTTCAAAGCTTCACCAGAGGATATTTTTTCCATTGATTTTCAGAAAGAGTGGCAGGGGGAAGGGAAATATGACTGAACCATGCCAGCTGGGCTTGAGCCAGGTTTTAAAGTAGGCTTCTATGAAGCAATAATAAGGGATATTCCAGGTATAGGGGCAGTATGTGCCTCTTAACAAGCACCCCAACAGGGGCTGGGGATCTAACCCACAATCGAGGTATGTGCCCTTGACCAAGAATCAAACCTAAGATCCTTCAGACCTCAGGCTGATGCTCTAACCACTGCTCAGGACAAGCCTATAATATTTTAGTAAAAGGTTTGTCTAAAGCAAGCCCTGTCCATTGTTTTGGTGCACTTAGTTTAACACATGTTTGAAAAGCCCCTTCAAGAGAGCAAATAATCTTAACTATTCTTTAATCCAATCCCTGCCTTGCTTTCTCTGAGCTTTACATAATCTTTCTTATGTGTCCTCCTTAATTTCAAATGTATAAAAGAAACTTCAAAACTATTATTCTGCAGAGCATTTGACATTTAGATCCCCAGCATATCCCATTAGTTTGGCTCAAATAAAAATTCTGTACATGTTTGGATGTTTCTTTTTTAATATATTTTATTGATTTTTTGCAGAGAGGAAGGAAGAAGGAGAGTTAGAAACATCAATGAGAAACATTGATCAGCTGCCTCTTGCACACCTCCTACTGGGGATGTGCCCACAACCAAGGTACATGCCCTTGACTGGAATTGAACCTTGGACCCTTCAGTCTGCAGGCCGATGCTCTATCCACTGAGCCAAACCAGTTAGGACTCTTTTTTATTGATTTCAGAGAGGAAGAGAGAGGGAAAAAGAGATGGAAACATCGCCGAGACCGGTTTGGCTTAGTGGATAGAGCATCGGACTGTGGACTGAAGGGTCCCGGGTTCGATTCTGGCAAGGGCATGTACCTTGGCTGCGGGCGCATTCCCGGTGGGGGGCGTGCAAGAGGCAGCTGATCCATGTCTCTCTCATCGATGTTTCTGACTTTCTATCCCTCTCCCTTCTGCTCTGTAAAAAAATCAATAAAATATATTTTTTTTTAAAAAAGGGAGATAGCCGAGACCGGTTTGGCTCAGTGGATAGAGCGTTGGACTGCGGACTAAAGGGTCTGGGGTTCGATTCCGGCAGGGGCATGTACCTTGGCTGCGGGCACATCCCCAGTAGGGGGCGTGTGGGGGCAGCTGATCGATGTCTCTCTCTCATGGATGTTTCTGACTTTCTATCCCTCTCCCTTCTGCTCTGTAAAAAAATCAATAAAATGTATTAAAAAAAAAAAAAAGAGAGAGAGATAGAAACATCAATGATGAGAGAGACCACTGATCGGCTGTCTCCTGCACGTCCCCCAATGGAGATCAAGCCCGCACCCCAGGTATATGCCCTTGACTGGAATGGAACCTGGGACCCTTCAGTCCACAAGCTGTTGCTCTATCCACTAAGCCAAACCAGCAAAGGCAGGCAGGACGTTTCTTTTTTTTTTTAATATGTTTTTACTGATTTTGAGAGAGAAATGGGGAGAGTGTGAGAAAGAAACATCAGTCTGGCTGCCTCCAGCAACCACCTCTCCATACTGGGGACCGACACTATCTTTCCCTCCTTCCTCTCTCTCAAATTAAGGAGAGAGAGGAAAAAAAAAAGCTCATATGACTTCTTGATCTCTACCCAGCCCATTTGAGCATTACACACAACCAGCAAAGCAAAACTGCTTGGAAATTAATTACTGGATTATCATTAAGTACTTAGATTCCCTTTAACTGAAAGTAAACATGCTATGCAAGTCTAAACATCATTTAAAAATAAACCATCTATGAGTTTTAGTATCTTAAATCCCCCTTCAAGCGTGTTGGTCACCACACAAATAGACATGTGATGGAAAGCATCCTGAAAATGTAATTAATAAATCTAAAACATATTTCTGAGGCAGGGGAAAATGATATAAAACATTTCTTTAGCTAAGAACTAAAAAAGCAAAAAAAAAAAAATATATATATATATATATATGGATAACATCCACGACTTCCTTTTCCAGATGCACATTAGAGTAAAACAAGTCCTGGAGACTTCTTTAAACCAAAGAGGAATATGTTACGGAGCAGAAAACAAAATTCACAGTATTTTTTATTTTTTAAATATATTTTTATTGATTTCAGAGAGGAAGGGAGAGGGAGAGAAAACATCAATGATGAGAATCATTGATTGGCCTCCTCCTGCACACCCCCACACTGGGGTCGGAGCCTGCAACCCCCAGCACGTGCCCCGATTGGGAATCAAACCTTGACCTCCTGATTTACATAGGTCGAGGCTCAATGACCGCAGGGCTTGAGCCAGTTTTTTAAAAAAATATATATATTATTGATTTTTACTGAGAGGAAGGAAGAGGGAGAGAGTTAAGAAACATCAATCAGCTGCCTCCTGCACACCCTCTACTGGGGATGTGCCCAAAACCAAGGTACATGCCCTTGACTTGAATTGAACCTGGGACCCTTAAGTCCACAGGCCAAAGCTCTATCCACTGAGCCAAACCGGTTAGGGCTTGAGCCAGGTTTTAAAGTAGGTTTCTAGAAGCAATAATAAGGGTGTAGGGGCAGCATGTGCAAAAGCATATTGGAACTATGCCAGTAAGGAGTGGAGTTACTATTAAAGATAAAATACAAGAGTGGTAGTGGAAGGAAATGAAGTTGGAAAAGCAGAAAGGAATTTTATCAGGAAGGTGTTTGGAAATCAAAAACTTTTAAATTAATCTTATAAATAAGTATCCTTTGAGGGTCAGCAAACATTTCATTCATATTTCTTTTTTCAATCTTCACTCGAGGATATTTTTTCCCACTGATTTTTAGAGAGTGGAAGATAGTGGGAGGTTGGGGGAGAAAGAGAGGGAAAAGAGAAGGGGGAGAGAAAACATGAATGGGATATACACATTCATTGTTGCTCCCCCCCCCCACACACACACATGCCCTGACCCAGGACAAGATCAAAGCTACAACCCAAGTACACATCCTTGACCATGAGTGGAACTGTGAACCTCCAGTATGCGGCCAAAGCTCTAACCACTGAACAATGCCAGCCAGGGCCACATCTCATTCTAAAAATAAAAATTCACCTCAGATTTTCAGAAAATAGCTTTTCCTGCCATTTGGGTAAATATGGTTCAATTCCTTGTAGCTATGTCATTGACGAGGAAGGTTACAGTTTACACCTTTCCTTTTTCATGTACAGAAAACCCCAGAAGCAAACTCACTAGTTTAGCAAGGGCAACTACTCCTCTAATATTCTTGCTACATCCTAGGAGTTAAACGGGCAAGGTGTTGTAATTTCGTTTTTGTTAAGGGCTTCTTGTCTTATAAAATTTGGGATGAGAAGTACGGGTAACTGTCAGATATTACTAGGGATTCAACTCCTGAGAGGAAATTCTCCACTCATCTACTTTCAAGCTTTTGGTTGAGTTTAACTGAAAAGTGTGCCAAGCCCTGACCGGTTTGGCTCAGTGGATAGAGAGTAGGCCTGCAGACTGAAGGGTTCCAGGTTCAATTCTGATCAAGGGCATGTACCTTGATTTTGGGCACATCCCAAGTGGGGAGTGTGCAGGAGGCAGCTGACAGATGTTTCTAACTCTATTCCTCTCCCTTCCTCTCTGTAAAAAAAAAATCAATTAAAAAATATATTTTTAAAAAGTGTGCCGATATTGCATCCTGAGGAAGCTAAAAAAATTTCCGTTTGCAAACACTAGTCCATGCAAACCATGATACTCTCAATCCTGCATATTTTTTTCTTTAATGTTTTACTGGTTTTTTACAGAGAGGAAGGGATAGGGATAGAGCGTTAGAAACACAGCTGAGAGAGAAACATCAATCAGCTGCCTCCGGCACACCCCCTACTGGGGATGTGCCAGCAACCAAGGTAACATGCCCTTGACAGGAACCGAACCTGGGACCCTACCGTCTGCAGGCCGGCGCTCAATCCGCTGAGCCAAGCCGGTTAGGTCTCAATCCTGCATATTAAAGCAAAATACAAAGTGCTAAAAACTGCACCTTCATCGAATCCCAGATCAAATCCTAATTCACCAAAGGTCAAACTTTTAAACCCGGCCGGTGTACCGGCTCCGTGGTTGAGCGTCGGTAGACCCAGGAACGAAGAGGTCGCAGGATTCCCATCTGCGCACACGCCCGGAAAGCGGGCTTGATCCCTTCAAAATAACGCATCTTTCTAAGCTGAGGTCCCGGGTACAATTCAATACGCACAAGTGCCAGGTTTCCAAGGATGAAACCAATGACCACTTAATGAAGGAGCCGCCACAAATGTTATCAGACGAGCGTTTTAGAAACGGAAGCCGCAGAGAAACCGAAAGCTGAAAGCCCCAGTTCGACAGAGAAGCCGCAAGCGGCGGCCAGTAACCCTCCGGCTCAGGGAGCATCCGTTTATAAACGAGACCCCGAACACAAACCGGGGGCCGACCTCCGAATTCCCGACGCCCCGCGGCGGACACCGCACGCTCGGCAGTGTCCCTAGAAACTCTCCCCAAGACTCTTCCTCCTCCCGCCCGCAGACGAAACTCTGTCCATCCGTAAGGCACAGACGGAAAGACCGACACCAGGGCCACGTACGGAGGCTTACGAGTTCCTCTCCAGGCCGCTCGCCAGGGGTTTCTCGCGGCCACTTCCAAGGGACCAAAAGCTCGCCTAGGCCCAGCCCTTTTCCCCGCGGTGCTTTGCGGCCGAGCATGCGCAGCGTAGCCGACCGCGCGCAGGCTCCGACTCGGGGGTGGGAGAGGGCTGCGCCGGGAGGGGGCCCGGAGCGGGTGAGGGGGCGGGGCAGCCCGCAGGCCTCCGGGACCTTAACCCTTGCAGCTCATCTAGATGGCAGCCAAGGCGGGACCCTTAAAGGCTGAGGCAGTGGGTATTGACTCAGACAAGAGCTCAGGCGGGGCCGTTAGATTTCCTGAGTTCGAGAGACGACTTTTTTTTTAATTCCCATTTCTTCATCTCTGAAATGAGGGTAATTATTATACTGCCTACCTCATGGGCTTGTGAAGATGAGAAAGGCGATGCTAGTCAAGTGCTGGGTACAGAGTCAATTCCCAGTAAAAGGAATTATTCGCAGAGATAGAGAGGGGGTTCAGGCTTCTTCCATTTGGGGGAGCTCTGAGTATTGTAAAAATTAAAATAATCCCAAAACACCGTGGCAAAAAACTATGGCAGATTTTACTTTTTAAAAATGTATCTTTATTGTTGAAAGTATTATAGATGTTCCCCTTTCCCCCCTAATGAGCCCTCTCTACCGATTCCCCCTGCCTTCACTACACCATTGTCTGTGTCCAGGGATTATGCATATACTAGAGGCCCAGTGCACAAAATTCCGGACGTAGGGTCCCTACTGGCTGCCAGCTGCCAGCTGGGGCCTTCCTCCGTTCAGGCCCCCACTCCACCCACCCCCACCCCCACCCCCGGTGGTCAGTGCACATCATAGTGAGCAATCAAACCCCTGGCTGATTGAACTCCCCATGGGACACTTTGCCTATTAGGCTTTAATACATAGTGATGCCAAAAGTTCTCCCCACTTCCCTCTGAGATTCCTCAGTCTTTGCTGTGCTTCCATGTCTATCTATTTTTTTGTCAGTTTATTTTATTGATTAGATTCCACACATAAATGAGATTATGGTAGATTTTAAATGCTATTTAAGGAGTAAACACCATCAATACATAAAAAGTATAGAATCAAAAATGTGCTATTCCTTAAGTCATAATAGGACTATACAATATATAAAGTTGAGTGGATTTATTGCAATCCTGTCTTTGACCATATTACTTGAGATATTTATTAAGACTAAATATGAGGCCCCTTGTGAACGGGCCTCCTGATCACTGCTGCTGTAGTCTCTAAACATCTTCTGCAGTTAATTAACAAACATCTTCTGCAGTTAATTAACAAACATCTTCTGCAGTTAATTAACCTCAAATTCAGACCCTTTGGTGATGTTGAATACAGTTAGTCCTCAATATCATTGATAGGTTCAGCAACTTTAAGTGAAATGAAGTATAATAAACTCAATTTACCTTAGCCTAATTGGTATAAACAAGTGTTAAGTTCCTAAGGCCTCATCAACTTTTTCCTCTAGCCATTTATTTATTTATTTTTTTAAAATATATTTTATTGATTTTTCACAGAGAGGAAAGGAGAGGGATAGAAAGTCAGAAACATCGATGGGAGAGAAACATCGATCAGCCGCCTCCTGCACACCTCCAACTGGGGATGTGCCCACAGCCAAGGTACATGCCCTTGACTGGAATCGAACCTGGGACCTTTCAGTCCGCAGGCCAACGCTCCATCCACTGAGCCAAACCGGTTCGGCTAGCCATTTATTTTTTTATTAAAAAAAGTTTTTTTTATTGCCGAAACCGGTTTGGCTCAGTGGATAGAGCCTCGGCCTGAGGACTGAAGGGTCCCAGGTTCGATTCCAGTCAAGGGCATGTACCTTGGTTTCGGGCACATCCCCAGTGGGGAGTGTGCACGGGGACAGCTGATCGATGTTTCTAACTCTCTATCCCTCTCCTTTCCTCTCTGTAAAAAAAAAAAAAAAATTAAAAAAAATTAAAAAAAAATTTTAAATTATTTTAAAGTATTATCATCAACTTTTAATGAAATGTTATTCAAGGACCTGTTGTACTTGACTGGTAACTGAAGTTAATTTCTCCAACAGCTATTCTTACCTTCATAATCCTATGTAATAAAAGCCTAATATTCAAATCTTTCAAACAGCAAAACAGCTGGTCACTATGATGGGCACTGACCATCAGGGGCAGACGTTCAATGCAGTAGCTGCCCTTCTGCAGGTCAATATGCTAACTCAGAGGGTGGGTCCACAGTCCCTGGCTGACATGGGTGAGTGGTGCTCCCACACCAGACCGATCTCTGCAGGCCACACCCCCAACCAGTGAACGAATCCCGTGCACTTTGGCCCTTTGAGTGTGGCTCTTTCACAAAATACCACAGCTTAGGCGGGTCTGTTTTGAAGAAGTGATGTTAGAAGAAGTTTAAGTTTAAAAAATTTGGCTCTCAAAAGAAATTTCAATCCTTGTACTGTTGATATTTGGCTCTGTTGACTAATGAGTTTGCCGACCACTGTTATATAGAAATTAGGTATAACATTTTTATCTTATTTTTTAAAATATATATTTTATTGATTTTTTTACAGAGAGGAAGGGAGAGGGAGAGAGAGCCAGAAACATCGATGAGATAGAAACATTGATCAGCTGCCTCCTGCACACCCCCTACTGGGAATGTGCCTGCAACCAAGGTACAATCCCTTGAGAATCGAACCTGGAACCCCCCAGTCTGCAGGCCCATGCTCCATCCACTAAGCCAAACCAGTCAGTGCTAGGTATAACATTAATATATATATATATATATGTATATATGTGTGTGTGTATATATATATATAT
Source organism: Antrozous pallidus (assembly GCA_027563665.1). Classification (NCBI taxonomy): domain Eukaryota; kingdom Metazoa; phylum Chordata; class Mammalia; order Chiroptera; family Vespertilionidae; genus Antrozous; species Antrozous pallidus. The sequence continues at coordinate 189,827,039 of CM050508.1, forward strand.
ATATATATATATATATATATTTGTTTTTTTACAGAGAGGAAGGGAGAGGGATAGAGAGTTAGAAACATTGTTGAGAGAGAAACATTGATCAGCTGCCTCCTACATACTCCCCACTGGGGATGTGCCCACAACCAAGGTAAATGCCCTTGACCGGAATCGAACCTGGGACCTTTCAGTCTGCAGGCTGACGCTCTGTCCACTGAGCCAAACCAGTTAGGGCTAGGTATAACATTCTGTTATCTGTTCTTAGTCCTTTTCTTGCCTTCTTTTGGCTAATTAGAACACCTTTTTATTTTTATTTATTTATTATTTATTATTATTTTTTAAATATATTTTATTGATTTTTTACAGAGCGGAAGGGAGAGAGATAGAAAGTCAGAAACATCGATGAGAGAGAGACATCGATCAGCTGCCTCTTGCATGCCCCCCACTGGGGATGTGCCCGCAGCCACAGTACATGCCCTTGCCGGAATCGAACCCGGGACTCTTGAGTCCGCAGTCCAACGCTCTATCCACTGAGCCAAACCGGTCTCGGCTAGAACACCTTTTTAGTATTTTGTTTTAATTTATTGTGTTTATGACCATATCTCTTTGTATATTATTTTTAGTGGTTGTTCTAGGCATTACAATAAACATAAGTAACTTTTCATAGTTTACTTAGAATCAAAATTTGGCCAGTGGAATTTTTACCTTTATATAAGTCCCTTTATCTTTATCTTCCCTACCTTTTATGTTATAGTTGTCATATATATTAGAATCAAAAACTTCTAATTGTGAAAATTTGAATTACTATTTTTGCTATAAACTACCAAATATTTTAAAAAGAATTCAAGAGGAGCCCAACTGGTTTGGCTCAGTGGATAGAGTGTTGGCCTGTGGACTGTTGGGTTCCAGGTTTGATTCTGGTCAAGGGCACATGCCTCAATTGTGGGCTCAATCCCCAGTAGGGGGTGATTCTCTCATCATTGATGTTTCTACCTCTCTCCCTCTCCCTTCCTCTCTGAAATCAATAAAATATTTTTTTAAAAAGAACTCAAGAGGAGAATAGTTTATTATGTTTACTCTGATATTTACAATTATTGTCCTTGATGCTCCAGGTTCCTTCAGGTAAAATTTGTCTCCTATCTGATGAACTTCGTTTAGCAAATCTTTTAAAACAGGTCTTATGGCAAAAAATTATTTTGGTTTTCCTCGTCTAACAATGTATTTATTTTACCTCCATTCCTGAAGGATATTTTCACTGGATATAGAAGTGTGTTTTCTGGTGTGCTTTTTTGGGTGGGAAATCCCTGCAAGGTGCTGACTCCATCAAATGACCTTCACTGATCTTACCATAATACCTGGGAGATCGAGTAGTGCTTTCCAACTCTGAAGTCTAAGATTGTGGGAAAGCATGAGGCTGGTGCCAGAACGGTAGAGCACACAGAAAACTGCCTATCTAAATGTCTTGTCGTGGTCAAGGTTGCCCAAGGCCACTCAGGATAATGTCACAATCTAATTAACCCCCAATTCCTTCTATCCCTTCTGTGTACATGGACTTCCATACTTAGTTATTTCAATCACAGACAAAATCAAGGATTCTCTCTCATCATTGATATTTCTATCTCGCCCCTCTCTTCCTCTCTGAAATCAATAAAAACACACAAAAAGCACTAGCCAGTTTGGCTCAGTGGATACAGCATTATACTGTGGACTGAAGGGTCCCAGATTTGATTCTGGTCAAGGGCATAAGCCCAGGTTTCGGGCTTGATCCCCAGTAGGGGGCATGCAGGAGGCAGCCAATCAATGATTCTCTCTCATCATTAATGTATTTTTCTCTCTTACCCTCTCCCTCTCTGAAATCAATACAAAAAAAGTTACAAATAACAGAAACACCTGCCTGTATATACATGCTGCTATGAATGTTTATATTCTTTGCAGATAAACATGTTAAAACATAAATGCATCATTCACTAAATACTCACTGGCCCAAATTTATAAATACTGCTTCACCATAATTAAAACTTCTTCATTACCCCCAGGCCCAGGTAAAGCTATGGAGTTCCTTCCTCTTGGGATTGGCCAGGTAGTCCCAAGACAGGGAGAGGTATAGAGAAGGTTGGGCCTGTCTGTGATGGATGGAGAAACTAAATAATTAAATTTATAATCACTTCCAAGTCAGCCAGGCCAATTATAGGTGTTTTTTCTCTTCCACATCCAGCGTGGAGAGAGACTGAGTCCAGTTTCTGAGTAGAGGAGCTGGGGATTAAGAAATAAAGAAAATAGAAGAGAAGATGCAGTAGAATTGATAGCTGGGGTTGGGTGGAATCTCTGTTCTCTCTGATGGAGAGACAGGACTCCAAACCCAAACAGCAGCAGTTTATTTATATACCAAAATACAAAGGGGTTTTTCCAACATTAGGATCAAAGGAGTTTCAGTGGGCCCAGGCCCTATTCATTCCCCCAATTCCCAGGGCAAGACTGTATTTACATTTCAAGGCCCTCTCCCCTGAGGCAAAGTTAAGACCAAGCCGATAACATATTCAGCCTTATTGGTGAATGTGTTTTTCCAAGATGCTGCTTTGCCAGGCAACTTGGATTCAGCCTGACAAAGATTTAAAGAATGCTCAAGGTGTCTTGCCTGGGGGCACCCTGCACAGCCATATAGCTGGAGGGGACTCTGAAGCCCAGACCACTACCTAAAGGCAGAGGTGGCGATGCTTGGGCGGGGAAGCCCAGTCAGAATCCTCTAGACCAGGGAGGAACACTGATAGATATCTACAATCTATAATAATAAAAGGGTAATATGCTAATTAGACCAGATGTCATTCCTTCCTGATGAAGCCAGGGCCAGAGAGAAGCCAGCCTGGGTCCTGGGTGCCGGCAGCCGGGAGGAGGGAAGCAGCCCAGGAGACGGGGATTTTGAACACTCGCTATGATGTGTGCTCACCCCCGGGGGGAGGGGGGGGGGGGGGCACGGAACATGAAGGTGTTGGCAAAATGTTGCGACCTCTTGCTGGCTAGCTGGGGGCAGGGGTGACGAGGATGGAGGTGCAGTGCGAATGCAGGGTGTCGATTGAGCTCACTCTCACTCACCCTGCTACCCTTCCCCAGGACGCCAAATAAAGCCACATTCTCAGGATTAGGACCAAAACATATCTTTTTGGAGGGCATGATTCAACACAATGAATAACAAATGCTAATTCTCCAAAACACATCTACAGCTTTAGTGCATACTAAACAAAATCCAAGCTGCTTCTAAAGTTTATGACGAAAATTTTGTTTTGCATTTGCCAAGTTGATGCTAAAATTATATGAATATGCAAAGGACCAAGAAAAGCCAAGACAATCTTGAAGGACATAATGGGAAGGAAAACATTTTCTATCAGATATCAAGATTTAGTATAAAGCTGCCATAGAAATTGAGGCAGTGTAATGTTTCTGCAAAGAGAGGAAAAGGAATAGGTCACCACAGTCCTGAAACAAATCCACACCTTTCTAGCCAACTAAACTATATGCAAAGGTGACAATGCAAAGCAGTAGGGAAAAAACAGACTTTTTAAAAATAGCACTTAATCAGTTTAACATTCACATGGAAAAAATGAAATTTGACTTACCTCACACCATACACAAAAACCAACTTTAAGTTGTAGATCTAAATAAGAAAGACAATGTAATAACGGTTCTGGAAATTAATAAGAACCTTTGTAAGAAAATATTTTTGAACAGATACAAGAAGCACTGAGCATAAAGGTCTTTTATGTTCATCAAAAGACACCAGTAGCCATGGCCTGCGTGCTCAGTGGTTGGAGTGTCAGCCTGAGCACCAATACAAGGGCATGTACTTGGGTTGCAGGTTCAATCCCCAGTGGGGTCATGTTCGGGCAGTAGGCAAGCAATTGATGAGCCTCTCCCACATCGATGTTTATCTCTCTCTCCCTCCCTCCCTCCCTCCCTTCCTCCCTCCCTCCCTCCCTCCTTCCATTCTTTCTAAAAATCAATGGGAAAGATATCCTCAGGTGAGGATGAACAACAGCAACAAGACACCAATAATAGGCCCTGGCCAGGTAGTTCAGTTGGTTAGAGCATCGTTCAGATAAAGTTGTAGGTTCCATGCCCACTCAGGGCACAAGGAAGGCATGAATAAGTGAAACAATAAATTGATGTTTCTTTCTCTCTCCCTCTTTCTCTAAAATCAATAAATAAAATTTAAAAAGACACAAATAATAAATTGGAATTCTGTCCACTGAGTGGGAGAAGATAATTGCAATACATACGTATATTCAACAAAGGACTTGTATCCAGAATACATATCCATTAGAAATTGGCAGATAATCCAATACAAAAATAGGTCTGAGTCTTGAATAGGCACTTCATAAAAGAGGATATCCAGATATTAAAAAAACAGACATGAAAATGGCCCTGGCTGGTTTGGCTCAATGGAGAGAGCATTGGCCTGCAGACTGAAGGGTCCTGGGTTCGATTTCAGTCAAGGGCACATACAGGGTAGTAGGCTGGATCCCTAATATGGGGCATGCAGGAGGCAGCCAATCCAGGATTCTCTTTCATCATGATGCCTTCATCTCTCTCTAAAATCAATACAAATACGTTTAAAAAACAACATGAAAATGGACTCAACCTCATTTGTAATCTGGGAAAGCCAAATGAAAACCATAATCAAACACCACTATACCCTTACCAGAATGATTAAAATTAAAAAGATGTAATAGTACAGTAATAGTTATTGGTCAGGATGTGGGGCAACTGGAACTCTCATACATGGTTGGTGAAGAGCAAGCTGAAACCACTACTTTCTTAAATTGTTTGAGCTCTGGACAGTGCAGCTAGGTTGGGCTTCTAGTACACCAAAGGGTTGCTAGCAGGCTCTACCGCTAGTGGGCGTGTGGGAGGCGACCCATCACATAGGTGTTTCTTTATCCGCCGCTCCCTTCCTCTCTCTCTCTAAAAAAAAAATCAATAAAAGATCTTTAAAAAAATCGTTTAACATTCCCAGTTAAGTTATACAAATATATAACAAGAAATTTCGCTGCTAGGTATAAAATTACTATATGTGCCACAAAATACAGGAATAGTCACAGCAACATTATTCCTTAAAGCCAAAAATTGGAGATATGTCAAGTGTCCATCAATAGTAGGAGGTTAAATTACAGCATATTTCTAAAATGGAATTCAACACAGCAGTCCAAATGAATGAATGAGACAGCCTCACAAATCATAGATGTATCTCCAAAAACAATGTTGAATTAAAAAATACCAAATCTTGACTTTGTACAACTTAATTTCTTCATTTATATCTCGCAGATAAAAATTTGTACCTCTAGCCCAGACCGGTTTGGCTCAGTGTATAGAGAGTCGGCCTGCGGACTGAAAGGTCCTAAGTTCGATGCTGGTCAAGGGCATGTACCTTGGTTGCGGGCACATCTCCAGTAGGAGGTGTGCAGGAGGCAGCTGATTGATGTTTCTAACTCTCCATACCTCTCCCTTCCTCTCTGTAAAAAAGCAATAAAATATATTTAAAAAATAAAAATTTGTACCTCTTGGGGTTGTGGAGAGGACTAAGGAACGACGCCCGTCAAGTGCTTAGCAAGCTCTTGGCTTAATAAATATTAGCTATTTTTTATTATTATGTTCTCCTAGGAGGCCCTTTCTGGAAAAGAGCATCAGAGAATGGTGCAAAGCACTTATTACATCGTCCAACGCCCCTAACACTCTCCCCGACGTCCCTTCCTTTACCTTTCACAATTGGGTCTTGGTCTCTTTAAGAAGGGAACCATCCCTGAGGAAAGAGGAATGCTGGGAAGAGCCATGAAGCTCGGGACTAGAGCATGATGGGGAAAAGGGGGGGCGAGACCAGGGGAGCACACGCCCGCTAGTCCGCCTGTGGGATCGCGCTGGGTCACGCGGGAGAGTTCCAGTAAGAGAAAATAATTCTCGTCCCGGCGCGCGTTTCTTGGGCCCTGTTCCTGCTTCTCGGGCCGGTGCTCCCGGGCAGTCGAGGGGCGACCGGAAGGTTAGCACGTCTGGTGGCGGCTGGAGGGACTGCGCGGGGAGGGGTCACACCATGTGATGGGGCGGGAACCGAGCGGGGGCGGTGCCGGGCAGACGGCGCGGCGGCCCCGGGACGGTTTTCGCGGCACGGGATGCCTTCGCGCCCCCGATGCAGCGTTCTAGAGTTTGTGCTCGGTGACGCGCGTGGGAATTATTGGTGGGGACGAGAGCTTCGGAGCGCATGCGGTGCTCGAAGGAGACATGAGCGCTCCTAGATGGGGCGTCTTGTGGCAAGGAGACCGAAGTTCTCACTCGAGCACGGGCTTTTAAACCGGGTGCGCATTGCAAGCCTGGCTTGACTGCCTGATTAAAGACAACTCTGTGGAGATACCTTTTGCTTCAGGCTTACTACATCCTGTTTAGTGCATTTACTACTAGGAAAAGGCAAGTCCGCCTAATGGCAAATAGAATTTTTTTGTTTACAGGATGGGGAAGAGGAGTCAGAGCTCAGAGGGTCTCATTCCTAGGCATCGCAACCATGGAGACCTTGAAAAGCGAAGGGGGTCCCCTTTAATAAGGAGTACCTATTCACTTGTGATAGCATCTTAGTCCAAGGAGTGGGGCCCTTCTAGAGGCCTCCAGAAAAGGCTGAATTAGAGGTGAGGGAGGGAGCTGTGCCCCACTTTCAGATACAAAAGCTGCGGTGGGTCGCTAAGTACTAATTCTCATGGAGTTAGAAACTCTTTGAGTCCTTTCCCTTGATAACTTCTTCCCATGTCTTGGTCTGTGGTCTAATTTGCTATGTAACTTAAAAAATGTATAAGACCAGAGTGCTTGTCTTTAAAGGTATTAGGGAAGTGGGAGAATAGAGTTAGTCGTAGTCCCAGAAAAGTTTTCTTTATTTGAAAAGTTTGTTTTTCAAATGCTCAAATCTAAAGCCTTGTGCTCAACACAAAACTTTTAATGTAAACATAAAAATAAAAAAAGATTAACCTGAGTACCAATCCTTTATGTTGTGTTTTAGGAGCCCAACTATCTATTACCAAGAAGAAACATATTCGTTTAAACTGGAGAATTCCTTTATTTAAATAATTAGAATGAAAGAACCCTTGGATGGTGTATGTGGCAAAGCAATGGCACCACAACAGGGACTTCCAGACACAATTAAAGAGGAACCTGACAATGTCCAAGTAAGCATTTTATTTCACTTAAAATTATTTTTAAATTCCTTCTTTTCTATCTGGTGAATTCAAATTTTTAGTTAGGCAATTTATAGCTTGTACATTAAAATCACCCAGACTGATTTTTTTTTCTCCTCATTGGATGAGTAAATCAGTTTTTCTGTTCTTTGAATGAAAAATGATCTTGGTATCTATATAATGTTTTGTTTTGTAAAAAGGAAGTATTATGTGTTGCCATTTTTTTAATGCTTGGAGTACCTTTATTTATTTATTTTTAAAAATATATTTTATTGGTTTTTTACAGAGAGGAAGGGAGAGGGATAGAGAGTTGAAACATCAATGAAAGAGAAACATCGATCAGCTGCCTCTTGTATACCCCCTACTGGGTACATGCTCTTGACTGGAATTGAACCTGGGACTTTTCAGTCCGAAGGCCAACACTCTATCCACTGAACCAAACCGGTTAGGGCTGAAGTATCTTTTTTTATTTATTTTATTTTAAAAATTTCAACCATCATCTCCTGTTGGCTTGATCATCACTTTTTTTTCTTTTAATATATTTTTTTTTGTTGATTTTAGAAAGGAAGGGAGAGGGAGAGAGAAACATCAATGAAGAGAGAGAAATATTGATCAGCTGCCTCCTGCACACCTCCTACTAGGGATCAAGCATGCAACCTAGGCATGTGCCCTTGACCGGAATCAAACCCTTGACTCTTCAGTCGGCCTCTATCCACTGAGCCAAGCTGGCTAGGGCTGGAGTACCTTTTTTATTTTTATTTTTTACTTATTTTTAAAAAATATATTTTATTGATTTTTTACAGAGAGAAAAGGAGAGGGATAGAGAGTTAGAAACATCAATGAGAGAGAAATATCGATCAGCTGCCTCCTGCACACCCCCTACTGGGGATGTCTGCAACCAAGGTACATGCCCTTGACTGGAATCGAACCTGGGACCCTTGAGTCCCCAGGCCAACACTCTATCCACTGAGCCAAACTGGTTAGGGCTGGAGTACCTTTTTAAAAAAAATTATCTTGTATCTGACAGAAGTTTGCTTTTATTTATTCTCTCAGTATTGTGGTCTGTTCTCTGCTAGGGGACCCAGGAAGTGATCAAAGTCACCTTAGCCCTTTCCCTCATAGAGCTTATAAGTCAGTAGGGGAGACAGACATTACAAATAATTGCTCAAATAACATATATAATTGTAAACTATGACAAGTGCTCTGGAAGAAAAGCATAAAATAGGGAATCTGACCTAGATTTGGTTGGGGGCAGAGGCTGACTAGGAAAGGCTGCCCAGAGGGAAAGATTTATGAACTGAATTATGAAGAATGAGTAGACTATGCAAAAGCATGGAGAGTGTTCCAGACAGAGGGATCTGCATACAGGAAAACCTTGAGTTGGAAAGATGCATGGTTCTTTTGAAGAACTACAAGACAACCCAGAAACGAGGTTTGACTATAGAGTAAAAATAATGGTCCCTCTCCTCCCCCCACTGGTGTTGGTCAGGGGTTGAGTGGTGAACCATGAACCAGGGGATCACAGATTGATTCCTGGTCAGGCACACACCTGGGTTGTGGGCTCGATCCCCAGTGGGGGGCATGCAGAAGGCAGCTGATCAGTGATTCTCTCTCATTGATGTTTCTATCTCTCTTTCCTTCTCCCTTCCTCTCTGAAATCAATAAAAAATAAAAAAGCATAATATGCTAATGACTAGGGGCCGGGTGCACGAAATTCGTGCACTGGCGGTGGGTGGTCCCTCAAACCAACCTGCCTCCTCTCTCATACTGGGAGCCCTCAGGGGATGTCCAACTGATGGCTCACCCTCTGCCTGCCCAAGGCCTGAGGCTTTAGGCCTTGGGCACCCAGCCATCACCCTGCTCAGCTCAGCCCTGGCTTCCTACGACCACCCGGCTCTGGGGGCTGGGTGCTCACCGTCATTTCAGCTCACAGAGCCCAGGGGCCAGGCGCTCCCTGCTGCCGCCACCACTGCTGCTGCTTCCCCTCACAGCGCCTGGGGGCTGGGCGCTGGACGCCACTGCCACTTCATTTCCACCCCCGGGCCCGGCGCTCACACCACTTGGCCCCATTCCTGCTCCTGATTGGCTGGTAGCATAGCTAATCAGGAGTGAAGGTATGGTCAGATTTGCATGTTTCTCTTTTATTATATAGGATAGGATATGCTCAGGTTGTTCAACTCACTATGACCACCAGGGGGCAGGTACTCTGACCAGTAGGTCAGCTTGTTGCTGGGGTCTGGCTGACCGTGATTGAGCAAGATGGGCTGGTCCAGCCCTGGAGCCCTCCTGTGGTCCCTTCCTGGCTGGCCAACCTCCCAAGTCCCTCCCCAGCCCTGATCGTGGACTGGTGGGGTCCCTTGGCCTGACCTGTGCCCTCTCACAATTCGGGACCCTCAATCGGGATGTTGGAGAGCTTGTTTCCGCCCCGTCCCACAGACCCCACTGGTGCACGAATTTGTGCACTGGGCCTCTAGTGAAGATAACGATAGCTATAATTTTTATGTATAAATCATGCTTAACTTTTAGCTAACTGTAAGGCATCATGCCACATATTTTATTGGTATTAAGTCATTTATCCTCCATAATGGGCCTATGGGTTAGATAATATATTTTATAGATAAGAAAGTTGAAACTAAAGAAGATTAAATAACTTGTCTGAGGTGAGATCATATCTGTTTCTGCTATTGTCAGAACCCAGAGTCTCTTCTGTTGTGCTATGTTGATTGTGCTGGCTGTTGAGTATGACGTGGAGAAACAAATATGGTCCTGTCCGTAGTGGACACGTCCTTTCAGGTGTGTGTGTGTGTGCGCGCGCGCACGAGTGAAGGAAGGGTGTTGGTTGGGCATTGTCCAGTACACTGAAAGGTTGCCGATTCCATTCCTGTTGAGGGCACATGCCCAAGTTGTGGGCTCCATCTCTGGTAGGGGGTGTGCATGAGGCAGCTGATGGATGTTTTACTCTCACATTGATCTTTTTCTCCTTCCCTCTCCCTTTCTTTCTTTCTGAAAAAAAGAAAAAGGGGGAAAAAAAGAATAAAGACAGTCTTTTACAAAGATAGGTATATGTATTTTTAAATGTTTGTTTCATGATTATATTTTATTTTTAAGCATTTAAAAATACGTTAAGGGTAAATCTGATTTGGACTGTGATGATTTTATGCATAATGAGCAGAAATTTGTGTCTTTTGATATGACAGCATGTAAATGACTTGGCTAAAATTACTAATTTTACAAACTCTAAATTATTCAGATTAATTTAATTTATTGTTCCCTTATAAACAGCCTAAGAGAAGAGTAGTGCTCAGCATGGAAAAGCTGTGTATTACTCCTGTATATGAAGGTTATATTTGAAAAATAGATATAATCATTATGAAAGATTTTCTAGTTCGTTAAAATCCTTTTTGTAAAGATTAACTCTATTTTAATAACTTGTAAATTTTGACTTTTGAGGTAGTTGTAAAGGTGATTATAATTAGAATATAGAAAAGATGAATATAACAGAATTAGGTTTTTCTTGTATTTCTAGTTTACTTAGATACTATCACGATATTTATTTCTCTCATCTTTTTTTTCTCCTTTAAGGAGTATGGACATGCCCCAAAGCCAAAAACTCAAAATGAGTTGAAAATTAATGCTGTGTTTTCAATCAGTGGAATTCCTCTTGGTAAGCAACAGAACTATGAAAGTTTATTATAATTAATATTTGTTATATTCTGACTAGTGGAATTTGAGGAAAGCACCTCACAGAGGTTTTTTCTTCCTTTAGAGAAAGCAGTGCTTTCACACTGAGTAGCTGGCCTTCACCAGCATTTAAAAAATGTGTATGTTTTTATTGATTTCAGAGAGAAAGGGAGAGGGAAAGAGAGATGGAAACACTGATGATGAGAGGTCATTATTGATTGGCTGCCTCTTGCGTGCCCCACACTGGGGATCAAGCTGAAACCCCGGGCGCATGCCCTGACCAGGAATCAAACCGTGGCTTCCCGGTTCATGGTCAGTGCCCAGCCACTGAGCCAAACCAGCCGGGCTTGACCAGCATTTTAAAAGCGGAACAGAGTAAGATTACTAGTATATCCGATAATGCATATAATAAGGAAACATTATTTCGTGAAACTACTATGTCAGTTACTAAAATATTCACACCTGCACATATACAAGTATGTACATGTGTGCTGGCTTATAATGTGAGACGTGGTTTTTACTGTGGGTCATGGTTTTAGAAAGCTTGAAATGGAGTGCTTATTGCCTTATTTATATTGGAATTTAAGACTGAAGGGAATTGTCTTAAAAAGAGAGAAAGTTAAGTGTGTATATTGATACTAAAACTTTTCTTTTTGTTTTTTGTTTTCAATAGCCCAACAGTTGACCCCAGGCTTTCAGTTTCCTCTTGCATCAACTGGCCCAAATAGATTGCTTCCTTCAGTTCCAGCGATAGCTTTGCAGGCTGTTTGTTCTGGTTGTAAAAAAATGCTTTATAAAGGGCAAAATGCATATCACAAGACAGGATCTACTCAGCTCTTTTGCTCCACACGGTGCATCACCAGATATTCTTCACCTGTCTGCCTACCACCTCCTTCCAAGAAAACCTGCATAAACTGCTCAAAGTATAAAATTTTTTATTACATCTTTGTATCTTTTTAGCATGTACACTGTAGGCTTGGTGCATAGATTCGTGTACCAGTGGGGTCTCTCAGCCTGGCCTGTGTCCTCTTGCAATCTGGGACCTCTTGGGGGATGTATCTTGAATGTTATTGAAGTATAAGATAAAATAATATCATTTACCTTAAAATAGTATGTGAAAATTATTTAATTCATTAAAAGGTTAAAAACTCTCAGTGACCACAAATATAATGTGTTTATTTCTAAAAAAAATCCTAGTGAACTTTGGTTGGGGATCATTGTTGCTTCAAATAATGTATAGACTCAGAAAGAGAAAGGAAAGTCACATAAACTTCTACCTTAGTACCTTTGAAGAATTAGGCATGTTTTTCCTATTTCTTTGGTAATTTAATTCTAGGAGTACAGTGTAATTCAGTAGTCTCTAAGAGCAAGGAAAGAGCTTGGTTTTAGATCATGGCTCTATTAACTGTACGACCTTGGGCTAGATATTTTCTTTCTTTTTAAAAAAATTTAAATTCTTTATTGTTTAAGACATGAGTCTCCTTTTCCTTCCAGTGATCGCTCCCCAGCTGCTCCTACCCCAGCACATGCCCTCACGTCTCTACTGTCTATGTTCATAGGTTATGCTCATATGCATGCATACAAGTCCTTTGGTTGATTTCTTATCCCTTCACCTCCCCCCCTCCCTCTTCCCTCATAGGTTGGACAGTCTATTCAATCTTTTCTTTTAAAAAAAAATATTTTCATTGATTTCAGAGAGGAAGGAAGAGGGAGAGAGAGATAGAAACATAACTGATGAGAGAGAATCATTGATCGGCTGCCACCTGCATACCCCTACCAGGGATTGAGCCTGCAACCTGGGCATGTGCCCTTGACCAGAATCGAACCTGGGACCCTTCAGTCCACAGGCCGATGCTCTGTCCATGGAGCCAAACTGGTAAGGGCTCACCTTCGTATTTTTAACGGTAGGTGAGTTTTAGAAAACTAATCACACTGTTGTTCTTTTTTAAAAAAATATATATTTTATTGGTTTTTTGCAGAGAGGAAAGGAGAAGGATAGAGAGTCAGAAATACTGATGAGGGAGAAACATCAATCAGCTGCCTCTTGCACACCTCCTACTGGGGATGTGCAAGCAACCAAGGTACATGCCCTTGACTGGAATTGAACCTGGGACCTTTCAGTCTGCAGGCTGATGCTCTATCCAATGAGCCAAAACAGTTAGGGCTCTTTCTTCTTTTTAAATATATATTTTGTTGATTTCAGAGAGGAAAGGAGAGGAAGAGATAGAAACATCAATGATGATAGAGAATCATCGATTGGCCGCCTCCTGCACAATCTACACTGGGGATCGAGCCTGCAACCTGGGCATGTGCCCTGATCAGGAATTGAACCGTGATCCTCTGTTCATAGGTCAATGCTCAACCACTGAGCCATGCTGGCTGGGCTATTGTTGTTCTTTCATAATTTACCATGGAACAGTTCTGTATAATAAAAGTGTACAGGATGTATAAGGCAGAATAGTGTAATGATTAATTCCTTGTACTGTAGAATCTGACTGCTGGGTTTTGTATTCTGGCTTTACTGCTTCCCAGCTATGTGACTTTGACATTTTTGATTTAGTCTCCTCATCTATCAAATGGAAATTATAATAATACTTACATTATAGAGTTTTTGCAACAATTAAATTAGATAATTTGAGTAAAGAATAATGTTGACACATAGTTATTATTCAATACACATTATTATAGTATGTAATATTATTGCCATTATTTTTTCACTTTGTGCCTGCACTAGTGTTTCTGATTAATGACTATTTCCTTCATTTTATATGCTTGTCAGAAGAATGGCAATATTTAGCCTCTGTTTTTACTGCCAGTACTTATTGCAGATGAACTCTTATAATAGAACAACTCAATTATTTGTGTTCCTTTATCTTATTCTTTGTTCTGTCTTCTGATACCAAGCCTTAGTATTCCTTTTGTCATCTTGTTTCTTTGCTCTTTTCAGTTATAGCTAAACTTTGTATATCATGCTAATATTTTTTAACATACTATTTTGAGTTTGTTTTTTTTTTAAGAGAGGAAGCTGAGAGGGATATAGAGATAGAGACATTGATGAGTGAGAAACATCATTGATCGGCTGCCTCCTGCATGTCCCCTACTGGGGATTGAACCCGAATCCTGGGCATGTGCCCTGACCAGAAATCGAACCAGTGGCCTCTTGGTTCATAGGTTAATGCTCAATCACAGAGCAACACTGGTTGGGCCCTGGTAATATTATTATATTTATCTTCAGTAGTTCACTGTTTCCAAAATCTTGCATTTAACTTAATTTTTTGTAATTGTATTTTTTTTTTTATCTCATTCATGTTTTTACTCTTGGCAAAACTCTAGTAAGAAGACAAGTATTTCATAGACTGGAGTTGTTTCATTGGCTCCAGTAGAAGAAACTTAGTTGGAGCTGTAAGCCTCACTATTTCTGTCATGGGAATCTGCCTGGATATATTTAAAATATAATTCTCTTTTACACATCTTTAAATTTGGTATTATGAACTCCATTTTATACATGAGGAAATTAAGATAATAATTGTCTAATTCATTGCTACTTAGCTGATAGTAACAGAACTAATCATTAAACCCAGATTTTCAGATGCCTTATGCAGGGTCTGCCATTTTCTACTCTATAATAACTGTAGTTATTTTAGCTCACAAAGAGGAAGAGATTACAATTTTGAAGAACACATTTCATTTTGCCTTTGTTATTTATTTTTAGAGACGTTTTAAATCCAAAGAATGTGATCACAGCCCGATTTGGAAATTCCTCTCCTAGCAAAGACTTCTGCAGCCAATCATGCCTTTCTTCTTATGAACTAAAGAAAAAACCTGTGGTTACCATATATAACAATAACATTTCAACCAAGTGCAGTATGTGTCAGAAGAATGCTGATGTAAGTTACATTTTACCTTTATTGGGATTCTGGTCAAAGATCATAGATTTTTAACTGTCTCTTCTTTTGTATGCATATGTGTTTTCTCTTAGATTCGATTTGAAGTTAAATATCAAAATGTGGTACATGGTCTTTGTAGTGATGCCTGTTTTTCAAAATTTCATTCTGCCAACAACCTCACTATGAAATGTTGTGAGAACTGTGGGAGCTATTGCTATAGTAGTTCCGGTTCTTCCCAGTCCCAGAAGGTTTTTACTTCAACAAGTGTCACAGCATATAAGCAGGTATGAATATCAGTCTCTTGCATATGGTTGGGCTCTCCCCTCCTGAGATGGGTGTGCGCGGATGAAGTGCACCAGAAAATAGTCAGCTCCTGCTCTGGCCAGTGTGGCACGGTTGGTTGGGCATTGTCTTGTGCATCATGAGATTGCTGGTTTGATTCTCTGTCATGGCGCATGTCCAGGTTGTAGGCTCAGTCCCCAGTAGGGGTGTGCAGGAAGCAGTGGTTCAGTGTTACTCTCTCACATTGATGTTTCCTCTCCCTTCCTCTCTAAAAATCAGTAAATTATTCTTTTTAAAAATATCTATTTTTATTGATTTCAGAGAAGGGGAGAGAGAGAAACATCAATGATGAGAGAGAATCATTGATTGGCTACCTCCTGCATACCCCCCACTGGGGATTGCGCCCGCAACACAGGCATATAACCCTGATTGGAGTTAAATCCGGGACCCTTTGGTCCGCAGGCTGACGCTCTATCCACTGAGCCAAACCAGCTAGGGCTTCTTCTTCTTCTTCTTTTTTTTTTAAAGAATGAAGATTAACAACAAAAAACAAAACAAGAAAGAAAATATATTTTTTAATGTGTTTTGGAATGAATTAAAATTATTTTGGCAACATTGCCTTATTAGAATACTTAACTGATTTTATATTTTTGAATGATGCAGTCATTTGGTTACTAAGTATATCAATTTGTGTCAATTTAATTCTTTCTGATGACTTGGGATCTTTAAAAAGTTCCATTTTTACAAAAGGATGAAGTAATAATTAAAACATTTTTAGTTAGCAAATTTTATTTCTGTTTAATTCCTCTAAGCAGTTGGTAGTGGACATTCATCTTGTGGAAAGTATTACTTTTCTAGGAATTGCAGCTTTTGGCAGTCTGGTTACCACTGTCACAGGAATAGAATCTATTTTACTTATATACTAGAGCCCTGGTGCATGAAATTCATGCGCTGGAGGAGGGGGTCCCCTCAGCCTGGCCTGCACCCTTTCGCAGTCCAGGACCCTCATTCCTTACTGCCTGTCGCTTGCTGCTCCTCGGCGCTGCTGCAGAAGCAGGAGAGGCTCCTGCCACCGCCGCCATTGCGCTTGTCAGCCATGAGCCTGGCTTTTGGCTGAGCGGTACTTCCCCTGTGGGAGTGCACTGACCACCAGGGGGCAGCTCCTGCATTTAGCATCTGCCCTCTGGTGGTCAGTCTGTGTCATAGTGACTGGTTGTTCCACCAGTCATTCCCCAGTTCAGTCGATTTGCATATTAGGGTTTTATTATATAGGATATATGATCCCAAAATCAGTTTCATTCTTTCATTACTGGTATTGTACTCTATCTACTGCATAAATGAACTTCTACTTTTAATTAGAAACTTCACTATTTATACATTCTTTCCATTTACTTTCCCATGTAATTTTTTAGTGAAAGACCTTATATTGTGTCAGTGACAGTAGTAGTGGTTAGGAGCCTTGGTTTTGGAGTCAGTTAAATAAATTTAATCTCTTTTCTGTTTATTAAGTTTATCTAATTAAAGATAATTTAAACTTTTTGTTAATTTTTTAAAGTATTTCACTATGTTTAAAGAATCCTATAATACAGTGTATATAAATTGCTTAGCATGGACTCTGATTCTTCAATAAATAATACTATTGCTAACTTACATAAATGGTAGCCATTAATACTATTATTGTTTCTTTTTAAAAAATATATTTTATTGATTTTTTTTCTTTTAATAGAGAGGAAGGGAGAGGGATAGAGATCTAGAAACATCGATGAGAGAGAAACATTGATCAGCTGCCTCCTGCACTCCTTCTACTGGGGATGTGCCCGCAACCAAGGTACATGCCCTTGACAGGAATCGAACCTGGAACCCTCAGTCTGCAGGCCGACACTCTATCCACTGAGCCAAACCAGTTCTGCTGTTTCTTTAAACATAGATAAACTTTCGGGCAAAGTTTATTATGAAACTTAGCTTGAAAACAAGCAGTGCTGCAGATGACCTAATATACATTAACACCATTTCTGCCCTCGCTGGTTTGGGTCAGTGAATATGGCCTGCAGACTGAAGGATCCCAGTTCGATTTCAGACAAGGGCACATGCCCGGGCTGTGGGTTTGATCCCCAGTGGGGGAGGGGGGTGTGCAGGAGGCAGCAATCAATGATTCTCTCTCATCATTGATGTTTCTATCTCTCCCTCTCCCTTCCTCTCTGAAATCAATAAAAATATATTTTAAAAAACCACACACAAAAACAAAACAAACAAAAAAACGCATCATTTCTATCTTCTCCTCCTAAAGAGTCTTGCTAGTTAAGTAACCTTAAAGGTGGTAGATTCTTTACTAGATTGATGTCTAAGTCTGCATTGAAGATGAGTCTTTGGTTCTTGTATTACCTGGTCTTCTCTGATCATTTGTGATGAGAAAAGCATGTTATATAATTCATTACTTTTAATATGTTTTATTGTTGCTAACCTGAGTAGTTATTAATTTTCTTCAATTTACATTTTATTATTATCTTAAGAAACATTTTTTCCACATCCCAACTTTCAGAGAAGTCTATGCTTGTTGTGGCCTGTCACGCTCAAATATTTCGACCAAAGGCAGTGGTTGTAGGTAGCTTTTCTTTTCCTTAAACAGTATGTATGTGTGAACTGTATACTTAGGTGTGTGAATGTTACTTCTTTTCTTTTTTATTTGAATGTTATTTCTTAACAGAATGTATTTTCTTAACAGAATTCAGCCCAGACACCTCCATATGCCTTGGGGAAATCATTGAGGCCCTCAGCTGAAATGATTGAGACTACTAATGACTCAGGAAAAACAGAGCTTTTCTGCTCTATTAATTGCTTATCTGCTTACAGAGTTAAGACAGTTACTTCTTCAGGTAATGTTTAAATTAGATAAATTTATAGATTTACTAGTAGTAACTATTGAAGAAGACTGTCACTGCTTTTCTCTAAATTTGTCTATATGGTTAAATAAAGATGCAATATTGGTTTGGTTTAAAGAACTTATTTTTATTTATTTATTTATTTTAAAATACATTTTATTGATTTTTAACAGAGAGAAAGGGAGAGGGATAGAGAGTTAGAAACATCGATGAGAGAGAAGCATTGATCAGCTGCCTCCTGCACCCCCCCCCCCCCCACTGGGGATGTGCCCTCAACCAAGGTACATGCCCTTGACCAGAATCGAACCCGGGACCCTTCAGTCTGCAGGCCGATGCTCTATCCACTGAGCCAAACCGGTTTCAGCTAAAGAACTGATTTTTAGAACATAGTTTTTCTACAGATTTCCTTGGTTGAGGTGTGTGTGTGTTTGTGTGTGTGGAGTTTCATGTGTGAAAAGAAAAAAAAACCCCACATAAGTTCCTAGTTAGTTTTTGTGTAAATGGAACTTGAGGAAATTGTAGTTAGCTTGACAGGTGGTTATAAAGTTTCTTGATTTTGTATATTATTATTTGTGTTTTTGGATTGTTTATATTTTTTGGATTGTTTGTTTTGTAACTCATTCATTGGGTTTTTTTTGTTACCAAGGTGTCCAGGTTTCGTGTCATAGTTGTAAAACCTCGGCGATCCCTCAGTATCACCTAGCTATGTCCAATGGAAGTATATATAGCTTCTGCAGCTCCAGTTGTGTTGTGGCTTTTCAGGTATGAGCTAAGATAGTATTTCACCCCTGCAGTTCTCTTAGGCATTCATCTATGGCAAAATATTAACTGCTGAAGGTCCATATTTATAAAAGATTAAATTTCAGTTAGAAAAAAATTCTGTTCAACTATGGAAGCTAGGATGTGGTTTTCTCCCTCCCCCTCCCCCTCCCCCTCCCTCTCCCCCTCCCCCTCCCCGTCTCCCTCCCCCTCCCCGTCTCCCCCTCCCTCTCCCCCTCCCTCATCAATAATGATAGAGAATCATTGGTCAGCTGCCTTCTGCACACCCCCAACTGGGCATTAAGCTTGCAACCCAGGCATGTGCCCTCACCGGGAATCTAACCGTGACCTCCTGGTTCATAGGTCAATGCTCCACCATTAAGCCATGCCCATCTGGCATCACTGTGCTCTTAATAGCCATCAGAGGTGGCTTGGTAATGAGAGGCCTGCTTTAATTTATTTATTAGAGATATACATACTAGAGGTCTTTGAAAAGCCTGTATTTCTCAGTTCTTCTATTCTGGAAGTATGCTATTTAAACTCTTTCTGTGTACTACTTTATAAATTTTAAAGAAATTTATTAAAACGAGAAAATGAAAATTACCAAATTTTGTTACTTCTTATTTGTTAAAGTCTTTGCCTTATGTGTTCATTCAGGATGTATTTGACAAGCCAAAAGGAACAAACTCTTCAGCAGTGTCCCTGTCTCAGGGCCAGATATGCCCGCCTTCTGGGTCAGCAGTGTCAGCAAGAGGAGCTAACAGCACCTCTGTGGTTTCCCCCAGCACCAGCAGTGGCTCTGCTGCAGCCAGTCTCCCTTCTCTGGCTGCACAATTCCAGCAAATTGCTTCAATCCAAGCAGTTGTTAAACTCAGGTGTCAGCACTGTCACCATCTGTTTGCCAAAAAACCAGAACTTCTTTTCTACAAGGTAAGGAGAGATCGTAAGAGATTGAATTTAAACTTATCCAAGAAGCATTTTTGTCTCTTCATCTGTGAAGTCATTTAATTTGCTTTGAATTGAGAAGGAAAAATGTTTCTTAAAGATAAAGCAAATGCTTAATTAGGTCTTATTTACTGTTCTTTCTTTACAGGGTAAAATGTTTCTGTTTTGTGGCAAGATTTGCTCTGAGGACTACAAAAAGAAAAATAAAGTTATAGCAATGTGTGACTACTGTAAACTACAGAAAATTGTAAAGGAGACTGTACGATTTTCAGGGGTTGATAAGCCATTCTGTAGTGAAGGTAAAGGGAAGAGTTCAGTTTTATTCACAGATCATGTGGTTGTGAAGTATTCATTATGGGCTGGGCTATTCATCCACCATCAATTTTCAAGTAATTTTTGTTTTATCAGGTATAATTTGAAGCTTTTTAATTGAACTTATATTTAACTCATTTAAAAACCTATTTTTTATTTTTTCTGTTCTGCTTGTTTATTTTGATTTTTAGGTTCAATAGTTGATAGATATGTATTTATTGCCATTTTATTCATATTTTTAATCTTTTTATCCCTTTTTCTTGAAGAAGATCCTTTAACATTTTTTAAAAAAAAAATGTATTTTTTATTGATTTCAGAGAGGAAGAGAGAGGGAGAAGAGATAGAAACATCAATGGTGAGAGAGAATCATTGCCCGGCTGCCTCCTGCATGCCCCACACTGGGGACCAAGTCTGCAACCCCGGACATGTGCCCTTTACTGGAATCGAACTTAGGTCCCGTGGGTCCGCAGGCCGACACTCTATCTACTGAGCCAAACCAGCTCTGGCTAACATTTCATATAATACTGGTTTGGCGGTGATAAACTCCTTTAACTTTTTCTTTTTTTCTCAGGTTTGTTTTTTTTTAAAATACATTTTTATTGATTTCATAGAGGAAGGGGGGAGAGAGAGAGAAAAACATCAATGATGAGAGAAAATCACTGATCAGTTGTCTGCTGCATGCCGCGCTGGGGATCAAGCCCACAACCTGGGCTTGTGCCCTGATCGGGAAGCGAACTGTGACCTCCTGACTCATAGCTTGATGCTCAACCACTGAGCCATACAGGCCGGCCCAACTCCTTTGGCTTTTTCTTGTCTGGGAAGCTCTTTCTTTGCCCTTTGATTCTAAGTGATTAGCTTCGCTGGGTAGAGTATTCTTGGTTATAGGTCCTTGTTTTTTATCACTTTGAATATTTTTTGCCACTCGCTTCTGGCCTGCAAAGTTTCTGTTGAGAAATCAGCTGACAAGAGTCTATCTTTCTTTCATTTTATTTATTTATTTATTTATTTATTTATTTATTTAGATTTTTTCTGTATTGTTGAAAGTATTATAGATGTCCCCTTTCCTTGCTTCCCTGCCCCCTCCCCATAACCTCCTCTACCCATCCACAAAAGTCTCTCTTTTAAAATGTTACAATAACTTCGGCAAAAAACAACAACTTCTGAAATATAATTAGATCAGTGGTATTAAATCTTTTCATAAGGTTAGCTGTGACTTCAGAGATTTTTCCTTGTATCCATTTGTGAAGCAGGTACTTAAGCAATTGTGGCTTTTTGGCTTAAGAAACTAATGTTTCTGAATATAGATGGCCTTATATTTAGAGTATATGTAAAAGGTGATATAAATTTGTTTTATGAATATAGAGATTATCCTTTAACCTCAAGGCAAATAATTATGTCCAGTATTTAGTATTAACATTGTGGGCATCTAAGATAGTAGAAACTCACTTTACTTCCTTCAAGTTAATGTAAATTTGATGTTTCTTCCTTTCATACTTTCTGGTTCTCAGTTTGCAAATACCTCTCTGCCCGTGACTTTGGAGAACGATGGGGAAACTACTGTAGGATGTGCAGTTATTGCTCCCAGACATCCCCTAATTTGGTAGAAAACAGATTGGAGGGCAAGTTAGAAGAGTTTTGTTGTGAAGACTGCATGTCAAAATACACAGTTCTGTTTTATCAGGTAATCATACCTCTTTGGCTTCCTGCAGTTTATAAAAGTTATTTTCTGTTTAAATATGTTCAGATTATATGAATAAAGTTTTGTGTTCGGAACTGGATAAAATAAACTGTGGGCTCCTAAAGCAAAATTTAATTGATTATAAACTTGAAATCTTTGGGGTAAAGAGTACAGAATTTCTGGAGACTTTGTTATTATTTGAGGATATGTTCCTTTCAAATTTTGCTTTCTTATAAGGCACACTGACCTTGTTATAACTGAGTTAGAACTTTACGTAGGTAAGTTGCCTTATGCCTTTCTCATACAGAAAGTTCCTCTGAGAAATTTTATTTTTATTTAAAAAAAAATTTTAAGGTATTACATGTGTACATATCTTCCCATTGCCGCCCCCCCCCCCGAGAAATTTGAAGTCAAGTCTTGTTTTCATTTCATAGATCACATGACTATGACTGACCTCCTTACCCACTTTCTTTTAAAAGAATTACTTTTTTTGTAAGATTAACAATGAAAGCTGGAATTGAACCACTAATACATGTCCACTGCTTCATAAGTGTTCATTTAATCCTCACCAGAATCCCAAGAGGTAGGTATGTTATTGCCAGTGTATAAATACGGAAAAGAAGTAAGTAACATGTCCTTAAAGAATCTGGTAGATGATAATTAGACAGCACCTATACCACTCAGGTGAAATCACCTGTTTACTTGTGTCCTGAGCCCTCAAAATATAATTTTATTGAGGGGAAGTATGTCTTTTTCATAATTATATGCCCATGAACTCTCTCAGTACTCAAGATAAAGGATACCTCATTAGATGTTAAATGAATCAAAGTCTTTATGACTCCAAAGTCCATATTCTTCCTATTGCAATATGTTGCCTTTTAACCTCTTAAAAATAGAATCTATCTTTAGATTTCTCATTGCTTATTTTGAAAACAGATGAACTTTTATATTCTCTCAATTGAGGGTATATGTATGAAATAAGAATATATGTTTTTAACCACTATATATATGTATTTTTAAAATTTATTTTATTTTTATAATATTTTTTACTGATTTCAGAGAAGTGACAGGGAGGGAGAGATAGAAACATCAATGATGAGAGGGAATCATTGATCAGCTCCCTCCTGCATGCCCCACACTGAGGATAGAGCCAGCAACTTGGGCATGTGCCCTGACCAGGAATCGAACCATTATGTCCTGGTTCATAGGTCGATGCTCAACTGCTGAGCCACGCCAGCGAGGCTATTTAAAAAAAATAAATCTTTATTGTTCAGATTATTACAGTTGTTCCTCTTTTTTCCCCCCATAGCTCCCCTCCACCTGATACCCCACCCCATGCCCTTACCCCGCACCACTGTCTTCATCCATAGGTGTAAGATTTTTCTGTCCAATCTCTTCCCACACCCCTTATACTTCTTTCCCCCTGAGAATTGTCAGTCCACTCCCTTTCTATGCCCCTGGGCTGATTGTGCCTCAGCCCAGCCTGCACCCTCTTTAATCTGGGACCCCTCAAGGGATGTCTGGTGGGATCGGGCCTAAATGGGCAGTTGGACATCCCTCTCACAATCCAGGACTGCTGGCTCCCAACTGCTCACCTGCCTACCTTTCTGATTGACCCTAACTGCTTCTGCCCGCCAGCCTGATCACCCTCTCACCACTCCCCTGCCAGCCTGATTGATGTCTAACTGCTCTCCTGCCAGCCTGTTTGCCACCAACTACTCTCCTCTACTGGTCTGTTCACCCCTAACTGCCCTCCCCTTCAGGCTTGATCATCCCCAACTGCCCTCCCTTACAGGACTGATGCCTCCCAATTGCCCTCCCCTGTAGGCCTGGTCCTCCCCAACAGCCCTCCCCTGCAGGCCTGGTCACCCCTAACTGCCCTTCCCTGCAGGTCTGGTTCCCCCCAACTGCTCTCCACTGCAGTCCTGGTCACCTCCAACTTCCCTCCCCTGCAGGCTTGATCGCCCCCAACTGCCCTCCCTTGCAGGCCTGGTCCATCCCAACTGCCCTCCCCTGCTGACCCATCTTATGATGGCCATCTTGTGTCCACATGGTGACAAGATCTTTGACCACATGAGGGCACCAGTCTTGTGTGTTGGAGTGATGGTCAATCTGCATATTACTCTTTTATTAGATAGAATAGAGGCTTGGTGCATGGGTGGGGGCCAGCAGGTTTGCCCTGAAGGGTGTTCCAGATAAGGGTGGGGGTTCCCTTGGGGTGTGAGGCAGCCTGGGCGAGGGGCCTGTGGTGGTTTGCAAGCCAGCCATGCCCCCCAGTGATCCAAGAGGAGGCCCTGGTATCTGGGATTAATTTATTTTCTACAATTGAAACTTTGTAGCCTGGAGTGGAGCCAAGCCTTCTGCCTACTCCATGGTGGCAGCCACTTCTTTTGGGATTTATTTACCTTCTATAATTGAATCTTTGTAGCCTGGAGTAGGCTGCCCAGGCTGCAGAAGCTTGGCTTCCTCCCATCATCCAGGGCAACCCTACCCTACTGCTCTCTCCATCTCTGTGGCTGTCGCCATTTTTTTGAGGATTTATTTAACTTCTATCATTGAAACTTTATAGCAATGAGTGGAGTCCTAGGCTGGCAAGGGCAGGTGGAAAGTTTGTCTTCCTTCATTGTTGGGGAAACCCAAGCCTCCCTCCTGCTCTCAATGGCCGCAGCCTTCTTGGCTGGGTTTATTTACATATTTGCTCCTGATTTGCTTATGGGCATGGCTTGTGGGGATGGCTTGTGGGTGTAGCAGATGTGTGGTCAATTTGCATATTACTCTTAGTAGATAGGATAGACTATTTGTATGTCTTTTGGAAAAGTATGTACTTAGGTTCCCCTGCCCATATTTTAATTGAATTGTTTTTTTGGTGGTGAGTTTGAGGTTTTTGTTTTTTTAAAATATATTTTTATTGATTTCAGAGAGGAAGGGAAAGGAAGAGAGAGATAGAAACATCAATGATGAGAGAGAATCATTGGTTGGTTGCCTCCTGCTCGCTCCCTACTGGAGATTGAGCCCGCATCCTGGGCAGGTGCCCTTAACTAGAATCAAACCCGGGACTCTCAAGTCCACAGGCTGAACCTCTATCCACTGAGCCAAACCAGCTAGGGTGACTTGTATGAGTGCTTTATAAATTGTGGATACTAACTCTGTATTGGATGTACCATTGGAGAATAACCACAACATTTTAAGGTAGAAATCTCATATTTTGTGATCTCAACTGACTGATATATCATGTTTTCATAGTGTCTTCTGATTTTATAATAATTTTATCTTTTTATTATTTTATAGTTTTAAGCATTTCCTGTTTTTTTTCCTCTCAGATGGCCAAGTGTGATGCTTGTAAACGACAGGGTAAGCTAAGTGAGTCCATAAAATGGCGAGGAAACATCAAACATTTCTGTAATCTATTTTGTGTCTTGGCGTTCTGTCATCATCAAATTACAAATGATCCTGTTTCACAAAGAAAAGGTAAAATTAAACTTGACTAATGGGATTTTTATGTCAATGCTAGGATAATACTATCAGTATACACAATTGTAAATAATATAATAATGACAAAATTTTACTGGATTCAGATAGCCTGAATTTTCTTAAATTTTCCTGTAAGAATTCTTAAGGATTGCCTTTGAGAGAAATTAATCCTGATACTTTTTGCTCTCATAATGAAACACACCAAGAATAATAAATGTAGAAGCACTAATTTTATAGGAAAATTAGATTTGATTCCTTTTTATTGCATTTATCTGTACATAAATAACTTACACTAAGAGATAAATGCTATTCAGTTAATAAACTGGAAATAAAAGTTAGAAATTGGGGCAAACAAAGGGAAATACTATAAATATGTTAATGTAGTTGCTGTGTCTGGCCTAAGACTTTATCAAGCACTTGCTTGTAGCCAAGAAAAAAAGAACACATTAATTATATAAAAAAATAAAATAGATCATTTCTTCATGGGTAGCAAAGTTCTTCTTGGCTAAGAATAAAATAATTTTGCAAGTAGGACAACTAATGTGGTCAAAATATCCAGATGAATAGGTGGTTACGTAGCATGTTTTTAAAATAGTTCCCTGAAGTAGGACTTCTCTGACTTAGGTTAAAAACATTTGATATTATGTTCTCTGATCAAAGCCTGGAGTGCTGTTGAATTGACAGAATCCATGTGCTTTGACTCCTTACAGTGTGGCTCTTGTCTACCTTTGTAGTCTTATTAGTCATCACCTAATCCAGATATGTCTTGTGCTAATCTTTTGTGTTATAGTATCCATTCCCTGAGATTAGTCAGGTAGATGGTAGAATTTTCACTCTCTGATGTGGGTTAACAAAACCAGTGTTTTTATATGGATGGACAGCTACATTGTCAACTTATTTATAAAAATTGTCATGTTAAATTTTTATTTGAAGCAACATAGATGTAGGAGTTATAATACTCTCTAATAGAAAAGCCCAGCTAACCTTGAAGGAAATACCTATATTTTAAAGTCCCTTGAAAAAGTTCAGTATAGTGTTATTTTAAGTATCTTTGAATTATGTCAGGCAGAAAATAGTGCAAAGTAAAAAAATCTTTAAATTCCCACTGTTAAATATAATTTGAAGCTTATACTTTTAGAGAATCTGCCTTTCTTTAAGTCCTAATGAACATTAATCTGACCAGAATCACCCAACATTATACAGAGTTAGATATTTGTATTGCATCTTGAAAACTAAGTTGTTAAACAGAGTTTTTGTGTGTGACCCTTGTTTATACTAGATCTTAACTTTTTGTTTTAATCAGTAAATATTGCTAAGGCACCAACTGCTTCAGTGGCGTTCCCTTCTGCAAGGACAAACACAACACCAGTTATCACCAATGTGGTGTCATTAGCAGAAGTGTCTCCTGCCCAGCCCACAGGGAACACTAACAGTGTTTTAAAAGGTATGACTTGGTGTAAAGGCATTTGTCCAAACTGTGGGAATCATTGTTATCTAGTGTGCATAGCTGTTACTGGTAATATTTACATTTACATGAGGAAACATACTCCTTTGTCTTGGAGTGAAGAGGGTAGCAAGCAGGGTGGAATGAATAGGGAAGAAAGTGGGCATGCATAGTTTATTTTTTTAATAACCCAAATTATTATTATTATTTTATTGATTTCAGAGAGGAAGGGAGAGGGAGAGGGAGAGAAAGGTCAATGACTAGAGAGAATCATTGATTGGCTGCCTCCTGCACACCTCCCACCCTGGGGATTGAGCCTACAATTGGACATTCACCCTCTTTTTTTTTTATTCAGTTTATTAATTACATTGTTTCCCCTTTTTTATCCCCCTATATCTTCCCTTCACCCTGTACCTATCCCACCCTCCGCCCTCACCTCCCCCTCCCCAATGTCCTCTCCCATTGTTGCAAGATTCTTGTCCAATCTCTTGCTGTTCTTCCAACAACACCCTTCTCCCCAAGAATTGTCAGTCCATTCCCTCTCTATGTCCATGTTTCTGTTATATTCACCAGTTTATCTTGTTCATCAGCCTATCAGTTCACCTGATTTTTATGTTCATTTGTTGATAGATGTGTATTTGTTGTTCATAATTTATATTTTTACCTTTTTCTTCTTCCTCTTCTTAAAGAATATCTTTCAGCATTTCATATAATACTGGTTTGGTGGTGATGAACTCCTTTAGCTTTTTCTTATCTGCGAAGCACTTTATCTGATCCTCAATTCTGAATGATAGCTTTGCTGGATAGAGTAATCTTGGTTGTAGATTCTTGCTCTTCATTATTTTGAATATTTCTTGCCACTCGCGTCTGGCCTGCATCGTTTCTGTTGAGAAATCCGCTGACAATCGTATGGGTGCTCCCCTGTAGGTAACCAACTGTTTTTCTCTTGCTGCTTTTAATATTCTCTCTTTATCTTTTGCTCTTGGCATTTTAATTATGATATGTCTTGGTGTGGTCCTCTTTAGATTCCTATATTTTGGGGTTCTGTGTACTTCTTGGGCTTTTAAGTCAGTTTCTTTCATCAGGTGGGGAAAGTTTTCAGTCACTATTTCTTCAAGTAGGTTTTCATTAATTTGCTCTCTCTCTGTTTCTGGCACCCCAATAATTCGGATGTTGGCTTGCTTGAGATTGTCCCAGAGGCCCCTTACGCTATCTTCAATTATCTGAATTCTTTTTGTTTCTTGCTTTTCCAGCTGAGTGGATTTTGGTTCTTTGTATTTCAAATCTTTGACTTGGTTCTTGTGGCCCTCTGGACTGCTTTTAGGACTTTGTGTAATATTTTTTATTTCAGTCTGTGTATGTTTGATTTCTAGTTGGTCCTTTTTTTTATCTGTGAGGGTCTGGTTCGTCTCCTCAGAGGTCTTGTTCATTTCCCTGAGGGTCTCATTCATTTCCTTGTAAGTATCATTCATTTCCTTATAATTCTCATTCATTTGCTGGTTGGTCTTGTTTATTTCCTGGTAATTCTCATTAAGTTGATCAGCCTTTTGTAGGAGCCTCTTGAAAAGCCTTATAACCGTGGTTTTGAGCTCTATGTCTTGTCGTCTTTTCTCCTCCATTTCTTTCACACCTGATTTCTTTCCATGTCTCTGCATGGTGGCTGCTTTATGTGGTGGATATCCTCAAAGGGACAGTGGCTCAGTTACCTGAGGTGGGTACTCTTACTGCAATCCTTTATGGGTTGTATTCAGTGTTTTTGAATTTAAACCCAGTTTGTTGTTGTTAGCCCTAGGAGGGTTTGACCTCCAGGCCAATTGGCTGTGAAGGGAGACTGTGTTCAGGTTGGATGGGCGGGGTCTCTGAGCTGCGCGGCAGCGGCAGCGGCAGCTGGGTCCTATGTGTTGCTTGCGCGCCCCCCCCGCGGGTCTCTGTTGGATGGGGATGGCTGCAGACACCTCCAAGAGAAAGCCGCTAGTCTCTTCCCCTTGCCAGACAACTCTGACTCTCCCCAAATGTGCCTGTTTCCGTCTGAAAGGCTGCGCTCCCGCCGGTCCCGAGTCTCAATGTCCCACCTCCGCTCCTATTAGTGGAGTTTTCATACAGCCAGCTTTCTGGCGATTCTGGGTGCTTGTTCCGCTTCAGGAGCCTGAAGCGGGAAGCAGGAACAATGAAGTGTCTGTTCTGCTTCTTCTTGCAAACATTGCAGTCGAAGATGTGCAGGTCTGCCGAGGCCCAGACTTCGAAGCGCACTGCCCCACAGTGGCAGCCTCCCGTGTGCTTCACCAGACCCTGGTACTCGCTCTCTCCACGCGAATCTTTCAACGCTGTCTGCCGCCGCTCCTCCGAGTCCCAGTGTCTTATCGTCACTTTTATTTGTGGAATTTTCACTCGGCCAGCTTTCTGGTGATTCTGGAAGGTGTTTGTTCTTTCGTTAAGTTGTATTATTAAGATTGTTGAGTATGACGGCAAGATAGGTGTTTTACCTATGCCGCCATCTTGGTTCCCTCTGGACATTCACCCTTGACGGGAATTGAATCTGGGACCCTTCAGTCTGGAGGCTGATGCTCTATCCACTGGACCAAACCAGCTAGGGCAATAACCCAAATTATTTTAATATAGCTGCCTTTACCAAAAGAGATTCTAATACAGTAGGTGGGATTGTGGCCCAGGAATCCTCACCTTACCCAAGGACCCTAGGTGATATTGAGGCCAAGTTTTCTTGGTCCATTTTTTAGAAATTCTGATCTAGACTCTAGATCACCTTAGTGAGAGGAAAGTAACTTCTTGGTTTTAGTGTTTATGTTTGTATATTCTGGGGATAATAAAGCATGTTTTCATTTTATAACAGGTGCAGTTACTAAAGGGACAGCAAAGATAATTGAAGATGTAAGTTTTATTGTTACTATTTGCCTGATACTGCCACTTTATTTTCATTTTGAATATAACCTTCTAATATATATCTGAGTACATTTCTTTTTAAATTATTTTATTTTATTTTATTGATTTTTCACAGAGAGGAAAGGAGAAGGACAGAAAGTCAGAAACGTCGATGAGAGAGAAACATCGACCAGCCACCTCCTGCACACCCCCCACTGGGGATGTGCCTGCAACCAAGGTACATGCCCTTGACCAGAATTGAACCTGGGACCTTTCAGTCCTCAGGCTGTCGCTCTATCCACTGAGCCAAACTGGTTTTGGCATATATCTGAGTACATTTGTATTTGCAGGTTAATCTTTAAAAAATTAGAGTAATATATTGTGAATTAACTTTTGTTTTCAAATCTTAAAATTACATTGTTAATGAGAATGCATTCCTAATTTATTTTTATTATTTGTGTCTGGTTCTTTAATTTCTTTAGCTACTTGTTAACTTCATCTGGTTGTTTATTTTTCTCTTTTGCTACATTCAAGTAATTTTCTTTTAGACTAGAAAGTCTCTTGAAAAAGTTGAGTATTATGTCATTTTATGTATCTTTGAATTATGTCAGGCAGAAAATAGTGCAAAGTAAAAATATTTAAATTCCCACTTTCTCAAATTTGAAATATTGTAAAACTTCCCAAAATTAAAACAGTTTTAAAGAAATGTATAATTGTAATTGGCAAGTTGAAAGGATTATAGACTATGTCATTATTGTCCTGTATCAGCATCACTTTAGCAGGAAAACAAAATTCCCATTATTCTTGATCAATATCACATGAACCTTAGACCTTAGGTTAATGTATTGGTGACTCTTATGCTACTCTCTTAACATTTGCTCTTGATATAGTAAAAAATAATTTTTATATCAAATAACTATGTCATTCAGATGCATTATGTGGTGGGGCTACTGCTAAAAATTATGTCCAGAATTTAATGAATTTGGAACAGAAGTTAAATGTGACAAAATTGTGTGAAGAAGGCCAGACAACTGTTGTGATATTTCATTCTAGTAACTTAGGAGAGTGCATCCTGCAGAATATTAGAGATAATGCTTAAGAAAACAAAGCATCATTAAAGCAGGTGCTCCCTTTAGTTTGAAAACTAGGCAAGGATAATGGAATAAGGTGATAAATTCCTGGCAACATGACTATAAGATCAGGGCTGACAAAAGCGCTCTGAAGGCCAAGCTATTGTCTGTGCTAAGGCATAAAGTATTTTGATGATTTGAAAGGAGGTGACAGTGAAACAAAAAGGTTTACTATAAGTCATAACTGGCTTTCCAGTTTTAAAGCCCACCAAGGTATTAAGGATATAAACATGCGTAGGCAAGCTATATCTGCTAACTCCAAAGCTATCAAAGCATTTCAGCTTTATTGTAATTTAAAAAGGCTTTAACTTGGAAGACAACATGCTAATAGATAATCTGTGAAAGTGGTAAAGAAGAGGTAAATTTGTGCAAGGTTTATGAAGGGGATGTTGAAATTTTGCTTGGGTTCCCGTGAATTAATAGAAGACTTTCTAGAATTAGAAAAATAAAAGTCTCGAGGATTTGGATTTCTAATAGAGGTCAGAGACTATAGAATTGGGGTGGGTGGTGAGCAAGGGAGTGACCATGTTTCAGCAATAGTTGCTATTTTTGAAAAGATGATCCAAATGTGAATTGCTGTTCCAGAGTAGCAAGGCAAAAGATGGACAGTGTGTCTGCATATCAAGAAAACTACAATGAAAGATGTTGGGGGGAGGTAGAAGAAGGTATAGGGAGGATAATCTGGATGGAAGGAGACTTGACAGGGCAGTGAACACACCATACAATATATACATAATCTTTTATAGCATGGTATACATGAAACATATAATTTTATTAACCAGTTACACCAATCCTATATAATAAAACCCTAATATGCAAATTGACTGAATGCCTGAACAACCAGTCGCTATAATGTGCATTGACCACCAGGGGGCAGATGCTCAATGCAGGAACTGCCCCCTGGTGGTCAGTGCGCTCCCACAAGGAAAGCGCTGCTTAGCCAGAAGCTCATGGCTAGCGAGTGCAGCGGCCATGGTGGGAGCCTCTCCCGCCTCTGCTGCAGGCTGGTGGTAAGGAGTGAGGGGTTCTGGACTGTGACAGGGATATATGACAATTGGCTTAGGCCCAGTCCCCTGGAAAATACAAACCATATTAGATTTTTTAGCAGAAGTCTTTCAGGGAATCAGACCAGCCTTCACTATAATGTAGAGAGATAGTTAAGTTGAAACCTCTTAACGCTCCCATTATTTGTGTTATTGGGAGATGATAATGATAACTTATAGTTAATTACTTTCAGGCATGATACTGCATTACAATTGTCATTAAATCAACTTTTGCAGTTGTATACTAGAGGCCCTGTGCACGAAAAGCCATTCCCCAGAGGGGGGAGGTCCTTCAGCCCAGCCTGCGCCCTCTCACAATCCAGGAGTCCTCAGGGGATGTCCTGCTGACGACTTAGGCCCACTCCCAAAGTGGGCCTAAGCTAGTTTGGTCTCCCTCTGTGGGAGGCAAACAGGTGGGCTCATCAAAGGAGGGCACCAGCCGGTGAGTGGCCATTCCCACCCTCCCCCCATCGCCCCTCTGCTGCAGTTGGTTGCCACCGACCCCCCACTCCCACACTCCACCCCATCGCTGTTTCCTTCCTCTGCCTGCTGGCATGCACCTTGGCTGGCCTGGCACCACCTGCTCGCCAGTCCCCACTGATTGGTCGTTCTGTCGTTTAGTCGATTTGCATATCATGCTTTTATTATATAGGATACTGCACATAAAATATTTTGAAATCACATAATAAATCACTGTGTTACAGAATTAATTTCATTATTAACTACACTAGAGGCCTGGTGCATGAATTCCTTCAGGAGTGGGGTCCCTTGGCCAGGCTGCCCTGATTGGGGCTGGCCGGCTGGGGGAGGGACTGCAGGAGGTTGGCCAGCTGTAGGAGGTTGGCTGTGGGAGCACACTGACCTCCAAGAGGCAGCTCCTGCATTGAGCGTCTGCCCCCTGGTGGTCAGTGCACATCATAGTGACCGATTGACTAGTCACAATGGACACTTAGGCTTTTCTATATATAGATCATTATGAAGTATCTTCTATACTAATAAAAGAGTAATATGCTAATTAGAGAGACCTTCCAGATACCTTCCAGACAAAGCTGAGGAGTTGGCTAGCCTGCAAACTGCCCCCAAATAGCCCTCAGCCCCTCGCCCAGGCTGGCCATGCCCCCCAGCAGGGAACCTCAGCCAATAGAGACATGGCCAGCCTGCTAATGGCCATCAGCCCCTTCTCCAGGGTGACCATGTCCCCGAGTGGGGACCCCCACCCTGATGGGGGCATGGCCAGCCTGCAAACAGTCCTCAGCTCCTCACCCAGGCTGGCCAAATGCCCCAGTGGGGACTCCCTACCCCCAATGGGGGCGTGGCTGGCCTGCAAACTGCCCAAGCACCTTGCCCAGGATGGTACCACCCCCAGTGGGGACCCTCACTCCAAAGGGGGCATTGTCAGCCTGCAAACTGCCCCAGGCCCCTTACCCAGGCTGGCCATACTCCCCAAGGGGACCCCCACCCTGATCCAGGACCCCCTTCAGGGCAGACCACCCGGACCCACCCATGCACCAGGCCTCTATCTATACTATTAAAAGGATAACATGCTAATTAGCCCAGGAGACCTTTCAGACACCCTTCTGGACAAAGCCATGGTGGCAGGGCTGAGGCAAAGGCAGTTAGGGATGATCAGGCCAAGAGGGGAGAGCAGTTGGGGGTCATGAGGCCAGCAAGTGGGGGGCAGTTGCGGAAGAGAAGGCTGGTGGGGGGGTAGCTGGGGGCAAGCAGGCCAGCAGGCAGAATGGTTAGGGGCAATCAAGCAGGCAAGTAGATGAGCAGTTAGGAGCCAGTGGTCCTGGATTGCAAGAAGGATTTCTAATCCCTGTGGAATCAGGCCTAAACCAGCAGTGGGATATCCCCTGAGGGGTCCCAGATTGGAGAGGGTGCAGGCCAGGCTGAGGGACACCTCCTCTGTGCATGAATTTCATGCACTGGGCCACTAGTATATTAATAAGCATTATTAATATATATTATGAAAATATTCTACATTGATTGAAAATTTGTGCACTCTGAGAATGCATTCCTCTCTATATGTATGGGACAATTAGTTTTGAATTGTATTAGTTTTGAATTATTCAGGATTTTCAGAAACATTTCTTATATGCAACTGCCATATACAGGGTGGGGCAAAAGTAGGTTTACAATTGTTTGTATGGGAAATAATACAAACAATAATTAATTAGTAATACAAGAATAAACTATTTTGTTATAACTGTAAGCTTACTTTTGTCCACACTGTATATGTTTTCCCTATAGGGAGTCCTTCTATAATTCACTCTAACCAGTCATTTAAACTGTGCTACAGAATAGCTCTAATATTTTCAGTTTAGTCTTAAAAAGTATAATAATAATAAATAGTGTAGTACTCTGATTTTTTAAAATAAAATGACAGCTTTAGAATTTTTTGTTGTTGTTCCTCTGGGATTTTATTGTGAATTTCTTTCAAGTTATTTAGGTGGTCTTAAATTTGGGGTAACAGATACAGAAACATACAAAGAAGAAAGTCTGAAAAGTTCAGCAAACTTTTCATATAAAGGTCTAGATAGTAAATATTTTAAACGTTGCAGGAAATATGGTCTATGTTTCAACTCTTTACCTCTGCCATTGCAGCACAACAAGAGGCTGTGTTCTAATACACTTTTATTTATAAAAACAGCGGTGGGCTAGACTTGGCCCAGCGCCATATTTCACCATTCAGAATTAACCATTGTTAGATTTGACTTATTGGCTCAGTTTTTTTTTTTCTCTTACCCATTTATTTATTTCGTGCATGGGTAGGGTCCCTAGGCCTGGCCAGCGATCAGAGCCAAATGGGGCCTTCCCGCTGCCAGCCGGGGCCTTCCTTTCCTGCCCCAGGCTGCTGACTGCTGGTTGGGGCCCTCTTTGTTCTGCGCCACCCCCTGTTGGTCAGTGCATGTTATAGCAAGGGGTTGAACTCACAGACAGTCAAATTCCTGGTCAGTTGAATTCCTGAGGGGACAATTTGCATATTAGCCTTTTATTATATAGGACTTTTTAAATGATCATTTTTCATATTTCTAGATTAGGAGTTTGGTGTGTGTCCTTTCAGACCATTTTTAGTCTTTCCATTCATATATGCAAATCCATAGAAAATATTTAATATTGCTTTTCAAATATCCATGTGAGACCTAATAGATTTGGTACATTCCTATTGACTGTTATTTAGTATTATACTGTATGTAGGAATCACATTGTTTTTGTCCACTGCCCTATTGATGAACAGTAGGTTGCTTCCATTTTTTTCACTATTAAAAATCTCTGCTACAGTGATCATCCTTATAGATGTCTCCTTGTGCATGCATGCAGGTTTTTGTCTTGTATAGATATGGAAAAGTGGAATTTTGGGGTCAAAGCAGTATTTGTAGTTTTAGTGTTTTAATTGCCCTGCAGAAAGGCCATTCCAATTTTTATTTCCACCAGCAGTTTATGATTGTACTCATTTTCCACAGCCTATCATTTAATTTTGTCAGATGTAAACATTTTTTTGCCAGTCTGTTTAGTAATATATTATTGTTGTCTTCTTTTTCCTGTCAATGATTACTAATGAGTTTGCTTTAATTTCTGTTTTTGAACATTTTAATTTTCTTTAAATTTTCTGTTTTTAATTTTTTCCTTTTTTTTAAAATATATTTTATTGATTTTTTACAGAGAGGAAGGGAGAGGGATAGAAAGTCAGAAACATCGATGAGAGAGAGACATCGATCAGCTGCCTCTTGCACGCCCCCTACTGGGGATGTGCCCGCAGCCAAGGTACATGCCCTTGCTGGAATCGAACCCGGGACCCCGCAGTCTGCAGTCCGACGCTCTATCCACTGAGCCAAACCGGTCTCGGCTAATTTTTTCCATTTTTGTGTTGAATTGTGTCTGTCTTATTGTTTTTATACGATTTCCTTTTTTTTTAATCCTCACTTGAGGATATTTTTTCCAATGATTTTTAGAGAGAGTGGAATGGAGGAGAGACAGAGAGAAACACTGATGTGAGAGAGATGCATTGTTTGGTTGCCTCCCACATGCCACCCACTAGGGCTGGGAGCTGACAACTGAGGTACATGCCCTTGACTGGAATTGAACCCTTCAGTCGGTAGGCCGACGCTCTACCCCCTTAGCCAAACTGGCTTTGACAATAGGATTTTTAATATATTTTGGATTTTCCCCCTTCCAACTCATCATTTAATTAACACAAAAATATGCAGTAATGCTTCTTGAAAACATCTTTCTTTAACACCATGGCCCTCTAGCCACTGTCCCATTTCTCTGCTCTCCATTTTGGAAAAACTCGTTTAAAGGAGGGCCTCTACTTGCGGCCTCCAGTTTTAAAAATGTGATTTTTCCTTAGCTTACTCTAGTCAGGCTTTAGTCTGCACCTCTTCACTGAAACT
Source organism: Antrozous pallidus (assembly GCA_027563665.1). Lineage (NCBI taxonomy): Eukaryota > Metazoa > Chordata > Mammalia > Chiroptera > Vespertilionidae > Antrozous > Antrozous pallidus. Next base: position 189,863,011 of record CM050508.1, read on the forward strand.
GCTCATCAAGGTCAGTATCACTTTTTATTTTGCCAAATCCAATGTCAATTTTCAGTTCTCATTCTCCTCATCTTTTCTGTAAAATTTGATACAATTGATCTTTCCTGTACGACCCTTACTGGTGATGGAGCCCGCAACCCGGGCTTGTGCCCTTGACCGGTATCAAACTTGGGACCCTTCTGTGTGAAGGCTGATGCTCCATCATAGAGCCAGACCAGCTTCCCCCCTTTCTTCTTGAAATACCTTCTTCAGTTTCCAGGCCATCACACCCGTACCTTTTCTTAACCTACATTGCTTCCTAGGTAACTCATACAGTCCTGTGGTTTTATTTTATTTTATTTTTTATTAAATATATTTTTATTGATTTCAGAGAGAGAGGGAGAGGGAGGTAGAAACATCAATGATGAGAAAGAATCATTGATTGGTTGCCTCCTGCACGTCCCCCACCGGGGATCAAGCCCACAACCCAGGCACGTGCCCTTGACCAGAATTGAACCCTGGACCTTTCACTCCGAAGGCTGACGCTGTCTCTGCTGTGGTTTTAAATAGCACCCAGGTGGTGGCTAATTCCCAGTTTTATTTCTTTTGCTCTAATCTCTGAGTTCCAAATTCATGTATCCAACTGCCTACTTGACATTTAGATGATTAATTACAGTTATATGGTTAATAGGTATCTCAATCAGTATGCCTAAAACAGGACCCTTTTATTTCTTCCAGACATCTTCTCCAGTGTTCTTGTTACCTCCTTAGTTTGAGCCACCATCATCTTTCTTCTGGATTATTGTAATGGCCTCCTACCCTTTTTCCTGCTTCCCTTTTTCCCCTTTGCAGTTTTTTCTTCATACTGTTGCCAAAATGACCTTAAAGCAAAATCATATTGTGTGACTTCACTGCTTAAACACTTTCTTTTTTAAAAAATATACTTTATTGATTTTTCACAGAGAGGAAGGGAGAGGGATAGAAAGTCAGAAACATCCATCAGCTGCCTTTTGCACACCCCCTACTGGGGAATGTGCCTGCAGCCAAGGTACATGCCCTTGACCGGAATCAAACCTGGGACCCTTCAGTCCGCAGGCCGACATTATCCACTGAGCCAAACCGGTTCGGCTACTTAAACACTTTCAATGAAATTCTGAAAAAGAAGAATAAAGAAGAGGGAAGAGCTAGCTTTAAAAATTATGGGAAAGTTGCCAGTTTTATAAAGCTCTACGTAGTTGAAACAACTGATACTGAAGCCGTGAACAGATGGACAAGCTCAACAGAAAGCATGTCCAGAAATAGATCTAAATATATATGAGATCGTAGAAATAATAAAATTGGCATTTTAGATTAGTAGAAGAAATCTAGATTATTCAATAAATAGTATTGTGAGAAGTGAGTAAACATGGAAAAAAAGTACAGTTGGATTTCTACTGCACAAGTTAAATCAAAATGAAGACCATGGGTAAAGCCTGAAATGCACCCCTCTTCAACCTTACACTTAGTCATGTGGCTTGTTAAGTAGGATCCCCTGCACAAGCATAACACAGTGGCGGTTTTGGGACTGTAGTTAAATATAGTTAAATATGCTCACATACAGTGGAATACCATGCAGTTAAAAAAGAATGAGGCATTTCTATATGGCCATTACAGACATAGAGCAATCTTACATATTAGTGAAAAAGACAAAACAGCATAGCATGCTGCCATTTCTGTTTTAAAAACAGACAAAACACATGCCTGTACATATATATAGAATATCTCTGGAAGGCAGCCAATAGATAATAGTGGTGCCTTTATGGAGAACTCAATAACTAAGGAAGAACTTTAAGAGGGAGAATTATAGTTTTATTGCTTACTATTTCAATCTTTGGAATTTGTGTCACATGTTATGTTACCCATTCAAAAATATGCATAGAATTTTCATAAGACAAACACTGAGCAAAGGATATGAATGGAAAGTTCATAGCTGAGGAAATACAAATAATTATTAATCATGAAAAATATCTAATGATACTATTAATTTTTCACTTATTGCGAAGAAGCAAAAAGTCTGATAATGTGTTGACTAGAGCAGCGATTTTCAGTCGTCGTTTTATGGCACACTGGTGTGCTACAAGAATTCTTAAAACATGCAATACTGGACTATTTAGCCAGGGACACCAACCTCTTTTTTCTTAGCATTGTCAAATAAGAGAATGACAACAGTAAACACAGGAATAGCCAATGGTGTGAATGAATCAAAATTATACCAATTTCTTTGTCAAATGGGCAAAAATACACTTTTTGGTGTGCTGCAGAATTTTAGTAATTAGTTTATTTGTATCATGAGATGAAAAAGTGGGAAACAACATGCTCACATATTGCTGAAGGTCATTTAATTACTTTTATATTCTTTTATTGGTTTCAGAGATGGAGAGGGAGAGAGAAATAGAAACATCAATGATGAGAGAATCATTTGTCAGATGCCTCTTGCATGCTCCCAATGGGGATTGAGCCCACAACTCAGGCATGTGCCCTGACTGGGAATCAAACCAATGATCTCTTGGTGCATGAGATGACGCTCAATCCATTTAATTTGATATGACTTCTGTGGAAAGCAACTTGGCAATACTGGTATAATTAAAGTCTGTCACATACATATTTTAATATACTTTTGACCCACCAAACAGCACTTATAAGACCTTTTTATATAGATACTAGAGGCCCAGTGCATGAAATTTGTGCACTGGGGCAGGGAGGGGACCTCAAACCAGCCTGTGCCTTCTTGCAATCCGGCAGATATCCTCAGGGGATATCTGCCTGCCGGCTTAGGCCTGCTCTCCGCAGTAGTCGGACATCCCTCTTGCAGTCCAGGACTCCTCACCCCTACTGCCTGCCTGCTCATTGCACCTTACCGCTCAGCTTGCTGCTTAGCGCTGCTGCTGCTTCACTCGCCAGCTGTGAGCCTAGCTTCTGGCTGAGTGGTGCTCCCCCTGTGGGAGCGTACTGACCACCAGGGACAGCTCCTGCATTGAGTGTCTGTCCCTTGGTGGTCAGTGCGTGTCATAGTGACAGGTCTTTCTGCTGGTGGTTCTGCCATTTGGTCGATTTACTTATTAGGCTTTTATTATATAGGATAATAGCACATGTAGAATTAATTTATGTGTAAGGATATTTATTACAGCATTGTTTATAACAGCAAAAGATTTATAATATTTAAATATTCAGAAGCAGATGCCCTAGCCAGTTTAGCTCAGTGGATAGAGCTTTGGCCTGAAGACTGAAGGGTTCTGGGTTTGATTTCATCAGTGTTTTTCTCCCTCCCTTCCATTCTCTCTAAAAATCAGTGGAAAGCCCTATCTGGTTTGGCTCAATAGATAAAGCATCAGCCTGCGGACTGAAGGATCCCAGGTTCGATTCTGGCCAAGGGCATATGCCTGGGTAAGTGGCATGCAGGAGGCACCCAATCAGTGATTCTCTCTCATCATTGATGTTTCTATCTCTCCCTTTCCCTTCCTCTCTAAAATCAATAAACTGTATTTTAAAAAATCAGTAGAAAAATATCCTTGGGTGAGGATTAACAACAACAACAAAAAAGTTCAGCCGAGTCACTTCACATTCCCTGAGTTACATTCAGTGTATAAAGCCCCTGGCAGCTTTATATAAAGTTATGTAAATATACCTCTAAGATAACTTGCTAAGTGATAATGCAGAACCTTACTAATAATATGATCATTTGTAGTCAGAGGCTTTGTAATCAGAAGCAACTTATTTAATTACATAAACTAGCGATTTTCAACCTTTCTCATGTCATGACACACACAAACTAATTACTAAAATTCTGCAGCACCAAAAGATAGATTTTTTTTGCCCATCTGACAAAAAATAATAGGTATAATTTTGATTTATTGATTGATTCATTCATTCATATTGCGTTGGTTGTTGTCATTTTTAAGTTAAATCTCAGGTAAAAGAGGTCAGTGCCCCTGACTACTCAGGTAGTGCATGTTTTAAAAATTCTTGGAACACACCAGTAAGCCACGGCACACCATTGAAAATCATTGACGTAGCCCAGCTGGTGTGGCTCAGTGGTTGAGTGTTGACCTATGAACCAGGAGGTCATGGTTTTATTCCTGGTCAGGGCACATGCCTGGGTTGGGGGTGTGGAAGAGGCAGCTGATCAATAATTCTCTCTCAGCATTGATGTTTCTGTCTCCTCCCTTCTCTGAAATCAATAAAATATATATTTATATATTTATTATTTTGAAATATTATTGTTCAGATTATTAGTTATTCTTCTCCCCCTGCCACAGAGTTCCCCTCTACCTGGTTCCTACCCCACCTCATTGTCCTCTTACCACACCCCCCACACTCCCTTCTCCCTGAGAATTGTCAGTTCACTCCCTTTATATGCTCCTCATTCTATTATATTCCCCAAGTTTATTCTGTTCATCAGATTTTTTTGATTCACTTGTTGATAGATAGGTATTTGTTGTCACTTTGTTGTTCATAATTTTTATCTTTACCTTTTTCTTCATCTTCCTTTTCTTAAAGAATAGCCTTCAGCATTTCATATAATACTGGTTTGGCGGTGATGAACTCCTTTAGCTTTTTCTTACCTGTGAAACTCTTTATCTGACTTATAATTCTACATGATAGCTTTTATGGGTAGCATTATCTTGTTTGTAGGTTCTTGCTATTTATCACTTTGAATATTTCTTGCCACTTCCTTCTGGCTTCCATAGTTTCTGTTGAGAAGTCAGCTAACAGTCGTATGGGTGCTCCCTTGTAGGTAACTAAACCGTTTTTCTCTTGCTGCTTTTAATATTTTCTCTTTGTCTTTTGCCTTTGGCATTTTAATTATGATGTGTCTTGGTGTGGTTCTCTTTGGATTCCTTTTTGTTTGGAGTTCTGTGTGCTTCCTGGACTTGTAAGTATATTTCTTTCACCAGGTAGGGGAAGTTTTCTGTCATTATTTCTTCAAATAGGTTTTAAATATCTTGCTCTCTTCTTCTGGCACTGCCATAATTCTGATGTTGGTACACTTGAAGTTGTCCCAGAGGCTTCTTACGCTATCCTCAAATTTTTGGATTCTTTTTGCTTTTGCTTTTCTGGTTGGGTGTTTTTTGCTTCTTTGTATTTCAAATCTTTGACTTCATTCTTGGGATCCCCTGGTCTGCTCTTGGATCTCTGTATGTTATTCTTTATTTCAGTCAGTGTATGCTTAATTTCTAATTGGTCCTTTTTTACATCCTTGAGGGCCTCACTGTATTTCTTGGAGGTTTCTAGAAGATTCTTGAGTAACCTTATAACTGTGGTTTTGAACTCTATATCCAGTAGTTTGCTTTCTTCCATTTCTTTCATTTGTGACCTATTTCTTTGTTTCTGCATTTTGGTTGCTTCTCTATGTTGATAGAGTGGCTTTGTGTGCTAGGTGTTCTTTAGGGCCCAGTGGCCGAGCCTCCCTAATTACCTGAGGTGGACACTCTTGGTGCACCCTTTGTGGGCTGTGTGCACAGTCTTGTAGTTAAGCCTTGATTGCTGTTGGTATCACTGGGAGGATTTGACCTCCAGGCCAATTGGCTGTAAGGACCAGTTGTGTCTATAGTAGGAGAACTTCTGTGCTGGAGACACCCTTTTGGGGCAAGCACTTGCTTCAATGGGGCTTTGGTGCTCACTGAGTCTGTCCCCTGAGTGTGTCTCCAATGGATGTGAAGAGCTGTAATCTGGATAGTCTCATTCTGACCACTGGTACACTGGCTCTTGGATCTTCAAGGAGGTACAAATTCAGCCACTGCCTGAGGCCACCCAGCAGGAGCTACAGAGAGATCTGCAGATTCCTCCTCTTTGGGGTTTGGAGGTGGCCAGATGAGGCCCAGTTGTGTGCACTGCTTCGTGCAAGCTGCTGCGGGGCCTTGGGCCTTCTATTGGAAGCTCTGGGGCTCTCTGACCCAGCTGCAGTTTGTTAGGTTTTAGGCTGCAAAAGGACAGGCCATTCATATGCAAAAGCCTCTGTGCACAGCTTGGGTGGGGTTGAAAATTGGGTAGGGTAAGATCTCAGGGAATCACCAGGGCAGAGGGAACAGCAATGGCTGTCTGTCAGCCCTCCCCGAAGAGGCCCCCGGGTCTCTGTGTCCCAAGGCACTGTGCAGGAACAATGATTGCTGCAAGCACCTCTGAGAGAAAGCTGCCCTTGCTTTCCAGCCTGATGCCAGTTTAGTTTCTCTTTGTATGAGTCTGGTCCCCCAGAGTCTCGCCCGGAACTGGAATTCAGAGCAGTCAGGAGCTTGTATCTCCCTCCTGATTGAAAAAGACAACAGCATACCCAGTTGCCAGCCCATTTCACGTGCACCTCTGTACCGCCACACTTGCACACCTTCACACCTCCTTCTGGACTCAGTGCACTTTTCTCTTTTCTTCCAGTTGTAGAATTTCCACTCAGCCAGCCTTCTCATGCTTCCTGATGATCATTTTGTCTTTTAGTTGTAGTTTTGATGGGGTTGTGCGCGGTAGCAAGTTCAGGTATTTACCTATGCTGCCATCTTGGTTGGGTCCAATAAAATATATTTTAAAAAATCATTGACATACACATCTTTGGAAGAATGTATAAGAAATTGGGAAGAGTGGTTATATTCAAAGTAGAGTCTGGCTAGATGGCAGAGAAGCATAGAAAATTTTTATGTATACACTTTTATGTCCTTTGTATTGTTATATAACTCAAAATTATTGCATATATTATCTATTTTAAAAATTTAAAACACAGTCCTTCCAGATCCTATACAGTTTGGCTTCTGCCTACCTCTCCAAATGTATCATTCTCACCCCTGCTTACTTATTCAGCCTTGTTCTTGTTGATATTCCTAAAGCAGGCCAGCTCTTTCCCACTTCACAGATTTGCACGTACCATCCCTCTGCCTGGAATCCGCTGACCTCAGGCCTTCACATGGTTTGCTCTTTTGAATATTCAGAAGATCTCTGCTCAAATGTTTACTCCTTCCTCCATACCATCACTCTCCACTCTTACCCTACTTTATTTCTTTTATAGCACCTATCATTCCCTAAAATTATCCTTTCTAATAAAAGAGTAATATGCAAATTGACCACACCTCTGCTACACCCACAAGCCACGCCCACCACCCAATCAGGAGCAAATATGCAAATGAACCCCAACAAGTATGGCTGTGGCCATACTGAGAGCAGGAGGGAGGCTTGGGTTTCCTCAGCGATGGAGGAAGCCAAGCTTTCTGCCTGCCCTTGCTGGCCTAGGCTTCCACTCAATGCTACAAAATTTCAATTATAGAAGATACATAAATGCTAATAAAAATGGCGGCAAGCCATGGAGCTGGAGAGAGCAGAGGCTAGGGTAGCCCTGGTGATGGAGGAAGCCAAGCTTCTGCAGCTCTGCTCACCCCCCCCCCCCGAGGCATCCACTCTAAGCTACAAAATTTCAATTATAGAATATAAATAAACCCAAACAGAAATGACTGTTGCCACGGAGTGAGCAGAAGGCTTGGCTCTCCTCCAGGCTACCAAGTTTCAATTGTAGAACATAAATAAATCCCATATACCAGAGCCTCTGCTTGGGTTGCTGAGGGGCATGGTCAGCCTACAAACCACCACAGGCCCCACGCCCCAAGGGAACCCCCACCCTGATCCGGGACACCCTTCAGGGCAAACCAGCTGGCCCCCACTCATGCACCAGGCCTCTCCTATCTAATAAAATAGTAATGCTTAGATTTACCATCACTCCAGCACACAAGATGGCTGCTCCCATGTGGTCAAAGGTCCTGTCACCATGTGGACACAAGATGACCACCACAAGATGGCCATCAGGGGAGGGCAGTTAGGGGTGACCAGGCCTGCAAGGGAGGGAAGTTGGTGGCAAACAGGCTGGCAGGGAGCAATTAGACATCAATCAGGCTGGCAGGGGAGTGGTTAGGGGGTGATCAGCCTGGCAGGCAGAAGTGGTTAGGGGCAATCAGGAAGGCAGGCAGGTGAGCAGTTGGGAATCAGCAGTCATGGATTGTGATTCTGGTAGGATCGGGCCTAAATGGGCAGTCGGACATCCCTTGAGGGGTTCCATATTGGAGAGGGTGCAGGCTGGGCTGAGGGACACCCCTCCCCTCCATGCATCAATTTCGTGCATTGGGCCTCTAGTACATTATATATTTATTTTACTTGTTTATCTTCTGTGCCTCCCTCTAGAATATAAATCACAAGAGAGAAGGACTTTGTCTTGTTTTTTTGCTTTATCCCCTGGGCTTAGAACAGTGTCTGGCTTATACTGAACATTCGGTAAATATTAACTGAATGAAAAAAACATGTTTTAAATACATTCTCCCACTCTGTTGCTTATTCTTCAATTTTTTTTAGAAATCCTTACCCAAGTATGTGTTTTTATTGATTTGAAAGAGGGAGGGAGGGAGGGAGGGAGGGAGGGAGGGAGGGAGGGAGGGAGAGGAGAGGAGAGAACATTCATCGATTGTCTCCAGCATGCACCCAAACCAGGGATGGAACCTGCATCCTGGGTATGTGCCCTGACTGGGAATTGTACCTGAAACCTTTCAGTGCAGGATGACATTTCAACCAGTTGAGCCACACCATCGAGAGTTCAACTTTGTTTTATAAAGACCTTTGTTTGCAAAAAAAAATTCAAATATGTCCATCTTTTCTGCTTTGTTTTAAACTCATGTTTTATTTAAGAATATTTGTTTCTTGTTCTGTTCATTTTAAAGTTCTCCAGTTAATATTTTTCATTTTGAGGTTGTTGATTGATATGGAATGTATTTTTGCATATAGTCTGACATCAGCTCTAATTTTTCTAAATAGTTCTAATTAGCAAAGATTGCTTTCATTGTTTTGATTGTACTTACTATGGGTAGAGTATTTTCAGTAAATGGAACTAATACTGATTAGAAGAATTGGGAATTAGTGTATATTTTCCATAGTTACTTCTTCATTACAGTCACTCAGAGGAATTATATTTCTTTTGTTATATGCCACCTTTCAATTGATAGCAATTGTTGTTAGTATGAGATACTAAAAAAAAATCTCTCTTTGGTTTCTTAATTTGTTTTTAACTAGGGAAATACACAGACAGATGCCATGAATCTTCTTTATTCCCAGTCTACTCGGTTTTTAAAGAACAAAGCATTATTGTGCAAGCCTGCCACACAGACCAAGGGCATCTCTTGCAAACCACATATACAACACAAGGAATGTCAGACAGGTATGTTTCCTGTGCTTTCCACATGAGGAAAGTTTGTCCTCTTTTTTTTTTTAAGAAAGGAAAAGAAAGTCATTGACAATTACTTAAATGTGAAAACATTTAATCTTTTGAACATCTAATTTATTTCTCTTATAATTATTGTCATTTACACTAATAACTACTAAATTGAATCCATATGCATACAAAGCATTATGTGTAGAATAGACAAACATCTGTTTTTAAGATGTATAGATAAGTTATCACAATTACTAAATACAAATTTTTTAAAAGCCTTAGTTTTTTTTTAAACACTAAGTTGATTTGACAGTTACTAAAGGTATGATTGTATGTCTGAGGTATTGTTGATAAGGAAAATTATTTGAATTCATACTTGAAAAGGTTGTATACTATTGCTCCAATCCATGCTAAAGCTTTTAATTTTACCTACCCTTATATTTTCAGTTACTTTATAGCTGTGCTCAAAGCATTTTTTAATTTTTTGTATTGATTTTTTAATTTAATTTTGTTTTGTGTTTTAAATATATTTTTATTGATTTCAGAGAGAAGGGAAAGGAAGAGAGATATAGAAACATTAGTGATGAGAGAAAATCATTGATTGGCCGCCTCCTACATGCCCCACATTGGGGATCAAGCCTGAAACCCAGGCATGTGCCCTTGACCATAATCAAACCTGGGACCTTTCAGTCCACAGGCTGACACTCTATCCACTGAACCAAACCAGGTAGGACTTGATTTTTTCTTTTGAGAGAGAGAGGACAGAAGAGGGAGAGAGAGAAAGAGAAAGAGAGGAAGAAACAAACAAACATTGATGGGAGAACTAGGCATCAGTTAGCTGTCTCCTGCATACCCCTTACCTGGGATCAAGCCCGCAACCTGGGCATGTGCCCCAACCGGGAATTGAGCTGGCAACTTCCTGGTGCGTGGGATGACACCTAACCAACTGAGCCACACTAGCCAGGGCTGATTTTTGTTCTTCATTTTACTTCATCGAACATACTGTAATTAATAGGTTACTCTGTCAAAAAGTAATCATGAGCTAGGCCAATGAAGTTCAGTTGGTTGGGTGTCATCCCAGGAACCAGGAGGTCACAGTTCGATTCCCAGTCAGGACACATGTCTGGGTTGCTGGCTCAATCCTCAGTAGAGCACATGTAGGAGGCAGCTGATCGATGTTTCTCTCTCATTCACGTCTCTCTCCCTCTCCCTTTTCTCTGAAATCAATAAAAAAATATAAAAAGTAATCATGAGTTTTTATGAAGGATGCCTTTCTTTTGGTAGGAGTCAAGGATAATCCAATTTTCCTTCCTCAGTAAGTCTGATTGCTTTATATTCCCATTAAAAAGATACACTCTTTGTGTACTTGAATTAATATATGTACATTCACATGTGAAAGGTAGTCAAGTGTCTGTGGACATCTAAATGTGTAGGTATGTGTACTTATGCATTAAAAATGTTCTATGTTAAATATTGGATTGTTTCCTATATACTGTTATAAACTACATTTTTATTTAAATTGCATCACAAACCAGAAACCATTCCATATGAATATAAATTTAAGTATACATTGATATTTTTAAAAAAATTTCTTTATTGATTAAGGTATTACATATGTGTCCTCATCACTCATTATTCCTTCCAATCCCTCTCTTCCCCTGTCACCACTGATGCCCTCACCTCCCTGGTGTTCGTGTCCATTGATTAGGCTTATATGCATGCATACAACTCTTTTGGTTGATCTCTTCCCCTTACCCCCACCCTTCCCTACCATCCCTCTGAGATTAGACAGTCAATACTTCTCTGTCTCTGGATCTGTTTTTGTTCATCAGTTTATGTTGTTCATTATATTCCATAAATGAGTGAGATCATGTGATACTTATGTTTCTTTTACTGGCTTATTTCACTTATCTCCATTTCCATCCATGCTCTAGTTTGAAGCAGCCACTTTTTTCTCCTTTTTCTTCTTAAAGAATACCTTTCAGCATTTCATATAATACTGGTTTGGTGTTGGTCAACTCCTTTAGCTTCTTCTTATCTATGAAGCTCGTTATCTGACCTTCACTTCTGAATGATAGCTTGCTGGGTAGAGTAATCTTGGTTGTAGGTTCTTGCTGTTCATCACTTTGAATATTTCTTGCCACTCCCGTCTGGCCGGCATAGTTTCTCTTGAGAAATCAGCTGACAGTCATATGGGTGCTCCCTTGTAGGTAATTAACTGTTTTTCCCTTGCTGCTTTTAATATTCTCTATTTGTCTTTTGCTCTTGGCATTTGAATTATGATGTGCCTTGGTGTGGTCCTCTTTGGATTCCTTTTGTTTGGAGTTCTGTGTGCTTCCTGGACTTGTAAGTCTATTTCTTTCACCAGGTGGGGGAAGTTTTCAGTCATTATTTCTTCAAATAAGTTTTCAGTATCTTGCTCTTTCTCTTCTTCTGGCACCCCCATAATTCTGATGTTGGTACGCTTGAAGTTGTCCCAGAGGCTTCTTATGCTATCCTCAAATTTTGGGATTTTTTTTTCTTCTTTTTTCTGGTTGAGTGTTTTTGGCCTCTTGGTATTTCAAATCTTTGACTTGATTCTTGTGTTCCTCTAGTCTGCTGTTGGGTTTCTCAAAATATTTTTTATTTTAGTCAGTGTATGTTTAATTTCTAATTGGTCCTTTTTCTTATCCCTGAGGGTCTCGCTCATATCCTCAAGGGTCTCACTCATATCCTTGAGGGTCTCACTAAACTTATTGGCCTTTTCTAGGAGCCTCTTGAAAAACCTTATAACCGTGGTTTTGAACTCTATCCAGTTGTTTGTTTTCCTCCTAACATAGCTTATTCTTGAAAATAACAAATTCAAAAGTTCTTTAGTTTGTGATCTGTTTCTTTCTCTCTGCATTTTCACTGCTTGCCTGAGTTGGTAGGGTAGCTTTGTGTGCTAGGTATCTCGGCCTCCCCTGTTAACTGAGGTGTACACTCTTGGTGCATCACTTTGTGGACTGTGTACAGCCTTGTTGCAAATAAGTCTTGATTGTTGTTGGTATCTCTTGGAGGAATTGACCTCCAGGCTAACTGGCTGTGAGGATCAGCTGTGTCTACGCTGGGAGAAAGCCTTATGCGCCAAGACTTGCAAATTTGCCAAAGTCTCTGTGCTTAGCTTGGATGGGGCAGAGTTTCTGGGTGGGGCGGAGTTTCAGGGTGGAGCCCTGCCCCGTGAGGTCACTGGGTCCTAGCATCTGTGGGCAATTGCTGCAAAGCACCTCTGCGAGAAAGGCGCCCTCGAGTTTCGCCTGCTGCCAGACCATCCAGTCCCCATTGAATCTGTGCAGAGAAGACAAACTGGGCCTTTGGCTTGTCTGGCAGGAGAAAGGAGCTCTGAGCAGCACTGTGAGGCGAAATCTTGGGTGAGCAGCCAGAGGCAGAGCTCCGGGGGCGCGCACGAGTGCTCACGGTGAGGGTGATCTGTTGACTGTGTGGCTGGCGTCCTTTTTCATATCCTTGAGGGTCTCACTAATGTTATAGAAAATTTTCTAGGAAATTCTTGAAAAACCTTATAACTGTTGTTTTGAACTCTATACCCAGTAGTTTGCTTTCCTCCATTTCTTTCATTTGTGACCTGTTTCTTTGTCTTTTCATTTTGACTGCTTCTCTGAGTTGGTAGAGTGGCTTTGTGTGCTAAGTGTCCTATAGGGCCCAGTGGCTCAGCCTCCCGTTATCTGAGGTGGACACTCTTGGTGCATTCTTTTATGGGCTGTATACACAGTCTTGTTGTAGTTAAGTCTTGATTGTTGTTGGTATCACTGGGAGGATTTGACCTCCAGGACAATTGGCTATGAGGATCAGCTATGTCTATGATGGGAGAACTTCTGTGCTGGAGACACCCTTATGAGACAAGACTTGCTTCAGTGGGGCTTTAGTGCTCACTGAGTCTTCCCCTAAGTGTGTCCCTTTTGGATCTGAGGAGTTGTAATCTGGATGGTCCTACTCTGACCCCTAGGTACACTGGCTTTTGGATCTCCAAGGAGGTGCTAATTTATCCTCTGCCTGAGGCCACCCAGCAGGAGCTAAAGAGAGATATGCAGATTCCTCTTCTTTGTTTGGGTTTTGGAGGTGCCCAGATGAGGCCCAGCTGTGAAGCAATGCATGCTGCTGTGGGGCCTTGGGCCTTCTTTTGGATGTTCTGGGTCTCTCTGACTCAGCTGCAGTTTGTTAGATAATTTTAGAATTCAAAGGACAAGGCCATTCATATGCAAAAGCTTCTGCACTCAGCTTGGATGGGGCAGAATCTCAGGGTGGAGCAAACAGCAATGGCTTTGTGGGGCAGGATCTTAGGGCAGACCAAACATCAATGGCTACCTGTCAGTCCTGCCCTAAGAGGCCCCTGGGTCTCAGTGTCCTGCGATGATCGCTGCAAGTACGTCTGAGAGAAAGTCGCCCTAGAGTTTCGCCCAATGCCAGGTAGTACAGTGTCTCCCCATTTGAGTCTGGGTCCCCAGAGTCTATCCTGGAACTGGAGTTCAGAGCAGTCAGGAGCTTTTGTCTTCTTCCTGATTGAGAAAGCCAGCCTCGTACTCAATTACCAGCCCTCTCTGCATGCGTGCGTGCCTCTGTACCTCTGGACTTTACTTCCGCAGCTCCTGTGAGTCTCAGTGTGCTTTTCTTTTTTCTTCTAGTTGTAGAATTTTCACTCAGCCAGCCTTCCTGTGGTTCTGGATGATGTCCGTTTTATCTTTTAGTTATAGCTTTGAAATTGTTGTGCGAGGCAGCAGTTCAGGTGTTTACCTATGCCGCCATCTTGGTTTCTCCATTTATTCTTAGTATGATGTATTCTGTGGACTTGAACCCTGATTCCAGTTATCTATTGAATAGATAGAATTTTTTGTTTATGTACCAAGCTTTGGACCAAGGAGAAATTCTGTTTTCAGTGGCACCATGGAAGTATTATGGTTTGTATTTAAGCTTTAGTATATTCCTTTGATAAGTAGTAAAAAAAGTATAAACTTTAAATATGTATTAGGAAAACATTGATAACATAGCTTATTCTTGAAAATAACAAATTCAAATATTTCATTCAGATTTACCTATGCCTAATGGGAAGAATGATGTGGCACTTGATTCTCCACCTGCAAAGAAAAAAAGAATAGATTTTTTCCAGACTTATGATGTAGAATATTTAAAAGTTGGTTTTATTATCTATCCTGGATCAAAAGAAAGTTCACCAAGGCCTCAGTGTGTCATTTGTGGAGAAATCTTATCCGCTGAACACATGAAGCCAGCAAACCTTTCTCATCACTTAAAGACAAAACATTCAGAATTGGAAAACAAACCAGTAGATTTTTTTGAACAAAAATCTCTTGAAATGGAATGTCAAAATAGTTCTTTTAAAAAGTGTTTACTAGTTGAAAAGTCACTTGTGAAAGCTTCTTATTTGATTGCTTTCCAAATTGCTGCCAGCAAGAAGCCATTCTCCATTGCTGAAGAGTTCATTAAACCACACTTGGTAGAAATGTGTTCAGAAGTTTGGGGTTCAAGTGCTGGAGACAAAATGAAAACCATTCCTCTTTCTAATAATGTGATCGGACACAGGATTGATGAACTGTCCACAGATGTTGAAGAACAGCTGATTCAGAAAGTTAGAGAGTCAGAGTGGTTTGCCCTTCAGATAGACGAGTCTTCAGAAATCTCAAATACCACCCTTCTTTTGTGCTATATTCGTTTCATTGATAATGACTGTAGTGACATAAAAGAAGAATTATTATGTTGTATTGAAATGCCTTCTAAAATAACTGGTGTTGAACTATTTGAACTAATAAATAGATATATTCATAGTAAATCTCTGAATTGGAAATATTGTGTTGGTCTCTGTACAGATGGAGCTGCAAGTATGACTGGCAGGTATTCTGGTTTAAGGGAAAAAATTCTCGAAGTTGCCATGAATACACTGGCATTTACACATTGTTTTATTCACCGTGAACATTTAGCAGCAGAAGAGTTGTCTCCATGTTTACATAAAATTCTTTTGCAGTCAGCACAAATTTTAAGTTTTATAAAGAGCAATGCCTTGAATTCACGGATGTTAACAATTTTGTGTGAAGAGATGGGTTCTGAGCATGTGAATTTACCCCTTCCTGCCGAAGTACGATGGATATCGAGAGGGAGAATTTTAACAAGATTATTTGAATTACGACATGAAATTGAAATTTTTTTAAATCAGCAGCATTCCGATTTGGCCAAGTATTTTCTTGATGAGGAATGGGTGGCAAGGCTGGCCTATTTATCAGATATTTTTTCACTTATAAATGAACTAAATTTAAGTCTCCAAGGAAGTATGACTACGCTCTTCAATTTGTATAATAAAATGGATGTACTTAAAGAAAAGTTAAAAACGTGGTTGAAGCGCACACAAGAGAATGATTATGACATGTTTCCTTCATTTTCCGAATTCTCAAACTCATCAAGCTTAAATATGAGGAACATTTCAAGCACTGTTTTTGAGCACCTAGAAGGACTTCATCAAATGTTCAGTGACTGTTATCCACCAGAAGAAGACTTGCGTCGGGGGAATTTGTGGATAATTAATCCTTTCATGTATCACCGAAATAGTAATCTCGAGGACTTGGAAGAAGAAAAACTAGCACAGTTATCTTCAGATTTAGAATTAAAATCAGTATTTAAATCAATGTCTGTAACTCAGTTTTGGATAAAAGCAAAGACAGGTTACCCAGAACTCCATGAAAGGGCAATGAAATTTTTACTGCCTTTTTCAACTATTTACTTATGTGATGCTACATTTTCAGCTTTGACTGAGTCAAAACAAAGAAATCTGTTGGTTTCTGGTCCTGCCCTAAGACTTGCAGTCACATCTTTAATTCCAAGAATAGAAAAATTAGTAAAGGAGAAAGAATAGTAAATGTGTATATTGCTTATCAAATTCTATAACTTTGTGTGAATTTTTGTATGGGATAAGTATCCTAAAATATAATTTCCTAATGTGCTTATGTGTTTTCAGTGATTAAATGTTTGAATAATTTTACTTTTTGTTAAGGAATTTAATCATTACACATTTATGCATAATTACATATTATTTTATTGACTGATCAAATAATTTGAGTTAATGACAAAGATGTAGGTAGTGAAAGGACCAATTTATAATGTAATAAATAGCACACCTGGATGTTGAAACTGTTTGGCATTTAGAAGCATGTGAGACGAGTTAGTCTTCAGCTAGCCTGCCTCCTACTATAGCAAGTTGTGGTAGGTAGAAAAAAAAAGATCCAAGCAGCTTGATGAACAGGAAGTGAAAGCAGCAGGAGAGTTTGAGACCCCAGTAGGGGGGAGTCTCTTTGGCCCACTAGACCAGGGTTTGGCAAACCTTTTTCATAAAGGGCCAGATAGTGATTTTTTTGTTCCTTTTGTTAATCCTCACCCAAGGATATTTTTTCCATTGCTTTTCAGAGAGAGAGTGGAAAGGAGGGAGGGAGAAATGGGGGAAAAGAGAGAAGCATTGATGTGAGAGAGACACATAGATTGGTTGCCTCCCACACTCTTCCTGATGGGTGCGTGTGTGTGTGTGTGTGTGTGTGTGTGTGTGTGGTGGGGCAGTGGGAGAGGGGGTGGGGCAAGATGGGAGCACTGGGAGAGAACCTGCAACCCAGGTACATGCCCTTGATTGGGAATCGGACCCTTGACCTTTTAGTGCTTGGGCCTATGCTTTAACCAATTAGCCACACTGGCCCGGGCTAAATAGTGAATATTTTAGGCTTTGCAGGCCATAGGTAGCAACTGCAGTATTCAATTGGCAGTTATAGCACAAATGCAGCTGTATACAGTACACAAATGAATGTGGCTATGAGCATTGAAATATGAATCCATATAATTTTCCTTTCATGAAGCTGCCTTTAAAATTTTTATCATTAAAAAATCTCTCTATATAAAAACCTAAGCAGCTGTTTGACGGTTTGACTGGTAGCTATGACATGCACTGATCACCAGGGGGCAGACACTCAACACACAGGCATGGAAACATGGAACAGACTGATGAATCTCAGAGGGAAGGAGGAATGGAGGAGGGTGAGAAGAGATTAACCAAAGGTTTTATATGCATACTAGAAGCCTGGTGATTGGATTCATGCACTGATGGGGTCCCTCAGCTTGACCTGTGGGATCTGGCCAAAACTGGCAGTCTGACATCCCCTGAGGGATCCTGGGTTTCGAGAGGGCAAGCAGACTAAGGGAATCCCACCAGTGCATGGCACCAGGCCTCTAATGTAAACAAATAAACATTGTAAATTGGTGGAGGAGGAGGGAATAAAAAATACACCCCATACAACTGACCGAATTTGGCCCAGTTTGCCCATCCAGGTCTAGACAGATTTCCAGGTAAAACTCCCATGATACCAGGCGTGGCCTGTAGGGATTTGTTCTGTGGAAACCTCTCTTCTCACAGCTGTAAGTATTAATAATGAACATCAGATGTTAGCTTTGGTCCTGAGTTCGACTAAGAAAAGAATTCAGAGCCAGGGAACTCAAATACAAGTGCAAGTTTGTTTAGAAAGTCACGTGGTAGAAATGAGCTGTGGAAGAAGTGAGCCAACTAGCTGTGTGGCGTCTGGAAGCAAGTTACGGAGGCAAAACAAGGGCCCTTGGAGCGAGCGAAGGAGAAAGAAGACAAAAGACGCCTGGAGGATGGAGATTGGGGGAAAGGCGTGTGTGCGTGTGCAGTGTGTGGGGGGGGGAGGGGGAGGAGGAGGGAGAAGGGGAGGGAGGAGGGAGGAGGGAGGGAGGGGGGGAGAGAAATGGAGGGGTGGGGGAGAAAGGTGAGAGAAGAAAGACAATATGAGTATGAGCACCCGCTTGTGCTGGGTCTTTCCTCTCAATGGCTTTTATCTCGTGGTCTCGGGAAGACCTCAGTAGTGTATTCATTGATGTTGCTGGTGTGGCTCCTCAGGGTTGTGGTCTTCACTGATTGATTGGGGCCAAGGCAGGGAGGGGATCTTTAGTCGTTGCAGCTGGTCCTGATGTCAGCTGTGGTGTTGCCTGCCTGGCCTTGCTGCTTTTCTGGGCCTGGAGCTGAAACACAACCGAGGCCTAGATATTATTTATCTATAGTTTGACCAAAACTCCGTCTCTTTGGTCAACGTACCTGAGGCTTTGTTCATATTTTATGGGGTTCAGAACCTCATTGTTCCGAGGCCTTAATGCTTAAGGGAGTGGTCATGCAAGGGAGTCAAATGAGGCTATTCTCCAGTCCTCTCTCCTCTCCCCGCCTCCCTTCTCCTCTAAGGAGATGAGCCCTGGGATTAGCCACAAGCCAGTGGAGGAAGGTCAGGGGAGGGTCCGAACTGCACGGCCAGTGATATTAAAGGTCTGGGGTCTAAACCTCAGGACCCGAGATATGCTAGGGGAGGTAAGGTCACCCTGGGGGTGAGGTCCCACCCTGTAACACTTGAGTTCCCAGGTTAGCCTGTTGCTAGGCACCCAGGGCTTTCCACCCCGGTGACCCGTACCTGGCCTGTTTCTACTCTGCTCCTGCCTAACTGCCCAGGATATCCCAAGTATCTGAATGTTCAAACACCTTTTACATTTTGGTTTCAGCTGAAAATAGAAGATATGTTTCAAGCAAAGATGCAAACGAGCAATTCATGTTATGACGACTCGTTATTGATTTACTATTAATAATTTCATAATTAGCAAATAACTTTTTGAGCTCATACATGTGTTAGGCATTGTGCTAGGCCTGTTACAGACTCCGGGCGACTGATGGCAGCATTATCCCCCCTTACAGAAGCAGATACTGCGGAGCACCGAGGGGAGGTGACAGATCTCTAAGCTAGGGCGGCAGAGGCAGGAATGAGGCCCTGGTCTTTTGCATCCTGACTGTGCTCTCCTGCAAGCCACTTCCAGATACCATGTTTCACTCCACCCTTTCTTCACGAAGGGCCACTCGGTTCGTGTCGACTGGGAGACACATTTTCCCTAATTCAATCGGGCTCATATAGTCAGGGGCAAGTGGGCTTGAGACAAACGCCAGGTCCGTCGGTCCTACTGCCCCCCTCCCCCCGCCCCGCCCCGCCCCCCAACCCGGGACTGGGACAAAAGAGAGTGGCAACACTCCGGGAAGAGGAGGAATGGGGAGCCCTAGCGCGTCCTCCAGCCGCCCGCGGCGGGAGGAAGTCAGTCCGAGGCAGGGGCGGGTTTGGGGCCGGGCCGGACTGGGGCGCGTGAGCCCGCCCTCCCGGAGGACCTGCGCGGCCATGGCGCTGCTGGTCGCCGCTCTGCGAGTCCTGCTGGGCGGCTTCTTCGCGCTCACGGGGGCGGCCAAGCTCTCGGGGCAGATCTCGGCTTCTGCGTCGCAGCAGATGGTGAGCGGCGCGGCGTGGGCAGCGGGTGGGTGGGCCCCAGCGGTTACCCCGGTGCCCGGTGCGCCCCGCCCCCGCCTGCCCGCCCCCTTGCCCCGCCGACCGCCTGCCTTCGGGCCAGAGGGCGCTAGAGCCTGGGGAAGAGCGCCTGAGCCTGGGCTTGGATGTTGGCGCCCTCCGGCGAGTCTCTGTAGGCGGGAGGGCCGGGAAGGCCCTTTCCAGGTGATCATTGGTGGCCCTGGCGAATCTGGAGCCGCAGGAGGAATGCTTCGGATCCTGGGGAGAAAAATGGGGTGGAAAAGAAACACAGCTCCTTCCTTGCTTGAGTTCTTGGGAGCTTCGTGAGGTAGGGTTTATTAATCCCCATTTGGCAGGGTAGGAAACCCGCCCTGAGGTGAAGTGTAAAGGTTACACACACTCTTAAAAAAATTATATATATGTATATTTGTTTTTTACAGAGAGGAAGGGAGAGGGATAGAGAGTTACAAATATCCGTCAGTTGCCTCCTGCCCACCCCCTACTGGGGATGTGCCTGCAGCCAAGGTACATGCCCTTGACTGGAATTGAACCTGGGACCCTTCAGTCCACAGGCCGACGCTCCATCCACTGAGCCAAACCGGTTCGGCCAAAGGTTAGACTCTCTTAACTTAGACTCCAGGGAGCCCTTCTCTGGAGGATGGGACCTGGAAGGGAGGCCTAGGGCCTTCTGTCTAGTGCTAGACTGGGAAAAGTTTTCATGTTCCCATGCTCACCAATCCCCCAAGCCTTTCAAACAGCCAGTCTTGGAGACCCTTTGAGAACCCAGGCCTGGGTTTTCCCCTTCTTTCCTGTCTTAGGGTGATGGGTTTGGGCAGGTTCATCCCTAGAGCCAGCTTAGTGCCTCCTTGCATCATTGAGCAGGAAAGGTAGCTAACCTGAAGATCAGGATGAAGTCATGTGGCCCAGGACGGAGCCTGATTCAGCAAGATGAGTCACTTTGAGCCCCTTCAACTCCCTTTGTGTCTATTGCATTGGGATCCAGGCACCAGTATATGATGTAGAAAGTGGAATCTGTTTAATGAGCAACAATCTGCCTTTCCATCCTCTTTCCCAACTCCCAATGATCGCTGCACAGTGCCTGAAGAGAAGCCAGGCCAGGCACTAGATGAGAAGGCCCAAGCCTTGCTTCCTCTTCCTTAAATTTGGGGCTGGGCAGAGTCCAGTGAGAAACTCAGTCCTTCTCTGCATCACTATCCAGCGCTTCTCCCTGGAGCATGAAGCCCGTTTACTGATTCCAAAGCTCAGCCCCCCAGGGAGGCTCTCTCCTTTCCCCTGACCTCAGCCCTGGACCTGGTCTAGAGGACTCACTCCTTTGTTGGGGGTAGTTGACATAGGCACTAAATGCCCCCTACAGTGACTGGGAAGTGGGTCCTTGGTGAGTGGCTGACAGGCATTCCCTGCCACCCCTAGAAAGCCCTGTTCGAGCAGTTCGCTGAGGTGTTCCCGTTGAAGGTGTTCGGCTACCAGCCAGATCCCATGAGCTACCAAGTGACCGTAGGCTGGCTGGAACTGCTGGCTGGGCTGTTGCTGGCCCTGGGCCCACCGAAGCTGCAAGAGATCAGTAACTGTCTCTTGATCGTGCTCATGATGGGTAAGGGGCGTCCCCCTGGGCAGGGGGAAGGAGGAATTCTTGGGGACGAATGATGGAAAGGCCTGGCTGTTCCTCTATTCCCCGTGACTATTACCCTTCCTCCTTTTTTCTCTGGAACCAGGAGCACTTCCTGCTGTATTACAATTTCCATGGTCTTCAGACTAGGGCAGGCGCTTTTCAAATTTCATCTACTGTAACGCTATTTATGTCAACTAGACTTTCTATCCCATCATTTCTATTGGCTGTGTGATATTCCATCATCAGGATGTATTATAATGTAATCTAAAAGCCCCGACTGCTCTCCCCCATCCCACTCCTGAGATGAGAGGATAGAGTAGCAGTTGCCACTTGACCTATGTGTCTGGCAGTTGGGAACCAAGAAGCTGAGCCCCCTGAACAGAAAGGGAGAGAATTTGCCTGGAGCTAGAAGCCCTGGAGGGACTCCCCTCATAGCAGCTTCTATACTCCCCCAGGTCGTGTGTCACCATCCCTGCCATCACTACCATCCTGCCCCCAGGCTTTCTTCCCGTCTTGGGAGCTCCCTCATTTTCAGGTCTTTCACTTCCACCACCAACCCCTGGGCCTCCTTCCCGCCAGTATAATTAAGAAAGGAGTCGGAGCAGGGAGAACTTGTTCCAAAATGCCTATCTAGCCACCTTCCTGCCCTCTTTGGTTGAATTGTTCCTGTTTCTTTCTTGCTTTCAGAAAGGGGTTCCATTAATTCAAAAAGCTTCTGATTCCTGGACCTGCTTTCTCTGGGAGGCCGTGGAGACAGGTGCACCTAGTTTAGGATGTGTACCTGGGGGTGCTTAAGGGGAGGACTTGAGCTGGTCAGCCTAGGCTGGAGAGCCCTGAGCTCCTGGATCTCTTGGGTGCCCCAGGGAGCCTTAGAGACCTGACTTTCCATTGCAGGGTCCATCTTCACGTTGGTGTCTCTAAACGAGTCATTGATCACCTGCATCCCGGCTCTCATCTGCCTGGTGCTCCTGTTGCTGCTGGATATCTGCCAGTTCTTAGTCAAAACTGAGAAGGTGGGCAGACCCAGAAGGAAGAAGATGCCAAGCTCAGCCAAGGGATCCTGAGAGTAGAGTATCTCCTCCCTCTCGGTGCCATGTCAGTCACAGCAGGAACACGGAGTCAACCACCTTGTTACCAATACAATACGTCCAGGGTCAAAGTATGGCCATCGTTGAAATAGACATCTTGTCTACCTGGGCCTACTTTCTCTCTTGGACATCTACTGCTCTTTTTTATATTGACTAGTATTCCTCTTGTCACGTGAAAATAAGCAGAAAAGAAATTTAACCCACAATGTTAATGCCCCAAAATAACTATTTTCTATTCCATTGTTTAACTGTACTTTTCTATGCTTCTATACAGATTAAAAAAAAATAAACATGAGACCATATGTACTATTTTATTACTGGCTTTTTAAAGCTAATACCCTGTGCCGCGCCAGCACAGCCAAGGGTTTGGCGAGAGCCTGAGGGAGGGCTGGAGAAAGATGAAGAAAAGACAGACAAAGAGAATAAGCTGGGTCCAGGTGGATCTCCTGTGCATGACTGGGACCACAGAACAGATCCAGACCACAGCTGATGCTCTATTTCATAGTTAGAGGTAAATAAGGTAATTTACAATGTTCTTGTAAGTTTCAGTTATTTTGGAAGTACTTGCTGCACCTCCCACAGCCCATTAGCTACCCAGGAAAGATCTAGGGAGCAGTCACAAGATCAAGCTTACTTATGCTAAGAGGGCTGTGCCCTCTAAGCTGAGACTTGTTTTCGGGTCAGTCCTAGGCTTAACCCTATAACTGCCCCCTACAATGCACCATGTCTATTTTACCTTGTTGTTAATGGCTGTGTAGTGTGCCATTGTAAGGCTGTACTGTAATGTATTTACTCAGGTCCACACGCAGGAACGTGGATTGTTCCCAATTTTTTTTTGCTATTATGAACCTCACAATGAATCACCTTTGCATACCTATTTTCTTTCCCTAGAAATGTCAGTGCTGGTTCAACAGGCATGCATGTTTGTAAGGCTTTTACCATGTACACATTGAGTGTGGCAGAGTACAAGTGCCCGCTTCTGCGTGTGCCCTTCCAAGCCACACAAAGTATTCCCTTCTATACTTTTTATCTTGGGCGTTTAGCTCTGCGGAATTAACAAAGGACTTGAAACTGCCAGCCTCTGGTGCTGAGGTAGGGCACTTAGTGCATACTCCTGGGAACCTACATGGAGGCAGGGGACAGCCGACTCCAAGGGGTGATCCCAGAATGGAATGCCGGACACCCGGGGTGAATCCCAGCGGTCCTAGGGAGTCGGATGTGTGTGTGTGGCCATGTTAGGGTACTTCCTGTCACATTACCAACCATCTTTACCTCATACACACACACACACACACACACACACACACGTGCACACACACTACATATATAAAGATCAAAACAATAAGGAAGCTGTCACATAAGAGGTCAAGAGAGAACATAGCTTCAATGCAGGCTGCTTTATGATGACATCAAATACTTGTGTTTTTTTTTTTTCAACTTTCTACTCAGCTTTCAATTTATTGGCTACTGCCCTCAGGGACACATAACAGTGGTAGCAGCTCCAGGGTGCACACTTGCACATAACACCTAAAGGTGAAAAGAGAGAGGAAAGCTCTCAGAAGACTCCCTAGGTTTCCCCTCACATCTCACTGGTCAGAATTATGTCACATTTTCATTACGAGGCCAATCACTAGCAAGGAGAATGGAATTCCCATGATGGTATTAAACTAAGATTTACCACACTGGTCAGCAAGGGAGGGGGTAGGAAATGGTTTCTGCGGCTTACCAGCTTATTTGCGGAATATGTTTAATAATGGTAAATACTTCTCAGAGTTGCTGTGGGGGTTTAGTGGGTTGAAGTGTTTACAGTAGTGCCTGGCACATAATAAGAGTTCAGTAAATGCTATTATTAAACACTGGCTTGTTCTACAGATGACAAAATGGATTCAGAAAGCTTAAGTGCCCATGTGTCAGATCTGAGACTAGAATTAAGGCCTGATTGACTCCAGAATGCACAATTTCTACCGCACCAGCTGCCAAAGTCGGAAGTGGGCAGGCAGGGCACTCGCGCTCTCTTCAACTTGAGGGTACAGGGATGATCTGCCCAATGTGATTAAGTCTGCCTTGCTTTTCAGAATTGCCCCTCTGCATGAAAATTTTAAGCCCATGAAAACAGAGCCTGGAGCCCCTAGAATCCTGGCTCCTTACCTCTCCACCCCTCCGAGGATGTCACGGCCAGGCTGTCTCCAGCCAGGATTTTTAAGTAAAACCTCTCACTGCTGGCATAGGCCGAGGACTTATGTTTACCAAGGCTTAACCTGTAAGCTGATTAGTTGCTACAGGGCCCCCACGCTTGGCTGTGGGAAAGGCAGGGTGTAGAGGAGTGGGCTGGCCAGCTGGTGAGGACTGACAACAGCAGGAATATCTTGAGCTCCAGCAGTGGCTCCTCAGCCCAAGGAGAAGCCAGGCTCCAGGAAATGTGCCCCCCAAACCACAGCTGAAATCTAGGTCAGGTAAGCACAAATGACATTCAGCTGCAGGGGCTTCTTTACACTTTTCTATCTTCCTTCCTGTGTCCTCCTGTTCTGGAATGACGCTCCCTTCCCTTGGGGCCCTGGCCACATCCCACAAACGCAGCTCACAGCTGCCACAGATGGACCCCAGCCACTCCAGATGTTGTGTCCAATCTTCATGTCATGTCCTGGGATGTGTGGGTGGAAGTGGATTCTGTTCTGTCTCAGGTCCTTAAAGCCAGGTCCCAAGGGATGGGGATGGGGATGGGGGGGGGGAGAGAGAGAGAGAGAGAGAGAGAGAGAGAGAGAGAGAGAGAGAGAGACGAACTACAGTAGCCAGAACTGCAAGAGGGAGTAGGAAGAGGCCTGATCTACTGGAATGGCAAGGGGAGGTTTGGGGCAGGAGTGGGGAGCACTTAGGGACTAGGGCCATGGTGGACAGAGCTGAGAGAGGGCAAGAAAGGAATACTCTCGCTCAGGATCCCACAAAGATTGGAACCTGAGAGAGTCAAAGGCAAGAGGTTAGATTTTGGTACTGGAGGAACTGAGTTTTGAGACACCCTAGGAGTTTGTCTCTGTATCCAAAATAGGAGCAGGACACTGGCTTGTGCATTTACCTGCCTTGGGGAGATAAGAGGAACACACCCAGATGTCTGTGTTGTTTTGTTTGCTTGGGGTGCCTGCATCTGGCGCTGTGTGTGCCTGTGTGGGTGTACAGTTCTGTATGCTGCCTAGAGGGAAGGCAGCTAATGGTTATGAAGTGTCTCCCCAGCGGCAGCCACAGTGCTCAGAGTTTTACTTATGTTTTCTCATAATCCTCCCAACAGCACTGCGAGGTAGGTATTTTAATCTCCATTTTACAGCAGAGAAGACAGGCTCCGTGAAGCTGAGTAATTTGCCGAAGGTCACATGGCAAATAAATGTGTGTATTTTGAATCTGCTTGATTCCAGGGCCTATGTTCTTTTTGCTTTGCTGTCCAGTGATTTGAGTCAGATCCAGGACTTCTTTGTGGTCAAAAGCTAGGGGGTAGGAAACAGGCTGGAGTACCTGGCAGAGAGCTGAAAAGGTACTGTCCAAGGTGCTCCAGGCAAGTCCAAGGTCACTATGCACAGGCTTGTCCTCTGGATCAATGTATCATAAGCCTGGTCCTCCATCCTTGCCTTGCTGGTTTCCCCACTGGCTTGGGCTCTTTATGGGTTCTCTATATTTGAGCCTGGTTTCTTCAGAACGTCCAGTTGGCTTAGCCTTGCTTGGGCTGACTGCACATTCCTGTGCCCCCAGTATCTGAACTATACTCTCTCTGTAAGGGGCACCTTCACCCGCCTGCCCAGTTACCAGGCTGGAAATTTCCAAGCTATCTGGGACATCTGCCTT